>OY856319.1:18203279-19568409 GCA_963693445.1 Agonopterix heracliana
TTCTGAATCACTCGCACTCATTCAGTATGGAACATGCTTACCTCTTCTTGTCAGCTTCCCACAGGTTTTTTCCAATTGTATGAAGTGCCCGCCAAGTGTCCAAGATGTGGTAGCGCTTTCCCGTTCCATCTGACCCAAAGAGTGTTTAGCTCTAACACTTCTCATCATCATCATTATCAGCCTATCATCGTCCACTGCTGAACATAGGCCTATTCCAAGGCGCGCCACAAAACTCTATCCTCGTCCTTCCTCATCCAGTCGCTCCCCGCTACCTTTTTTTGGTCATCTGTCCAGCGGCAGCGGGCAGCAGGGCGTCCTACACTACGCCTGCCAGTTCGTGGTCTCCGCTTTAGAACTCTGACACCCCATCGGTTGGCATTCTTCGGCAGATATGACCAGCCCATTGCCACTTCAGCTTGCTAATTTTCTGAGCTACTTATGTCAACCACTTTAGCTCTCTGAAATGCTGCTAAAATATCCATCACACCGGACTGCTTCTATAATAAAGAAGTCGCTTTAGTCGCGACATCATCATCATCATCATCAGCCTACATACGTCCCACTACAGGGCAGAGGCCTACTCTCAGGGAGGGTGTTTGGTTAGTCCACTAAGTGTGCCTAAAGCGGAAAATGTAGGCTATAATAATTCAGGAAAAAGGTAAATACATTACATACCTAATCTCACGACCGTATTCCCTTTTGGGAGTGCAAGTAACATTGCTACAGCTCTGTAAAACACCATCGGCCACAGTCAGAAATGGTGTGGTATATAAAACTCAAACTCAAAATTTTTTATTCAAAATAATATCACATAGATAACTTTCTGACGTCATTTTTGATTCTACCACCGCTTCGGAAGGTGTTCCGTTGTAGAGAAGATGCGGCCAGAAACTCTACACACTTCTTTTAAACAAAACAAAATATACAAAGTACAAATATAAAATCTGAATACCTGACGCGAATATATCGGATAAGGTCTGAATCAACAAGGCCATTGAATGAAAAAAATAAGATAAAAAATACACCTTCATAAAAGAATCAAAACACAGATACTAATACTAAGTATATTCTTGTCAACAATATCTTATCAAATCTCTCAGATGTCCTTTAAATAGATCTAAACAAGTCCCCCGTTTCTCTAAAAAGAAGATAAAACGAGGGCGTTACAAAACTGGCTATAAATTGTAACATAACCGCGTTAGAGATGCTCTAAAATAACTCGTCACACTAAACTTATACATGGTGTTTAGATCTGTTTTTTTATTTAATGGAGCGCTTTATGATTTAAAATTCTACAGCATTGACACTAGTGCCACTCACAATTGATTAGGGTACAGTATTGCAGATGATAGGTAAGGTAGGTACTGAATATGAATATGAATATTTGGAATCTGCTCTACGCCAGCTTTCATTTGATACCCATATTGTAATTTTTTACGAAAAAATTTGATTCTCTCCCCTCTTATTTTTAATTCGCAGACGCCATATTGAAATAATGTACCCTATGTCACTCTCACGATTTTTACCAATCTAACGACACCTCATACGTTAAAATCCATCAAGCCGTTTAAGCTGTAGGGCGTGCCAAAGAAATAGACATACAAACATACATACATACATACATACATACATGCATACATACACACTTACATACATACATACATACATACATTCGCTCGAAAAACATAACCCTCCTTCTGTCGCAGTCGGGTTAAAAGCTCCTAACACCCTGTATAAAGGCAGTTTCAGTGAAGAAGGGTTTATGACTGATATCCGAACCGAACGCGCTATTTTAAGATGTGACAATAAATTTTTTGTTAACTGTTTAGTATTTTCATAACTTCCTGAAGATTTTTTAATGATACGGATATCGATAAATAATATGTGTTTGTTTCAATAGGACAGTGTTAGATATAAATAACTATGCTTCATTTCGTAAGTTAAGTATAACAACGAAAAGATTTTCCGATTCCTACTTTAGCGTTCTGGCGAATGCTGATGAGTGAATATAATTTATTTATCAGAAAGATGTACCTTCTATCCGACATTTCTTGGACATTTAGTCCAATCATTTTAGAGTTTCCTTGTATGGACACCCTAACAATATTTCATCTGTCGCTGAAACTTTGCAGTGTGATAAAGTAAAGCATACAGATAACGGTTGACAAATAATGTAGGACCGGAAAAAAACAACCTAGATTATTTGTAATCCGTAATCTGTATACTTTACTTTATCACACTGCTAAGTTTCAGCGATAGATGAATTATTGTTAGGGTCAAACCCTAAAATGATTGGACTAATTAGTAAAGCTGTTCTAAGAATAATTGAGAGCAAGTATCTTAAATCTCTGTTTCTGTAATTCAAAATAATCAAAATAAAAGATAGGTATTTATTTATTAAACAAACTAAACACAAAAACTACAAATAACACAGGTACCTTATATCTTAAGTTTCCACGACATAAATATGTTTTCAAGAAAGACTAATGTTTAATGTTGAGCTTTCCCTAAATCACAACATAAACCACTCAACCTTGACCTGCAGTCTTTAAAACTTTCACTTTTCATTATGACATTTATTCACAAAGAGCCTGTGCCTGTATGTCATGTATGTTTATGCCTGTGGGTCATTATTAAGTGGTTAAATAAGCGTGCTAGGTAGGGTTGTCACTTTGGAATACGATAAACCAAGTTGTTAAACTAGGAACTTAATTTTGAAAACGCGGGACATTTCTGGCAAGATCACTACCATCATCTTATTGAAGAGCTACGGTCTTGTCGGTGGAGTATTCGCCAATCCTGTCTCATTTCCGCAAGTGTCTTAAGTTCTTGATACAACACGACATCAACCTTTTCCTTCACACATCTTCTTCTTCTTCCTGCCCTTATCCCATTACTTGGGGTCGTCGCAATTCTCGTATGTAGTATTGCTCCATTCATCTCCTTTCCTTCACTACATAAGTATTAAAATTAAAGTCGCCCTGCCCCGTTTGTATGTCGATCTGTCTGAATATAATTATACTGATCTCAGACACTAAGTACTGCAAGAATTATGACACGGTTTCTACTAATAGATAGAAAGATTCACGAGGAGGCTTTGGCTGGAAGTAAGTAGATAGATACTTTATTGTTCTATTATTTCACTCCAGAATTCAACTGATTATTTTCTTCATAACGTGACTGGATATTTTCTAAAATGTCAGTGGCAACCCTAAGGCCTAGGGCGTCCCTAATGTTGATATCGCGTGAGGTTTGTGAATAAAGGATGTTAACTTAACGACAAGTGAAAAAGTGAATGGCTTGTTTGTTTGTAAATACATCATTCATTTTAATAAATAACTTCTTTACCAGTGTTATACTTTTACCAAAAACAAATTTCAGTATTTCAGATAAGTCTGTAGGCACACAATAAGTTTCATTTTGAGTTCAATAATAGTTGATAACTCGGATATCGATATCGACAATGGCTTTTTCTTTCGTAATTTTATGATTTTTGCATACTGACGATTTCAGATTCATCCCATTAGATCTTACTTTATAGTTCCCTTTTAGTTCCCATTTCATTCAATATGGTAATTTTACCAAGTTTCTGTTTATAGGCTTCGATCAAAATAAAATGAATGGATAGGCCTAAAGCGCGGTAAGTTGAAGCAAACTACTGGTGCACTTGGTACATACAAACTAGCGCCATTATCTGTCAAATCTAGGGCACTTTCATACAAGTGACAAGTAAAAATTTCATTTGTTTTGCCTCATTTTTCTGGTTTGAAATGTTCGCTTAAGGACTATCCATTCATTTTATTTTGATCGAAGTTTATAGGGACATGCAGGACCATTCGGGGCTGTGAGCTGGGACTACCAGGCTAAAAAAATTGTTTATAACCATAAAAAATCACAATGAAACCTCAGTTTCGCCTCTCAACGAAGTGGGCGGTCATCTTGACGCTCATCAATTAAGATTGCCACATTGACTACCACTCAAATCTATTCGCGCTCGAATCCCCATCTTGTCTTAAACGTATAAGGATCAATTTGCATTGTTGAACACTGTTTTGAATACAAAAGGACGGATAAGTTCTTTGTGGAGTAATGTCACTTGTACAAACAAATGAATGAGTTATTACTTCCGTTGTCGTTGGATTGATTTGTAGGCAGAGTTATTGAAGCTTCACGGAAGGCTTTGGAATAGATTTTGCTCTCGAGCCTCGCTTCTGTTGAGAAACCGAACGTGAACAAAACATAAGTAGGTACTTACATTTCCTGAGGGGGTTAGCCAGATAACATATAAATGTATTTGTAAAAGGTATTTACCTTTTTTTTATAAGACACCTACTTACTTTATTTTACAAGAATTTATTGATATTTTACAAGAATCGTACTATGGACCTCATGTTTGAAAATCTGCCGGCACATTATGCTACACGGCTTCTGAAAGAAGAGTTGAAAAAAGCTGTCACTATTTACCACTGGACTCTTCCAAAATGTATCTGTCAGCATGGTAAAACATTGTAAATTATCCCACAGGCGGTAAAGCGTTCGCTTTACCGGGATAAAAAGTATCCCATGTGTTAATCCAGAACATATTCCATCAGTGTGCCAAATTTCACCCAAATTCGTTCAGCCGCTTGTGCGTGATTGAGTCACAAGCATACAATCCTACAAACTGACAAACATCCAAACATCCTCACAAACTTTTATAATATTAGGAAATGAGACGAGATGAATACGTGCATTGTCCTAAATCTGTCCAGTGTGCCAGGAGGGTCAGTCCGACATAGAGGTGCAGGTTGGAGGGAATTAGCCAAAACGGTTCGGAATATGACAGGCAGTCCGCAGTCTCATTTAGAAAACAAAAAGCAGAGCCTCGTCCTGAATTGTTTTTCATTGAATATATGGATAGAGTCCTTGTTAATATACAGGGTGTTTATGAAACACATTCAGTAACAATACATTTTTGAAATTCATAAGGGGGTTGTTTATGTTTAGACCGTCAAACTGAACAACTTTCTCTATGGGACCAACATCGAAATCGCGAAAAAAATAATTTTAAATCCCATACCTACATATTTTAGCTCTAGTCGATTTGTAGAGTATAGAACATAATTTTTTTTTTTTCGCGATTTCGATATTGGTCCCATAGTGAAAGTTGTTCAGTTTGATGGTCTACACCACCCCCTTAAATGTTTATTTGTAGTTTTGTAACACCTTGTACTGACGGTTTTTAAGAGGATGATCTGACCAGCAAACTAAACAACATTCTCTATGGGACTAACATCGAAATCGCGACAAAAAATCTGCGATATCATACAAAACTGCAAACCTACTCGATCCAAATATGTATGGGACAGCTGATTCTTTTTTCTATAATCAAAATTAAAACACTCTGGCTGCCAGGTACAAAAATTCTGATAAATTATAATCTTAAATACATATAAACAAATAAGAACAATCGAAAATATATATAAAACATTAGAAAGCGTATCACGGAACTAAAGATGGGCGGGGCACTTGGCAAGACAGGATGACGGAAGGCGGACGTTGCGGTATGGCAACTGTACGCAGCGGGTCATAGGTCACTGAGCAGACCTGCCAGATGGTCTGGTGACATCAGCTGGGAAGGGTGATGGGTGATGAAGATGACATTACGTGGGAAAAGACCAAAACAGATAATAGACAAAAAATATTACAGAAATAAATATAAAGACGAATGTACTAAAGAATCGCACACAGCATGATATATTATTCAGTCTAAAGAAGTAAAAGAAAACATCAATGAATAAATAAATCTTAGCTCAACTAGGTAACAGGTAAATATAAGGTCAAAGGCGAATTAAGGCGACTCGAAAAATCTCTGACAGCGAGTTGACCACTAGCTTCCTAAGGATAAGATCCTTACTGGAGTTAGAGATGGAGTTTACAATTCTTCGATGGAAGCGACTAGTGCTCTGCTGTGGTAGGCTAGCGTTGATGATGATGATGATACTTTGACAGCATCTACCATATGATATTTTATATTTGTTAGGATCCTGGTCAAGCACAGTGTGAATACGGCGAACCTGTTCTGTCGATGGGACACCTGCTAGAATTTACCTTGTGCCCGAGCAATAGAGAGAACTTAAATACAGCACCTGACGCAATCAAGCTAGCCGAATTCATAGCCAGTAAAATATAGAAACAATCTTAGAACCATTTATACGAAAAAAGAACAGGTTTTATGTATAGAAATTGTCACCAATATGTGACCTATGTATCTACATTCCATTAATTTATTCAGCCCATGTCAAATTAAAGTTTACATCTACCATCTTCATCATCCTCTCCTGTAAATGTTATTAACATATTAATTTGAAACCCGTCATATCCCTGCCAAACACTAATCCCTAACATACTCATAGTCATCCTGCCAACAACTAAATCCTCAGCTCCTGAATAGAATCACATAATTCATGCTAACTAGATCTACATGCGCAGGCGCCAGCATTGTTGCCAAAGCTATTTACAGTTGCTCCTCTAAATCTCTTAACATACCTCTTGTACTCTCGACATAAGAATGATAATCACATGATTTAAGAGACTTTGTATTTGGATCTACTTAGAATACCTGAGCTGCTTTCTGCACCTGTCACACGTCATTAACACTGCGTACACTAGGTTCAAAATAGCAGGTCACTGATTGTGGAGTCGTATTGGAAGCGACAGGTCTGGATACTAGACGCTGGATGGATCCAAACGGTACTTGATTACGGTTACCTATCGTACTTTCGAAAAAGAGTTTTCCGAATTTTAGTTCTCCGAAATCGTTACACTTTTTATTGTTTCCCTTTTTTTTTGTTTCCCCGAAATATTATTCGCCATATTTTGAGGAGCCAGATTTTTTATTGTCCTTTTTTTCTTTTAACCAATGAATCAAAATTCTGTAACACAGTTTTCCAAAGTAATGTAAGTCAGATAATTTACTTTTTCGAATTATTGTTTTTCCATACAGTCACTTTTCCGCAGAAATATTTAACCTAACCATTCCTAGAATTTTAAAAAAACCTGATTGTTTTTCTCAGGCAGGGGGCGTCCACCCCACCTTCAACATACATATAAGCAAACAAGCAAGCATGCAGCAAGCAAGCTAGCATGCAGCAAGCAAGCAAGCATGCAGCGAGCAAGCAAACATGCAGCAAGCAAGCAAGCATGCAGCAAGCATTTTGATGCTCCACTCGCTTCGCTCGCTCCGCTAAGTGTCTTACATGTTCTAACCTAACCTAACCTACAATTTTAAAACCACCAGTGTGTTTT
This sequence comes from Agonopterix heracliana, assembly GCA_963693445.1. Taxonomy (NCBI): domain Eukaryota; kingdom Metazoa; phylum Arthropoda; class Insecta; order Lepidoptera; family Depressariidae; genus Agonopterix; species Agonopterix heracliana. The sequence goes on from OY856319.1 coordinate 18,210,567, forward strand.
TCTCAGTCAGGGGGCTTCCGCCCCCCGAACCCCCCTCGCGGGGGGCGCAGCCCCCCTGCACCCCCCAACATGCATACAAGCAAGCAAGCAACATGCAAGCAAACATGCAGCAAGCAAGCAAGCATGCAGCAAGCAAGTAAGCATGCAGCAAGCATTTTGATGTTCTGCTCGCTTCGCCCGCTAAGTGTTTTAAATGTTCTAACCTAACCTAAACTACAATTTTAAAACCACCAGTTTGTATTTCTCAGGCAGGGGGTTTCCGCCCCCCGCACCCCCCAACATGCATACAAGCTAGCAAGCAACAAGCAAGCAAGCATGCAGCAGGCAAGCAAGCAGCATGCTAGCAAGCATGTTGGTGCTATAATCCTGGTATCATGTATCTACTAGGTAATTATTACAGAAAACTTTACTGTGTTGTGCCCTATAGTCATACTATGGAAGAAGTTGCTTCTACATTTTAAAACTTCGAACCCAGAAGACCGTTGTCAAAAGAAAAAAAATGATTATGAAATTCTGATTTTAAATTTTCTGGAAAATGATACTTCTGTCAAGTCTTTATAAGGAGTAACAAATGTATGTGTAACAAAATATCTGTCACTAGAAACTTCTATAAACCGTTTTCGAACAACTGAAATTCGGTGAGTGAAATTTCGAAAGTAAGATAGGTTACCCTTGATTACTTGTGAAGACTGCGCCTTTGTACAAGAACAGAATAGATAATAGTATTATAGTAAGTAGGTACCACAAACATTTAATACCTGCCCCTTTCTAACTTCAGATACCGCACCTCCGCATTCGGGGATAACTTTAGGGGAGCCGAACAAGATATTCAGTTCACCTAGAAGTTCGAATCAAAAATGAAGAGATCTGCAGGAGAACCAGGGTAGCCGACATAGCCCGAAAAATTACTAAACGATTGCTCGCAGAACAGATGGCTGATGGGGCGGAAAAGTTCTCGAGTGGTGACCGCGTACCGGAAAGCGCAGCGTGGGTGTGCCCCCAAAAGGTGGACCGACGATCTGGTAAAGGTAGCAGGTACCTGTTGGATGAGGGCAGCGCAGGACCGGTCGTTGTGGCATGAGAAAGGTCTATGTCCAACAGTGGAAGTTTATCGGCTAAGATGATGATGCCCTAGAAGTTCCTCTATATTTTCCCTATATGTATAGACTAGTTAGGGCATAGACCTTTATAATTCCTGGAGTGTTCGTATTCATACTAGAACGACCTTACAGTCTAGGCTAAGTGCGTTCACACACGATGATGCACTGACGGAGCGGCAGATGTCAGTCCATAGAACCACACCCGGTGCGTCAATGCGTCACCGTGTCATCTTCTTGCTTTACAAATGACGGACTGACGTTTGCTGCTCCGTCAGTGCGTCATCGTGTGTGAACGCACTAAACTGGTTTCTCCTATCGGGTTTTAGGACGAAATATTTTGGCTTAGTCTATACCGGTTTATTCTATCACATACTGAAAGGAAGAACTAATTTGGCCTAGGCAAAACTAGTTTGTCCTATAAAATCTGGTTTGGCCGGTAACATATCTACTTAACGTTGTCCTTTCATTTCTGAGGTTTGCAATTTCATGCCGAAATTCCTGTCTAGTTCACAAAGACAAAACGTTTGGGATGTTACAAGTCCGCAATACAATTACCGGGTCAAAGGGAAAGGACCGTTGCCAGGGAGGCTTGTTCAACGGCAAAGTAACATAGATAAACTCACGACCATAATCCCTTTAGGGGTGCTTAGAAACTTTGCTACTAACAATTTTTAAAGTGCAGTTTGTAACCTTTAGCATTATTCAAGGTTTTAGGGTAGAATTACGTCTTCAAAAGGATTGTACCCCTTGGGATTCGAAACTTGTTATCGATGGGCGAGCGTTGGCTCGAAAATTTGGATGTTTGAAGTCACGTAAAGTCTAAAAGCTATAATCATCATAGTCAGCCTTTCATCGTTCACTGTTTCTTCTTATCGTGTGGGCAAGCCCTGGGGTCAGAGTTTTTTCAGACGTGGTTTTTGATGTAACGACTAATACCACCAAAGATAGTAGCCGCGACCATGGCTTAACCATCCGAAGCACGGAGTCATCTTTCTTTTCAGACAATCAGGTGATTCAGTTTCATACATAGGACATCTAACCAACTGAGGAAAAACAGACAATGTAACATATCACTAGGTGTCCCCCGTGGGAATTGAACCCACGAACTCCGAGTCAAGAGCCCAACGTAGACCTCTGCTGAACGTAGGTCTCTATGGCGCAAATATAAAGCGTAAATGAGTAAATATCTTTAAGTAAACAGTTGATGCGAATGTTTCAATAGTATGTTTACACCTAGTTATCGTCTAACCGTAGATTAAACAGCGCTAACAAGTCAGTTTACGGTCAAAGCACGTCGGAATAATGTTTGCCACCATCGAAGATACCTTGTTGATATTCCATCTACAGAAGCTTTGAGAGCTATTGATGGAACATGAATATGTTAATCAACACAATATATCGCACTGTCCCGTCATATTATAAAGTAATCGAGCATAATTTTAAATATTTTTGATTATAAACATATTACGGGCTGTAATGTTGTGCTATTTCAAATGAAATTAAAGATTTAAAAATTATGTTTCAGGCGGGTTCGAGAACCGGGGAATTGTTTTTAGCGAGGAAACTGAGTTTTATCAACCAATAAGATTGCATGAAATCTCGGAATTTGCTCTTAAAAATAAGATCCTCTTTTATTTAAAATTGTTAAGTATAATATGATGCATGGAGAGAACGGAGGGAGGCCTTTGCCCAATAATGGGACACCGACGGCTTGATATAATATAATAATAATAAAGTATAATAGACAAAATGAAGACTGATTACGATAAGCTCCCCCCCCCCCCCCCCCCTTTTTACAAAAGGAAAAACTTGAAATGTTTCTAAATCTAGTCATTGATAGAAAAGATTCTCAGAACAATTTCATCGGAGACAAGAGAAATGACAAACTGCGATTTTTGGCCGGTAGGAGTCCGGCACTATCTGAGTCTTCCTTCCCAGATGTCCATGATGGTTTTTCTCTTTTTGTCACAATGTATACAAAAAATAAAAAAACTCGGAGCTGAGATTTTGTAATATACCTACTCAATATAATGATAATAATGATAGTTGAACTGCACTTTTCTCAATTTTGTAAATTTGTAATGTACTTATTTTATTTTAATAATTCTTAACGAGGTGAGACTACTTATTTCTTTATCAAATTTTGACATTGTTTACAGTTTTGACCACTAGTTTTTGACATTTTGCATTATTACAATATTATGAATTGAATTTTGATATATTACTAACTTAGTGAGTAAGCAATACTAACAATGAAATTAACTGTAACTTGTGACATACCTACAATATGGAATTTATGTTCTGAAATAAATAGTTTGATTGATTGATTGATTGATTGAGATTTTAGTAGGTAGTAAATGTGACACAATATTTTATGTTAGCAGACTTTACAAGATTTTTTTGTTATCTGGTATAACAAAACATAGGTTTCAGTTCCACCAGTCTACCAGAATTAGATTTATAAGAACAAAATTTTATATTCTAAGCCATAGTGATGATCAGAGCTTAAAATACCAGTATTTTTGATAACCAGTACCATTGGCCTTAGTGTGATACCGGTACCAGACGTCTTACTTGTACTATTGGTACCGGTACCAAGCAAATATTTTCGTTAGTCAGAGTGAGAAAACAGATGTATTAAAACGGATAGGCATTCTCATGCGCGGAAGGTACACATGGCGACATATCATATTACGCACCCTATATACCCATAACTACACTACGTACAAAACACAAAATAGTGCGGTAGAGAGCCTGCATAGACGCGGCTGCCGGCGCGGGCGCAGCGCGCCGTGAGACGAAACAACAACAACATACCGCACCCTCTCGCACGATTCGCAGCGTTCAACTTCTAATAGTTCAAAGTCCAAAGAGGGTAACCTGACCTGTCGCCGTGTGTACATGAATTGGGTATCTGTTAGGCCTACAAGTACCCGCTTGGAGCACCCATTTATTTTTGATGCGTGCTGACGCACTTTCGCGCGGTACAAAATGGTGGCGGGTTGTAGGACCTATAAGCCTAGAACTGGTGCAACTGTGTGAGTGTAGGTCCCTTGTAGAAACAAACGAATATGTAGGACCTTGCATGCTTCACATCTTTTTAGTGTCACATTACGTCCGCCTTTTTTTCAAGTCCGTGGCTATATGTTAATAAATCTAACATCAGAGAGCCGCACGCGACAACAGATCACAATTATTCGTGTCAACTCGATAAAATAAAACGCCGCACATTCACGTTCCCTCCTCGAATAGTTCGGTTTTATTGCAAGCTTGGTAAACTGCCAGTGGATGCCTTTTATTTTACTTTAAACGGTGGTTGATTCGCTCCATTTTAGCGCTCACTCCGCTCGTGGAATATTTAACTTTTCAGCTTCTCAAATTGACCGTCCATTTTGTTAGCTATTTGAAGTTGCGAATTTTTTGATATTTACAATGTAGGGGTGGTACAGCGAACAACACGCATCGTGCAAAATTATTCATTGGTAGGGCAAATAACATTCAATATGGTACCTATTTTTTACCGTTCCGCAACTTTCAAGGATGGTTCAGACCATCAAACTGAACAAATTCAGGCAAACCTGAATTCGGAAAAAAACTCTGAGAGTTTCGGAACGATAAAAAAATTATCCGGTGTAGGTACCTACCTACGTAGACTCAACCAACATGTGGTCAGGAAGTTTGTTTGAAACTACAAACTACATGGCCAAAAAATAATAAGCAACTATAGTCCTAAACCAACTATAGTACATAAAAACATGACTTTTTTCAAGGATCGTAAAAACGACAATACATACAAGCCAGCATAGGTAGCATGGCACCGTGATATTCTATTTTATCTATAGAGCGCTATCACACCTTCGCTCTCTTTCTATTTAAGCGCTAACGAACGAGATAAAAGACGTGATACAGCCGTATCCCGCCGTAGCTGGTTATAGAGCATAGTCTAACTAAACTAAAGACTATGACTCTTATAGACTATATCAACTCATGGGCGCAGTTATCGACTCTGCATTTTAATAGTTTTTCAGGTAAGAAGAGGTAAGTGCCTAACTACTATAAAAGAACTAATACCAATTTATTCAGATAATTCGCACTTTAACAAAAAACCAATTTATCCCGAACGTCTAGTGATGGGTATTTGCGAAGACTATCGATTATCGATTAATCGTTGAGTTATTATAATGAGCTCGTAGCGAAATGAATATAATTATACCCTGTCGATGATTACCTACATTGGTTACTTCAATTTGTATTACAAGATGTTGTTAACTTAATCGAAAACCTTAAAGTTTAATAACAAACTCTAGTGACTAGACTAGAGCCTATAGTCTTAGTCTATTTTTTTATTTAATATTTTATTCACACAATAAAATAACAGGTTATAATAGAAAAAAATGAACCAATAAAGGCATCCGCTCATTGCAGCGATATTATCGCTGCGATTTTGCGATAATTGTTCTCAGTACATTTTGTATGGGGACGCGCGCGATCCTACACACTGCCGCGATATTATCGAGCGATAATATCGCTGCGATTTTGCGATAATTGTTCTCAGTACATTTTGTATGGACATTTTGTATTGATATTATCGCAACCTGACGCAATCACTTTCTACTACATTCAGTGAAGGGCGCATGCGTGACGCGAATCGCGGAATCGCTGCAGTGTGTAAGGTGACGCGATATCGCTGTCGATAATATCGCTGCAATCTGCGGAAGCCTTAAAGCGCCCAGTTTAGACAACTTGATATAGGTACAGGATGTAACATTAATACGTTACATATAGAATAGGGTGCTTCAGACCATAAAACTGAAAAACTTTTACTATGATGTGTATGAAACAGCAAGTTTTTTTTTCGCGATTTCAATGTTGTTGGTCCCGTAGTAAAAGTTGCTTAGTTTGATGGTCTGTAGCACCCCATAAAGTATGTTTGCTCCAAATGCAAAGGATTTTCCGATTTATGAAACCTATAATATGAGGATAAAAATCGCCAAAAAATTAATCTTAAAAAGACTTATCCTAAAACAGAAGCATAGTAAAAAGTTATGTAAACGATCTTTTTCTATTACAGAGACCTAAGATGTTAATAGTATTCGTGATAATACCAGTCTGTTAGTTCTAAGTAACTCTAAACTCCAAAACAGAAAATCATATTTATATTACGGAATAACCAACTTTACCTGAGTAAATCCGGGTCTATTTCAAAGACCACTATAACGGCATAACAATAGATCGTTCTGAGCAAAAGGCATAACAAAAGGAAGAGGCCAGTCATAACTACCCCAAACTATTTAGCCTACTAAATGCACCAGTAACTTGTCACAAAAGAGAAATAGTCCTCTGTTTGACACCGTGCCAACTTCCAAGTGTATGTTAGATAACGAATGAAATACCACTAAATATACTCTTATCTGACCATTTGGAAACAACAAAAAATTTTGAGGTTATTTAGTTGGGTAGTTTACTCGATATTTGATAGTGGTGTAGTAAAGCCTAACCTAGCCTAGTGTAGGATCTGTGAACTGGAAAAAAAATGATTTTTGGGGTTTAAAAACATCGATAAGACAGTACGTAATTTAGGAAAGCCAGTACTACTGTCTTCTTGTTAATGTTGAACTCTAGAATTTAGTTTTTTTTTATTGCAGGTTGGCAAAACTACACGTATGAACTACTCCGATTACTAACTACTAGTTAGGATGTTTTGTTATTTAATAATAACAAAAAAATGTGTAATCTGCGCTGCTTTCCTTGACTTCGTCCGAGTGAAATATTATCGTGGATACATTTCGGGTTCCAAATAAAGGTCTTTCCAAATATAGGTCTTTCAAGTCTTTCCAATTATAGGTGTAGTCTACCTTAATATGCTGACGCCGTCAAACTGAACAACTTTCTCTATGGCATCAAAGTTGAAAGCGCAAAAAAAAATTTGCTGTTCCATACAAAACTGCAAACCTACTTGAGCCAAATGTATGGGACAGCTGATTTTTTTTTCGTGATTTCGATGTTGGTCGCATAGAGAAATTTGTTCAGTTTGATGTTCTGATCATCCCCTTAAAAAGTGTCAGCATATTAAGAAGGACCCTGTAATCTGTATATTTCATCAAGTAGGTAATCTATTGTTTCTTAGTTTTCAATAGAATCTTGATATAATACACACTTTTTATAACACAAACATGGTTTATCACATGTTTATCACATTAAAAACTAATTTATTTTAAGAAAAACGAATATCCAAATATTATCATTCTCCCACTACACGTGGCAAGCAATAAAATAAATCTATTCAGTATATATGAATCACAAAACACAGCTTTAACACTAAAACTGTTGTAATAAAACAAAATTATCTCCATCGAGATCAAGATCTCTGTGATTCATTTGAATTTTGTCTTGTAATTATGCTGGTGGTTTTACCAGTTACACTTTTTAATTCGTTTTGGAAGAAGTTAGAGGTCGAAATGCGTAATTATTTTGGTAGCATTTAGTTGACAACACATGGATGTGCCGATTATGGTTTTGCCGTAGTAAGAGAAGGAACTAGAAGAAAGCACGTGTCTTGTCATATCTATCTCAGTAAGAGATGCACATAGCAAATTCGCTCTAGTTAAAAAAGGAGATCGCTACTTATTGCGGCCTTATCGACGTAGCCACTTTTTTGTTCTACGACGGCTGTCTGACTCCGGAGTTAGACATCTATTTTCATACAAATTGTATAGGATTTTATGACTATCGCTGTCTCATACGCGGTTACACTGATGTTACGTCTATCAACGTAAGCGAAAAATACTTCGCCTATGGGTTTTGCCAACTACCTAGCTGACTAATCGGTTCTCAATTTGCCCAACAGTATCGGACGACTAGCTGGCAATGCCGGTCAATCGACATATTTTGCCGCCTTTATTTCTTAATTATAATAAACATTTATTTTGTTTCTTTTGGCATCTCAATACATATTATGTTCTGCACAATTGCTCTGCCTTATTCCCAAATCTACTGTATTCTTTATATTATTTGTAACGCTATTGATTTCCAAAATAAAAGCCATACGAGACGAGAGTGACAAAAACTGAGTTCTAGAGCAAGATAATCAGCCATGATACGACCATTGCTGACTGGCTAATCTTTCCACTATAGCATGAGTAATTATAATGTGATATAGCTCATGCTGATAGGAAAGAAGAAGAAGAAGATGACCAAAATGAATTATTAAAAAACAAATGTTGCCTCTTTCTCGGTTTACAAATTGACCACCCAATTTATCCTGCGGATATCAGAGAAAGCAACAAAGGGATTTCATTTCTCCAATTATTTTGCATGTTTCTGATAATTTCATAATTTACTAAAAATACTATGAAGTAAAAGAGGTATAAAAGGAAATATTTTAATACTTTCAATTACCAACCAAACAGCAAGCAACGACAATAAATGACACCGTAATTTTATTTTCAAAATCGGTCAATTTACCAGCTGCATTCGATAATAAAATCATTCACAGACCTCCGAATATAATGGGGAAGATCACATAAAATGGACGACACATTTCTATTACCGTATCAAACCGTAATATATCTAGATGAGTGTCGAATAAAGTGTGATACAAAAAAGATTACATTTTTCTCGGTTTAGTGGGACACGGTTGGTGGTTTATTTTTGAACGAGTTTCTCACGGTGCAATGGCTCGTGATTTCGTGAAATCTACAATAAATAGGATCAGCAATAAGTATCACTAGTATATTCCCCGAAGGTCTGAAAGTATATGCACCTAATTATTATAAGTCTTATTATTACAAATATATTCGGTATAAAGGTATTCGGAGTATGCTATGCCATGTGCCAGATAGTATGATCAATTGCATGTAAGGCTTTTAAAAATATAGTAGATTACACAACGAGGGCAGGAAAGTAAGAAAGGCCTCAGATCACATGTAATCTGATGAAAATGATCACAAAAGTGTGATCTGAGGCTTTCTTATTTACTGCCCAAGGTGTGCCTACTGTTTTTCTTCTCGACGGAGTGGAGGCTGAAAGTGGTAACTTCGTTTAGCGCAGAGCGGGACGAAAGTTGACGCTTTCCGACCGGCGGAGGGGAGACAATAATATTATATGACTTTTACTTACAGGCATATATATATATATATATATATATATAAAAGTAAAACAAACAAATATAGGTAAACTATTATGATCTTCTTCAAAGAATGTAGGTACCTCACATTGTTGATAAGATGGTGGAGAGTCGAATGCTATGTTTTAGGCACATTATGTATGAGGCGGACGGAACTAAGAATACGTTGTGAGGAAGACTTTGGAAATACCAGATAAAAAGAAAGGCCGAGGACGCCCGCTTGCCACGTAGTTGACCACCGTAACCAAGGACTTGGAACTGGCATAGCAGGAGACAAAATATAACACCCGATATAGAACATCTTGACGACTAACAACAAGGAGAGCCTATTTCAAATAAAGGTATAAGGCAAGGAAGAAAAAGATTCCGATCTCAAACTGATCCTTTAACAATATAATATCCATAACTGAACCATATTCGAACCCAGAACTTATAGGTACCTTATAGTTTGACAAACATAAATCACATCACTAAGTTTGCATTCACAATGAGATAATGCATTTAAATTTTATACTGTTAGCCAATAGATAATAATTTTAAGCGAGTTATGACATTAGGAGACTTAACTTTGATGGGATGAATTTCAAATAATGTGTTAATAATAAATAAATAAATTGTGAGTTCCAAAGATTAGCAGCATAATAATTGTAAGCGCCAATCAGAAAATTTTTCGCATTTCACGAGATCTCAAAACACTTCAGATTTTAGAATAATTGCTGACGTATTATCAAACATTTGTTGTTTGACTTAAATGCCTAATTTAACTTTGTGAAATTCATTCATTCAAATAGTTATCAACTAACGTAATATTATTTTTTGTTGCAGCAAAGATTTTGAATTTCTCACCATCCTGAATATTTTTTCTCTACATTACTATTCCTTCTAGTTTATACTAACCCACGACGTAGCTGTAATCCCTTATCAACAAATTTCCATAATTGAGCGGTACTCATTCTTCCAAGACGATCGAATAGGGAATACAGCCTATATTTCTTATTTTATTTTCGTTGCCTTACATCATTTTGTCGTTAGACCCGTTTGTGAATCCTTGATATGAAACGTTTTGGAATCGTATTCCAAGGGGAGAACGTTTACGTTTAGATTGACCAATGTTTGCTTTCTGTTTTCTTAGGTAGGTACATCCAGAATTTGTTTTTGCAACTCAGTGCGTTCACACATGATGACGCATTGACGGTGCGGCAGACGTCAGTCCATAGGTCAACCACACACGGTGCGTCAATGCGTCACCGAGTGTGCTTCTGCGTGGTTGTATACAACTCCTTGCTTCGACTGACGTCTGCCGCTCCGTCAATGCGTCATCGTGTGTGAACGCACTCATCCCACCTGTAGGTGGGAATAACTGGGAATATATAATATTCTCAGTGGACTTACTACGATCTTTGCATACCTCTTTCGCCTCATTCGCATCTTTTCATACCTTTCTGTAGGACGTAAACGATTTGATCAGAGTTCGTACTACTTACGTCCTACGAGGGTGCCCTATGCTGACACTTCAATCCAAATAAACCTCTTTTGTACATCTGCTACCGTTCGTCTTCTCCTAAGTGGCCATGTCATTCTAATTCATTTTATTAATATCGATGCCGGACCCAAAACAATTCATAAATAAACTATTTATGAAATGACTGTAACTCAGTATATCTAAAATTTAAGACTTACTTTTTTATCTGAAGTAACCACCTAGAGTTCTGTCACGTCTACTTTCATGGACAATGTGTCCGACTCCAAAAGCGTTGCGTAGTACCGAAAAGATAACTGTATTTATTTTAGCATAGATTTTCTTGTTTCTTTCATTAAATTTTATGACATCCTCTCCATCATCATCCGCTGTAGGTCTCCGATTAACATTTAAAGTGTTATACGTTTCCCTACAACATCAAACTCGCATAAGTAATATAATAACTTCGTCAACGTCCCACACTCACTGTGATAGAGTGCTTATTTATTTTTTATCTTTGTCTCTCCATAAACCCAATTATCTATGCACCTATCCATATCTGAATGTGGAGCTAACAAACTTCTTAGATATATCGCCCACGTGAGATTCGATTAGAAAAAAGGTTACTGGTGTTAAAATATGCTACCTACACACAGGTAGGCATATATTAAGAAAAAACTACTTATTTTCTAAATAGAATTTCATATTTAACTAAATATAGCTTCGGTATGAAATTCTATTCAGAAAATAAGTAGGTTTTTTTCTAAAATTCTACAAACTATATCTCACAACACAACCGCATACATTCCCTTTTAGGACGATAACGATAAGATACTCGTATTGCAAACTGCCAACTACAATAATGGTGTTAACAACTTTTTAACGTTTCTCATTTCGCCAACAACAGTAGCTGTGCAAAGCATAAAATGTTTATTCGTTTGTGACAAATTCATTGAATTCCAGGCATGAGCTTCATCCATTAATAAACAACTAGGTAGTTGGCACCAGCGTGCTGCAAGGGTTGTGCGTTAAAGAAACAGTTACAGGTTTCCGAATCTAAATTTCTTAATGTATAAACTACAAATTGTATAAGACAGGGTAACCTTTTCAGTAATTAAACAGCCCACGGGCGACAGGTCTATCGTAGCGATAATACGTGCGCCCACGCACACGCTCTATGATTTGTGGTGACGATCTCGTTGTATCATAAATATACAAACTATACTTTTTAAAGGTGTTTTCAAGGATGTTTTTAAGGTATTACATTGTTGGAGAACATCTTTTTAAGATATTTTATTAATCGTTAATTTTCTTTTTGGGGTTTTATTGGTGTATTTTTACGTGGTTAGTATTGTAACGCCTACGTGAAGAGTTCTTGCAATTTAAGATTTCCATAAAAAAGTTTCCAAAGTAGATCAAGTCAAAGTAATTTGAATAAATCTAAACCTAATAGGAATTAATAAACTTAGTCATAAATTACTATAGAGAATTCTTGCATAACTCAGGTTTATTATAGGTAACTTATAAACGTCAAATAAACCTAGATTCGGACCCGATTACCGTATAATATGGCACTACTTGGAGAAGCGGTAAATACGCATAATAACCATTTGGCTAACAATTTGTTGAGATACCTAGACTTTATGCCTAAGTTCAGTGTAATTTTGTTAATAAATATCGGAATGTAACAAGAATCAGTATAAAACGCTAAGGATCGAACCAAAAAGTTAAGCGTAATTTTATGGCAAGATGTTTTGTCTAAGTGCGACTGGACTATTAATTTTAATGTACCTACTTACCTACCTAAGTAAGATATCTTTAAAAAGAAAAAAGAAACAAGTTAAAAGCAATGTTTAGATTTTTCTGCCTACTTGTCAAACTCGTTTTATATTTGATCTTTTAATATTTTGTTTGCGAAAATTTTGCGAATTCTTTATACTTATTATTTTCCATAATCGCGATAAATTAGGTAAACAAATCTCCGGATAGTTATTTTAGTACTGCCAAAATCATTTTGGCCCTTCGAGCCGGATTCTGAAGAATAAGTTTTTCTCAGAATTGATAATATTTATGTTTTAATTACTCAAAGAAAAAAGCTTTGATAGAAAAAGCTTACTTAATTGGGGAAAATTTATTGTTAATACAAATAGTCAGTTATCATTATTTTCAAGTCGTTATAAAGAAAGCATGATCATCATCATCGGATCAGCTCAATAGATGAAATAAGTACTTATCACTGAGTGTCAGTTGCAGAAACGCTCATTAAAGTTAATCCTCCATTAAATCTCTTGCTGTCACTTTTTGTCTTGTTGACGTAGTATAAGCTAGCGTTCACTTTAATGAGCGTTTCTGTAACTGAGTGTATGTCAACTAGACCACACAGGATCGATTATGAAAATGACATTTATATTAAAGTAAGAAAGGTTGACGTAACGGCGCGTCCGCGTCCTCAAGTGACTGCAGTGGGTAAAAGTGACATACCCCTTAACACAATTGATTTATGGCGAGTATAACTATCACTTAATTAAACTTTACGACGGAATGATAAATTATTACAATTTATTATCAATTACTTTGTACACCTACTGTCGTTCGTTTAGGGTTGTGGTGCTGTAAAATATTTTTATGACAACGTTATTTAGTCACGTTAAAATAAACTTGGATGCTTTAGCACCTTGTTCTTAGTTCTAAGATACTTAAAGGAGAGCAATTTTTTAAAGTCGTACGCTAAAATCAGCAGTAAAAAATAACCAAAACAGTATGAAGCTGGTGTAATCATTGGGTCATGATTTTGAATAATCATAATTCAAAAATTGCACTTCACTGCTGTTCATTGCAGTTCAAGCTTCAAAACCGTCCGCGTTTTGTTGCTAATCTCAAATTTCATTATTAGGTTACAATTAATGCCACTCCCGAACAAGTTTATATTTTCCCAGATGTCATCAAAAAACAACAAAATGTTTCATGGAATCAACAGTACCTCCTGATAGCTATCATTGCCACTAAGTTAGTTTAGATTACCTATCGCTTTATTAAGCAAATACCTAAGGAGATTACTATCAACGTGATTGATGGAAAATACACTCCTGGAACAATTCTTGTCATTTGCCATTAAATTCACAAATTCAACCCTAGGTCACCATGGTCTTTTTTAGAAACAAGGATCTCCTAAAACCATAAGAAAAGGCATCTCATGAAAAGGGGTGACAGGGAGTGGACTCTGCACCAGTGTCCAGTGGAAATTAGTGGAGTATGTTGCTGTTAAAGTATTCTCAAGCCGCATTAATTGACTTCTGGGATAATGGCCACCGTCGTTGTAGCTGGACAATGCATAAATCTTTGATATACCTAGTCAAGGCAGCGTCTTTACATTTTCGTTGAGAACTTTTTAATCTTTCCCATTTAATAAACAAGAATGCTGTAGTTTTCTTCTTCGTGATTGATTTATTCCTGATTCGGTTATTATTTTTACAAGTCGTTAGAGTTTAGACTGTTACTTTTTTATTTCGTCTTGTGTACCTATACTATGTTCTTGTGATTTATTTGCATTTTGTTCTGATAAATTTATGTGCGGCGTGGTTCCGCTTTAGAATGATCCACTCAATTTCATCCCGTGAGACTCGTACAAGTCATTTCTATGGGCTATGCTAAAGCTATTTTCTTCAAGTGCTTGAAAATATGTTTTGTTACTGTAGAAAGTTTTCTGATCTTCCCAAAATGTATTCTGTTTATAAATGTATGTAAAGTTATTTCAGTAAATCACGTTGTCTTCTTGCTTTGTTTCATCTTTAAACTTTCCTTCGCATTATTTACTATCGCATCGTCATCGTTAATGTCATGAAACACTTTATAGTGATCGTTTGCAAATAGTCGTATAATTTGAAATCAGTTGTAAGTTATTGTGTTTCCTGGATAAACATTTACAATTTCTGCGAAGTAAGAGGATTAGATCTAGAGAGAGAATTTCCGCATGTCGAATGTAAACATGACAAATGTTTTATTGTGAGTCTATCTACAATCCTTTGTAGACAAATAATTCATCCTCAAAACATATTATGTATTGTATAATTTGAAAAGAATGTACTTACCATTGTTTGCTCCTTCTAATAATATTAAAAGGTCTACGCTACTCAAGGGAATATCACAAGCCATTATCAAAATTAAGACGACAGAAGCGTAAAAAATAATCCGTAAAACAAACTAACCTTTGCATTCATTAGCGTCTCTAGCCGTCGCTCGTCCCCAAGGTCTGTCGAAGTGGAACGGCTTGCACCTCTCGCAGTCCCTCCCGGCGGTGTTGTGTTTACAGTCGCAGGCCAACTGCTGCACAGAAGTACCAGCCACGGATACTTCACCGGCCTTCATCGGGATACAACGCGAAGCATGCCCGTTACACTTGCACCGACCACCCACTGCAAAGTCGGATACTGCGTAATGCTGGCTCCCGGGAGCAGCCTGCTTCTTATTGTCCACCTCGTCCCCTTCGTTCACCATGTGCAAGCGATTGAACACAACTCTCACATCGGTCGCCGTCACCCAGTCTTGAAGTACCGGTGATATGTCAAAGTTAGAAGCGCTCGGGCGACCCTCCAAGGTACTGAAGGCTAGTCTCGCTCCTCCAGCGCTCTCCCCGGCCAATCTGTGCGAATCCGAACATCTGGCTTCTTGCTCGTTAGCAGCGGTCACTGTCGCCTTATTCGGCCTTCCGTAAACCCGTCTACATTGGCTCGAATAGAACTGAAAAGGTTGCCAGGTCAATCCGTAATCGGCGCTCTTGTAAATAGCGACGGAGTCCGGTCGCGCTGCTTTAGGGCAGAACTGTAAACTGACGTACGTCAACTCGTATTTCTTTCCGAGAGAAAGGGTCAGGGAGACGTTGTCGGGAGGGGAGTCGTAGGAAGCGGGTTGCAGGGCTGCCGATCTCCAGCAGGTGACCTCATGAGGGTTATTCAGATCCGTCAAGAAGGATGGCGAGTGGCGGCGGTCGGACCTGGCCGCGTCACAGACACGACAGGCGTTTTCTGGTGGCTGGTCTCCGGGAGGATCGCACAGACGTTCGGGCTCTCTACGTCCGCAGACCGAGGACGCGATCACGGGGGTTCCGAATGCGGCGTTGACGAAGTCAGGGATGCAGCGGCGAGGACGACCATCCTCGTAGCAGGGGTCGGGCGGGGTGGCGGCGAGGGCCAGGGCCGCGGTGGCTAGCAGGGCCACGACGCGGGCGGGCATGCTCACTCACAGCCGCACAACACAGCACTCGCGTAAAGTTTGCCTCGGGGACGAAGATAGGCGACACGTGCGTGCCGGTCGGAGGCTGCCGGCAGACTGACGGCGCGCGGCGGGGTGCGGAGCTTCGACGAGCTTCGTGCCCGCGCGTATTGGGCGACCGCTTCTCTCATTAGTGAAAGTTTGTTATTGTTTTTTTTAAGGAAATGAGATTGGCTAATTCGGTTTGGCGTTTCAGGTGTTATTTATAGGTACTTAGTCTATAAATTCTGTTGTGCTTTTTATAGGCGTCGCTTTCTATTGAATTCTTTCCATTGATTGCGTTTGGTGATTTGCATAGATTTTTTTCTCATCTCATTAACACAACAATAGATTGCCTATGCAATCAAATAAGCTTTGGTTTTATTGGTTTTACGTCTACTTAATAAACATGAAAAGAAGCTTTCATTTTACGTCAGTCATCGTCCAGTCATTACAATGTCTTTTTCTATTAAAAATCACCAGAATGCCATGACTTCAAATGTTCTAGTCTAGAGTCCCCCAATGCCCTAATGTGCCCCAATGTGAACCGGCCGTATCGCCAGACGCAGGGCTTTTATTGTGAACATTCAAAGAATGTAAAGCACTCTTCGCCCGTGCCCAGTCCTACCTGTAGGGCATACTATACGGGGTTACCTTTTAACCCCTTTTGTCGTTAAACTGAGTTGCGTAACGTGTCCTTCGAGGGGTTACGGTAATTAATTTTTTAATTGCCTTGCCTGTGTGGAGTGGAAACAATGCTATTGAAATGCTTATGTTTAATGCCAGTGATCATGGCAGTTGTAATAGTGTAGCATATGCTCACGACTATATTTTCCGAGAGGTTAGTCAGAGAATTCAGGGATATTATGAATTGGACAGTAAAGTTGTAATGTAACACCAGTAAGACGTACGTAAATATTTGCATAGGTATCTATTTTCTTAATAGAAAAAAAATTTCAGATATTAAAAATTTCCTACTTTAAAAATGTTGTCTCTGATCCGTCAATATAGGGCATGTTTAGTTTTGCTTAATCTTATCTATACTACTATTAATTATAAAATGTAACAGAAGGTTGTGTCTGTATATTGAAGATATTTACTAGAATAAAAAGATTACGATGTGGTTTTTAGGTGTCCCTGGCTCGAAATAAACCTTTTTATTTTGTAATTTTTGTATGTCTGTTTGTTTATTCGTTTGTTCAAGCATCACGCAAAAACCACTGAACCGATTTCGATGAAACTTTTTTGTTTGATACCCAGATTTTACTTAAAATCTGGTTATAATTTGAGCGGACGAAGTTACGGATAGACTACAGCAATAAGTAAAAAACAAAAGTAGGAAGCATTACGTAAATCATCATCATATCATCTCATCATGAATTTAAAAAAACTATATTTTCTCAATAAAGTAGGTTCCTACCTAGAGATCGAGATATAGTCGTCAGCATATGCTTATGCTTGTTTTGAGCTAATTTAGAAAGATGCTAAATTAATTGTTCGTATCAAACGTGTTTAATTTAGAACTCTATTATAACTAGCACGACACCCGTATAATTACTGTTATTTAAAGTAAACGGGATTAGATAGGTGCTTTAATGGAAAAAACTGTTATCTGTTGCATATACATTAGGGGTGTGTAAACTTATTAAACACAAATTATTAATTAAGTAGGTAATACCTACTAAACGTGGTGCCTGCGACTTCGTACGCGTAGAAAACTAAAAAACAACATACGCTCACGACTAGTTTCCCCGAGGGGATAGTCAAAGATATTCTGAAACCTCAGAACTTCCACGTTATAGTAGTACCGAAACTTTGTCCAATGTGACAGGGAGTGAGTCCGTCGCCACTTTGTAATGGGCAGTGGGTACAATCATGACCCGAAATTGAAGCATGCAGGTTTCCTCTAAATATTTTCCTTCACCGAAAAGCCAATGGTATTACAAATCGTAAAATCGCCGTATCATAAAATCCGAAAAAGTAATTGGTACGAGTACAGAACACAGAAAAAATACAGAACTACTTAAAAACATTAAAGTTATACAGAAATAAACACTGAAAGTTATTTTTATACAACTGTATGGCTACTGTGAAAGTACAGAACGAAAATAATTGTTATCGATGAGATGACAATAAACACAATTTGTCAGGGTTAATAGTAAGTAACACCCTTAAATCAAAGTAAAATTAATGGTTAGGCATTACGCCAACATTTCAAACCAGAAAAATGAGGCAAAACAAATGACAGGTATACCTACTTTAAATTTGTACGCAATTGCCCTAGTTCTGACAGACAATTGTGCTAGTTTGTATGTATCAATTGCCTTAGTAGTTTGCTTCAACTTAACGAGCTTTAGGCCTATCCATTATTTTACTTTGATCTAAGAGTAATACCTACCTAAAATTAAGGAAAAATAAATGTAGACGTCAAAGTATTTCAGTTAGTTGTGTGCTGCCTGGGTTAACCTCCCCGGATCTATAAGGAAGACAAAAAAAATGCCATACGATATTATGACGAAGGAAAATAAAATCTCTAGGGGGGAAGGAAGCGCCCTTGGTATAAGGTACTTATAGCAGTTTTTAAATTGCAAGTTGTTAATTCTTATCTAGTTATCGATTCTTTACAACAGTTATTATCACGTTCTATAAGAATTATCGTAATTTGCGACAATTAAGTCCTATTTCCACTACCGACCGTTACTACTTATTAATTCAGAGAGAAAACTTTTCACAAACTACAAAAGGGATTGTATTTATTTTAAACTCAAAACATTCAAGACTGGGTCACGCTGCGAAATCGCCTCTGGCTGTAGTGTAGGTACAGGTCGGTGGAGAAGCGTGAAAGCTCCTGAAATATTACCATTTTGTACGTCAGCCTGAAAATGTGACCGTTAGCTCTCTAAGCCGACTCAAATCCCCGTTGAGTTATTAGGACACATGTGAAAACTTCACGCCTTCGATTTGTAGATTTTTCTAAAATGAATTTGGTTCCTAGAGTTTTTTGTCTATTTACCTCTCTGTAGTGAAACTTAGTTGTTGTCAGTTATTGGATGGGAGCTTGTCCATACTCTGGCTTGATCACAATTTAACGTACCTTCCGAAGCCCGGAGACGTTTGCAATGAAACCTCACTAAAATCACCCATCCAAAGACTAACGTTGCTTATCTTCGTTTCCAATACCAAAGCTCAACCACATTATAAGAACGATTACTAATCTAGTAACATACAGTACAGAAACTCCTTGCCCCCCACAAATTTTAACCACACCCCCTCTGGCAGGAAGCATGGCGGAAAATGTAGGCAATGGCGTATTCCTGTCTCGCTCGCACTCAATCAATATCGCGCATGCTTTTCTTGAAAATGTTTCCGTTTTGTATTAAGCGAATTGACTCCATTACAAATAATAATAAAAAATACAGGGTCCTTCTTAATATGCTGACACTTTTTTAAGGGGATGATCAGATCATCAAACTAAATTACTTTCTCTATGGGACCAACATTGAAATCGAGGAAAAAAATCAGCTGTCCCATACATTTGGCTCTAGTAGGTTTGCAGTTTTGTATGGGATAGTTGAATTTTTTTCGCTATTTCGATGTTGGTCCCGTAAAGAAAGTTGTTCAGTTTGATGGTCTGATCATCCCCTTAAAAAAGTGTCAATATATTAAGATTGACCCTGTATATTTTAATACCTAACTAAAGAAATATAGGTACCTACTTATTAGGTAGCACGAAAGATTTCCATTCTCATTTCCACACTGTAAATTCAACAAAGACCCAAAATTCAACAGCCAGAACGTAACACAGTAACTCAATTACCGTGCACTGTCGGCGACTGTACCGGAAGATGTAATTATACCCTTATCTCGACCTGGCAGGTAATTAGTCACTTCCGGTCGCTGAGGGATGAAGGATCAACCCTGACAGACAACCAGAGCAGTTACTAACTTCACCTATCAAATCTTTAGTTTGAACTTTCACAAACTGATATCTTTTTTGAAATATCAAAAAAAAAAAAAAAAAAAAATCTTGGACATTGTCACACAAATTATCTAGTCACATTTAAAGTTCCAGAATCTAGCCTGGACGGTTACCTATCGTACTTTCGAAAAATAGTTTTCCGAATTTTAGTTCTCCGAAATCGTTATACTTTTTATTGTTTCCCTTTTTTTTTGTTTCCCCGAAATATTATTCGCTATATTTTAAAAAGCCAGATTTTTTATTGTCCTTTTTTTCTTTTAACCAATGGATCAAAATTCTGTAACACAGTTTTCCGAAGTAATGTAAGTCAGATAATTTACTTTTTCGAATATTTGTTTTTCCGTACAGTCACATTTCCGCAGAAATATTTAACCTAACCTATCCTAGAATTTTAAAAACACCAGATGGTTTATTTCAGGCAGGGGGCGTCCAAATCTCGCACCTTCAACATAGGTACATTATAAGCAAACAAGCAAGCATGCAGCAAGCAAGCTAGCATGCAGCAAGCAAGCAAGCATGCAGCCAGCAAGCAAACATGCAGCAAGCAAGCAAGCATGCAGCAAGCATTTTGATGCTCCGCTCGCTTCGCTCGCTCCGCTAAGTGTTTTACATGTTCTAACCTAACCTAACCTACAATTTTAAAACCACCAGGTTGTTTTTCTCAGGCAGGGGGCTTACGCCCCCCGCACCCCCCTAGCGGGGGGCGCAGCCCCCCTGCACCCCCCAACATGCATACAAGCAAGCAAGCAACATGCAAGCAAACATGCAGCAAGCATGCAGCATGCATGCAGCATGCATGCAGCATGCATGCAGCAAGCATTTTGATGCTCTGCTCGCTTCGCTCGCTCCGCTAAGTGTTTTACATGTTCTAACCTAACCTAACCTACATTTTTAAAACCACCGGTTTGTTTTTCTCAGGCAGGGGGCTTCCCCCCGCACCGGCCCCCCTAACATGCATACAAGCAAGCAACGAGCAAGCAAGCAAGCAGCATGCTAGCAAGCATGTTGGTGCTATAATCCTGGTATCATGTATCTACTAGGTAATTATTACAGAAAACTTTACTGTGTTGTGTCAGTGTCCTAGTCATACTTTGGAAGAAGTTGCTTCTACATTTTAAAACTTCGAACCCAGAAGACCGTTGTCAAAAGAAAAAAAATGATTATGAAATTCTGATTTTAAATTTTCTGGAAAATGATACTTCTGTCAAGTCTTTATAAGGAGTAACAAATGTATGTGTAACAAAATATCTGTCACTAGAAAATTCTATAAACCGTTTTCGAACAACTGAAATTCGGTCAGTGAAATTTCGAAAGTAAGATAGGTTACCAGCCTGGACTTGTATTATGATAACTAGACAACGAACGATATAGCATACACATATAGATACAAACAAAAAATCAAATAAAAAATAATAAAATAATAATCAAAATAATTATAAAACTGTATTTTTTCGCTAAATATTCACATCGAATTTTCATAGAACTGTAGTTTCTGTAGAAAGAAAGATTATAAGTATTATAGAAAGATTATAAGATTATAAGTTCTGTAGAAAGAAAGATAAGAAGTATTCTAGTGATATTTTCAATACTATCCTTTTAATGGCAATGAAATTTTTCAGAAACAATCTAGACACTAATACGAACATAGAGATGTTCGTATTAAGTCAGATTTTCGTTAAAACAATTTATTGCTAGGATTAATTTAAGATTTGTATGAATTGAATTAAATTGAATTGAACATGGAAATCTTTGAGGCACTGTAACATTAAAACTATACATTTTACCGAATATCTGACTTCATACGAACATAGAGATTAGTTTCTAAATTGTTCCAGAAAAATGTCATTGACATTAATTGGATAGTATTGAAAATATCACTATGTCTGTATGGAGCGTGCCAACGTATCCGTAACAGCTGTTTGACGGACAGAAACCGAACCTAATTCAGATCTGATCAAACCTAACGTTACGTCTCCGCCTAACAGAGAGTTAATTGTGCTTGCTTGGCATGCATGACCAAGTGACAGCATTGAGGATTACCCGTTAAACGATGTTCATCAACTGAGCTATAATGTTTCTTTTTTTACTGTAATCACTGAAAAATAGTTATTTGTTATGCTAGGCTGCAAAGTTGTTTTTTGGCGCGAGTACTTGTATTGAAACCTGAGCAAGCGAAGGATTCTAGGATTATCGAGGATCTAGGATTCTAGGTTATGCAAACAAAACATTTTTCACCTCGCAAGCTCGGATAGATTCTGTTTATCATTCGAAATCTGAGTGCAAAAGTGCATTTTATCCGCTAGCGTGGAAAGAGTTTTTGAAATTCGAGTCTGTCTATTCAATATTTATTTATACCGCCAATCCACTGAAAATGCTTAATAACTATTTCATGTCACAGGCCAGCACGAAAAAAAAACTTTTTAAAATGTTCTTTTTAGCAATTCACTTTTTTCCTCGCTGTTGTGAGGTGAAAAGTTGTGTGTTTCGCTCGGCTGCAAAGTTATTCTGCGTCTCGTACCTTTGAATCCTTCGCTTGCTCAGGTTTCAATACAAGTACTCGCGCCAAAAAGCAAAAAATAACAATTTTTTTTCAGTTCAAGGCAATAATAGGCTAGCTGGGAATTCGTCCCGTAAATTAATTCCATATCATGTAAGTTCACCTGTAAATTCATGATAAAATCATCTCCTGTAAATACATGTAGTAAATTCATCCTGTTTTATATACTTAGTAAAATCTAATAAGTACATAAATTCTTCTATCAAAACCAAAATATAATGTTACAAATTATTAACTTTTCGTTAATGGAAGTTGGTTCAAGAGTTTGTAAAGGTATCATATCGCACTAAATAACAAAACTTATATTCCATCTACAAATCCTGTTTTATCAGCATATCCATTACAATATTAATAACAAACCCCTTTTAAACTATCAAATAAACTTTCACACTATACTTTTATTGATTTTCTTACAAATTACAGCACAGAATACAGTTACGCAAAATACTCATCCTCTCATAAATTCTGAACGCGTGGGATTTTTACGACTTTCCTATAATAGGCCTTCTAAACTGCATGCCATGGAGCCGAGGCTTTATGCCTGCCGCCAGTTAGCTTTCTAGCCGCTTTATGTTACAAATAAGAACAATTTAAAAAAGTCGGGGACATAGATGTTCCTAAGAGTTACGGGTGGTAGAATTAGTACTCTAGAGCGATATGGCGAAATGAGTTGGATGCCTATTGCAAGGAGTGGCAGGATGTCACAGGAACAGAGATATGAGGAAGAGCTTTTAACCTTTTGTCAAGTAGTGGGAAAAACACGTTAAAAAGTATCGTACACAAGTTTTTCTACATTTATTTACATGTACAGGTGAATTAACACAGTGAATTTACATGATGGATTTATCTGGATGAACTTACTAAATGAAAGTAAATTATGTAATAACTTGCTAACTAACACAATTTTGTCTGTACTTCTACAACCACCAAGTAGGGGAGACTGGGGCTTGTTGTAACAGTTTTTGGGAAAATGCTTGTATTTTCCAAGCCATAAACATTTTCAAAATTTTGAATTAGTGTGTATGTTGAGTAACTATTTGAGCACCATATCGACGCTGGAAAGCGGAAACGCTGTAACCCACAAAAGGCAAACTTTACACCAGGCCCGAAAAACTTTTGCGATTTCAGAAAAAAATGCATAACTTCGTTAATTTTAGTCCCACATATGCCATTTTTGGATAGATAATATAATTTAAGATAAGCTATGATACGTATTTCCCCGATTCCGTTAAATGTTCCTGCTTTTAATTTTATTGTGGGTTACAGCATATGGACTTTTTTTTTCAACCCCAAAGAACGCTGTAACTGAAGTCGATTATTGTATGGATTTCATAAAATAATACTTTATTTTGGAAATCGAAATCGTTGTAACCCACTATTCCGTAATGTATCCAGTACCATAATATTGATGTAACAATATAACCTTTTTAATTTGTATAGTCATGTAATGGTTTAACCACAAGAACAACGAAAAAATTTGCTAAATTGAAATGACGTAAATATTAAGTCAAAAATGTTTACTGTATTATTAAAAAGTAAAGACATCAGAAAGTAATTCAAAATATAATATTAGGTTACAAAAAAGCACAAAAAGCTAATTCTTAACATTCGAATAGTCGAAACTGGAATTAACTGGAGCGCGGAAGCGTTCTCGATTAATTTTTTCTCAAGGAATTCATCTCAAGGTAGGATGCAAAATCTGATTGATTATTTATCATAATTGACAAATTACTATCACATATTTGGAGATGTATCAGTAATCAATAGATTCAACAATATTCTAAGTAACACTTTTTAAGGGAATGATTGAACCGTCGAACTGAACAACTTCCTCTATGGAACCAACAACAAAAACGCAAAAAAAAACGGTTGTTTTATTCAAAAGTGCAGTCCTACTAGAGCTAAATGTATGGGACAGCTGTTTTTTTCGCGATTTTTATTTTGGAACCATATAGAAAGTTATTCAGTTTGATGGTCTGGTCATCCTCTTAAAAAACTGTCAGCTGTCTGTAAGTTAGTTATACGAGGAACTCCGTAAATCAACTTCAAACATGAAAGAAAATGAATATTACAATGATAAAATTCTGCTTGAATAAAACATTTTCCAAGTTATCCTCTAAATCTGATGCAATTCGCAATACCACTGAGAACGAGGCTACAAACCTGGTGAATATTACATAGTAGGGAACAAAATTTACTCACGACCTCTCGAACAAGACTGGAGTTCATGAGGAAGACACGTGAAGTATTGAAGGTTTTCGATAATAATAAAATAAAATTAGTAACAAATGCAACGTCCGACACACAAGCCCCATAAAGGAGA
Organism: Agonopterix heracliana; assembly: GCA_963693445.1. NCBI lineage: Eukaryota > Metazoa > Arthropoda > Insecta > Lepidoptera > Depressariidae > Agonopterix > Agonopterix heracliana. The sequence goes on from OY856319.1 coordinate 18,235,357, forward strand.
CGTTGAGCAGATTTGGCAGTTCAGTAGCATCGGAAAAGCCCAGAATCGTATAAGTGAGGAAGACTACGAGGGTAGAGATACTTCTGGGCCGGATTTTCTAGCCGAAGTTTAAAATTACTATGGAAGTAAGTATATGCGATACCTTTCAGGTGCTTCATACTACAATAATGGGCAAAAGAAAAGTAGATAGGCTACGAATGACATGGCTCGCAAGCCAGACCAAATAGTAGACCAGCATCGCCACCTTTAAAAAGCTTTTTCGTTTGGCAAGAGACAGCCAGGCATATACAGAGCTGACTGCCGACCTCCAGTAATGAAGAGAAATCCGAAGAAGAAAAAAGTAAGCCAAATACACTACTACATTGGCGACATCCTGGATCTTTATTTGAGTCAGATTAGGAAGACTCCCGCTGCTCAAAATAAGAAGGCGTTGGATGAAGGCTCCTGTCACTCAGGTTTCCTTTGCGAGGGACCCAGGGCTGTGCTGTAATCCGAGGTAGTCCTATCCCGAAGGTGTGAAAAGAGCTCTTAATTTTTTTCATTTGTATTGTAATTACTAATTACACTGCAAAGAAAAAAAATCGCATTTTAAGAACTAAAGACCGATGTGAATCCTAAACCAAGTTCACAAGTTGTTTTTCGAGGTTTCAAATAAAAAAAAATTACGATGCTGATATGGCGGAATCTCTGCTCTGATGGAGGGATGCTAATCAGCTTAAACGAAGCTTCCTGACGTTTAGATATGAAAGGGCGAGGATAAAGTTTTGTAGCGCATCTTGGGAGAGCATTATTGAACAGTGGGTGACGATGATGCGCTTTTTCAGAACCCTGTATTTCATAAAGGGAATGATGCAGTCCAGTTCACTTTTTTTAAACAACGTAAAAAATAAGGGAACACAAATTTACTAATAAAAATGTCAAATAACAGTATCTAACAAGTAGACTTACCATTCAAACGAAACCAATTACGCGCCAAAAAATACGAACAACAAAAGTAAGACACCTTTTTGACGGCCATGGACTGATTTGGGACGCAGTAAATGGAAGGCCATAGCGGTTCGAGCGCCAAATCGATGGTGGTAAAAGCAATAACTTTGTCGCGAATACTACATTTAAAAAAGCGTAAATTGATGTGATCTAGAAATAGAGATTTGAAATGAATGTTGTAACACGTCATGTAGCCATAATGTTGGTTACGTTAAAACGTAATAAGCCACATTCGTTGCTAACAATTGGACAACAAAATGTCATAAATGTGGTGCACTAAAATTTTTTGTCCCGCAAAAACGCTGTAACCCACATTGAATAGTATATCACGAACGATGTAACTAGCTTGTTGGTTTTTTCTACGGAACTCGATTTTGACGTAAATGCAAATCGGTAAAAAATTACAGTTTTTGTGCTATTTACAGCCTACCAAAATCTATGTCGACCAAAAATAGCAGGCAATTTCAACGCTGTACAAAATTTTCTAAGGGCCGTAGAGCTATGGGACTCAGACCATTCGACGCAGAATTTTTTTCTGGTTACGAATCTGCAATAAAAAAATTTTGACACTGGTGTCAGTTACAGCGTTTTCGCTTTCCAGCGTCGATATTAAGATAGCAAACCTTTTAAAATCCCTTCCTATCCTCCGTGAGAGACCATTTAACAAAAAATGGGAGGTGTTACAATTTGCCCCTTCTTTGGGGTAAGTTGTAACAGGCTCGGGGCAGGTTGTAACAATGAGAATCCGCCATTATTTTCAATAAAATATACGTTTATATTTATTAACTAAACAGTATTAACGAACATTTTTAATAGTAAAAAGATTAAAACATTTTAATCCACGTGTCTATAAGTGTACTTATAATGATCAACAACAGCATTTCTCCTTGTAACATACCTGAACAAAATACTCAATAATAATAACTGTGAATAGATAAACACTAAATTTTGATTTAGCCTTTGCTTTATTGCTACACTTGCCTTCTCTTTTACTTTCTTTTCTCTTTTTTAATGGGTTTTCTCTAAAACATATCATTTTCCGGTGTAAAGTTAACAGAAGACTGCGTTTTTCTTATCACAGAGGATGAAAAGTTCTTTTCAATGATTATCCTTAGATTTAAAAGGCATGTAGATTCTGTGTTGGCTTTATTTGGGCGTTTAAGGACCAGGAGGAGAACAGTAGCTTCAATTGTGCACTTATTAATTATTTAAGACTCTTTTAGGGGTTATTTTGAGCAATTTCGGGTTTTTAAGATGTAACGCCAAATTATTTTATGATTTCGTCTGTTTCTGTCGAATTTAGATGATTATTGAGGTAGTTAGGACCCATATAGTTATGTTACAACTTGCCCCGAAAATTTGTTACTACGTACCCCGCTGACTCATATTTTCATAATGTCAAAATTTTTCAAAAACTACTAACCTATGGAAGAAAACGAAAGCATAAATTAAAAGCTAGATATATTCTTATTCTATTAGGTTAAAAACAATCAAATATTTATTAAACCTACAGCATGAAAATCAAAATTTACTTGTGTCATTTTTTTTATAATACCTGCCCGAAATTGACCATGGGTTCACCACCTCTCATTGCGCTGTCCTACGGGGAACTATCAATACTTAAACAATGCCTCGCGTTATAAGATGAACTTTCACCCTATACATGAATCAAAAATGTAAAAAATTCGCGTTGAAAATTGACTGTTACTTCTTACCCCCGTTACAACAAGCCCCAGTCTCCCCTACGTTTTTGGAAAAGGAAAGTAAAATGTATAGTTGTATTTGTAATTAACTACAGTTGTTTAAGGATTTACTTTGTAATCAATGCTATAAATTGACTTACAGTTGTTTAAGGATGTACTTTGTAATCAATGCTGTAAAGAATAATAAATAAAATAAAAATATGAACTCCTTTCTTATTTGTGGAAGGCGTCGTGATGGTAGGTGATTTTTAAAATATTTTTCATAACATCTGGGATGGTTCAGACCACACCAGTGTGCTCCTGTAGTAACGACTACCACTGATCTCTGAACCAACGTCCAATTCAATGAAATAATTGAACAGCTAAATCTTGAATTGTTATACTTATGCAGACCGACCGTCTAGCGACATAAAGCGGAGTGAAATGGTAGACAAAAGAATTGTTTAGGAGACATTTGCGTAATGACCGGTGTTCTGCCCGTCCCTTATTGTCAACTCATACATTTTGTATGCCAGCCGAGTCATTGACATTGGTCACGGCCTTTCTTTAATCTGTCATACATTTTCAGCTTACTTACCTACAGACATAAATACACATTGTTCTAAATCGTAAAAACAACAAAGAAAGAATTCTTCAAAACTATCGAATGCTTACTTTAAGCTATGATTTTCCGGTTCTTCTTGGTTTACGGTGAAGGAAAACATCGTGAAAGAAAAAATCGAACATGAAACTGACATGCTTGTATTAGATAGCACTCCATAGATTTTTTTTCCAAAAATCCTACTTTGAAATCGCCTACTATGAGGTAGATAAAACTGTTTTTTTTATACAGGGTAAAAGGAAAATTATCAACAACCTTTAAACCACATAGGTACACACGACGACAGATCAACCTACCCATAGTTGAACTGTATGTTCATGGACATAAGGTCCAACTATGGGTAGGTTGATCTGTCGTCGTGCGTACTCTACCGATCAAACTGAACAACTTTAACTATGGGAGCAAACCTGTCAGCGCAAAAAAAAACTGCTGTTCCATACTAAACTGCAATGCCTACACTACACGACTCAAATTTATAAAACAGCTGATTTTTGGATGAAGGCAGGTCTGAAGCAAAAAATCTTTCATTTATGTTTCTATTTGAAGCCGAACATCATACGGCAAAGGTAGGTACTATAAATGGTACAATACTTAGCGCCATAGCAATCTAACTGCAAGTATTGAACCATTTATAGTACCAACATACCAACAGCAGAACGTTATTTAAAAGAGTAAAGACTCGAGTTATGCAACATGGTGTATCTCTATAAGCGAGGAGTGCGTTTGATCTGACAGACAGATTGTGGGACGCAAAAACTGGCGCTTGCGCACCGACTAATCGTCGATATTACCTCTGTATGGCGAAGTCACATAATACTGCGCAGAGTGGGGAGGACGACAGAGACTACATATTTCAACTCATTTCTTACTAGCTTGATTCCCGACTACTTCTGCGTGGAATTTGTGTAACTATATCCTTCCTCAGGGGTCAAGATTTTCCTCAAAATCGGTTCAGCCGTGTAAACGTAACATTCAGACATACAAAACATTTTTTTTAATAATATTTCAATGGATAGCTATTGCGTTCGTCCGCGTGGATGGATCCCAGAATTCCAGGGAAAAAATACACATTTTAGAAAACCGCTGGATAATCGATTCGTTACGCTACAAGATACGAATAGTCAACAATCTGGGACACGTTCTCATTACCCTATCCTGAGTAAACTTTCTGGAATATCAATGATGTACAGATAGAAACAGCTCTTTTAAATTACTTACCCATAGATTTTTTTGATGATGAAACGTAGCCTACTACGCAGCAATAATATTTTGGTTGGAGCCTGCGAGTTTGCACTGCATAGGCAAGGTAGACAAGGGAAGGAGACATGTGGGAAGTATGGGATACTCATACCTTTGAGATACAGTTAAACAAATATTATAGTTTCAGGCTTATGATAAACCACTCAATTTCATCACAAAACGCGGCTACGGAAAGTGAAACCACACTTGAAGTGTATTTGAGGTATGTCAGAAACCAACTTGGCACGTCACTTGCTAGTTGTAGCCAAGATTCTGACCAGGCCAAAAGGGAACACGTCTTCCTTTTTTGCATGCATTCTTCTTCTTACCTTGTGGGCAAGAAGTGGTAAGCCCTGGTGTCAGAGTTTTTCATACCGCCTTACGGCCTCTGAAGTGTTTTTGTGTGAAGCACGGAATCATCTTTCTTTTCACACAATCAGGTGATTCAGCCTGCAATGTCCTAACCAACTGGGGAAAAACGCACAAAGTGACATGTCACTGGGTGTCCCCCGTGGGAATCGAACCCACGACCTCCGTGCCAAGAGCCCAATGCTCTTAACCATTAGACCACGGAGGCAGTGCATGCATCTGCATGCATTATAAGAATATTCCGTACCCTTATTGCAAAAACCAAGTAACTGCAACCGCAACTATCCAGATTTTTCTATAAAATCTAGTCAGTTTTCTTAAATTTTGGTGAAGATAGTTGGTTTTTGCAATAAGGGTACGTCATATCGTCTTGCAGAGACCAATTATCAGCACCAAAATTTAACCAAATTTGAAGAAAACTGGCTAGATTTTATAGAAAAATCTAGATAGTTGGTTGCAGATAGTTGGTTTTTGCAATAAGGGTGCGATTCGTCTTCATTGGAAAAGACTCAATTTGCCACTATCTACTCTGTGCATCAGGCCGGTACATTTATGGTCAGAGCGGCTTCGTAAAAACATTCAGTCGCTCCCAGTCCCACCGACAATTACTTATCGACGCGGGCGACGCGGGTGCCACTTTATTGACAATTCCACATTACGTTACACTCTTTTGTACCAATAATTTTATCATTTATTTTATTTTATTTTTATTTTTATTTATTTGATTCACTTACAGTTATTACACTAATACAATCATTATGATACTTAACTATGTCTTAAGCTAAATGCATAACCACTTAAAAGTGAACACCACATGCGTAATTTTAACAGTCACAAAAGAAATAGAAAAAAGAACGTTTCAAAGAACGTTTCAGCCAATGAAAGAAAAATGTTGACTTCAGATGACAAATTACTTAAGTACCTACTTATCTATTATTATATTATAGAAAATTAAAAAAACAAAATAAAAAGATATGTGAAAGTGACAAATAACAGTTAACAGTTGCAGTGATAACATAGTGTGGGGAGACAATACAATGAGCAAACTTTCTTCTGCCATCCTTCCCCTTGCTTTCCCCTTTTTTCCTTCAAACTATGTTCCTTCTGAACCTACTGAGAGAGTCAGAGTAAATGTCTGCCGACTTATCGCAATTATTGTACAGTCTACAGAGACGTGCTACGACAGAAACAAACCCCAGGACTGTTCTTCGGAATGGCGGTGCAAGTGGCGTTGATAAGAGGTATCTCGGGTATCTGGCAGGAACCCTAAGATTGAATCGGCGTAATAATTGAGGACAGTCAACAAGGCCTCTCAAAACTTTACACAGAAAGATCAAGTCTAGCATGTCCCTCCTTTTCGCTAATGACACCAATTGGAAATGAGACAATCTTCGATCGTACGAAACCACTTTCTTAGCAATGCCAACAGAATATGCCAGATGCCAGAGAAACCTCTTTTGCACTCGCTCTAGTCTTAATGAGTGCGTGGAGAAATGTGGCCGCCATACTTGACAGCAATACTCCAGGATACTTCGCACCAGACTATTATATAGCAGGACTTTAACATGAATGCTACGAAAAACCTTTACTGTCCTTATAACAAAACCAAGCATTTTAGATGCTCTATTCATAATATTCTCTATATGAGGCACAAAAGTTAGTTTAGAGTCGATGATAACACCCAAATCCCTAGTTTTATCTACCTCCTGCAGCACGTTCCCATCTATATAATATCTAGATGATATTATGTTTAACTTTCTTGTGAACTTGATATGAAGACATTTTTTTAAGTTTAACGACATGCGATTAATTTTGCACCACTCGTGTAATCTATCAAGATCGCTCTGGAGTAGGTTAACATCGTTGTGTGAATCGACTATCCTTGAAATTTTTAAATCATCAGCAAACATATACGGAGTAGAAAACCGAAAACAGTCTGGCAGATCGTTGATAAATAAATTAAACAGGATCGGGCCTAAATGCGATCCCTGTGGAACGCCCGAGGTTATGCCAATTAGATCGGATCTGTATCCGTTGACCACCACGTAGTATGAACGCCCCTTCAAGTACGACGCGAACCAATCAAGTAAAGGCCCAGAGATACCGTAAGCAGCAAGCTTTCTTAACAATATACCATGAGAAACTCGATCGAACGCCTTGCTAAAATCTGTATAAATGACATCTGTTTGCTTGTTTGCGTCTATTGATTCTGCTAGGGCTTCAACGAATGTTACTAAATTTGTGCAAGTGGATCTTCCCTTCGTAAAACCATGCTGATGATCTGACAGATGCTGCTTTACGTGGCTCTGAACAAAAGGACATACAAGTGCTTCGAAAACTTTGGCCAGTAATGAAAGGATGGAAATTGGTCTGTAGTTGGATACTACTGATTCATCTTCCGCCTTGAATATTGGAACTACCTTAGCCAACTTCCAAGCACTCGGAAACACACCAGATTCCAAAGAACAGTTAAAAATATAAAAAAGCGGAGTTACCAACTGTGATGCGCAACGCTTTATGAAAACAGGAGGTATGCCGTCGGGGCCTGCACCTTTTGTTGTGTCTAAACTTTTAAGTTTCTTTAAGATGGCTTCGCGACTCACGTGCAGTTTGGCAAAACAATCACTTCCCAGTTCCAGAGAACTCATCCGTTCGGAAAGAAGGTCATTAGTATCTCTTGGATCAATCACAATATCATCGCCATAGACCAGCGAGAAATGGGATGCAAACAAATTACAGATACCAACTCCTTCAGATGTTACCACAGTACCGTTTGTCATTGTTGCCGGATACACACCAGATTCTCCCCGTTTAGACCTTATGTACGTCCAGAAGAACTTAGGGTTAACCTTAATTTTTGCCTCTATATCCTTGATGTAGTTGTTGTAACATGTAGTTGCCTTTTTTTTACATCTTTTGCTTAAAATCTTAAGCGAAACTTTGTCCATTGGGTTTTTATACACTTTGAAACGACGCATGTATTTATTCTTTTCACGAAGCATTCTAATTAAATTACGGTCAAACCAAGGTGGGTACTTATTTGTTTTAAATTTTATAGATGGAATATGACTATTTAATACAATTTCAATAACATCATAAAATTTGCTCATCATTGTGTCCACACTGCTATCTCCATGAAATACATCATCCCAGTTGATTTCCTTAAAATATTCATTAATGGCATCATAGTCAGCCTTCCAAAAATTAGGTCGAGTGTTATTTTTGTTCTGTGGAAGTCCACTGTTAACAACATTTACAACTAGTCGAAACTCAATGGGAGGATGATATGGGTCGACAATGCTTAGTATTTCACTAGCTTCAATGACTTGAAACGGAGTTGTATTAGTCAATACGAGATCTAACACTCTATTCATAAAATTAGGTACATGATTATATTGCGTGAGATTACTTAGGTTAGCAAAATCTATCAATCTCTGAGCAGTATCAGGATAATTGTAAGCCCCTAAAGAGTTATTGACTAATTCCCAGTCAATACAGCTTAGATTGAAATCACCAATTATACAAGATTGAAGATCGCAATGCTCGAACACAGTGCTGCAATTTCTAATAAAATGCTCTAAGATATGTTTCTTCAGTGGTGAGCGGAAGTAAACTGAGCATAATACAATTTGACTTGAAATATCTGCTGATGATCCTTCTACAATTACCCAGACATCTTCACAAGTACTTTCCCAAGAACTCATTCTCTTCGATTTAAATTTTTTGGACACTGCTATTAACGTGCCACCCCCGTCGCATTCATTATCAAACCCAGACATTTCTCTGTCCCTTCTGTAGACAACAAACCTATCATCAAAAAGTTCAGAACTTTTTACACTACTATTTAAATTTGTTTCCGTTAACACAATAATTTCATAATTACAGCAGCATAAATTACGATAAAAATTATTTACTTTAGACCTTAATCCTCTAACATTTTGGTAGTAAATATAAAGATCGAATTTTACAAAATTTTATTTAAAAACATGCTTACTTTCGAAAACTTAAGAATTAAATCATTTTATCCAAACAGCTCAAGTCTTTAATGTAGATGTAACCGGCATCTTCACTCTTCCGTACAAAAATGCGACCATTGCGAATCCAAACAAATTTGTATCCCCTTTCCTTTGCTTTAATTCTCGTTGCGCCATGTAAAGCTTTGTTTGCCGGAGATAGATGTTCCGTAATAAAGATCGGCGATGCTTCACGGAATCCAAGATGAGTACCATTCAATTTATTGTGGGGTTCCTTATTAGCTTTATTATAATTGATAGCTGCTGCCATAAAAATGTCACGTGTTCTTGGAGTATTGAACTGGACCACTATTGAACGTGGTCTCGCGCTGACACGATTTACTTTGGCTGTACGGGTGCAATGCATAATCTGGTCTTCAGAAATGGGACAGTCAATGGTCTTTCCAAGCTGTGCGACAATCTCTAACAAGTTTTCGTCCTTTTTTTCAGGAGCACATTGAATCTCAATATTGTTGGAGCGTCCCTGTTGTTCTAGCTGATTGATACGCGAGTTTAAGTCGCTGATGTTAGCTCTCATCGTGTTGTTCTGGTCCTGCAAATCCTTTATTATTTCTTTGGCTTCACTATGCTCCTTAATAAAATCCTCATACTGACAATTTATGAAGTTCATTGAGCTCTTAACATCGTTGATTTCGTCTCTTATTACTCTCAGTTCGGTATTGAGGACCGTGGTAATATTGCTTGTAAACGCAGACAGCATAGCCTGTATCTCGTTCTTAACAACTTCCTGCACAATCACTCGCACACCTTCACTAGTCACAGGTGGTGGTCCTTTCGAAGAATTTTTCTGCAACATATTTTTGATCATTTCCTGCGCCTTGCTTTGGGTGATGTAGGTTTCTGGTGGACTTTTCGGGGGAGAACCAGCTGCCTGTCTCTTAGGCGGCCGCAAAGTGACATTTCGCAGTGGCGTTCCGTCACTTTTTCCGCCTTTTGGGAGGCACGACGGGCATACCCACACAGCTTTTCTATCAATCGGTTCTTTAAGCAATAAACAGGATTGGTGGAATGCTCTCATACATTTTATACATTTTATATACTCTTCATCCTCTCTTTCTTGTGTACAGCATGCCCATATCAACGAATCCGAAGACATTCTTAAGATGAATAACTTTCTCCTTCCTTTTTAAAGTCGGTTAAATACTCAATACCGTCTCCAAGATCTTAAGAAAAAAAAAAAGAAAAAAAGGAAACAACAAAAAACTCCTTCCTCGTACTTGGCCCGGTTTCGAACCCACACCTTTCCAGTGGCTGATTTTATGACTAGCCTCCTTAACCTTAAATATAATTATCGATGGTGCAAGAAGATAATTTTTATTTATTTATGATTTAAATACATAAAGGTGATAAGTGAACGAAAAACTCAAGAGGGTTATAATAACTACAGACATAGGTAGGAAACTGAAAAAAAAATACTTTAAAAATTAAAAAATCTGACCAAGTAGCACTTGGTCCAATACGCATTTCGTCCAATACGCAGTTCGTCAATACGCATTTCGACAAAGAACAGGTGGAAAAAAAATAACTCTAAAAATGATTTTCAACCGAGCGACTTTGAAAAAAGAGGTTATCTAATTTGTGGCATGTTTTTTCCATAATTTTGTACGATTCGAGACAAAAGCTTACCATCAATAAAAGTGAGCATTGACACAATTGCATGCTTCAAAAGAAAGTTGGTAGGTAGTTAGCTAAGCTGTCAAAGCTATTTTCATAATTCTGAAGAAATTAACGGTTCATTCCAGTGCATCTTTCAAACAATCTAATCCTTGCCTTTAGCACAGAGCAGGTAATAGTATTATAGTTCCCTTTAGTTCCCCGAAGATCGATTTCTTGACCGCGAAAACCCCTAATCCATACGATTTCTACTGTTTTTGAGCAACCAATTAGCTACTCTACATTTAAGCAAGACAGGCCAGAACTTTAAGTTCTGGACCTCGTGTGGAGACCATTAGCCACCTCCTTATGATAGCTTATAATAGCTTCTCTACTAATGTTGTTATTTTGTGCGCCTATGTATAAATATAAATGTTTCGCTTGATATCCTATCCTATAACTTTAGCCGTAAGGATGTTATGTAAATGTGAATGTGAATAAATATCTTTATATCTTTAAACACACAAAAGTCTTTATAATACTTCGTCCGCGTGAAATTAGAGAATATCGAAAAATCCTTTCGTATAGTGCACCCCTACATCCTTCGTAGAATCTACAGGTTGTAAGTGACTGCCTATCAAATACTGAAACGGTGAATTGAGACCATCAAAATGAACAACTTTCACTATCGAGTCACCCTCAGGAAACGCGAAAAAAAAGTCTGCGCTCCATACAAAACAGCTGTACCTACCTACTCGACTCAAATGTATAAAACAGTTGTTTTTTTTTCTCGTTTCGCTCCATAGTGAAAATTTTTCAGTTTGATGGTCTGAATTCACCGTTTCAGTATTTGCTAGGTTACACGTATTTTCCACATGCTTCTCTCTTTCAGCGGTTTAGGCAGTAGGTACGTTATCCGTCCATCAGTAAGCCACGAAACTGTTTTATAAGTATTAGATTTGAACACCCACAAAACGAATCTAGACACACAAGAGCAGGTAAAAACAACAGGATCAAATGGTCCTGACCTCAGCAACTACTTCGAGGAACAAAATGAATACATCGACTCCGCTATTTAAACCGAGATAAGCGGAACCACTTTTTGTTCAAGATAACACCACGCTCATATCAATAAGTGAGCTGAATAGGGAATGTGGTAAAAAAGGGGATAGGCACGCGGAACCTTGTGACGTCATAGAGGTATGAGCTTGAGATTACACTGATGTCATAATATAGGTCTACGATATTATAATTGTCCTCGTCGCGAAGGCGGTATTCGTTAAGCCAAGTCAGAGCCTACAAAAGTGTAAAAAGACTAGTGTTCCATACATTTGAGTCGAGTATGTAGATACTACTAGTTACTGCACTTTTGTATCAAACAGCAGATTTTATTATTTTTTTCACTAGTTAAATTCGTTCAGTTTCATGATCTAAATCTCCATCTTCTGGGTCTTCCTCGACTTCTGCAACCATCTTGTGGAACCCATTCTGTGGCCATCTTGCGGTCCACCTCTCCGGATGCTTACGGCAAATATGTCTCACCCAGTCCCACTTCAGCTAAGCTGTTTTTAGGCCTATGTCCGCTATACCAGTTTTGGAGCAGAGATCTGTGTTTCGTACCCGATCGGTAAGTTTATTACATCTAAAATGCGGCACTCTATGATACATACAGATAATCACTATAATATTATCACATACAGTCATACATACCAACTTAAACCCCACGATACTTAACGCTCTTAAATTAACGTCCTGTTATCCAAAGTATGTAATCATCGATTAATTGGCTCCGATGGTCAAACAATTATGTTTAATATGGCAACTGGTCTTATTATGGCCAGTTTTTGTTGGCAGGTTGCAGCTTGTGGGCCGTTCCAATCATGAAGTCGGTTTACTTCTAAACAGTTGTCGGTAGACCCTACGCCTACGTAAGATGGATTTAAATATGAAATAACTCACTAAACTATTATAAAACTGTAACTGATGTGTGTCTGTACATTGAAAATATTTACAAAAAAAAATTACGATATGGTTTTTAGGTATCCTTGACTCGAAATCAACCTTTTTTAGAAATTTTGTCTGTCTGTTTGTTTGTGTGTTTGTTTGTTTGTTTGTTTGTTTGTTCGCGCATCACGCAAAAACTACTGAACCGATTTTGATGAAACTTTTTTTGTTTGATAGCTTATGATGATCTGACTTAAAATCTGGTATATAATTTGTGCGGACGAAGTCGCGGGAAAACACTAGTAACTCATAAAATCAGCTTGTGTGCAAGATTTCTGGCATTTGTGGTTGGCTGTTCAAGATCTAAACAAATCTTCAAAATACGATCAAACAATTAAAAACAAGATAAATTACTTTTGCTTTTACAGACTCATTGAAAACCACCCCTGCGTAAACCCGTCAAGTACGAGTAGAAAAAACGTCTCACAAAGAAATGGTTCCGTACTGTTAGAGCTATAACCCTAAAACTATACGGGCACTTACTTTCATACAAATACAAATACAAAATACAAATAAATTTATTTGTCAATAAATAGGGTACAATTTCAGATGTTATTATAATAATGAAAGAAGTTTGATCACGCCTATTTAGCCATTATGTCATGCCATTTAGCCATCATAGCATGCAAAATTTAATATTGAGATCATCTCGGATAATTAAATTTATACATTATTATTATTATGTCAGAGAAAAAGAAGTTAAAGCCATGTCAAAACAATACCTAGTTAAACCATGCATTGATTATCTGTTACCGCCAAGATCAGAGTACACCAAAAATGCATCCACCGAGTAAAAAGTATTATCTAGTATTATTAAAAGGTATCAACTTCATGTCTGATGGTATTTTATTATATATAGTTCTACACATTGCCTAGCAGTTATTTAGAAAACGGTGCGTTTTAGGCACTGTCCCAAGAACGATACAATCTGGATATCTCATCCTTCTCTGTACAACATCTCTAGCCTGTATGAATAGGTGACTGTTTTGTTTAACATATATTCATGTGAAACCTGAACCTTGAAACAACTCATTTGTCGAAGGATTGACGCATTTGAAGTAATTCGCTGGCGCAGAATGCTGTGAACTGAGCGAGTCTTTAAATTCTTTGGGCCTACGTACGGTCAGGAGATCAGATCTTTTGGAAAAACTCATGATCACGATCATGATGAGAGAGAAGCAGCCTACGTATAGATGGACCAATGCGGCCAAAGAAATTATCGAGGGTGTACCACGGCCAGCCTGCACCGGGCCCAAGATCGAGCTGTAGTGATACAAGTAGACAATTCAATTCAATTATACTTCATTGCATTCCAAAACAGAACATACAGACGTAGTCCACAATCATCACATTCCTCAGCCATGAGCTTGCGACAAGGAAGAAGAGCTATAACTATATCAAAAACGTCAGGCACTTGAGTTAAATTTCGTTATCAGATACTGCTAGAAATGGGCCTCCCTAATAAAGAGAGGGTTTCCCATGACTTGCCGCTTGGAAGACGGCATAGGCAACCTAGGCAGCACACAAGTTATTCTGCTGGAGCTAACCATTTATGAGCAAGCACTTTGTTTCGTGGATACACCCTGGAGTAGTGATAAGATGGCTCTACCCGATACTACAGCAGTTTCTAATGAAAAACGTCAGCTATAATGGACAGACTAGTGAACCAGCGAAGCCACAAAACGGTTTCACCTCTTTTGCACGGAACCCTATAAAATTGTAATTATAATAACAACAGTGTCCGTCTGCTCGTACAGTCGTCAACACAAGTTAAACTACTGTGAACTCTATGTCCACAGTAATAAGCTACTTTTAGTTTCAATGATAAATTCATAATGAACACAAAGCTCTGCTAACGAGGTGGTATGTAGACGGGGGTAGGACGTACAATATTACGTTTGGATGGTCTGAAAAGAGTGAGATTATCTGTTGTGAATGTGAAGGGTGGTTAAGGCTGAAAATTTTTAAAAATTATTTTCCTCACTCAAAGCCTCGTGAACTCGTACTGCTTTGGTGAAAATACTTATTGTGGCGGCGGATTCAATCGTACACCAAAATAAATGCACTGAGCTTTCGTGGAGAGGAGTGGTTGACCCGCTTCCTCGATCATCGATGAGAGGGAGCGAAGGAGTGCCTAGCACTGAATACAGGCCGATATCGAAGAGAAAAGCTCTACAAACGTTGCAATAGACTTCCCAAAGCACAGCTCCAATCCTCCGCATAAGCATATGCTCACGACTATATTCCCCGAGGGGGTAGTCAGAGATATTCTGAAACCTCAGAACATCCACGTTTCACCAGTAGTACTGAAACTATCCAGTGTGACGGGGGGGTGGCCCGTCGCCACTTATAATGGACAGTGGGTACAATACATGCATCGAAATTGAAGCATGCAGGTTTCCTCACGATGTTTTCCTTCACCGAAAAGCCAGTGGTGTAACAAATCGTACATAAATTCCGAAAAAGTCATTGGTGCGATTCGGCGTGGACGGGGATCGAACCATCGCCTCCGCACCCCACAAAAATAACATCTAACCCAACTTAAATAAATAACCGACTAACAAGACCCGAAAGTGTCAATAAACAAGAAAACCTATCAACACTCAATCACATTTGGCAGGCTCACTACCACCAAATAATTGGCTATTAGCATCTAGGTGTTTTTTCGTACACAAGCCGGCCGGTATCTGGCGCACAGCCAAAACATCGCAACGATCAGGTGGACGGACAGAAATACCAACGCACAAAAACAAACCTTCTTTTTTTTAAGAAAAAAAACGTGATATCGGGTGCCCAGAAACTTGGCTAACTACCTTATCAGTGTGTCACTTATTTATCTATTAGGAAAACCAACAGACTTAAAATAAAACAGAGTTTAACCATTCATACTATCAATACTTAGGCCAATTATAGGCCAATTATAGTCATCATAGCTATGTTCACTTATCATTTTACTCGTCATCTCGTAACATACATAAAGCCCGACCAGAAATATAAAAAATCTCGCCATGTTGCGGATAATCATTGGAACTAATTTTTGTACCTACTTGGAACAGTGACATTAAATGTACCAGGTTTTTTATATTTCTGGTCAGGCTTTACAAACGTAGTTAAAGTTGTTTGGTTTACTACACTTTAATCAACAATACATCATGAAGGATCTGGGTTCGAAGTCTTCGATTCGAAGTTCGAATCCACACGGACGCCCTGCCATGTGTGCACCAATGAGTTTTTCTAACATAAGTATACCTACCTACGTAATAACGAATACCTACTCTCAAAGGAAAACATCGTGAGGAAACCTTAACACGCTAAAGAAGAAATCCTGATGCGTATATGAAGTCTACCAATCCGCATTGGGCACGCGTGGTGGACTACACTCTCCATGAGGGTGGGCCTGTGCCCTGTAGTGGGACGTTTATAGAGAGTTGATGGTAATGAAGTATTTACGGTTTCAAAATGGAATCTTATAATAAGAATACTGCAAAAATGCAACCGGGTGAATATTCAGAGCGTTTGAACGCTGTCATTCCCCTTTTAAACATTTCCGTCTTGTTTAAACGAATATTAATAACATTTTATAGCGCTGCTGATTTAAAGGTCCAGGAGCTCTATAAAAGAACTATTCCTTTTCGTTTAAACAAGATGAAAATCTTTGAGAGGGGAATGACGGCGTTCAAGCGCTCGGAATATTCATCTATTCCTTAGTTAAAACCATAGAGGTATTATACCAGGAATAGAGGAACATACAGCTAAGAGAGCGAGATGTACCTAGCGGCACCACTGTATAATAGAAAGAGATACGTGACGCTAGGCAATAGGACCGTTTTTTTAGTCTCCAATCAATTTTTACAATTCGGTTTCCGTGAATAATTGCGAATCTAAAATGAAATCGTAGATAATTTTATGAAATATACTGACACTACTTCATTAATTTATCCACAACTTCACGTTAGACTCAGAATTATAGACAATATTCGAATTTTTGCCTGCGAATAGTTTCCAAAAAACATCCAAAAAAGGTTTCATTTGACAACTCATGTTTGTTGCTCTATTCCTGTAAGGTATAATACCTTTATGGTTAAAACATTATATGCTGAAGAACTAAAATAAGTAGTTAAGGTGGTTTCCGTCCATACAAAACTTTGTCGTTGAACATTCGTAGACGGTATTATAAAAAGTATTATTTTATACATGGAAAAATAGGTTAGAAAATCTAGATTGCGCGTATCAAATAATATTTACAATTCATAATATTATTACGAAGATATCAAGCTTTGAAATCATTCATACAAAATTTCTTCGTAATTATATTATAAATTGTAAATGTTATTTGATACGCGCAATCTAGATTTTCTAGGCTATTTTTCGATACATAAAACATTACTTTTATTAATACCGTCTACGAGTGTTCTACGACAAAGTTCTACCGACCTACTTCAAATTTCTACTTTAAAAACTATTTCTACAGTTAGAAGGCTAGTAAAGACAAACGCATTGATGTATTGTTGTGTAAGTATTCGGCCATTGACTGACTGGCGTGTGCCTATTATTGCCCGGCGTTTACTAGAATTGTGACCAAAATAGGCTACAGTATGGCCACTGCATTTTTATTTGTATTCACCAACTATATGACAGTCGCTGTAGAACTGATAGAGAAATTGCTTGCTAAGGCCGCCAATAGGATTACAATTACCGTTCTTCTAATGTCTTTATTAGGAAAACAATATTCAATTAATATCATTGCCTGAAACTGTCACTTTGAACAGTCTTACTCAAACCACAGAGTACTGTAGGAGGTCGTATATCTTACTTCTAAGCCAACATAACGCCTTATGATCAGTGATTACTTGAAACTTACCACCCCATAAATAATGTTTGAAATAATTGAGTGCGCAAACCACACTCAAACATTCCTTTTCCGTTGTCGAGTATTTTTTCTCCGCCTCGATCAGCTTCCTCGATGCGTATACGACCGGGTGCATCTTCTCATCTTCCTTCCTACCCCGCACCTCCACCAAATATAGAGTTAAAGGATTAAAATCGCGATTAATTGGTAAAATTATCTTTTATTTTGTGAAACGCAAGAACGACATGTCACAGATCTAACAAAAGAATCCACACACAAAATAGTAATGACAAACCTTCGATTCTTCTGGACGTTCCAAATTTAATTCAAGCACCGAAAGCAAACCAGCCAAAGTAAGATATACGACCTCCTACAGTACCTAAAGAGTTGCTACTCAATGTAGGTATCCATCCATCAATCACATCCCTTGATTATCCCGTCTTCGGACATAGGCCTCCTCCATTATTTCTCCATGACGTCCTGTTCCTCGCCCTCTGCATCCAGTTGGGACCCGCGTGTCTCCTAATATCATATATTGATATATATTCATATTTATTTATTCATAAACAAATTACATTGTGTTTGAAATTAAAGCTAAAGAAAAACCTAATAATTTACATATAAAAGATAAAATAATATTTAGTATTGACCCATCTTTCTGGTGGGGGCGGCCTCTACCACGCGTGGTCTCTCTGGGCCTCCACTCCAGTGTTCTTCTAGCTAGTCCAACGCTCAGTATCCATAGGTGCAACGTGGCCTGCCCATCTCCACTAGTGGCTAGGTAGGTATACTTATGAAGATATACGTATAAATAATAACATCAAAGTCCTTCGTAATCTTGGCATCTTTCACCCTTGTTTGCTTTCTAACCAAACTAAGAAAACAATAGAAATTCGCTACGTAATATAACACCCTCCCTTACAAACTATCCTTCATTCAATTCACCTCTCTATCTGCTAAGAATTACAGTCAACTTTGCAATGCACTGTAACAAACTTTTCAATTTAAAAAGCTAAACTCTCAAAATGACTTTGAAAAAGTCTTAAGCCATTTACCGCCTTAAAAATTCAATTTCAGGACTTAATTGTCTATGATATTATAAATAATGTTTGTTTCTATAAGAATTGAGCTTTAAAACTTTTGAGCTAAGCTTCAAAATGGATTGCTTTGTATTTATTTGACATTAGCATTTTCTTGAGGGTGCATTTACCCTTTATGAAATGCTTAAAAATGAAGATAGGGGTAAAGAAAAATCTGGATAATTCACAATAAGGGTTGGTATTTTTATTTCATAAACACTTTAAAGAATTAATTTGAAAAATGGTCTTAAATTTTAGGAAGCTTCAAGTACCTACCTACAATCAAGACATAGATAAGCTACTATTATACAGGAATAGATAAGCCACTCTTGTTTCGAATTTAACAAGACTAAATTTTTACGACAGCCCCTACTCAGAAGATGGCGTTTTACTCTGTACTTTTTGAGCGCTCGCTAGATGGCGTGCTATTTAATTCAAAGCTACTATACTACTGTATTTATTAAAATAATTTGCTTTTTTCAAAGGGAGCAGTAAAATAAATCTATTAAGTGCTGTAGTTAACTAAAATAAAACGATATCATTCTTTGCAAAGCATATCAAAATATTTTAGTGTTACATAAATAGATTTATTTCAACAATTTCTTTGAAAAAAACAATACAATTGCAGACGAAAAAGTAATTGTACTTATAAAACAAATTTTTGAAATAAGAAGTATATTTTATTAACATAATTAATGGATTCATTAAATAAAATACCTACCTACTTTATCTATAGTATCTGTAGTTATTATTATTACATATACGTTGTCTGCGTAGCATCTAACACTTCTTATATGAACCAAGTACTACAAATTATTGTTTAAAATATGTTTATAAAGGTATAATTGTACCTACCTGTTATATCAGTTACAGTCATGTTAATTAGGTATATTTAATAAAAATTACTACTTAGGTACCTTTGGTAAGTATGGTATTATATACGTTATAGTATTACCTATGGTATTACCTACACATGACAAAATGGACACTAAATTTTATCAAAAGCTTAAATAAGAAATAAATTGCCAGAACATATTAAAAAAAGTAAACATACACGTCTTTGTCTTCGACACAATTTCAAGAAATAGCTACATGATTTTTTGAAAGACGTTGATTGAGTACATTGGCATATATATGGGGTGGTAGGCTGTGCACACCCCAGAATTGTCTGGTGCCCACAGGATGTTGGGTTACCAACATAAAATTCTAGGGTAAGCACTAGGCTTACAAATCATTAATGAACTATATTCCCCGAGGAGGTAGTCAGAGATATTCTGAAACCTCAGAACATCCCCGTTTCACCAAAACTCTGTCTAGGGTGACGGGGAGTGGGGCCACGTGAGGCCATGATTTTTATAGTAAAATAAATATAACTGAGTTTACCCGCGACTTCGTCCGCACTAATTACGTACCTTCCAGGTTTTAAGACGACCCGGTTGGTGTAATGGTTACCACGCCGGACTGCCAAACCAGGGTCCTGGGTTCGAATCCCGGTTCGGTCATGGATGTTATATGTTCGTGCCGTTGTTGTATGGTTTCCATAATAAAAGCCTTTAGTGCTAGTTTGGGATCATTACAATGTATTAAGTCAAATCATATAAGATATCAAACATAAAAAGTCTCACCAAAATCAGTTCAGTAATTCTTGCGTGATGGTCGAACAAACAAACAAATAAACACACGAAAATTCTAAAAAGGTGGAGTTGGAGTCAGGGACACTTAAAAATTATATCGTAATCTTTTTCTTGTAAATATCTTCAATGTACAGACATATTATATATGTTACAGTTTTATAATAGTTTAGATATTAGATACTTATAGCATTAGCACTTAGATGCCTAAGGTAACTACCAGATAAGCTAGTTGTTTACAATTATTACCAGTGATCGGAATGTCGGGGCATTTTTTGAGCATACAAGTATGGATACGCCTTGAATTTCCCGGAAATATCCGGATTTAATAAATAATGATAAAAATTTCACGGGATTTACTGGGATTACCTATTTAGATGTCAAAGGAAGTTTTTTTTAAATCAAGAGTATTAGCAGCGCATACTAGAGGCCGCGCCTTTGAAACACGCCGCCGCCTGGTACTTTTGACATGTACCTCGCTTAGGTAAATATGTTGACCGTTATTTATCAATGATATTAAGTAACTAGATTAGTAGTTAGGGCACCAAAGCGTTGCCACTTCGAAGATGTCTGCAGGCTTCTTTGACTACAGTTCAGTCGTTTATCTATGGTGAGCGGACATATCCGTGACTTTTAAATTAAGCTACCAAAATGGGGAAATGCGCCGTAAAAATTTGTAAATCACAGTCGGAAAATAATAATAAAGGAAGTGGTGTTACTTTTCACAAGTAAGTTTACTATAATATTGTGTTAAGATTATTCAAAATAACATTAAAAAACTAAATAAATTTTTCACGCATTGTTTTTCCCATCAGTGTTTCAAGTAAATACGATTTTGATTTTCCCACACTGTTGGGAGTTTCGGTACCCTCTTCGTTATTTCATACAGGGTTAAGTTTTAATCAGTCGGAATAACTTCACCATTCATTCCCCTAATCAAACTGAACAACTTTCACTATGGAGCCAACATCGAAATCGTGAAAACAAAATCAGCTGTATCATACAAAACTGCAGTACCGACCGACTCGACTCATATGTATGGGACAGCTGATTTCTTTTTTCGTGATTTCGAAGTTGACACCATAAATAAAATAAATAAATACCTAAATAATAAACATCTTTATTTGCATAGTGAAAGTGAAGAGAATACAATATGGTGACGTTATCCGATCTGGGTTAATTAAACATCAACCCTGTATAATATGATAATATTACTTAAAGTTTAATTATACTTAAATCTGTTCAAAGCACACAGAGCCTATATATTCAAGTTTAGAATTCAGGTAATTAATTCATTAAATTCAGTAATTAATTCTGGGGAAATTATTTCTAACCACTGGCAACTGTGGCCGTATTTACGTTTTTAAGACGTAATAGTAGGTGGAAATACCTCGGAGGCATCTTTTATTTTTCATTTTACGACTAGATTTATACCATTTACCGAAACTAAAGTCATACCTCAGTATTTTTGGATAGTTCATCTAGTGAAATCATCAACTGAATACACGATTGGAATTACTTCACTCGATAGAAAATCGTCACAAAGATGACGTATTTTCATGCATTTTTAAACATTTTTCTCGGTTTACAAGAACTTAAAATAGTTTCCGATTGTTGGTATTTTTACTCACATATTCACCATTAGTTTAACTAGTGCAATCATAAATAAAATCTAGAAAAAGTACTTTGGTTAGTTGTTTTTAATCGAAAATACGGCTCACGCACACACTTTTCGGAGCGCTCGGCAATCGCGTTTCTCATAGAAATTATTCGTCGGGACCTATGGCCCCTTAAAATAATAACGTCTTTCTCATTTCGTCGTAATTTTTTAGACGGCAGAAGAAACGAGACAAACATAGTTTACTTTGGCGTATGTATCGATTTCCAAGCTATGTCTTTGAAACTCTGAAGTGGTTACGCATTTTTGAGTATTGTTTGTAAGAAGCTATCTCTCTAGTATCGTATAAGCTCACTGTTATTAAATCACCCAGGACAAAATCTTAATAAAATCAGTCGGTTAAATATTATAGTAAAAAATATTATAGTAAACTTACTTGTGAAAAGTAACATCTCTTCCTTTATTATTATTTTCCAACAGTGATTTACAAATTATTACGGCGCATTTCCCCATTTTGGTAGCTTAATTTAAACGTCACGGATATGTCCACTCACCATAGATAAACGACTGAACTGAAGTCAAAGAAGCCTGCAGACATCTTCGAAGTGGCAACACTTTGGTGCCCTAACTACCTAATCTAGTTAATTAATATCATTGTTTAATAACGGTCAACATATTTACCTAAGCGCGGTACACGTCAAAAGTACCAGGCGGCGTGTTTCAAAGGGTGATTTAAAAAAACGTCTCTTGACATCTAAATAGGTAATCCCATAAAATCCCGTGAAATTTTTATCCATATTTATTAAATCCGGATATTTCCGTGAAATTCAAGGCGTATCCATACTTGTATGCTCAAAAAATGCCCCGACATTCCGATCACTGATTATTACTAAAAAGATACCTAACATATTTTACACCTGAACGATTTTATTAGTACTACTATAGTAATCCTAAGGCTTACTTCGGATCATTACAATGTATTTTGTGCTCGTTTGTGAGCGTTATTTATTTATTTATTATTTATTCAACCAGTTTTAAACCAAGGATAATTTACAGAATTTACAGAAGCCGTGGTGGTCCAGTGGCAAGTTGGCGTGAGACCTTGCCTGCCGTGCAGGAGGCGATGGTTCGATCACCGTCCAGGCTGACTCGTACCAATGAGTTTTACGGAATTTATGTACCTACCTACTATTTATAACACCATTGGCTTTTCGGTGAAGGAAAAAATCGTGAAGAAACCTGCATGCTTCAATTTCGAGGCATGTATTGTACCCACTGCACTGTCCATTAAAAGTGTCTAAACACACTATACCGAAAGTACGCGACCGAAGATCCGCGGCTGAGTTTACGTTCCGACCATGTTCCGACGTATTCGGGTAATATGACACACCATAAGCGCCGAACTTACGCGGCAGAAATTCAGTTGCGTAAACTTGCGTAACTTTACTGCCTCCCCGCTGCACCCCGCCCCCGGATTTTCGTCGGCAATCGAACCGAACTTCGGTCGCGTAAACTCGCGTATAATGTGTGCACTACAGACTAAGTTGCCGCTGAACTTACGCCCGACCGAAGTTCGGCTGTACGCTATAACGCAACGTAATTTCGGCATAATGTGTCGTCGTTCATTCAAATAGCATTGCTGGCGTAATCGTGCCGAACTTCGGTCGCGTACTTTCGGCATAATGTGTTTAGACACTAAGTGGCGACGGGCCCACCCCCCGACCCACTGGGCAGAGTTTCGGTACTGGTGAAACGTGGATGTTCTAAGGTTTCAGAATATCTCTGACTACCACCTCGGGGAATATAGTCGTGAGCATATGTTATGCTATGAATGCTATGCTATGATAATTTACATACGATGCACTCCATCCAGTCCCTTTCTTTAATGGATATTAAACTACAGTTTTAATCAGATTTGTTAGATCCGGTTTTTTTGTGGCACTCTTGCAGAAAGTAAAGCACACAGGTTGCTTGAATTTGCCTTTTAGGCCCTTAACCATAAAAACCAGTGCATGGTCAGCAACATTTTTGGTCTTTCTAGCAGGCCCGGACTGGCCCTAGGGCGTACCGGGCAAATACCCGGTGGGCCGCGGCTCTGGTGGGCCAGTCGCCGCTCTGGACGGCCGGCCCATCGCCTTTGGATACCGGTCCACGCCCAAGAGCGGCAGGTAAAGGGGGCGCCAAAATCAAATGTTTGAAATAAAAGTATTACAACAAATTAACAATATGGCAAAAAATCTCGTTCTCGCTCTTGGTCTTATATCGTATTGCTGTCATCACATTATATTGCAGTGAAATCTCGAGCTCGCTTCACTCGCTCTTGGTCTTAGATCGTATTGCTGTCATCACATTATATTGCAGTGAAATCTCGAGCTCGCTTCGCTCGCAATTCGTCTTAGATAGTACTGCTGTCATCACATTATATTGCAGTGTAATCTCGAGCTCGCTTCGCTCGCTCTTGGTCTTAGATCGTATTGCTGTCATCACATTATATTGCAGTGAAATCTCGAGCTCGCTTCGCTCGCAATTCGTCTTAGATAGTACTGCTGTCATCACATGGGTGCTTCAGACCATGAAACTAAACAACTTATGGAGCCAACATCGAAATCGCGAAAAAAACAGCTGTCCCATACAAAACTACTGTACCGTTGGGAGGGCCGACTGTCTCTAAAATGCCCGGGCCGATTTCAGGTCCCAGTCCGGCACTGCTTTCTAGTCCCGTAATCTTCATAGTAATCACCCCGTGCTTGCGTATATAAATTGAATCTTCCCATGCGAGGCCATTGCGGCTTAGGAAAATGATGTAGAGGACCTGAAAATGGCATTTAATGTAAATTTGATAAAACGTAGCTCGGTAGGTAGGTCGGTAGGTACCTGAAATATTCATCTCTAATCTCTAATTCTCTATCTTCTTCTCTATCACTATTTCTTATATGTACCTAGTGTAAAACAAAGTAGCTATCCGCGTCTGTCTGTCTGTTTCTCTGCTTACTTGTTCTTAACCACGCAACGGATTTCTTTTTTCATACCTAGTTATTTAAGTAGGTAGGACTTAAGTATAAATTAACTATGAAAAGAAACAGCAAAATTAATAACACATTGCTTACCATCAATAACACATCCAAGTAGCATTTTAAGTATTATATGTTGGGCATCTTTGAAAGGAAACAAACCAAACCGTTTTTTTGCAAAATACCTATAATTAAATTCATTTATTGCTTTTGCTTTCATGTAAAGCACCTATTAAAGATCTTTTAATATGATTAGGTACGAGTCCATGAGCCCTGTTTATTAGGGCATTGCAAATTAATGGCATGCAAGATAATTAACAATAATTTTAACAATGAACATTAAATAAATATGTAATTAAAACATTGAAATCATAAAAATTGTAAGTAAGTCTGAGCGATTTGAAAAATAATTTGGTGTGCATCAGGATGTCTGGACCACACCGGTAATCAGATTTTAAAGCTATGCACGGTTTCGTATCTACCTATTTATTAAAATAATTTATGGTTAAATTTTTAATATTTTAACAAAGGCCTATGGGTAATTTTTGTATGGTGGGTGGCGTATTTTTTTTAAGCGGCCAGTTATTAAATGTAATGGGTATTTAGGGCTATTATAATATTACATTTTTATGCAAAAAAAAAAATCCTACGGTATAACGTTTCGGAGATATTTATGTTTAAAGTTTTAAAAAAATTACATTGTCATTTAAAATTACTCGTTTGGATTTTGTTCCACTTTTTTGTTTTTAAAGCCCAGAATTATTACTTAGTTATAATTATTTGTGACATTTTCACGCATATTTTGTGCAGGAACGCGACGAGGGTTGCGTTGTGTCCAGCACAAAATATGCGTGATGATGTAGAAAATAATTAAAAACTACTAGTTGGCTATAAAAACAAATAAAATAAATAAACAAAAAATAATCAAGACAACCTGTAGTGCGATTTTTGTACAGCATACGACCGATTCGGCAGTAGAAAGATACATAATCTCCATAGTAATTTTGACATTTTCTACTGCCGATGTGCTCGTATGATGCTCAAAAATCGCACTTCAGACCGTAGAATGCCTGAACAACTTTTTTCCTTTTTTTCTCCGTTTGTAGCGAGGTACCTACCTATTAAATATTTGATGATAGGTAGGTAGGTAATTGTACTAAAATCGTGCATAACTTAACAATCGAATTGTCGATGTGGTCCAGACATCCTGACGCTCACGATAATTTGACATCGTTTTGAAAGTTATCAAATGTGAAAGATAAATTGAGCGAAAAGTTTATGGGCCAAGAAGATTCTACATTTAAGTCGGCTATGTAGTACTGATCATAGATAAACGACCATCTTAAAAGTCGGCTATGTAGCACTTACCATAGATAAACGATTTGCACTGACATCTTGTTAATAAATAGTGGAAACTACAACATTCTTTTCCTTCCCTGTACTGCAGATGTAGTTACTTTCCATACTTTAGTTTTAGATCGACCAAAAATAAGAGAGTGGCACAGGCATGTAGAATGAATAAAAACAGCTGTCCCATACATTTGGGTCGTCTAGGATTGCAGTTTTGTACGGAACAGACAGAATTTGACATTTGATGTTGCCGTTTCTATTTCCAGCATAGAGTTAGAAAGAGAAGGCAGGTGATTTTTACTTTTTTTGCTACGGTTTTTCTCCATGGAGTTTGAATGATTTTCCCGCGACCACATTTACATTAACAGATTGCGGATCCAATTAATTTAAAATTTACTCGATGAATCGCAATAAAAATTAGATTAGTTTCCAAAAGTGATGTCTTCTATCCGTAAAAAATTACAAAATATAGACAAAAAAAACTTGTCATATAGATTTATGTAGGTACTTAGATATTTTATTTTCTTTGAAAGACCAACAACTGTTAACACGATATTAATATGGATGGCTAACAGAAAGCCAACTATAGGTCTCCGCTGATAGGTCTCTGCTGATATTGGAAACAAAGCTCATGATATTGGAAACAAAGCCCATCACTAACATATACAGTTTCCGCCTAACCTTAATTCAAAATGTCTTACCTACACCTCCTTCTCAAATTCTCATCAAAGACGCTTCAAGAGCTATCGCAAACCTCTGAAGGCACCGCTTTACCAACCTATAACAACCTCTATACACCTTTATAACTAAGATCATAAAGTTGTAAATGGTCTAACTGAATGGTAAAGTAAAGTATGTACGTCAATAGATTGCAAGCAACTGTCAAATCAGTGATCACTTGATCTCGAGAGGTGCTTAAAGCTTGACTCTATGACCCTTCAGAGATTTATTTCGTTGACTGTACTGTCTGTCATAAGATATCTGTTTTGTAGAGGATGAAGCAGAGAAAAGTGTCTCTAAACAAAATTTTGAATGAAATAATCATGGAATTATTAATATACAAGGTGTTACAAGGTGTGGCAATGGGCTGGTCATATCTGTCGAAGAACTAACAACCGATGGGGTGTCAGAGAGTGGAGACCGCGACCTGGTAGGCGTAGTGTGGGACGCCCTGCTGCCCGCTGGACAGACGACCTAAAAAAAGTAGCGGGGAGCGACTGGATGAGGAAGGCCAAGGACAGAGTTTTGTGGCGCGCCTTGGGAGAGGCCTATGTTCAGCAGTGGACGATGATATGCTGATGACGATGATGATGATGAAGGTTTACAAAAATACAAATAAACATTTAAGAGGGGTGGTTTAGACCATCAAACTGAACAACTTTCACTATGGGACCAATATCGAAATCGCGAAAAAAATTGATGTTCCATACTCTACAAATCCACTCTAGCTTATTTATGGTATGGGATATCTCTTTATTTTTTTCGCGATTTCGATGTTGGTCCTATAGTGCAAGTTGTTTAGTTTGATGGTCTAAACAACCCCCTTAAGAGTTTTAAATATTTATTTTTACTTTTGTAACACCCTGTATACATAAACTCACGACTATTACCCCCTTCGGGATGGTCAGAAACAGATATAAGCTGTCTTGCCGGCAGTTAGGCTAACTCCTAGCTAACTCAGTTACTAATGAAAAGCTTCAAAAAATTGCCTGCCGTTCCATATAAAACTTCAAATCTGCTCGACCCAGACATTGTATGGGACAGCAGATTTTGTTTTTCGCTATTTCGATGTTAGTCCCATAGAAAAAATTGTATGTTCAGTTTATAGCGGTCGGTTTAAAGGCTTCCTCACATTGCAGCGATATTATCGAGCGATATTATCGACAGCGATATCGCGACACCTTACACACTGCAGCGATTCCGCGATTCGCGTCACGCATGCGCCCTTCACTGAATGAAAGTAGTAGAAAGAGATTGCGTCAGGTTGCGATAATATCGCGGCAGTGTGTGGGATCGAGCGCGTCCCCATACAAAATGTACTGAGAACAATTATCGCAAAATCGCAGAGATATTATAGCTCGATAATATCGCGGCAGTGTGTAGGATCGCGCGCGTCCCCATACAAAATGTACTGAGAACAATTATCGCAAAATCGCAGCGATAATATGTAGCTGCAATGAGCGGAGGCCTTAAATCCTCTTCAAAAACCATTACCTAACATAATTATTGCCCTGTGAAGGCTAAATATTCTTATTCAAAACAATTTCAAGTAAACTGAACATTCCTTACATTGCACATACCAATTAATCGTCATAAATCAAATCTTATTTTAAACAGAATCGTTTAAATGTTCGCAAATTGTCGCCTTCACGCTGAATCACATGCAAAAAAGCACTAATAGTAAGAATAAAATATTACCACTATACACTGTTTGCTATAGATTGCTTCGTAATTGAATTATCCCTTAGAATAACTATGGACAAAAACAGCAATGCATTCCAAATAATATATATACTCATTCAAAAATTACATTAGAAGCGATTGTAGTAGAGGTTGCGAAGTGACACGCAAAATCGACAGGAAAACACGGATTAGGACGACATGCGCGCACGCATGTTTCTTAGTAGTCCCACGAGTTGTTTATTAGTAGTATTTATTTATAAATGTGATCTAAATGTTGGGACATGTTATAAATCTTATAGTTTTAGACACTTAACTTGTGAAAATAGAAGATGAAAGTGAACTCGATCGCCTCGCATCATCGGTTGAGCTTTGTCACTGTGCTTCTGTATAAAATAAGTAAATGCTGTTTGGCGACGTCTTATATTCTCCAGAAACATTAAAATATAAACAGGGTGTAACAAAAAATACTAATAATATTTAAAGTGGTGACTGGTGATAGATATTACAACTTAATTACTATGCTATGCTATGGAGCAAACATAGAAATCTAATGTTTTATACAAAAAAAATGCAGTGCCTGCTCGACTAAAATGTATGGAACAACAGATTTTTAATATTTTATTTGCTCCATAGTGATAGTTGTTCAGTTTGATGGTCTAAATCTAAAGTCTCTAGTCTACAGGGTGAAATTGATATCATTAGCATCCTTTTAAGCTAAGAGTCTACCCATCAAACTGAACAACTTTTACTATTGGAGCAAATCAATCGGAGCAAAAAAAAAATTTGCTGTCCCATCCCATACTAAACTGCACCGCCGGTGCCTACATTACTCAAATGTATGACAGCAGATTTTTATAGTAAACGTTGTTCAGTTTGATGGGTAGACTCTTAGTTTAAAAGGATGCTAATGATATCAACTTCACCCTGTATAGACAAGAAAATCAAACTATAGTTGAAGTCTCTAAACTACCCCAAAAAATTACTAGGGTTCTTTGTTACACTCTGTATGTAGAGAATAGCTTCTAATATAAATCCACTTACAACATTTTTCACACTAACTAACTAATTACAAATTTAACACGACTTATTAATCACCATTTAGCGAAACAAACTTATTTTTGCGCTCGCAGCAACTATAAAACCGAAGCTTTTTCTACCGAAAATATATTTATCAACCCCAGTTTAGTGTTTGTTTTTATAATGTGCTATGTATATTTATGAGATGATAAATTAGAGAGATCATTTGTTTGTCTGTCTGTCCCGTAGCTGGAGGCTCTTATCTCGGCCGTTGTAAATTTTATAACTCCTAAAATAAACTTGGAATAATGTTGTATAACGGTTTTATTGTTTCGGAATGTTATTTAGACCGTAGACAAGTTAATATTTATAATGTTGTTTTTACTTGATATTATTTAATAAATGCAATAATACCAGACCTAAGTGCGTTCACACACGATGACGCATTGACGCAGCGGCAGTCGTCAGTCCGTCATTTGTAAAGCAAGGAGTTTTGTATGAAACCGCACATAGAAGCACACACGGTGACGCAATGTCGCACCGAGTGTGGTTCTATGGACTGACATCTGCCGCTCCGTCAGTGCGTCATCGTGTGTGAACGCACTAAACAGGAAAAAAGAGACGAACAGGCATATACGTTGTTCTCTGTGAGTGTAATAAATGATTTTATTCTACTTTATTCTCTTACTACCCTGTCGGCCAACATTGTCGTAAGCATAAGATTTT
Organism: Agonopterix heracliana; assembly: GCA_963693445.1. NCBI lineage: Eukaryota > Metazoa > Arthropoda > Insecta > Lepidoptera > Depressariidae > Agonopterix > Agonopterix heracliana. The sequence continues at coordinate 18,265,571 of OY856319.1, forward strand.
TTTAAAGGGTGTAAAGTTAAATACGAGTACGTTACAATATTAAACGTGGTGCTTCAGACTATCAAACTGAACAACATTAACTATGCAGACAAGTTCGAAATCACAAAAAACCATGAAAAACTACCAAATTATGAAAAAATCCGATTTTCTTTTCTCGATTTTGATTTTGGCTCCAAAATGAAAGTCGGTCAGTTTGATGGTCTGAACCTTCCCCTTTAATATGTAGGTAATGCGCTTAATTTGTATTTTATCGGCGGTCCGGCCCTTTGCTTTGGCCTTAGTAGTTTCCTTACTTAGTATCCTTTTCAACGTTTTTTTTGTTAGCCTATTTCATCCCACTGCTGGGCAAAGGCCTACTTTTCTACTATAATTAAATTCTGCTTACTTAAAACGATGTCTCTCTCTATGCAAAAAAAATCGTAAGAAGCTATAGCAATAAATAATGTCATATCTACATCTACATCATCGCCGTAAATATACGAACTCATAAGGAATTCACCCCCAGGCTGAATTTGAATGGTAGAATTTGAAAAGTCTAGCCCAGTAGAGAGTCCTAGACCATTGAGTATTATGTACACGCACGCATCGACGATTCTGCTCACGTAACCTAATGCACTCTGCGTAGGGTGCCCACATCCTATGCTATATTCCGGACAAAGCGGATTGGACTATACAGGGTGTAAGTGACAGCCTAGCAAATACTGAAACGGTGAACTCAGACCATCAAACTGAACAACTTTCACTATGGAGCCTACCTCAGGAATTTTTTTCGCGTTTCCTGGTAGGCTCCATAGTAAAAGTTGTTCAGTTTGATGGTCTGATCATCCCCTTAAAAAAGTGTCAGCATATTAAGTTGGACCCTGTATGTAGTATAAAATAAAGCTTATTGTTGATTTCAGCTTTTCATTACTGTTCCTAATTTGTGCGTAGTCAATTATTTTACATAAATGATGTTAGAATGAGATTTTTGTAAATTAAACATTTTATTGGATTAAAATCAAACAATGTTAACAGTACAATCCACAACATGCAATGTCAAAACCAAATAACACCAGTTGGCGAACCCTGTGTCTAATCTGTACACATCTCTTCTCACTCTTATAAAACTGTAACAGAAGAACAAACACACACAATATATTTTATCAACAATGAAGTTTATCAAAAAAGTAGTATTTCTAATGGGTAAAAATGGGATCATAGAAAGAAAATTCTCTGCGTGTCTAGTTTTCAAATTAATCATCATCGTATTTAAGAGCTTCGCTCTTTTCTGCTAGTAGTTTTCAAATTGTACTCCTTAAAATGCAGTCTTGCCTTTACAGTCCAAAACCAAAACATGTACCCTAAGGGTGCCTGTCCACTGAAGCGGAGCGAGGCTGCGGAGCGAAGAAATATTAACGAATAGGATTCCATACAATCTTTTTATGAGATTTTATGCAATCGTAATGGTTAATATTTCTCCATTTGATCCATTTCTCCGTTCCGCACCGTCGCTCCGCTTCAGTGGACCGGCACCCTAAGCCTGGTCACCCTCGCTCCGGGACTTCGGTCGGTATGAAACTGAATTCAGGCTGTGTTGTTTATATCTACGTGGTATTGAAATATTCCGTCCTCGTGTAGTGTTGCGATGGAAATCTAAATATTTTTCAGTTTTATTCAGTGGCGGCCTCCTACGGGAAGGCAATGTATTTCGTGATTTTAGACGGATGTCAGGAATTTTCTTAGTATTGAATATACAGGGTGTAAATTTTATGCGTTTTCAGTGTGCTCTTAAGTTTACACCTTGTATTTTTGTGAGAGGAGGCCTATTGCCCTTCATTGGGGACCTATAGGCAAACATGCAACATACTGCAGGTGTTAAGGTGTTAGTTGCAACGACGGACAGGCACAATTGATGCCTAAGGGTTGAACTACACATGGCCGCACGCGATCGCGTTCCGTCTATCTTATATGCTCTAGCAAATGACGTTCCTGAGTGACAGAAAAGGATGGAGCGATGGAAAAATGCGATCGCGTGCGGCCATGTGTAGTTCAACCCTAAGTGTACGTAGGCAACCGTGATATGAATTTTGATCGTGAGTTTTAGTAGGAATTTACTTAATTACCTTAATACAGAGTGAATTTAAAGTCAATAGCATCCTTGTAAACTAACACCCATAATCTAAGTTGCGTCCTCAAAAGCTTCCTCAACTCAACCTCACTCAAGGATATATTAAGGTTTTCCTCAACCCATCCTCAAAATCTGTCAATCATAATCTCGAGGTTCCTCCAGTGAGGTCGTGTCATATTGCAATAATAGAAAAATTTTTACTATGGCAAAATCGAAAAAAAAAAATTTGCTGTTCATACTAAACTGCAACGCTTACTCGACTCAAATGTATCATAATGATCTTTGCAATTAGCAGATTGTTTTTTACGATTTCAGATTCGCTACCATAGTAAAATATGTTTCGTTTCATGCTAATGACTTCAGTCTTCAAATTAATCTTGTATAATGACTGTGCTAGTATGATCTGTGGCGCCATCTATTATTTGTAACACGTTCCCGACACCTGTATGTCCAATTTATATCTAAAATAAAGTAAATCACATAATACGTCACGTCTCTAACGATTCTGAATCAAATCTATGATCCGGCCCACATCGGTTCTGTATCTATTTCATCTAGGGTTGCCACTTGCTAAAAATATATAAAACCACTTTTTGGTCTCTCAAACGGTGAAGGAAAACATTCATACGCTGAAGAAGAAATTCTGATGCGTATGATGTGAAGTCTACCAATCCGCATTGGGCACACGTGGTGGACTAACGGTAGGTATGTGCCCTGCCCTGCAGTGGGACGTTTATAGGCTGATGATGATGATTACTTTTTGGTTTTGGCTTAAAATGGACCACCACATTCCATCCCGGGGGTGTCGTATGAGGTGACTACGGGATAAGGATTTATTGTGCGTTGTTTTCCGGCCTGAAATAGGGATCCGCCAAAAGTATCGATACTTTTGTCTCCTCACTAAACTGTCAGATAAAAGTCAGTAGATAGTACTTCCTTCTCCAATGTATAGCGTCGTCCCTCTCGATGGAGTCAGGATTTCGGGGGAAAACCCTATTCAAGTTTGACTAATGCATGTGAGACTCTGAGCAGGTAAATACATTTAGTAGCTATACTAGCAATTATCAAGTTTTAGGAATCTTGTAATTGGGGGTTCAGTAATTAGTTGTTAGTTCCTATACTTTGCAATTTAATTTTGAAGGAAATTGTGTATTTTCATGTGATTTCTAATATTTTAAAAATATTACTCGATACCAAGTAGTATCGATACTTTCGAGTCGATACTTTTATCGGTATGGATACTTTTTATTCGATACTTCGTATCGAGTAGGTATCGATACTTTTAAAAATTTGCGGAACCCTAGCCTGAAAACGTAAAATATGCAAAAAGTGTAGGTACCTACCACAGAACATATAAAGAGAGGTTCGGAGACGGCTGTCGCCACTTGTCTACCCGCTCAAGCTGCTACAACTACTCATGGCCTCTCGCTCGCAACACGCCGCGCACCATGGAACATATAAGAACGTTGCTCATATCCTTGGCGCACCTGCCCCACCCACAACGCATTTCTAACCTCTCTTTATATGTTCTGTGGTACCTACTAAAATCATTGTACAACTGCATGCTTCAAATATAGCAAATTAAATCAAAATTATGGTGTCTGGAAAGCCTCTCTGCATGCCTCTCTATTCCTCAAATTCCCAGACACGGGACTACACAAACAAATTCGTGACTATCACAAAAATACCGTACCAGACAACCTTACCCATCCCATCGGTAACAGTTTCAGCGAAAGAAAACGTTATACGAAATGAAAGGCTCCTCACAAATGACACGAACGGCCCCAACTCCCGATCCCGACCCAGACGCCGTATGCATTATTCATTCCAAGATATAAAGTTCCTGATGACTGCCGATATGTTTCCTAGTGGATTATAGTTAGAGAGATAAAAAAAAGTGACAAGAAAATGTGGGGGAGCGAATTTATAGATACAAAACATAGGTACACCCCTATTATATTTTTAATTACTAGATTTTTTTTTTAATTATTAAAATTTATTTTCGGATGTATTCAGATAATGAAACAAAAGAATGAGAATATTTGGGACGTCCCACAGAAAATCTATAGGCTGATCTGCACTTTTATACGGAAAAAGGTCCAACATTTTTCTCAACTCGTTTTTCGCCCCATATTCCATAAGGAAAGTTCTTTAGTTTCGTTATCTAGTACTTACATAATTAAATATAGTGGTGTAGAGACAAAGTACAATATACAGGGTGTAAGGAAAAGTATCGATAAAATTTAAACCACATACGCTACCCATCAATCTGAACAACTTTCACTATGGGAGCCATTGACCTCTTATACTAGACCCACAGTGTCATATAAAATATTAGCAAATTTCTGTCCACATTAACGCAAAAATCCGCACAAATTAAGTTATGCACGCTGCTGGTAATGCGTTGCATGATTCATAAACATAGTCTTATTTCACTTGTTAACTGTCAGTTGTGAACAAAAAATTTGCTGTTCCATACGTTTGAGTCGAGTAGGCGTTGTAGTTTAGTATGAAACAGCAGCATTTTTTGCGCTGACAAGTTTGCTCCAATAGTAAAAGTTGTTCAATTTGATGGGTAGAGTATGTGGTTTAAAGGTTAATGATATTTTTGCTTACACCCTGTATATTGTAGAGGCGTTTATATGGTGGATATCCGTTATAATGTTGCAATATTAGAATTTGGATGTGGCGAGACACAAGCACTCAAATCATGTCATTATTAATTTCATTTCATTTTTTATTTAATTTCATTAATGAACTTCCATCAAAACGTATTCTCTCAAACACTGAACGCAAATGAAATGAATCCAGCTTAAATAGAGAAATAGTTTTATAAATTTTACCCACCCTCCAGCCAGTAAAGAATGTCGCAATTGAAACTGCGTATTAGCCTTAGATAAAACCAAAAGTGGAAGAATCTGCATTTACTGTCAAACATGGTGTGTCCCTATCAAAAACTGCGCGTTAAATCTTTTCCACGACATGTAAGTTCACGCAAAACAATATGTGTTAAATGAAAAATGAAAATCTGCTTGTGTAAGGTATTCAGATGAAAAAAGTATAAAGAATTTATTATTTAATTAAATAGACTGTCTGTATAACCGTAACATAAGCTTAGATTAAGAATTTATATTGTAATAGTTATTAAGAAGTGTTATTTTGCAGAGTGACGCGGTGTTACACATTCAAAAAAAGTGGGCTCGAAGTTCCTATATTAAATAAGTTAAGTACATATTTTGACTTGACTTTGACATTGGAAAGTATCTACGTGTTGCCAAGGTGTGGCAGGTTATTGTCGTTCTCACACGCTTTGTACGTACCTATAGATTAAAGAAATATTTGATTCATTGTGAAATACTTTATGCAGTTAAGGTCTTGGTGTACCTATTAAATTAAGAATAAATATAGTCAGGCGACACACTGCATCTTCCCCTTTTTGGTTTCATCTAAGTGCGTGGTTGTAAAATAGCAGAGGGGTCTTCTCGGGTTAATTAAATGTTTTGGATGTGTCCCGATATTAACTGCAGTCCAGGCAGGGCTGTGCAGGTACTGATTGAGTTTAAAATCGGGAATATGTCGAGTACATTTGATTCGGGAGTTTCGAATCGATCGAAATTCGAAAAAAAAAGTTTTCTTGAATTACGCAGCTTTTCTTTTATTTTAAGTGAGTCGATTGCGATGAAACAAAAACTAGACTACTCAAAGTCAAGGCCCATGTTTTTCTACAAACGATATCCTAATTTGGACAATAAGTTTTACGTGATACATGCACAACCAAACACACAAACAAATAAAGGTAGGTAACTCTATCTTAGGTAAGGTCTATCTTATCCTTTATCAAACTTTTTTCAAATACTAACATTCAATCAACAGACATGTACTTTGTAGTTTTATTATTATGGTTATAGGTGTAGTAGGTATTTGTTTACATCGTAAGACTTACTTACCTACCTAATGGAATATAATATAGATACCCTGGCTTTTGTGTTTGTGTACAAACTCCGTTAAACTCAAGATTTACTAATTATTTTAATCAGATTAAGAATCGAGATCGCAACCCTGGGGTGAGTAGGGGGTTAAGGGGTTGAGTTTTAATCTGTAGCGATTTGTATTAACTGTGACATTTGATACGGTGGACTTTAATGTTTTATGTCTTTCAACTTCGGGAGTTAGGGGCTTAAGCAAATTAGATTCTTTGTGTGTTTAATCTTGTCTACACAAATATCTTAATCGCTTCTAGTGATAAGACCGCCTTATGTACCTCGTGTTTTTATTATTTGCTGCTTATATTTTGGTGTAAAATGAAGTAGTTATAATTACATACTTAATTGATTGATTGATATACGAGGAACACGAAATGGCACCCGCCAAGAAAAGTAACTTTTCTCGGAACGAACACTTTTCTTGAACGCTCATAACTTCGGTCTGAATAATAATTGGGAACTAAAACATTCAGGATAGGATAATAGGATACTAAAAAATCTACAGGGGGTATTTGAAATCATTAGTAGGTACCCTTTTAAACTATAACTCTCCCGATCAAACTGAAAAACTTTTACAATGGAAGCAAACCTGAAATCGCAAAGAAATAGGTAATCAGCTGTTCCCTTTCTGTTCCATACTGAAAATCAAAGTAGTGTCGGAGCCTATTCAATATAAACAAACAAACAAAAAATCTAATCTTTCCTCTTTATAATATTATAGCTAACTAGTGTTTTCCCGCGACTTCGTCCGCACAAATTATATACCAGATTTTAAGTCAGATCGTAAGCTATCAAACAAAAAAAGTTTCATCAAAATCGGTTCAGTAGTTTTGGCGTGATGCACGAACAAACAAACAAACAAACAGACAGACAAAATTTCTAAAAAAGGTTGATTTCGAGTCGGGGATATTTAAAAACCATATCGTAATCTTTTTTTTGTAAATATCTTCAATGTACAGACACAGTTCAGTTACAGTTTTATAATAGTTAAGATATAGATTCCACAATAATGAAAATCCAAAACGAAAAAGTGCTACTCCAACTTAGGTACTACAAAAAACTGAAACCTATTTTATAGAATAACTGCGTACTTTCATAGGTTTTCATAGGTTTAAACATTTTGCAGTAAGTTTAAGTAGCACTTTTTAATTTATTTTATCTTTAAGGCCTCTTAAATGGATGCCAACGACTTAAATTTCAACCTGTATAAACAAACACAACGTTTCATATATTATTAATAGTAGAGATTAAAACTATACTCTACGGACAAAGGAAATAATTTGCTGGTAAAATAATTCGATATTAATAGTTTAATTCGCAGAGGGCGCTGTGAGCGACGGCCGGAAATTGCACGAGCCTGCACTTCCGGGAAGGCTGAGCCGCACTCTATTAATTTGATTCCAAGTCGCTTCGGAGCCTTTGACTTTGTATCGATGGCACTTACAGGGTTAAAAGAAGTTGTTAACAGTTCTTATCTACCCCATTTCTTACCTACATCGATCGCAATTTTGCCTTCGTCTATTACAAACGCCTAGCTAGGTAATTAGATTAAGGGTATGTAAAAAGTTATGATTCACATGCGGTCCAATGAAGTTTCAGTTGTGATTTATTTAGCGCTATCGATCCCCAGAACAACAGTGTCAGATTGTGGATGAAATATATTGTATTTATTCTGAATATAGAATATCAGAAAAACTTAATAAGTCATCTACTGGCTTTACAGAAAAGGAACATCTTATGGAATAAACAGAATATACTACATGGTACCTCGTACAGGGGTAATGATGGAATAATAAGCTCTTTTTTTGAGCTTTTAATGATCTCTTATCATAGGCTTGACTCCCTTCCTATCATTCCCCAATACAGACTTGGGAACTGCTGTATCTGTGCATTTTTTTTTTTTTTTTTTTTTTTATTTAAAAATGGGTTTGCTCTTGACCTCAATCCTGTCCTGAGGACAAAGATGGGGTCGAAGATGTAGCGAGCTTACCCAGAAGAAGCCTATTCACTCTTACTTTGAAGTAATTCGGGTTGTAAGTGCTCGGAAATACTGACGCAGGCAGGGCATTCCACTCCTTGGCTGTGCGCATTATAAAAGAATCAGAAAGGCGCTTAGTGCGGATACGTGGGATATCAACCAAGAAGGGGTGGTATCCCGCGGTGCGTCTGGAAGTCCGAAAGTAGAAAGGGGAAGGTGGGATGAGCTCATGCAGCTCTTGTGCACACTCACCGAAGTACAATCTGTAGAAGACGACAAGCAGGCTACTCTGCGGCGGTGGGCTAGGCTATGAAGCTTGGTTTCTACCAGCTTACTGTCGCCAATGAGCCTCTTGGCTCTACGTTGTAGTATGTGTAGAGAATAGAATAGAATAAAATATATTTGTGACATCATATAACATCTCCGTATAAATGCTATACAGGGTGTTACATAAGTAAAAATAAATATTTAAAACTCTTAAGGGGGTTGTTTAGACCGTCAAACTGAACAACTTTCTCTGTGGGACCAACATCGAAATCGCGAAAAAAATATCTGATAACCCATAAGATGTTTTAGCTAGAGTCTATTTGTAGAGTATGGAACATCAATTATTTTTTCGATATTGTTCCCATAGTGAAAATTTATCAGTTCGATGGTAGAAACCACCCCCTTAAATGTTTAGTTGTATTTTTTTAACACCTTGTATAAACCAAATGTAACTCGTCATAAGTATTTACATTTCATTGGCATTGGGGTCATTTGTACCCACAGTTAATAACTCATTAGATCAAAATAATAACAATACACTTGCTACTGAAATAACAGTACATAACAGCCTATAGCCATTTGCAAATTAGACCTAAGCGGCCTAACACCTTTTGATGCACCTCAGTCTTTTTAGTGTTACGCACTTTTTACTGAAATAACAGTACATAACAGTAATAACAGTATAGATTCACGCCATTAACTCTGGAGGTAGGCAGAGACTACGGCTCGCCACACATGCTCCTAACTATAGCCATTTGCTAATTAGACCTAAGCGGCCTAACACCTTTTGATGCACTCGGTCTTTTTAGTGTTACGCACTTTTTACTGAAATAACAGTACATAACAGTAATAACAGTATAGATTCACGCCATTAACTCTGGAGGTAGGCAGAGACTACGGCTCGCCACACATGCTCCTAACTATAGCCATTTGCTAATTAGACCTAAGCGGCCTAACACCTTTTGATGCACTCGGTCTTTTTAGTGTTACGCACTTTTTACTGAAATAACAGTACATAACAGTAATAACAGTATAGATTCACGCCATTAACTCTGGAGGTAGGCAGAGACTACGGCTCGCCACACATGCTCCTAACTATAGCCATTTGCTAATTAGACCTAAGCGGCCTAACACCTTTTGATGCACTCGGTCTTTTTAGTGTTACGCACTTTTTACTGAAATAACAGTACATAACAGTAATAACAGTATAGATTCACGCCATTAACTCTGGAGGTAGGCAGAGACTACGGCTCGCCACACATGCTCCTAACTATAGCCATTTGCTAATTAGACCTAAGCGGCCTAACACCTTTTGATGCACTCGGTCTTTTTAGTGTTACGCACTTTTTACTGAAATAACAGTACATAACAGTAATAACAGTATAGATTCACGCCATTAACTCTGGAGGTAGGCAGAGACTACGGCTCGTCACACATGCTCCTAACTATAGCCATTTGCAAATTAGACCAAAGTCCTAACACTTTTGATGCACCTCAGTCTTTTGATTGTTACGCACTTTTTACTGAAATAACAGTATAACAGTAATAACAGTATAGATTCACGCCATTAACTCTGGAGGTAGGCACATACTACGGCTCGCCACACATGCTCTATAGCCATTTGCAAATTAGACCTAAGTCCTAACACCTTTTGATGCACCTCAGTCTTTAGAGTGTTACGCACTTTTTACTGAAATAACAGTACATAACAGTAATAACAGTATAGATTCACGCCATTAACTCTGGAGGTAGGCAGAGACTACGGCTCGTCACACATGCTCCTAACTATAGCCATTTGCAAATTAGACCAACGTCCTAACACTTTTGATGCACCTCAGTCTTTAGAGTGTTACGCACTTTTTACTGAAATAACAGTACATAACAGTAATAACAGTATAGATTCACGCCATTAACTCTGGAGGTAGGCACAGACAACAGCTCGCCACACATGCTCCTAACTATAGCCATTTGCAAATTAGACCTAAGTCCTGACACCTTTTGATGCACCTCAGTCTTTTTAGTGTTACGCACTTTTTAACTCAAGCAAAAAAATTGTCCACAACACAAAACTAGGTCTAAAGCTAAAACTACCAACTTTACGACTCTAGTTTTATTTATTATCCACCGGTACGATACGGCCGGAATGTCACTACAATACACAATGCGTTCCATTTATTTACATTTACGACTTACTGCCTGTGTCTAACGTTCCCTGTCCACATTTATTTATTGGCAGGCGTGATTCGGAACGTGTGAAATTGTTTCGTGATTTTTTAGTGACATGTTGTAACTTTCTTTCTACGTATATTAATTGATTGGTTGTCATGCGATATGGCTAATGCTGACACGAAAGAAGAAGAATTGATCGATTCCTAACATTTCGACTACAGCGACTACTGCGCAGTTATTTTTAAAGTGTGTGCGCTAAATACCCTGAAACACAACCTGACAAACAGTCCAGAGAGCGTCCGAGGAGAACTTACCACGACCGAATAAATGGTCTTCTCCGAAAAGGACAAGTGCGTAGCACCCTCAGCCGACGGAAGTGCATGAAGAGATGTATGAAAGTGGATTAGGCGAGAGAATAGTGTGTCAGAATCGTAGTGTTTGGCGAGCCGTAGTCTCTGCCTAACTCTGTGGGATAGTGGTGTGAGCATATGTATACAGGTTGAAATTGTTATCATTAGCATCCTTCTAAACTAAGAGTCTTCCTATCAAACTGAACAACTTTTACTATAGGAGCAAACCAAAGTGTCAGCATATTAAGAAGGACCCTATATCCATAGCCAAGACATAATGCATTCTAATAACATAATAAGCGGTAATAAGTGAGCGCACCGCTGGCTGCACTCAGCCGCCAGACAATGTGACGGCGCGTGCTAGTCGAAATTCTATTAGTTACATACTGCTAATTGAAACCATTTACCATGTGGTTGTGGGCTAGAATAGAATACGATCCATCATTGCTCCTTAGGTATCCTAATGCGACTAAGACCTGCCACACACATATGGAATTGCGATCCGGAATTCCGAATGAAAACAGGTTTTCGTATGAAGGTTTCCCTCCAGATTTGCGAACGGAATTTCAAACCTATACGAAAAACCTGTTTACATTCGGAATTCCGAATCGCAATTCCGCATGTATGTGATGGGCTTAGGACCCGCCACACACATACGGAATTGCGATCCGGAATTCCGAATGAAAACAGGTTTTCGTATGAAGGTTTCCCTCCAGATTTGCGAACGGAATTTCAAACCTATACGAAAAACCTGTTTACATTCGGAATTTCGAATCGCAATTCCGTATGTATGTGACAGGCCTAAGAGTTCAACAAGGAAAAGGCAACGCACAAAACAGCATACGCCCAGCATACCCATTGTAACAACTGTATCTATACTACTTAGCCTTCTGGAAAATTCTGATAAGTAAGTATAAATTCTGATCAGATAAGATTCAGATTAGACACACCGAGGGCAAGAAAGTAAGTAAAGGTCTCAGGTCACGTTATTGTTGGCCGAGGCGAAGCCGAACCCATCAAACTGTACAAATTTTACTAAAAGAGGAAACCAATCAAAAACAAAAAAATTTGCTGTTCCATACTAAACTGCAATGCCTACTCAACTATATAATGTAGACAGCCTTGCAACAGCAGTATTTTTTGCTCCAATCGATTTGCTCCCATAGTAAAATTTGGTTAGTTTTATGGGTAGACTCTTAGTTTAAAAGGATGCTAATAATATCAATTTAACCCTGTAGAATTTATTATTTATTATTATAAGTACCTACTCAATAGGTATCGTAGGCCGTATAGTTAAAAGCCCGTTAATTAAAAAAAAAACTGAAAATGTAACCAGCATGGATAGCATGCCACCGTGATACAGCGCTATCACACCTTCGCTCTCTTTCTATTTGCGCGCGAACGAACGAGATAAAAGACCTGATACAACCGTATCACGTGTACTACGGCTACGGCTTCTGAATGTTACCTTAATGTACCTACATTATTTAATGAAACACGCGCACTTAAGCTTAAGTTTACTTACATCAAAACATAAAAAAAATCCATCAAAACACATTTCATTTAACAGTAACCCAAATCTCAATATTTCTTGCAAGAATCGTAACGTAAACGTAAAATAAAAAGGTTTTCGATTTCCCCGAAAGGATCTATTCTGTGGAGCGTCGAGCGGGCTGTCGATTCTGGTGAGGAAATCCCGTTATCTTACAAACGTCGGGACCCTCGATAGGCTGTCAGTAGATCCCGGGCTGTAGGGGTAATATGCATTACGAACTTCTTAGGACACAGCGTGCAATATTTGTCTTGATTTTAATGTAACACCTCATGAATGCAAATAATTAACTATGAAAGTATATGATGTAGCTGACCACTTGAAGTGAAAAATAATTATCATTTTATTGTGGCGTAGACAAGCCAAGTGGAAATTAGATTATATCTTGATACCTATCAGCTAATAGCAAACTATTAGAATTCTAGATTGTTTCACTGTTCAGTCATTACATTAATGTAACAACGCCCAACTTAAATGCGGACTTTTTTTTAAGAGGGTGTTCAAACTATAGGTACATCGAAATAACTTCCCGAAAACCGAAATCGCGACATTTGGGTCGAGTAGGATGGCAGTTTTATATGGAATAGCTGATATTTTATATAACTTGAATATAAGGATTCCTGTGAAACCTGACTGCTTTTGTAATTGAGAAGTCGATCTACTGAACATTAATTCGAATAAAAATACAAACATAAATTTAATAAAATTAGTTAATAACAGTTTAATGGGTCCCTATTTTTTCCAGGCTTCTGTATATCAGCAAAATGAAGAAACATCGTTGTGTGTATTACATATTCCAAATTCAACTTTAACCCATGGTCACCCTACTAAAAGGGGGTGAAAGAAACGCGAATAATTCCTGTAGATTTGATCTATTTACGGCCTGTATGGTACAAGTGGACTTTTATGGCTTTTTTACGCTTTTCAATTTGATTCATCCCCCTCTCACCCTCCAATTTCACCCCCGGATGGGATCGGGCTAAGTACCTGTCATGTGATTTATTGATTATTGAATATCATTCCATTGGGCAGGTTATTTAATGGGGATTTTACTTTTAAGCCAATTATGATTGGTCTCCCTTTTCAACCGACTACATAAAGGTTTGTCAGAATTTTGTGTTTCAATTTTCAATAAACTGTTTTAAACAAGCGCAATCTGCGTGCGGTTTCGTTGGGACCACGTTCTTTATGGAATCACTATTCTTTTGATATACAGGGTGAAATTAATATCATACTTATTAGAATTCTTATAAACTAAGGCTGGCTTGGCCAAACAGTATTTAGGCTTAAACATGTTTAAATATGGTGCTGTCACTGTCATTTGTACAAGCAGTATATGAAAGACAGAACTATCACTAAATACGTTTAACCCTAAATACTTGTTAGTGCAAGCCGGGCTAAGAATCTACCCATCAAACTGAACAACTCAACCCAACTCAACTTTGACTATGGGAGCAAACCGATCGAAGCACAAAAAAAATCTACAGTTCCATACTAAACTGCAATACCTTCTCGACTCAAGTGTATGCATCAGCTGATTTTGCGGCTATTAGTAAAAGGTGATCATTTTGATGGGTAGACTCTTAGTTTATAAGGATGCTATATCAATTTCACTCTGTATAAATTACTACACCCAAAGAGCCACGGAGAGGGCTATGCTCGGAGTTTCTCTGCGAGATCGGATCAGAAATGAAGTAATCCGCAGAAGGACCAGAGTAGCTGACATAGCCCAAAGAGTTGCTAAAAGTGGCAGTGGGCGGGGCACATTGCTCGCAGAACCGATGGCCGATGGGGCCGGAAGGTTCTCGAGTGGCGGCCGCGTACCGGAAAGCGCAGCGGCGGCGTGCCCCCACACGGTGGACCGACGACCTGGTGAAGGCGGCGGGAAACCGTTGGATGAGGGCAGCGCAGGACCGGTCGTTATGGCGATCCTTGGGGGAGGCCTATGTCCAGCAGTGGACGTCCATCGGCTGAGATGATGATGATGATGAAATTACTACAACAATTTATACAAGGTGCTAAAAAGTTACCCGAATATCTGAAAACCATGTGGTACTATTATGTTTTAAATAATTCGTTTATAATCGATTCTATAGGTACCAATGAAATAATAATCCAATCCTTTAATAGGTAGGTAGGTACTACATATTACTATACTTAATTAATCAAATTACAAACGTAATATTTCATTACAAGGAACATAATATTACAATAAGTAAAGAAAACGAAGTAATTCCTTTAAAACATCCTCTTGGAGCTAATAAATACAAAGAAGAGATTTAAATCCTTCGCGGGTACAGTCGCCGACGAATTCAACTCTACAGTTTTGAGGAGAAACGAGTTAGTACAGTAAATTAGTAGGTAATTAAATCTAACAGTCTCAAAAGGTAATTAAAAGAAATTACAAATAGAGTTAATGTCCATTAAACATAGGTAGATACATTATAAGTGGCGACGGGCTCACTATGACACACTGGACTATGTTTCGGTCCTGCCTACCTACTATAAGTACTATTAGTGAAACGAGTATGTTCTGTGTTTTCAAAAATCTCTCGTGGAATACAGTCGTGAACAATGTAATGTGCATTCATTCAAATCGAGTAGGTAATAAAATCTTAATCTAGCATAGCACAGCATAGGTCTATTTCGACTACGACTGCTTACCCTATAGATAAAAACTTCATTACAAATGCAGTCACGTTTATTTAGGAACAATATTTTAAGATAATGGTATCGTGTACAATATAGCGCGATAGTTATGTGGTTAAGTTAGAGTCTAACTTAACCACATAACTTTCGCCTTTAGAGCATAATATGCCCCGATGGAACTAAGGTTCACCACATACCTACATACAAAATCGTGTAACGGAATTCCGAATCAGGATTACGATTTCGTATGAATTTTCCCCCTCCAGAATTCCGGAGATATCAAACAAATCCTATACGAAATCACAATTCTGATTCGGAATTCCGGATAGCATTTCCGTACGTATATGGTGGACCTAAGGGTAATCGTAATTTTAACGATCTTAATTTGTTATAGTTTTATTTCGAACTAGACTGTACCGCAGAGCTCTCGCGAAACGAAAAGAAACTTAACCCCTCCATAAATACTGGACCTGAACCTCCGAGTGATTAATACTCCACTACGAGGTTTATTAGCTCCCTCTCCACTCTCCAGTAGGTAATGCCTCCAACTTCACTTTAATTAACTTCTTAGTACTTACCTACTTATTACACAAAGGTATAGTTTAAGGTGGTAAGTTTAAAATTTATGCATTTCGTTGGTACAGATTACCTACTTAAAAAAAGGAAATATTTTAGTAAGAATAGAAGCTTAATTATAGATTGATTCCCAAGACATTAAAACAAAGTAAAATTATACAATTAAAAACTTCAAATACTTAGATATTATATAAAAAAACTATTCTAGGTTTCCGACTGCTGCTGTGTGGACTGTAGACACACGGTGGGCATCAAGATGTCGACGGTGCCAGAAGGGATTACATATGCGTCTCTTACGTTACTACACTGGACACCGGACACCACAATAAGCTAAACTCAGAGGCGGCGCCGGCGCAAGACCTTCATTTTATGTAGGCAAGATGTTTGAAGGTTCGCGAGGCCCCATAGCCTGGGGTATTCATTTCAAGCTTTGGCATTTAAAAAATGCGTATTCGACATCAAGCATTTCGAATCTGTATTATACATAAATAAACAAAATACTTACATACAGAGTGAAGTTAAATTAACCGTTAAGGTCTGCCTGTTCCTGTGTGAAACATAAAAATAACTGGAGCGAGCGAAGCGGGCTCGAAACTTTTCAGCACTGTACTTCACCTGTGGCCAGATATCAAATAGTACATGAATGCAGTGTAGGTAGGTAATAATTATTCAAGAGAGAGCGAAGCGAGCTCCAAATTTTTAGCACTATTATTTGCCTGTGGTTGGAACTGTGGCTACTTATGTGGCTAAATATGTTTCATGAGTTTGAATAAAGCTGCATAAACCTTTGAAGCGCGAGCTAAGGGCGGGGAGACCGTGGGCGGCTTCTGCCTAGACTGGAAAAATCTAGATTAAGTAGATACTAAACATTAATGCTTGTACCTAAATTCTACAATTTAGATTTAAGACCGAAAACAAAAGGGTACTTATGGATACTTTTAATATTATCCTTAATAATGCCGAGTTTAATTTAAAACTAATGTATTAACCTTTATTGCCACATTAATTTTGTAATTACAAAATATTTAATAACTTAAGTTAGGTACTTTAGAACACGAAATTATTTTTACCTTTACCTAATTATGTAAACTGACAGCCCAAACGTTTTTGGCCACAGGTTTTAAGTAAGTCGGTACCTACCTATATTAAAATTCAACAGCAAAAGTCTATGAACAAAATTTTTTGTTTTGGTTACGCTACTTTTTATAGGTGCTTTATATTATGTTCGCACAACAGCTCAGCTGTGTTGAAGACTGCGTGGAATATAGAATGTGTTCAATGTCAGTTGTGCGGAATCCATATTGTGTAGAATCACGAATAGGTGGAAAAGCGATTGTCCAGAACTCAGATCAATCCTTTCTAACTAGGTACATACTAATACAATAAAGATACCGGAATTGAATCGTCACAGCACAGACACAAACGGACGGGTGTAGAAATACCTAGATACAGCGCGCCCATTGATATAAGAAAATCAAAGGTGCAACACTTTTATTATTGTAACGGTCGTAGAATTACCAATCTGCAGAACTGACACTGAATCTTTGAGCTGTAGTTTCAGGCGATGGTGATAATGTGATCGGGAAAACTCAATCGTAAAAGGCTTACACTTGGCTAAATTTAGATTCTAACAAGAGGGACAGAGCTATAGGTTAAAAAAGGAGGTACTTACAACGTCTCGTTCTAACATTATAGCTCTGTGCCTCTTGTTAGAATCTAAATTTAGCCAAGTGTAATAACACCTTATGGCATCTTGCATGGAAATATTGGGTCATCATCTCAGCTGAAAAACGTCCACTACTGGACATAGGCCTCCCCCAAGGATCACCACAAATAAGTAAGTAAAGTTAAATTTACAACGACCTGCGCTGCCCTCATCCAACGGGTCCCCGCCGCCTTCACCAGCAGTCGTAGCATGCTACACGTGATACGGCTGTATCACGTCTTTTGTCTCATTCATTCGCGCGCAAATAGAAAGAGAGCGATGGTGTAAGCTAGCGCTGTATCATGGTGTCATATACTACCTATGCTGGTCGTCGGTCCACCTTGTCGGGGGACCTATCTACGCTGCTCTTTCAGGTACGCTGTCACTCAAGAACTCTTCGGCCCCATCGGCCATGTTTTCTACGAAAGATTGGGTAACTATTAAATAATCTGTGGTCCTCTGTGAAACTTCTACAGCGTGTACCTAAGTATAATAAAACATTCTAGAGATATTTAAACGGGTGGTTACCTAGATCATTAAACTGAACAACTTTAACTATGGAGACGCTGTAAAAAAACAGCTGTCCCATATATTTAAGTCGAATAAGTATGTACTGGAGTTTTGTATGAAACAGCTAATTTTATACTTTTTCTCTATGTTGTGTTGGCTCCCTGCGTAGTGAAAGTTTTTCAGTTGGGTGGTTTACACACCTTAAAATATATCTAGGGTGTTTTGTAACATCCTGTATAAGGTTCTGGCTGTGTAGCGTCTCACTCTTGAGCTCCCGTGGACACATTTGGTGTAAATCTAGTTTTACTCTTAAGAGTCTGTGGTTCCACCACAGATAAGAAACAATCTTTTCCATGGATTCCACCCTTCAATCCTACTAGGGAGCTGGTTCCTTTAGGAACTACAGGGGCTAGAAGGGAGTTGAACCCAAAACTAAACAGTTTAAAGAAGGTAGAGACAAAATAAATCGGTGCGCATCTAATCTATTGGTAACGCTGCGCGCGCAGCTCGCGATGTGATGACGTTGCGAGTTCGGACCACCCGGCTGCGCGGGCGCCGATCGATTTGTGATCAGCTGTGAACTGATTACGTTACTGTTCTTTTATTTTGGTTGCACTGCTTTATTTTTAGGTCGATGTCTTTGTACACTTTTCTAAGATACGATACAATTCTTAGTAGACTTGAGGGATCGTTGGCGTAGGCTTCGCTTGCTTCGGTATTGGAGGACCGATCACCGAAGTAAAGTAATTTCAGGTCAGTATGACACTCCCTTAATTCGGGAAAAAAGGAAGACTATAACTTACTTTAAGCCAATTTCACAAACAAAATTCCTTCACCCTTTTTCGTTCCGTTACCGGCGGAAACGTATGGTGCTTGGGGATGTGAAGCCAAGGCTTTTAAGAGACCTGGGCAGGAGGTTTGTTGAGAGTGGAAACGATCTGGATCGTATCTGGTCCACAGGATTTCTCTAGACATTCAACTTGGGAATGATGCTAGTGTGATGGGTTCCTTTGAGCCAGATGCGTTCCGTAATGCGGAAGGCTTTATAGATAAGTAGTTGGTTTTGTTTTTTAATAACGAAGTTTTAGTTTAGTAAGTTGACGAAGCATGCAGATCTCTGTTTATTTAAGGTTTTGACTAAGCATGTTGATGATTACTGGCTATTTTATTCTGTACCTTATATCCATATGTAGAGTCTTAGTTACTTTGTTTCGAAATATTTAAATGATATCACCAATTATAATGAAGTATTTTTAATGGATGTATATAAAAACTATAAGACTATAGACTAGACTATAAGAGTTCAATACAGATAATTAATATTCCTATTCACAACTCTACAATATACTGGGTGAAATTGATATCATTACTAAGATTCACCCATCAATCATTGTTTGACAAAGCAAGTGCTGAGCTGACTGCTTGTTTTTTGTAGACATTTATTAAGTAAGTATATTTATTTCTTATTATTTTTATTCAATTATTTTTTATCAATAAATCTCAATTCCTTCCCTGAACTGCGAGTTTTTTAGGGTTGTTCGTTTTGTCATGCACGCCAAATTAATTATAAGTAAGTAGGTACTTAAATAAATTTTAAATTTTCGAATTTGGCGCAATTTATTCATGTTTTCTATTCAAACAGATTCCAGGGATAACTCACATGTCAACTTGTATACCAAATTACGATGATACAAATACAATTTTAATTAAGGTCTTCGTACCAACATATGCAAATAATAGATACCCCAACGTATGTATCAGTCTCCCACTCAAATATTAGCCCACGGGTCAAAGCACCCAACAAAATTAATAACTAACTGTCAGGGATACTCAAACAAACACAACTTTACTTGATAAGACAACTAACACCTCTACAAGTCTCATTTAATAAGCTATTTTCTAACTTAGGTCTTTGACATGAGAGTTATATTACAAGACTTCATTATGTTGATTACAATATAGAGACAAGAGAACATACTAAAGAGCTAGGGAACTGTATTCTTCTTGAAAAGTTCCGCGAATTATTCGATTCTAAGACTTATGATGTTGGTTATAAGAGCTTTGTTTCCGTCTCGTTAAGTATACATTTGTTTTCTCAAGGGATGCGGGGTTAAATCCTTGAAAAATGCCCATAATATTTCACCCCTGGCAGGAAGATAAAATGGATTAAGTAAGTGTAAATTCAATCTACATGGAAAAGTCTGGGGTTGTAACTTTGTTGTTTTTAGTTATAGAATTATAGAGAATCTAAGAGTCCACCGGTAGTGCAAATTTTAAATATCGTCACCCTTGTTTTTGACTACTTTTCAAGTGATATTAAAAAACTGATCTATTCCTTGTACAGCGTGACAGAAAGTTACCCCATCGCCACTTTTAATGGACAGTGGTCGGACAAGGGACGGACACACATAACTACGTGTTTTCCTTGTTCGAATACAAGAAAAGTTTTGGACCTCCCATAGAAAATCAATCGGCTGATCCGCACTTTTGTATGCAAGGTCAAAAATTGGTCTAGTAAAATGTTTGGTAAGTAATTAATTGAAAAATTAAATTGTAGAACTAAGTATGTCGGGGTGACCTTAATGTGATTCTGGTTTGACGAAGCCTAAGCATAAGAATTAAGTTTCTGGTAGTTATTATAGGTTAGGTACTTTTAAATAAATTTATATTTAAGGTGAAGTATATACAAGGTGTTACAAAACTACAAATAAACATTTAAGGGGGTGGTGTAGACCATCAAACTGAACAACTTTCACTATGGGACCAATACTGAAATCGCGAAAAAAATAATTTATGTTCTATACTCTACAAATCGACTAGAGCTAAAATATGTATGGGATTTAAAATTATTTTTTTCGCGATTTCGATGTTGGTCCCATAGAGAAAGTTGTTCAGTTTGACGGTCTAAACAACCCCCTTATGAGTTTCAAAAATTTATTGTTACTTATGAAACACCCTGTATATTCCGCATATCGCTCGTTTTCTTCACCCTGTTTCGATGCTGCGGCAGACCCACAAAACCAATATAAAGATATTATAAGAAATAACGCAATGTTTCCACCAAAACAAACGTATAGCTATGAACGCGTTCCCCATTCAATAGGTACCTATACAAGGTAAATAGAGTCGGTTATAAGATGGCATTATAGCGAGGCTGCATGTCGGCAAATCCAATTTTTAATAAACTCACTGTTGCTGCTGTCTGCTGCGTCCATGAATTTTGGGGGAAATTGCAGGATTGTTCCAAATTCTTTTGAATAAATTCATAAAACTGACTCGACTCGGAGAATAAAGGTTCTTGAGTGGAGAAACGGCAGAAGGTCTGTTGGACGTGGAAGCCATGGTGGAGGATGTTGTGAACCTTCGCAATGGGGGAGCCGAAGGATGAAAACTATACAAAGACAATCGTTAGGGGAGGTCTTTCTTCAGCAGAGGATGTCATTAGGAAATAATCATGATAATCAAATATTGAAAAATTAAGTCTCGGGCGGGACTTGAACCCGCACTCTGATTTTGATTGTACATAGCACAACATGGCTGTAACATGTTTAAAATCAATTATATTTGAAATCATGATATTGCTTTATTTCAATGATGTCAAGAATTGATGAAATGATGTCATGATTAAACGTAGTTTAAGTGTTTGATTTGTGAAAATACTCAGGGTTTGAGACCTTAAGATCCTACTGGTCCTACTGGTATATAAATAATAAGCAGTTAAGAGTTGTTATAGCTCATAATGTTAGTTTTGTTACCTAAAAGTTTGGTTCAGTTCCTCATGATAAGCATTAAAACGTGAATTTAGTTTGTTACAATGGCTTTTATTTCTAGGAGAAGGTCAAAAGTCAAATGTCTAAAAGATTCTACATACTATTTCCGCTCCACTCCCTAACTTATGGTTACCCTAAACATTCCCCCAAGCAGAGTTGAATATTGTTTACATCACTGGAGGATTATACGCATCGCACCGCGCGTTCTTGTGTTATTCTTCCATCCAACAACCAGGGAAAACTATTTCCTTCCTTACTTTATATATGATCAGTGGAAATATACAGTGGATTATGTTTGAACTGCCTCTTTCTGCGAGACGTGCTCCATTCTCGCCCCTTTTTCAAAAGAACTACTCTTTTTGACTCGCACGTTTGGTAAACTGTGTTGGTCCAGTGGCGAGTAGCCTTGCCTGCCGTGCAGGAGGCGGTGGTTCGATCCCCGTCCAAGCCGACTCGTACAAATGAGTTTTTCGGAAGTTATGTACGATTTGTAACACCACTGGCTTTTCGGTGAAGGAAAACATCGTGAGGAAACCTGCATGCTTCAATTTCGAGGCATGTATTGTACCCAACGGGCACACCCCCCGTCACACTGGACAAAGTTTTGGTACTACTGGTGAGACGTAGATGTTTTGAGGTTTCAGAATATCTCTGACTACCCCCTTGGGGAATATAGTCGTGAGCATATGCTATGCGTTTGGTAAACTACTTAGGTACTTACTCGTGCATTATATAGGATACTTAGTTAACATATCACGTATCGTTATCACACATGAAATACCTGAAGTGATCGTAGTCTACTCTACCCACATATTAAAATGGACTTGGATCCCTAGCCAACAACCGAATTTTGAAATTATTTAACTTTTATAGTCATATATGTATAAATAAAATAAATAATAATAAGTGTAAGTAACTATAGTTATAAATAACTCTAAAAACAGATAACATGCGAACTATACCTACCTAAGTCGTACAATATTAACTTCATTATTCTTTTTATAAGTTGAAAAGGACAGCAATTCATAAAATAGTGTTGGATACATTAAATAAAAGGCATTTTTCTATTTGACATGTAACATCGTAATGATACAATTTCATTACTCAACAAGATCTGCCACAGTGTACTTATAGGTACACTTCGTGCAGAATATCAACACTTATAGTGAAGGTGGCAAAGTGCGCCTTAGCGGGCAAGTGCACCTACCACAAATATCTCGAAAACTACCGATTGGATACCTAGTATGTAGTACCTTACATCGATCACCAAGAACTCTTTCTAGCATCGATGTAAGGTGTCACTATCTACTCGTATCCAATCGGTAGTTTTCGAGAAATTTGTGGTAGTGTGCACTTGCTCGCTAAGGCGCACTTTGCCACCTTCACATTATCTACAACACAGATAGAAAATAGAATGTCTATAATATTATTTGTCTAGTGGCTATGTATCTCATCATCATCAGCCTGACATCGTCCACAACTGAACCACAGATTAATTAATAGTTACTATGCTGAACATCAGCCTCTCCCTCAGCGCGCCACAAAACACTATCCTCGGTTTTCCTCATCCAGCGCCAGGTATAGCGACGAAAGAGTAGGAACTCGACGTCTGACAGTTCACGTGGTCTAACGAACTTGGACTTCCCATTGACATTATCATTAATGTACAGTCAGCATCAAAAAGATGTATGCCTCCTCATGCAAAACATGTATACACCTTTAGTACTACGCGTAGTACTAAAGGTGTATACATCTTTTATTCTACGACGTAGTAAAAGTGCATACATCTTTTTGCTGCTGACTGTACATCCCACTGCAGAGCACAGGCCTACCCTCAGGGAGGGACGTTAGTCCACCACGCGTACTCAAAAGTCAATGTCGATTGTTAGACTTCACATTCATCCATCCATCACAGCCCAGTCGGTCTTTGGACATAGGCCTCCTTCATATTTCTCCATTACCTTCTGTCCCCCGCCCTCTGTATCCAGTTGGGACCCGCGGTCCCGCGTGTTTCCTAATATCATTGACCCATCTTTCTCGTGGGCGGCCTCTACACAGCATGGTTTCTCTGGGTCTCCACTCCAGTGTTCTTCTAGCTAGTTCAACGCTCAGTATCCATTCCATACCTATGTGCAATGTGGCCTGCCCATCTCCACTTCTGGTGTTCTATAGTGACTACCACATCCAAGACCTTGGTATTTCACCGAATCATTGCGTTTTAAAGATCTAGCAACGTATTGCTGAGCATTGCTCTCTCCATTACTCGTTGCGCAATTCACTTTTTATCTTTATATTACTCTGTGGCAAATCTTTACAAAATTACCGACAAGCTCGGGGTGCGACGACGTCGGTCGTTCGACTACAGAACTGTGAAACGAGCGAAATAAAATAAAATCCGAGGCGTTGCCGTCGCCACTGCGGCCGCGACACGTACCGCTCGAGCTTGGCATAAATCTACTTGCAACTGTGGGTGAGCTGGAAGCTTGCTATCGACAACTCTGTCACAAGCATAGATTTAATTATGAAAACATAACCGTTAAAAAGAACGAAATCAATACAGTGCTCTACAGTCTACAGGGTGAAATTAAAGTCGTTGGTAAGTGATAATTGTAGATACACATTTAAATTAAGAGTCTTTAAAGTCACCATTAAATATTTTCATAGGAGCTTGAAGTTTTTGAAGCTACCACCACGTCGGAACGTACGTGCTCTTGAACGTGAACTCTCAAGTGTAGAGTCAAACTGGTCAAACTAAACAACTTCTATGATGGGAGTAAAACTGAAACCGCAAAAAAATTTACTTATCAAATTAATATTAAATAGGTATCTTGGACATTATCACACAAATTATCTAGTCACATTTAAAGTTCCAGAATCTAGCCTGGACTTGTATTATGATAACTAGACAACGATATAGAATACACATATAGATACAAACATCCATGACTCAGGTACGAATATTCATATTCAGCATACAAATATTTGTCCCTTACGGGATTCGAACCCGCGACCCTCGGCACAGCAGGCAGGTTCACTACAGACTGTGATGTGTGAATTAATACTTAGATAGGTACATGAACAAAACTGCCTTGCAACAGCCTTCGTTATCAGTCGGTAAAGGTACAAGAATACCGCCAGCAGTGACTCTAACCGGAAGCCTCACAGTGTGGACACTTATCGTTATTGACTATGCCTGATGGGGTTAAAAATTGTGCCCTTTACGAGTCTATCACCACTTGGCTTACACTAGAAAGAATGATCAAAAAATGTTTATCCAATATCGTTCAATGATTGGCCAGGTACACAGTACCTAGCCTAAATTGTAAAGTTATATCGATAGTTTTATCGATCAAATAACGATCACATCACTAACTTCGAACTGTATCGACGTTAATCTGAAGACGTGCAAGATGCATGTTTTATTTGCGAGAAATCAGCGCGCTCTCTGCAATCTGCATCATTATTCTGACAAATTCTAACATGTTAGTGCATTTTCTGAAGAAATATTGAAACTAATTTCAAATAGTGCGGTGACGTAGGGGTACGATCGTCATCTACATGACTGGTAGGAACCCACCTCACATTTACTGCTTTAAAATTAGTGAGAATATGGAATGACATTAATGTAAAATGTTCTCAACACTTGAGACGTTGCGTATCGAAGCCTTAACCTTCTATCACGTCCCCTAAGCACGTTCCTCGTCGCATCGCGCCTTCGCGTTTCCATGTAGAGATGGACTTTGAGAAATTGCGGCAAGCAACATTTGAACTTGGGTATTGTGATTTACCTACTTATATAGGTACCTACTGAATATACTATTGGTTAGTACCTAATATTAAGTACCTATCTATACATGGTGCAAAAAAACCCTCATGGAGCCTTTAGGGGTGCTTCAGACCTTCAAACTGAACAACTTTAACCAAGTGTCTAACATCTATATCTCGAAAATAAACGCCAGTTTCGTACAAACCTGCAGTACCAACTCGATGCAAATTTATGGGACAGCAGATTTTTTTTGTGATTTCTTAATTAGCTCCATAGTGAAAGTCGTTCAGTTTGATGGTCTGAAGCACCCCCTAAAGGGTCCAACAGGGTTTTTTGTACATCCTGTATACTTAGGTATACCTTAAGATCCAACTTACTACACTACAGTTGTTAATCGTACATAAACTTGGCATGAAAGCCAGAATGTAGAGCCAACCCCAGACAATGTACAAGCACTTACAAAATAATTAGGCAACCCGTCACAGCCATGTTACGTATATTCTAGACATAATTACTTCATTGTTTACGAAGAGAATTATTTTCGCGCCCGAATGAAGCGCTGTCCCGCCATGACTACGCTGGGGCTGCCAGCACCGGACTCCTAAATTACCCCCTATTACAAACTGCAGTTTGAAGCAAAATTTGCATGGATTTACGTAATCTGACCTCCTGCTATCTCCGGTTTAGCAAGCGACTCTCTTAATTGTTATTATAATAGCTGCCTCGACTGCCATTTTTAATTGCCCCTATAATTACAGGCCTCTTCAAGTGTAGGAAAATTGTAATGAATAAATTTTCTTTTCGGAGATAAGGGCTGAGTTATTGTGAAAGGAAAGTGCCTAGATTTATAATGAATAGGACGCTCTTTTCAGATGTTTTTAAAGAATCATTAGGTACGCTTGAAGTACCTAGGTACTTAGAAAGGAGATGAGGTTGTCTGGGCAATGGGCATAAAAATAACGATACTTTAGGAATAAAGGCTGGGCCACACAGAGTGCAGCTGCAGAACGGCTGTAGGCCGGCAGCAGTTGTAAACTAAGAAATTATATATGCGAGGTGTCACACTAGATGCAGTACGGCGCGGCTGCGGAACAGCTGCGGAACGGTAGCCGGAGTGTGACACCTCGCATATAATTCCATAGTTTACAACTGCTGCCGCCGTTCTGCAGCTGCACTCTGTGTGGCCCAGCCTTAAAGGTTTTACGGGGGATATATAGGGGTGCACTAAGAAAAGATTTTTCGATATTAAGACGCTGTTATCCCGTCGAGGCCGTTTTTTGAACACGAACGAAAGTGTTTTAAGCTGTGTTTTAAAGTCTGAAATTAAATTATGTCTTATTTAAGGATCGGGCGGATGGGCGACTGTTCTCGATTACACGATTAGATTAAGTTTAGGTACTAGATAGAAAAACATCCCAAAGTTACCCCTTTTTGTTATGTTATGTTTTTTCAATACTATGATTAAACTGCTGATATTTAACTTTTTATTCTTGTACTTAACTAAATACATTAAATATTTCTAGTGAACTCAGAAGAATTTTTAGCTTAGAAACTCCCATGAGCAAAGATATTGACGAAAAACACGTTTTTTTGCGATCCTGCTTTCAATTGGAGCGGGATGGCTAATTGTAAAATTATGCTTGCAAGAAAGAGACGCTTGCACTGGGATAACCTAGGCTTAATATAATTTCGAGCGAAGTCGTGGGCAAAAGCTAGTTTTAAATAAATTATATTACTTAAATACAACTTTTGGAATGCTATCGAACAGTCACTGACTCAACACAAGCGTATTCCAAGTTACCATTAAATTGTCAACACTTAACTAGGTAACTTAAATTAAATTCACACAGTTCATAATAGTCAGTAGATAAGGCAGTAGATGTGAAAGAAGCGGAATGTTAACAAATCCACCGGCGGCCAACTACACCAATAATACTAGTCCTATTACTGGACCCCTTCCAAAAGTTCCAAACACATGGAGCTACGAAAGGGAGGTACTGAATATTCCCCGATTTTGGGGAAAATTTTAACTCTGCGATCACAGCGAAAGCCAACACACTCAGTTGCAGAAACGCTCATTAAAGTTAATCCTCCATTAAATCTCTTGCTGTCACTTTTTGTCTTGTTGACGTAGTAAAAGCTAACAAGAGATTCTGGAACTGAGTGTCAATCACACAAACGGCTGAACAGGCTTGGGTGGAAGTTAGCACATAATGTTCTGGTCTGGACCAGCAGATTTTCTGTTTTCGATGTGGCTCCATCTTCGATCAAAATTATTTTGATCGAAGGGCTCCATAGTGAAAGTTGTTCAGGAGTGCGATTTTTGCTGAATCTCATTCGCTGAGCTCAGCAGTTGAAAATGTCAAAATTACTATGAAGAAATGCATCTTTCTACTGCTGATTTGACTTTCAACAATCGCACGCCTGAAGCACGGACCTGAAAAAAAGACGGACGTAATCTCGTCTAATCACGAGTGAAGCACCCATTTCTTTTGTGTGCGTGCTGTCACACGGTACATAATGGTGACGGGTTGTAGGACCTGGAGTGCGATTTTTGAATCTCATTCGCTGAATTCAGTAGTTGATAATGTCCAAATTACTATGGAGATACGCATCTTTCTACTGCTGATTTGACTTTCTAAAATCGCTCTCCGGAAGCATGATTTTTGAGAGTCAAATCAGCAGTAGAAAGATGCATATCTCCTCAGTAATTTTGACATTTTCAACTGCTGAGCTCACCGAATGAGTTTCAAAAATCGCTCTCCTGCGCCTAGAGCTAGTGTATCTGTGTGAGTGTAGGTCCCTTGTAGAACAAACGAAAATGTAGGACCTTGCATGCTTCACATGTTTTGAGTGTCACATTACGTCCGTCTTTTTTTCAGGTCCGTGGCCTGAAGTCTAATTTTTGAGAGTCAAATCAGCAGTAGAAAGATGCATATCTCCATAGTAATTTTGACATTTTCGACTGCTAAGCTCACCTAATAGTTTCAAAAATCGCACTCCAGTTTGATGGCAGACCAGTACTAATTCAGAAATACCCCCTTTAAATAAGTATGACCACACCGTTCTGTCACCCTGTATAAGGGTAGTCAGTCAGTCCGAGTCTTGGTTTTTATAAGTACATCAGCATTTTTATAACGAAGACAAAAGTCGTGGCAACTTCGCGCCACCTTCGTAGATGCACAAAGGCGAACAAGCCAGAGTAATTTGGCACAATGTTTAAATAGGTCACAGTGCGCCGCCAGCGTCAGGATATCTCCTATCTCTAACGTTACACGTTACATCTAAATTGGCCAGTCGCCTGAGTTACTAAGCCTGGATTATAATTCACTGTTCCATGGCAAATTATCTACTTACACAAGGCGAAGCGTTGTATTTTAAAAACAGTAGTCGAAAATTCACTGGAATCGAATCAAAGATTGAAAAATTATGTGCGGACGATTGAAAAGGGAATGATTACATTAAAGAAAATAGTTTAGTACAGAGTCGCGACCTTCTCGTGTGGTCATTTTTTCGTTGTTTCTCTTTATATACAGGTAATGTAGTGAATTTGATGTTTATTTCTACAATCTAGATGAGTGAAGCTAGCGTAAAAAAACAAAACACAACTTGAATTGGTAAGGAAAAGTCGGAAAATTTGTAGTTTTCTTTACGACATCAATTTCCCGGGCGCCACGGCGGGGGGGCCGTTTTTCCCGTTTTTTTTTGTGCATGCATTTTTTGCTATTTTCATACGATTTTATGTGATATATTTAGAGTGGGATGGTACGTGTGAGGTTAAAACTGGTTTCGAAAAGTTCATATTTATTACATTTTAAGAGTATAATAATATCGCTGTCATATGACTGTTGCCGAGCGCGTATAACAGTCTGGCTAGCCCCCGGCAAGACGCCATTCTACCAGAACTTATTGTACCTAATACAAAAACTTTGGTACTTACTGGCTACCCACCAAGGCAACCATTAGTCTGTTCGTAGTAACATAAAAAAAAGTTGGAATTCACAGGACGCCCGGCAGGTGTGAAACTTCTACCTGCGAGGATCTTTACTTAAAGTCATCTTTTATTGGTGTCTCACTGTGTAAAGTTTACACAATGTAAAATTACACTGTAGGTTTAATAATTAACTACGCAATTTGAGGCTGCATTTCCACCAGAGATCGAGGTAGCGAGGCGGTGAGCGAGGAACAGTGTTGCCAACTGCTACCTCAGGGCTGTAGCTAAGTAGTTCACAAAAAGTTGCTAGATTGCTCAATTTTCTATCCCATAAAAGTTGCTAGAAGTAGCTAAACATCAAAATCGATTAAAACAACTTTGAAATCAAAATTTTAATGGTTAAGTAAAAAACATTATTGAAACTGTAAACGGTTGTAAAGACAAAATTAGACAGTGTTTCCAACTGCTTTCATTACAACAACAAATTTAAGAACCGCAACCGGAGTGAAATATTCTAGGTACCTACTCGAGGGAGTGAAAGTAAAAGAATATCGAATATGTAGCTATTTTTTCATACTTTGGCATTATTTATCGCTCCATATTCGTTAATTTTTATGGCTCTGGCTACAAAAACTCTCAGTCCCAAAAGTTGCTAGAAAAAGTAGCCAAAAAGTTTAGCTACAAGTTTTACAAATTTGTAGCTGCCAGACCTCCAAAAATTGCTAGATCTAGCTTTCTAAATATACTTATATTACTCTTTGATCTAGCTACAAAGTTGCTAAGTTGGCATCACTGGCGAGGAAACGCGCGTAGCGCGCTCGCTCGATCACGTCATTGGGAAATTGAAGCACTCTCATTGGCCGAAATCGCTCACCGCCTCGCTACCTCGCACATCTCTGGTGGAAAAGCAGCCTAAGAGAGCTCGCTGGCGCGTTGCGGAGAGGTATGGACTCTTAATCATGAGTTCCGGGTAGCGTGATGGGAACGTAAAATATCATAGCGACAGTTATAGTAGATTACACACAACGAGGACATGAAAGGGTCTCAGATCTCAGCCGAGGTCAACAAACATGTGATCTAAGGCTTTCTTATTTACTGCCCGAGGTTAGTATACTATTTTTCTCCTCGACCGAGGTGGAAAGCGGCAACTTCGTTTAGCGCAGCGGGACGAAAATTGGCGCTTTCCGTCCGGAGGGGAGAAAAAGTGTTAATTACACGTAAACTACATTTTTTTATCACTTTATTGTAATAGAAAATTAAGCGGTAGCAATAACTACCTTCGATCTAAATAAAACGATTAATTAGCATTATAATGTTTATTAAAAGCATAAGCTAACCTTTTTACACTTCTACAGAATTCGTAGTAAAATAAACGAAATAATTTACACACTACACATTCACACCACCTTACACTACATTAATAATTAAGAAATAAACCATGATCAACTTTATCGTCGTATATTTTCGTTTCGCATCACAATTAATAACAAATAATTGCAAAAATCCAAAATAATTTCATGTTATAGAGCTTCTTTTTTCGTAAAACTTGATTGAACACACATGGCGTGCCATTGCTAGCGCAAGCGCTTTGTTTTTTTGCAATCACCATAATTATCAATGATAATTATCCTATCGAACCCTGGAAATAAGTCTTTCAAGATTAGCAACTCAATTCGGTATGTCAAGTTTTTTTTTGGAGGGCTGAATTGAAAACCATTTCGAGATAATTGTCTCAATAATCATATTTTCTATGTCAGAGATTTTAAAATGAAAGGATTACAGATATTTTTAATAAAATAACGTCGTTTTTCGGTCCGTGCAGTGACGTCACTGGCATACCTCTGAACTCCTTGGTAAAAATAAAATCAACTTAAAATAACCGGCCATTAAGAAAAAAAATACTTTCACAATGTCAGAATTTGACATTTGATGTTGCTGTATCTTTTCCAGCATAGAGTTAGAAAGAGCAGGCAGGTTTTAATTTTTTTAAATACAGCCGTATGTAGTTTTTCTCCATGGAGTTCGAATTATTTTCTCTCCACCATTTTTGCACTTAGAGATTACAGATCAAAATAATTTAAAAATTAAATTTATATTGATAAACTCGATGAATCGCAATAAGAATGAAATAGGTATCTTAAAATTATGTCTTCTGTCCGTAAAAAATATAAAAATGAAGACAAAAAAAAACTTGACATACCGAATTCAACTAGTTATAATCTTTGTATTCAGCTAACAAACCAAAACCAGTAAACATAACTACAGGCACATGAGTAAATACTCCACAGAAAAAGGTACACTACTACGGCGCGACGGTGTGGGCGTGACCACACCGACGAGTTCACCTACACGCCGCCCGTGGACAAGCCGGCGAGCGTCAGTGGACAATCTATGGGCGTTGTGTGTCATGTCATGTGATCATTTTGTGCCGTAGAAAGAGAGGATACTAGAAGGAAGCACGTGTCTTGTCATATTCACGAGCGAGATGCACATAGCAAATTCGCTCTACTTAAAAAAGGAGATCGCTACTTATTGCTGTCCTTATATATCGACGTAACCACTTTTTTGTACTACGACGGCTGTCTGACTCCGGAGTCAGTCATAGTCATATATTTTATTGCTTCATATGTTACAAAACGGGCTCCAAGGGGCGCTTAAGGACCTTTGGAACAACCCTATAGGACCTTAAAAACGGAGCCCGGGAAGTCCGAAGTTGCCCGGGAGGACCCAAAGTGCTCAAGGGACCTGGACGACGCGAGAGATCCGGAACAACCTAAGTTTTCCTTGGGTACTCCAGGGTGATTTGAACCTTATTGATTTTTTGTGAGACCCTAGGGTCCCTTGAGGCCTCCAGGTCCCTTTGGAAACGAAAAATATTAAAAAGATCAGACGGAAACAAAGCCCCCTCATGCTCCAGTCACAATTCACAGTACTAGAATTCTGACATTTCAGACCTATATATCTCCGTTTGACTGCCTGTAGAGGTATGATTGTCATACTTTGTTTTGTTCAGCACAATCAATATCTTCTATAAAAACAAGGAGTGGTTGGTGGAAGCTCAAAAAAAATATATAAAAAAATGACGCCACTTTCCGGCATTGCCTTTTAAAATTGTTCATGACATGAGCTCTGTTAGAGCACTGCAATATTAACACTTATTGCTAAGTGGACACAAAAGATAATCTTAAGTTTACTTAAAACATACAATTTAAATAGTGACAAAGAAAATTAATTTTAAAACAGTTATGGTGTAGACTCTATTTACAATCTATCTAGCTTCATTTTCAATCTAGCTAGTCATCTAGCTTCATATAAATTGTATAGGATTTTATGACTATCGCTATCTCATACGCGGTTACACTGATGTTCCGTCTACCAGCGTAAGCGAAAAAATCTATGTTTTGTGCACTCCTTAGATACTTTAGTCTCTGTAGTGTATGTATTCACACATGTGGCTATAATAATCTCAAATGCAGGGAATGAATATCTGAGTATCGCACAAAATGTTCGTGTCATACAACGCCCATAGACGTCCACTGACGCTCGCCGGCATGTCCACGGGCGGCTTGTAGGTACATCATCAGAAAGGGTCAAATCTAGTCTTATCTAAGACACTTTGGTGCGTGAATGAACTTTATGGCTAAACAAATAAGACACAATATTATACTACGTCAATAAGTCTACTAAAGGAGCACTTTTTCTCCGTCTATTCGACCTCTTAGGCGTCGCTTTCACCTCTTCTATAACATTAGACTCGACTTCTTGCAATGCCTTCTTCCTTGTTGATCTTTTAGGTGTCTTCTCTTGAACTTCAGTCTCTGTTTCTTGTACGGATTTCTTCTTTCTCGCTGTCCTTCGTGGAGTTTTTCCAGCAGTGGATTCTTCAGTTTTAGATTCAGTTTCAGTTTCTATTTCTGGTCTTTGTGCTTGTAGACTCTTGCGGCGACTTCTTGTCATGACATGGCATTCGACAGCATCTTGTCTGACCAGTCTTGGTTTAGGGTTATTCTCTTTTTCTATATTCTTATCTATGTCCATAGAGAATAAGCCACTGTCTGTGTGTAGGTCTATGTCTTCTACACCATCTGTAGGTTCTTTTGTGTCCAGTTCTTGGAATGCTTCTATATCGTTGTCGGATTCGTTGAACAAGACGAGTTTGATGGATTTCTTTGCGGATTTGCTGGATAAGTTGGAGGATTTTAGGATGCTTCGGCCGGGGGTGGCGTATAGGTTGATTGGAGTCATTTGTGGTGTTGGCTGGAAGAAAATAAATGTTAAATACAATGAGCATTTAAATAAATAAAATAAAATAAATAAATAACGCTCACAGGCACATACGTTGTAATGATCCCAAACTAGCACTAAAGGCTTTTATTATGGAAACCATACAACAACGGCACGAACATTTATAACATCCATGACCGAACCGGGATTCGAACCCAGGACCCTGGTTTGGTTTTTTGTTTTTGTTTTCTAGATCGATAGATGGCGCAACAGTCTGCGCGAATAAAGGTCAAAAGGGTTATGGGTAATATTGGAGTCTTTTTTTTAAGCGGCCAGGTACCAAATGCTATGGGTATTTTAGGGCTAACATTAAAAAAAATTGTCCTACTACATGTTAAAATTTGTGTCCACTGGCCATTTAGTGGCGATCACTAGTTTTTAATTAGTAACGAAACTTTAAAAAATATTTAGGACCTCCAATTTAGTAAATCGATCGGCCGATCCGCACTTTTGTATGGGAGGTCCAAAATTGTTTTTTGACCCATGTTCCTTTGGGAAAGTTGTTCAGATTCACGGTCTGAATATACCCTTAAAGTTTCGTTACCTACTAATTAAAAACTATTGGTGTATAGCTGTCACATTCAATTCAACAGAATTTGGGCACTGCTAGTGAAATGTCGTTATTCTGCATACGGTATATTTAAAAGATCTGGTGAATATAATTCATGAGCTGAGCTTTCAAGAAGACAGCCAACCAATAGCGATATTAATTAGTAACAAACCGGTAATGGAGCGATGCCGTCGTACTCGACGTTCTTGCTCAATACTGAAGCGCGAAGCATTGCGAATGACGCAGAATTCTGCAAAATAAATAAATAAATAAATAACGCTCACAGGCACATACATTGTAATGATCCCAAACTAGCACTAAAGGCTTTTATTATGGAAACCATACAACAACGGCACGAACATATAACATCCATGACCGAACCGGGATTCGAACCCAGGACCCTGGTTTGGCAGTCCGGCGTGGTAACCATTACACCAACCGGGTCGTCAAAATACACGACACATGTACATTCACAATCTTGTAAATAATTAGATATCTTTGAAATTGTCACAGATTATCTAGTCCCATTGAAAGTACCAGAATCTAGCCCGGAATTGTATTATGATGACCAGACAACAAAATCACACCTTGGACACTTAGCAGCCACTTCAAACAAATGGCAAAAACTGACAGAAGGTAAGCGTGAGCGAGCTGAGTGCGAGCGAGACAGGAATACGCCTATATATTCTGCCACGTTAGCGGGGTAATTACGTCAAATGGCTATAACTTTTGTTCTATAAGCTTTTAATCAGCAGCGACGACTCATATGTTCCTTAGGGAAAGTTGATTAAATTCGTTGTCTGAATACACCCTTAAATTTTTATTACTAACTAGTGTTTACCCGCGACTTCGTCCGCACAAATTATATACCAGATTTTAAGTCAAATCATAAGCTATCAAACAAAAAAAGTTTCATCAAAATCGGTTCAGTAGTTTTTGCGTGATGCGCGAACAAACAAACAAACAAACAAACAAACAGACAAACAGACAGACAACATTTCTAAAAAAGGTTGATTTCGAGTCTGGGATACTTAAAAACCGTATCATAATCTTTTTTTTGTAAATATCTTCAATGTACAGACACACATCAGTTACAGTTTTATAATAGTTTAGATTTAAAACTAGTTGTGTACACAGGGTCCTTCTTAATATGCTGACACAGAGCAAGTTGTTCAGTTTGACGGTCTGATCATCCCCTTAAAAAAGTGTAAGCATATAGGACCCTATACATATTTTTAGTCAATTATTCTAACAAGATATAAGCAGTTTAATAGACATACCCTAGAAGCCGATGCCTTCTTCGCCTCGCTGGACAGCACAGCCTTCAGCAGAGCGTTGGGAGTCTTCGGTGCGGGAGACTTGACCGGAGAGCGGACGGAGAAGAACCCGGCCTCAAACGTCTTCGTGCTAGGGCTGTCGGAGGCAGTGGAGGTGCCCATGGAGTCAGAGGTGGGGGACGATGAGTCGGAGTCTTTTTTAGCTTTTCTTGCAGCTGTCAAATATATTAAGCATGTTTTAACACTTTAACTGCTGACGACCTACCTGATAGGTCAGCGACATATGGGCCGCAGGGCACATGACTCACACCTTGAGTCAGATTTGTATAGCATTCAAGAGTGTTAGCACTGCGCGAATGTCATGGTTTTGAGCTTAGCAGCGAAAGTGTTAAGCTTGATATAAATTTCTTTGATAGCATAGCATAGCACTCACGACTCTATTCTCCGGGGGTATTCAGAGATATTTTGAAACATCATAACATCCATGTTTCACTAGTAGTATAGCGAAACTTTGTCCAGTGTGACGGGGAGTGAGCCCGTCGCCACTTATAATGGACAGTAGGTACAATACATGCCTTGAAATTGAAGCACTCACGATGTTTTCCTTCACCGACAAGCCAGTGGTGTTACAAATGGTACATAAATACCGAAAACCTCATTGGTACGAGTGTGCCTGGACGGGGATCGAACTATCACCACCTGCACGCCAGGCAAGGTTACTCGCCACTTGTCCACCATGGCGTATGTTTTTAGCATGATATAAAACTTCGTTGATTATGGACATGAATGATAGACTTTCGTGCGTCGTAAGCGATACGCTTGCCTGGTTTCTGCCACTCGCTCCAGACGACGGTAAAGTCGTATACGTCGCGCGCTGTACGAAGTAAAGGCCTCCGCTCATTGCAGCGATATTATCGAGCGATATTATCGCTGCGATTTGGCGATAATTGTTCTCAGTACATTTCATTCATTTGTATGGGGACGCGCTCGATCCCACACTGATTATCGCAACCTGACGCAATCTCTTTCTACTACATTCAGTGAAGGGCGCATGCGTGACGCGAATCGCGGAATCGCTGCAGTGTGTAAGGTGTCGCGATATCGCTGTCTATAAAATCGCTCGATAATATCGCTGCAATGTGCGGAAGCCTTAATAACAACGCTGAATCAAGCTTCATTAGATATGTGATATGATAAGAAAGTGCTGTATCTGTAACGAAGTAACTAGTAATATGTGCATCTGTCTTCCTTTTCTAACTTCATATATATAGCTCATTCTGACTGGCAAAAAGAAGAATAAACCAGAATATTTAGTATAGATTGATATTTAGTTACTACATCAGAATCGTTCATAAACTTTTGAACCATCTGTCAAAACGGCTCTAACGGCTGTCATGATCAGTACCGCGATTAGCGCAACACCAAATGTGTAAAAAGCCAAGCTTCGTACGTGGTCCAATCATGGTCACCGGATATTTACCGCGATTGCTCTCCAGTGTAAACTAACCAGCGATCATGTCCCTGATGCGGCTGTGCGCGGTGGGGCGCGGCTTCTTGGCCGCGGCGCCGGGGGGCGGCTTCACGACCTTGCGCGCCGCCACAACGACGGGCTTGTCCTCCACCCAGTTGCGCGCTCGCAACTCCTCCAGCTTCTTGAATCTCATGTCCACGTTCTCCACCTGTTGTGAGGTGATTCATAAATATCTTGGACATTGTAAAACAGATTATCTAGTCCCATTTGAAGTACCAGAATCTAGACTTGTTATTTTGATTATTAGACAACAATATAAAATTATACTTAAATAGATGATCGAGCACAGGCAGCATTGCGGCGCCCATACGTTTTATCGCGCTTTTATCGTATTTTCACTTGTGTAAAGTAAGATAAAACGTTTATATCTCCGCCATACCGCTCATGCAGGAGTTAGGTAAATAGGTACAATAAATTACTATTCACCATATAAATATTTGGCCATTGCGTGTTCCGAACCCGCGTGCCTTGACTCAGCAGGAAGGTTCAACTACCAAATGAGCTACTTAGTGATAAATGATTTGGGAACTTTTTTATGAGAAACCAATTTGCACACATATTGTCAAATACTCAAGTCAAGACTGATTTGCTGAATGAGAGATCAAGGATCAAGATCCCTGAACTGGATCACAATTTTGCAATCTTCAGATATTCTGCGTATCTTCCTCTTTACGTATCTGGCATAGTGCGTAAAATTAAAATCAACAGCTTTTAGAGTGTACTGTTTTACCAGGTTTATAAGTCTGCTCTGCTCTGCGCAAACGAAGATTGACGAGCGTACTTATTATCCTGGTCGTCGGGTACCTGCATGAACACCATGTCCCAGAAGCCGTGCAGATCAGCGGGCGTGACGAGCGCGGTGGCGGGGTCGGGGCGCGCGCAGCGCTCCACCAGGCTCGCGAACTGCTGCATCTTCTGCGACATCAGCAGCCGCGCCTGCCCCACCGCCGCCAGCACCGCCTCCTGACAACAACCATACAATGTTCAGGAACTTCCTAATACATCGCGCAGGGTAATGAGGTAAAATACACGGCTCTTGTCAATTCTTGACGCTGTCACGCAGATTCCAATAAGAACCATAATCTAGCACTTGTATAATGATGACGACTATCCACAAATCCAGAAATCATTTAATATATTGTGTACAGTAAGCAATTGATAGTCAAATAAATGCTTGAAAGTGACTCTAGCAAAAAATGTTTGAGTCGTATTCAGTGTTTTAATTTGGACCAGCTAAGAAACAACTATGGCTAGCCTCACAGTAAAACCAACTTCTATCGCCTCATTCGCATATTCAAATTCATAATGCAATAACTTCTTAGGCTCAATTCCCACTGGCGCAGAATCGAAGCGACGCGACGCGAAATAATTCGCCCCGTTGACGCGTGAATGCGCGCGTCTGCACGCATCGACGCGCGAATCGGCGCGTCCGGATAACGTAGAGGACTCGGTTCAGACACTTTTGAACAGGCGTGAATAGAGCGTAGTGATTACTTGCTCAGTGGTCACGCAGTTCGGCCGTGCTTCGTCCGATGTCAGCGCCGGCTGACGCGCGAACCCGAGCGACCCTTGCAGGCGAAGACGCGCGCATTCGCACGCAGACGCGCGTCTCTGAGCGTTTTCAAATTGGACGCAGTTCCGCAAAAACGATCCAACCCACTATGGGCTCTATAGTGGGTTGGATCTTTTTTGCGGAACTGCGTCCAATTTTCGTAACATAAATTCATACCGTATTAATAAAGAAATAGAGATGAATTTAGAACAGTTGAAAAACGTGACGCTTCACGCCGCGTCGTGACGCTTCGACTCCGCCAGTGGGAATTGAGCCTTAGGCGTCAAATAAATGGTCATACCTGCACAGGCTCAGGCAGCACGGTCTGCTCGGCCACCTTGTCCCACGCCTCGCACATCTCCGTCATGCGGTCGATCTCAGACGCGAGCTGCCGTCTGAAGTGATCCACGTTCTCTATGTCACTTGTGTCGTCGTCCAACATGCCTGCCGAAACAATTTGCATTTATATAAAAACTAGGTTTTATACTAAAAAACAAGAGATCTTAAACATCAGAAAAATCTCTAAACTAGATGATGGAACCTCTTTAGAGAATACTAAACTGGACTTGGACAGCTGTCCAACGAGCAACAATTCAACTCAACAATCCCTTGTGACTTTTGGGGTGATCAGAAACTGCTACAACAATTTCTACCCTTTTGTATGCAGCGTCCATTTGAAGCATACGAACATAATGGATTGACTTAAAGGACCTTTTACCAAAAAAAACACTGCAAAGAGAACCTTATTTATGTTTTCATTACCTCATACTCATACAACACTCAACCACACCTTGGACCATGGAAATTTCATACAAACAGGCTCACAATAACAAGAGATAAGTAACTGTGATACTGAGTGAGTGAGAACTACCCCACTGCTTACTTACTGTCTGCCTCCTCCTTTCGTGTGGTTCGTCAAATCTGGTGGAGGGGTAGAGAGTATAAAAAATCTCCTGTCTCCTACAAAAATTACAGTATTGACTCTGAACTCAAATGTATGGGATAGCTGATATTTAATTTTTTCTCAAAGATGGCTCCATAGTAAAAGTTGTTCAGTTTGTTGGTCTAAAAACCCCTTTAAATATTACTAAGGTATTTAGTTACATCCTGTAATGTGAATTTTAGACTAGAATTCAAATCATGCAGCTAAAAAGGGTAAAAAAACGAACCTTCATCAATTTTCCACTTCATTTCCTTCCTAGCGTTATCCTTCCCTCGTGACAGAGTAACGCACGGACTGATCTTCTTGGCAGTCTCAATCTGTTCCGGTGTCAACGGCAAATCCACCGGAGACTTGGGGGAACGAAGCTTCTCCTCAGAGCTTGATTCACTTTTAGGAACCCGCTTTATCTTATTTGGAGTGGTGAAAGAATCATTTTCGCTTGATTTCTCGGAACTATCAAGCGAGATAGCTGGTGAAAGGCTTGACGGTACAGATTTCCTTGTGTTTTTAATTATTACAGTGTTTTGTTCTGAAGTTGTTTGATCAGTATCGCTACTGAATTTACTGGAAACGCTTGAAAGAGAATTTGACGATATGGAAGTTAGTAACTTTCTCGTTTGTTTATCAGAGTCGGAATTCGAACTTGAACTCTCTTCAGACAATGCTAAAACTTTTGAAGTTAGATTCTTTATGTTCTTAGTTGACTTTACTGGCCCAGG
The DNA here is from genome assembly GCA_963693445.1 of Agonopterix heracliana. Taxonomy (NCBI): domain Eukaryota; kingdom Metazoa; phylum Arthropoda; class Insecta; order Lepidoptera; family Depressariidae; genus Agonopterix; species Agonopterix heracliana. Next base: position 18,305,743 of record OY856319.1, read on the forward strand.
CGTCTTGATTCTGTTAACGATTCTAGAAGATTCCATATCGCTGCTTGAAGAACTGCTCTGAATGGTTTTGATAGCTCGTTTTGGTGTTACTTTTCTACCGTTTCCTTTTACAATAGAAATGCTATGGTTTTCAACTGGTTTACGTGTAGGTTTAGTTTCAGTCTGTGTGTTCAACGTTCTAGTCCTGGTGTGTTTGACAGAGTTAGGTAAGACGGGTTCAAAAGCAAGATTGACCTTCTTTTTAGTTTTCGATGGAGGAGCTAAAGCTGGTAGTTTGACGAAATTTTTTAATTCTGGCGGTTTGAAGGAAGCATTTTTAGGGGCAAACGATTTTGTGGTTCGTTGTTTAGGGCTAATTTTTCGTTTGGTTACAGTGTTTTTTGCGGTTTGGGATCTTGTAACACGTCCGGAAGAGCTCGGTTTGGGAGGAGGGGGTGGTGGAACAAACTTTAACGGGTTGTGCGGGACTCCTGCCACGAACGGCTTCTTCTTCTGAGCCGCTGCCACCTTCTTCTTCTGTTCTTTCTCTTGCTTCCATTTCTCAAGCTGTTGCCTTCTGTGTTCTACTTTTGATTGAGCTTCTGATACTGGGTCAGGGCTGGCACATGCTGGTAAGTTTCTGATTTTATCGAAAATTGTTAGTCTGTTACTTTTTCTATTTTTGATGGTGGTCTGTAACCGTTTTTGTACCTGAAAGTAAAGGTGTCAGTTAACTCAGTTGTCATAGTACATGCATTTGAACTAATTAAAATCCTGTTATAGGTAAGGGACCCCATAACATGATTTTAATAAGTTCAAATTGATACCAAAATTGGGATGGAGTATCAATTTATTTTAGCACTATTCTTAAATATCCTTCATTATTATAAGTCTAAGTCCCCCGCCGCGTTTTTCTGTAGTCTAAACTCAGAAACTACTGTAAGGATTTAAATACGGTTTTCACTAATAGATAGATTAAATTACAAGGAAGGTTTGTGTACCCGTGCAAAGTCGGGGTGAGTCGCTAGTCAATAATAAGTATCGAAGTTAATGTGTAACCTTCATCAAGTATGATTGACTTCTTAAATTGAATTTGTATACACACTAATAGGAAATTAAGTTAATATTTACCCCGCCAGCCACGCTGACAAACTGCGTCGGTTTGCCCTTATGTTTCTTCTCATTGTTCCGCAGCAGAGCCCCGAAATCGAAGCTCTTCTCTAAAAACAAATAGCTTATTTAGGACATCTTCCAAACGATGCCAAACGTAGCTTCCAATTACTTCTTTTCGAATACCTACTACTACAGGGTATTCTGCCCATCATCAATAGGAAAGTAAAGGAAATTACACGTAAATAACTTACCCATTAGACCTGAAAAAAAACACAAACAAATAATTAACAAAAGAGGAAATATTTGAAATAATCAACTGTCAACGGACGCCGACCGAACATCATAAACAATTTATAGAGTAGGGCATAGACAAGCTACTATTGATGACTACAGATACAAAATTTGGACACCGGAAATGCAATGCAAGACCAGCATAGCTAGCATGCCGCAGTGATACAGCGCTATCACACCTTCGCTCTCTTTCTATTTGCGTGCGAACGAACGAGATAAAAGACGTGATACAGCCGTATCACGTGTTGCATGCTACCAGTGCTGGGCTGCGTTCAGAACCTTTGGGTGCGGTTGTTCTTCTCGCTCGCTCTTATGGGTAGAACGCTTTTCACCGAGCCTCGAAACGGCGTTAGGGCGAAAAGTTGCACTCGGAGTGCACTCTGGGCGCTTCTAATATACTTATATTACTCTTTGCTGGGCGCACTCTGGGCGTAGGTTCTGAACGCACCCCTGAATTCACTAAATACGATCCCAAAAGGTTCAAACTAAAGTACCCTTCAGACGTGCAATTGATCGCAGGCTTACGATAAGGGCCAAAATCGCAAAGGTGGGTGGAGGGGCGGAGCATGCGCTCCTTCCTTGTTGGCTGAGATCAAGAAGTTTGGAATCCTCTATAGTGGAGCATAGACTGCCTAACAAGAGGGTAAATATATAGAGGGATAATACTCCTTGATGGTCGGTAAATGATCGTTCTTCTCCGTAGTGGTTTTTAGGCCGAGATTCAGAGACGATATTTTGTAAGTCATAGTTCGAACTCCCGTATGTCAAAATCCATACATTTCGACCCTACTTAGCTCGAGCTAAGACGGAAAAAATCGTCTCTGAATCTCGGCCTTAGTGAAGTATCTCTATATAGTTTGTGCTTAGTGACGTTAACTTTGTCCCTTTCTAATGTATGTCTAGGCATGACGTCACTCAATTGTCGTTCATAGAATTGTGACGTCATTGGAATAGAAAGGGACGCACGTAAAATTGGAAATATCGACGACGGAGACGAACGTCAAATTTTCTTGTATCAATGCTTGTAAGGAGGAGTGATATCCTTTATGATTTAGATCCATGGCTGAGATTGGGTTTGCGATCGGCGTTTACACGTCGACGGTCAACGGTGTCGTCAACGGTCGATTTGGCCTTGGAGATAATTTACACGTCTAAAGGGCACTTAAAGAGCAAGCAAGCTATAGTATGCCAAATCAGACCCATTTCTTGGGTAATGTAATCATAACTTTGCTAAATTAAAACTGAGTTCAAACAAGAACGCTTGTGCCGGCTACATTAACTATGGCATAAGTAGGCGTTGATATTTGAAATTCGCCAAGCTAGATATGGACTGGGCGGGTCATGTTTGTCAGATGCACAGTGCATCATGCACTCGTAGTGATTGACATTATTTTGCCTCGTGGGACAAAAATAAATGGGAATTTAAATCTGACTGTGTAAAGCGACCCTGAAGCTCGTTTCAAATAGGGAAAACTATCTTCAACAAATGGCAACATCGATTCTCATTTCCGGTTGTCAGCTGAGACTCCATCGCTTTCCAAAACCTATTTCGATTTTCTCAAAGAAAGAAAACGTCAGGCCATTCAACATGGGCTTGAAAAACGCGATCAAAAGCTAGTTATAGCTGAAATATTGCTCTAATTGTAGTGTTATTGTTACTATAGTTTCATTTTACATGTACGTTGTGTAACTTATAAATTAGTCGAAAATGGATACGTTTATCGTAGAATACCTCGGTTATGGCGTTTGTTGATCATTAAAAATTTCGTTCGGTTGATAGTTTTCTTTATATTTGATGTCCGCTTTTAGTTTGTGATCGTCTGTTTCGTTCGTGTTTACGTGTTAACAAAGATGGTGAAGGAGAAGCCAAATTCTATTCGGATTTACGACGACGAAGGCTTCAGGCGCCGTGCGGCGTGTATTTGCGTGAGATCGGAAGCCGAAACGGAGGTTAGTTGGTTTATTGTTGGTTTTTACGTTCCGTGACACGACAGAACCCTTATTTGCAGTCTTAACATGTTGTGTAAACGGCGTAGGTGTTGCTGGTGACGTCGTCACGTCGCCCCGACAACTGGATAGTGCCGGGTGGAGGAGTGGAGCCCGAGGAGGAGCCGTCGGTGACCGCGATGCGTGAGGTGCTGGAGGAGGCCGGGGTGATCGGCAAGCTGGGACGCTGCCTCGGAGTGTTTGAGGTGAGACGTCCTCACAGCTAGTGTTACAAGTGACAGATGGTCAACACAGCTTGATGGATCAAGTGTCATTGGTGATTATGTTGAAAAACACAGAGAATTTTTGCTAACTGAAATTATTAAGCTGTTCAATCATCAAGGAGGGTGATTGGGTGTTAGTCCACCACGGGTGCCCAATGCGGATTACCTATTGGAATAGAATCTAGACCACCCCACCCACTTAAGCCTATTACTAGTGTCCTAATTATGTACCTAAATTACAAACCAATATTACACATCTAGATGGAAGTATAACTGTTATATAGAATACATACAAGAGGTTGGTGGCGCCTTGCTGAGAGGTATGGACTTCAATCATGAAGTCAGAGTTCGAATCCACACGGACAACATGCCACATACCAATGTGTTTTTCTAACTTATGTACGTATTACCGACTGCTCTCAAACGGTGAAGGAAAACATTGTGTGGAAACCTGCATATGCAGAAGAATAAATTCTGATGCATATGTGAAGTCTACCAATCCGCATTGGGCACGCGTGGTAGACTAACGCCCAAACACCCTATCCTGGAGGGTACGCCTGTTCCCTGCAGTGGGATGTACCTAATATAGGCTGATGATGATGATGATGATGATGATGATGGTGATGATGATGATACATATGCTCACGACTAATTCCCCGAGAGAGTAGTCAGAGATATTCTGAAACCTTAGAACATCCACATTTCACCAGTAGAAAATTGTTATCTAGGTCCCTAATAAAAATAGGCCTTATAATACACTTATTAATTTCATTTCATTATTACAATATAACTTATCTATAATTATAATGGATATTGCAGGGTCAATGACCTGATACTAAATAAATGAACTGTAAAAGTGTAAACTCTGTGTAACTAACAAAAGATTTTACATAAAATGTTAACTATTTCCTGTAATCAGATTGACCTTGTTTGAATGTCAAAACAAAAATTAATTTTACAGTTGTATTTCAACAAAATTATTGAACTGAAATGAAAATAACAGTTCTCTTAAATTCTTTTCATATTCTTTTATTTTTCTTTTTTTTGGTTTCTAGATTCTTGAATGTTTTTTAACACAAAAACAAATAAAGATAGGTGTAGGTACTTTTATTTCGAAGTTGATTGTTTTGTTTGTGAATACACTGCATTTCTGCCAATGTCAAGTAGTTTGTGGAATCTATCCCAATCTCAAGGATTGTTTTTGAGCAAAAACACAGTTGAGAAGAGATGGCGGAACCTCGTGGAAAGCTCAACCGAACCGCGCGAATGACAACCATTCTTGGCCAAACTCGCGACGTGATTCGTCAACTTGTGAATGAAAATGAATATCATTTCAATACAATATTTCTGTCAGTTCTGTTATGCACTGAACCTACATACGTTTTTGTTTACTGGTTTTTTTCCACATTTCTGTTTAATATAACAATTTATATAGTTTCAAAGTACAAAAAATTTAATTGCTGAAATTTGTTGACACAAGTTTCAACGAATATCTTTGTTAGCAAAAATAGAGTAAAGAAGGTCACTTTAATCGTTTTTTTCCCCCATTAGTATGAATACATTTTGAGAGCCAGTCACAGTTGGAATGGTTTGATTTAGATACCTTCTTTGAAAGTTCCTGGAAGTTTTACCTGAACTTTTTCTCTTGAAACCAAAGCAACTTTTGAAAAAATAAAATTTGAAAATTGGCATGGGTTAGAAAGTTTTCATTATAGTCACAAGTTGTCAACTCTTGTCTATAATTTCGAACACTTGCGCATTCCCTCAGTCGACTTTTATAACTTGTGGGGAACATCCAGGAAGCTTCAGGCGTATTTGTTTCATCTGTCGTCAATCACTTTATTACTTTTCTGTTCTCATTGTAATGATAAAACATGCTGAACTTAACTATCTGTAATTGTTTTAGATCTTAACTTGTCATTCAACATTTTAATATTAACAGACAAACCCATTGTCACTTTATGTAAAAAGCTTGATTACAATTCCAGAACCGAGAGCACAAACACCGGACAGAAGTGTACGTCATGACCGTCACCCAAGAGCTGGCGGAGTGGGAGGATTCGCGGCTGATGGGCCGCAAACGTCAGTGGTTCTCGATCGACGACGCGCTGGCCCAGCTGGCCTTGCACAAGCCAATCCAGCGCCACTACTTGCAACAGCTGAGGCGCTCCAAACAAACCAAGCCAGACGACCCCGGCAGCTAAATGCTTCAAGCGATTAGGTTAAGTAATTCCGAAATGAGAGGGCTGGTTGCATCAATACTTTTAGCCCTTTTTAAAGGCAAGACTGTCTTGAGATTTACTTTGACCATCAATACTAAGTCTAGGCTTTACCATAAAACATCGCAACATTTGGATATTCAGTACATTTTCTGTTAAAAGTTAATGTTAAACCTGCTTCAATTACTTTTTAACCTCAAATCAATAAGCTAAAAGACTCCGCATAGGCTGACCCGTATCGCCGAGCATAAGCAGTACAACTGCGTATGAACCACTCAAAATTGGGCATGTCCTTAAAAAAAACCAGTCAGAACTCACTATCTTGCCCTGCACCCCACCATTGGCTATATCGTTTTCGTACAGTACCTGGCAAACAACATAAAAATGGGCGGGGGTGTGGGGTATGCGCAGTAGCGCTTTCGCCTACAACATTTATTCTGCGCAGACAAGGTCTTGCTCTAGATGTTTGCCAGCCTTTATACAGCAGTCAATGAATGCGGCATCTTTAGCTTATTGGTTTGTGCTTTAAACACATCGGAGTCACCTTGGCTAATTCTTTAATCAAAGTTAGTCTCGAGATAGTCTTGTCTAAAGTTATGGCCTTTAAGTGTGTAAAATGCTATTGGCATTCGATTTCAGACTGTTGGTCTGTGCAATTAAAGTCCTTGTTGGCTTAAGGACCAGGTGAAGGGATACTAGATGGATAGACATCACTTGAGTAGCTTGTGGTCAAAAGATTGTTAAATTACTCTCGGACATTGACCGGTGTCAATTGATTTTGTAAGATCTTGCAAGACGAAACTAGCTGTACTTGGTATATAGAAAATTGACTTTCTTTTAGTGATGTCTATATCTAATATTAATGCCATTTGCATTAGTTGGGCTGGCCCAATATTGAATACTGGCTTTATACTTTACCAACTTCGTAACTAAGTTGTCGCCGATTTTAGTCGACGTTTTTATATAAATTATTATTGAATAACAATGAATTTTTTGCGTCTGTGAAAAGGATTGCTAATAAAATATGTTTATAGTAGTTTTACCTATTTAGTAAACATATTTTATTAGTAAATTCGTATTTGAACGGTGGGTTGTGTCTATCATATTGTGGAATGTAAAGGAGAGCATGGCTTATTTTAATGTTAATTTATAAAGTGCTAACTGCTAGCTTAGAAAAATTCTGGTCAATTTTACAGTAAAACAATTATCAGCAGAGTTCCTGAACGTGCAAACATTTTGCATAGTTTTTTATATTAACGAATAATCTTGTACGCAGTACACTTTGTTTTTAAGATGAAATAAACTGAACATTACACACTGTAAATGACTCAACATAAACTGGACTCAAGAAGTAAAGCTTTGAAATGTGAGTAAACTGCCCACTAGTTTCTCAATCATCAATCACACTGTTCTGAATGATATAAGAGTATTGCAGCATCCCTTGCTTGACTTACTATCAACTTTTAAAGTGTAGTGACCAAACCAAGCAATGTATGCTGAACAGGCTCTGAATTCAGAACAGTATCATTGCTGCTTTATATTTAAAAAATGCCCTTAAATAGCACAATTTAGAGCTCATATTTCAATGTTTTGAGCCGAATTGACGTTGAGTTTATTATACAGGGATTTTAGGGTAAACAGTTGCATTACTTTAAGGGGTAGTTATACCCACGATACTGAATAACTTTCGCTAAGAAACCTATATGAAATTCACAACAGAAATTTCGACTTTCCATACTAAATGCCAACTCCTGATCGAATGTTAGTATGAGAAATCGAAAAAATGCATTGTTAATTTCCTATAGGTCTCTTAGGCAAAGTTGTTTAGTATCATGGCATGGGTACAATAACTCCTTAAAGTGGTGCAACTAGGGTGCAACTGTTTACCCTAGCACCCTGTATGTATAGGTAGTGTGCGATAGCTTTTAATTAGTTCATTTATAACAACATACATACGATTTGTTTTGAAGACTGCGGTTTATCAAATAATTTATTTAATTAACGTAACGTTTGATGCAACCCGCCCTTATGGCGTTATTCGACAGTCAAACAGTGCTTGATGTAAAGTACGTTCTTAACTAATATTTGCGGACTGTCATTTTGTAAACTATTAGTATAAGAGATAAGTGTACTTTTTGCAATCATCAGCAGCAAGGCTGATTCAGTATTTATGGGGCGTAGAGCATGGTTCATGTCAGTTTTTGTACTGTTCACATAGCTACAGTGCATACTACAATAATATCGATCGTTAATTTTTTACTGACCTTTAAACGTCTGTAACTCCTAAACCGACTGAAGTTATGCAGGCAGACCTGGTCCAACCCCATCACAGAGATGCTCTACACCCCATAAACACTGAATCAGCCTTGCTGCTGATGGTTGCAAAAAGTACACTTATCTCTTATAACATATCTTTGTAATTTGATTTACCATTTTGAGTAATGTAATGATTTCACAAAAGGAGGTTAAAGCATCATATAATTGTCCATCAATCATATGTTAAAACATTCTTATCCCCTGCAGGGACCTGAAAAAGACTGACGTAATGTGACACTAAAAAGATGTGAAGCATGCAAGGTCCTACATTTTCGTTTGTTCTACAAGGGACCTACACTCACACAGATACACCAGCACTAGGCTTAGGTCCTACAACTCGCCACCATTATGTACTGCGACAGTTCTTCAGCACACAAATAAAAATGGTAGCCACGACATTCGTCAAATTCTTGTTTCGTCAAATTCTTATTTCGTCAAATACTACATTCGTCAAGTCCTTGTTTTGTCAAATTCGCTTTTCGTCAAATCTAAGTACAGTTATGTAGAATAGATTATCGTGGCGAACTTCCTACCGCATTATAATCTTGCCGACACACACTTGGCCGTTTTTTTAGCCTATGTTTATCACGGATAATGTAGCATTCGAAGGGACGATTCAGACCTTCCGACTCGCATTGCGCGCCGCGTCGGAATGGAGCCGTACGGCTGCCGCGACACGCGTACGGCTCCGACGGACGCAAAGGCAGCCGATCGCATGTCGACGGAGCTGGCTATATGTCGCGGAATCCGTCGGCAGCCGTTCGGAGCCGTACGGCGGTCGCCGTGACGGACCCATACCCCACCATACCCCTGGCCATACCCCTGGTGGTAGGGTGGGACCCAACCATATCACTATTTATATAGTACCTAGTGATGTCACCATCATGTGTACCTGCTTGTACCTACATGTTTGAGAATTGAGATGTACCACGAGCAGGAGAGCAGAAGTGTACAAGAGGTCATTAGGCACCGACCTTATCTTTTAAGGAAGTTCGACCTATTGTTTCACGTCTGCTCTCTTGGTACATCTGAATATTTTATTTTACATTTGTTTCGTAACGATTTACGCTTTGCGTGTATAAGTGATAGCTGAGTCGAACTAATTAATTCATGAATAAAAATTATGAAATAAACATAATAAAACAAAAAAAATAAAAACCGCCTTAAAAAAAACTTAAAACTTAAAAAAATTATATTGCAGCTGATGACTTTCATTCGCACCATAAATAAGAACAATGATTTGTTTTATTGGAGTCGGTGTCAAGCCAAGCCAAAAAAAAATTTTTTGTTGTTGTTGATTGTCCATAAGCTTTACTCAAGCGGAAGTGACGAAAAGCGAATTTGACGAAATAAGGACTTGACGAATGTAGTATTTGACGAAATAAGAATTTGACGAAACAAGAATTTGACGAATGTCGTGGCTACCATAAAAATGGGTGCTTCACTCGTGATTAGACGAGATTACGTCCGTCTTTTTCAAGGACGCATATGCGCGTTTTGCGGACTGTATAGCCACAGCTGTGCCCTGATCGCATATAATATATATCATTCCATATATACATGTATGTATCGGCACATCGCGAACGAATTGAGTGAAAATCGCTCGCTAAAAAAAGGAATGCTTCAATGTTATGTGGCTTTGTTAAAACAAATGACAAAGATATCAATTTGCGGAGATTAGATAGATCGTAAATATTAGTTGAAGGCCCTGTACTTCGTAAGTTGGTCTTATAATAGGAGGACGGTAAACGCTAAAACACGTATCTGTAACATCTCCTTTTTTCTATTTTTACGTATATTTTTATACTACAATGGAATAAATGTTAATTTTTATTTTGTTAGCATTAAAACGAAAAGACATACAGTTCTATTTTTTATTTAATTAACGTGGTTTTTTAAGATTCCTGAAAATGAGTTTTTAAAAATAAATTTTATATTGCTCTTCTCTGACGGTTTTTGTTTGGCCCTGTCTCGCTCCCACACAAACATTAAAACTAGTGATGTAACTAATTAAATACTTCTATTACGAATTCGAATATTGATTCTACAATTCGGCGAATACGAATATCAAAACAGTTTGGAAAGGCGTCAAAGGTGTTTTGTAAAACACCAACTATATAGTAGGTACCTAATGAATAAATGCAAAAAAACTTATCTGATTATGCCAGCATAGTACAGTCAGCATCAAAAGTATCTAAGCATCTCCGGCGTTCAAAAACATCTGAACAATTACACGAAAATAAACCCTATTTCTTACTAGATAACATTTGTTTTCAACTTAACAAAATAATAACATGACAGATAAATTAATTTGATTTCTTTGTGAGTTCAAATAAGGTTTGCTGTGTCATGCTGCTCTGAGGCAGAGGCACCATCATAGAAAGAAATTAATTATGTCATAAAATGATGTACGTAAGACGAACATAATAATGTACATTATACCGATATCGATGTACGTGCATCAGATAATGTTAAAATAGACATTGATAGTGGCTCGGCTGCAGAGCATACTTTCTAGCAGAGCCACCAAGTACATGTACTCAGAAAAGATAAACGCCACTAATTTTGGATGAAAACTGATGTACGTGTCGTGTTTATTGCGTACGTGTTTAAAAATACCACTATAAGAAAGTGGTTTAATTTATAATAACTTTACTAAAATGCTCGTAGAAAGTAAAGTATCGTAAAGTTGTTCCGATATTTATGAACACTTAACATGCTTAGATACTTTTGATGCGGACTGTACATAGTTGAATATAGTCTTTCAAAAGGTGATTTCAAAGATATTTTTGGGACAAGTCTTAAGCGTAGGGAAATTTTGTCTTCATATTCATACAGAAACTAAGTGGGTTTTGCGCGAATTTGTTCCAGATTTTCGTCGAATAGGTACGAATATTAGATAATGGGTAGGTATTCTCTGCAGCATTAATTTAAAATAATCATGTCATTTACAGTTCATTGATTTAATAATCGAATGGGCAGGAATCACAGATAAATTCAAGTACAATAATTTTATTACAACACTTTAAACTCTAATAATACTAGCCAAAAACACCCACACACTGACAACGTTATTAGGGTAAACGTACACTTCGACGGCGATCGCGAACTCCGCGCTAGGGTCGTCGCACACATGCACCCCCGTGGACTTCACTGTTGATATTACTGATTTAGTGTTCACATACGGCATGTTCAGCGGGAAGCCGAACATCTGGAATATTACACAAATTATTTATTGCAGCGACTTGAAGTATTTTTTAAAGTACCTACTTACATTATGTTTGTAAACACGTGTGTGTGTATATCGGAGAAAGGGTGAAAGCAAGAGCTCTTTTATTTAGTAAAAAGTCTTGAGAGCTAGTTGAGACGGTCTTACCAGGTTAAGCAGCGATCTTCTTATTGTGTGGGCAAGCTGGTGTCAGAGTTTTTACAGACCTCCTTACGGCTTCTAACGTGGGTTTTATGTAACGACTACTACCACTAGCCGGGACCAACGGCTTAACGTGCCATCCGAAGCACGGAATCATCTTTCTTTTCAGACAATCAGCACTCGTAGCATGTTACACGTGATACGGCTTTATCACGCCTGTTATCTCATTTGTTCACGTGCAAATAGAAAGAGAGCAAATGTGAGATAGCGCTTTATCACGATGTCATGCTTTCTGTACAGGTGATTCGGCCTGCAATGTCTGGAAAAACGCACAAACTGACATATACTAGGTGTCCCCCGTGGGAATCGAACCCACGACCTCCGTGTCAAGAGCCCAATGCTCTTAATCTTACTGCACCATTAGACCAGAGAGGCAGGTTAAGAAGAAGAAGTAGCGATTGCGTTACCCAACATGCAGGGCCGATTTCGGCATACATTGCCTGATTTGTTCTCTCTATTTTAAAGTGTAGCGATCAAAGCAAGCAATGTATACCGAAATCGGCCCTAAATGTCCTTGCTTTATGCGTGGTCTTGACGTCGCTCAGTGGAATTGCGCATTAGAGAAAACTAGCTATTTTCAATAGCACAAAACCCTCGACATACAAGTGTGGTTAGATTTACCTTGTATGTGACCATCAGTTGTTTCAGCCGCTGGCTCAACGCGGGCTTGGGGTCTGAAGGGTTAAAGCTCCAGTACTCCCAGTGTGCCAGCATTTCTCGCAGCAGACTGCTGCAGTATCTGCTCTTACAAGACCAATTATTTAAAAACCATAAAATAAGGGATCGGTTGTTTTTCTCTTGAAATATGGATGATATTGAATCTTTCTGGAGGGAACGAAGTGAGCTCGACATTTTACTACGATATGATAATAACCAGAGTAGCTGACATAGCCCAAAGAATTGCTTAACTAAAGTGGCAGTGGGCGGGGCACATTGCTCGCAGAACCGATGGCCGATGGGGCCGAAAAGTTATCAAGTGGCGACCGCCTACTGGAAAGCGCAGCGTGGGTAGGCCTCCCCCACAACGTGGACCGACGACCTGGTGAAGGCGGCGGGAAACCGTTGGACCTGGTGAGGGCAGCACAGGACCGGTCGTTATGGCGATCCTTGGGGGAGGCCTATGTCCAGCAGTGGACGTCCATCGGCTGAGATGATGATGATAATAATAAGTATTGTATAGTGGAAATACGATCGGAATTCTGCAGCTAGCGAAGCGTGTTCGACATTTTACTGCAATGAGTAAGATGATGCTATACGATCAAAAACCAGGAGCGAACTGGGATTTCACTGTTTCTAGGGAACAGCTGCCCTTCCTAACTCTACGTCGCGCGTGTATACTGGTGTGAGTGTGACAATAGTACCTGTTCCACACGGTGCTGGTGTGAGGGCGCCACCGCTGCAGCTTGTGCTTGAGCTTGGTCTCTAACACTTGCCTCAGCGACTCTACGTCGCGCGGCGCACTGTACAACGCGTCCGTCGACACCGACTGTTTGATTACGAATATCGTCTTGTCGAATACCTGCGGATAAAACAGTGAAATGAAATGATTCGGGGCTGATGTTATTCAACCCTAATATTTGTAAAGCAAAAGATTATTTCTATGAACCCATCGAGAGTCTGGCGGACCCTGAACAGTTGTCAAGAATCTAAAGCAGCCACATCACTGAGGAGAAAACCGGCCAAGAGCGTGTTGGACGCGCCCATGATAGGCCCGCCATTGTGTACGTAGTGGCTGCCTAACAATATTGCTAACACTTTGTTCAGAAAAGGGGTTTAAATTTTTTCTGACACTGATAGCGCTAATTTTCATTGAGAGTACCGAGATTTCCTCTAAATTACCGCATGTCTGTTGTTGGGTTACTTACTGTAATCTCTGTAAAATTAGTTTCAAGCATATGCTCACGACTATATTTCCTGAGGGGGTAGTCAGATATCTTCGGAAACCTCAGAACATCCACGTTTCACCAGTAGTACCGAAACTCTGTCCAGTGTGACGGGGGGTGAGCCCGTCGCGACTTATAATGGACAGTGGGTACAAACATGCCTCGAAATTGAAGCATGCAGGTTTCCTCACGATTTTTTCCTTCACCGAAAAGCCAATGGTGTTACAAATCGTACATAAATTCCAAAAAACTCATTGGTACGAGTCGGCCTGGACGGGGATCGAACCATCGCCTCCTGCACGGCAGGCAAGGTTACAAGCTGCAAGGACGCAAGGTTACTCGCCACTGGACCACCACGGCACGGAAATTTAGTTTGAAAAAATGAGGGAGTAATTGAGGCTGGACAGATTTTTTAATGTAAAGTACATAATAACCGTGTAATTTCTCTATGATAATAACTAATAGATAAGGCGATGCCCTTACTTACCGGTTGCCAATCGGAAGACCTTGTGAAATCAAAGGACACACTCTCGCAGTCCTGGGACGACTGGACGTTCACCCAGATCTACAAACAAACCAATTATTTGATAAGTTAAAGGTATTAAATACAAATGGTCTAAACGGACTGTTGTAACTTTTTCAACTCTTGCTTGTAAAGAGGCTTTAATTTTTTTTCTCGCAAGCGTGTTGTATGAAACGCTAGTTAACTCACTTGCATAATAATGCTGTACGATTTTCGATTCATTGTGAACGTATTCCTACAAATGTTAACGCTGCCTATGAAGTCGTGTTCAGGGCCAGTAGCATGCCACGCACGACAAAGTAAAAAAAACGAGAAAACGGAACGGTCATATGCGCTCGTTTTCGCGTACGCTAAGAAACAAAGACAGGCACAGATTTTATCTCGGGAGTGGCATGCTACGCCTAAAACTCTGCTGTCAACCTGTAATTAAGAGTAATACTTACATTGTCAGCATCAAATACAAATTGCACAGTCTTGAGTGGGCACCCCACATCCCTGAGCAGGCTTCTCTCTCCGGTCACCGCATCATGCACGTACCACACGTAGCCACTCCTGAAAGAAATAATATAGGAACCTACATTACTGAAACATATGGTGCACAAGCGACATCCGTATTCTCAGTTGCTTTCTTGAACTTTTCCTCAACTACCAAAAAATTCCTTATTAATTACCTTGACTCATCTTCGAAATCTGTATTCTCAGTCATAATCTGGAAGTTCCTCCAATGGGAATGAGTAAAGAAATTAGTAATAAAATAATGGTGGAATTTTACTCTTCGTATCGGAAAGACCTATAAGTAAAATGTCCTTCGCATCACAATAACCCAAAGCGAAGTTTCTCGATTCAATTACGTTTTTGATAGCTATACCATTTGCCTGTGTGGAGGTCAACTCAGTTATGTTATTGTAATGTTGATAGTATCGACCTACCTGTTACCGAAGCGTCTACCGGCGAGCTGTTCGTTCAGTAGCACAGCTCTGCGGGTAGACAGGTGGTGGGGGGTCAGTATGTAGGTGGTCAGGCCGCGCGGCAGAGAGAGACCGGTAGCTATGTAGCATCTCACTCCTAGGTGAAGGTAGTAGGAGGCGAGGAGCAGAGTGTGGTCGAGTGGGGACCCGTGGAGGACTTTTAGTAGCTCCTGCAAAACGGGAAAGTTATCGCGGATGTAGTTTTCATATTTAGAAGACTTCGTTTACCTTCTAAGCCCTGTATATCATGATCAGCCTCATGAATAATGGTGAGAGGAAGTGCGTGATGCCACAGAACAGATAATAATTATTGTATAGTTCTACATACCTACAGAACGGCCACTGTACTTTCCCCTGCCCTGACTACCTTCAGATATCGCACCTCACCCCGCACTTCAAGGGTAACTTTAAAGGCGCTTGTACCGATGGACGCCATCTTGTTTCTGAAGCCGTACTATTGTAGTATCGTGAGATTGTTGTATGGAGTTCCGGGGGTGTGGCCATAAACACTTTTTAGCGATAAAAGCCTAAATAAAAATTGTGTTTCCGTGCTTCGGATGGCACGTTAAGCCGTAGGTCACGGCTACTATCTCTGGTGGTAGTAGTCGTTACATAAAAACCACGTCAGAGGTCGTAAGGAGGTTTGAATAAACTCGCACACCAGGTCGTGCTGCCCACACGATAAGATGAAGAAACGATAAGAAGAAGAAGCGAAGAGAGTTAAGAGGCGACTGCTGTGTATGATGCCATACTAGTCCCACTGCAGTTAGATAAAATAGGCTGGTGATAATGATTGTACACTTACCACTCCCATCAGCGTAACAACATGACTCTCCACCACTTCGTAAGTCGGTATCAACGACACGTATCGCAAGCACGAGTCCATCAACCTGCCAACCTGGTTCTCATTCCTCCAACTACCCACATCGTAGGCGCTGTACAACGACTCTCTCTCTTCCCCACTTTGAAACGATGTCTTCTCTTCTTCCTTTCTCTTGCTACTTGTAGAAGAACTTTTTGACAACCCTGAACTTTTAGACAAAGCTGATTCTGATCTGTTTTTCGTCATTTTAGGGAAAGTTTCTATATCAGGTAGAGGTATTGGTTGTAAGAATTGGGTAACACATTTATTTATTCCTGCACTATCAATTGATGTTAAAGATATATTCCTTGAAGGAAAATCGTTTAAGTATTCTGTAACGAAGTTATTTAGATGTTTTATTAAATAATCGTCGTCTGAATTTGGTATGGGTTGATTGTAACCCTGTAATCCTCCCAGATGTGAAAGGGTCGTAGTTATATGGAGGGTAATGAATGAGGTGTCTTTTTTCAGTAGTTGGGTTACTTCGGGTATTAAGGATCGTTTGCTGTCCTTGTTCTGGATGGATTCGTAACCGAATAGCATCGGTGGGGTGGTTAGCTTGAACGTACCGCGGAGCTGAAAAGTAAATATTGTACTTAGGTCCTGTCATTATTATTGGATTATACATATTCTAGCTAGACCACGAAGTTAGAAAAAATAGACAGAAGTTACCGTCACAAAGTTGTCAAAGGAAAATACCTAACCTACCGTAATTCTTCACTTTTTGTCTGCCGGAAAGAAATGACCGTAAGACCTTACTAGTATAATGAATTCAACACGAATTTTTGACCGGCGTGCAAGCTACCTACTAAGCTCACGACACGTCACTAGAAAAAAATATCCCTCTTAACATTTCACACTCACTGATCCCAAAAGCGAGCACAGTATGTAAAGGCATGGCCACAGTTCCCAGCCACTTGTTGTAGTAGTTGTGACTCTCATCTGACGCTGAGTGTTCACTTAGGTACATTTGAATTTTTTGTGTATTGAATACTCACTGATCCCAAAGCGAGCACAGTATGTAAAGGCACGGCCACAGTTCCCAGCCACTTGTTGTAGAAGCGGTACTGCACGGTCCTGTGACTCTCCTCGTCTGAACCCGCACGTTCACTCACATTGGATTTGTACTCGTCGTATATGTTGATGTGGATTGATGAGAGGGGGTCGGGTCTGGAAGATTTTCAAAACATTATTAATGCTTTAAAAGACAGTTGGCAGTTGCTGAGTTTCTGAGTTTCTTAAGAAGTATGGGGAAAATGTTTGTATTTTTTCATAAAAGCATGTACCTAACGTGGGTTAATGTGAGCATTAATTGGATTTATAAGCATAAGCATAAGCATATGCTCACGAATATATTCCCCGAGGGGTGGGGGGGGGGGGGGGGGGCAAGTTGGGGGGGGGGGGGGGATTCTGAAACCTCAGAACATCGACGTTTCACCAGTAGTACCGAAACTCTGTCCAGTGTGACGGGGGGTGAGCCCGTCGCCACTTGTAATGTACAGTGGGTACAATACATGCCTCGAAATTGAAGCATGCACGTTTCCTCACGATGTTGGATTTATAGTCTTTCACAAACAAATTATTGTGGGATGCATTATACAGAATTTTTTGTAAATTGTATCAAACACCGCGATATTTTTATATTGGCCAGCATGGCTAGCATAATATGCCACCGTGATACAGCGCTTCACACCTTCGCTCTCTTTCTATAAGCGCGAACGAACGAGATAAAAGACGTAATACAGCCGTATCACGTGTAGCATGCTACGGCTTCAGATATACCTAAATGTGGCAGCGGTATTGCCATATTGGCTGGATCAAGGCCAAATGAATAGGTACCCTGATTTTACTATTTTCAAATAGAGAACAAGTAATCCTTAGAGTTAAATTTGCTATCTTCAATATGCATATTTTATAAGCTTACATAATAATTAAGTTTATAAACATACTTGTTAGTAATGTTCAATGTTTGGTTCCAGGAGGGATGGCAGCCGATAGCGGACACGGTCTGTGCGCAGACGCCGCGGTACGACGCGCGCACGAACGCTCTCAGCGGGCGCATCTTGTAGCCTGCGGACACCACTATAATATACAAATTGTTGAACTTTTATGGCGATCAATTGACTCTTCTTACCCTATTGAGACATAGGCGTATGTATGTCACTCAAGCACTCACCCATACAGACACAAAAACACACACACTCTCATTTAATCATAGTCCCAACTCGTCTGTATTCTCCCAAGGCGGTATTTGTAATGTTCTCACCAGCGATCAGTTCCTCGCCGCCCTCCTCGTCCAACAAGGCGGCACTTCTGTCCATCAAGTTGAAGGCCCGCACGACATTCACTCTGATCTCCTGCTCCTTCGTCAGGGCCTCCTGCAGCAGCTGCTGTTTGGTGCTGCTCGATATCGTCGTTAGGGTCGCTAGGTTGCTCTGGTTCGAGAACAGACTTCTGCCGAACGTGAGATAATTAAATAATAATGATGACAAGCTAACAGAGAATGCTCTGTTTAAAACTAGAATTTAAAAAACTTTATAATGGGTCCTTCTTAATATTCTGACACTTTTTTAAGGGGATGATCAGACCATCAAACTAAACAACTTTCTCTATATGGGACCAACCTCAAAATCGCGAAAAAAATCAGCTCTTCCATACAAAACTGCAAACCTACTTGAGCCAAATGTATGGGACAGCTGATATATTTTTAACGCGATTACGATGTTGGTCCCATAGAGAAAGTGGTCCAGTTTGATGATCTGATCATCCCCTTAAAAAAGTGTCAGCATATTAAGAAGGACCCTGTATAAATATTCCATACTGGTGGACTGGACTAACGCCCATACATCCTCCCTGAGTAGGCCTGTGCCCTGCAGTGGGACGTATATAGAGGCTGTGATGATAATGATGATATAAATATTCCGTGTGTAGATTAGTATGTATTATTGTATTAATTACTAGTGTTTTCCCGCGACTTCTTCCGCACAAATTATATACCAGATTTTAAGTCAGATCATAAGCTATCAAGCAAAAAAAGGTTCATCAAAATCGGTTCAGTCGTTTTTGCGTGATGCGCGAACAAACAAATAAACAAACAAACAAACAAACAAACAGACAGACAAAAATTCTAAAAAAGTTTCGAGTCAGGGATACCCAAAAACCACATTGTATTCTTTTTTTTAATAAATATCTTCAATGTACAGACACACTTCAGTTACAGTTTTATAATAGTTTTGATGTATGACTTACCCTTACTTTGCAGGCACCTGTTAAACAATCCCTAGTATTGCCTAGTAACCTAATAAAGTTGATATGAATAAAAAACTGAAATATACCTCAAGCTCAAATCCTTAAAATCTCTCACGACATCTTTATGCGTCTTCCTCAAAAGATGTTCATTCAAATTTCTCAACATATTCTTATTCAATTTCTGAACATACTTCATTCCTATATGTCTCTGTAATTCTATGGGATCCATATCAGAATATTTATCATTGTAATATTGAACTTCGATTTCATTTTCATTGCTCTTCTGTAAACAATTCAACTGTTCAGTTGATATCTGACTTGCGTGCAATGGTACCATTTTATTATCAATATTAAGACCACCTATGTTTCTTAGGTGCAAAAGTTTCAACCTGATATATTCTGGACTATTTTCATCAATAGGAAAAGTGTCATCAATTTGTACTTCAGTTTGACATAGACTTCGAAGTGTATTTATCATTTTCTCATCATTAACTTCTTTGTCATAAACTTTAGCAATTATTTCTCTTAATAGCTCCGTATTTGGTTTATCGACACCGTGCAATAACCTTTTCAACTGCCTTCCAATATCCATCGATGATTTTATAGCTTCATCTTGATGTTGACTCAGTTTTTCGTTCCATCCCATTTTTATGTTAGCTTCACATGTTGTGTATAAGTTTCCTTTGAAGATGTTGCTGCTTTTGAGTCTTACCTTATTTTGTGTAGCTATTTGTTTAATGTTGTACCCACTGCCAATGTGTTTAGAGTTTGGTTCTATTATTATGTCATTGTAGTTTATGTTTTTAGTTACAAATTCAGCATTAGCAATACTAGATTTAATATCAGATAAGTTTAAGTCCAAATTAGCAACTTTACTTTCGTTTTCGCATAAAGTTAGTGTCAAAATAGTATTTTTAGGTAGAATTTGTACTGAAAAAGATTCAACAAACTCTATTTCAGATAAATTGTTACTTTGACTACTAAAGTGATCAGATTCACAGACAAAAACATCATCAACGAATATTTCGAAGTAATAATTGTGTTTTATGAAACTCTTCTTTGTATTATCTATTTCAGTAGTAATATTATCATTATGGTTTAATGTTATGTCTATTTTATCTCTCGGGAAAATGTTATTGACTAATATTTCCACTTCTTCTTTAATTGAATCTTCATCTATCACTAGTTTTGGCTTACTCATTCTTCTCTTAGCAGAATCATCTAGATTCTGAGTATATTTTACTTCTCTGTACTCAATGTACTTATCTACATAATCGTTTTCCATTTTATCGAGCATATCACTGAATTCTATATTAAAAATATCATTCCATTCTTTTTCATATTCTTCCTCATCCTGAACTGCTTTTGTTATAATTATGGAATAAAGTGTTTCTTGAATTTCAGTTTTCTCTCTTACCATTTCAATATCAGACCACAGTGAGATTATTTTGTGTATCAATTCCTTTTGTTTCATCAAAGTTTCAAGGTGTTTATCTTTTAATTGTATCAATTGTCCTGTATACTTTCTTACAGTTGGGTCGAATCTTATATCTTCTTTTTTATTGGGGCTTATTTTCGAAAGTTCGTGCTTCAAATTATCTCTTGTCTCTCTAATAATTTTAATATCTTTTGTTACATCTAGCAACACCTTTTGTATAGCATTATATTCATTGTAATACTCCATAAGTTTGTTAAAAAGAAGTCTTTCTAATGAGAATTGATGGTGATATTTAAATTTCATGTCTTTTATTTCGATGTCTAGAAATTTTGTAGATTGTTTCGTATCTATGTTTAGGTTTTCAGTTATCAGTTCATTGAACATGGATGGTTCAACATATTGTACTGGTATTGTGTTATCTACTGTAACAGCACTGTCAAGAACTTTAGGAAATATCGGGCTCAGAGTTGTGAGGTCTTGTTTACCCCATCTGTAAAGAAGTTATTGGAAACTTCATGATAAAATATTTATTTAAATATCACAATCTGTACAGTTTAAGCATTTATACTGAAATTTTGGTATATTTAGAATACTTCTGATTACAAAACCCTCTGAGAGCAACGGTGGCGCGTTTCAGAGAGCTATATGTAAACTCAATCTCGAGGTCCAGGTTCGAATCCGCATGGATGACATGCCATGTAGTTTTTTGGCTGTAAGGGCTTTGTCAATGACCAATAGCTACCGCGACCTGCAAAGATCGATTGTAGCTGTTTGCAATGTACCTAGTTACCAATGAGTTTTTCTAAATTAAGTACCTACCTACATATTGCTCTCAAACGGTGAAGGAAAACTTTAATTTAATTCTACAGGTTAAGATTATAATTACAGCTTGTCATGTTTGTTAATATCTTCAATAATTTCAATATGCTAAAATTATTATTACAAGTACCACTACTCCCAAGACAGCTGGTTGTAGCAATATTTCTGACCGTCCCAAAAGGGATTTACGGTCGTCAGTTCATGTATGTATGTAATCTAAAAATTTCTCTAAGGGAAGACCTCAAATTGAAATGTAAGAATAAGTTTTGAGTGAAATAAATAAATAAATTATTTTTATTATTATTTATTCTTACCCGCTCTCCGAGTCGTAATGCGACGATTTCCTTTGGAATATTTTCAGCGACCTAGGAGTACTCTCCAGGTAATTTCGTTGTTCTCGTGTATAATCCACCGTCGTGATCACGTTCTCGCGAATTGGTAACACAACTGACGCTAACTCTGAACTTATCAAATCCATTAAATTCGATGTCCGCTCTCTCTTTTTGGGTTTCTTCTTCTTCGTGCTACCCTTATCAACAGTTTTTACATCGTGCTGAGTGAAAAAATCGAAGTCTTTCAAAGTTTTCGATGAGTACTTGGGGGAAAATGTGGTTTCAGGTATTTCTTGATTTATTTCGTGATACTCTTCATTATCACTGTCTCTGTTTGTTTCATTTGTACGAAAAGAATGTAATTCTATATTTTCAGCCATCATTTATTACTTTTTCTCTACAAATATTCTACAAATCAAGAAAATTCGTTCACGTTTTCGTAATGTTCCGCCAAAAATTGTCATAGCAACCAGTGTTACCAGATCCATGATTAAGAATTATCCCAGATTGGCCTCAAAATTATCGTGTTTTTATCGCATCTCAAATTCCCAAAACTTACGATAGTTTTGGGAATTTGGGATGTCTCTTATGAGTCTAAAAGAGAGAGAGAACCAAATGGTGTACGAAATGCAATGATTCTTACCTACATTACGTGCTAGTATTTAATGTTACAAACTTTTGATTGAATCAACTTTTCTCATAAGAACTTAAATTTTAGTAATATTTGAACACTGTACCCCTAATATACTTATATTACTCTTTGCTGTACCCACAATACTAAACGTGAGTATGATGTATCGTTAGAATTTAATGGAAAATATTGTTGAAAATAGTGATTGGGTACACTGATTCCATTACATTTAAAAATTATCGTGGATTATCGTGGATTACCGTGGAAATTTTACGAATTATCGTGCGATACCAGATTTTTATTTTCTATCGCATGGCACTCAAAAATATCGTGGATCTAGGATAATTATCGCACGTCTGGGAATACTGATAGCAACCAACAGTGTTGCCAAGGATAAACTACGTTTTTTGTTTTTTTAAATAATATTTTTTACGGCACTGGATTCTAGTTCTTTTATGCTACTCGTTTTTTTTTTTCCATTTGTTTTTGTTATTAAAATTTTTCTATTGTGTTATTTATAAACTTGTAAACCGGTCCAAACAGTCTCGCATCAGATATGAGAATATGTTTTAGGTCTTGAGGTATAGAACCATGCACATTATTACGGAATACGAAAGGAAACGGATCGAGCTTGACTCATTCATAGATTCCGTAATTTTTTTTGGGTAACCACACTGACGAAAAAAAATAACAATGCAGTGTGACCAGATGCAGTAGTTTACTACTTTTTCAGTAGATTTAGGCCTTTCATCAGTAGGAAAAAAATGATCAGTATTTTTTGGTAGATTTAAGAAAAGAGCCAGTACTTTTAGTAGATTTCAAATTTTAGCGCCCTTTATACTTTTATTCACCCTTTATATTCAAATTCTCGTTTCATCAGGCTATAAAGTGCTAATTTCCATAGCCGTAAAAACTTTAAAAAAAATCTCGTTTCGTTTATTTTATCTATAGAACACGGGGATTGCCCGAATTTTCTTTATAAGTTATCTTCAAAACATCAAAACCTGAGATCAAAACTGTAAAGCGAAGCGAAGCGAAGATTTGAGCAAACATATCGTGCCGAATGGGAGCATGACCCTATTTTTTCACTCAAGGAACATAATGAATACAGCTTAACACAAGAAAAACATGATTTTTTGATCGAAATTTATGAGTATGTTTTGGTAGATTACGTGGAATGTTCAGTAGATTTTGGTAGATTTTCACAGGGTGCCACAGTAGATTGGCCGAAAAAAATCTGGTCACACTGACAATGTCAAAAAGTTCAAGGAGTTTTTGGCGGGCTTTGGTAGCTGACGTTTGGGAGTCCTCATATTTCATCTAATTTTTATTGTTTATAGTGAGTTTTGGTTCGTAAAATTGGTGTTGTTTTGCGTAACAAAGTGTCGTGCAAGTGAACAATATATAGTTCAGTGAAATATGATGGTGCATGGGTCGTAAACAGGAAAAGTGTTCCGTGATTTTAGCGCGGCAAAGCGGTCGGTTCACCTCTTTCCTGTGGACTTCTCTGCTTTTCCTGCGTCTTTCGATTGTCTCCAAAAACTCCAAAGAACCATCAAAACGTCGAATACCAACGTTTTAATGTGAAAGCAGAAGACAATTAAAAATAAAATAAGATATAGCCAAAAGGTCTAGTAACCAGGCTAGTAAATAAATTGAAAAAAAAAAAAAAAAAAACAAAAAGTTCAAATTATTTCAGATTGTCAATGTCAAATCGCTGGCTAATCAGCCCAACTCAACTATTTTGTATTTTCTCTAATTTGGCAATATATAGGCTAAAAACATGGCAAAATTTTGTTTAAAAGGTAGCGGAGAATACTATTTATCACTCTCTGAACAACCAAAACGATTTGATCCTGCCAGCTCCGTCACAAATGTATTTTTTGATGACACGAATGGAGAAGTAAGTAAACTTTTATTTTTACCGAAAACAAACCACAAAGACATAATATTTTGATGAAAATAAATAATTTAATCTATAATTGGGAAGATTTGCTTGCCTTAATTGTAATATATCCACGAGAATGTGTTTAAAATACAGTTTGTTTTCATAGGTATTTACAGTCAGATCTGGGGGAGTAACGGGCGTAACAGTCAATGGTATGGACGAAACAAAGTCCACGTCGTTCAGGATGGAAGACAGAGGTCCTATAATATCTATAAAGTTCTCACCAGACCACAACATACTGGCAATTCAGCGTAATCAAGATAATCAGAATGTAACCGTAGAGTTTGTAAACTTCAAAGATTTGGTACCTACGAATGTGGAATACGCTCATACTTGTAAATGGAAGAATGCGAAGATATTGGGTTTTGTTTGGCCGAAGGTGAACGAGATTGCGTTTATAACTGACCACGGGATTGAGCTGTTACAAGTGCTGCCGGAGAAAAAACAGTTGAAAAGCTTAAAGAATACGTCTTTTAGGTTGGTTAAAGTATAATTATTAAAATTCTTATTATGTTTGTGTGTCAGAGTAAGTAAGTAAGTAAGTAATCTTTATTTGCTCTTGATTAGGGTACAGTATTACAGATAATAGGTAAAACATTGAGACTCTCCTAGATCAGCCATTAACAACAGCATGCAAATATTACACAAGCAATGATTGAATTAATGGAATGTTACAATAATTTAACATAGGTATTACTTATTTATACTATTATATTGTCATCCTTGGTTAAAAATTCTTTTACCGAATAGAATGTATTATCTAAGAGCCAGTTGCATAAAGCGGTCTTAAATCTAGTGAATGCCAAATCCTTCAAATTCTCTGGTAGTTTGTTATAAACAGTTTTGCACATGCAATAACAGTTTTTTTGAAACCGTGTAGTATGAGGCACTTCGTTGAGGACTATGTCATTTGGATATCTTGTATTTGCACGAATATCTTTTCCGAGTTTAAAGAACTTGTGCTGGTGTTGCTTCACAAATTTAGCCATTTCAAAAATGTATAAGCATGGAAGAGGGAGTATCTTAAGAGATCTAAAGAGAGGTCGGCATGAGACATCTGGAGCTACACCACATATGGCCCGTATACATTTCTTTTGTGCAAGAAATGCCTTGTTTGCGTTCGTACTATTGCCCCACATTATAAGTCCGTATCTAAGGACAGAGCCTATATAGGCGTGGTAAGCCGCAATTGCAGTGCTTCTTGACGCTACTCTTGTCAGCTTATAAAGTGCAAAGACAAACCTATTAATTTTGTTACATACCTTATCTACTTGTTCTTTCCAGTCTAAATTAACATCAATAATTAAACCAAGGAATGTCACACTGTCAGCGCTCTTTAGAGCTTGTTCATTATAATTTATATTTAAAATATCATTATGATTATTAAAATTTATAAAATTAGATTTATTCAAATTAATTTGTAAATTATTACTTGTCAACCATTTAATTATAGAATTTATTGTATCGTTTATGTCAGATTCATGTTGAGATAATGTCATTTTTTTATTAGATGAAATAATTACTGATATGTCATCTGCGAACAGTATACTTTTCTGTATAGTTGCTTCTGGTAGGTCGTTGATGTAAATTAAAAACAGTAAGGGGCCAAGAACACTACCCTGCGGCACTCCGAATTTATTATCTTTAAATTCGGACCTGTGTTGTACAGTGGTAGATTTATTATTTAGTTTTTGAACTTCTACACATTGCTGTCTATTTTGCAGATAAGTTTTGCAGATGCCTATTATGGTTTTAAAATACTCTGACTGCAAACCACTAAGGGTCAAATCACACTCTAAGAGCAGCCGCGAGCAGCCTTACGGTGACTTGTGCCTTTTCCCACGTTTATATGCAGCACGTGGATGCAGGGTGCCACAAGCAGTGCCACAGCAACTCTTTGAATGGAGCGCTCAAGGATTCTTGGAGCAACACGCTATCCGTTTACTGCTTCAAATCAAACTTTATTCACTTGTAGTAAAATTCAAAATGCTAGGTAAAATATTGCACCGAAAATGCTCCCAAGGTCAATGCGCACCGCTGCTCACTGATGCTTTTTCAGTGTGAATTGACCCTAACTTCCCTCCACTAACTAGTACTGGGCCTGCATGGTGGAGTATGACCCACTCCTCCACTTATTTAGTGGAGTGGAGGAGTCCCGTGTCCTGCAGTGAGACATTTACAGGTTGATACAAACACAAGAGTTATAATAAAGTTTTAAGAATAATTATAATTTTACAATCTTATTTTGATTAAATAAATACTTACTCATCCATCCATGACTTGTCCATGATTCACAGCAATACCTTCAGGGAAGTATTCAGATAATATTACCTTACCACCCATGTTAAATAAGCCTTATGCTTCTGTTTGCAGTGGAGCGTGGTTCTCGTGGTGCTCTCAGAGCCACATCGTGCTGCTGGCGGGCAACAACGGAGTCCTGCTGCAACCGTTCTCTCTCAACAACTCCACCGTCACCAAGCTCCAGAAGCTGGAGCGTTAGTAGTACAAACAATAATATTATCTTCTTTAATAATGGTACTACTATACTAGTAATATAATAATAATATTTATTTATTCAAGCACAAAGGACACATAGTATGTTTTTATTCAGTTAAACAAGGATGTTCATAATATTCAGAATATCATTCTCCTTCCATTGTTTAGGGAGTGCTTCAGAGCTAAATTGAAATCACTAGAAAACATTTAGCTGTTGCATAGAAATATTAATATTTGAAGCTACTTGATTTGAGTACATAAAGAATGATTAAGTGCATAAAGAATGTTGAAAAATAACGCTAAATTCACATTTTCAGTAATTCTTTAGCTCAAATACTATTTTTAATAACACAATGAACAATGGCGTACCGGAAAGCGCAGCGTGGGTAGGCCCCCCACACGGTGGACCGACGACCTGGTGAAGGCGGCGGGAAACCGTTGGATGAGGGCAGCGCAGGACCGGTCGTTGTGGCGATCCTTGAGGGAGGCCTATGTCCAGCAGTGGTCATCCATCGGCTGAGATGATGATGATGATGATGAATGAACAAATAAAAAGTAACGAAGATGTTCAAACGATGAGTGGTAAGTCAACCCTACATGTGCGAACCTGTGCGAACATCATCAAGTCAAATCCAAAACGTTGTTTGAAGTGGCTGGCACCAGCTTAAAATATATAAACCCTATATTTTAGGAAGCTCCTAAGTCGCGGCCGGTGCAGACGAGACATCAATAAGGTGGATAGTGAGTTGGTATTTTATGGGATGTCTATGGTTTACCTCACAGTATGATATTGCAATAAAATTACATTATTGATCAGTATATCCAGTGTCGGGGGTAAACCACACACACACCGCCCGCCATATCGTTCAGAGTAAGAACTCTATGGATTCATGAACTGTGATGAGTAGACTAGTTAATAAATAAAATGTAAGTACTTAATAATAAATCTCAAAATCAATATCTGTGTAAAAATAATTATTAAATTTTTGTTCATTTTGGATGTCTTTATGTCTTTCAGTGGACTCGGCCAAGCCCGTAGTGGAGCGTGATGTGTTTATTCTACGGCTGTGTGACACAACCTGGTGCGCCGTGTTCCGACATGGCACCTCCGCTGTGTCCGCTCCCGGACCCACTGAGGTACTTACTTAATTTACTACTACATAAAACAAAGTCGCTTCCGGCTGTCTGTCTGTCTGTCCCTATGTATGCTTAGGTCTTTAAAACTACGCAACGGATTTTGATGAGTTTTAAAAAAATTGATAGAGTGATTCTGTGTGCATTGCACCCGTGCGAAGCCGGGGCGGGTCGCTAGTTTGTAAATAAATAAATAAAAATATCCTTGATTTACAGTTGCAATTACTAACTGAAATCGGCAGCATATTCACTGACACTCTTTTTTGATTGTACCCAATGAACACAAATAAATCCACCTTTTCTGACTATAGACTGCTGGCCGAAATCTCGTATGGATCACTTTATCTGTAATAGTCAAGTGTAAAATTATAAGACCTACATAATATTGTTAAAGGTATGGCTAATGCCGATCTCCAGTTCGACGCACATCGCACACCACACGCACGTGCTGAAGACGGGCCTCGTCGGTCGATTCGCCGTCAACGTGGTCGATGACCTCGTTGTAGTTCATCACCAGGTTTGTTTGTTCTCATTTATAGTCTGTCTATAAAGTCGTGGCATGAATGTTTGAGGGACTAATCATTTTAGTATGGTGGTGTTGCCAGGTTATTCTTGA
This sequence comes from Agonopterix heracliana, assembly GCA_963693445.1. Classification (NCBI taxonomy): domain Eukaryota; kingdom Metazoa; phylum Arthropoda; class Insecta; order Lepidoptera; family Depressariidae; genus Agonopterix; species Agonopterix heracliana. The sequence continues at coordinate 18,334,200 of OY856319.1, forward strand.
TTTTGACGTTCTTGCGTGGAGACAGCGCCCTCATTTTTTGCTAAGACATTATAGACAGACTGTAATACCATCACACACACGAACGTGGTCGATGCCCTCGTCGTGGTTCATCATCTGGTTTGTTCTCATTGATAAAATGACAGTTTAACCGCAGCGACAACGTTCTATTACTTCGACGGACATTTTATCTTATATCACTGTAGATAAAGTTCAATGCCGCGCGCTGCTAGCCGCTTCTCTTTCAGTCAAAATACAGCATATAGCATTCGTTTTAGAAATCACACGCGTTCCGAATGCGTTCCTCCCTATCGACCAATTTTAGCACCTCAGTAGGCCTACCATGAGTTTTCACTGTACGTTACTACCGTAGTTGCGCCGCCAATTGTGTATGACAAAATTAGTTCTCAACGTAACCACTAGGAGCGCTGTACGTAATTAAATACAAAAACTGTAGTTTTACTGTAGTTTACTTCAGTGTAAACTCATGGTACGCCTACAGATAGTTTCTGTGATTCAAAAATAACATTACAGCATAAAACATTGATTTTCCAGTCAAGTCAAACGTCGCAACTGTTCGATATAATGGAGGAGTCAAAGTTGGAGAACAACACATCAATTCACATACCGATAGTGCCTGGCAACTCCATGAAGCCAGCAGTCCTCGGTGACCAGACCTGTCCGATGTGTATCCTTTTATATCTATGCTTTTTAGTCGCGATACCGTATTGAGATTGCCGAAGCTAGAACTGAATTAACAATAGGTAGATTTAGGATTGAACCTCATCTATCTGCCAGCACCGCATCGCATTTTTCCGTCGCTCCTTCCTTTTCTGTCACTCAGGACCGTAATTTGCTAGAGCAAATAAGATAGCGGGAACGCGACCTCACGCGGAAGCACCGGTAGTGCTGCGACCTTTCTCGCTCTAGCAAATGACGTTACTGAGCGACAGAAAAGGATAGAGCGTGAAGAAATGCGTTGCGGTGTCGCCAGATGAGGCTCAACCCTTAGAGTGGAAGGAAAACTACAACTTACTTGAATTACCTAATTAATCAGGTGATATCATCTCTCCAGCATCCAGCAATTAAAGCCTGACCCGAAGAATATCACACCTCGATATGCTGCTGAAAATCACTGGATCTCATTTTTGTACTCGCAACATGAATATTAATTAATAGTAGATTATGCACCAGGGGGATAAAGCAATGTCTTGTCTCGGTCATATTGAATCCTGAGCGTAACGAAGGATTCTAGGATTAACTCCCGAGCGAAGCGAGGCAGCTTAGACTAGAATCCTGAGTGAAGCAAGGGTTCAAGCTTGCCCAAGCCGAAAACACGTTTATCCCCGAGGAGCATCCACTACTATTCACACTTTCTGCGAGACAATAAAAAAGGTAATGAATGTCAAGAAACTACAATTTTTTCGAAGTCGTAGCAGGTGATCCGTTTGGGGAGCATAATCGATACCTGGCTCTAGAATCTCGACGCTTGCAGACCATTAACTAAATATGTCGATTTCCTGAACGCAATACTCAGACTCAGTAAACTGGGTAGTGTTCCAGCCTGACTACATCATAGACGCGCGGCTAGGCTGTCTGTGGAAAGTACAATTTGTACCTCCGGGCATCGCACACTGCGTAAGTTTCCTTGTCTATTCATCTATGCTGCACCATTTAATGAAATGCCCGAATGACGGTTAGCCATTTTGTTGAATGACTAACTAAATGTCTATATCCTACAGAAGAAATCTATAAACTGTGCAAGGTGCTGACCCCCCGGAAAATATATTTCTGGCAAACCATGTCATATATGTCGAAACATATAAACAAATTCCCACTTAATACATTAAAAAGGTCACTAAGGAATGTACGACTCAAGTACTGCGTTCCATTTAGGTCTACTGTTTTCGGACGCAGACATTTTTCAGCAATTGCACCTAGGATCTATGATCTATTACCATTACCTGTCACTCAGTACATAGACGGAAGCACATATAACGACCTTACTAAGAAAACATTAAATTATAAAATCAAAGACTACCTGCTAGAGTGTAGTGAAAATGAGATGGAGGTAATGTGGGAAAAGGTACTAAATTAATTGCGATAGAAACAGATACATTAAGATTAGACTCCTAACATATATGTAAACTCGTATAGTTGAATGAATAGTTATAGGTAGACATATATTGTGTGTATTTATAATTATATATTGTGGATGGGTATGTGTTATATATAAGTATGTATATGCCTATACATATATGTAGGTATGTGTATATATATATTATATTTTACAAATATATTGTAATACATAATGTAGTTTTGCTTCTCCCTTTTATAATACATTAATAGGGCTTTATATATATGTTTTTTTTTTCTTAAGTTTGCATGATTTTGTTTTTCTATATAATAGTTTAAAGAATCTAGGGTACGACTCTGGCAAAAACCAAAATAGTCAAAATTCGTTTCGTTAGTCTACAAAACGGAGTAGTCCAAGCACAGACCTCGGTCACTCTGGGCTACCACCAGACAACACCAAAATAAGTCTAAACGCATGCTCGGATCCAAGTAAAAGGTGTAATATTATTGTCTTTTTTTGTGATAAATAAATAAATAAATAAAAATAAATAAATATACATACAAACATAAACTCACAATATAGTACCTTTCGGGGTCGTCAGAAATATAGCTGCAACTACTAGCTTACTTATTTATACTTTTGCTGCTGACGACCTACGTCGTATTCTCGTAGGTCAGCAACAAATGGGACGCAGTGCGCAAGAACCCACATAGCGAGTAATTTTTATTGGATTTTGCCTAAGGGCGTCAATTTCAGCATTGTGCGAGTATAATTGTTGTGAGCTTAGCAGCGAAAGTGTTAAGCATGCAGTTGTTATAAGGTTCTCCTTTAGCATATGGAAGGTTTCAGGATAGAATGGCTTGTCAGTGTCAAACTGTAATAGGTACACTCATAGGCGAAGTATTTTTCGCTTACGCTGATAGACGGAACATCAGTGTAAGTAACCGCGTATGCGACAGCGATAGTCATAAAATCCTATACAATTTGTATGAAAATAGATGTCTGCCTCCAGAGTCAGACAGTCGTCGTAGAACAAAAAATTGGCTACATCGATAAGTAGCGATCTCCTTTTTTAACTAGAGCGAATTTGCTATGTGCATCTCTTAATGAGTGATATGACAAGACACGTGCTTCCTTCTAGTTCCTTCTCTTTCTACGGGTACACTGCACTTTCGGCCACTAGCTAAACAACTAATGTTTTGCCAAATCTAAAGTCTGCTTTTTTACATTCATACATAAAATCACGACCGTAATTCCTTTTGGGGTGACCAGAAACAATTCTACAACTAACAACTATCTGTTTAATAGTGTAGTCGTAGCAATGCCCACATATAGCAATTTAAGTTAAGTCTGCCATTTTTGAGTCTGTATAATGGCTAAAACAAAAAGGAGCCAAAACGTAAATTAGTCCCTTTAACTAATTGCCTCGCCAAAATAACAAAAAGAATAAATTTTGTCAACAAAATAAATACGCATTTCTTAAGAATGATTCCTTTGAAAATGTAGCTTATTTGCAGGTACCAAAAGACGAAATTTCCAAAATAGTAGCGGTTCTATTACGGCGGAGCGACGGCAAGGAGACTATCTATGCGATACTGAACCAACTTGTGAGCGAGGCCGGCAACTACTTGGTCGAGCTGGGGAAGGTGTTTGATGAAATTAACTCCGTTTATAGGTAAGTCGCGTTATATTCAAGGGAAGGGACAGACATGCCGAAATTTCAATAGGTACTAATAAAATAGCACTTTTCCGTCGCTCCATCCTTTTCTGTCACTCAGGGACGTCATTTGCTAGAGCATATAAGATAGACGGAACGCGATCGCGTGCGATCGGTGCGGCCATGTGTAGTTCAACCCTAACACACAGGCTGACATTTCGGCGCCCTTATTCAACTAAAATATTTAGTTGCCGAAATTACGCCACGAAATTTCGACAAGTGTGCGCAATTGCGACAATTAGCAACGAAGTTTTAGAAATCAAAATAGGAATCGAATCCATCCATCAGAACCGCTTTAGAAATTTTACAACTTAGGTGGATAACCAAATAAACAGACAGCAATTCTATCTGTTAACCTTTTATTCGTCCTGATTTATTTTACAAATAATTTCTATGAAGGACGGTTTTTATCAATAAATTACGTTAAGATTCTTAGGAATTCCGCAGACCGAAGGCAGTGTCGCGGTAGGAAAATGCATTCACTTCGGCAGTAATTTCGCCCCTTCTGTCTGCGAAATTCCTCAGCCGTACCACACTTACGGCTATAGTGTTATAATCGGCATGTGTGTTGTGTAACAGGAAGTGGGCGGACGTGGAGGTGGCCCGCAACACGGCTGGGAACTCCCCCCCGGCCCCTCGCGCGCCCCGGGCCCCCCTCGTGCTGCCGCAGCCCGACCTTGTAGCCAGGCTGCTCGCCCCTCACGCGGAGCACACTCACATAGTGCAGGTACGGGCTTGACTAGGTTAGTGGTTAGTCCGAAGGGAGAGCGTATCGAGCGTATTAGGTTTTTGTTGACCACAGCGCACGAGCCGAGCGAGCGTTCCGCGGTGTATTGAATTTCAAAGTCAAAGGGTCAATATAGGAGCTTGAAACACACTTATTAAACGTCAAATCTTTTTTAAGCTACCACCGCGTCGGAACGTGTTGTCGCTGTAGAGAAGATGCGGCCAGAAACTCTACAACAAAATACGACTTAATAACTATTACAATATAAATTCTTAAGCTACGGTTATGTATACAATAATAATAATTTCGTTTCATTTCGTACAGAGCTCCTAGTGGATAGGTTAAGAACTAATTCTGCCATACAAAATTGACGCCGTAACTACAGTAGTAAACAGTGTTGCCAACGTCCACTGTCTGGATTACCCAAAAACCTAGCTGAAAATCCCCAATTTTGGGGAAAGTCAAATCGATATTCCCCACATTTTCCCCACATGTTTTTAGCAAAGAAATAAGTATTATTCATGTAAATCAAATATACTTATTACTTTAACTTCAATATTTAATGATTTTAATGAACGTATTGCAGCTCTTCATTGCGTCATAGTTAACATATCATTTGACGGATCCAATTTTAGGTTCCCTGGCTCCCTCCATTCTTCTAAATACCTTCTCTAGTGGCCATTAACGCTACTACTGTCATGGTGCAGGCGATTACGATTCTCTGTTTTTAAATTCTTCAGAACGCAAAATTTTCTTTCGACAGATGCGTTTGAGAAAGGTAGAACGTGCAATAGGCTTATCGCCTAGGTATTTCTAATTTTTATTGTACTTTAATTCGATGGACATAGTTAAATGCTGCCATAAAATAAACTCTTAATCCTTCCTGCCGGATAAGTTGAGTTAAATACACATCATTTATTTATAAATTATACTTACTTCTTATACTACTTTTATGACTTCTAAGTTCAGTTCTAGTGTAAATGTCTAAATTCCCCGCATTTTCCCCACATAAACGCTCTCCCCACAAATTACCCAATCGGACTGAAAATCCCCGCAGTTTGGGGAATTCCCCACAGATTGGCAACGCTGGTAGTAAAGTACAGTCACAGAGGATTGTACAGAGTAACAGCTACTACGGAGCGTCAATTTTATTAGCCTATTCTTGTAGGGCTGCCTTACAGGGGCGGATCCAGGATTTCATGTTGGGGGGGGCCCATCGGCCAACTCGGGCCACGTATTAAGATTAAAAGAAATTAAGAGAGCTCATTTCTTTACTCGGCCTCAAAATTCAGAGGTTCGTGGGGGGGGCCATGGCCCCCTGGGCCCCCCCCCTGTATCCGCCACTGCTGCCTTAAAGGAAATAAATTTAATTGGAGTAAGTATGAAGGTAGGTAAATGTTTTATGACTCAATTGTAAATTGTTTTAGTTTATTTTGTTAGTTATTATTTTTTTATTATAATTCAACAATTTTTTAAAACAATTGACTTATCTTTTGTAGTACTTAGACATATTTATTATTTAGTTGTAGTTAAAACTATGTAAGTATTTCATTAAAATAAAAATAAAAAATAATGAAAACATTGTTAAACTGATGCCAAGTTTTATTTCAATGTAGTATTTCTTTATAAATGTTTACATTTCTCTTCCAATCGTTCATGCACACAGTGCAAAATAATTTACCATTTTTTTATTCGACTTCTACTACCTATAAACTAATAAAATAAAAATATCGAGCGTACTACACGGAGCGGTGACGGGCGCGCGGGTAAAATCAACGATGTGTCACCCCTCACAGTCACACCTTCGTTTCGCCCGAAGTCACCCTCGGTCTCGTTGGTGAACCTCGTAGGTGAATGCGCGCACACAAACGCGCTGCGCATGTAGTGATGCGCCGCTTTTGCGAGCTTGTATGAAGCTGTCACTCTGTACAATATAATCCTCTGTGGTACAGTGTCAACTCATCGTAGACTTATTTGTGGCAGGGAGTGGTCATTCTGTATATGTTGTGCTGAAACAATGTTGTTGTCATAGGTAGTGACGGCATACATAGCGTCACTGTCTCGGCAGGACCTCGTGGTGCAGCACTCTGTGGCGGAGCTGTGTGTGCGCGCCTTCGTCACGCGCGGCGCTACCGGCCTCATGAGGTCCTTGGGTGAGTGTCCAACCAGCTGTTGATCTGAATATTTAGAGGATTATTGATAAGACAATCAAACTTTCACCTTCACTAAAGAACAACACAACACCTGACTCATTCCACGCTGTAGGCATAAAAACGACCATGTTTTTGCAGTCCGTCGCGGCTGCCTCGGCGACTCCCGTCCGCTGGCCTGCCAGCTACTGTCTCTGGGTCATATAGACCCCGCCGCCGCCCAGCTCGCGCTCGACATGATGTGGAGACTCAAGGGCTACGAGGTAAACCGAGTCTTATGTATTATGTCATAAAGTTGCAGCTGCCTCGGCGACTCCCGTCCGCTGGCCTGTCAGCTACTGTCTCTGGGTCATATAGATCCCGCCGCCGCCCAGCTCGCGCTCGACATGATGTGGAGACTCGAGGGCTACGAGGTAAACCGAGTCTTATGTACTATGTCATTAAGTTGCAGCTGCCTCGCAGACTCTCGTCCGTTGGCCTGCCAGCTACTGTCTCTGGGTCACATAGATCCCGCCGCCGCCCAGCTCGCGCTCGACATGATGTGAAGACTCAAGGGCTACGAGGTAAACCGAGTCTTATGTACTATGTCATAAAGTTGCAGCTGCCTCGCAGACTCTCGTCCGTTGGCCTGCCAGCTACTGTCTCTTGGTCACATAGATCCCGCCGCCGCCCAGCTCGCGCTCGACATGATGTGAAGACTCAAGGGCTACGAGGTAAACCGAGTCTTATGTACTATGTCATAAAGTTGCAGCTGCCTCGCAGACTCTCGTCCGTTGGCCTGCCAGCTACTGTCTCTGGGTCACATAGATCCCGCCGCCGCCCAGCTCGCGCTCGACATGATGTGGAGACTCAAGGGCTACGAGGTAAACCGAGTCTTATGTACTATGTTACAACGTCGCGGCTGCCTCGCAGACTCCCGTCCGCTGGCGTGCCAGCTACTGTCTAAGTCATAACCTCGCAGACTCTCCTGACTTTAGTATCGAACTAATTTATTTTCAATGCATCTACGCCAAGATTAAAATTTTAATATACTGGGTGGTAATAAAATCATTAGCTAAATTTTCTGGGGCGGTTCAGGTAATGGTGATGGGAGCAAACCTGAAATAGCAAGAAAAGGCTTAGAAGTTTAGTATGGAACAACAGACTTTATAATTTTTTGCGATTTCAGGTTCGTTTCCATAGTAAAAGTCATTCAGTTGGGTCACCTGAATCCTGAACCACCCCTGAAAATATTGCTAAAGATTTTACTATCACCCAGTATGTACCTACCTATATATAATTGATTACAAATTATGACGTCAAAATTCCACCTAAAATTATATTATTCCATTCAACAGGAAGTAGTAGAAATCCTATTAAGCTGGAACGAGCCGATCAGCGCGATCGGAGCCGCAAAGCAAGCCCCGAGCACCGTGTGGGCTTCCCTACCCCCTCGCAAGATACTCGCTGCCGCCAGGGCCTCTGCTGACCCCACCACCTTCATAGCCGCCTACCACAAGCTGCAGGACAGGAACGAGAGGTTGAGGGGCAGTCCTGTGTTCACTAGAGGTAAGGCTATGTACATAAACCCCTCCACAAGATACTCGCCGCCGCCAGGGCCTCTGCCGACCCCACCACCTTTATAGCCGCTTACCACAAGCTGCAGGACAGGAAAGAGAGGTTTACGGGCAGCTAGGGCGAGAAAGATAGCGGGAATGCGACAGTGCCGGCAGTGCTGCGTCCGGTATCGCTCTGGCAAATGACGTTCCTGAGTGACAGAAAAATATAGAGCGTGAAAAAATACAATTCCATGCTGCCAGATGCTGATGAGGCTCGATCCTCGGTCCTAGGGTGATTGGGGATCTACCTCCTAGCGGTCCACCCCGGGCAACGGCATCACAACCTACCAAGTTTGTGGTGGCGGCTGAACGATCCCCCACAGCGGTGTGGTAGGCTCCGCAAGGAGCCGCCTGGCTCGCGACCACCCTCCTGCCGGAGTCTGTCGCCAAGCAGCTTGCTGCGTTCCGTCAGTGTGCAGGAGTGCCAGTGCACTTCTGGTTAAGCTCGCTACATCTTCGACCCCATCTTTGTCCTGAGGACTAGATAGAGGTCAAGAGCAAACCCATCAATAATAATAAAAAAAAAAAATAATAACCTAAGACTTTGATAAGAGATCGATACGTGTGGTGTTAACTCTTATGTGATTGAATGATTTTTTTCTCGCTGTTCCAATTTCGGCTCCATAGTGAAAGTTGTATTGGTTGATTAGATAAGTACTATTCATTACAAACTACAAAAAAGTCATGATAATTCCATGCAAGTCACATTTTCTGAGATCATTAAATTAATCTGAACATAATAAATCGTATCGACCAAGGCTATCAAAGTGAACTTGTTATCTTTAAGCATGGTGGACGGTGGCAGTTGTTTTCCATTATAATCTTATCACATTCTTACGTAAAAGCATGGAATATGATGTGACTGACGTGTGTTCTTGCACGCTGTTTTCAAGCAAAGCATAGCATATGCTCACTACTATATTCCCCGACGGGGTAGTCAGAGATAGAGATATTCTGAAACCAACACTGTTCGCTGTTTTCAACGTTGTTTCAATATTAATTTATCTATGAAAACTGGTCGAGCATATTTCCGCCAGATTTGCGCTTACCCATAGATTTAAAACTTTACGCTTTCGCTGAAAGATGGAGCCAAGAAATCGAGAGCGAGATAGACAGTTGTGAAACCTTGTGTAAACAAAAAAGACAAAACATTATTTTTTGTTTCGCTCACCGTGGCCGGTTTTTGTTTTTGGCAAGATGTCAATCCTATAAAATCTTTGCCAAACAAATCGTCTTTTAGTATGCAAAAGTCAAACTATTGCTGTTCCATGTGCGGCCACGATATGGCTTAATCTATAGTGTAAATCTATGCGCTTACCCTTAGAATTTCTTCTTCAGCATACGCAAGTTTACGACGTTTTCCTTCACCGAAGATGCAGTGGTGTTACAAATCGTACAGTAGCTCTTAAAAACTTATTAACCCACTAGTCAGTGGTATGTGGCGGTCAAGATGGATTCAAACTTTAAAGACTTTTTAAGACACAGGTAATATAAAGGTTGTGAACAGTATTATAGATAGAGCAGTAGTATATAGGGTCCAACTTAATATGCTGACACTTTTTTAAGAGGATGATCAGACCGTCAAACTGAACAACTTTCTCTATGGGACCACTATCGAAATCGCGAAAAAAAAATCAGGTCTTCCATACAAAACTGCAAACCTACTCGAGCCAAATGTATGGGGCGGCTGATTTTTTTTTCGCGATTTCGATGTAGGTCCCATAGAGAAAGTTGTTCAGTTTGATGGTCTGAACATCCCCTTAAAAAAGTGTCAGCATATTAAGAAGGACCCTGTATATCTGTGATCTGCCCGGGCTCACTCCCCGTCACACTTGACAGAGTTTAGGTATTAGGTACTACTAGTGAAACGTGGATGTTCTAAACGTGGATGTTCTCAGGTTCCAGAATATCTCTGACTAGCCCCTCGGGGAATATAGTCGTGAGCATATGCTTATGCTCTGTGATCTGCACATGAGGATGCAATATTTAATTTGAGAGAGCAGAGCGTTTACTATACAATTCTACAATTACAATTACCAATTCTATAGTACCTAAGTGTACTATTTCTTCAGTTCAATACTAAATAGGTACATTGATATTATTGTTAATATTAGACTATTTAGGTAACAATGGTAAAGAATTACAAATAAAAGAAAAATTTAACGATTATTGATGTCAAAATTACACTCAATAAATTAATTTATATCAAACCTCTAAGCCATCGGAAAGAGCCGCCCTCCTCCTCAAGGCAGGCCGGCGTCTGGTTTAGAAGTCCGGTGTGGTAACCATCGAAACAACCGGGTGGTCGAAACACGAATCAAGCAGTAGTCAGTATCTTTCTAGGTAGCGGTAAGGACAAATTTCTATCTTTAACGTCACGCTTCTTGCCCAGTGGGGTAGGCAGAGACCAGCAGTGCGATTTTTGAAAATCATACGAGCGGTTCGGCAGTAGAAAGATGCATAATCTACATAGTAATTCTGACATTTTCTACTGCCGAACCGCTCGTATGATTTTCAAAAATCGCACTGCAGGGCGCGCCATCTACTACGATCCTTACATACCTTAGAAATATACGAATACTTATGCATGTTTTACTTTTGTTTCAGGTGAACAATGCGACACTTACGTTGAGTATTATAAACAATTAATGTCTGAGTAGAAAACATATAACATTTGGATTCTCACTTGTTATTGTAGATTACACACCGAGGGCAGGAAAGTAAGTAAGGTCTCAGATCTCATGTAATTGTTGCAACAAACATGTGATCTGAGGCTTTCTTATTTACTGCCCGAGGTTAGACTTAGTATACTATTTTTCTCCTCGACGGAGGTGGAAAGCGGCAACTTCGTTTAGCGCAGCGGGACGAAAATTGACGCTGTCCGTCCGGAGGAGAGAAAACAATATAAGAGAGGCTGATGGAGTCAATTTTTGTTTCCAGTAATGCTCAACCAAGTATTGTGATTGATTAATTATAATTTATAAAGAAATTCGAAGTCGTTGTTACATCATTTTCATGTTGGAATCGAATTTAATTATTTTCATAAAATGATGTACCTATACAGGGTGTAAGTGACAGCCTAGCAAATACTGAAACGGTGAACTCAGACCATCAAACTGAACAACTATCACTAAAGGCTTTTTTCAGGAAGGGCGAAAAAAATCAGCTGTCCCATACAAAACTGCTGTACCTACCCGACTTAAATGTATGGGACAGCTGATTTTTTTCGCGTTTCCTGAAAAAAGCCTTTAGTGATAGTTTGAGTTCACCGTTTCAGTATTTGCTAGGCTGTCACTTACACCCTGTATGTTACTTATTATTAAAGTTTATGGCAGAGTAGAGCTAGGCAGCTACTGTTTGCATTTTATTTTATCGATCTGTGAAACTCTAAGATGCATAGTAATAGTGTCTTATGTATATATGTACAACAATCTGATTATTTTACTAAAATACATATAATCTAAATGAAATGTTTTTGAATACTTAATTGTGTAAATATAAATGAGGATATTTGAAATGTAATAAATATTTTATTAAATAAATATATATCTGATATAGTTACCTACTGAGTATCTTATTATATAAATTACTTGTATCTGGCTATTTTGACCAAAAATATTGATAAGAAAAATTTAGATTCAAAAATGATAAGTGGTATTTTCTATTTTGGTAGTATTCTTTAATATTAAATCTCCAATTTAGACAAGTGGCGACGGACTCACTCCTCGTCACACTGGACAGGGTTTTGGTACTACTAGTGAAACGGGGATGTACCTACCGACTTTTCAGAATATCTCTGGCTACCTCCTTGGGGAATATAGTCGTGAGCATATGTATGCATGTTTAGTTTAGGCAATGTACTTGCAGTTCAAAAGATAGTGTAGTTGTAGCAATGTTCCTGAACTTCCTGAGCACCCTGATGGGGATAATAGTCGTGGGTTTATGTATGTAGGTTATGTATATAAACAATGACGGCGAGCGAAACAGCAGCAAACAACTAGTTGTTTTGTAAACAAGTTTTTGCAAGCAGTTTGTCGTTTTTATCATAATTTAAGTGTAGGTATGATAATTTGATAATGTTAAATACATTGCAAGGTCACTTGACGTCAAGGTAAGTCAAGGTTGTTTTAATTCGATATCATACGATATCTATGTGAATACAATACCTAAATTACAGTAACAATTTATTTAAGTGAGATAGGGTAGGATAGGATAATACTTATCAAGCTTTTGAACTATTTAGGGTCAGCACAGACGGATGAAGTAGCTAGTGGAGAAGTTACTAATTTTGTAACAATTAGCAAACTGTACCTAGTTATTTATACATAAGTCTGAAAATGGTGTCCACAATCCACATATTAAAAAAGTTGCTAATTTAATTACTATAAATACCTTTTTATTGCCTATTGCCTAACTCAAAATAGAGTGCTTCTGTAGTTTAAGAAATAAAAACTATTTTAAATATTATGTAGAGTAGAGATGGGCGATGGGTAAATACCCATGGACACTAACTGAGTTACTACTTACTGTCCCAAGATTTAGAGGGAAGAATTATTGATATGAAATATTGATGAAATAAAAAGAAAGGTTAATTTATAAAAATATTAACTTTAATTGTGTTACAAATGCAGAGATACAAATACACAATACAAAAGTATCTTTTCAAGATACAATAAAATGCTTCCATAAAATTAACAATTCACTTAAAACCTAAAAATGAACCACAGCACGGATAGATTTGCCAGCGTGCATCAAATGGAACGCTTCATTGATCTCCTTCAACGGAACATTGTGCGTAACAAATTCGTCTAACAAAAGCTTCTTATTCATGTACTCATCGACCAGTTTCGGCACGTTATCACGACTCTTGTAGCCTCCGAAAGCCGTTCCCTTCCATGTACGTCCAGTAACAAGCTGGAACGGACGTGTGCTGATTTCTTCGCCGCCAGCCGCAACACCAATGATGACGGACACTCCCCAGCCTTTATGACAAGCTTCGAGAGCTGCACGCATTGTGTTCACATTACCGATGCACTCAAACGTGTAGTCTAAGCCTCCATCGGTCAGGTCTACCAACACCTGTTGGATAGGCTTGTCATGGTCCTTGGGGTTAACAAATTCGTTCACACCAAATTTCTTTGCGACTTCAAACTTGTCAGGGTTGATGTCAACTCCAATAATACGTTTAGCACCAGCCGCCTTGCATCCGAGGGCTACAGCGAGACCAACTGCTCCTAGACCAAAGATAGCGCAGTTTGAACCCGGGTCTACTTTAGCAGTATTCAAAGCTGCACCGTAACCTGTTGGGACACCGCATCCAAGCAAACACACCTTGTCCAAAGGCGCGGCATCATCGACTTTACAAAGAGAAATTTCTAGAACAACCGTGTATTCACTGAACGTGGAACATCCCATAAAGTGGAACAAGTCCTGGCCCTTGCAGTGGAACCGTTTCGTGCCGTCCGGCATGACTCCCTGGCCCTGGGTGACTCTCACTTTCTGACAGAGGTTAGTTTTGGGGTTAAGGCAGAACTTACAGGTTTTGCACTGAGGTACGTACAGGGGAACGACGTGGTCGCCAGGTTTGACTGAAGTTACTCCCTCTCCGACGCTCTCGACGATTCCACCGCCTTCGTGTCCCAAGATAACCGGGAATACACCCTCGGGGTCCTTTCCGGAGAGGGTGTAGGCATCGGTGTGGCAGACGCCGGTCGCGGTAATCTTCACGCGGACTTCGCCTGCTTTGGGTGGGTCCACTTCGATTTCTTCGATGGATAGAGGCTTGCCGGCCGCCCAGGCCACCGCGGCTTGGCACTTAATCACTTTACCGGCTGTAGACATGTTGCACCTACGGCTGCTGACTACTGAAATGAGCTTAGTACGAAAAACTCGCTGAACCGATGACGGGAATAATTTATGTGATGTAATGTAATACCTATGATATGAAGTTCCGTGATTATCAAATTCTGACCTTGAACCCCTGCTCAATAACAAGTCGAAAGATAACAGCGATCAAAATGATTATACAAGGTCCATTGGTGAATATTTTCAGAAGCAAAATTTTTAGCTTGCTTGCAAACACGCAGTATAATCAAAATATTTACGAATTCCGTCTTGCTTGAGTGTCTTGACTGGAGACTCGTTCGTTTCATTGAAATGGATTAACGTTATCAAAATTGACGTCAGGGAAACACACAATCGATCGATTTATCTTCTCGTCTTGTCTTCTCACTCACTGTTTTCGAAAAAAAAGTAATGTCAGTCAAACCAGCCTGAGATGTGGATATAGGACGGAATTTTAGTGGTTTTAAGTGATAAAATAACTTTCATTTGTGTATAACCATGGCGAAACTACACAATTATTATGTACTCTGCCCGTTGATCGATCAGAAAAGCTTTCTTGGTGTTTCTCAAGACAAGGAAGAAGAATTTGTTATTGTTACTTTAGGACGAAATGTCGTCAACAAATACAGGGTAAATACTTTATTATCTTCAATAACTATGCCAATTTACTGTAATAAAGACAACCTCCTCATTTAATAAGATAATATTGCTTTTATGGAGTAGTAAATCCAACATGTGTTTTTAGGTTATATTTACTAATCTGCCTTAAATTTTTCAGCTTTCAGATCAGAAACAAGTCGGTGGGTGGACTTCCAGAGATCATATAACTTCCCCAGTCATATACGATAAGGAACAAGACAGCTATGTTGGCATATTCAATAATAATATCATTAAAATGTGGAGAGAAGATGCTGATAATTTGGATAAAGTTAAAAAGTATAAGGTAATGTTATTATTTACAATAGTTTTTAGTCAAAAAATTATCTGGGGTAATATTTACAATTGGGGCGCAGGAGTTGGAGGGTGGGAGTTGGGGGGGAGGAAGAGGGGGGGAGGGGTATCCCCTGGTACCACTCCCCCCCCGCGGAGATGTATAGTTACCGAGATATATTAATTTAAAAATTGGTTGTGGGGTAGGGAGTGGGTGGGAGGAGGGTGTGGGAGGGAGGCGGGAGTGGGTGGGGGGAGGGAGTGGGTGGGAGGGAATGGGTGGGGGGGAGTGAGCGGGGGGAGGGGGCCGTGGGGGATTGGGGGGGGGGGGGATTTATATTTTCGGGTGGATTAGGTAAACAGTAGCAATTCGGTTCTGGCACTCGCCGGCCGCTACCGCGGCACCGCTCGCTCCGCTCGCTCGGCTCGTGCGCTGTGGTCGCAAGAAACCTAACATGCTCGTCGCTTCGCTCCTCGCTAACCTAACCGTCTGAGTTGGAAAAGGGGGTTTCCCCATTCACTCCCGCCCCCATCCACTCCGTCCCCCCACCCACTCCCCCCCACCCACTCCCTCACCCCACCCACTCCCTCCCCCCACCTCGGTAACTACACATCTCCGCGGGGGGGGAGTGGTACCAGGAGGTACCCCTCCCCCCCCCCTCTTCCTCCCCCCCGACTCCCACCCCCCTACTCCTGCGCCCCAATTCTAAAGCCAACCCATTATCTGCGAAAGCTTTATCTTCACCATCATCAGATGATAGAATAATAGAAATAAATGAAAAAAAAGTTAATATTTATCATGGAAGAATTTGTTTCATTTTCGCCATAAAGCGAAATCATTTAAAGTTTGGTAAAAAAATGAGTCGATGCAACAAGCAGACGGACTGAAAAATGCACAAACTAATATCAGTTCTGATATCAATCAATAAATTGAACAGTAATCCATAACGGATCAGGGTGACATCCATATGGTTAGGTAATCAGGACAGTCTATTAACATTTATTTTGACTAATTTAATAATATTACCTTTTTCAGTTTTCAGTAAACATGCTCAAGCTTATACCCAGAGGAGACCAGGCTTCGTTAATAATATTCTCCAACGGCAACTGCGCATCGCTTCCATACGCCATCGACAACAGAAAGACATATGAGAACAAATCTCTCATCAAAGACACTGATGTTATCATAGACACCTCCTGTTACACCCTAAACGGATCAGATTATGTTTGTTATATTGTGAAAAATAATAAACAAGGATATGAAATTATTAATTGCCCAGTCAGAGTTGAACTTGGCGACTTGGACAGGTCAAAGCTGAGTAAAGTCAAAGTTGCACGGTCTGAGGATGAATATGTTGTCGGAGAATTGATTCATACAGATGAAAAGTCAATGGTGGTCTACGTTTTGTGTAAGTTTTTAGTTTTTCTGAACAATTGCAATCTCTTGTGCTAAGTTCAAATATGTCACAAAAAAAATTAATTGAATTGCATTCAAATTTCGATGATAATATTAAGCATAAGCATATGCTCACGACTATATTCCCCGAGGGGGTAGTCAGAGATATTCTGAAACCTCAGAACATCCAAGTTTCACCAGTAGTACTGAAACTCTGATAATAATTATAAAGGTCTTAAATTTTAATTTGTCAATGCAATTAGCCTGCTCGTATCTACTGATGGGCTACATACTCTTGGCCACCTATTTTGAATAGACATGAATCAAAATTTACTGTTAATTTTGCTTATTTCCAGGGAGTGACTCCAAAATCACAATGTACGATTTAAACAAGAAATCATGGAAAACCATAGGCACTGTTCCATGGATCTCCACAATGTCAAGTGTTTCTCTCGCCTGGATGGGCAAGAACCATCTCATTCTCTTCGGCAGCAACATGGAACAGGATGGAGCGATCATTGTAGCCTACAATGTTACCCTGGGTGTTGGGTCCTGCCGGTACCCAATGAAAATGTACTCTGAAGAAGCTAAACTGTACTGCTTTAACGGACGGATAATACTAGAAGCATCTAACCACATCGGCATGTTGCCATACGTCTTAGAAACAAAGAGAAACCTATCCAGCCTTTTAGGCTCTCACGAAATAATGGAAGATGAGTCCACAGAGATGGCCAACTGGGATACACCAACAGAACCCCTGTTCAATGTTGCGGATGAAATTAAAAGACACTTAAAACAGGGTATTACGGAAAGGAACATTTGTTCACAAGTTATTCCACCGCTGTTGGAGAAAGATGACGCTAGTAATGTTTTGAGAGTTTTGAAGGAGTTCAAAGATGTACCAGAATCTATTGTAGTTCAGTTATTGAACTACGCAATCAAATTAATTAAACCGGAAAACGTTGACGTTACTAATCACACAGAATTCGTAAAATTCTGTACCATATACAACGATGAAACTGAATCGTACTTACAGGAAGATAAATTCGAGCTTCTTAACCACTTATTC
The DNA here is from genome assembly GCA_963693445.1 of Agonopterix heracliana. NCBI lineage: Eukaryota > Metazoa > Arthropoda > Insecta > Lepidoptera > Depressariidae > Agonopterix > Agonopterix heracliana. Next base: position 18,351,705 of record OY856319.1, read on the forward strand.
CGGATTACCTTCAGTGATGCTCTTTTGATTCCTTACTTGAGAAATGGATTGACTTTGAATGATACCATATTTCTTATGAAATACTTGGCATATGTACTTGTAAGTTCTCAGTCAGTGGTTGATGCAGATTATGAAAGTAAATTACTAGATTGGTGCACGTTACTAATGGATGCTTTCTACCAACAATATCTGATGACGAAAGATGATAAAGTGACATTTGTATTGCAAAACACATTGAATGTTGTACTTCTTCAAATTAAACAGTTGGGTACTATTGATAGTACAATGACGTTGTTGAACAAATTCTTATATGGTAAGGATACTGTAAACGAAGAGACATTGTCATATTCTATTGAATTGATGCAAATATAATATAGAATTTAACTTGTTTTATTATTATTTCTGTATTTCCAAGCCTATTTACAGGGTGAAATTGATATCATAAGCATCCTTTTAAACTAAGAGTCTAACCATCAAACTGAACAACTTTTGCCATGGGAGCAAACTGATTGGAGCAAAAAACATCAACTTGTTCCTCATCAAGATCTCTATATTACAATTACAAGTGTCAGTTAAAATTTACGTTCAATTTCAAATTTACGTTCAATTTCAAATACCTAAATAAAATAGAAAAAACAAAGACGGGAAATGAAATAAAAACTATTCAGTCTATACTCTTTTTATTAGCAGCCCTTGCAAATTGTACCACCATTGGTTTCTCTTTTAACAAAAACCCATTAGTCTCATGAAGTGCAGTTTCAGCTATCTCCACGGAAGGGAACGTAACAAAAGCTTGTCCTTTCATCCTTCCTTCCTGCATCACTCTCACATCAAACCCAATCTGTTTTTCCTCTGATAGATTCTCAATATACCGTCTGTATATTCTTTTTACATCTTGTTCCGTAGCTTGCTTAGCTAAATTCTTTACATACAATCTCATTGACGGCTGCCCAGGGTGGTAGTTTTTGAATACAGGTAAAATTCTCATGTCACTATAAGAAACTCTGTTTCTTAACAATTCCTTTTTGGTTATAGCAGGCTGTTCGAGTTCTACAGGAGTTTCTTCTACCTGTTCCGGCTGAGATTCTTTTTCGAACTTTCCTAATTCTCCGATAAATTCTGGCTCTTCAGATGGTTTCTGTAAAGCGTCTTGGTGGACAACTACGGATATTTTCTTTGTTTCTTTTGGTGTTACGGTTTCAAACACTTCTTCCTGATTGACTGGTATTTTCTTCACTTTCGGAAAAGTTGGGGTTGCGTGACTAGCTGTTGATAGTACTGCTGCAGCAGTTTTGATTGGTGCCGCTAATTTACGTTTTCTTTTGAACCTCGGTATTGGTTGTTCTTTAATTTTTTCCTCATTATCTTCGCTCATCTCTGATTCGGTTTCACTTTCGTGTGCTGGTGGTTGTGGTATCGGTACAGGTATTTCGTCAACAAAGAATTGTCTGAAAGTTTCTTTGAAGAACTGAAAAGCTGAATTGTTCTCTTGGAAAGGAGTTTCTAGACACATTTTGTTCATGAGATGTAAAATTTGAGTATAAAACGGTTTGTATGTATACATGGCATGTATTACATTGATGACAATTTTAGGGGTCACATCTGGGTATTTATAATTTAACTGTACTGGTGGAGGTTGGTAGAAATCTACTGATGGATTCCAAGCATTGAGTATCTTTAAGAATTCTTGTACATACTTTGTGGTAGAGGAACTTTTATCACTTTCTAGCTTCTTGGTCACAGGTTCTTTTTCCAATGAATATTCGACAACTAGCCTTCTGTGGGCTATTTCGAGTTGGTGGAGGCGTAGTAGTGATGCCTTCGCTTTTTCAGCGTTGGTAAAAGAGGCAAAAACATAGTTACGTTTCTTTGAAGTTTCCCACACTTTTTCTGCCCCAAAATGTTTCAGAAGTTGCTCCTTTTCTTGTAAAGATAATGTGACGGGAAGATGTCTTATCATTAACACATTAGACATGGTTTTTTTAATAATTGCGGTCAAATAACGAGGTAAACAATGCGAATTGTGAAATTCTGCGATACCATTTCGTGACAGTCGCTGACAAATGACAAACTTCAAAAACATCTGTCTGGTTGTTACGAACCAACTGAATCGATCGATTTCAAAAACTTCTTTTTTTTAAGGAGCCCATTCACAGTAGTCCGTCTTGCAGTCCTACAGCAATATTGGACAGTGAATGGTGTTGTCACAGACTAAGTAGAGATGCTACGCATGGTGTTGTAGTCCTACGAGGCGTCCGATGACCTTGAGCAAAATGTATGAGTAGTCCTACTTGCAGGATAGTGAATGGTGTTGTAGTCCTACATGTAGGACTACTGTGAATGGGCTACTTTAAACTAAGAAAAGGATATGTTCGTTTCATCTTTTGCGTGCTTTTTTGCTCACATTGATATGCTAAAAAGGGAGAAAAAGTAATAAAATCCATAGCAAATCAACTAGCTCTATTTGCATTGTTGTACCTATTTGCGATTTTAGAACGTACTAAAATTGTGTCATTTTGAAATGTCAATGTTTTCGTCCACTATTTTGAATTTCTGATTCATAACATAAATTCATTTTCTCGTCTTTGTCTGGTGCCGGTATCGAAATAAAAAGAAACAAACGTGTAAAATTACCAATTAATGTGATAACAAATAATTTCCCAGCAAAATGACTGAAGAATGTGCTAAAAAGACAGTTAAAGTCGTAGTATTGGGGGACATTGGTAGAAGCCCACGTATGCAGTACCATGCCCTGTCCCTCGCCAGCAACGGGCTCAGAGTCCACCTCATCGGCTACGTAGAGAGCTCACCACTCACAGAAATACTACAGAACCCCAACATAACCATAACTAAGCTACATCCTATGGTTATCGATAAGGGACCTAAGATATTCCAATACGCGCTAAAAGCGATATGGCAAGCTATTAGTCTGTTATTAACTCTAATTGTAACTGGGAGTTGTCATTATCTGTTATGCCAGAACCCACCAGCAATACCAACCCTGCCTGTATGTAGATTTTACTGTCTATGTACCAGAACAAAGTTTGTAATCGACTGGCATAATTATGCTTATTCTATTATGGCGTTATCACTTGCCCCGGAGCATTTGTTGTTAAAGATAGCTAAGTATATAGAGAAGTACTTTGGTCAGTCGTCGCAGAGTAATTTATGTGTTACGTACGCTATGAAGGATGATTTGTTGAAGAATTGGAATGTTTTGTGAGTAAATTTTTTATTGTTTTCTTTACCAATGTTTTTCGCTTTCGAAGATGCCACGTGGTTCCGGCATAGTAACAGTTGACCCCATTATTTTCTGCACGGCTAACATGCCACCCACGACAAGGCGTTTAAATAAGAAAAATTCAATGCGCACTCATTCTGGCATACATACAATCATAAAGATGGAGTCACATCTCGATTTTTATCGTTTTCTCAGGGGTGGCATGCGAGGCCTGCTGTAGCTGTCTTACAAGACAACTAAGGGATAACTTTTCTCATGCAGGGAGTTTGCATGTCATTCTATAGTTGATGCTTTCAGTATAAAAAGTTATTGGTAGTTTTTGTCTAATGGTAAGTCTTCAGTCAATAACAATGTTTTCTTTGACTAGGGTGGTCTAGGGCAAGGGACAGCCCAACAAACTGGTATAAGCTCACTGCTTGATAGTGGGTCAATCGTTGTATGAAAAATGATTTTACTGCTTTATTTTTTTAATTGAAGTTATAGATAAAACATACTATGTTCATAAATAAACTAGTATAGTAGTTTTTTCTTTCTGCCACTAGTTAGCCATAAGTCAGATTTCCACCTTTGATTTGATACGAATCATTCGGAAGGTCCATTAAATCTAGATCTTAAATCTGCATTCCAGACACCCCACCTTTTTTCAGGGTAGTAATTAAACAACTATAGAACATTATTAATATTTACAGAGCTAAAGTCCTATACGATAGACCACCAAAGATATTCCATCCATTAACATTAGAAGAAAAACACACCTGGTTCATGAAGATCGGTCAACAGTACCCCGAGTTCAGATGCACCGGACGAGAGCAACTAAACCAGCCTTCAGGGGACACAATGAAGACAGCGATCACTCAGTTCGTCGGTAATAACGTGGAATTGAGAGCGGACAGGCCTGGAATACTGTTTAGCAGTACAAGTTGGACTCCAGACGAGGATTTTGGAGTTCTGATGGATGCTTTACAAGGTAGGTAATATTATTTTTAGTGGTGTGGTGGAACTTCAGTATTGGAGACGATTCGAGGCCTATAAAGGCAGCTCGAAAAGACTCTGACACCAAGTAGACTGCTAACTTGCCTCCACCTGGGCCCGCGTGGTAGAGTATGGCCCAATACCTCTAACCTTATTCATGATAGGCCTTTGCCTTGAAGTGTGATCCTACAAGCTGCTGTAACATATTAACTTATAGAAAGCAATGAACATATAAGATAGAAAGTATAGAAGAATGACTTCCATACAACTAAAGTTGATAAAAACACTTGTGATAATGTTGTTCATTGTAAGCCAAATTGAATAGTTTGCGCATTGCGGACACATAGTTGATACATAGTGACCTTTTTTTTGTTTGTGAGTTTTCACTATGGGTAATTCTTTACTTAGCCTCAAGACATGCGAGACCTGTAAGGTTTTGCGTTATATGATGCATACATTTAATTTTATGCTTGCGTTTACAGAGTGCTGAGTTGACAATGGAATGACTTGTTAAGACCTCTTTTCGAATACCTTTAGCACAGAACAGATAATGGTTGCGAACTCCCTTAGTCTGTATGGACGAATAGCTTAGTAATTGATCGCATACTTTTTCAGTTTATGAAACAACATATGAATTGACAAAGAAACTTCCCAAGCTGATCTGCGTGATAACAGGCAAGGGTCCAATGAAGCAGCACTACACAGATCTCATGTCCTCGCGCAAGTGGCAGCACGTGAGAGTAATAACACCCTGGCTCGAAGCGTGTGATTACCCGACTATGGTAGCCAGTGCCGACCTCGGAGTTTGCCTTCACACTAGTTCGTCTGGATTGGATTTGCCGATGAAAGTTGTTGATATGTTTGGAGCTGGGTTGCCAGTTTGCGCTTTTAAATTTAAATGGTGAGTGTTTTGTTTTGATTAGTAGTGGTTTAAATTTTGGTAAGGCTAAGGTTTCTTATGCTTTTGCGGGCAAAATGTTAGACAAATGCCCAACGGTTGACACATCATAATTATCCCGAAAAATTATTAATGCTAAAACTAATCTTTGCTGTTATTAAACATGTGTTTAATTTTGAACAGCCTGTCTTATTGAAATACCAGATAAAAGATTTGGGGAATAGTTTCAAACTCTGTTAAGTCCTATAAATTCTACTAAAATAGGAAAAAACCAGAGGACAGCAAATCTGTTATGTATGAGACATTAGACATTTTATGATTTGTTTATATCATTTTATCGTTTGTTTACAGCCTTCATGAATTAGTAGAGAATGGTAAAAATGGATACACTTTCAAATCCAGCGATGAACTTTCAAATCAAATAGTTGGGTGGTTCGAAGACTTCCCTAGAAATGAGAAACAGAATCAAATTGCAGAGAGAATGAGAAGTGAATTAAAAACATTCCAAGAATCTAGATGGGAGGACAACTGGACTTTAAGAGTTAAAGAAATATTTGAATCATGAATTTAATTAACATTTAAGAATCATAATTAATAAGGGGCCAATAATCTGTTATGTGATATAAGTAAGTAAATTTTATTAATTGAATCGTTAAATAAATATTATAATTAAAACAACTTTTCTTTTAAACCTTATATTTAAAACGCATTAAACATTGTAAATATTACAATGACACTTTTTACACTAAGAGTCTTTCAATTTCTTGATGAATGCCCTGGATTTGGGGCTTCAACTGTGATCCTTCGTTAATTGTGATTGAACAAGCAATGATCGGACGGGACACTCCACAGGCACGTCCTAAAGCCTGCTTTGATCGTACAAACACATACGGTACATTCTTGTCTTCGCACAAAATGGGAATGTGTAGAACAATTTCCAGGGGCTCTGCATCAGCTGCCATGACAATGAACTCCGAGAGACCTCTGTTCAAGGTTTTCGTAGCCTCGTTGGCACCCTTACGGAGCTGCTTGTAGTTGGTCGCCTGTTGCACCAGGTTCAGGATCTTGGCCGTGAGAGCCGCGTCCGCGAGAGGGTACGCTTTGGGGTTAACTGCTGCCTCATCACCCTGGAAATGAGTTAACATTATATTATATTATTTTGTTAATTTTTGGTCAGTGTCATCTTATAAAGATGCTATTGAACAATATGTTGATTTTATTAGTTCTAAGGGTCAATGGAGACAAAAGACAGTCCGCACAGTTGTTGAAACGGTGAAAGAAAATATAGGGTCCAACTTAATATGCTGACAAGAGGATGATCAGACCGTCAAACTGAACAACTTTCTCTATGGGACCAACATCGAAATCGCGAAAAAAAAATCTGCTGTCCAATACATTTGGCTCGAGTAGGTTTAAAGTTTTGTATGGAAGAGCTGATTTTATTTTCGCGATTTCGATGTTGGTCCCATAGAGAAAGTTGTTCAGTTTGACGGTCTGATCATCCTCTTAAAAAATTTTCAGCATATTAAGAAGGACCCGTATACCGCATGGAATTTTATGTAGCAATAGGGCGCATGAGTGATTGACATGTGATATAGCTCATCCTGACATGAAAGAGGAAAGTTGGGGTTTTTTTGCAGATTACAGACATGCGAGTACACATAAGTATAGTTTACGAGTTGCAAAATACCGGGAAATAATACCCCACGCGGAACATAACCTAAAAATCATTCATATGTTTGTTTTTAAAAAACATCAAATGGAGGGAAATGTCTTTATTTGAACTGAAAGGGAACTCAACCGCTGTACTTTACTATTCCTAACATTTAATTTAAGTTAAAATTACAAAATTACTTACCATGTTTACTTAGAGCACGTTTCGTTTGAGATCAAAACAAAATTATTAGACCTCTCGGCGATTACTCGCTTCACTGAGGAAACTGGATGAGGATGGGGAATTTGTGAAAAAAAGCACGAAAAGAATTATAATTTGCGTACAAATATGAAAAAAAATCTGAAATAACTTCAATGCACCAAATAAACGGCAGCACAGCACGCGACCTAAAAAATGTAAAAATTGTTTGACATGACATTGACAGATTTATTTTTTAAATCTATCGGCAGTGACGTTCACTCAACGTAATTCAATAGATCGATTATGAATAAAAACATGTGGAGAATAAAGGGCTTTTTCATTTCATTTTTCTGCATAGGTAGCATGGCACCGTGTTATAGCGCTATCAAACCTTCGCTCTCTTTCTATTTGCACGTGAACGAACGAGATAAAAGGCGTGATAAAGCCATATCATGTGTAGCATGCTACGGCTTCTGCATGGGTAGCATGCCACCGTGATAAAGCGCTATCAAACCTTCACTCTTTTTTTATTTTCACGTGAACGAACGAGATAAGGGTAGTCAGAGATATTCTGAAACCTCGGAACATCCATGTTTCACCAGTAGTACCGAAACTCTGCCCAGTGTGACGGGGGATGACCCGTCGCGTCGCCACGGATCGCCGGCCGTCTGTCGCCACGCTCGGATTTATTCTTGGTATACAATTCGGTATGTCAAGTTTTTTTTTGTCTTCATTTTTATATTTTTTACGGACAGAAGACATAATTTTAAGATACCTATTTCATTCTTATTGCGATTCATCGAGTTTATCAATATAAATTTAATTTTTAAATTATTTTGATCTGTAATCTCTAAGTGCAAAAATGGTGGAGAGAAAATAATTCGAACTCCATGGAGAAAAACTACCTACAGCTGTATTTAAAAAAATAAAAACCTGCCTCCTCTTTCTAACTCTATGCTGGAAAAAGATACGGCAACATCAAATGTCAAATTCTGACATTGTGAAAGTATTTTTTTTTCCTAATGGCCGGTTATGTTAAGTTGATTTTATGTTTACCAAGGAGTTCACAGGTATGCCAGTGACGTCACTGCACGGACCGAAAAACGACGTTATTTTATTAAAAATATCTGTAATCCTTTCATTTTAAAATCTCTGACATAGAAAATATGATTATTGAGACAATTATCTCGAAATGGTTTTCGATTCAGCCCTCCAAAAAAAAACTTGACACACCGAATTGACAACACATTTCATTTTAAGAAAGGTACCAAAATAAGAAAACCATTATTAGACCATTATGAGATTATGTGATTCAAAGCTTATATCAAAATTATAAGATTTTTCTGTCCATTATTTCTCGAGTTATTTGAAAAATACTGAAAAATATAATATAGGTTGAATGAGATTTTATTCCTTTGCCTGCTTGGCTTTTCTATTGTATTTGACAGTTTTTATTTTTAATGTCATTGAGGCCAAGTAAAGCCTACGTTTTTCAGAAAATTCAAAAGTAAATTAAAAATAGAAATATCAGTTAAAAATTTAATCTAAAAAATATGTACCGTAAAACGGGGTGAATAGGGATCGGGGTGTGAATAGGGACAAAACCGGGAACGACATTTGAAGCTGACCATACTTGGCCTATGAGCTGACCTAACGAAAATTAAAAAACGTCAAATTGCTGTGAATTATTTTCATGTGTAGTAGAATATTCGATCTTTTTACTGGCAACACCGAACCGCAGTTAAGTTAGTTACAGAGGAGTTTTTGGCGGGCTTTGGTAGCTGACGTTTGGAGTCCTTATATTTCATCGAATTTTTATTGTTTATAGTGAGTTTTGGTTCGTAAAATTGGTGTTGTTTTGCGTAACAAAGTGTCGTGCAAGTGAATAATATATAGTTCAGTGAAATATGATGGTGCATGGGTCGTAAACAGGAAAAGTGTTCCGTGATTTTAGCGCGGCAAAGCGGTCGGTTCACCTCTTTCCTGTGGACTTCTCTGCTTTTCCTGCGTCTTTCGATTGCCTCCAAAAACTCCAAAGAACCATCAAAACGTCGAATACCAACGTTTTAATGTGAAAACAGAAGAAAATTAAAAATAAATTAAGATTTAGCCAAAAGGTCTAGTAACCAGGCTAGTAAATATATTAAAAAAAAAAAAAAAAAAAAAAATAAGTTAGTTACAGATGTCAAAATTTTACTTTCATTTGAAGTACCTAAAGCGGTGGTTATTTTGTTCTTCAAAACTTCGGTTTTTTTATGAAAAATTAAAGTGTTTTTATAGTAAAGAGTGGTTTAATCCAACAATCAGTTATTGGCGGAGCTACACAAAAGCAGGTAAGTCTAGATATTAAGTACTTTTAGTTAGAAAGCAAAATATTTAAAGCTTGGTGATTTTGAATTATTTAAGAGGTTATTAGACACGACTGAGGGGTGAATAGATACGTCTATGGTCTGAATAGGAACGAGATACCGGGTTAATAGGGACGATTGAGAGTTGAATTGGAACGGTAAAGTTTGTATTGGGACAGGGTTGTCACTTGTGATTTGTTATTTTCTTCGTTATTTATTGTAATGTTTAATTCCCCTTAGTTGTTTTCTTTTTATTTATTTATGCAGTGTGTAACAAAACACCCTAGTAATATTTAATGGGGTGTTCTAGACCATAAAACTGAACATCTATTTATTTAGATAAGTTTTGGACAACCCTACAGATTTTTCCCCATTCACCCCTGTTCCGTCCAAGTTCACCCCGCTTCAAGTATAAATAGGGACAGCATATATTTTGGTAGAAATCATTGGGAATTTATATGGTTTTTACCCGACTGCGACAGAAGGAGGGTTATGTTTTTCGAGCGTATGTATGTATGTATGTATGTATGTTTGTATGTCTATTTCTTTGGCACGCGCTACAGCCTAAACGGCTTGATGGATTTTAACGTATGAGGTGTCGTTAGATTCGTAAAAATCGTGAGAGTGTCATAGGGTACATTATTTTAATATGGCGTATGCGAATTAGAAAAGAGAGGGGGGAGAATCCAATTTTTTTCGTAAAAAAATACAATATGGGTATCAAATGAAAGCTGGTGAAGAGCAGATTCCAAATATATATATATTATATTATATTTATGCAACCATTTTGACACAAGACTAAAAAGTATGAAATATATGAATATGAATAAACTAAATTATTTAGAAAAACAAAAAACGCGACTGCATAAAAAACTATTAATTAAAAAGATAAAAACAAGCTCCTTAAATCAGCTATAATAACTTTGTTTAAGCAAATTAATACAATTTGAATGTTATTACTTATTAGGTAGGTAGGTATTGCAGGCGGGGACAAACCAATAACCAACAAATAGGTCATTTTTCTTTGTCCCCGTTTGCGATACCTACCTACCTAATAAGTAATAACATTCAAATTGTATTAATTTGCTTAAACAAAGTTATTATAGCTGATTTAAGGAGCTTGTTTTTATCTTTTTATTGTTTTTGTTTTTGCATTTTGGGAGAGTATGAATAGCCGGAAAGATTTTGAATGAGTAACCAAGGTTATAGTCGTCCTACAACATTGATTAATTTCAATGTGAAGTCCGATTTTGTGCCTATTCACCCCGTTTTACGTATCTCTTATTTTTTAACCTATTTTTATATTTTTCATTAAAAACTGGTGGTTAAAAAAATGAAATGTTGTCAATTATCGACCGTCAAGGTCGCCAAGGCGCGCCTCGACTCCTGCCGCCGCCGTAGTATGGCAGCGAGATATAACGCTATCGCACCTTAGATCTCTTTCTATTTATAATAGCAAATAGAAAGAGCGAAGGTGTGATAGCGCTGTATCACTGCGGCTTGCTACCTATGCTGTATGTGATACGCTTAAGCTTAAGTTTTTCTTTGTGGTAAATCCAATCTGAATAAAAAACGTTTTCATACACAAGATCTTGGAAGGAGAGCATTTACAAAATAAAACAACTTCATATCATTATTTTAAGGTTCTTTTTATTTTATTAAATCTTAATATTAGTTTAACATAGATTTGCTATGTCCTGGAGCATTTTATTTATAAATGTTTGTTTTATTTTTTAACCTATGTGATCCCATGGAAAATGTTTATTAAAATTTCCACAATAGCATTTATTATAATTTGTTTCTTTGATGATATTGAGTTGTTTTTCTGTATTGCTTCATAAGGTTTTAGTTTAATGTAAGCCAATTGGGACAGAGAAATCACATATTTTATCTTATACTGTTTAGTTTGCATCTAATTTCTGTTTGATTGTTTTTTCAAACAATCATATTGTTCACTCACTTCACTCTTCAGTCTTTATGAAGCACCTTTAGGCTTCACATATTTATACTAGTTCGGTTTTTTAAATGCGTTTTGATTCTGATGTTGCTGGTTATTTTGATGCTGCTGGTTGTTTTGATGCTGCTGGTTATTTTGATGCTGCTGGTTATTCTGATTCTGACTGGAAAGGAACGCAAGGTGACCCTTAGGGCATTTGTTAGCGTAATGCCCCTTTGTACCGCACTTGAAACAGGTGACTTCCTCAAGTGGTTTGTGCATCATCGCGTGACGAGGCATTCTCGGGCCGCCTTGACCTATGCCCATTGGTGGCGGAGGGCCAGATTCTTCGCCTTCAGCCGCCGGCTTCACGTAGCCGAGGGCTCGGTATCTGGCTTCCTCTTGCTTTTGAGCGGCTTCTCTTTGCTGGAATTTGAATGAAGAGTGGTTAAATTTGATTTTTTATTGGAAGAAAAACATTTTAATAATAAATTTTCACAATCAATTCTTTATAGGAGGCTGGTTTGCCATATTATACATTGCTTTCACCCTAATATTATAATATAATATTATAAATCCATAAGTGAATTTATGGCACCATTTTCCCATCAAAATTACTACTTCTACTTAGTAACAAAAGTAGTTAAATTTTTATTTATGTTATCAGTACTTTCTTAGAGAGTAAACTTTAGTTTTGTTCATAGATCATTGCATTTTAAAGAAGCATCAAATCTTTCAGTTTATTGATAATAATAATTTGCTAATGTCGCTGGCTGTATATGTTTCAAAGAATAGGCAGAACAAAATTAATCTGTGATAAGTACAAACAAATTTTAAAGTAGCAGAACAGATGTCCCAAAAAAAAATTTACACTCACCTCTTGTGGAATCTTGTTGCACGTAGTAGCTTTATGACCGACTTCCGAACAATAGTGACAAACAGGCAGACGCTTAGCATCTTTAGTCTGTTCAGGAGGTGCGGGTAGCTCGAAGCGAGGGTGCATGAACTTGCAGGCCGGGCCGTCGGGGCAGAAGCCACTGAGGTAGTTCATGCAGAAGACTCTTCGAACGTGCCGGTGGCGACAGTGGGGACCGTGTCTACAGAATCCTCTGTCATACCTGAATATAACAATAAATAAGTGTTGATTTCTTTCTATTTAACAGATTACGCCATGCAGGAAGATGCCATCCATATCCTAAAAGACTCAATATTTTTTTATTTTTTTTTTGACGTTCATCATTGTTGCTATCTGTTTCAGACAACAATAGGCTACTCCTTTCTCTGACAAAAGTGTCTTTCGTCTGGTCCTCAATATTGGTATAATTTATCCAGTTAGTAGGAAAGTTGTGATCTTATTCCAAAAGTCTAGTCCAAATGGTGGCATTAGGACTTGACATGTTGCAGAGACATATTTTGTGAGTATAGTAGTATAGATGCAGATTTTTATTGCATAGGGAAGATTGGAGAAGAGGGGACACCTTTGCCTAGCAGTGGGACGCAAAGCAGGCAGAATAAGCTATAATTATTTTCCATTACCTATTCTAAAATATTTTGTGCAAAATGTATAAATAAATAATTTCTGCCTTTTACCATACAACAAAATGCAAAGTTTCTAATTGCTTCAAAAGTTAAATAAACATAACTTTTAACAAGTTAGTTTATAAAATGCATGAAACATACCAAGGACAGTCTTTTATCTTGCTCTCAGGATCTATATGAAGGAACGGGCACTCCTTATTGTGACAAGCGTTGAATCTGGCGTAGAAGTAGCACTCAGGCATCTTGGACATGTCATATTCGTGCAGGAACTCGCATTGGTCTCCCTTCTTGCACAGGCCTCGCAGCCAATGCTTGCAGACCACGGTGCGGTCCCCGCGGACGTGTCTGTACGGGCACTGAGGGCCGTTGTTGCAGCCCCCGGCCTGGCTGTGGAATTCGCATACAGCCGCTGTCGACTCTAAAAGATCGAAAACATTTTAGGTTATTGAAGTTTTATCATTGTTTTTTTCTATAAATTCGAAGGCAGGATGTATAATGTAGTATCTAGAAGGTGAATCGTGGATAAATGGTGATCTGAAGAAGGAAATAATGTGATTTGTAAACTCACTGTCCATTCCAGGGAAGGGTAAAGGCAGCGCTCCATATTGCTGTTCCAGGGCATAGTCAATGTCGAATTTTAAGTGATCTACGTTTGCAACTATTACTTCCATGATTGACACAGAATATTAGGCTGCTTGTTATTTAATTGCACGGAAAAAATAACGAAGAATCGTTAATCGCTGGCAAACAAGTTGGCCAATTTCGCCATTTGCTGAAATGACAATTGACAATTTGACAAATGACAGTGACAGTGACAGAAAAAATGCTAGTGCGTTTAGTTAGTTGATTTGAATTCAGTAAATTGGTTTCATGTCTCTCATGCAGACAATAATTATTCAAATATGCCTATATATAAATTATTAGTTCACTTTTTCATTGTTTGTTGAACTTTGTAAGTTTTCATTATTCTATTTCTATTTTTAAAATATGGCTGCCATCTTGGGTTGTGATGATTTTGCCAATGTCGAGTTTTTGTAGCAAAAGTGCTTGACGTTGTACGGTTATGAAGATATTTTGGTGACTTCAAGGGTTGTTCTTACAAAAGAACACTATCTTGAGCCACCACTGGAGCCCCGCTGTCGAGCTGGGAGGGGGAAACCGACGAGCGACACGCGACACGCGACCAGCCACTAGCAGATCGACAACGCGACTCCTTTTCATTATAATGAAAGCAAAATATACTATTTCTCTTTTGAATAATAAAACGCAAATATAGTAGACCCATTTTTGCAACAAGTAAGGAGTGTGAAAGAGATATCACAGAGCATTGCACCGATAGTACTCTCTTGCTCTATGATATCATATTTTCAGTTCAGACAGTGTGAATAAAAAAAAAGCGTGATCAAGTTGTCAACATCTCGCTCGGTGTCGTGGTTATTTTATATTTTCCTACAATTTTATAGTAATTCTATTCACAAAATGTCTATTTCAGACATGAAACACTCACTAAGGAAACTAGATTTTCCTGCCAGTGCTAAAGAAGCCCTCCTCAAAATTGGTAAACATTTTTCCTTCCCATGTTTTCCCATCGCAAATTCCTCTTCATTTATCACAATAAAATATTTGCAGAGCAACTGCTGATAGGCAGGTCGGGTGCTTCAAGCAAGCAAGTTGATATAGCGATGGAAATTATATCAGAATTAGTGTTTTGTGAGGCTGACCGGCGGGGTAATCGCCGGGGAGGTGGTCTGAACCCTCTGCAGGAGTTACAGCTCATTGACGTGATATGCGACTACCTCTCGGCGTGCGCGAACGAGACTACGAAGAACACTATATTTCTGTCCCTGTTCGGCGGCATGGAGAGTCAGAGGAGATTGAAAGTATTGAGTATTCTGGCTAGTATAGCGGTTTCGGCTTCCAGTACGCCTGTGAGTTAATACATTTATTTCTACCTTTAGTATTTTGAGGGCAGCGCAGCATCGGTCATTATTGTGATCCTTGGGGAAGGCCTATGTCCAGCAGTGGACGTCCATCGTCTGAGATGATGATGATACCTAGCTTAATCTGTTGTATAACATTCTATACACAAAAGAATAAGAATTGTATTTGCACTGATCCTTGAGAAAGCCATACAAGTGGGTGACACATATGTGACCCTCTCACATTTCAGCCCATTCTCAATTCATTGGCGATATCAGTGAAACGTCGCACACAAAAACACTGCCTCAATTGGTTTCTTTTACTTTCATTGGTTCTTTCTTTTTAAAATCTTTACCGGCTTGATTGGTCCTTTTTACTTTGGAAACTGCCTTGATTGGTTCTTTTAGTGCTGAACACAAAATAGTTTATGAATATTTATTTTATTTTGTTCATATTTATTTATTTAATGACTTCCTATGTGACTACCTCTCGGTGTCTGCGAACAATTTATTTTACACAAGATATGTTATCTTTATAAAAAATCGGTCGTTTTGAGACTTCACTGTGCGCATGATAGTAACATATCTGCTTTGTTTGGTATAATATCATTGTTTAGATTCTTATTATACACAAAACAACATAATTGTAAACTGCCCCGATTGGTTCTATTTACTTTGTTTGCAGCCCTGATTGGTTCCTTTTACTTTGTATACTGTCTTGATTGCTTCCTTTGACTTTTGTTTTATTCTTGCCAGCCCCATACTCTTCTTCATGTCTTAAATTATTAAAAAAAAATGCAGCCTAAACAAAATTGTGTTCTACCCAAATTCCAGGTCCTACTAGCTGTAGGAGTGTGGCTTCAACAGATGGGTTGCTCCTCGCCCCAATCACTGCAACTCGTAGAGAATGTAATCAGAGATCATTTCTACCTGAACACATCTAACCAGATCGCCCTGAAATCTCTAGCGAACACTGCACCGCAGTTTGTATCTAACTTCATAACGGCGGTCACGGAGTTGTATATGCATAATGGGCAAGGTGTAAAGAAGATGCCTCCCAAGAATCTGTTGGAAGTTATTACATCTTGGGTATGTATTATTAATTCTGCTACAAGATTTGCTAATTTAATGTTTAACTTGGGGGCCCATATTCAGAACTATTATTATTATTGAGTTAATTGGGCCTTAACAGACTTGCGCCTGTGCCACTTCGACCATCGCTGATCTTTTGTGAATGCCCTTTCTACAATTCCCTATTAATCCCTACAGCAGTTAGAAATCGCAGTAGGTTTTTCACAGGGAGGTTTTGTATCTCATCTGGAGTCAGTACCTGTCTGCCAAGATGAATACTTCGTTTGTGCGTTAGTGGACCACAATTCAGAACTAGCTGTTACCCGTTGCTTCGTCTGGGATGTGACTATTCCTTCTTCAGAGTTCATCAGCCATCAAAATTCAAACATTTTTTTTTTTTTTTTTTTTTTTTTTTTAATCTAATTTTTTTAAGGGACTTTTGTACTTATTGCACATGTTAGTCCCATCGTACCCTTTTACCAATATACAATTACAATTAAAAAGGTATATAACTAAAATATACATCTTACAACTATTTATGGCGACACTGATGAGTTCACAAAGGTGAACAAGCTCCTTGCAGCCTCCGACCCTGGTGATGCTAAAATTGAGTGGAACGTTCCAACATTGAGTCTGTTCAACCCTAGTTTTCCCATCAGTGCCTCCCGATCCCGCTCGTACCGGACACATTCCACCAACAAGTGGTACACATCCTCAATCACCCCGCACGTCTCACAGTTTGGTGAGTCTGTCCTTCTCATTAGGTACCCAAATTTGTTCAGTGGCATGTGTCCTGACCGAAGCCTATGTGCTAACACCACATTCTTCCTACCTAGATGGGCAGCATTAGACCAAGGTATAACGGACGGCAGACCTTGTATCGACTTGTACCAAATGCCCTTTTCTTTTGATTTTTCGTTGAAATTATCAACCCATAGCTGAAAACAATTATTTTTGAATTTTGAAAGCACTTCCGAATAATTTGGTACAAAATCTAGTTCTTTTCCTTCCAATGTAGCTCGCTTAGCCAAAAGGTCTGCTTCCTCATTACCCCTTAGTCCAATGTGTGATGGAACCCATTGCAACATCAGATCCACTCCACCGGTATTGAGATCTGTCATTTTGGCCAAAATAGTATATGCTATCGATACACCTCTTTTACCAGAGGCGCATCGAGCAATATGCTGTAAGGCACTCTTGCTGTCACTACAAATTACGACATTCCTCACCTTCCTGGATTGTACGTACGATAGTGCTTCTGATATTGCAATGAGCTCCAATGACATAATAGAAACGTTACTACATCCTAATTTGAACATATTCTCAAATACTAGATTGTGATTAGACGGGTCATAAAACGCAGCACCAAGACCGCTAGCGCTCTTTGACCCATCAGTGTACACAATCTGCCAATTAGGGTATTTTTCCCGTAATTCCGACAAGGCATTAAACTTAACCGTGTTGATATCAGTTGCCTTTTTTGAGAGTTTTACACAGTCTAATTTCAGTCGAATGAGCGTGTTGATGTTCAAATTAGTAACCCATGTTTGTAGTGTGAACATTTCCAAGACTGGGGACGAGCTAACGGGTTCCTCTTTCGTCTCAATATATGATAGAGCCAGCAAGGGCTTCTTCTTATTAGACCAGTAACTGTTGGCGCAGAGCATGCCAAGTTCAGACAACAGGGTGACTGTCACATTACTCGACCGCGACATCGCCTTCAGACAGCACTTGATGGCTAGATATTTCCGCCTTATGTACAGTGGAACGACACATAACTCACTCTCCATCACATGGATGGGGGTGCTTCTTATAAAACCACCTATGACTCTTAGTGCCTGGTTTTGCACCTTTTCCAGCTTATATACAACAGATTTGGCAGCATTATCATATAAATAACAGCTATAGTCTATTCTGCTTCTTATTACTGAAATGTAAATTCTACGTAAATGTTTGGGATGCAATCCCCACTCCGCACCTGCCAGGACCTTCAATAAATTGATATATCTTTGAGATTTTTCCGCAGTCTCGTTAATGTGTTTACTCCAACGCAAGGACTTGTCCAACCAAAGGCCTAAATATTTATAACATTGTACCTGTTTAAGTGTACACTCATTTACAGTTAATTGAACGCTTTGTCTGCTATGACCCCTGCTAAAGATACAATATTGAGACTTGGTCGGAGACACTCTTAAACCTATGTTATCTAATATTATCTTAAGACTATCTAAGGCACTTTGAATTTGGTCCCGGCTTTGGAGCAAATCTTTGTTCGAGGTGTATAAAACAAAGTCATCTGCGTACTGACAGATGAACACATTATTAATATTTTTACATATTTCTACAGTAGCTAGGTTGAAAAGTAATGGGGAGAGGGGATCTCCCTGAGCCAAACCTCTAGAGGTATTTCTAATACATATGTTTGTTTCATCAAGGTCATCTTTAATTTTAAGGCTTCGCTCACTTAAAAAGTTCCATAAATATCTACATATATTTTTGCCAACTTTAAGATTGTCTAAACTCGTAATCATTTTGTCAATCAGTACATTATTATAGGCACTTTCAATGTCTATGAAACATGCAGCCGTTGGAGTCTTTTGTGAAAAGCCTATTTGGATTTGTGTTATTAGCCTAACCAAACAGTCTTGACATGATTGCCCTCTTCTAAAGCCCGTAGTACCTTCAGCTAAGATACAGTTTTTTTCAACAAACCATTCCAGTCGTTTTACCAATATGGTGTGAAACATTTTAGCACAGCAGGACATCAATGATATCGGTCTCAGTTTTGTATTATCACCTGCCTTTGGGATTGCAATCACCATTATATCTCTCCATTGTTTTGGAACATCGCCTGTATATAGTATGAGGTTGTACAGCTCCACTAAATAAGCCTTACCCACCGAAGGCAGATGATAAAGCATAGAATATGTGATTCCGTCACCACCAGGTGCCGTATCTTTCTTTTTTAAGCAACTTATTAATTCGTGCATGGTAATTTTTGTTTCCAGCATATTATTAACAGATCTGATCACTGGTGGCTCTGGAGCCACATAGTCCGGAGTGAGACTTAGTAATAATTCTTTCTTCCTATCCATAGCAATACCTGATTGAGTATTTTTGTAGCCTTTAATCCAACGGATTTTGCGCCACATATCAGACACCGATGTTGACTCATCTATACTATTGCAGTATTTTCGCCAGTCATCACCTCTGGCTTTTCGTATAGCAACTTGGGCATCTTTAGTTTTGATTTTTAATACATCTAAGTTATCTGGGGTTGGGTTGCGCCTAAATTCACGCAGAGCCAATCTACGTAGTGCCACTAATTTTGAAAGTGCAGGAGTCCAGTATGATTTGGCTTTAAACTTATTTTGTGGGTTATTACAAATTTTGTACACCGGAATACTTTTATCAGTTGCTTCATGTATATTATTAATAAGAAAATCATATTTAGCTTGCACATTTGATTCTTCTGGTGCATTAAGTAGCTGTTCTTCAATATGACTACTATAAATTTCCCACTCAGCCAGTCTAAAATTGCGTCTTCTAGTAAATCTCAAAGAGTCAACATAATTAAATTTTATTTTAATGATGAGATGGTCACTTCCCAAGTTTTCATTCATTATGCCCCATTCACAGTTAACAGCTATATCTAAAGAAGCAAATGAAATATCCGGAGAGGTTTTTTGGATATTACCATTCACTAGTCGGACTCGGGTGTGACTCCCATCATTAAGTGACATGTAATTATGTTCCAAAGCGGCTTCATGTATCATTCTGCCCCTAGTGTCATTCTTCGATGACCAATTGGAATGGTGAGCATTAAAGTCTCCTATTATCAGACATTTACTAGAAAACGTATTAAAAATTTTATCCCAATCTGCTTGAGTTGGGTGAACAAAAGGTGGATCGTCCGCAGGACAATATACCAGGACAATATTTTGAATTTTACAGCAGTTTAGTACTTCAAGGCATAAAAGTTCTATACCGGTGTTATTAACATTTATGATTTGACATACCTGTACTTTGATTGATTTGTGGATTATAGCCGCAACTCCCCCATAAGAATCAATTCTGTCTTTACGATATACATTATATTCACTTACATGTAAACCAGATTCAGGTGCCAACCAGGATTCAGATATCAGGGCTATATGTATCTTTTCAAAGGCAAGCAAGAGTTGTAACTCAGTAAGTTTAGGCCGTAAGCTTTGTGCGTTCCACTGTACTATATTCAAAGAAATATTTTTATGATTGTTATCCATTGCGAATGAGGCCCATAATATTCCCAAACATATCATTGTCTTTTATATAAGTTAAAATATACTTGACTGCATTTTCAACCAAAAAACTTATTATCTTTCTAAACTTGGCCGATACACTTGTTTGACTAAAGCATATTTCCTTAAACTTTTGCAGATACTTTTCAAAGTTAATAGACTTATTATCATGCAACTTGTTTCTCCTTTCTCTTGACTGTTCACTCTCTGAAGTGTTTTCCTCACTCTCATCGTCATTAAAATTTTCATAATTTTCAGTTTTCTTATTTTTCCTAGTTCTTTTTCTTTTTTTCTTTGAACGTTGCTGTCTCTCTCTCCTATTATGGTTTACTTGAATATCTGATTCATCTTCCTCTTCTTCGGTTTTCTCGGGCCCCTCTTCTTGTACTTTCTCTTGGCGATCCTGGTTTGCTAATACGTCTCTATAGGACCTTTGATTCTGCTGTGGTGTAGCTGTGGATGCATTCTGTGCGTCAGCATGTACCCTGTGCTGTTGGTCTGTGTTGCTGTCAGTTTTATTGTTCCTGTCTTGATAGATAATCAGTGCTCCTCTGTATGGTAAGTTTTCTTTGCACATTATTTCCCTTATCTCTTTTTCCTTTAGGAATACAGGGCAGGTCTTACTCAAAGCCATGTGATTTCCGTGACAGTTCACGCATTTGTACTCAATTATCTCACAATTTGGGTGGTTGTCCCCACATTTTGGGCAAATAATTTTCCTTGTGGGGCATGATTTAACAAGATGCCCGAACTTCCAGCAACCAGAGCACTGACTGACAGGGAAGGTGTATGGTTCTACCATGAACCGATATCCATACCCATACACAAAAGCAGGTACAGTAGGGCTCTTGAAGCCTACTCGAACGGTTGCACTATTCACCCATGTTCGCTCATAAGTTTGGCGTTTAAGTCTTTTCACCGACACGATCTCCACCTCACTCTTTATATTTTCCAGGATTTCAGCTTCTTCTGTGTCCACATCTATCTCCCTAACAATTCCATATGTCAGGTTCATTTCGTTCAACAAATAACATTGGAAATCAAGGCTTTTAAATTTTGTGGAGTTAATCAGTTTTTCTGCACTTTTTCTATTTCTGAATTCAATATAAGCTTTAGTGATACTTTTGAACTGTATCTTGATAATATCATCAACGCCTTCTGCTTTGAGCAGCTTTGCCATTCCAAATTTTTTGGGTAACGGACTTTTGCCTGTGACACACACTGTAACTTTTTGTAGGTCTACCTCCTTATTATTAGCTGTATCAGACTTATCAGACTTTCTGGAGAAGCTCCGTGCCAAACGTTTGTTCCCCACGGTTGTGAATCCATCATCATCAACCTCTTCCACACTTGGTTGTCGCATTCTCTTCCCTGGTACTCGCTCTCTTCCATTATTGGAATAGCCTTCAAAATCTTCACCCAAGATAATTTGGTTGATCTGTTGCTCACTTAACACCATCTCTTCCACAATATCACTACCACCACCTTCACTCGAACCAACGTTATTGTATATTTCACTCATTTTTGGTCTTAATTTTCATTTTTTTTAAAAGAGGGTAAATCGAAATTTTTATCACGACACAAGGATAGTTAGTAACTTTCAATGCGTGCGCTTAGCCCGGCGTCTCGCGCGTGACTGATTCAAACATTTTTATTCATGATAATAGGTATCACATAGACAAAAATTATGCAAGAAAGCTCTTAATTGAGATTCTTTGATTTTTTGCAGGTTTACTCAAACCCGACGCTGTGTATGTCGGCGCAACTGAACCCGGCCACCCTGCCGAGCGGCGCCATCCCGATGGCCGCCGTGACGCCCCTCGCCGGCCTCGTGCACTGGTGCGCGCTCGCTCCTCTCTACATTGACGATGGTAGGTTACTAACTCGGTAATCTATGCTTACCATGGTTCGAATCCTGAAGACTGAATCCCGATATATGTGTGACTGCTAGTGGACTTATCTATGTACACCACTACATAAGTGTAGGCCTGTGCCGCTGCTGTAGGGATGAAGATGCTGATGTAGAAGCTGATTTATAGATATTTTAGTAGGAAAATTATTATTAACCTATTAATTGCTGTGGTGCAATCTGCACGAAGAACAATGCGTTTTCTACCGTGTCTGGAATAGCCGCATATAAGGGGCTAAAAGATTTGTTCAATGCAAAAAGCATAAGCATATGCTCACGACTATATTCCCCGAGGGGGTAGTCAGAGATATTCTGAAACCTCAGAACATCCACGTTTCACCAGTAGTACCGAAACTCTATCCAGTGTGACAGGGGTGAGCCCGTCGCCACCCGCTGCCATCAATGCAAAAAGGACTAAGAAAATGGTATGTCAAAAAAGTCATTACTTACCGATAGGTAGTGTCTTCTTTCACTATGTAACAAGAGGATTATGGTTTATTTTACAAAACAATTTCTCATTTTAGCAAGGATATCAATGTACTAAAGTCTATGCATTTTAGTTTTTTTCATTTAACTTCAATGGTTTTAACACTCCTAATTATTATTTCCCTACAGAAGTGATAGACCTAGAAGTACCTCTAAAGAAAATCAAGCTTGAAGATTCGAAAGAGAATTTCAAACCCGTCCAAAGCCTGCTCACGGAATCCGAGTTGTATATAAAACTGCACCTGGGAGTCCTGCATAGTTTGCGAGCTGGCAGGAGGACGCACGGGCCGCCCACCGCGGTCAACGCGCAGCACCTCGCCGCCATGACGCCCGTCGTGCAGGCGCACACGCATCTGTTGGTGCAGCGAGGTGTTGCAGTGCTGAATGACGTCAAGTTACAGGTCAGTTGCTGTTTAGAATAGAAGTAACCATGTCTGTTGAATAGTACCTATGCATAGAAAATGCAGACTCCTTATTACCAACTGACTGTGTTTTTGCTATTAATAGGGTGGTTTCACCACTTCTGGATAAGTTCTTAATAGCTTAATTGACAGATCATTTGACATATTTTTCACACCTACATAATATGTCAAACGAACAGTAAGCTAACTAGAACTTATCTAAAAGTGATGATGAAACTGGTCCTCATTGTCATTTATTTCCTCTGATTGTTGGTGGTCCATTCAACATCAAGATGATTTTCTCAGCCTTCAATATGATCTCGACACGATCGTCTTATCACAATTTTATAAATAACGAGAGTTTACCCGAGACTTTGTCCGCACAAATTATAAACCAGATTAAGTCAGATCATAAGCTATCAAACAAACAAAATTGCATCAAAATCGGTTCAGTCGTTTTTGCCTGATGCTGTTACAAACAAACAGATGTCATAGAATAACTACTCTTATGCAGATGGACATTAATAATAAAAAAGGTTGATTTGGAGTTAGGGATACCTAAAAACCATATCATAATCTTTTTCTTGTAAATATCTTTAATGTAATGTACAGACACTCTGTGACAGTTTTGTAATATGTAGTTTAGATTCACCTCTTAATTTTCTATCCTCGACAGGACTGTCTCGACAGAATCGGTCAAGCAGTTCAAGTGGCCCTCGCAAATGGTTGCGTATACGGCAACATCAACCACCTGCTCACTTCGCTCGCAACCCTCCCGGAGAACAGACTCCTCAGGATTATCATTAAGACACATCAGCAGACCATCTGACAAATGCTGTGAATTGTTACTGGTGTAGCCCGATTGAAAAGTATGGACAAGTTGATGACGTTTTGTGTACGTAACAAATATTGACACCTTTCCAAGTTTAGGCAGAGACTATGAATTTTCACTTTGGTGGTGACAACACTCAATATACATTGGCACAAATGGCGACAAATGCTCATTTTTAGGGCAAATTTCCAGTCATGCGTTATCCGCGCGAGGGCATGCATGTGGTTGATACATCAAATGTATGTAACATGCGGGCGTAGGAAATGGCCCTTAGAGCCGTTCCACAGCGGCGCGTGAGCGGTGTCCTGCATATAAAAATCTATGGTATGCCACATGAAGCGCACTCACACAAATTTTGTAATGCAATTATCAAAATAATTATGTAAAAAAACATTATACAGTAAAATGTTTTATTTATGAATTCTAGCAAACAGAGCATTTGTTTGGATGTTTTTTACAATAATTCTGGAAAGCTTATTTTAACTTCTCAGATCCCGTAATTAATAAGAAAAACAATAGAAATCTTTTGGTTATCTTATCTGACCTGATTTCCGGTCGCTGGGAGCCAAAAAGTGAATCAATGGTAAATAAAGTAGGCAGTGGCCATATTGTATTATTTCTTTACTGCATGTGACTAAGTGTAGGGACACACCTGCGGAACGTTCGGTTGAACACGCGTCTACTACGAAAAATTTTGCATATTGGTGTGTCGCTGGTATAGGGAAAAGCGTTGCGCGCGTATTCAACCGAACATTCTGCAGGTGTGTCCCTACACTAATGTTTGAGGTCAAAACATGATTGTAACAATGTATTATACTAGATTTATTATTAGAAGAATTAAATACAATAGTAAGTTAACAGTATTTTATTTCAAAACGGTCTAAATCTACGACTCTGTTTTATCTGTGCTATTTTCTTTTTGTCCTCCTCAAACTTCTGACGGAGTGACACAATGTGCTTCATCTTAGATTCTCTAATCTGGAACGTGTAGAAATTCTTCAGTTCTTTACGTTTATTTTTCTTTTCTTCTTTCGTAACTATTTTATTCTCTACTTTCTCTGTACGAGCAAAGCTTTGTACTTTGCCTTTCTTCGTAACCGTAACCCATCCTTCGTCATCTTCCTGTTCCAATTTCTTCTCTTTTTTCTCGGCACGTTTCATTTGATCGTCATACTTTTTCATGAACGTTTCAACTTTTTCCTTCAACTGTTTCGGTTGGTAAATAGAATTATTATAATCGTCTATCCATTTCTTTAGGCCGCTTTTAACTACATAATCATTAGAATTGACCGGTTGTAATTCAGTTAGTTTTAAAGCGTTATCTAATTCAGATACTTTTTCAAAGACAATGTAAGCGACATGGAATGATGCATTGCTTCCTTCTGATATAAATGTTTGTTTAAGTTTTACGTCAGTGGCTGTGGGTTTTAGGCATAGTTGAATGGATTCTATCGTCCCTGCTTCGCGAAAAGCGTTGGAAATACCGTTTTCGTCGACGTAAGGAGGTATGTTGACTACTAGCAAAGTTCTCCCGGACGGTTTGTCGTGTGTGTGTTCTCGTACTGAGTGTTCTTTGAAATAGATCGTGTGCGGTGACAATGAGTCTTCTGTTAGTTTCAGTTCCAACGCTGAAAACAAGATTTTGGTTTACAAACTCGTAACAATTATTGTAATATATTTACGGGCGGAAGTAGTCATCTCTACAAAAAAATTACCTTTGAAATCGTGAGTCCGTTTAGCTGTCTTCATTGTGTCCGGTTATTTCATCACAATTAAGTTTAGAAATTAGAAAATTTAATTACAACATCAGTTAGCAACAGCATGCCCTTGTTTTTGTTAAAAATTTTGAGGTTATATTTGTAAGATTGACATTTGAAATGTCGTTCAAAAATCTTTGTCCTTTTCGGAATGGGTGTGTT
Source organism: Agonopterix heracliana (assembly GCA_963693445.1). Taxonomy (NCBI): domain Eukaryota; kingdom Metazoa; phylum Arthropoda; class Insecta; order Lepidoptera; family Depressariidae; genus Agonopterix; species Agonopterix heracliana. The sequence goes on from OY856319.1 coordinate 18,377,311, forward strand.
CATTTCATAGAACTGGGTTCATTTCTATAATTTATGCAGTTCGCAAGCAAAAAAAGCTTCCCTGAATCACAGAAAAGTCTAAAATGGTAAAAAATGCAATACTTATGTTAGTTTTTCCGTAATAAAGCATTAAAGCATTCTCATTTTCTTAAAACAACGTCCATGCATTACCTTCGTTCAGAAATCAAAGATGGTCTTTGCCGTCTTTGCAGAATCTAGTCTATGATTATTTACGGTGATGTGACAGTTGATCTATTCTTGTCTATTGTTACTTTCCAGTTTCTGTCAGTTCCGTTGGCCAACGTCTGTTTTTCTCGTATTTTGTATAAATTTTACGGCCATGTGTGGTTATAATTACGTGCCGAACAAAAGTTCTAGTGATGTTATCCACCACTGCAAATAGTAAAGTGAAAAACCCCAAGGGGTCGGAGTTCTCCGATGTTCCCGACCGCGACGAAATCGGTCATGAAAACACAACGGATGATAAGGTCAGAGGTTATGTTGGTTCGTACGATGCGTCGTCGTCGTTCGGCGGGCCGCAGAGGGACGGTCGCTACCGGCCTCGAGGCCGTGTCAGCGAGTTCCGGCCGTCCAGGGGCAGCAGCCGCGGCGGCGGGAGGGGCCGCGGTGGTTTCCCGCCCCGCGGCGAGCGCGAACCAACCGACCATCCCTACAAATATCACGAACCGCTAGCTCAACAAAACAACGACAACTGGTCGCAAGGAACTAGCAACAAATTCTATGAGAGGTCCGAGTTAGTCATGAACCTGCCGGAAGACCCGCGCATATCCAAGCTGCTTCGCCGTCTGTGTGCAGAGGTCGACGTTGAGAATTCGCTCATCATTTGCAGCAAGTTGCAGGACGCAGTCATGATGCCTGAAAACGCGAGGTACATACGGCGTTCTTACGACATTTTGGTTGAGTCCCTACTCGATGTTCTCTATGATGCTCCAGGCCCGGAAACGAAGGAGAGCGCTGCCGTTGTTCTCGGCAGGATCGGGTATGTCATGGGCCCAGATTTTCGCAAACATCTTGACTGGATTGCGTCTACATACGCTGTACACAACTCTTCTATAAAGCATTTGCTAACTCTTTCATTTTCGGAGACATTCCAATTGGACTACCAGACACCACACTTGACAGACTTTGCTGAGATGACACTAGACAGAATGCAAGTTATTATTGAGGGTACTGACTCTGCCGATGTATTCATGGCTGCCATAAACGCTATGATTGTGATGTCTAATTCGTACCCAGAACATTTTGCTAATCATTTTGTTGATACCGTAGACATTTTAGTCGGTTGGCATGTGGATAACGCACAGCCTAAGAAGATCAAAGATTTTGCACTACATTCACTGTTCAAATTGAGTCGCCACTGGCAAGCTAACATTGCATTTTCAGTGAATTTGTTGAATCAATTTCTTGAAGACATGGTAGCTTACTCAACTGATTTGGATTCAAATAAAACTGATGAAGATGGAGAACCGACTACCGTTGAAGATTGCTTACAGAAAATAACATCTTTTCTGAATGTTTTTAACACTGTTGTGAAGAGTTTGGGGTCGTTACTCAACCCTTCGACGTCTCAAGCAGTATCTTGGACTTTTCTCTCGGATGCCATGACTAAAGTGCTACAAGTATTGTCTAAAACTTTGAAAGACGATGCAGAATCTGACTTGATATTGGCAGGTAACGAATGCATTACATTACTGCTGAAATATTTGCAGGGAAAATCAACATCATGCTCTCCTGCGCTATTTGCTATGATTAGCATGGAAATGACAAATTATTTGCAAGTTGATGAAAATGTTGGACTGAGTGTCATTAATCTGATATCAAAAACTATAAAGGAGATAGCTTCAAACCTTCCCATTGAGTTCATAATCCAAACTATAGGACCGGAGTCACTATTACGTCCACTGCGATATTCTGAAAGCTCTCTCATTCAACAAGGTGTGATGTCGGTCTACAGTAATTTGTTGAATTTGAAAAACATCCCACTTCTACAAGAGACTTACAAGTATGTTTTGACAGATATACAGAATTCTTATTCAGTTATTGTACCAGATATTCAAATAATTCCGCCAGATTATCATGAAGAAGTCACCAAAGAAGATGCGGAAAAGAATGTGATATTTTATCTTCAATGCTTATCGGAGCTAGCTAATGCAAGTAATTCCATTATTGGAATGTGGGCTTTGCAACCTAGCATTTTAGAACTATTGGCCATTAAAATGTGTCCTCACAATGATAATTTGTTGAAAAACGCTCCAGCTTTGCAATATTCTACACTGTACTTGCTTTATTCACATTGCAAAAAGAATAGTCATTTCATAGCTTCAAGTGACTTAGTAACAAACACTCAACAAAGAGCTAGTGATATATTTGGGTTATCCAACCTCAATCTGGGAGAGGTCTCTGGATCCAGTCCCACATCAGGACATCTTGCAGTCATACTAAACACACTGAGCATAATATTGCATGAGGGTGTGCCAAAAGAAACCTTATTGCTTGTTCTACATTGGATATCAGACATATTCTACCAATTGGATAAATATTTGCCGATAGTTAGCATGTCGGAAGGATTCATTGTTCTAGTTACCAACATGTTGACGATAGCGCACAGTTTTGACGACGACATAGTGATGCTTGTGATGAAAAATTGCCAACATTTACTTAAAAATAAAACATTGACTTGGAATGTTATGGTACTGAAGACACTTGCCATTTTAAGTGTTCTGCATATTGATAATCAAAATAGAGGATTGTCTAACATCTGTAAAGAATTATTATTTGAATTACCATGGGATCTGGTGCAGTTAGAACTAGATAAACAGGTAATAAAAGTGTTTACGAGCCGCAAAATGAGTCTCAGCGTACTAAACAGCGATAGTAAAGGGAATTCGTTCAAAGAGTATTTAATGAAAGGATCATTTTCAAGTTTATCCAATCACCACTTCAAAGTGATAATGAACTGCCTCCTACAATTAACATTTGAAGATAAAAACGTTTTAATAGACGCGTTTCTAACGACGTGGCCTTTACAGGCGGCAGACTCAGATGAGAACAATTTACTATTTTTCCGGCAATGCGCTACAAACTTTACGTCAATATGCATCGGATGGGCGCTATCAGAATTAGCTCAGTGTTGTGTCTCAATGAAACTAAGAACGGTTTTAGGAAAACCCCAAGAGACCTTTATGAAAATCGAGGGTGCCCTGAAAGGTATCGCAAGGGAGATATCTTCATTGGAATCGAAATACGCAGCGACAGAGCAGCAAAAGCTGGTAGATGTTGTGGTCGCAGAACAGATGAGAACACGATGGATTACAGAGTTCATGATGTTCCTTGAGAAGTACATTTACAACGCCGCGGAGGGAACTGCTACTGTCCTACCAGCGGTCGCAAAGCCTGTGAGAACATTTTTCCATACAAACTGGCCGACTTGCCGCGAATGGCTGACTAGAGTGCGTCCAGCGGGACTTGCTGTTAGCCTATACTCGGGTCATTTTGGCGCTGCTATTTATCACGCTTCGTTAATATTGCAGACGGCTGCGAGTTCTAAAACTAACATCGACATTGAAGCTATTACCATGAGCGTGACACGTGCGCTAATAAAAATTCAGGAGCCAGAAGTGATACACGGTCTTTACGTTTGGATAAAACAAACGTTTGATAAGAAATTGCTTTGGTTGAAAGGTGCAGCTGAGCAGGCAAATTCGAGGCACGAATTAGCTTTGGATTTTTACAAAAAGCTCAGTAAATCGCAAGATGAGAAGAAAGAATCTGGAGCGAATACCACTCAAATAGATGTGAGAAGTGTACGGTTTATTGATGAACAAATGATGGAGAGTTATAAGCACATTCAGAACTGGGAAGAAATGCAGCACTGGAAAGAAAATGTACATCAAAATAGTAGACCAAATTCGCAATGGGATGCATTCACTGCTCTAAGAACATTTGAAGAAAGTTCAGATATTCCAGAAGAACTTACCAATTGGGATATTCTAGATGTTGAAGTTAATGATATATCAAAGAATGCTTGTTCTTACCAGGGATTACTAAATAAGATTGAGTCAACATTGGTTTGTACTGCAGTCAATATGTATTATACTGACTACGGAGAAAAGTACAACGATTTGTTAAAAGAATGCGAAGTATTGCTCAACTCAAGCACGGAAGAATTCGCCAGAACAAACGCCGTACATTTCCTAAAAGAAATAGCTGTACTGCAGTTAGCCAATCATGGACTGAAAAACATTTTAAAGAATGGAAAATCAGTATCAAATCCTTTTAAACCATCATCTGTAAAAGATAATAAATATGGAGCTGACCTTAAAAACCTTAGCCGGATTCTGTGGTGGAACCAGTACTTCACAAAACTGAACATGACAGAAGAAAATGTATTCTACGGCGAATGCATTCGGCTGGACGTGATAAAGAGTGCTAGGAAAAACGCAAACTTGTTAATGGCCAAAAGAGAGCTTGTAAAACATTTCAAACAAAATTCCTCATTTCAAATGTGCCTGGGCAATGTAAGCAACTTAGATGAATTGAGCGAAGTTCTTCTCATGTCTACCAACACCTACGACCTTGACATTTGGACAATGAATAATGCCACTGCCCTGGCAGAGCTATGCAAGTTGACTTACGCAAAAGAAGAAACGAAGGTACGCGCTATCAATTTATGTGCCAGCATATCCCTCGGATTTTCCCAGAGATTGGCAATGGGCGAGCAGAGTTACGAACTTCGAGAAAAGGGCACACGAATGCTATTGACCCTTTCAAAATGGGTTCAAAACGAAAACGAGGAAGTTTTAGAAATGGATTCGCCTTTAATGAAATTGATCTCTGCCCTTCCTGAAATTGGTTTAGTCGATAACAACATCTCAGAAAACGTAATTCCACTATCTGATTCTGCTGTCGGAAAACTGTTACAGTTCGGCGTCAATCAGTGTCCTGGACTGGCCAAAGCTTGGGCTAACTTTGCAGCGTGGTGCTTCAGATGGGGACGCAAAATGGTCGAGTTCAGCTCTAAAACCCGAGAACAACTCACTGACAATGATAAATTGCAAATAGAAAGTGTAATGATAGGATGCTCTCCGCAAGACTTCGAGGCTGTTTGTGAAATATTGTCAAAAACGAAAGCAACCTGTGACGACGAAGACATCGACTGGAATGAAATCAATACTTCTGAAATGATTGAAAGTCAGTTACGCACTGTTCCATCCCTGAGTAATGCCTTTCCAGAGCATCTAGCTTTGCTCGTTGACATTTGGCGTCAAGCACAGAAAAGAGTGTTTTCCTACTTTGAATTATCAGCTGATGCCTACTTTAAATTTCTGCAGCTTATTTGCGCTTCTGATTACATAAACCATAGTGGAGAAAACGCAGTAGTAAACGCAACATTGCGCCTTCTTCGTTTGATCGTAAAGCACGCCATGGAGCTTCAAACCGTTCTTGAATCTGGTTTAGCAAATACACCAACTCAACCATGGAAAGTTATCATTCCCCAACTCTTTTCAAGACTCAATCATCCTGAAACATACGTCAGAAAGTGCGTGTCTGATCTACTATGCAGGTTGGCGGAAGATACACCACATCTTATTACATTTCCTGCCGTGGTAGGTGCCGTTGAAAATGAGCAAAATGACATATCAGAATTAAACATTGCTAGAAGCTATAACTTGTCTAACGATGGAAGTGAAGAAAATGAGATGGACCTGGAAGATGCCGCGAGTGACAAGGTTATAAACAACGAATTGAACTCTTGTTTCTTAGATATGGTGGAAACTTTAGCGAAACAAGCTCCTAAGACAATCCAACAAGTAAAATTGTTAGTAAAAGAGTTGCAAAGAATAAACTTGCTGTGGGACGAACTCTGTCTTGGTACTTTAGTGCAACACCACTCTGACTTTAGCAAGCGTCTTTCGCAGTTGGAAGCTGAAGTTGCGAAAGTTAAAAATAACGAAAATTTATCGGCGGAAGATAAAGAGAAGCTAATAAAAGAAAAACACCGAATCATATTTGAACCTATCGTGTTTGTTTTGGAACAGATAAATCAGATTACGTCTGCGAAACCGGAAACACCACACGAGATTGCTTTCCAAAGTAAATTCGAGGGCCTTATCAATGATGTCATCGATAAACTAAAGAACCCTGTCAATCCTGAGAAGCCTCAAGAATCATGGGCACCACTTAAACAGTTGCAGATCAAACTGCAACAGAAAGTCAATAAGAGAACTTCTTACATTTTGAAGATGTCTGACATAAGTCCCGTACTAGCTGAGATGAGAAATACAGTAATAACAATGCCTGGAGTACATACGAACCAAAGAGCCGTCCGAGTGACCATCAAATCCGTTGAGAACAACGTAGCTATTTTACCGACCAAAACCCGACCGAAGAAACTGGTATTCTACGGATCAGACGGTAAAGCGTATATTTACCTGTTCAAAGGCTTAGAAGATTTACATCTTGATGAAAGGATAATGCAACTGCTATCGATCACGAACACAATGTTGGCGCGGGATTCGGAAAACAACGACAACCAGACTTATAGAGCTCGTCACTACTCGGTCATTCCTCTCGGACCTCGCTCGGGTCTGATCAGCTGGGTGGACAACGTGACGCCTCTATTCGCCTTATACAAACGCTGGCAAAACCGTGAAGCCGCAATACTGTCTGCTAAGACCAACAAAACCGTTACGGTGTTGCGACCGTCTGAGCTATTCTACTCCAAGCTCAATCCTTTGCTCAAAGAAGCTGGTGTTTCAACTGAGAACAGAAAGGAATGGCCTGTATCGATTCTAAAACAAGTGATGCAGGAGCTCGCATCGGAAACACCGCGAGATTTGCTGTGGAGGGAGTTGTGGTGCGGAAGTGTCACTCCCGAACAGTGGTGGCAGATGACGCGTCGGTACAGCTACTCGGTGGCCGTGATGAGTACCATCGGATACATCATTGGACTCGGTGATAGACATTTGGATAATGTGTTGGTGGACTTGACGTCTGGTGAGGTGGTGCACATAGACTATAACGTGTGCTTCGAGAAGGGCAAGACGCTTCGCGTTCCTGAGAAGGTGCCGTTTAGGATGACTCCTAACTTGGTGACTGCTCTCGGCGTGACTGGAGTTGAGGTGAGTTATTTATTTGGTTTTCGTTATCAACAAAAGTACTGGTAGAAGGATGTATTAAGTACTAGTAGTAACCTTTATGATACATCATTTGGCAAGGCAAGTGACTTGACGAATAGAATAGTAGTCTTAGATTTTTTATCAGTTTCTACAAAAACGATTTCTGAGTACATAACTCTCGAAGTCTCTTGCTGAAGATGCTTGTATAGGTCACTGAAAATTCTTTCGTAATGGTACCTGCAGTTATCTAAACTATTATAAAACTGTAACTGAAGTGTGTCTGTACATTAAAGATATTTACAAAAAAAAGATTACGATATTATGGTTGTTAGGTATCCCTGACTCGAAATCAACCTTTTTTAGAAATGTTGTCTGTCTGTTTGTTTGTTTGTTTGTTCGCGCATCACGCAAAAACTACTGAACCGATTTTGAACTTAAACTTAAACTTTTTAGGGTTCCGAACCTCAAAGAGGAAAAACGGAACCCTTATAAGATCACTCTCGTGTCCGTCCGTCCGTCTGTCACAGCCACTTTTCTCAGCAACTATAGAAGCTAGCGACTTGAAATTCGGCATAGTGGTCAATCATGCTAACCCAAACGTAAAGCGAGACAAAAAATTTAGAAAATAAATATACTACAAATTTTAAGGTCCAAAAACTGATGACTTTTAAAAAAAAAGTTTTCCAACCTAGCCGAGTTTGGTATCATTTGAAAGGGCTTTGAACGTAGATTTCGTATTGGTAGTTCTTTTTACTAAGTGATGCGTAGTTATTGATTTATAGGCCCGACTGCACGAAAAATTTTGGTTCCCCCCCCCTGATCTCCGAACATATAAAGCCAAAAAATCTGAAATAATTCCTACATGTCGATGAACTATTGAATTTTGTAGGAAAATTATAGCGGTGTCTGTATTGATAATAGTTTTCGAGAAATTTGAAAAAATACAGTACAAACAAACTTAGGGTTGCAGTTGATGTTTTTCGTTGATGAGCATAGACACAAACTTTTTATATTATATTTTAAATAAAATCCAATAAATTAACACCAGTTTAAGTCATAAAAATGAACAAAGATAACAAAAATGCTACTTTTTCGATGAATTACCAACTCCGTTGTGAAGTTTTGTTGTTAGCCATATTTCGTCACTGTTTTTTGCTTAAATCATTTTTAAAAGACGGTAAATCTGTTAAATTCCACTAAATCTATTCTATAATACCCTACAATTATTCCTGCTCATTAAAAAAAGTACAAAATGATTAATTGTTTCGATATTTTGATTTGTGATTTGTATGGTTTCATTGATCGGTGAAACTTGGTAAACAGCTAGTTAGAGTACCTATATCCAGAAATAGCATAAAAGGTAGGTGCTTAAGATTTTTGTGAAAAATCACTATTTCATTGGGAATAAACTGTAGGTATTTACCTAAATATTTTCTAGAAGGTAACAATCACAAACTAATAAGAGATAATTTGAACATTTGAACTGCTTGAATGACAGGATGTGAGGTCCGATTCACAATGCAGGAAACTTAGAATTAATAACTTTACAGTAAATCGTATTTCATTATTGAAAAAATCCTAACATAATAATTAAGAGAATTACGGAAAGTAACAAAATATTAAGCCATATCAACGGCTACGTTATTAAGATGGACGGAAGTAATGATTTTCACAAATGAAATATTTATCATTATAATGATTAGGACAAATCGGAATAAAATCTTTACACGTCAGTCATACGTCAGTAGTGAATCATGGACATGGATCAAAGAGATTATACTTGCATAGAGGGAGGATAACTTTTGCAAGGCGGTCCACTTTTTTTTTTTTTTTTTTTTTTTTTTTTTTATTTAAAAATGGGTTTGCTCTTGACCTCAATCCTGTCCTGAGGACAAAGATGGGGTCGAAGATGTAGCGAGCTTACCCAGAAGAAGCCTATTCACTCTTACTTTGAAGTAATTCGGGTTGTAAGTGCTCGGAAATACTGACGCATGCAGGGCATTCCACTCCTTGGCTGTGCGCATTATAAAAGAATCAGAAAGGCGCTTAGTGCGGATACGTGGGATATCAACCAAGAAGGGGTGGTATCCCGCGGTGCGTCTGGAAGTCCGAAAGTAGAAAGGGGAAGGTGGGATGAGCTCATGCAGCTCTTGTGCACACTCACCGAAGTAAAATCTGTAGAAGACCGACAAGCAGGCTACTCTGCGGCGGTGGGCTAGGCTATGAAGCTTGGTTTCTACCAGCTTACTGTCGCCAATGAGACTCCTGGCTCTGCGTTCAACTGAGTCGAGAGCGTCTAGTTGATACTTAGCTGAGCCATCCCACATGTGGCAGCAATACTCCATACACGATCGGACCTGAGCTTTGTACAACATTAAGAGCTGTTCAGGAGTGAAGTATCGCTTCACCTTGTTTAAGATGCCCAGCTTTTTGGCTGCAGATTGAGCCTTAGACTCGATGTCAGCGCCGAAGATGAGTTTTGTAGTCAACCTCATGCCCAGAAGCTCAATACTTTCGGAAACAGGGACAGATGTACCCCGGAAAGTAGGAGTCAGATTAAACGAACTCCTTTTGGCGGTGAACAAACAAGCCTGTGTTTTGGTGGCGTTGAAGTTGACTAGATTATTGTATTTGTTTTTTTTTGTTTTGTGTCATGTGGTAGGACAAAAGGCACAAAAAGTTACTACTTTACACAACTTTACATACACTAGCATGTCAAAAAGTTTCAAAAAACGAGGAAAGTGGACAGCCGCATAAACAAAATATCTAAAGTTCCATCTCTTTCTGCTATTAAAGGTATGTCATAAGAGAAAAGAGACTAACTACAATCTTAAATTGATGCGGACTTTATGCTTTAGAATTAAGAGATCCTTCTTGTGAGCTGCGAGACATGGATATAAACCAATATATAGACAATACCAATGCCACCTTCCTGATCATGGACAATACCTTTCCAACGTAGAAATACAATGACTCGAAAAGGCATTAAAATAATAGTAATCGCGAAAACGAGACACGCGTATACGCTATGCTGATGCTGATGAAGTTGAAATTGCTATCAAAATCATACAACTTAGTCGGGCTAAGGTACGAGATTTAATACATTATGTTTCATATCTCCGTCCCTTTCCAGTATGACCATTCCAGTCTGCGAATCTATAAAATACTCAATCAACGCTTTCCAATCTTCTTGATCATTAACATGCAATGAAATTAGAGACAGTGCCTTACATTACAACCTTCTTGATCATGAACTTTCGCTTATAGCGTAATTATAGCTCATGCACCTTTTAGTGTTTTAGGCATGAAGATTGAATTATCACAATTCTTGGTTTTAGGCTTTCATACCGAGAAGACAAACTGGAGTAATGTATTTCTATCCAACTCGGGTGCTAGTACTAATGTGAGAAAATGATAAACCTAGTTCTTCTGTTCGTCAATAACCCGCCTCATTACAATACATTTTAACTTCTAGAACAGAAAGATGGCATTGTCTATAAGCACCTGGAGAGCACCTTCCGTACAGGCGGTGAAAATGAATTTTAAATTTATATGAAGCTAGATGACTGACTCTGGAGTCAGACAGACTTTGTAGTACAAAAAGTGTTTACGTCGATAAGGACAGTAATAAATAGCGATCTCCTTTTTTAACTAGAGCGAATGTGCTATGTGCGTCTCTTTTTGAGTGAATATACAAGACACGTGCTTCCTTCTATACCTTCTCTTTCTACGTTCTAAATCCATGGTTTATATCCATGTTCTAGAATCATAGTTCAAAAAGATTGCTAATGATTGAATGAGATTTCAACGCATAAACTTTTTGGTGAACTTAAAATACAGGTGGTAGTCATTAGAGGGTGTTAGGCAAGGAATATGACTACTCTCTACCGTGTTAGGTGTACCCACCCATTTGTTAACAAAAATACTTGGCTATTATCCATCCACTTTCTTTCACTGGAAACAATTCACCCACGCAGACGCTTGAAAAATAAATATGTTAAAGAAAATTGATGTCTTACCTACATTTGCATTAAGACTCCATACCTATTCTCTAATTGGGATATTCAGGGATTTTCTTAGTAATCATATTGAATTCCAAATATTACGTAAATTTTTTCGTGCAGTAGGTACTCAAACTTGTCCGATGTAAGTGTTCATGTAGCGAGACCATTGCCACTTCTTTTACAGCCGTTTTAATATTATAATATTAAAACGGCTGTAAGCTATCAAATTATCATGCCATAATTTCTCTATTATATCGTTGCACTTTTTTTATGTTGTGCTCGCTATACCACTTTGTACCTTCCGAACAACGGCGGTTTTCGTTAACACTGTCCTCATCTTTTCTTACGGTAACATTAGGTTTGGAACCCTCTATGTGCGAGTACACACCTCGCTCTTGGCCAGTTATTTTGTTTGATCTGACTTAAAATCTGGTATATAATTTGTGCGGACGAAGTCGCGGGTAAACTCTAGTTATTATTACAAGTGATTTTTCTAACACAAAAGTACCTAAATTGATGTATGACTAATAAGTACCTATTATAAATTATATAAACACTAAATAGCTTATCTATCCATCCAGCCCAGGAAGACCGAAGACGAATAAAAGTTCACTTAGTTACAGCTGATAATGATAAAAATTTATCCTTTGTTTTGTTTGTGCAACCAGCGCCATCTACACTATTTCTTACTAACTTCTTCCAGTACTACTATTTGTTCTGTGACCAAGAACGTGAAACATGTCCCTTTGTGTTATGGGTTTCCTAAAAAAGCTACAGATGGCGTTGCTGGCCGCCAAATCAAGCAAAATAAGTTACCAAAACTTTTTTCTTGGAAAATTAGGGGTTGTGTTATTTATTTCCCGACTTCTTGATTACAAGGGGTGTTGGTTAGTTTTTATGACATTTGAAGTTATGTTTATTGAGAAAGTTATATTAAGCTTACGCTGCTGTCGGTTTACTAATGAGAAATAAAACTAAAGTTTTCTAATCAATCAATAGGAGTTTAGTTTTATACTATAATGCCCACATACATACATAAACTCACGACCACAATCCCTTTCGGGGTCCGAACTCTGCTACAACAACTAGTTATAGTTTACATTTGTAGCAAGGCTCATCAGGGCATATAATATCCACCCACTGCTGGGTATAGGTCTCCGTTTTATTGCGCCTTTCCCCATGGTCCTGTCCTGACCCTTAGAATCGTCGTCAGACCAATGTGCTGGTGTTCTGGCTCCTGTCTTGACCACAACTCTGATAATCTGATGTGAAGGGAGTCAAATAAAATGCAAACATAAATTAGTTAATATATTTTAATTTCAATATTACATCGAACATTTTAGTTATAATTTTATATCATTTAAACATCTCAATTAGTCGACAGAAAACTCTTTTTTTTATATTAAAATTTCATTATGGCAGGAAACTCATTAGAATCTCTCAATAAAAATTCAACAATAAAGCTTTTAAAAACTTGAGCGTAGAAGGTACCTAGATGCGAAGGGGGTACCTATACTAACAACTTTAGAACCTAAAAGCGTTTCACGTTTCCCTCAGAAAGTCTATGAACGTCACTTATAAACTACACTACGTCTGGAGGGCGATTGGCCGACCTGTGCACTGGAGTAGGCCCGTCAGGGGCGTACGACGGATTCGTGTCGCCCCCCTCCCCGTCTACATACCCTGCATTCTCTATAATTCGACACCTAGAAGTGTCTGTCTCTCGTTCCACGTACAGCAATCTCGCCGGACGTCCTCCAAGCGTGGTCAGACCGGTCGGTGCTGTGGACCGAGTGATGGAACCTTCCCGGAGAGCCACTGAACCTCTTTTCCGTTCTGGCGCCGGTGATCCCCTGTATTCAGAAGTGTCTGGTCGTTTGCACCGCAATAGTTTAGCGAACGCAGCTCTGAATCCTGCGTTCTTCCACGCGTAGATTAGAGGGTTAATTCCTGAGTTTGACATGGCTAGGGATGACGTCAGTCGGTAGGCGATGGGGCTGTGTAGGGTGATGGATGGTAACGTTTGCGCGCAAGCTACCACTACGAACGGCATCCAGCATATGGAGAAAGAGCCCAGGACTAGGAGTACCACCTGAAAGACGAAACGAAAAGGTTTTTAAGTATCATCTATTTACAAAATTATCTTGTTTTGTCTATTTTCATTACACCCTCACATTAGAAACGTTATCCCATAGTCGCTTGACGTACGAGGCCCACCGAATGAAGGTGGTTTTACCTCGCACACAAAACATTTTCAGATTTATTATATTAGTGTGTAATGTGGATTGTAGTATTATGCCAGTATGGTATGTACCTAGTCAAACTAAAACTCAGAATTTTTTTCTTCATTTTCTTCAATATACAATATACATATTCTGTATTATGACATTTTTTGACTCTACCACGCACCGCGTCGGTAGGTGTTCCGTTGTAGAGAAGATGCGGCCAGAAACTCTACAACAAGTCGATGACTTTATTCATAATTATTTGATGGCCTAAACCACCCTTTTAAATAATACTAGGGTGTTTTGTTACATCTTGTATTGTATTGCAATTTGCCAGTATCGATTACTTATTAATTGCTTTTTTTGACAAATTACTTATGTGTATGGGACATTATTTTCTAAAATAAAAGGAGTTGAATTCGATTTTAAATGCCTTATATCAGCGACTGCCAAGCACACCGTAATCAAAACCTTATTAATAATAGCTTCAACCCCACCTGTATGCTCTTCCAATCGTTGCCTCCTGCAGGGCAGCACGTGTTGGCACGCATGCGCCTCGCGTGGCACGTGGCCTCACGCCATATCCTCCAGTATAGAATGAACATCACCACCCAGATGAGGGAGAACATCGGCGCTAGAATACTTGTTGTATATGTCTTGGGCACCACCTGGAATACAGAAATCAATCAATCAATCAATCAATTATACTTTATTGCACACCCAAACAGAACTTACAAAAAAATGTGTCGCTTAAGTTCTTTAAATTAAATACGTTTAGTGTAGGAGCTGTTTTATCAAAATTCCAGATGCAATTTAAATCTATTTGAGAAACTGAAGACCCCGTTAAACATGTCCTTTGTAAAAAAAGCCTAGCAAGTAGAATTTTTATTTAAACGATAAAAATGCGTGGGTTGAATTATGGATTTAATGTGGTTTCAGATGGTGCTGTATGGCATATAGTATACAATTTTATAGCACAACAATTATTATCACTCAACATTTATTCTTATGGACAAGTTCACCCATCGATCGATCATATTGTACTTGTAGGTACCTAATCTCTAGAATGCTTTTTTTTGTATTTTGTTTAAAATATATATATTTTTTTCATTTTCATACTGATTATGATTACATTATTGGTTTCCGTACTACATATGAGAACAATATAGCGTTGTGTGAAACAACCTTCAGTGCTATTTCTATGTTTTCTTATTGTTTAACTTACCAAGACTATGTAAAATATTGATTGGGGCTGTACGTAACCTTAGTTTAAGAAACTATTGTAATTTTTATTTTACAATAAGTGCACTCTACAACAACGATGTTTCGAAGTTTTCCATGCATGAGGTAAGCATGTATTATTCAAGGTTTCTCAGAATTTGTTCGCTAAAGCTAACAAGAGCTTTTCAAAGTTAGAAGCCGTGCTCAAGCCGTATTTTACTTCGCTAACTTGATCCGCTCTAAGCAAACTGATTAGCTTAACGCTATGTAGGTACACAATTATTCACAAGTTACGTGAATGAAATAACTAATAGACAACCTCTTGTCACGCCGCTAATTGAATAGTGCAATGTTTCTGTTACTAAAAATAGGACTACATCATTTCTAATGATAATGATGTCACTATAGCATCATTTTGAATAATCTGCTTGATTCGCTCGATTGAGCATTCAATTTTCGTCTGGCTATTTATCAAAACTAATTATTAGTTTCTTCTCACGTTAGTAAAGTAAGCTTGATTCTAGTGAACATTGAGTTCGACTTGCCACTGTGGTTAAGAGATTATCCAATCTGCATTAGAGACTTGCTGATAGCCTAGATCGTAAGCTAGATTTATTACTATGTTAAACAAGGTTTTCAGCAGTAGATTATGTTAAACAACTTACCATGTTCATTTCGCACGAGACGCCCTCGTGCCAGTCGTTCCAGAACATAGGGATGCAGCTGATGCAGACGGCGACGGACCAGGTGGTACTCATTAGCATCCGAGTCACCAACTTCGTCATATACCTGCTGTAGTGCAGCGGATGCACTATCGCTATGTATCTGAAACACAATTATACGCTCTAACAGACAATTTTACGTTCATCTTGGCAGTGGATGTCAATATTGGATTTGGGCTCAGTAAATTCTCATTTCAAAGAATCGGTTAACTTCGATTTCGTGTTTCATGGAAACAGAACGCGGTAGCGTGACATGACAAAAACTTGAATCTATTTTTATTATCTTTTGTTTGATTTGCAACTATTTTGTATGAGTAATCTATCAACTAACCTGTCTACGGCTATCGCAATGATGTTGTAAATGGACGCCAGGCACGCTAATATGATTAGGATGAACCTCATCAGACAAGACCACTTAATCTTGCCGAATTCGTCGTCTAAGTAGAAGACGAGATGGTACGGCAGCGTGAGACCGACCATCAGGTCGGATATGGCCAGGTTAAGCACGAACTGGTTGGAGACGAGCGAGGAGAGCCGCCTGCTGAGCGTGACTGCGAGGATCGTGAGGGTGTTGCCGCTGATGATGAGGATCATCAGGGCGCCGTCGATGATGCTCCACGCCCAGTAGTTGTACAGGTCCGGAGCCTGCCCCTCCTCGGTCGCGTTCCAGCCCGCGTCGCTCCCATTCCCCAGTACAAAGTCCATACCATCGCTGGCGGCGGTCGCCAGCGCCCCCCACTCGGAAAGGTTCGACGTCGTGGTCGATTTCACACGCACATCGTCTAACTTTTACCGTCACTTGTCACTCGCGTTATATCCGTGTCCACTATTATTGTATTTTTCCACTGCCTACACATGTTTCACTAAATTTAACACTTTTCGGGGCACTTTCAACTCTTCGATGTACCGGCTATCTGCAACAAAATGATTTGTTAGGTAATTATAGTAGATATAGTGAGTGTAAGTGGTGGAGGGAGAGCGGGTCCTTGTGAATGCATGCCGGCGTGCACAAATAGCGAGGCGGTGCAGTCGGAGCGCGGCGAGGCGGCGAGCGGTGCAATTCAGTATGCAGGGGAGCGTCGCCCTCGCAAATTACTTGTGAGAGGACCCTCGCGCCCCTCGGCTAGTTCGCCCCAGTTCGCATCGCCTCTAAATCTCATTACGAACTTTGCAAGGGATCCAGAGCGTCGGAAGCTCGGGAGCTCGCCAGTCAGCTCCTGCTACCCTAATGCCGCTGCTGAATTATTTATGTGTCTATTTATGAGAGCGGGTTTGTCTGTCTGCGGCCGGATCGATTGCAATACCTATAAATGAATCATTTCCAGACGTCGAAGGCCACGTGCTGGCTCATAAAGTTGGGCTGTGTGAAAGAAATTATTATTGTTGTAAGGGAAATCCTTGAGATGCTTTTGTATCGATTTATTTGCTGTTATTTGAAGTTATTAGGCGGTTACAAAACATTGATTAACTCTGACACGCTGTAAATCATATAAATAGCTTTACGATCGTGAAAGATTACGAACGAAGTATTTATTGTCTTCGGTTGTGGAACCCAAATAACTACGGTTTGAAGCAATCTCGACGTGAATCTGTTATATCTTAGCGTTAATGTATTCTTTGAGCATATTGTTTGTCAATGAAATATTAACCCTCAGTGGAAATGTCAACTGCCATTAAAACGGGACCAGAGCGGACCAACTGTCGACGCATCTGAATTTCAAATTGACACCTGGATCAAAGAGTTGATGTACTTTGTTAATTTATTAACAACGGCACTTGGCTTTGCTTTAACCCGTACTAATAGAAATTAAAAAGTACCTATTCTGAACGAGGGTACGACAAGTGTATTTCAAACAAAATCGAAACAGGGATTCATTCTAAAATGAGAAAGTCCTTCTGTAATCCGCACCGAAAATTCCTAGGTCAACAGAGTGATAAAATTTTGATCGGTCCATTAATATCCAATTGATCGGAATAAGAGTCCATTCAATGCTAATTTATATCGGTTAAGCTAAGTACGGTTCCGGTATCAACCCAAATTTTTATAGCGCTATGCGGATGTGTATCGATTAGGTAGTTGCCAAGTTGTCGAACCTTTATTACCTGAGTTCGATACCCTGTTTATGCTAATTCGTATTCATTCAATGACACTGTTTACTGTTACCGAGCAATCATTAACTGTTTTGACGCACTTTTCTATTTGAAAATTATCATCAAATCGAAAGTGCGTCAAAACATTGTACTAGGTTATGAATAACACAGAATGCCTGAATGCGAGGTCCGTTTATACGCAAAATTAAATTAAACGTGTTCTATGGATATGTAGTAAACCAGAGCATTGTATCGATAACATGATATATGTAGGATGTTCACAAATTCGAATCCCAATTCGCTCGTAAAATACAATAGAGACAATACTGTACCTACCGTTGCATAGATAAATGAAATATACTTTAATTAGGTTGCAGCTCGCATGCACAGGTTGTGATTAATGAAACGTCGAACGTGGCTTTCCAATTTAGATACATTTGAGCGCTTTGTGGCGCTACGACAATGACATATTAGGTAATAGCGATTCCTACCTCGTGCTTTTGTACTGTTTCTGTCTACGTATAAAGGCCTCCGCTCATTGCAGCGATTTTATCGATCGATAATATCGCTGCGATTTTGCGATAATTGTTTCCAGTACATTTTGTATGGGGACGCGCGCGATGCTACACACTGCCGCGATAATATCGCTGCGATTTTGCGATAATTGTTCTCAGTACATTTTGTATGGGGACGCGCTCGATCCCACACACTGCCGCGATATTATCGCAACTCTTTTGACTACATTCAGTGGTGGGGCGCATGCGTGACGCGAATCGCGGAATCGCTGCAGTGTGTAAGGTGTCGCGATATCGCTGTCGATAATATCGCTCGATAATATCGCTGCAATGTGCGGAGGCCTTAAATCATCTCTGGCATTTAACTCGAAAATACAAACTGGAATAATTAGAGACTAAATTCTCCGGTTAGTTTGATAGTAGTTTGGAGAAAACATGTTTTTGGTCGGACCGTACCGAAACGCAGATATTCAAATGTAATTTCCATATTGTGGGGCGTAAATTGTAGTGGAGTAATGTATTGGATTAGTTCTTGCTCAATATCTATTCGCAGAATCCTAAATTGCGTTGAGTGTTTTCCTTGTGGCTTGAGATAGTTTGTGGTAGTTATTTTATGAAAAACTTGACATGTTTTTACAAGATTCGTTCCTAAAGCCATCAGATATTTAGATACTACCGGGCTTTATGATATTGGTTGTGACGATAATATAGTTTTTCGCGCTGTAGTCAAAATCGGCCATTAAGATAAGATGTTTAGCATAAATTTAAATAAATCACAATACTGCCAGAAACTTAAAATATAATGGCAAATATCCAGCTTTTTCAGTGATATGAGTATCAGTGATGACTAAGATATGAAAGGAAGATGACATGCGCCTACCCCAAATAATGAGATAAGGGCAAGAGAATGATGATGGGATAAGTACCTATGCATTATACTTATTTATATTTTAGTGCATCGAAATAAAATTACCGTGAGGCAACCGAGTAGGTAATAAAAATTACGATGAAACAAAGAAATTGATGATAAAAGAAAAGTAAACCAAGGTGAACAGAGAATAGGAGCGAAACATTGAGCTAGCGTGTCAAAGTCGTATTAAATACATCGTCTCAATCAGGACCTAGTATGCCGGTCACAAACGGTTGCTCAACTTAGGTTAGGTCGCAATGCCCTTTGCTTTGTTAGAAATGATTATATTGACTTACGTAAGATGTTGCTGCTTCTATGCAAGATCAATATTACGGTCATTTTTGATGCTTCATTATCAAAAAATACGGATTCTTTCAACTTTAAGAATGATTTGAGTTGCAGATATTTCGACAGATTAACAACTGCCATGATCATGGGATGACGGCAAATATTTAACTATAAAGAACTACATATATTTAATAATACAATACAATACTTTTTTTTAATATTTGTATGATGAATATGAATATTTGTACCCGAGTCATGGATGTTTGTATCTATATATTATGTATTCTATATCGTTGTCTAGTTATCATAATACAAGTCCAGGCTAGATTCTGGATCTAAATGTAACTAGATAATTTGTGTGACAATGACCAAGATATTTATTTTTATTTTATATTTCATTGTCATTACTTTTTACCCGCGACGGAACGGAGAACGTGTATGCGTTTAGGGTGAGAGGTTGTTTGTTTGTTTGTTTGTTTGTTTGTTTGTGTGTTTGTTGTTGTAGTACGAAGAAAGTATTTCAGTGAAAAAGCAATTGAAATGAAAGGAATTGCTTGTTGATCGGATTGAGCTACTAGGTGGTGCATATAGAACGAGCTCCGACGATGGACTCAGGATTTCATTTGCATATCCGAGAGATTTACTCTGAATGTTCACATGTGAGTAGAATTACTATTCTGTTGATAACATGAAGATGTGTCTTTATCGTGATAAAGATGATGCAAAATGTTAATAATCGAACTTTGTCTTGGCAACACTCGATAGATAACAAGTCTTATAAATCAGCTCAACACATAACGTGACATTAATTATTTTAGTGTGAGTAATCTTGATTAATCGATACTTAATTACTTACTCAAGTATTTGGGTATTCTTCTTGGTTATTTGATGATAGTTTGGGAACCTAATTTCGTCGTAGTCTAAACTGGAATGCATTTACTACTAAGCGTATTAATAGTAGATAACAAAGGTCGTATGAGGTCAGTAATAGGCACTAGACGATCGATGGCGACGGATTAACGTGCAACGTTCGCATCCGATGCCGCTAATGGTATTTGACAGATTGTACTGTATATCTGAACCCACGCAAATTGATTCTTAATCCGTGGTGTGTATTAAATTGAAATTGACAGCGGAAATGTTGGTATTTGAAAGCTGAACATTTATAGTTTTAGTAAGTATTAAACTAGCTGACGTAATCCCTCGGGGGTTGCATTTGGCAAAACTGTTATGTGCCTACGTCATGCTTTGTTCATATACCATGTTTTGAGTACAGTAGATAAGTCTAGACAGTGATAAGTCATTCGTTTCCAATACATAAATAATAAATACGTACTCACTGTACTCACGACCGTATTCCCATTTTGGGATGGATAAATACTTTACTATAACTACCAACTGCCTCTTAAGGGTTTAGTTACCAGATGAAATCACGTGAAAAACGTGAGTAACGTGATATGTGACGTGTCAAAATTGATGGAAAAAACTGTTCAAATACTTTTTGGAAATAATGTTTCCCTGCGCTGTAGCAAATCGAAAAGAATAATTGTATATAATTCAAGAACTAGAACTAGAAACGTATGTAGGTACTAAAAATAACGTAGCCCGAAACATTTCACTTAAACTTCAAAGCTCCTCGGATTTCCTAACAGAACAGAAATATCGCGAAAGAGTAACAAATCCACCAAATCCGGCAGCGATGGTTTTCAATTGCACAAATATTTGTCTTTCAATCGATCCTATAACTGCTACATTATCGGACCGGTTTCCAAAGTTTGATGTCACCAGTGAAATGTGTATAGGTAGTCCTATATAATAGTCGACCAATTTAAAATGTAGGCAACCTTAGAACAATGTCACAGCACACTATTTGCTGTTATGCTTCATAGAAGCTTTTTTTAACAGGCCCACCACTCATTCTTACCACTGTATCTCTTGTAAACCAGGATCAATAGCAACGACCACTCACAACAATGAAGTCCAGCCAGCGGGGGATGACTCTAATCTGTCTTGGAACCCGCAATGAATTTAATCGATGAAGATAGGAGGAGTGCGAAAAATTAACATCTGACCTTAGATTATCAAGATAGACAGTCAAAGCTACGAAAGCGTCGAAAAAAATAGGAACCAGTACTGGTTCCAAAACCCTATACATATACACGCACACATACATATTTTGTATGGCGCCTCACGCACACCAACCTAAGAAAGTTAGCCCCTTTTGTTTTATACGGAACAAGTATGAGGCTCATTCTAGACATATACTTTTTCTAAGCATCTGACTTCTTTTCATTGCAAACGGGAGACATCAAAAAGGGAAAGCTTGGGTATTACGAAAGTTTCATACACACATAGCGCGCGGTAGAGGACGATACGAATGGGTTCGTATCAGGTACATACCCCGGCTAAATGCGTGCACGTGCACCTGTTCGTATGTCTTCTAACGCGTGTTATGTGTGAGTGCGGGACAGCGGCCGCTGTTATGAAGTTTTCGTTCTGTATGGATATTTCTTTATGTGGTATTAGTAAGCCACCACGTCAACGCCACGTCAGAGGCCGTAAGGCGGTTTGAATAAACTCTGACATGGCTTGCCCACAAGATAAGAAGAAGAGTAAGCTAGCAAGAGCTAATTTATGGCAGACTTGAAAACCCTAAAACCATACTAACATGAATACAGGTGATTGTGAAAAGATTCTAGTAGGTATGCCCTCAATTTCAAATTGGATGACAGTACACTAAAAATTGTTACTGTCCCAGTAATAGTTTCCGATCGATACATCCGAAGGACATTTTATTGAAGTTAGCCTCTGATGAAAATAATTGTATGTAGCGTAACTCGTAATATAATTGTTGTTATGTTTGTTTGTTATTGTTGAATCGTGATTAAATTAAAAGTAAGTTATAGCCTGGATCGTACAGCGTTAATGAAGGGAGGGGGTCTGGCTCCACCTTTATTAAATTATTTAGTTTGTACTAGTTTTTCAACAAACAGGGAATAATTCATAATGCGATTTCGCATACAAATGTTCATACCCCATATCACTTAAGGGGTTGGTTTTGGAGGAAGTTATCACCACTTTATGGGTTGGTTGTGGAGAAATACTTTCTTAGTGCATCCCTAAATCTTCTCAAGAATATAATAACTACCTATTCCAAAGGTGTGCCTAATCTGTTTATGTAAATGTTTGTGTGGTGACGGCATAGAGCCGATTTTTTTTCAAAATGGAATGCTATCGACTCGATAGAAGAAGATGCGCAGGAGAAACCACACACTGCGGATATTTTTTTAAAGTCTTTATCACGGGAAGTGAGGCATAACAGGAAATTCATACGTTTTGGAGTAAAGTAATAAAAATTATAATAAGTTAATTTAAATTCGCAAACGTTAATATGGTCATACGGTCAATTCGATTTTGTCAGTAAACAATATTACCGTTCGGATGACATCATAATATTTTTTTTAGCGCGGAACTTTTTCGTTCTGCCTCGCGGAATTGTTTTCGATATTTTGGTATTGTAGTTGACATAATTTGTTCATAATAACTTTACTACCTAATCCTAGAACAAAAACTGGATTGCATCAACATGTTTGAATGATAAAATAAATTAGACATAAGCCTACCACGCATGCCCACCACTACAGGGTGTAAGGAAAAGTATCATTAAGGCCCGGTCATTCGAGTGCAAGCGTCTCTTTCTTACAAGCATAAGTTTGCAATTAGCCATCCCGCTTCAATTGAAGGCAGGTCCGCAAAAAAACGTATTTTTCATCAATATCTTTTCTCTCTGGTGGTGGAGGAAAAAACTAGCCTGAGAATAATTTAGACAATGTCATTTCCTATTTTTCAGTGTATTTTTCTTATTTGTACTGTTAATAATCTTTAAGTAAAACTTGAAAAATAGTAATAAACTACCTATCTTTGCATGCTTTTATGATCGAGAGAAGTAATAACTTTCGTGTTTTGAGCCACAAAATGATCAAGAACAGTTCATGAACAACAACATATATTTTTTCTGGATTAAAACAACGACTATTTCATGCTTTAAAACTCAACCAAAAACAGGCGATTTGGAAGATCCTGCCCTTAACCTTTAAACCATACCATACCATACCATCATACCTGTGATCATACTCTACCCATCAAACTGAACAACTTTTACTATGAGATAATAAGTGGGCTTCAAGTTCGTATATTGAATAAATTATTTAGAGCTCGAGTTTGTGTAACTTGAACCCGAGTGATCGCTAAACCAATAACAATAAAAACTGCAAACAAATCCAATACTAATTTCTAAAATACATACTGAAATGGTGTTATTTGTCACCTAAATCTCGCTAAGTTTTCCAACAAACAATTTACAGAAAGAGCCTACTTACAAACTTATAACAACACATGCCGCGTGATCTCTACTCAAAATTATCTTACTAGATGGAATTGATAGATAAGTCACGATTGTCTTTGAAGAGGAAAATTGAAAATGTTTTTTTGGTACAATTTGTCTCATTAGTTCAGTTTAGAAGGCCGTTGGCCCTCTGAAACTCCTGTATGATCGAAGTCAGCAGCGACCATTGAAAATGTAGTAAAGCGAGCGTGGAAAATGCTAACCCACTGTCTTTGAAAATTGGAACCAGCAAGGACTTTCTTCAAAGAATTATCAGTATCTGGAGGAGTCATCTTATCTGTATAATTGCGAATCTAAAATCATTTTCCATGAGGCATGTATTGTCCAAATGTCCAATGTCAATTTAAAATTTTCCAATAAAATCGAATCCGTAACGCAGGCCTCGTCAAACCTTAATCACATATCCGCTACAAGCTTCGTCAATAGCAGCATACAATATAAAATCCGCATGCAAGCTTCGTCAGACTATCACTAACTAATCTAAAGGCACTGCCCTGCGCAACCCTGGCTCAAAGATCCCTACGATGCTGGCCGCATTGCCCCTTTGGATGGCCAGAGAAATTCTCTGAACCAGAAAGCCGGTCCGCGTTCGCTGCCCTCAATTTAAATTGACTACTGTTACGCTCGACATAGTTGGGGCACTGCTAGTGAAATGTAGATATTCAGAATATGTCTAAGAATATCTCTGACTATTCCCTCGGATGCGTTGTTGTAACATAAAGTAATTGGCACTCTATCTAACGTCTCTCTTTATGTATTATTTTTCATATTATGTCAAATTCACAAAATTCTACCTAAATCGTCTATATTTACGGTTCCAATTGTCTAAACGCGAAATCTATTGTCTCTTCAATTACTTCCTCGAGATGATTGTTTAATCCTTAAACCCAATTACCCTAGCCTATAACTCCACCATTTTACAATGTCCTTACCAACACGCATGATGTCATTCTAATCCAAAATCAAGTGTTTGATGAACCGACTTTTTTATTCCGCCGCTTTTTAATTGGTATTAATGAAGCTAATCTAAACGTATTAAGATGGAATTGGGTGTGTTTAAGAAATCGGGAATTACCAGCATTAACTAATCTTGCTTGACGGTACGCTAACTACACTGTGTAGAAGGAATTATGGAATGCCTTTTGAAACGATAGCATCGAAAAATGTAATCTACTACAATTCACTTTAGACACAATACAAGCCTCAAAATTTAAGCATGCACGATGTTTTCCTACACCGAAAAGCCAGTGGTGTTACAAATCACTCATAAATTTCTAAAAATTGTTATGAAGTCTGTTAAAAATAATTTTTACTACGAGCGATTCCTTACCACCCCAAAAAGGTGTATAGTTGTGAATTTATGTATGTACTCGTAAGAGTATCAGTTGAGTCACAGATTATATAATACTATACAGGTTGAGTTGAATGTTTGTTGGAGAATGGAATGCATGTATGTTGAGATAGTATATAAGCCGTTAATCCTGTCTTTGTTCTAACAGATTTGACTGAAGCTCATTCATCACGGCTAATGGTATTCACAATTACCTATAATAATTTCGACTTGCACATTCAATTTGAGTTATTTATAACGTTTCTGTGTTTGGGCTTTAGATACGAATGCAGAGTTCTATTTTCGAGATCACGTTTCGGCTATAAAGGGGCTTCGATATCTGGCGAGCTAGCATGCGATTGGACAATTTGCTGTCTCTCGAGGTTGCTGATACTGAAACTATAGAGGCACACACTGAAGCACTGGGTCTAGGTTTTGTGAAAGTCGCATGTTATGGAAAATTCAGGATTAGGTACTTTAAAGTTTCTACCTCTCCGCTCTGACGGAGTTTACACGGTCTATTTAGTCTAGTCTGGGTCCTCGTTTGTCTGGGAGAAAAAAATATCCATACGTTGTCTCAATTCGACCTTTATGTAATCCCGAGACTTGAGACAACTTTGTTTTGATTTTGGGAAAAATGTCAATAGAAATCTATGACTATTATAATATTATTCAAGACCATTGTTCCTCTATACTGAGAAGAGGCGTTTGTTCTGTAGAGGGATCTTATAAGGCAATAACTTACTGAAGTTACCGGTTCGATTCTAACTGTGTTCAGAGTGTGCGTATAAGTTTCTTTAAGCTTTTTGCTAGGCAGAGGAAACTAGTTGGTAACTAGAACAATGTTAGGTAAATATCGAAAAGAGAAGGATTACGTATACGTATAAATATTCGATTCAGTAGATAGAGCAATCTAGTACAAGATTTATTGGAAGAACTTTTGTCCCTTGAGATAAAGTCGAAATTGCGTTAAGGCCTCTATCCCGAAGGGAGGGCATCGAGATTGGAGATTCATTACTGGGGATAAAGTAAAAAGGAAAATATTTGCTCGATTCATGATCAAGAGATCTATTGATACCTTTGATACTGTTCTGATTGGATTAAAACAAAGAGTTTATGTAACAGGGGATTGTATAAAAAGCTTGTTTTGGAAAATGTTTTTCTAAATTTTACATATTCTACTAGATTCATTTTAGGACAACTTTTCTTTGATAACAGAAAGTTAGTTTTGGAAAATATAAAAAAATACTACATTCATTTTAGAGCAATTTTTCTTTGACAATGTCATAGACGAAAACTGTATCCAAAAATAAGCAATAGACTCTGCGTAGGTATTACTTTACATATTCCATTCTAAATTGTACATTTCCAAAGCAAAGTTCTAAATAGTAACTAAATTATGTTATGCATGAAGAAATCCGTATTGCATATCCACAAATTGCATACCCGGATGTAGATCTAAGTACATTTCAGTTTGGTCGTATGAACTTCTTTGAAGTAGGTACTAAACATATTTTGTCAATAGGATCGAGTTTGTACCGTCCTTTGTAAAGTCCTGTGGCCTGCAGAGCTAAGCTTAGTGTCTAGCTCTTTCAGTAAGCCTATTGTTCTTCCTGTTCGTTATCGTCATAGATCCACAGTTAGGTTAGGTCCTTAGTTATACCACAGTGCATAAAACATAGTGAATAATATGCTTAGTGGTGCGCGTTTATGGGGCAATATTATTTATAATCTGTGTTGTCATATACGATTACCGAACTGCGAAATAATACTATGGCCCTTTGCTCCGCACACCCCCGCAAGAATGACCTTTCTTGACCGCCGATTTTCACAAAACTATAGAAACATAAAAGTTGTATAAACGTTGTGTCATTCCTTTTATACAACCTACCCACTATAAAGACGTGGATAGAACGTTACTAAGGTTGTTTGCTTCAGGGGCAACGTACAGGTTCCTTTACGTTTATCGCACTAATAAAAAGTTAGGGCTTCTGGGAACTGTAGGGTAGGTGTTGTGTATGTAAGTGTTACGAACACAAATGGTATTTATGGCGTTTTTCAATTTAAATTGTTGATGGAACTTTGATCTGGGTCTGAGAGATATTTGGATAACCGAGGATGCTCTACAGCCTAAAAACAACATTGATATTATGACGGCAGAAAAAAAAAAATGTGTTTGGTACGAGACTAAAATTTTACTGGATCACTATCTATCTATCACACTGAACGGAGATCGGGCACTACTGCTAGTTAAGTGTAAACCTTCTGAATATGCTTTAGTTGGAAAATCTCTGACTTCGAGGAATTCTATTTGATGATAGACTTATTTTATAATAGTCGTATTAAGGTCGCTCCAATTCAACAGCTTGTAAGAGCATAAAGTGCAATAACGTATCAAAAAGTGCATGTGACAGAAAAGTCACAAGCTTATATTCTTCGATATCAAAGGAAAGTAAAGAAAAATAGTTGAGAAGAAAAGCACTTTGAAGTTGTCGCGTGTGAAGGGGAAGGAAGAGGGCGCACTTTGTTAAACTGCTTCGAATTGAAAATATTATTTATTTTTATCTGACGCAATCGCGGGTGATATCGACTGGCGCTTTTAAAACTTTGCTGTTCATGAATTTTTTATCAAAATTATGTGACATCTTCATGACCGCAATCCCTTTTAGTTTAAAGTGAGTAAAAACGGACAAAGAATAAGACGAACTTTCAAAATTATTAGCCGGCATATACTGGGTGAAATTGATATCATTGGCATTCTTTATATTATAAGAGATAAGTGTACTTTTTGCAACCATCAGCAGCAAGGCTGATTCAGTGTTTATGTGGTGTAGAGCATCTCTGTGATGGGGATGGACCAGGTCTGCTTGCATAACTTCAGTCGGTTTAGGAGTTACAGACGTTTAAAGGTCTGGAAAAAAATTACGAACAGCTGCAGGGCTGATCGTATGATATTATTGTAGTATGCACTGTAGCCATGTGAACAGTACAAAAACTAACATGGTTCATCAGTCGGTTTCGGAGTTACTGACGCTCAAAGGTCTGACCTTTGAACGGCTGTATCTCCTAAACCGACTGGCAGTTCATGTCAGTTTTTGTACTTTTCGCATAGCTACAGTGCATACTACAATAATATCATACGATCAGCCTTGCTGTGGATCGTAATTTTTTTCCAGACCTTTAAACGTCTGTAACTCCTAAACCGACTGAAGTTATGCAGGCAGACCTGGTCCATCCCCATCACACAGATGCTCTACACCACATAAACACTGAATCAGCCTTGCTGCTGATGGTTGCAAAAAGTACACTTATCTCTTAGTCTATTACATACCCATCAAACTAAAATGAAAGCAAATCAATCGTAGCAAAAAAAAATCTGCTGTTCTAATAAACTGCAATTTTTACTCGATTCAACTGCATGAAACAGCAGATTTCTTTTTTTTTACGATTGGTTTGCTCCCATAGTAAAAGTTTTTCATAATTTTCAGTTTATCCTTGTGTATTTATACGTATCTTTTTTTAAATGTTTGGTATTGAACTGCCGAAACGTTAATTGGACTACAATTTGAGAGTATCATGACAAACGTGGCGTGTTTCATATCCAGCACGCGTCTCTTTCAGATCGTGAGAGCAAATTGCCCGATTGTTTCGCCTATCGCACGCTTTTATTTCAGGCGACCTTCAGCTCTAACTGTAAATATATTGGGTTTTATTTATTGCGACTATTGTTGTGGGAATAGGTTTTATACGAATTTTAAATTTATAGGTATGTATTATGTAGATAAAAGCGTTTATGAGTCTCCGACGTAAATTAGATGTTAAATTAAAAAAAAAAAGATTCTTGTTAAATTCTGACTCTATAATTAAGGCGCTAATTCAATCGGCTAGCGAAAGTAACATTGACTACCGCTGCCACAGCTATTCAAATTTTTTTTTCATTTTAAGCCTTGCCATCTACAAAAATATAATTCAAGCAGCGTCTGTCAAATGCAAGCCTTCAGAGCTCTTGTAAAATTAACAGATTATTTTTAAATAATTTATGATTTCGGTTAATTAAGCATATCTCTTAACTTTAACTTTTTTTAATTTTAATAATTTGTGCTATAATTAAAAAATAAACGTTGATAGTTGTTAGTTGACGCAAAGTTTCTGGTCACCGCGAAAGGAATTCCTAGCGTGACTGTTAAATGTCCCTACTGCTAATTTTCTTTATAAACCAATTTTTATTTGTTTGTGTTACAAGGCTGAATTTTAATTTATTTATTATTAGTAAAATAAAGTCAATCTTTGAATTGAAAAGGGAGTCTAATACATTATCCTCCTTCTGGGGCAGTTGTTGGGTAAAAGGGCAACTATTAAATTATAATTTGGCTTCAAAACATTCGCAAAACAAATGTTTTCTTACATCGTCGCCTTAAGCATGTTTCGATTTCATGTTACTCTACTCTTTATTAAGCCCATAAAGGTAACAAACTACCACGTAGTATAAACACAAACAGTACAAAACACTGGAAGTACATCGTAAACAAAGCCTACAATGTTTGTATTGACCCGCGTTACTGTACGACGTGTTGCTAGCGTGTTTCACAGTTTGCTCCAGATATGGACCGTTTCTCTTATGTATGGAAATTGTTGTCTTTATTGTTGTTTGGGAGATATAGACTTTGTTCGTTGTGTGGGTTGGTTTAAGTAGAATTT
Organism: Agonopterix heracliana; assembly: GCA_963693445.1. NCBI lineage: Eukaryota > Metazoa > Arthropoda > Insecta > Lepidoptera > Depressariidae > Agonopterix > Agonopterix heracliana. Next base: position 18,406,859 of record OY856319.1, read on the forward strand.
GCTTTGAAATGTTGTAGTGTATTTCACAATAAAGTAGATATTATTACTTGAATTCGAGAGTTACACGTTTAGGGTGATTTGGATAGTGGGTAAATAATCTTCAACATTCTGTAAAGCAATTCTTAAAAGAAATCTTATCTTGAAAGCTAATATTTAAATGGAAGATCATTCGTTGACAGGGTTAACAAATTCTAGTTTAACATTTTTTTTATCCTTAGACTATCCTATATTAGTAGGTTTAAAATAAGCAATGTCTTGTGGAAATTTGTTTCAAGAATATATTATTGTTTTGCTTAAGTTTTTTTCTTTCTCTAAATACAGTGTGTAAGGCGCTTCCGAAAACTCAAAAGGGTGAAAGTACCCATCAATATGAATATGAACTTTTACTATGGGACCAACTAGGTCTAAAAAAAAATTCGCTCCTCCATACATTTTGCGCGGTAGAAATTTAATGTTACCTAGCTGTTATTTTTGAGATCTCTTAGTAGGTCCCATAGTAAAAGTTGTTCATATTTGTTGTTGTTTATATTTCATATTGATGGGTACTTTCACTTTGAGTTTTCGGAAGCGGTTCCCTTACACCCTGTATGTAAGTATGTCCGCCTTTCCTTAATGATAAATAGTCAATTTAAAATCAATCAAATACTTGACCCTAACTTGATACTTGACTTCATTACCCGAAGGCGTGAAAACGACATCGCATTTTATAGCGGTTCCTTTAAATTGTAAAGCCCCATAAAGTTCCTGGTCTGGCCAGGGCTTAAGCCTCAAGCAATTGGCTGAAATCACACTTTATAGCTAGTAAACCGCCTGGCGATAGAACACGAACCTAATCTATAGGGTTCTATTTTATACCTTGACCGTTTGATTAATGATTATTTTGTAGTCATTGTACTGCTTGTGACTTGTTCTATACTGTTTCGCGTAATTAACTGAAATGTGTTTGTTTTGTAGCGTTAGGTTACAGTACATACATATTCTCACGCCTGTCTCCCACTGGGGTAGGCAGAGACAACTGAAAGCCACCTGCTACGATCCTGACGAACCTCTCAACCTTTCTCCACATTCATTTGTATTCGCAATTCATGTACCTACGTCTAGCTTTACGCCGTCCCCTCTCAACATTTTCACTTATAAATATACAGGGTGTAAGGAAAAGTATCATTAACCTTTAAACCACATACTCTACCCATCAAACTGAACAACTTTTACTATGGGAGCAAATCTGTCAGAACGATTTAAAAAATCAGCTGTCCCATACTAAACGTTCTCGATGCAAACGTATATGGGACAGCAGTTTTTTTTTGTTCCGACTTTTTTGCTCCCATAGTAAAAGTTGTTCAGTTTGATGGGTAGAGGAATTTAAGTTTAAAGGTTAATGGTGCTTTGCCTTACACCCTGTACTGGAAGATAAATTCACGACTAAATATTTACTTTTGGGCTAGTCAGTCACTTAGTTTTAGCGACTATCTTATAGCCTTGTGAAGCGTCCAGTTGTAGTTGGGATATCTTTTTTTTTTCTTTTTTTTTTCTTTGCAATCTTTTTGTATTTGCTCTGCAGTGGGATCCTACAGATAAACGATTAGTTTTGATGTAAACAGTGTATTTGGCAATCACTTTAATAGCACTATTAAGAGTTAATTATCTTAACAAAGTGAATACTAAACGTTCCATTAATTCTAAAACTAAACAAATTCGTATTTAGATTACAATAATTATTTAACTTCTACTGCTTTTTGACTTACTTAAATTTTACTTTTGTAAACGCAACATTGATCCCTTAATTTTATTTTTATAGGCAGTAACGCAAAATGTGATATGTCCCCTTAAGTAGGGACTCGGTTTATATCCACTAGATTGGAAGTTCAGTCCGAGCATCATTTTACGTCTTGGGACTTTATGCCTTTATGATAAAGTTTAAATTGGACTGAATTTAGGGTTTACCCTTTTAACAAGTCGTGTAAGGGAAAAAGCTTAATGAATATGGACTCTCAATTACGCGAACAATTTGCAAATTGTCTTGGACCTTGTAATGTTGATTTAGGTAAATTTTTCCTAATTGAATTGATAATCCTAAATTGCTTGTTATCCGAAATTGTTATATTTTTTTATTGGGGTTGCTATGGACTATAATAATTATCTTTAAATGTATTTCAAACTCAGCGTAAAAACAGTAATATTCTATTATTCCACCGATTTTGTTGCTGTCGACATCTGAAGCTGTAATAAATCTCAATTCGTTCGCGATGCACCCATACTAGATGGACGCATTATTGTGCGGTCTGGGCACCGCTATAAAGTCCACGAAACGCGCATAAATATGCGCAAATGCGTCAGGTAGCATCATCATCAGCCTATCATCGTCCACTGCTGAACATAGGCCTCTCCCAAGGCGCGCCACAAAACTCTGTCCTCGGCCTTCCTCATCCAGTCGCTCCCCGCTACTTTTTTTTCAATTCAATCATCCTCACTCAATCATTTTACTCTACAATGGCTCAGGACAGATTAGTTAGGAAATTGGTCAACATGCTGTGAGAGTAGGTACTTAGTTCAGCCGCTTCTACTATCAAGAAAGGCACTAAACTTTTGTAAACGAATCAGTTCTCGAAATTCGAACGACATTGATACTTTGTTTGAGCTCGGTGGCGCGTTCCGGAGAGGTATGGACTTTCAATCTTGAGGTCCGGGTTCGAATCCGCACGGACAACATGCCACGTACCAATGAGTTTTTCTAACTTATGTACGTATTACCGACTGCTCTCAAACGGTGAAGGAAAACATCGTGAGGAAACCTGCATATGCAGAAGAAGAAATTCTGATGCATATGTGAAGTCTACCAATCCGCATTGGGCACGCGTGGTGGACTAACGCCCAAACACCCTTCTAGAGGGTAGGCCTGTGCCCTGCAGTGGGACGTATATTAGGCTGATGATGATGATACTTTGTTTATTTTTCACATTTATTTTCGTAATTTTCCAAGAAATTCTCATGCGACAAGTCATACAGAGAAACAAATTCAAATGTCTAGCGTTTCAAAGCTTTGTTACATTGCTGTAACACTGGCTATTACTTGAGATACCGAAAATGCCATGTATTTGTTATTTGATAATTACTCTGTATTTCCTGAAGTGTATTGACCATTGGAACCTCGTGTCTGACGGACCGGGACCCTGTAATTATCAATGATACTAACACCCGTATTCTTAGTTGTTTTGTCTTAGTTGTTTTCTTGACATTTCCTCACTGGAGTGTAGGACATTTTTGACATAATTTGTATGACAAAATTGTCAAAAACGTCCTCGACTCGAGTGAGGAAGCCTCAAGGAAACAACAAAGAATACGGGTGTAAGTAGTTATAATTGCAATTATTTTGTTGTTTCTCGCGACTTCGTTTACGTTTACCCATGAAAACGTAACTGACAGGCACTTTGACATTTATGTATGAATGTAGCGGGTCACTACATGGACTGGCCTTTTACGCTCGCTGCTTCAATAATTTGAAAGGGCATTTGATTCGATTACATGAAAAATGAAACCGCTATCGCTACAGATTTTTCCTGGAACTTTTATCGAACCCCTATAGGTTCTTTGGAAAGCAGTTTAAGTATACCGCTGCACTGTGTAACTAAGCGTTGCAACACTGCTGCATTACCATCCATTAGCCCGACCGCCGAACATCTGGTCGGAGAATGCACAAATAAATTCACCGCAATATCGCTACTGAAAGTTCTTTAAGTTTCTAGATTCTGCTTTGTTTGTGACTTACATAAAATAGTAATGGACATATCTGCAGCTTTGCCGTTTGATTCTAATAAACGGACTAAATAGTCTGATTACTAATTCTTATGTCATCGTGTCTATCTCGTGTTTTAAAAATTTTTTAGGTCATGTTTCTGCGGCGTGATCGTGACGATTTAGTCTGGTTATCGAAAAGTATATTCCGTAGTGAAGATGAATGAATTCCATCGATTTATTTATGGAAATGTGACTTGCGAAATCGCTTTGATTCCACCCCCATCAGCATTCAATTCCCCCGTGCTTTTCCTAAACAAAAAACCTTTTACATGAAACGAAACAGTGCCAAAAAGATTATGGGTAAAAAAGTGAGCGATGAAATGTATTTGTCGAGTCGATAGATGAGCGGAAATGAATTTCGTGTAGATTACTTCGGCGCGGATAAGGATTCAATATTCCCGAAAATTGAATTGCCTTAGATAAAAATTCTGACCAAATCGGGCAGTTACATAAGTGGGGGCGGAGACGAAAGCTTACGTAAGATCTGGGAAGAGTAAAGACTATAAAAGGCTATTTTAACTCTATATCTCATGATGGCACTCTCCGCTAATATAGTCTCATTTGCATCTAACTTCACAGACGGTTTACGGCGGCCTCTGTCCTGAAACGGTATTAACGATTATACGCTTGTTTTGCCAACTTTGCCTGTTTTAATATCACACCGTTCCGACCTAATTGTATTTGTTTTTATGTGTCTCTGTTTACCTTTTTACTTAATTGAATATTTCATTGTAGCGTCCTATGCATTTTTTATAAACTAATTCTTTGTATAGCGTAAAGCTTGTGTACATTGCGTAGATATTATGTCGGAAAGAATGGAAGCTCGACGGTTCAGCAAATATGTGCTCGTCTAGGCATTTGTAATTATGAGAGCTTCGTGGGGATCGGATCCTAACCGGCGACAATATTTACCTCGGCGTTGCCATCGGTGATAGAATTCCCGCCAAAACTAAAAAACACCTCGCTACATCATGGAAAAACACTGGAGTATCCCACGACACAGAAATTAATTTTTCACAGTAACTTTTCGAACTTCGATGGTTGATTTATCGGGATGTTGGCGCAGAAGGGCGTGTGCTCGCCTCGGTGGCCGACACGCGACTGCCGCTGTCGTCGTGGCGGCTTCCAAATTCGAAATTCGAGGTCTTTATGGGCATTAGTAGAGTGTAGCCGTGGCAAAGGTCATGGTTTGCTTGGATACAATGGAAATCTGAATTCCTTATTTTCAGATCGGATTAGGGGAGACTGGAATAGTTTGTTAATTAACTAAAATTGCGTTCTTGCAGCGAAAGCTTCCTTGGGAATAATCCGTAATACGTAACGTTTGTTTTGGTGGAAGAAAGGATATTGATAAAGCGTTTGTTTTTCCGTTTTATTTTCTGTTCTGTTCAGTTGATGAAATTGTTGTTTATAGTTGGAAAGAAATAATGTAAGTTGTTGTTTCGTTCCACTTATCAGTATGGCGCTCACGGTTACGCGTCACGAGTTTCTTCGAACGAAGAAAGAACTCACACTTGACTTTTTTCTTCGTTCGAACGTTTCTTGGCTTTTTTCTTTAATGGAACTAATTACCCTTTCTTGAAGTATAGTGTATTTTATTAAAGGCCTCTGACCCTTAAATTACCTGACATCGAGTTGACGGCCAGCCTCCACCAATAATCACTGGGCCCGTGTGGTGGAGTATCGCCCACTCTCTCTCATCCTTACGAGTATGAAGGCCTGTGCCCTGCTGTTGGATCCTATAGGCTACAACCACAGATTATTTAATAGTTACTACCGTAACAGATAGTTCACTCAACCCGATTTTACGAATTTCAAACTTTGCGCTTCAGGAACGAAAACTAAAATGAGCCTTATGTTAATGAGCGACTATTCACCCCTCGGTGGGGATCGGCCGTCAAGCGTACCTGTAGCCTGTAGCCTGTAGCCTGTGGCCTGAAGGCCTACGCCTACCATGAGTTTTCACCTTACTTTACTACTGTAGTTACGTCTCCACTTTTGTATTGAATTTCGTACATCGCTCCTAGTGGTTACGTTGAGAACTAATTTCTGCCATACGAATTGGCAACGTAACTACAGTAGTAAATAACAGTGAAAACTCATGGTAGGCCCTCAGAGCTGTGGACTGAGACAGGCCTGCTATAACATACTTTTTTTTTTAATTTCATTTTATAAGTTTAGATAAAGAATTGCGAAAGCATTCCACCCTGAAACCATAATGCTACTTATGCTAAAAGCTATCATTGCTAGAATCTCACGCTTGGTTAGTAATTGTACTCGACACGTTTTGTTTTTGCTTCTACCACCATAAGATTGTGCGGAAGAAATAGTTGTTTTAGCTGTGACAAATAAGGAGCATTTGTATGAATATTAGTTTTTGTCCTATTTGCGGGGTTTCTTGTTTCTAGAGCCTATTTCTTTCCACTGCTGGATGAAGGCCTGCTTCTCTATTCTCTATGCATCCCTGTCCTGGGCCAGCTTCGTCGACAGCATCCAGGTCATCGTTCCATCTCATCCGAGGTTCACCTGGTACCAACGAACATACTGGCAATACTGGTCGCATGGTGTCATATTCCAACACCTATGCCTAAAATATCGTATGTTTGTTATTGACCGGTCCGTCGCGGGAGCTCAATGTTGCTATCGCATTTTTGCACGGACCTCCTTCTACGGACTCCATAGTGTTCTCTACTGCCTTTGTCACTGTCTGTACTGAAGAAATAAATGAGTTATCTATCTAACATCCTCCAAGGTTCCAGGGTGTTACGAACCCTCCTTTCGGGTGGACAGACTGACTGGAACATTTTAGTATTTTGTGTGCATAAAGCAGACACAGTTCGTTAAGTCTTAGGGTAGGTAGAAACTTGGTTACAACTATCAACCATTTGTAGCAAGACTCACTTTTAAGATAAGGATAAAATATCGTGTCAAGTGGAATGCAAGTGAATAATAAGTGTGAAAAGTGTTAATGTGAAGTTATATTCCTCTAGTTTTTCTCTTCGTGATGATTACGTTTGGAGTTTTGGACGTATCGAAAGGATGAATTAAAGTAGACTTGAAACCGTTATAAAGGACGAGTGTAGAAGGAAATATTGGTAGAGGCAGACCTAGGAGGACTTACTACAACTAGACCAGATGAGGGACATAAAAAAATGCCAAGTTCATAGTAACCGAAATCGATGGGTACATATGACAAGTTGTATGGACTTAGAACAAGCAAGATAGGTTTGCCAGTACCGTCCAAAGTGGAGATCCATGGTACACGGGAAAAAGGTGAAAGTTTATGTTTGTATGTATGTGATGATTACGTCATCGTTATGCGTACAGCGTACAGCGTATCGTATCCAATGCTTAGATCAAAATAAAATGAATGGATAGGCCTAAAGCGCGGTAAATTGAAGCAAACTACTGGTGCACTTGGTCCATACAAACTAGCGCCATTATCTGTCAAATCTAGGGCACTTGCATACAAATTTGAAGTAAACCTCATTTTGCCTCATTTTTCTGGTTTGAAATGTTCGCGTCAGGCCTATCCATTCATTTTATTTTGATCTAAGATCCAATGTAGGTACCTACTATAAGTTTTCCTTTACGTTTCCACAACAATAGAATCACATTCAAACAATTTCGCTTGTAAGATGAAAGTACTAGATAATTGTAATGAAAACACGGGCCTTTTATAGTCCGACCTAGGACGTAAATTGTGGGAAGCGGTGCTTTACTGAGACAGATACCAACTCCCGTTATACTGTGAAATGTGCAATGAATTCATGTTTATTCCCTAAATCGTTTATTTCATAGAATGTGGCGACAGGCTTACTACTTGTCACACTGGACAGAGCACTGCTAGTAAAAAGAGGATTATTATGCTACTTAATGCCGTGGTGATCCTGTGGCGAGTAACCTTGCCTGTCGTGCAGGAGGCGATGGTTCGATCCCCGTCCAGGCCCACTCGTACCAATGAGTTTTTCGGAATTTATGTACGATTTGTAACACCACTGGCTTTTCGGTGAAGGAAAACATCGTGAGGAAACCTGCATGCTTCAATTTCGAGGTATGTATTGTACCCACTGTCCATTATAAGTGGCGACGGGCTCACCCCCCGTCACACTGGACAGTTTCGGTACTACTGGTGAAACGTGGATGTTCTGAGGTTTCAGAACATCTCTGACTACCCCCTTGGGGAATATAGTCGTGAGCATATGCTATGCATTATGCTACTTACAAACAAAATGTAACAGTACACAAGATGCAATGGCGTAGGCTGCTATAAGCTTAACGTACGTTACATAGTTATGTATACTTACGCCGCGGGTAGGTAAAGATAACAGATCGCCATCTTCTAATATCCTGATAGAATTCCCTCGCTTCTTCGATTTCGGATGCATCTATGTATACCTTCATAGTAGTGCATAGGTACACTATATGAGTTTTATCTTATTATCGTAAAGCAGGCTACACTAAACCACGCCGGTTTAATTCGGAATGCTGGAGTCAAATTAGTGCGGTCAATTTGCAGTCGAAATATTTAGAAGCCGCCTAAATAAGCCTCTGACCTGGCTTAATCAATACCTCTAACGAACGGTAATCACAGCACTAAATGTTTATCGTGTTTTATATAACATAAACCTATAGCTTTGACAAACATACACCCCTATTTTTTAATCAGGTACCATACACTTTTTTTAAGGTTGTATTTAGATAATGAAACTAAACAACTTTCCCCTAAAAGGAACATGGGTCGAAAATCAAGAAAATGTTGATGACCTCCCATAGAAAATCTATCGGCTGAACCGCACTTTTGTATGGATGATTCAAAAGTTTTTCTCATTTTCGACCCTTTTTGGGACCCCATTTGAGATTTGCATGCATGCATATGTTCACGACTGTATTCCCCGAGGGGGAAACTCACAATCTGGGAATCTCTGAATTTGGAATTTAGGGTGGGAAATAAGGATCCTTAGAAAAAGTTTTTTGTTTTATTATCTGACACCTTTAAAATGTTATGGTAATTAAAAACAGTTGGTTATAGTGTTCACCAGAAATTGGAGCACTTGTGCTTCACTTGAGTAATGTTTTTGTGAACAGTTCTAGCACAGGCGACTAATCACGCGGGTCTACGCAGTGAACTAATGACATTCCTTCGTTCTATTGCGCTATTCCGACGCAAACACTGTCAGTCCCGTGTCATTGCATGCGGGTACAGTCGAATTATCGAGACATTAGCTTTGTGTGTGTGACGCATTGACACACACCGTCATGCCTGGCTCCTACTCGTCACACTTCACCTCCTAGAAATGAATACGTCCACACTGAAGAATCTGAAAGAAAACATCGTGAGGAAACCTGCATGATTCAATGCATGATTCAGTTCCGACACCTGTATTGTCCATTAGAAGTGGCGACGGACTTACTTCCCGTCACACTGGACAGAGTTTCGGTACTACTAGTGGAACGTGGATGTTCTGAGTTTTCGGAATATCTCTGACTACCCTGTCGGGGATTATAGACGTGGCATGCATGCCTGCCTTCTCGGTGGTACGGGTGGTGGACGGCAGTAAGCTGCGGTATATTCCTATCTCACTCGGAATACATGTGCTGGCCTCTTGTCGGTACGAACCCGTTGTATGGAGTGTACAGGGTGTCTTCCGGTAGATACCGTAAGACACACAGATGCAAAGTTCATCTCTCGATAATTTGACTGTATTGCAATTCGTGCGCATGGAGCACAATTGTAGAGTGCGAGAAAATTATCTACCAATGGAAGCGCTTCAGTTTTTCTTATGACGTGATCGAGCGAGCTCGCTATTGGTGGATTAGTTCCTCGTAAATCGCCTCGCTGCCTCGCACGTCTCTAGTGGAACGCCAGCCTTAAGTTATCCACATCTATGTCTGTAGCAGATTCTGTAATCTGCCGGAGATTGACTGATCATTCGGTCCTTGTAGAGCGGTAGTCGTATTAATTGGCATTTACCTGACCGGAAACGGAAGCTACTGGCTGACATAGGCTTATGTCGTTATATCTATGGTTGTATCGGTGATATAACTGGTGACTAATGATCTCTTTTGAAATATTTGTGTGTGTTTTCTATTGGTTTAGAATAGAATAGACCTTTCCATTTTTAGGATTCCGTACCCAAAGTTCCGTCTGTCTGTCTACCCTAGCTTCAGAGGGCTGTATCTTCTGAATCGTTATAGGTAGCCGGTTGAAATTAAGAAATTTGTTAAGGGTATATTACCGTTGGCGCGCTCCATACAAACGTACTATGGTGATATTTTCAATACTAACCAATTAAAGTCAATGAAATTTTGAGGAAACAATCTAGAAACAAATCTCTATGCTTGTATGGAGTCAGATTTTCGTTGAAATATTTAGTTTTAAAGTTACAGTGCCTCAAAGATTTCCATACAAATCTTAAATTAATCCTAGAATTAAAACGGTATATTTTAACGAAAATCTGACTTCATACAAGCATAGAGATTCGTTTTTAGATTGTTTCTGCAAAATTTCATTGACTTTAATTGGTTAATATTGAAAATATCACCATAGTACGCTTAGATTATCAAGATAGACAGTCAAAGCTAGGAAAGCGTCGAAAAAAATAGGAACCAGTACTGGTTCCAAAACCCTATACATATACACGCACACACTGACGTAATTAAAAAGAGTATGTCTTTTATTGCGATTCCGTTATTACATGCCATGAATTTGTCATTGGTACAGGGGGTATTTCCAGATATTCTGAAAAAATCTGTGGTTAAACCATTGTATAAAAAGGGTGAAAAATTTAAAATGGAAAATTACAGACCAGTAACCTTAATACCAGTATTTTCAAAAATATTTGAGAAGGTGATGTACAATAGGCTAATACATTTTCTGGAAAGTAATAAGGTTTTAAAGGACGAGCAGAATGGATTTAGAAAGGGGCGAAGTACTTCTCTTGCCACTTTTAACTTAGTTAATCATGTTATGAGATGTATTGATAAAAAAACACCAGTTTCGGTATTATTTATGGACATGAGCAAGGCGTTTGATTTTGTCTGTCACAAACGATTGCTCATAAAATTGTATAAATACGGCATACGGGGTCTTGCATATGACTGGATCAAGTCGTATTTAGATAATAGAACACAGTGTGTGGAGACTGTAGGATACTGTACAGAGAGTAAAACGGTTGTACCATATCGATCACCGTACATAAAAAACGAATTTGGCGTGCCGCAAGGCAGTATCCTGGGGCCTTTACTGTTCTTGGTCTATATAAATGACTTGCCCGATATGTTATCTCATGAATGTATTTTATTTGCGGACGACACTACTATAGTTATAGATGGGAAAGATATGCCAACTTATAATGACGAAATAAATAAAGCCTTATTTGTAACAGTAAATTGGTTGACAGAAAATAATTTAAAAGTAAATATAAGTAAGACAAAATTTATCCAATTTCATACGCTTCAAGGTAATTCCCAGCCATTAAACATACACTTCAAAGGTGACACTATAGAAGAAGCGTCTGTAACAACATTCTTAGGCATAAATATTGATTGTAACTGTACCTGGAAAGAACATGTAAATAGTGTGTGCTCAAAAGTAAACAGATTTGTATATGCTCTAAGAAAGGTTAGCCAAATTGTATCCATACAAGCAGCTGTAACAGCTTATAATGGCTACGTTGATTCTGCTCTACGTTATGGCATCGTAATTTGGGGGAATTCAACCGACATAGGTAGGGTACTTCTAATACAGAAACGATGCATTAGAGCTATATTTGGGCTAGACCAACTAGATTCCTGTCGACCATATTTTAAAAAATATTGTATCCTGTCTGTTCCATGTTTGTATATATTGGAAGTCTGTTTATTTGTGTACAAACATAAATATCTTTTTCAACTGAGACAAGATACAAGCTCACGAGTGTTACGATGTCAATATAAGCATACATTATATAAACCACCAGTAAAATTGTCACTGGTATCAAATAATTCGTTCAGCATGTGTGTTGACATATTTAATAAATTGCCAGACTGTTTTAAAGAGAAAAAGCTAAACGATTTTAAAATGTCAACTAAGAAATGGCTTACGGAAAAGTGTTTCTATAACATCAAGGAATTCTTGGAGGGCAAATTTTAATGAAAATTGACAACTAATTTTGATGACATTGTACCTATTGTGCTTTGTTTAACTTGACTTATATTGACATTTTATTATTGTAATTCATTTTAACACTCTTTATTTATTTTTATAATTACAACGTAGGTAGATAATTTTATTGACATCTTAAAGTTATTTTAATTATGACATTTTTTTAGTTTGATTTATTATTGTGTGAGATTTAACTTTGCTATTTGTAAATGTATGTACACCTGAAAAGGTAGGGTTTGGAGGGCCTGATAAAAATATGTGACTAACTGCAAATTGTATTACCCGAATTCTATATACAATAAATCATTTTCATTTTTCATTTTTCATTTTCATTTTTCATTTTCACATACATAATTAGTATGGCGCCTCACGCACACCAACCTAAGAAAGTTAGCCCCTTTTGTTTTATACGGAACAAGTGTGAGGCTCATTCTAGACATATACTTTTTCTAAGATAGTACGTTTGTATGCAGCGCGCATTTGCGCTCTCGGAATAAAATTCTCTTAAGTGTGAGTCGGTCTCGCGCCAAGGGTCTCGATTTTTTTGTAAGTTAATAATTGTGTGATGGTACGGAACCCTCGGTGCGCGAGTAGTTAGACTCGCTCTTGGCCGGTTTTACCTATAGATTTCGTACGACACGAATAAGATTTAATTCACACCGAGATGGCAGCGGCCAGCAGCGATGCGGCAAGCAATCTCAGCTGCGCAGCATTTTTTTTAAACTATCTACATTTCTAAAACACTACATTACATAAGCTTAAGTTAATAATTGCAAGCAACGGGTTCTTACCGCGTTTTATTTATTTGGAGTTCCCGATATTTCGGCAGTGTTACAACGGGATGTCATCCCGGGAACTCAAATATACCAAAACGCGGTAAGAACCCGTTATAATGATTAACTTTAGCTTCATTAATAACCGCGTAACTCTAAAAAACTGTATTACATTACATAGCCTACCGCTGCCATCTTTAGGGATGTGGTTTCTTATGTAGTGTTTTTATGCTCGAAACACACGTCATTCCATCCTAAAACCCCCAATACCTACCTATGCTAAAAACTAGTCTTTCTACAACAGTACTGCTCACTTCAAAAGATACTGCCTCCGTGGTCTAATGGTTATGAGCATTGGGCTCTTGACATCCGTGTCACCTAGTGAAATGTCACTTTGTGCGTTTTGCCCCAGTTGGTTAGGACATTGCAGGCTGAATCACCTGATTGTCTGAAAAGAAAGATGATTCCGTGCTTCGGATGGCACGTTAAGCTGTTGGTCCCGGCTACTATCTCTGGTGGTAGTAGTCGTTACATAAAAACCACGTCAGAGGCCGTAATGCGGTTTGAATAAACTCTGACACCAGGGCTTGCAGTAGAGTTGCCAGGTGTCCCGATTTGCGCGGGACGTCCCGATTTTCAGGGGGTAGGGGACGCGTCCCGATTTGTACCTGATCGGGACACTAAATGTCCCGATAAATCAAATGCCCCAGGCGAAATTTGGGAAAAATATCGATTGATATAATCTCTCTGTTTATCTCAATTCGTAGAGCGGAGAAAAGTAGAGCTCGCTTCGCTCGCTCTAATTATCTGTTTTAATACACGTAATCCTAAAGAGTTCTGACCACAGAGCTAAAAGATGTGGTGGTGCTAACATTTTCGAGCATGCGTCGCTCAATCCATAGCTATAATTACTACTTAGGTTACTTTGAACATGTTTTGTACGTAAAAAAAGCTCTGGTTCTAACCGATTTGTATTAAGAGGAAAAGTCGAGCTCGCTTCGCTCGCTCTACCTTTCTATTTTTGCATGGATAAATCAAAAGATGTCTGACCACAACGCGAAAAGATGTGCAAAAAAATTTCGAGCTCGCTCCGCTCGTACTGTTATTTTTTAGACAATTAACATTAATTGTCTAAGATTTTCGGTTATGTTAGTGAGTTGGTTTTTGTTGGTTTATTGATATGAATGTAAATATTAGAATAAGAATAAGAATATTTTATTGTTCAAACTGTGTACAAAAAGATGTTACAATAAGATGGAATCAACTCAATTAACCGCGTCATTAATTAATACTTAAACTAAAATTTTATTGTAATACCAATTTTTTTATTCTTCTAGTCCAGTAACTCTGACTAGTTATTATTATGTAGGATTACATTCAGATGTAGGCACTAGTAATTTAAGTTGCAAAACGCAGTTAATTTCAAAATACCTTGTTTTTTGTGTGTCCCGATCTACAACCCTAAATCCCGATTATTTTTACCTTCTGCCCCGATTTAAAACAAATCGGACCTGGCAACCCTAGCTTGCAGCCCACTCGATAAGAAGAAGAAGAACTTCAAAAGATGGTTAGTAGTTGCCGCAAGGTTTTTGACCAACCCTAAAAGGGATTACTATCGTGAGTATACGTATGTGTTGCATGTATTTTATACTTGACTGTGACCAAAATAAATAGATGCTTTAAATTTCCTACAAATAGATAAAACTCCTGTAAAATAGATTCTTATTTCGTTTGGGAATTTTATAGGGACGGGCGACAGATAAACAAAATTCACAACATTTCCGCTTTATAGAGATGCAGAAGTGAAACACGTGTAAGATTATTCGTATATTCTTTCGAATACATACTTGAAACTCACAACCATAGACTGGTGATAAAGAAATCTGGTAACATTTTTTATGTTTATGTTACGGGTTTCTACGTGGAATTATTGACTAATAGTCGTGACTCGTGACACATCTCCCATTTGAGATTTTCACTCATTGCCCACACAATCTTTCGCGATGCGCCCATAGGCACCATGAGTATAAAGGGTCCAATAATAAGCTGACGGTATTTTAGTAGGATGATCAGACCATCAAATTGAACAACTTTCTCTATGGGACCAACATCAAATCAGAAAATAAAAAGTGCCGAGTAGGATTGCGATTTTGTATGGAACCGCTGATTATTTTTCCGGGATTGCTACGTTGCGTTGGTCCCATAGAAAAAGTTATTCAGTTTGATGGTCTGATCATCCCCTTAAAAAACCGTCAGCATAATACGAAGGACCCAATATAATACGGTACGAATAACGCCTAAATGGGGAAAATTTGAATCTATTATGAAATTTCCCTCCTAACGAGAATGTCTAGGGAGGATAATTGAAATAATCCCATCAGACGCCTAGGTATTTTGCAGGGAAATGGCTGAATCGATTTCAATAAAGTTAGAAAAGTAAGCCGGAACGTTAGTTAAATATTCCGGTGACTCCAGAGTCTTAACCAATCCTGATTACGGTTCTAAAGCGAGGCGTTATAAACGCTTAGGTAATTCTTGGGAAAGCTGTTAAACCGTTAAGTTTTATTTCGGCTTCATTAACAAAGTAAGCGTTGGTCTATCCTTATGGCGCTGTGATTAGGGTTACCAGACGACAGGAATTTTCCTGACATTTCCGGAATTTCAGCACTGTCAGGAAATGGAAAATTTGAAACTGTCAGGAATTTTCAAATTAAACGTAATTAAAATAATATATTACTGACCATTTTGGTAACAGAAAAAAGAATCAAATCTATCTATAACGTCACACCTTTTCCCCAGTGGGGTAGGCAGAGACTAGGGCGCGCCTCTGAATGAAATCTCAACAAGATCAGTAGTAGTAGGTAATTTATTCATTCGGATTGCATTTTGAAATTGTGTTTTAGGGGAATTTGCAATTGTTTGTGAATTCTGGTAATTCAATTATACCAACAGAACCGATTATTGCTTGTGAATTCGGGTTATTAGATTCAACATCACGGATTATCGAGTTACATGTTTGTTAATCAGTTCCGTTCCCAATCGCATATTCAAACTTCATGTATTTTTCCTGATATCCGGTTTCATCCGGTAAGTAAACCCGGATCTTGTGTACCGTCCTCTCAGTGGCATTGTGTGCCCGGTTTCAATTATTACTTCACTTTCATTATTCAAGGCGGCGGGCGGCGGGCGGCGGAACGGTCGGCGGACGTTCCGCGGACGGAACGCGGACCCACGATGTTATTCCGCCCGCGATTGTTTGCTTTCCATTTGTACTCTAGAATGGTTCTGATGGAAACTAAATTGTTTGACAGGGAAATGCGTTGTTGATGGCGGGTTTTATTAAGTTTCAGTTGAGTTTGTAATTTGTAACGTTTTTGGATTGTAACCTTGTTAGGTTAGAATAGCGCTGCATGCAGACAGGTGTTCCAATAGGCGACTTATCCCTTCAAGTATTGCTAACATTTCTGATGCCTTTTTCTTAAAACTTCTTTGATAAAATTCATTGCCTCCCCCGCGTAGTGTTGTGATTGGTCGCCGCTGTTGATCCTGGTTAACAGGAGTTACTGTGGTGGTAATGTATGGTGAGCCTAAACCCGATTCAAAAAACATCTCTTATGTCCAGACACCATATGACGGTAGATACATAAGTTAGAATCACTGTATCCGACCTCTTCTCCTTATCATATATTATGTGTTTCCCGTTCAACCAAATTCAGAAAATTAAGGACGAATCTGTGTATCGCGAACACAACTTACACTTTTTGGATTTTTCATGCCTAACTGTTTTGGTCCTTATTCATATTTTTGCGGTGCCATCTCCTACCGGAGGTTGGCTTTTATTAGGGATATTCAGACCCTGGAGACAGCAATCTTGAACAGCCTCGAACCATTCACATAAGTTATTATGCATTTCTTGAATAGATTGGCCGAGACGTTGGATTCTATTCGGTTAATTTGCCTATATATGTATATGCCTAATCCAAGATCTGACGACTGCCTAAGTTCTCATAACACTTATTACAAGGTCTTAATGATGAGTTTCAGGTAGCTTATCCGTCTGTAGGTACGAGAAGCTGAGTCTTAAAACGCGAAAGCCGGCAAAAGTGATATCAACCGTGCTATGCCATTGCTAGGCTATCACATTTGCCGGCTTGCCTACCTTCTCTTCCTTCAGAGTTTTGAAATGCTCTTAATTCTGATTTTGTTTAGCGGAAACTTTAAAGTCTGGAGAGAAAAAGAGCGTGACGTCGTGGATAGAAGACATAATATGTATAAGGCAAAAATAGTTTTAATTTAATTTAAATACGTTAGCAAAATGATGGTCTGAAGCACTCCCTGAATATTTACATTGCTAAATGCAATTTACACCTTAAGTATTGATGAAGAAGTTCAGAATTATACCATTATTACCGTATTCTATGTCTGAGTTGGTAGGTAGGTACCTCATGTTAACTGAAATTCAAGTTTCGAAAACGTTCTAGGTTTAGTAGTTTATACTTCGGTTTAATTACTAAAATATTTAGGATTTTTTTTTCTTTACGTTACCGAAATTATCGTATAACAACAGACCTGACCTTTTCCAAAGCTTGAACTTAAATGCATTCATTGTGGACACTATGGAGTATGGACCTTGTCAGATATTTTTTTTTTATTTATGGTACAGCTGTTTTAGCGTGACTCTAGAACAAACATCCAGCCAGCTAACAGTCCAACTGTATAAGCACCTAGTATAGCGATAAACATAACTTCAGTTAACAATTTAGTTTTTATCAAAAAGTCTTCACACTGGCCGGCTTTCCCAAACTACCAAATATGTCATCTTATCTCCCGATATCTCCATTATCTCTCTATCAACGGTGCAGTAGCTTCCTGGTCAAACACTCAGCATACGTAAATTAACCCAGTAATTGTACCAGTAAAAACATGTAAACGAGGCACAGTTAAGTTTTGCTTTAACGGAGTTTAACGAGCTTTCTGGAAAAGGTTTTCTTATCTTATTAATGTTGCATCGTTTGTGAGCTGTAGACTTGTAGACTGGAGCTTTTATAAGATTTAAGCAGGATATTTTCATTTCATACTAATTTCGTCATTAGCGGCATTTTGCTTTACAATACTTATCATAATAAAACAAGTAGGTCAAGTAGTATGAGGCGAGGGATAAGGTTTCGTATTGTTTTCTCTTATTTCTACCCAATCTTTGAACATAACAGACGATCTCGTCGTTACGTCACCTTAAGAGGATATAATTCGGAGCGCGCTCCATACAAACGTACTATGGCGATATTTTCAATACTAACCAATTAAAATCAATGAAATTTTGCAGAAACAATGTAGGAACAAATTTCTATGCTTGTATAGAGTCAGATTTTTGTTAAAATGTATAGTTTTAAAGTTACAGCACCTCATGATTTCCATACAAATTTTAAATTAATCCTAGCATTGAAACTGTATATTTTAACGAAAATCTGACTCCATACAAGCATAGAGATTTGTTTCTAGATTCTTTCTGCAAAATTTCATTGACTTTAATTGGATAGTATTGAAAATATCACCATAGTACGTTTGTATGCAGCGCGCATTTTCGCTCTCGGGATAAAATTCTCTTAAGCCAAATTATGTTAGAAGAGTTCAGAACTAGACTTTTTACCATTCAAGGTATTTCCATCTAGTCTTTCCATAATACCTATTTTTAACAGACTTAATAATGTCGGGTAACAACAGCAAACAGCGTCTAATGTGTAACAGACGTTGTTTGAAACATCAATACTTAGATGAAATAAGTCCTATGATGATTAATAATGTCGGGTATATTTGTTTCTCTCTAATTGGTTTGAAATATTTTCCTTTTCATGCTTCATTTTGCAGGCGTGTTTTGGTATCCACTGTACTTTTACAGTGGCGACGGGCTCACTTCCTGTAATACTGGGCAGAGTTTGGGAAGTACCTACTGTTGAAATTTTTATATTCTGAAAGGGTGTAGGGGCAGCCCTCCACAAACTGAAACTGAGATTAGGAACACCTCAGGTAACGCAAAAAAAAACAGCTGTTTCATACAAAACTGATTTACCCTACTCAAATGTATGGGAAATCTTTTTTTTTGCGTTTCCTGTGGTACCTATGCTCCATAGTTAAAGTGGTTCAGTTTGATGGTCTGAGTTCACCGTTTCAGTTTGTAGAAGACCCTTAAACTCTGTATAGAATATCTCTTACTTTGCCCCTCGGGTAATATAGTGGTGTCGTATTGGTTACCTATTTATAAAGAAGCTTTCAAAATTCGCTCGAATACATAAACTACAGAATATGCTTGACTTATAAAATACCTATAAACGTGGCGGAATCCCTTTGCAATTCCGTTTTGAGCCTCGATAATGTTAAAGACTTGTTAAAAGTTTTCAAAACTTTCTTCTGTGGAACAGTTTTAATAAGTTAGTAATAAATCTGCACTTTGACTTGTTCCAACTTTCAGAATAGAATTACTTCTAAAGATATTTAACTTCTATTACTAGGAAATAGGGTCGCGTTTGTTCTGACCGTAGTAACTGCTTAGAACAAAGGAAACATCTGGAATGGACAAGTTCTAGAGTTACTCGTCTGATGTTTCCACAGCCCTGAATTTCTCAAGAGAGGAAATTAATAAGCTCATAAGCATATACATTGTTTTAGCCCTAAACTGATGCCACAAGAATATTATCATGAAATCTAGACAACAATTCTGATTACTGCTTAAAGAAGTAGTACCAAACCAACCTAGGTGGATGTCGTAATACCGGTTGTACACTCACGTGAAGTAGGCCCAGGCTAATGCAAAAAAAATACTGGTTATCTTCGGCAGCTATTATAAATTACTAAGGAAACTGACAAAGTATCATTTTCCACTCAATATCTCACTTTTGAGTACCAATATTCACGCAGTGTTAAGGTTCAAAATAAACAACCTTTTCCCAGAATCCACTTAATCAAGGGTATTCCTGGGAGGAAGGCGATCTCCGCCATTAATCTTGTCCATTCATTATTCAAACCGATACAGATTAAAGTATCGATGTTGTAATATTGATGAGATGAAGATCCTAGTGGTTTCGCTCAGGCGGAGTGTGTGACGTCATTTGTCATGTCTGATGTCTGAGATTAAGATAAATATACTAGAGAAGAATGAAGAGTGTTTTGATTTTTGTTTGATTCTTCTTTGAAATTATGTTAATTCAGGAGACGAAACTTTTGTATCAAGTCTGTATTTATTCACGAAAGTTCAATTGAAAAAACCCCGAGGAGAATAGTCCTTGGTAACGGCTCCATCGATTTCTATCAAATACTAAAAACCTTTATGTAAACGACAGCTTTCAAACAAAAACCATCGTTTGAGTTAAATTTATCCCTTTTAGAGATACGATTGCACAGTCTGACAGACAAACAAAAACTGAAAATTCATAATATTCGTCTTTTTGTGACGTCTTTTATTAATAACTAGTGTTTACCCGCGACTTCGTCCGCACAAATTATATACCAGATTTTAAGTCAGATAATAAGCTATCAAACAAAAAAAGTTTCATCAAAATCGGTTCAGTAGTTTTTGCGTGATGCGCGAACAAACAAACAAACAAACAAACAAACAAACAAACACACAAACAATCAGACAAACAGACAGACAAAATTTCTAAAAAAAGGTCGATTTCGAGTCAGGGATAAGTACCTAAAAACCATATCGTAATATTTTTTTTGTAAATATCCTCAATGTACAGACACACTTCAGTTACAGTTTTATAATAGTTTAGATAAATCGTGACATCTGCACGCAGTCAGCCTCCGAGTGAGTAGAACCGAACCCTTGAAACGTTCGACAAACCCTGAGCAATCAGTGTTGGCAAATCTCTTCAAAATGATTTTGTCAGTGAAATGCCATCGAAGAAGAGAAGAATGACAGAACAGTGAACCCGGCTTCGCCTTAATAGAAGTAGCATGCAGGTGCAGCCCGCGTGACACTGATATGGTCGATAAACCATATCTGTTAATACATTTCGTTCCACAAAAGGTCATAGACAAAAGTAACTATTACAATTTTATGAACACTCAGTCGTAAAACTTATGGAAATAAGGTTAAATTTAATTTGATTAATTTTTTGGTTCTCTTTTCTGTAAGAAAAATAATAAAGCACCTCTTTTCCCTTTAATCTGCAAAATCTGCATACAGCCAGGACACTCCCTGCTCCTCACCTATTTCGACCTCACCCCCTCGGTAATACGACGAGAGCACTAGCCTCTTGTCAGCGAAATAGAGTGAGAGTGGCAGTGTATGGCAGAGTTCAACATAAAATTATCTTATATTTGGCACGCGTAGCACAACCAGGGTAAAAGATTAACTTTTAATTAGCGGCAGAAACCAATTGTGTGTTCACCCATATTTCATTCCTAACTAGCCATTTTAGCCTCGTTCCAGATATTTGGTGGATTCCAAAAAATAAGTCAAGGCCTCGATAAGAAAGGACATACACATGAATTTATTGTAAGTTAAAGGAATAGCGAGACGGAGCAAGTGAAGCATGGGAAGTGGGCGAAGGTCGCCATTCACGCTATTGTCGTAGAAGGAAATAGTTTGTATGTTTGTTTAACAATATAGTCGTATATCAATGAGTCGATGGCATATCACCGAGTTCGACTTGCCGTCGTCGTGAAGATATGGCGATATTAGTAAAGACAAATCAGAGGTTTGTCGGACTTCTTATCGTGTGGGCAAGCCCTGATGTCAGAGTTTATTCAAACCGCCTTTCTGTCTTTGATGTGGTTTTTATAAAACGACTACTACCACCAGAGATAGTAGCCGGGACCAACGGCATAACATGCCATCCGAAGCACGGAATCATCTTTCTTTATACAATCAGGTGATTCAGCCTGCAATGTCGTAACCAATTGGAGAAAAACGCACAAAGTGACATATCTCTAGGTGTCCCCCGTGGGAATCGAACCCACGACCTCCGTGTCAAGATCCCAGTGCTCTTACCCATTAGACCACGGAGGCAGTTGTCTGTCGGACAGCATGAAAATACACAAAGCTGACTACTAAGTTTTCTCCACCAATCCACACTGGAGACTGGTGGAAACCTCCTACCTCCACTAGGAAAAGAAACCATGCTCTGTCGTTGGATCCTACAGACTAAAAATAGAAAATCTACAAGTAAAACTGCGAGGCACTTGGCTATTTCTGTGAGGATCGGCTTTTTTCAGTTCTTTTGTGTAGACTTACTCGCTTCGCGCCGTAGTTATAAAGGTCGGCTTCTTTTTATGAAAGCGTCGGGATTCGAATTTTGTAGGTACGTTACTTAATAATGCTTTTTTTCTTTGTAATAAAAGGTCTGAAGTTAATGTTGTTTAACGTGTGCCGTGTGTGAGAGGGTACAAACAGTCGCGTATCTGAATCCTCCTCCAGAAGCCTCCATTAATCCGCTCTGGGCCCGCGTGGTGGAGTGTGTCCCACTACCTTTCATCCTTTTTTGTGAAAGGAGGCAAATTTTCGAGTTCCTCTCCGTTACTAAAGGGTGAAATTGATATCATTAGCATTCTTTTAAACTAAGAGTCTACCCATCAAACTAAACAACTTTTACTATGGGAGTAAACCAATCGAAGCAAACAACTAATCTGCTGTCCCACATACATTTGAGCTGTCATACATCTGAGTCGTGTAGGCAGCGGCGGCGGGTGCATTTAGTATGGGACAGAAGATTTTTTTGTTGCTCCGATTGGTTTGCTCCCATAGTAAAAGTTGTTCAGTTTGATGGGTAGACTTTTAGTTTAAAAGGATGCTAATGATATCAATTTCACCCTGTATAAAAAAGAGTACAGTAGGTAGTACCAGGTTTATAAAATTGAAAAATTTTAATAGCGCGCGAAATTATACAAGGTGTTACAAAAATACAAATAAACCTTTAAGGGGGTGGTTTAGACCATCAAACTGAACAACTTTCACTATAAGACCAATATCGAAATCGCGAAAAAAAAAATATGTTCCATTCTCCACAAATCGACTAGAGCTAAAATATGAATGGGATATCAGATTATTTATTTCGCGATTTCGATGTTGCCAGGGGGTGGGCAGGATTTCAGTGTCACCACCAAACAACTAACTATTGTGTGTTTGTGGCTTGATCTGAGCTCCGTTGATGACCTGCTTGCGCTATAGTTCTGCGAATATTTTCAATGTTACAGAGTCGATCGCTTTTAAAATGCTGACGGTTTTTTAAGAGGATGATCAGACCATCAAACTGAACATCTTTATGGGACCAACATTGAAACTACGAAACAACAATCAGTAGTTCCATAAAAAAACTGTATTGTTTGTAGAGCAGTATTTTTTTCGCGATAGCTAATATTGGTCTCATAGAAAAAGATTTTCGATTTGATGGTCTGATAATCTTCTTAAAAAACCAACAGCAAATTATGTTGGACCCTGTATATGTACATATTGGGAACTTGTTGTCAGCATCTGACTATCAATTTGTCGTTTGAAATCCGACTGTTGTTTAGCTGTAAGTTCTCCAAAAAGGAAATAAAAAAAAAAAAAAAAAAATATGGCCTATAGATTTTTTGACTGCTCTTTTACCCTTTTGCCTTAGCCAGAAAATAGTCTTATCATCCTGCTCAACGTCAAATTTATAACGTAGTTGTAATCTACACCATAAATTGTCAATTTCCTACATAAATATTTTCCTGAATCAGATTCAAAAATATGTGTTTACTTGTTTACTGTAAACATGTCAATTCCAATGAGATAGTAAATTCAAATTAACAGGGACAGGTACATTTGTTGCGTATTAAAATAGTTTACATTTTGAGTAACGGACAGTGACAACAGAATAGCTGCGTAATAACGTAACTGCGACATAGACAATTTGTACGAATCGCCGCAAACAATGGTGAATGACCAAAGATTTATGGCGTTCTGGGGCTCACACAACCAAACCAATTAGAAATTGTTAGACATAAACAAGCAAAATGTTTTTTCTATGTCGAATCATCCCTATCTGATGTTCGTTCGGATCTATGTCAAATTTCTAACTTTGGCATTAAAAATTCTGACATGGCCTGGCGTTGTTTCACGCTTGCTACACAAGGATTTTGTATAGGATTTGATGCCTGAATTCTGGGACAAATCCGTACGAAATCGTCGGTACACACGGCGACACATCAGCCTACGCAAAACTAAAATAAGCTGGCCGCGCGACGTTATACGTTATTCACCACTACTCACTACTATTCACCACCTCTAAGCTTCAGCACTATTAGTTTTAATTACACTATGACCTGGCTTCGCCTTAATACACTACACGGCAAACATCTTGCCCAATGGGGAGGGTGTGAGGGTACGCATTAGCGCTTTCGCCCGCAAATGTTGTTCTGCGCAGTCAAATTTTTTACCAAGTTGGTTGTCGGCCATTATACTGCCTTTTGTCCCCGAATTCGGTCGCGTGAACTTCGAAAAACTTCAACACGTTTCTTTGTGTAACCCTACTGTATATCCTTATTTAATTCCTCTGTAGGATATGTATTTCTAATTTCATGTTTCTATCTTTTGCATTGCATTTGGCTGTACGTTGTCAGCCAGTCAGTCATGCAGTCAATCACGAAACTGTTTTATAAGTATAGGTACAGAGAGAGTGTGCTCTTAACTTTGTGTTTACGGTTTCTTCATTAATCATTGGCATACACTTTAGGTGTCAACAGTAATAATAGTGAACTCGTAGTTAACGCTTATCGACGGGAGCCCTACGGTAATATAAACCAGACGCGTGACATGTTGGCAAATTTACATTTCCTGGACGGCTCCAATATGGCCGCACATCTATTTTGAATCCCTTTGAAGTTGCATCGTACTGTAGTTTCAATGGCAATCAATGGTACGGTACGATAAATCATGAGTTTTTGTTATTCTTTTTTTGTTACGATCAACAAAGCCACTACTTTTATTTATCACACTAACTCAGCTGGCACTGACAGACACCCAAAGTGGGTCTTGGAATCTGAAAAGAGAGAACGCTACTTTTCCCTCGCCACTTAGGTCGACCTCTAGTCTCTCCAACGGTACCAGGGTCGACGAACTGATTGTTGACCAGTAGGTCGACCCAGATATGCTCTCCTGACAAGCCGATCCTCACTCATTATCAGTTTTCAAATGTAACCAACAGCTTATATGACGAGATGCTTTTACGACAAGCTGCGTTTGTTTCAAAGTGCGTTTGTGACGATGTGCGAATGTGATTTTCTAAGAAAATCTCTCGGATGGTGGAACTGCGTTGTTACAGGCAGCGTGTAATCCATTCTTTATTCTATCATACCAATCCTAATGTCTGGCTGTGAAGCTTGAACTTTTAATGCTAAAAGAAGCTCTGGTCGCCGTTAGGAAAGTGCTTCGTAAAATCCTGTGTCCAGTACAAAACGAGGATGTTGGGTGGAATTCACATTTAACGGTTATACTCGATTGTAGCAGGATTCTGTTTCTGGTCAGGCGTTACTTGAAATAAACGCTTATTTCACGGGCCTAAGAAGGCTTTCGTGGGGTCACAGGTCCAACACGTAGAGGCCCCTTTGAGACACGTTTATCTAAATGCGATGCGATGCACCAATCATGGTTTATCTCTGAATGCATTATTAAAATACACCAAATACATTATTATAGCATCCGAATGCTTATGGTCGCTAGCATACGCTTCGTAAATATGTTTTAGAATTAAATAAGTACCTGAAAATTACTTGTAATGTAAATGTTTACGTAGCTATAATTTTGTTTTGGACCCTACTCAGTAATTCCGTCGGTGTAAGAATTACTTTGACGACCGTGACCCTGGGTTGATGAGCAAAGTTTTGTGAAAACACGTTTTATTATTACATAATGTCCCTTTTTGTTTGTTTGTAGACTAGAGAGTAGATAATACACGGAAAAGTCTCAGCTTGCTTCATATTTATACTTTCTTTATAAAAATAACTAGTCTTCTTATCGTGTAGCAAGCCCTGGTGTCAGAGTTTTTTCAGACCGCCGTGGACCACCGACAGGCGTGGTTTTTATGTAACGACTACTACCACCAGAGATAGTAGCCGGGACTATCGGCTTAACGTGCCATCCGAAGCACGGAATTATCTTTCTTTTCAGACAATCAGGTGACTCAGCCTGCAATGTCTTAACCAACTGGGGAAAAACGCACAAAGTGACATATCTCTAGGTGTCCCCGTGGCCATCTAACCCACGACCTACATGTCAAGAGCCTATTGCTCTTAATCATTAGACCACGACGGTAGTAATAAGACTTACTGATAGTGTGGTTCTGACTTTGAAAAGACCACCGCATTTTACTGTCTTGAGATGCGACTAATGGATAAGGGTTCTTATGCAGTGTTTTGTGACCTAGTCATGACATCACTTTTTCCTAAGTCCTGGTTTCGAGGCATGTATTGTACCCACTGTCCATTATAAGTGGCGAAGGGCTCACCCCCCGTCACACTGGACAGAGTTTCGGTACTACTGATGAAATGTGGTTGTTCTGAGATTTCAGAATATATCTGAATACCCCCTCTGTGAACATATGCTTCTCTAATGCATGTGCCTAATGTTTAGGGTCAAAACATGATTGTAACAATATATAATACTAGATTTATTATTAGAAATATGAAATACAATAGTAAGTTAACTGTATTTTTTTATTTCAAAATAGTCTAAACCTATATAAGTCTGTTTTATCTGTGCTATCGGGAGCACTTAAAAGTTAGTTGGTAGGTGTAGCGTAATTTATGATTACCTCGATGTATATAGGTAAGTCTTTAATGTGCTCGCTTTCTACACGGGACTAAATTTTCATCGTTTTGTTTCAGGTAAGCTGAATTAAGGGGAAACAGAGACATAATTATTTCTCAATTTTTATTAAGGTAATAATAGTATGTATTGCTTAACGTCTACTTAAAAGTCGGTCCAAGTTAATAGATCACATTAGACTTTTGTCAGTTTTAGCTTCATAGTGAGGTGACCTGCTTAAAAACATCGATTAAAGTGAATGAATCGATACGGATTTCAAACATATGTTAATTAATTTATATGTGAATATCGCGGTTTTGTTGGAACTACGTTAAACATCGATTTTTTTGATAACATCCCTAGTGTTAAAAAGAAAATGGGTTCACTGACGCAACATTGTAACGACGTTCAGTTCTTTAGAACAGAAAATGTTTATTATTTTTAAA
This sequence comes from Agonopterix heracliana, assembly GCA_963693445.1. NCBI lineage: Eukaryota > Metazoa > Arthropoda > Insecta > Lepidoptera > Depressariidae > Agonopterix > Agonopterix heracliana. The sequence goes on from OY856319.1 coordinate 18,433,787, forward strand.
ATTGTTTATTAGTGAAAGTAAATCGTAAAATTACCTTCTTTGGTTATTATTACAATAAATATGTAATCGTAATTTGAAAAAGTAAAGCAATTGTGCAGTTCTAACTTCGATAAAATTAACAATATTCTATGCCCGCCGTTACAAGGTTACGTTTGATGAAATATCAATAGACGTCAAATATGATCTATTAAATTGACCCATTTATAGTTTGCGTGTGGCTCCTGAGTAAAAAAAAACTAAAACATTTTCATTCCGGGGTGTCTTACAAGGCGACTACGGAATGCGGCTTCTAGTCCAGTGTTGTTGTGAGCGAAAAGTTAGATATATATCACAACTTAAAATGTCATTCTATCCGGAAACCATTTAAGTTAGCCTTGCTACATCTTATAACATAGTTGGTTGTTATTTCAAAGATCCTGCCCCTCTCCAAAGCGTAATTGCTTTCGACGTCGAGAGTTTATGTGTGAATGCTCAATTTTTTCATGTTGGGATCGTATAATTCTTTTATTTTCCCATCTCATTTACGGTCAGATAAAAACATTAACCCAAGAAGTCTAAATATACTAAAAGCAAATTCAATAAACGGATCACTACCTCAAGTACAATGAAACGCACGTGCTTTCTTCTATTAATAAAAAAATTAACTCACAATTCGTCTTAACCACCTTTAAAACTTCCGGGCTAAAGCTTGTTTTCATTGGAACGGAGGGTAAAAGTTAAGTTGGTAGTGACGGCGTCGGCCTCGGTTGCCATGGGGGTGCCAGTCGCTGGCGCGTTGCCAAACGTTGCCAATGTCAATGGCACAATAGTGTAAGGTCACTTTCTCCTCGTTGCTTACGCTTCGTTGAGTTTGTGTTGGTTTATTTTTGGTGCAATATGACTATGGTAGTATGGCATAGTGTAATAAAAACTACCAGAGATGAAGCTCAGCGATGGAGTGAGTGCTGAAACGATGCGACGGCCACGCGAGAGGAATGGAAGAGGATGACATATTGCGCCGACCCCAAATAATGGGAAATGGGCAAGAGAATGATGATGATGGTTAAGCTCAGCGATCAGCGATGGGCAAGAGGATTGATCGCGCGCTGTGTGGGAATTGATCCGCAAAGTCGGTCCCGCGCGCAGACAAATCGGTTCCCCTCACACCGCGCTTGTTTGACCTGTTGCGTGCGACCGCTGGGCTTCACCATTGGGGTTTACACTACACTATGACTACGGTGAGGCATTATAGTGTAGTGAAGCATTATAGTGTAGTGAAGCTACGGTGTTTGAACTTAACCCTGCTTGCTACCCAATTCGTCGTGTAGTCCCATCAACACCCTACACAGAGGCCTGTACCCCTTTTGTGATTAAGCTGATACAGGTTGGTTAACTAAAGCTGGCGCGTGCCACACATTTACGCAATACCTTTGTCTCACTGCACGCATAATGAAAAGTTTCTCGATCTCTATCAAGCACAGGCGCAGTGACAGGAAAAACGTATTTGTGTGTGTCTGTGAACGCGCTAGCTTTAGTTCTTTTATTGGGATAAACAGTTGATCAATCAGAGAGCCGATCGCGCTTAATAAATGTTCACTGAATCGTCTCTAAACCGCTATCGCATCACAACTTTTTGCACAATCGCAACAGTACACATGAGTCGTAACTCGAGCACCAATCAATCAAATAGAAAATAAGTCAAGTTTATCGCATTACCGATTTCCGCACAGCTAAATCGATAATGGATCAAGCAAAATTAAACCAAACCAAAATTTAATCTGCACCGAACATAATATTTTAAATCCCATTTTATTTCCCATGCTATGCTGCATACATGCTAGAAAAGGTAGTTTTACAAATATTTCAGGCTACTCCGAAAGGATACTTGGTCATATGTTTATGTATCGATCCGCTAGTGTGACATTATAAACAAGCAACAAGTGATCAGACTTATGCGGTTTGTTTCAATAACATTGAAATATACAAATGGAAACCACATTTAAATCGGATCAGTGCCTTGCACGAGGTTCTGATTACTGCTGCATCCATTGAATATGTTTATCGATAGCCTGTTGATACATACAGATAGTCAGATACAAAGGCAGACAAATGAAACTGACAAACTTACAGCTTGGCGAAAAAGATTGTGGAAAACATTTGGGCGCTCGCTGCCGTCTTTGCAAGAATGTCAAAATCACGGATAGCATGGCAACAACATCGTACGGAAACAGTTATATTATCTTTACCTATACCATAGACTATTTTACTAAGAATTGTCTTTACATAGACTATAGACTATACATATTGTCTGTACCATGGATCTAGAATCATAAAGGATCCCACTCTTCCTTAGAAGCATTGATACAAGAAAATTGACGTTCGACTCCGTCGTCGATATTTCCAATTTTACGTGTGTCCCTTTCTATCCAATGACGTCACAACGAAAATTGAATGACGTCAATTTTTGACGTTCGATTAGAAAGGGACAGAGCTGGGACAAAGTTCGTAAAAAACGTCACTAAAAAAAACTACGGAGAAGAACGATCCTTACCGACCACAAAGGAGTATTATCAGGTTTCCCGTCTGGTTAGGCAGTCTGCACTCCACTATAGAGGATTCCAAACTTCTTGGTCTGTACATATAGACTTAGAATTTAGAATTGTCGAGTCTTACGACTGATTTTACGCGTTTTCACTTAATAGCTTGTCACCGTTTTGGGGAAGGCCATCATGGCCATCTGTACTTGCCCGTGGATTAGCGGAACCATACCATGTTCTCGGAACCCACTTTGGGAACCGCTGGTCTATACCATCCAAGCTTCTTGGTCCCACCTGTTACCACATCAAACTCTTTTTTGCCAAGCTGTGCACTCGCTTGCATAGCATCAGCTGATTAGGGTTGCAATTCTACATTGAATGTGTTAAACTTTAAAGGATTTATTTTTAAAAACGGTTAGAAATATTAACATAAGTACCTACTAGATAAAAACCTAATTATAATTCTTAGGGCCAAAAATAGTACAAGGCAACACAATCTTAAATTTTCGGGATAGTGTTTCGTTATTTTCTATCCATTGTTCACTTAAAATGTTATACGTATTTATCAGACTATCAAACTGAAATATTGTCACAAAGGGACCAACAATGAAATCGCATTTGGGTTGAGTAGCCATTAAAGTTTTCTCTGCAGAATGGAACAAAGCATTTTTTCGCCGTTTCGTTGTTGACTCCTTTAGTGAAAGTTGTTCAGTTTGATGGTCTAACAAAGCACTCTCTAAAGTAAGTAGCTTTTAGCGTTTTCTTTTGCGTTTTGCAAAAGAAAACACGCATTTTGGCAATTAAAATACGCACGCAAATATGTAGGTAACACATTCAAGTTTAAACTCTGTACAGGTTGTAACAAAACACCCTAGTAATACTCAAGGGGGTCCTTCAGACCATCAAACTGAACAACTTTCACTATGGAGCAATCATCGTGAAAAAATAAATAAAATCTACTGTTTCATACAAAACCGCAGATACCAATTCGACTCAAATGTATGGGACAACAGATTTTTTTTTCGCGATTTCGATGTTGGCTCTATAGGGAAAGTTGTTCAGTTTCATGGTCTGAAGCACCCCCTTAAGTATTACCAGCACTGGTAGCATTATGCTACACGTGATACGGCTGTATCACATCTGTTATCTCTTTCGTTCACGTGCAAATAGGAAGAGAGCGAAGGTGTGATAGCGCTTTATCACGGTGTCATGCTACCTATGCAGGTTGTTTTGTTACATCCTGTATATTATGTTCATGCGACCAACGTTGCAATAAGTTTACATTTGGATGCAGGACCTTGCACATAACATACAACATAGTGCACCGCTAGCCACAATAGCCACATGCAAATGCGAGGTGCATTTTATATTTTACGAGCGCCATTCGTCGTCTTATACTTTACTTTAGAAGATTTATAGTTTGTTAAATATTCGGTTAGCGGCATTTTTATTGCATATGTTTTAAAATGTAGTTTTTGACAGTTTATTTACTGCTCTAGAAAAAGTTTTTCATCTGGAGTCTGTTGGAGGGCACATAAAGTAGGTCTTAGACGCTATGAAGTCATTCGTAAAACCAGGCAACCGTGCAACAAGACATTTGTGAAACTTTCAATATGCTTACACTTTCGCTGCTAACTGCTAAGCTCAAAATCATGATGTTCGCGCAGTGCTTAAAACTGACGCCCCTCGTAGGTCGTGCGCACAGTCGTAACGTAAAACGACCAAAGCGGCTCATCTCGTGGGTCGGCCCACGGCGTAAGGTTTGGGTGACTCACGCTGTAGGTCGTGCGCACAGTCGTTACGTTGAAACGATAAACTGGCTGGTCTCGTGGGTCACCCCCGCACAGGCGCAAGGTTGCCGGTGACTCGCGCGGTAAGTCATAAGCACATCCGAAATGCAATATAACTGACTCGTTACGTGGGTTCTTTAGCACTGCGGCCCATTTGTCGCTGACCTACGCTGTAGGTCGTCAGCAGCGAAAGTGTTAAAGCACAATATGCTCGACGACACTCCATACAACTAACTCACGATGCTTGAAGTACTGCTATTTATTATGGCGTCGGCACTCGCGCCGTCCCGTCGCATACGCACGAAGGCTGAATGTCTTGTGCTTCTTCAGTGTTGCCGTTCTGGCGACTTTGTCGCTAGATCTAGGGGATTTCATGACTGTTTAGCGGGGAAAATTTTCGTCTTAGCGACAAATAAATATTTAGCGACTTTTAGCGTCTTTTGAACCTCGAGCAAGGCCACTTTTTTCAGAAATAAAAATCGTGACAATCCAAACAAATGAGTAAAATTAATGTGACTAGTATGTCTAATTTTCGAGTCTGCCCATAAGATTAAACCGGAATTCCCCTATCATAAACAAAAACTGAGGAATCGGTTCAAGTTGAACACCCAGATGACTAAACTTCTTCCTTGATTTTGAAATTTAAGTATAAGTACCTTCGATCAACAATATCCAACTAGATAACGCGTCAGCGCTCAAAACATGTCCCGGCAAATAACGCCTCACTATTGGAGTGAGGTCTTATTTTGAATTAGTTGCGTTCGAACAAAGCCAACGTAAGCACGTCTCGCAATGCCGCAGTGTTCCTTTTTTAAATTACTAGGAATTATGGTTGCTTTGAGGTCGAAATTATAATGTATTCGGACTGTTTTCAAGGTTCGTTAACAAAAAATGTTGTATATTCACGAGGACAGAATTTCTCTTTGATTTTGTATGCGACCCGTTATCTAGTTGTATATTGTTGATCGAAGATAAGTACCTAGCTGATTGTCCAAATTTTTTGTAAAGTAATTACTACTACATAATTAATAAGTATTTAACTGTTTAAAGATTAAGGATTAGGTGTTTTGTTTGTAACTGAATTTTTTCAATAGACATGTTTCATTTATTTTACCTGTCCATTCTGTTCACACTTTTGTTAGATTACTATTCATTTATTCATTTTAGTGTAATTAAAAGGTGTTTACAAGAATCAGACAAGTATAAAACTTGATTAGACTTGGACAACCACGGTTTATATAACAGATAAAATCTAGGGACATCTAGCGGATTTTCAGAATCGATTTTTTCGCATATCTAGCGGAATTTTACGGAGTATCTAGCGACTTAAAATTTTGAAGAACGGCAACACTGTGCTTCTTGCTCGGCTTCCCTAAAGTAACCCTCGAAGTGCGGGGTGAAGTGCGGTATCTGAAATTAGTGGGGGGCAAGGAGTGGCCATTCTGAATGTAGAAGTTGTAGTACCTTCTACATTGCTTCAAACTGCAACCTTAAGAAGATAGTTGGTAGCTTTAACCACAGTCTCAGACCCACAGGAAAAAAATTATTAGTCATGTAATTATGTATGAAGCAAACATTACCTTGTATAGATGGTGAAATAAAGTTGTAGCAAAGTTAAAATAAAAACAAAGGGTTGTTTTCGTTTAAGAAGTTTGTAGGTTTCCTTTGCTAAACAAAAACAAAATTTGGCAACTTTTTCGTATTTTTAGCGAACTGTATAATTTCAGTTCTATTTCTGGACCAGTTAGGCATGTTGCTTCACACAGGAATATTGTGAAATAATTGGGAGAAAACGTTTTACATAGATGTAGTACCTAGAAAAAGTTGGTAAACCAAAATAGATTGCTGTCTAAAGTACCACATACCTTAAACTCTGAGTTTTGATTTTCGATGTGTCGTCTCGTTTTGATGTTGCGTTAGGCTGTGTTAGGAGATCAAATACAAAAGCTAATAAAACAATTAGTAGGTACGTTAGTAACAAGGTAAAGGCGCCAGAAAGCCATACAAATTTTTATTACACGACCTGATATCTTTATTGCCAGTTCTAAATGCCGCAGTAAAAGTGCCGATAATAGCGTTCTATACAGCCTCTATCTATTTCGTACGTAAACATATTGATTATAACAACGTTATAGAATGTTTATCACTAGCCGGACAAAAACTTATTTTTAGCCAGCTAATGGTTTGTTGTATTTTATTTTACCCTATTCTTGGTACAGCAAGCGAAATTTGAAACTCGAAGAAAGATATTTTAAAATTGGGACATTCGAAAATTGCGTCGTTTTGCTAGATTTACCTTTTGATACGAACCTATTGATTCCATCATTATCTTATCCTCGTTAATATTAATTGTATTCTTATTATTTTCGTTTCAATGGTTCTACGACGAATTTTCTATATTTTACCAGGTTTTCGGCGCACTTGATAGCGTCAGGTGTGACTGTACTTATTTCATTTATTCCCCTCTATGAAAAACAAAACTAAATTCCCTGTTTCAATTTCTCGTCCAATTTTAAGCTTTGACCTGACCACAAATTTAATTTACAGCCCGTACCATTTCACCATCGTAAACCGGATGAGGTGATTTTTAAACAATATTGTCTGGCTTACAACACCGGAAGTCGGCCGTAATTACGTGAAACCTCTTTTATCACTTTACCTTTTACTTTCACCTAAAAATAGACGAAATCTGCTAAACAAAATGGCGGATGATTTAATGGCTTTTGAAATAACTCTGTTTACTGTAACAAGAAATTGAAGGGTTGGTATCGGAGGAATGACCTATAAGCAAAATGTCCTACGCATCACAACGTCCTAAAAGCAAAACGACTACTATTTTGGCAAAATGAAAAATCATTGAAGGTACTTTGTCAAAAAGATTGTTTTATGAAACTGCACGTGAAACCACAAAAAATTTCCGTTTGCATTCGATTGCTCAATATACGTAGAGTGAAAGGAAAGCAAAAAGATTAATCGTCGAACGATTGGGCACGGGTCCCCGGCCGGCGACCGCTCGCTATTCAATATTCATTCGTTGAAACTGTTTCTGGTCGCCGCCGGCTAGTTTGTATATTTTCACCATACAATCATTTGGTAGTCTGAACCAGATGAATTAACTTATTCTCATAGTAGATTTCGACTACAGCAACTACTTTATTAGAAAAGCAATCAAGTGCGGGATATTTTAAGTGCATAAGTGTGTGCGCTTAAAACAGTTGCACCTAGTTGCAATCTCTCGTTCTTATCCTCCTGAATTGGATGGAACGGGAAACGCAAGTCAGAGGTGGGGTCGGATACAGTGGCTATAACCCTCAGTCACACAGTAAGGGACTCAATGTTGAAATATGCCAAAATATCTGTCGGTTAAGCTAACAAGAACATACTCATAAGTGGTGAAACGGGTCCTTAGTCGCTTTTTAATCTGTCTAGATTGGTTCTTTTCGAAGCCAGAAATTAACCATATTTCTTCCTAATAGATAAGAGATAGTGTTTCTGAGGCTTTAGCAATAAAATAATACAACTTTTCACGATATTTCATTCTGCTATTTTATATAGTTTTTAGTAAACCTTGCTACAACTGCACACTTAAATATATTTTTGGGATAGTTATAGCAAAGTTATCAAAGTCAAAGTCAATATCATTTATTCAATATTGGAGCTTGAAGCACACTTATTAAACGTCAAATCTTTTTTAAAGCTACCACCGCGTCGGGACGTATATTAAAGCGATACCTGCTCTAGAAGCCCGGCGCTCGCAGACAACCTGTATGTATATATTATTAGTTATCTTCTGCATAACGTTCGTTGTTGTTCCACCAAACGACCAATCACCAATAAACGAGACTGAAAAACAACCCATTCTGCAAGTTTTTACCAGCATTATTCACCTGAACCAGGAAGTATAAAAGAAACTAGTGTTTTCCGTTGTGCCGGGATTCCAATTATTTAAAAAATATATGCATTGCAGTGTACGTTGTGAATTTGTGCCTTTTCACAGAGTAGAATAATGTAGGGAACAGCAGAAAAATCATTAAGTGTTTTAGTAACTAGGTGGTGTATAATTTTCGTAATTAGGAGTGCAGAAATTGTAGTTTAAGTTGATCCTGGTTTACATGAGTTACAGTGGTGGAAATGTGTGGTGGGCTTATGCCCGTAAAATAGGCATGGAACATAAAACAGCATATGCGCACGACTATATTCCCCGAAGGGGTAGTCAGAGGTATTCTGAAACCTCAGAACATCCACGTTTCACCAGTAGTACCGAGACTCTGTTCAGTGAGACGGGGGGTCAGCCCGTCGCCACTTGTAATAAACAGTGGGTACAATATATGTCTCGAAATTAAAGCATGCCGGTTTCCTCACGATGTTTTCCTTCACCGAAAAGCCAGTGGTGTACCTGAACATAAAACAGGCTATAGAAACTATATAATTTGCTGTACCGTTTCTGCTAGTTGATTGTGAAATGCCATAATAATATTAGCATACTTCAAGTAAATAAGGTAATGAAGTTGTTACAATTAGGTCTTGTACTTTGTTATTTTCTGAACGCTGCCAGCGGTTCATTATTTGCATTTCCTTGTTTTATAGAGAATTTCCGATACTGTGAGCTGATTTTTCTGTCAGTACTATTTTTCTCTTCATTAGATAAAGTAGCAGCTTGGTTAAATCCTTTGTGTGGGTCTTTGTGATAGGGATAAGCTGAAATAAATAGACACATGCATGCATGCTGATAGTTACCGATAAAACGTATTTTGATTTAAATTCAAAAGAGATCGAATTCGCTTTTGTTTGCAGCTTTTCTATTTCTCTACATCGTAAGACCTGATCCGTTTGAGTATTAACGTAGTCCATAATTGGTACAATAGTTGACGGTATTATTTCAGTGTTGGTTGATGTAAATTGTATTGATAGAAATCAGCATAAGCATAATCTCACGACTATGTTCCCCGAGGGGGTAGTCAGAGATATTCTGAAACCTCAGAACATCCACGTTTCACTAGGAGCCCCAACTCTGTCCAATGTGACGGGGAGTCAGCCCGTCGTCACTTGTAATGGACAGGGGGTACAAATACATACCTCGAAATTGAAGCATGCAGGTTTCCTCATGATGGGCCCAGTGTTGCTTACTCAAAAATTTTATAATCTCATTTGACATAGAATTCTGGTAGACCTATACCTACAGATCGGTACAGAACTATAGTGGAATGCGCCAGTGCTACTGAGTCATGGTGGCAAGCGCAGTCAAGTAGGTTCCTCTTTTGTTTTTAATTTTATACTTATTTTTTTTTGTTTTTGGTGCTTTTGCGGTAGGGTCTTCAAGTCTGCCATAAATGATCTCTAGAATTGGCTCTCTAATAGCCATGCTTTTTTTTCTTATTGCTGTCTCCGTTTGCAATGGAGGGATTCTTTGATGAATTCATTGCGGGTTCCAAGACGGATTAGAATCATCCCCCGGGCTCGCTGGACTTCATTGTCTAGTGTTGTGAATGGTCGCCGCTGTTGATCCTGGTTTACAGGAGTTACAGTGGTGGGAATGTGTGGTGGGCCTTTTTAAAGAAAAGCGCAGTCAAGTGCTGCGCTTGATAGGTGCAGACTCTGCGTGCGCGTGCGGCGTAAAGGTAGCGCAGGAAGGAGTGCCCGCGCGCTCACCCCAGGCCCCGTTGGCAATCAACTCGCGCGCACACTGTAGTTTAGTTAATCTGTGGTGCGCCGTGTTTGCCCGGCTCGTTATCCGCGGCTACATTTCGCGCGTTTTTCATCCGCTCCCAAATTAACGGTGTACCGCACTCGCTTTTGTTCTGGATGCTTTGCTCTCGGGGTTTTGTTTAGCTTCATAATGTTTTATGATATTTTTTGTTTCGCGTTGTACGGGGTTGACGGTTATTATCGATTACTTGTGGGCGGACAAACAATAGTCTCGTTTCGTTTTTAAACGGAGGAAGCAATTAAAATATGAAAAATCTAGTCCCTCACCGATTTAGGAAATCGTGGATGTAAAATAATTTTAGTAAGTACATTGTTATTATCTTGTAGATATGTATTTGTAATCCAATAACAAGTAAACACATAATTCGTAAAAGATGTCAAGAGTTTTTAAATTCCACTGTTAATAAAGTTTTGTGTTATGCTAGCATTGAAGAACTAGAGACTACCCTTTCGGGGAATATAGTCGTGAACAAGCATAAACTACAAGCTAAGTGGAGCACAATAGGAGGCTTTCGGAACTTCTCATGCTAGATAACTACATCTCAGTAAAGTCTTGACAAGACGTCTCCCAAGTTATTCAATATTGCATAACCACTGCACTACACAACACATGTGGTTCTAGGCAAGTGGGTTAAATCTACTGATATATAATATAACCGTATCCTGGGAAACTATGTTCCTAAACTAATCGAAATGAATTCAGCAGCAGTACATAAGTTAGAAAAACTCATTGGTCCGCATGTCAACCGTAAGGTCCGCAAGGTATGTTCGTCCGTGCGGATTCTTCGCGTCCGTGCGAAGTTCCTGCTTTGATACTTTTTAATCTGTGACTGTAAAAGTGCCGACGTACTAAGTATTCTTCTTTTAATCGTGTGGTCAGCAAGCCCTGGTGTCAGAGTTTTTTCACTTACGGTCTCGGACGTGGTTTTTATGTAACAACTACTACCACCAGAGACAGAAGCCGGGAACAACTGCTTAACGTGCCATCCGAAGCACGGAATCATCATTCTTTTCAGTCAATCAAGTGATTCAGCCTGCCATGTCCTAACCAACTGGGGAAAAACGCACAATGACATATCACTAGGTGTCCCCGGTGGGAATCGAACCCACAACCTACGTATCAAGAACCCAATGCTCTTAACCATTAGATCACGTAGGTGGACATACTGACACTCAGTTGCAGTAACGCTCATTAAAGTTAATCCTCCATTAAATCTCTTACTGTTACTTTTTGTCTTGTTCACGTAGTAAAAGCTAGCAAGAGATTTAATGGAGGATTAACTTTAATAAGCGCTTCTGCACCTGAGTGTAAGTTACATTTAATAATGTCTTAGCTCAATTTCTTTCTAAGAATTACTCAATCCGTGTTCATGACACTGGCTCCCTTAACCGGTCTCGTTTAAGATCAAGACCCAGACAGACTTAAATCAGAATTAAACAACGTTTATTGCATCTAGACAAAGAGCTCTTGAGTTGTCTGTCTCAATCACGTACACGGGCTACTTGCGAGTGCCACTTGTGGCTAGCTGTCTGGGCTAATATCTGAATAAAATTTGGGAATAGAGAAAAAACCTAAACAAAGACCTGACAGCAACATTGTTGAGATCGTAACGACCGCAACATGCAGAAAATATTATTGAATAACCGCCCGAGAATAAGTGTAGCCCTAGGCGCGCCTGTTGGCTTTTATAAACCCAATTTTTTTTTTTTTTTTTAATTAAAAAAATGGGTCTGCTCTTGACCTCAATCCAGCCCTGAGGACAGAGATGGGGTCGAAGATGTAGCGAGCTTACCCAGAAGAAGCCTGTTCACTCTTACTTTAAAGTTATTCTTCTTAATCGTACTAGATTGATTTGTGGTTGGGCTATTGCAAGCAAGGGTCGTTATGTAACACTGCGACCATCGCTGGTCTATTGTGTTCGCCCCAAGCTCACCCATATTTACGCATACCTCCGAACTATTTTCTTTTCATTCTCGGGAATGCAGGTTTCCTCACGATGTTTTCCTTCACCACCGAGCTAGTAAATGATTGATTGATGAATGATTTCATCGTACTTGTATGCAGAGTTACGAATTCAGAACATTGTAGTACTCTCTTGTATATTTGGTGGCCCGTGTGTTTTAATGTCTATTCCATGTAAAGAAGACATGCCCTGATCGCTTTTAAGGTTATTATCATAAAGATTTAAACCATTTGATTTTGGGAACTTCTTGCGTTGAAATGCTTTAGTTGTTTCGTTAATTCGACTTTGAACTCTATTGTAGAGAAATTAGGTTTTACTAGTACTTTAGCTGTGCTAACATTTTGTAACAGTGGCTGGTTGTCAGTCAAAGTTGTTCAGAGTTTTGTTCTTGTCTTGAGTGATGATAGGTTAGGTGCCCAAGTTGAGTAATTAAGCTATGTTGTTGTTGGAATTAGGTAACTATGTTTAATTTGTTTGTGTTAGTATTAACTTTAATAGACAATTTATAAGGCATAGGTGGAAATGTTGAAAGGGAGTGGCCTAGTCGTATATACACTAAAAAGGACCAGGTCGGACAGAACCGACGAGCCTAATAAATGTGGAGAAAGCGAGACAGGTCTGTCAGAATCGTAGCAGGTGGCGTTCCATTGTCTCTGTCTACCCTTGTGGAATATAGGCGTGAGAACACGTATGCATCTAGTATTAATTGGTATTTTTTTCAATCTTTAATAACTGTCACAAATATAGCATAGGTTATTTATTAGTTACTTCGTAACAGATACATAACTTCCCTAGAACTGCCTAACGGTACGCGCAAAAATATACCAAGTGAAGCTTTCCAAAGCGTTGTTATTATACCGCGTCACGTATGCGACATTGCTGACTGGAGCGAGTGGCAGAAATCAAGCAAGCGCATCGCTTTAAAGTGTAGGTCTCTGTACCTACGGCCGAGTGACGAAGGCCTGCTAATAGCCACTAGCTCCACGGTTTATCTTTTAGAAATGGATCATAATTATTAGCACAGCACTTACCGAACAAAGTTTCTGACAACACAAAAGAGATTTATGTAGTATGTCATGTATGTGTGTATCTTCTCATTTCTTTCTGCCCTTGTCTTGACATTAGCCAATCTAAATCATAATATTTTTTTCGCATACGATTTCAATTTATGATCCTTCTAGGTATAAAGATAAAGAAACCAATCATTCAGTCTAGTGAACCGGATCAATCTCGTCTAGTCTCGCAGATATAATAATTATTGAAAGAAGCCAGTAATGTGTAAGATATCATTGTGCCCGGCTTACAGGTAATAATAGTTCAGATAATCTGGCCGGTAAGTATTGGAAATGTGAAAACGATGATCATGGATATAATTCATAGAATATCTCGAAGGACCTAAATCTACAGGGTCCTTCTAAATATGCTGACACTTTTTTAAGGCCATGATCAGACCATCTGCTATCTCATACATTTTATTTATTATTTATTTATTGATATATGACAAGACAATACAATGTTAGTAAATTAACAAATAATCGACGCACACACACATTTATTGAGAAAGTTTTTTTTTTGCTACGTTCTATTAACAATAAGTATATTTAATAATAGCAATAACCTCTGTTCTTAGGGTGAAATAATGTGAACGCCATGGAAACTTGAACACTACACTCACAAGTCAGGCCTTGTTAATTGAAATTCATACAAAATTACGATCATTTGTAGCTGACTTGAGCTTGACTTCAATCTTAGTATTACGGGATCCCGGTAAAGCGGGATTATTCTTTCACTCTCACGCTTGAAGGGGCCTGTGCCTTGCTCGTAGGTATACAGGATGTCAACTCAAATGCGTTGAGACCATCAAACTGGACAACTTTTACTATGAGACCAGCTTTGACATAGCATAAAAAAAATTGATGCTCCGTACTCGAACAAAATGTATGTTGTTCAGTTTGACGGTCTGAAGCACCCAATAAAGTATGCAAAGCATTTATGTTTACATCTTGTATAGATTGACTATCAGGATGATGAAGCGAGTTTTAGAAGAAGGGAAGTGGAGGAATCTGGAGAATATTACTGGATATCTAGGAAATCTAGGAATACACCACTAATTTTTAATTAGTAACGAACCTTTAAGGGTGTATTCAGACCGTGAATCTGAACAACTTTCTCTAAGGAACATGCGTCGAAAAATAAGAAATTTTTTTACAAAAGTGCGGATCGGCCGATCGATTTTCTATGGGAGCTCCAAAAAAATTTCTCGTTTTTCGACCCATGTTCCTTAGGGAAAGTTGTTCAGAATCACGGTCTGAATACACCCTTAAAGGTTCGTTACTAATTAAAAATGAGTGGTGTATTCCTAGATATTCAGTAATATTCTCCAGATGCCACCACTTCCCTTCTTCTCACTCGCTTCATCATCCTGATAGTCAATCTATACAAGGTGAGTCGTGAGCATATTCATATTACATACGAGTAATATTAAAAACAAGTAGGATTTCAATCCTAGATCCCGCGAAGTCAAGAATCTCTGTCCCACCGCTACCGGGATTCCAATCCCAATTCCCAACACTAAACTAAAATCTGTAACAAATTATACTCCACACTTCAGCACTTTAGTTCACATTGTAGATGACATGTCGTAGCGGTGTCTACGAACTTTCGTAGCACGGCTACGGTAGTGCTACGAAGTTAGTCGCTCCATAAATGATTGTTTCTAAGTATGTCGGGTTAGATTCAATGATATTAATTTTACTATTCATTGGTTAGATTAGATTGATCAAATGTTAGAGGGATTCTAGATGAGATGTGAACTAGTATCTAAACTATTATAAAACTTTAACAGAAGTGTCTTTCTTTACATTGAAGATATTTACAAGAAAAAGATTGTGATATGGTTTTAGGTATAATTGACTCTAAATCAACCTTTTTCACAATTTTTGAATGTCTGTTTCTGTGCTGTACGTTTGTTTGTTTGTATGTTTATAACAGCATCACGCAAAAACTACTGAACCGATTTTGATGAAACTTTTTACGTTCGATAAATTCGAATGGAATATTAACTTTAATGAGCGTTTCTGCAACTGAGTGTATGTCGCGGGCTAAAGCTAATCATGGATTAAATATTAGAATATAAGTTGATCAATATAAATAACCTAAAAGCTTTTAATTTAATAATGAACGTTGTGCTCAAAATGTCCACCAGCTAGACGTTGGTCGGTGAATATTAAAATTGTTAAAATGTTGTTTTCCCTTTGACTCTGATCATGCGCTGGCTTTAGTTCTATTTTTAGGCTTTATTGTCTAGACTTTCAAGGTCTTTTAGTGTTCTCCTTTTGTTGTCTATAATATTTCCTGAATAACTTTTAAGTCCGTACCGCTCCATATTATACCTACTGCGTACTCATTCTTATCATTATCTCAGCCGATGGACGTCCACTGCTGAACATAGGCTCAAGGATCGCCACAATGACCGGTCCTGCGCTGCCCTCATCCCACGGGTTCCAACCGCCTTCACCAGGTCGTCGGTTTACCTTTTAGGGGCCCACGCTGCGATTTATGGTACCCGGTCGCCACCCGGGAACTCATTCTTTTGCTTCTTCTTATCGCTTGGGCAAGCCCTGGTGTCAGTTTTTCAGACCGCCTTACGGCCTCTGACGTGGTTTTTATGTAACGACTACTACCACCAGAGATAGTAGCCGGGACCAACGGCCTAACGTGCCATCCGAAGCACGGAATCATCTATCTTTTCAGACAATCAGGTGATTCAGCCTGCAATGTCCTAGACAACTGGAGAAAAACGCATAAAGTGACATATTAACTAGGTGTCCCCCGTGGGAATCGAATCCACGGTCTCCGTGTCAAGATCTCAATGCTCTTTACGATTAGACCACGCAGGCAGTTCTTATGCTGTAAGTGTATATAAGCCGGCTAGTGTAGTTTAGGAATGTTCTCCGGCCCGCCGGCTAGGTAGCGCTAGATGAGGAAAGCCGAGCCCAAAGATAGATTGCTTTAGCAAAGGCATATGAATAACTAACACTATAGTATGTTAGTTTATATGTATTGATTACTATTATGGCAGAGGCCTGTATTCTGAAAAAGAAGCTTCGAGCGTTGATTATAGTTTTTTCTTGATCTAAGCGGCAAAACCCAAAATAAGTGATATCTGGTGGGAACAGGGAATGAGTTAGCACATAATTCGTCGAGGCTTTTCGACGGGAGTATTATTGGAGTCACCTGCGAATGATATCCGATAGGTAATCTTATCTGCCCACTTGTGATACACGTTATGTTTTATTAATAGCACGTGCCAAATTGTTTTTGTGGTTTTATATTTGACAGTAAAATTACTTTTAGCGATGCACCGAATACGAATACGAAGAACCGTATTTGATAGTCAGGAAGACATTCGTAATAAAATATTTTCGCAAAATAATATATAATTACTAATCATCATCATCAGCCACTGTGCCACTGCAGTACACAGACCTACCGTCAAGGAGGGCGTTTAGGCGTCATAAATTGTTCAGCGTATGCAGGTTTCCTCACGATGTTTCCTCCACCGTTTAAGAGTCAGTCGCAAGACCAGTCGTTGTGGCAATCCTTATGGGAAGCCTATGTCCAGCAGTGGACTACTATCGGCTGAAATTGTGAAACGGCTCAACATATCTGATGCTCTAACCGTGGGAGGTTATAAGCTGAGGTCACTGCATCCGAAGACCCCACTTCTGATTATAGCGGTTTTCCGGTTTGAGGAGGGCAAGGAAGAGATCATGTGTCTGTATTTAGAGCATACACTTTGCACTTGAATATATCCTGCGATACTGGCTGCTTTTGTAACGAAGGGCTCGCTGGAGCCGAAATCATGCAGAAGCTATTTGCAGTAAATTTCCGCCCATCCTGTTTGAGTATACATTTTATATCTATGTTGGTACCCGAACATTGTTTAGGTAGGTAATGTATCTATTCTACATAACGAATATTCATTGTTTACGTACCATGTTCCTTGTAATACAGGTATAGACTGGAAATTCTGACTAGAATCTGGAAGTTCTGTTGGGAATAGATTCTATAATAGCATAGCATAGCATATGCTCACGACTACATTCCCCGAGGGTGTAGTCAGAGATATTCTGAAAACTCAGAAAATCCACGTTTCACAAGTAGTACCGAATTCTGTGACGGGGAGTGAGCCCGTCGCCACGCCACTTGTAATGTACAGTGGGTACAATACATGACTCGAAATTGAAGCATGCAGGTTTCCTCACGATGTTTTTCCTTCACCGAAGAGCCAGTGGTGTACAAATTGTACATAAATTCCGAAAAACTCATTGGTACGAGTCGGCCTGGACATGGATCGAACTATCGCCTCCATCGCCATCCACCATCGCTATTTCTGTTGGTTTCTGTTGGGAGAAGATTCAATAATAGATATTTTTAAATAAAGCAAGTTTTAAATGTCTGTTTTGAAAGTTTCTCATTAAAATACTGACCGTCATCACAATAGGAGCTGAAGTTTTAAGCAAATTGACCCGGTCCCTATCCGTCCGTTCATTATATTCAAATTCATTCGCTAAGGTCCAGTGTGACTTACAGCGGTACATTAGTGGAAAGCTCTAGCGGGTGCGTTGACTTTATCTAGCGATATCTCTTGGTCTTGTAATGTATGCCGTGATGTGTGGGGTGCGGTTTCTATTAGCGCTAACCCAGACGATTGTAGTAAGAAGTGAATAATAGGGTATTTGACAGGTTTTTAAAAACTGTTCTACGTTAATCACTTGATGTCTAAGGACTCTATATTTAAATATCCCGCGAAAAGGCTTTTCCTGGCAATATACGAGACTACATGCAGGTGACGTCGACAACCATTCGGCAAATCACAGTCGTTTACGATCACGTGACTAAAGTAGACGAAAAAAATATTTTCTTTGTCGATTTTCTCTTAAAACATTCAGTATTTTTCTTAACTGTCTAAATAGTTGGTTTCTACTATTCATATTCAATACGATAGATCCTATATTTTACATGCTGTCAAATATCTTATTCCTTCAAGATTCGTCAACATCTCTTTTGCTCTCACCGTGTGGTTGCCGGTTATAGTCACTGCATCCGACCCCACCATTGAAGGTGACCACACGGTGGCTATAAGATATCTTAAAGGCGACGTTGTACTCCTCTAACGCACGCAAAATTACATAAGTACGTCTCGAGTCTCGTTCCTGTAGAAGCGAGAGGAAGCCATTAGCAATTTTCGTGCGATAGAAGAGTAAAACCTCGATTACTCGTGATAAGCTTGATTGTAGCGGTTACTCGTTCCATCAGCTTCAGCATGTCTGGCATGCCACCCTCGACAAAGCGATTAAACGAGAAATACGTCATGCACTCTCTTTTTGGCATACCTACGCAAAATAACAAAGATGGAGGCACATCTCGATTTTTGTCGGTTTGTCGTGTGTGGCATGCTAGCCGTGCTGGAAGGTAACGAGAGAGAGCGTTTAGTATAGAGTGGTGGTTTTGGCGCTAGTTTCAGTTAAAGGAACATTTTGATCGCCCGCACCGCCACCACACCTCATTTGATATGATATTCAAAACGGACGCTCTGCGATACTTTTATTTGCGAGCGGGAATTATTCAGCGATTCACAGTCCCACGTGGGGGATGAATAAATAAACAACCTTTATGTACCTATCTAGACATTGTTGCGTATTGAAATTACTGCAATCAGCAGATAGGGCGGCATTATTGTTTTTGTTCAAGGATTTTGGCTTCGTTAGTGTTTTCATTTGGGATTCGTTGTGAAATGATCGGAGAAAACATTCCGGATTTTATATGTTTTTAGGGTTGGCGTTTATTTGTTATCATCTTATTCTGTGCGAAAACCAGCTTTAATCAACATTGCTATTGCTAATTATTTCAAATTGTCACCGTCTTTTAATTATCAGAACTGAACATAGTCTCTTGGAAGAGCTTGGAAGTATAAAAGTGAATCAACAAGTGCTCGCACGGACACAATTCTCGCACATTAACATTATTATTGATGTTGGCGTCTTCTCAGTCGCTATCTTAACAATTAATTTTAACCTTGACCTTACCTAATAAATAATTAAATACCTAATACACAGCTGCTACGGTCGGTCGGTTTGCTCCCATAGTAAAAGGTGTTCAGATTGATGAGTAGAAAGATGCCAATTATTTCAATGTCACCCTGTGTATTAGGTATTTAAGGTCAGGTCAGGTTATAAGGTCTAACAAAATTAGCTGAAACTGTTTGAAGGGAATGATCAGACCATTAATCTGAACAACTTTTCTATGGGACAAAGATACCAGTTGTTTCATACCAAACTGCAATCCTTCTCGACTCAAATGTATGGGACTCAAATGTTGTTCAGTTTGATGGTCTGTACATCCCCTTAAAAAACCGTCAGCATATTCAGAAAGACCCTACTTATACATGTGTAATGTAGAATTTCCTATAGTCATAGTATTCTATTCACAATATAACCACGGTACTAACCTGCATTCGCTCGTGTACTATACTATACTTAGCCCTCGTCGTGTCTGCGATAACACAGACATAGATGTCGCTGATTAGTAAAACCGTTTGAAACTAAGCGTGCCACATACACACGTAAACTCACGACCCTAAACCGAGGGGGTGGTTAGAAGCTTTGCTAAAACTACCAACTGTAATGTATTTTCATTTTCTTTAACATTACCAAATGCATGACATAATATATGCATATTATGCATGATCAGACTGTCGAACTGACAGATTTTCTCTATGACACCAACATCGAAATCTCGAAAAAAATCTGCTGTCCCATACAAAACTACGAACCTGAATTTTTGACCAGACAGCTGCTCTGAAGCACCCGCTTAGACACGTAATCACGTAACGTAATTAATTTTACTCTACTTTTACTTTACCTACCTATACAGGTAGGCCGAGTATACACTCAGGAGTGGTTCTGTTGACCTATTAGTGCGCTCGCTCGATCAGGAAACTGGAGCATTCGATTTGTTGGATTATTTCCTCGCACTCCGCCACGCTGCCTCGCATAATATCACTAGTTTACTAGAGCTTTGGTTTTCTACCGCTTGCTTCATCTATTGAAATTAAGAGAATTGAATTGAATCTCTGCGTTAAACTCAATATAAGTGTTGTCAGCAAACTTGTGCAGTGTCTAACTTGGTAATGACGGCCGCACAGCTTTTCTTACACGTTCCCTTAGACCTGCCACACACATACGGAATGCCGGTCCGGAATTCTGAATCAGGATTACGATTTCTTATAAATTTTCCCCCTCCACAATTCCGTACGGAATTTCGGAGGCATCAAATCCTATACAAAATCACAATTCTGATTCGGAATTCTGGTATGTATGTGGCCGAACTTAGAACAAGCGGGGCTGTTAACAGAAAAGAGATGTACTGTATGTAAAGCAACTTCTTGCAAGTACACGGCCCGCTAAGGTACTTCAGTACAGTAGTACCAGGTTTATAAGTCTTACCGATGTACCTGTTCAATAGACAAATTGTAATAGTGCGCTGCGTCCGCTGCGCTAAACGAAGTTGCCGCTTTCCACCTCCGTCGAGGAGAAAAATATTATACTAACCTCGGGCAGTCAATAAGAAAGCCCTCGGTGTGTTATCTACTATTCCTCGCACTCCGTCACGCTGCCTCGCATAATATCACTGGTTTACTATAGGTTCTACCGCTTGCGTCATCTATTGACTCTAGGTCTGAGTTAAACGCGATATAAGTGTTGTCAGCAAACTTGTGCAGTGTCTAACTTGGTAATGATGGCCGCACAGCTTTTCTCACACGTTCCTAGAACAAGCGGCGCTGTTAGTGTACTGGAACAATTACCAGTTCAATGCGGTTCGTAATTGTATTGTAGCGGACGAGATCCCTTGCGGTACGGGTTTTTAGGGTTCCGTACCCAAGTACAGTACAAGAAAGAGTATCTTGTATAACATATACCTACAGTACGGACTCTCCCTGCCACCCACCAATTTTAATCTTACCTCCTCTGGTAGGAAGCGTGGCTTGAAATGTAGGCAATAGTGTATTCTTGTCTCGTTCACACTCACTCAGTATCGCTCAATCTTAGGGTTGAACTACACATGGCCGCACGCGATCGCATTTTTCCTTTTCTGTCACTCAGGAACGTCATTTGTTAGAGCATATAAGATAGACGGAACGCGATCGCACGCGGCGTGCTGTTCCGTTCCGTCTATCTTATATGCTCTAGCAAATGACGTTTCTGAGTGACAGAAAAGGATGGAGCGACGGAAAAATGCGATCGCGTGCGGCCATGTGTAGTTCAACCCTTACTCGTACCTCTTTTTAAAATTTTGCCATTTGTAGGAAATGACAGCTAAGTGTCAAAGGTGTGCCAAAAGGGTGACAACTGGACCCTATTCATAAACCTATGCTGTCCGTCCGTCTGTCTTGGCTTTGAAAGCCTGTTTCTATTGAATACCTACAGTTTTTGAGAGTTACGCGGTTATTATTTAATCTAGAATTAACCATTATAACGGATTCTTACCGCGTTTGTATCTATTGAATCTTAATTGGTAGAGAGTTCTGATCTGCAACTGTGCGTAGACATGCGACGTTCAAACAATGCAATCATGCGAGAAAATCACCCATTGCCCTGTATGGATCAACTCTTGCCGAAAATAAGAAAAGCTAAAATACATAGAACACTTCTAGTTTGGTTGGGTTAAAAAAAATACAAAAAGAAATAAAAGGGGTTTCGCCAAACAAAAAAAACGTGTTTTCTCAATTGTATTTTTTGTTTAATCGTAAAAAAGGCAACACAACGTCACACGTGTCAAACTTGTGTGATTATTGCTTATAGAGCACACTCTTATGTCAAACAAAAATGGCCAAGCGTGTGTCGGGCTCGCGCTAAGAACCCCGGGGACAATTTTTTCGTATCAACATTCTACGAAACCTTCGGTGCGCTGTCAGACTCGCACTTGGCCGGTAATTCCTTAGATACATTTTCCTTTGTCCTGTCTTCGCATTTCTATTTAGTTTTGCTTTCCAACAACATTTACTTTCTAGCACTGCTGCTGTGATAATTATGAAAAAGATACTGGATTAAATATTAAAACTACGATTAAATAAATCAACATTATCTATGTGCAATCATCATTACTCAACCATTATTGGACGCTAATTAAAAACAAATAATTCACCAGTGCACGCTCGTTTCAACCAGTCTGTTCGTTTGATTGCTATGTTCATCTCGTTACGTTATGTAAATCCTTATTTTTATAACCTCAAATATAAACAGAGCGGTTTGCATTTTAGTGTTTTTTATCTATGCTGGGTTAGGTTTTGTTATGTGGAAAGAGCTTTATTGTTGTGAGTTAGGGTTGATTATAAAGGACATCCATGTTTCTGAAATTTTTGGCTTAAATGTGGAAGTTCCGGCCAACAAAAACTAATGCTATTTTCTTTTAGAACTTTCCCGTCTAAGCATTTATTATTTTGGCACGAAAGCTGTAGCTGTAAGTCGTCAAAAATGTATGAAAGGGCAGATTTCGACGAATGCCTGGTAGAAGAAGGACTTCCTGGCTTAATAACCTGTGTGGTTCGATATGATCTCTACCTCAGTATTAAGAGCAGCAATCTCCAGATGATAGCCAACCTCCGATAGGAGATGGCACTACAAGAAGAAGAAGGGTTTCTGGTTGAGTTACATGGGCAAAACTCACAAATTAAGGTCGCCACCGTACGTATCGAATAGTCAGACACAATATCGATTATTGTTATCGTATCCCACATCGATGACAGTTACGCTATCATTCGAGATATCGGGCCGGGAGTTAATTAATATATCATTTTGGAGATTGTTTGTTTTAGAGCTATAATAAGTAATAAGTTATAATAACACACGTACAATAAACTGACTGGAACACGAATTTTACTGACACACGCGATGGATAAATAAAATTTAAAGCATTTCAGCTTTTTTACGATTCTGTTTTATAGAGATGCAGTTGTGTGACACGTGTAAGGTTATTGGTGTATTTATGAGTATAACATACATATAGTCACGGCTGTGTACCCTTTAGGGTGGCTATAAACTTTGCTAGTACCACTTCCGATAACAGTTTAACTTTAACACACTCGTGCCCCTAACGTATTCGCGTTTTGTGGACTTTTTAATGGCGCAAAGATCGTTTAAAGTGTCTACACACAAAAGTCGCCGACCCGTCGACGTTGTCGGCGACATTATCGGCAGGTTAGATGTGGATAGGCCTTGTCGGTGACATGAACCCGTGCGGGATATCCGGCAACATTGTTAGTGGGTCAGCGACTGTGGTGTGTAGAATAAGTCTCAAAATACGAGAAGGTAGCGAATGTGTTGTAGGATTTCGCTCATTAATTATAGGTAAGACACTGTCATCGAAATACGTGCGAAAGTGAACTCTAAATCGAGTTCCATAAAGTAAATCTGAGTTTAAAGGGACATCAGGGAAATATGGTTAGTTATTAGTTGTAGTACGGCAACCCCCATACCAAACTGCAATACCTCTTATCGGTTTGCTCCCATAATAAAAGTTGTTCCCTTAGATGGGTATAGTTGTGGTTTAAAGTTTTTTTTTTAATACTAAATGTGGGTTTGCTCTTGACCTCAATCTAGTCCTCAGGACAAAGATGGGGTCGAAGATGTAGCGAGCTTACCCAGAATGGCACTGCACAATGACGAAACGCAGTAAGCTGCTTTGTTGGCACCAAGCACTCCGGCAGGTCTGCTCCTTGCTCCTCGCGGAGCATACCACACCGCTGTGGGCGATCGTTCGGCCGCCACCACAAACTTGGTAGCTTGTGATGCCGTTAATTATACTTTTCCTTACACACTATAGGTATAATTATGTATGTCATTATATTGGGTGCTTTTTGATATGCTGACGGTTTTTAAGGGGATGATCAGACCATACCGAACTAATCATCAGTGAAATCTAGTCACAAATATAAAAGATTCTCCGAACACACAGTATGTTTTTTGACCTGAAAAGCGGTCATGGTCGTTTTATTCGTGTAATCGTTAGTGTTAATCATTTTGAAACTGAGAGTAGACCTCCCGTGCGTCAAGTCTTCTTAATTCTTCTTAATATTGAGTTGTGATTTTTTAATTTTTTTTTTCAAAATATCGCTATAACTTCCAAATAATCCGGTTTTCTTCTTTTTTCTCAATTTAGTATAATAAAACAATAAACGAGGTATTTTATACACATTACAACAGTTCTCGAACATTTATGTTAATGACGAAATTATACATTTTATTGTTTTTCGTTTTTTATTTTTTATTTCTATATAGTCAGTTATTGGGGTTCCATTTTTACTTTTCAATATTAAGAGCCATACTATTGATGTCTAATAAAAAAATCAGATCTAAATCTCGTAGGATATAGGAGTTATTAACTAATTCTTCTAAAAGTTCTAAAATTATAAGAAAAAAACATTAGAAGTTAATAACTCCTATATCCTACCAGATTAAGATCTGATTTTTTTTGTATACATCAATAGTATGGCTCTTAATATTGAAAAGTAAAAATTGAACCCCAATAACTGAATATAAAGAAATAAAAAATAAAAAACGAGAAACTATAAAATGTATAATTTCGTCATTAACATAAATGTTCGAGAACTTTTGTAATGTGTATAAAATATCTCGTTTAATGTTTTATTATACTAAATTGAGAAAAAAGAAGAAAACCGGATTATTTGGAAGTTATAGCGATATTTTGAAAAAAAAAAAAAAAAATTATAACTCAATATTAAGAATAATTAAGAAGACTTGACGCACGGGAGGTCTACTCTCAGTTTCAAAATGATTAACACTAACGATTACACGAATAAAACGACCATGACCGCTTTTCAGGTCAAAAAACATACTGTGGAACAATCTCATAGGAGACAAGAGGAATGACAAACTGAGGTTTTTGGCCGGTAGGAGTCCGGCACTATCTGGGTATCCCTTCCCAGATGTCCATGATGGATTTTCCTCTTTTTGTCACAAAGTAAAAAAAAAATTTAAAAACGTATCTACTTTTTCCAAGGAACCAACGTCGAAATAACGAAAAATAAATTACAAAAACTGCAACCCTACTGGACCCAAATTTTTAAGGACAGCAGATTTTTTTGCTATTTCGATTTTGATCCCGTAGAGAAAGTTGCTCAGTTTGATAGTCTGATCACTCTCTTATAAAACTGTCACATTATAATTATACTGGCATATTAATTTGGACTCTGTATAAACTTATGACCATACATTGTATGTATGTATGTATGTATGTAATGCTCGCGAGCCGCGCAGTCTACTCGTGTCATTGTTAGTGACTTTGTAGTTTATGAAACATGATTTAAAACGCGACAACCTTTCGTGCACTTATTGTTAAATTTACTTTTAGCGTTAATTGGGGTTTAAGGATATAATGAGGTGATATGTGGACGTGGCTGGCCTTTCGCCAACAAAACCCGGCAAATGCAACAGTGTCCCGTATAGTCGTCTTTTAAAATACCGATGAATAAAATTCGGTGAAATATACAGGGTGAAATTGATATCATTAGCATCCTTTTAAACTAAAAGTCTATCACTCAGTTTCAGAAAAGCACATTCAAGTTAATCCTCCATTAAATCTCTTGCTAGCTTTTACTACGTCAACAAGACAAAAAGTGACAGCAAGAGATTTAATGGAAGATTAACTCTAATGAGCGTTTCAGCAACTGAGCGTTTACCCATCAAACTGAACAAAATTTAATGTGGGAGCAAATCGATCGGAGTAAAAAAAAATCAGGTGTTCCATACTAAACTGCAATGCCTACTCGACTCAAATGTATGCAACTGCTGATTTTGTTTTTGCTCCGATCTGTTTGCTCCCATAATAATAGATGGTCAGTAGACTCTTAGTTTAAAAAAGGATGCTAATGATATCAATTTCACCCTGTATAATAGACCTACTCGTACATGTATTATTATAATTTGACATGCGACCTGTCGAAGCGGAAAACCGAGACGTATGGAGAGAATGAATGATGGGACCAACAGTGAGACAGAAAAGGCTATACTCCGTTCAGGAATTAGAGCGACAAAATGTAAACAAAGAAACGTCACTGTCAAAGTGACATTACTTGGTCAGAAACCTTTGGTACATTTTTTAAGAATTAAATTATGTCGGCACGGCATTTAATAAATTGCGTCGACATTAAAAATGTATCGTCTATCTATAAATAATAAAAACAATCGTGACAATTGCATGCAATTTTTAAAATTTTGTTATGTAGCCTGCTACACCGTCTGTGTGGGCTTTTTGTGCTATGCGTAGCATCCGCGCATAGCGTAGGGATTCAGACGAAGGTATTTAACAATCAACAGAGGCGTTTACGTTATTGTATGCTATAAAAAATCTTTTTCTTCAAGCACTTTGTTAAAACGAACCAAAGGTCTAAAATATCTGATTGTTGCCAGACCACGAAATAAAATATCTACAGTCACGCTTTCTTTTAATCTAAAATAAATTATAGCTTGCATATTTTTTAATTATTTTCCATACAAAATTAACACATCATTTGTCGTAATCATTTGCGAGTAAACTAGATAATTTAATATTATTCATTCCAGAGATAAGTTTTCTACAGTCTCGAGATGGTATTTTCTACACTGGTATCACTGTTGCTTACATTTTGTCGCTCTAATTCCTGAATGGAGTATAGTTAGCTAGCTAGCTAGCTATAAAGGTTGTGAACTTGTGAGGAAGAAAAAGCTTATTAGCGATCAGACCGCCTTATTTTGTACCGTCTGTATTCTCTCTATAAATACTTTGTTTTTGTGTAACATTATAATTGATTGCTAATATTGTACTTTTTTGTTTCAGGTAAGTGATTCCATCTGCCTTTGCGACAGGATGTTGGCATGGCAGTCAGCTCATGAAGAGATAAGTGTAGTAGTTTCTTTATGTCCGTCTTAGATTGGTTTAAACCCGTCTCTATCCGTCGCCAGTCGAATGAGGAGTTCTGATCTATGCTTTACATTTTGTAATTGGATAAAACTTGGATCCCGGATAAAACACAATTATTTAGGATTTGGTATTTGAAAAACGTAATAAGGGTTCCCTGTTTTTTAAGGAGATAATTTATTCTATATGTGACAGCTAGTATGCTGTGCTCTCACATTAATGAGAATGCTAGTATGCTATGCTAAGGATAATGCTAATGATATGCTACGATGCTAAATGCTTGCTATGATGTGAGTGCTGAAGTCGGATACGGCCGACAGGAATGAAACGGCTGAGAGATGCTGTTGTATCGACGTATATTCAAACACTGCTTTGATATGATAAATGCTCTTAAAAGGTAATGTTAGCGCCCTATGTACGATGCACTTCTATCGAGGTCGCATGATGTCCGCGTTCAATGTTCAACTGCTGAGCTAGGTGCTGCGAAATAACATCTATCGACTGACCTCGATAATTGATGTACGTACTTCGTACACTATATGGGGCCAACATAAAAATCGCAAAATAAATCCGCTGTTTCATACAAAACTGCAATCCAACTCGAACCATAATTTTTAGGACAGCTGAGTTTTTTCTCGATTTCGTTGTTAGACCCGTAGAGAAAATTGTTCAGTTTATAATCACGCTCTTAAAAATCGTGAAAATTTCAAGTTGGCCCAGGTATATTATGTCGTGGTACGGAACCCTTGATGCGCGACTCCGACTCGCACTTGCCGGGTTTTTAACTTACCTACTCTAAAAACGACCTTAAGGTGTATCCGTCGTGGACCACTCTCCTCTCACTCACTCTCCATACTAATCGATGAGAAAGAGCGCGTGGCTCCGGTCAGAATTTAGCTGTTTTCTTTGAAAAATTCGATGATTTTTTATTAATTTCGAAAAAATAAAAAAACCACATCATTCTAAATTGTATTGTGAACAATATAGTAAATTTTCATTTTGTTCCGATTAAAAATGTAAGAGTAAAATGGTTACAACTGGAAAAAAAGGGGTGACTTTAGAGTCCCTTTTCTTCGGTTTTATTCATTAAAATCGATTTCTAGAAAAACCACATCACTTCTCATATCCTGTAGATGGTTCAGTTTAAATTTCAGCTCAAAAAGTGCCATAGTTAATGAATAAAAAGGTTACAAAATTACCCAAAACCGGCAGGTAGCCCCTTAAAAGATGTTTAATGATCCCCGAAGGGTTTTTCAGTTTCAGTGCCGCCCCGGGGGAGGCGCTTGGATACACACTCGCTCGTAAAACATTCTGATCACGTAAGAGTAGGTGCATGTACCCGGCGCGTATCCGAACGTGCCTGCCTCTCGTAGTGTTTGTCTTGCTAATACTGTGAAGCTCGTTACGAACCGTTTGAGTATAGATAGATATATGTTTCATTCTGAACTGATATTTTTACACATATTCTAATTCGAATACGAATAATGCATAAAATAGACTTTATGCTACTTTCGTATACGACAGACGGACAACGAAGTGATACTTTAAGGGTTTCCTTTTTTCCTGTTGAGGTTGAGGAGGAGGCGGAACTATGGAAACCTAAAATGGACGATATTAGAGGAAAGATATCGAAAATATCTTTTGTTATTTTTGTACACCTATTATTTAATGAATAATTTTATTTTGTAAATTTAGAAACCTTTAATTTATGACACAATTGGGTGGACTTACTCATGCGAAATCATATTTTAAATCCATATACATAAGAATCACAAAAAAGACAAAATGTCAGTTAGGAGGTCATTACATTACTCTTCGTCGTCGATATACAGAATATCCACGTAACACTAGCAGTGCCCAAACTCAATAGAATTACTTACAATACGAGTAGGTACCTACATTTAGTTTCTTAACTTTTAGCCGTAATCAAAACAACTTAGGTTAGAAAAAGGTGCTTAACTATCCCTTTATTCGATTTCTCTTTCGTCTTGGGAAGTAACAAAGCTTCTAGACCTAAGCAAACTTAATATAAAGTACAAATTAACTTAATGGGAATGACCATTCTAATATTATGGTAGAGAAAACGTATAAACTATTTTCTTTCTCGCCTTTGTAACAAACGCTTTCATTGTAAAAGTGAAGGATGAAAAACGACTACAGAAGAGATGCGAATGTTGAGATGGATGTGTGGTGTTACTAGAATGGACGAGATTAGGAATGAATATATTAGAGGAAGTTTGAAAGTGGCTCCTGTGTATGGATGAGAAGAGAGGAGTGCCATATTACAAGACGAATTTCTTAAACATGAATGTGGATAGCTGCATTAAGAGAGGATGACCAAAGAAAAGATGGATGCATTGTGTGAAAGATGACATCGCACCCTTAATATGAAACCGTCTTAACTCAAAAATGTGTATTTGTGGCAAATGAAGTTCAAAGTTTTCATGAATAGCTTTCTTAGTTTTACATCAGGATATTGTCATGATTAATTGACTTAAGGGTATATTTTCGTTTGTGACGTCATCACTTGCTGTCAATTTTCAATAAAAAATGTTGATAATGTTTTGTAAGTTTTCCGTGACCTTTTGTTTGAGCTCCCACCATCGATAAGAAAAGTGTTAAGTATTTTTTGTGAAGAATACCTAGTTAGTAGGTAGGTATTTTTCACACAATAAGAAATTCATTACTGAACTAAAACATTTTAAATTAACCAAAGTGGGAAGTTTCGGTTAATTTAAAGCGTAACCTACATACATACCACTTTTTTCAAACTAAATACGATCATCACTGTGGGCAAAAAAATTGTGTAGGTATAGAGATACAAAAATTATGATTTCACAATGTGTAGAGTAACGGAATATGCCTACATAACTAATTAAATTTATTTAACACTTATTTTTTTAAATATTTTTATAGTTTCAAAATTACACATGTGATATTTTTTACTAACCGACAAGGAGGAGATTCTATGATATATATACCGCCGGTATACTAATTTTGAAGATACTGAAAAAAAAATCACCGACATTTTCGTCAATTCGGTATGTCAAGTTTTTTTTTGGGAGGACAAAATGGAAAACCATTTCGAGATAATTGTCTCAATAACAATATTTTATATGTCAGAATATTTAAAATGAAAGGATTAAACTATATATCAACTTAAAATAACTGGTCATTCAGAAAAAATATGTTCAATGTGTCAGAATTTGACATTTCATGTTGCCGTTTTTGTTTCCAACATGGAGTAAGAAAGAGAAGGCAGGTAATTTTTATTATTTAAATTAAATTTTTAAACAACAAAATTAACAACGTGGAGGTCGAATAATTTTTTCGAGCCCACTTTTGCCATTTACAGATAAACTTCATGAATTTAAAAAAAAATGTTTCTTATAATGATATCTTCTATCCGTAAAAAATATAAAATAAAGACAAAAAAATGCTTGACATACCGAATAATTGTGTGAATAATATAGTAGATTACACACCGAGGGCAGAAAAGTAAGAAAGGTCTCAGATGTCATTTGATTGCTGACCGAGGTGAAGCCGAGGTCAACAAACATGTGATTTGAGGCTTTCTTATTTACTGCCCGAGGTTAGTTTACTATTTTTCTCCTCGACGGAGGTGGAAAGCGGCAACTTCGTTTAGCGCAGCGGGAAGAAAATTTACGCTTTTCGTCCGGAGGGGAGAAAACAACATTTTCTATGTTAGAGATTTTAAAATGAAAGGATTACGGATATTTTAAAAAAAATATAAGGTCGTTTTCGACCAGGAGTGCGATTTTTGAATCTCATTCGGTGAGCTCAGCAGTTGAAAATGTCAAAATTACTATTGAGATTTGCATCTTCCTACTGCTGATGCGACTTTCAAAAATCATACTTCAGCAGTGCTATTTTTGAAAGTCAAATCAGCAGTAGGAAGATGCATATCTCCATAGTAATCTCCATAGTAATTTTGACATTTTCAACTGCTGAGCTCAGCGAATGAGATTCAAAAATCGCACTCCAGGGCCCTATGTAATAAACGCGACAATTACAGGTGAAAGGCGACAGGCGAAAATTCGACAATTATTTACAGTTCAATAAAAATGTACATTGACAAAATTGTCAAGAGCATTGAGTTCTGCTTACGTAGGTCGTGGGTTCGATTCCCACGGGGGACACCTAGTGACATGTCACTTTGTGCATTTTTCCCCAGTTTGTTAGGATATTACAGGCTGAATCACATGATTCCATGCTTCGTATGGCACGTTAGGCCGTTGATCCCGGCTACTATCTTTGGTTAGGTACATAAAAACCACGTCAGAGGCCCGTAAGGCGGTCTGAAAATAATGTAATAATGTTGCTGCCCACACGATAAGAAGAAGTGTTTAATAAAACAAATACTTATGTCAAGTTTTTCAGGACAAATTGTCATTATGTCTATTCTATTTTTATTAAATGGCGTTTCCTTGTTAGATTTCGCCAGTGTCAAGTGTTGAAGATATATTTATTAGATATTGTACGGTAATAGGATATGGCGATCTCAAAACCCCGTTTTTAAACAAAAACACACACTTGAAACCACCATAAAACGGCGGAGCCACTTGGGCAATCAAATCGCAAGCCGACGACACGTCTACTTGTTACCTCCTTAGCCACGCGACTCCTCTGTCACATGTCACCTGTCAGGAGAAAAATTATTGAACAGAAATATGTCAAATTGTCGCTACAATCCGACAAATTTCTTTTCTCAAACATGCTTGGAAATTTGAGCATTATGTTGACAACCTTCTTTGAAATAAATCGAAATTGCTGTACTATGCGAGCAGTGGCCGGCAATAGTTGTATGAAAATCTATATCTGTCGTAGTTTAGCGGCCAAATAAATTACATAGTACACTTATATTATGTCGTGTAATTTAAAAATGGAACGATCTTTTACTCCGATACATGGCAACCAAGGAGGTAACTTATCAAAGGTTTGGTTTAAATTTTGAACTGGCTTGCAAATAAAAAGCTTTATAATGAAAAAAAAAAACGAATGGACACTTTAACCACAGATAAGTTATAAGTTACTAGCTTTAAAATTATTGTTGTTCGTCATTGATTTTGAAAAGTTGATTTATTTTTATTTCCGCGCATTCATAATTCATAATATTTATTGCATAATCATAATAATAACATAATAGCATTGTTTGAGAAAAGCAAGCCTTGGCCACAACTAGGCATTGATGGACTTACGTATGTGTGCCTTGGCTTCGCCTCGGCCCCACATTTACACGTTCGTCCATCGATGCGTCTTTTGCTGGCCACTGCAGTAATGTACTATAATTTTCCACCATGACATTTTGACGAAATTATCAGATTTTCCACCTGTAATTGTCACGCTTACTGTCACGTTTATTAAACCGGGCCCTGTAAACTCCTCGGTAAATTTGAAAAGTACATCAAATAACTGGCCGATAAGAAAAAAAAAATTATAATGTCAGAATTGGACATTTTATGTTGCCGTTTCTGTTTCCAGCATCGAAGTAGAAAAAGAAGGAAGGTGTCTTTTTTAGATTAGCAAAGTTTTTTCTACATGAGTTCGAATGATTTTCTTGTGACCACTTTTGCATTTAGAGATTACCGTTCAAATTCATTTAAAAATGTATTTGTATTGATAAACTAGCTAGCTTTTACGGTTCGCTTTCATTGCAACAAACTATCTTTCATAAAAAATACTTATTTTATAACTATCTCCCATAATCTGTATATTCTTCTGTCTAGCCCCACACCAAGAAATGGTGGTTGGGCAAAAAATCTCGAGAGAAATATATCTCAAGACAATAATTATATTACTACTATTGTATTGTATGGTATAGTCAAAGTGAATTTACGCTATGGTATGGTGCTAAGGGACCCTCCGTACGTGAGTCCGACTCACATTTGGCCGGTTTTCTTTAAATATAGTAGTTTACTTAACAAAATTTTAAAAATATTGCTTTTATGACTAGTGGAGAAAAATTAGCCGTGGAATTTAAATATTCCCATTGTTTTGGCAGACGTGCCTAAACCACTGAACCGATTTTTATGGTTGAGATGTCATTCGACTGCAATTTAAGTCTGTGATTGAGTCATAATTGCAAACATGACATGTACTGGATGTACATTGAAGATATCTTAGATTATCAAGATAGACAGTCAAAGCTACGAAAGCGTCGAAAAAAATAGGAACCAGTAATGGTTCCAAAACCCTATACATATACACGCACACATACATAATTAGTATGGCGCCTCACGCACACCAACCTAAGAAAGTTAGCCCCTTTTGTTTTATACGGAACAAGTGTGAGGCTCATTCTAGACATATACTTTTTCTAAGGAAGATATTTATAAAAATGTTAATTGGCGGTGTTTGGAATAGGTACCTACGTAATGGAATACATTGAGACCATTTTTAGAATTTTTGTCTGTTTGTTTGTGCACACGTTATTTTAAAACTACTGAACAGATTTGGATTTCACGAAAGCATAGGGCTTAGTTTGGATTGGCATCAAACTAGTACCTACCTAAGTAATAAAATCTTTTCTGTTCAATTATTCATTGAAATTGGTAGGAAGCAAGTTTTTGGTTGTTTTGATATTATTTGCAGTGATTTAATTTCAGAAGCAAATAAAAATTGCATGATTTTCTTATCAAGAATTTTATACTACGTAGGTAATTTAATCTTCTTGCTTAGAATTTATTTGAAACTGTGCGCGACTGTATTGGTAATTGTATATTGAAAAGCCGACCAAAGAGAATGGTCATAGATTTGGTATACGCTACTTAGACGACACTGACATAATTGAAGTCATTTCAATTTGATTGAACAATATGACAAAAATTATCCTAGAATTCGTTAAAATCTTTTGGAATACAACATAATTTTAGCTTTAGAAAAATACAAATAATGAATTATTCCATTCAATTACCTTTGTGTTTCAGTCATCCACAGACGGATCGAGAAAAAAATTGTCGCAAATTATTTTTAAAACATTTGACGCGGACGTGCTCCAGTAACGGCATTTCGCCGTACAATGAAAAAAATCAGAAACAAGGATAATTTTGCAGTTGTCACAGGATGTCAAAAGCTTGAATTTGTTCGCCATTTTGTATGGTAATCACAATATTTGATTTTAAATAATATGTTTTCAAAAATATTAGTGTTTCAGACTGGTATTTCAAAAAATCGATTCATTATGTTTTTTAAATTTATATAAACTTTCTTTTTACGTAAACTGTAAATTCAACCGTGTAACGTAACCCTTCTAAAAATGTTCCTAAAGTAACCCCATTTTTAGCAATATTTCGACGAACAGTGTCCGGATTTTATGCGATTACTAAACTAAATTATATGAAACATACAAAAAAACGATTCATTACATTTTTAAGTAAAGGCAGTTCTTTCATAATAAATATAAAACACTGGATATGCAATAGCATATCACTGAAAACAATGTTCCTAAAAGTAGGGGTTTTAGAAAATATACCCTTAAATAATTTTTTGTTAATTCACTTGCATAATTTAAACTGTGTAGTTATATTTTCTGATAAAAGAAATAAGAATTAAATTAACGTAATATTTTATTTATAAATTTAAAAATGGTGATATCAAGATAGATCACTTTATTGCAAAAAAAATAATTTTAGTTTTGTTTTTGTACAGGCGTAAGTCTAAAAGTTCTTTTTTTTTATAAAACCGAGTTAAAACCACATGCAAATAATTAGACATAGTTCAGATTATAATTAAATTCCTTGTAATTAAAGTCGATATAATACGGGATATTACATTTTTTTAGTAATGTTTGGTTAACAAATGAAGGTGTTAATAAGAAAAAGGGTTACTAGTTTTCACAATAATCTTCTTTATTTATAAAATTTTGTTCTAATCAATAGCTAGGTGAGACAAATAAGTTATTTTTTTTTTAAACATTATCAAAATATGCAATATTCATCAATAATTTTCTGCAACAAAATAATGGACCCATGGTTTTACCTTACCAGGTTAACGTGGCGTAGGCAGGCCAAAACTCAGATGGTCTGATGTTGTAAAGAAGGAAATGGACAGCTACGAGCTCTCCATCGACGATGT
Source organism: Agonopterix heracliana (assembly GCA_963693445.1). NCBI lineage: Eukaryota > Metazoa > Arthropoda > Insecta > Lepidoptera > Depressariidae > Agonopterix > Agonopterix heracliana. The sequence goes on from OY856319.1 coordinate 18,468,836, forward strand.
TCAACTAGGAAAACAGACCCCACTACCCAGCGGGACACTAGCTAGAAAGATGATGAATGATGATGAAAACAAATAATTTTCAGTTTTTACCTCTCGTCTTCCAAATCACAATATGGTAAAAAAAACGTTCCTTACTTTAATTATAATGTATAATGATTTAACAAACCTAACTCCATCCCTAAATAATAATCGTCATCGTCTCAGCCGATGGATGTTCACTTCTGGACATAGGCCTCCCCTAAGGATCGCTATAACGACTGGTCCTGCGCTGCCCTCATACAACGGGTTCCTGCTGTCTTCACCAGGACCTACGTGGTCCGCGGTCGCCACTCGAGACCTGTTTGGCCCCATCGGCCATCGATTCTGCGAGCAATGTGCTCTGCCCATTCTTTGGGCTATGCCAGCTACTCTAGTTTTACTGCATTGCCCTTTGGGCGACTTTCAGCCTTTTTATTTATTTTATTTATTTTATTTTATTTGGAAGACCAACAGCTGTTGACACAATACAAGTATGGATGGCTGACAGAAAGCCAATTACAGGTCTCCGCTGATAGAAACAACTTACAAAAAAAAAAACAAAGCAGATCTTAGACTAAAAATACAAATTGGGTAACAAAAAGATAACGAACGTTACAACAATCGACCGAATAAGAAACAGTCTTCCTCGCAATAATATAGATTACAATACAAACATTAACACCAATAAAGCCTCATCACTCGTTAAAATTTATGAAGTCTTGAGTGAGCGACCAGATTTCTGTTCCAAATGTCATCACTGGCAACACACACTGTTCAAAGACTTGCGTCTGAAGATACTGTGGTATTTGGGACGTGAAGGAAGATACGAAGTAGCTTCTCGAACGCTGCCCAGCCGAGTTTAATTCGGCGATTGATCTCTTTCTCGAAGTCGAACCTAACTAACTGGATAGTTTGTTCCAGGTAAACAGTCGTCAACAACTTCGAGCGCAGAGTTTCCGATCTTTACAGGACTCCCTCCTGTTATTCATTGATAATTACAGGAGTGGGTAGGTACAACATGGACATTTGACATGCTCTTCGTCTTGTCCATTTCGTTCGGACCAACTCGTTCGGAGGCTCTGCTTAGTTAGATCATCGAGCATTCTACTGAGCTTCTCCATGGTCTCCGCCATGATGATTATAATCATCGGCAAACCGAAGGTGACTGATGTACTCCCCGTTATGCTGATTCCTAGCCTTTCCAGTCAAGAACCTTGAAAACATCTACCAGTGCAGCGGTGAACAGTTTTGGAGATAATTATAATGTGTCCCTCAATCACACCTCGCTGTAGTAGGATAGGTTTTGAATTCTGGTTCTGTAGTTGGTCTGTCAGAGGCGTTTTTGTACAAGCATTTCAGCACCTCGATTTATGTATCGGTAGTCTACTTGGCATGGCTGAAGAGACTGCATTACAGCCCAAGTCTCGATCGAATCAAAGGCTTTTACGTAGTCCACGTACGCCAAGAAAAGGGGCAGGTTATACTCTTCTGAATAATCTGCCGGAGCATATGCACATACATGCGCCATGGTGCTAAAGCCTTTTCAGAACCCGACTTGTTTAGGAGGCAGCGAGTAGTCGAACCTGCGCGCGAGACGGTTCATAATAACTCTCGAAAGCAACTTGTAGACATGGCTAAGAAAATAAATGGGCCTATAGTTATTCAGCATGGCATTATCGCCCTTTTTGAAGAAGAGCACCCCCAGACTACTGTTCCATGCCTGCAGCGTTTTTCTCTCGAGTACGACGGAATCGAAAAGCTTCTAAAGGGCCTTAAGAACCGGTTTTCTACCCATCCCATCGTCCCATTTAATACCATCGTCACCCGGCGCCTTAAATTTTGGTTCCCTCTTATATATATCCCTATTATATTCTCCAATATTTATCTGCTCTAGGAGATTTCGCAATGACATCAACTACTTCCATTGTATGATTTTGATAAATAGGAGTTTTCTCAGAATCTTGAGTAATTTCGGTCCATGTCTCATACCATTCTCACCTGATACACAATACTAAATTTTTATCGGTAAGTACCAATTATGTCAAAGTAACAAAAAAACTACAACCCTGGATAAATTATTACCTCAGCAGCATCTTATAATAACAATATTATATAATTCTCTGGTTTCAGCGGCAGTTCCAGCAAGTTTCATAATATTTTTATTTTTAATTTACCTTTCATAGTAAAAAAATATACTGAAATTGTGCGTACTGCATAATAATAAAACGACTGAAAGTCAGATGACACAGAAAACTAAAATACATTATTAGTACAAAAAAGACAAAAATCATAATATTACGAATGATTTACAAAAATGTGGGTAATAAAACAAATTATCTAAAAATAGATCACGTAAAATACGATGATTCGCAATGCTAAAAAGGTGCGTGTTGGAATAATACAATAATAATCCACCATCGTTCAAAAGTGTAACGACACAAACACAATTATATCATTTCAGGTTTCACTTGTTTTAGGCCTAAAATGTAATAACTCGAATTATGCTTTTTTTTCACAAAAAGTATTTGAATAAAATTATGTGATTTAAATTGTAAACAGATCTATATCCGATTCATACACTAGAATAAGATGTTGCCTTCTGCGCGGAAGTAATATCTCTAATGGCTGCCGCTTTAGGATTAATCAAAGACAGGCAACTTTTTAAAAGTGAATAGCGATATCTCAAGCTATCTCTTTTTTACACGGGATTTAGGCCGTTGTAAGAAAGAGACCTGGTAGTATTATTAGAGACAAGCCATTTTTTTACTAAAACTCAAATTCCTTTAATTTTGAGATAAGCCGGTTTATTATTAAGGGTGCGACATGTGTAAAAAAAGAGTGTGTGCTGAATTGACGACTAAAAGAGATGAATGGAGGAAGACGACATATTGCTTTAAGATTTATATTCTCTTTTGACTGCAATTGCATAATTGGTTGACTGTAAATAATAGCGGGCACAGCTAGCCCCTAACTGTATGTGTGTTGCTCCTGACCGTTTTCGGCCACGGCGACTGCTACAAATCCGTTGTTGGCGTTGATGAGCTCTCGCGTGGCTAACATACGCAATCTACTATAAATATAGGAAATGAAAACTTATTACTCTGTAGTTGTTGTCTCGTTAGACACGTCCGGAGGGCGTCCTGTCTCGGTACCTGAAGTAGGTCGCTCCGACTAGCCGTATAGATAACCTGCGTATTTGTGACATGCCCCGCATTCCCGTGCCTGTATCTCCCCCAGGATATCTTGCGGTTATCGGGGCATCTTCTATGTACCTAGTTAAACAATTTGTTGACAAGACATGAAAACGCTAGCGTAACAACGGAACGTGTTAGCATCTGACTATCAATGTGTGTATAAATTAAACTGTTCTGTTATTTAGCTGTAAGTTCACCAAAAAAGAAAAACCTACATTTAATAAATATTATGACGCTTTTTGATGAAAAGTTGCTTTTATTGTCTTGTCCGTTAGTCACTTCTTACTATTTTTTAAGCCTTAAAGCCTAAAAGCCATATCAAACAAAATATTTTGACCGTATGTTGACGGTACAACATCGTAGCGATGTCGCTGCGATTTTTCTGAGATCAATGAGTGTCGCTGCAATAACGTGCATTAAAAATCGCGGCGTTGCAGTTGCGACGCTTGCAGGTACATACGGCGACACATCATGTTACGCACCCTATATACCCATAACTACACTACTTACAAAACACAAAATAGTCCGGTGGAGAGCCTGCATAGACGCGGCTGCCGGCGCGGGCGCAGCGTGCCGTGAGACGAAACAACAACAACATACCGCACCCTCTCGCACGATTCGCAACGTTCAACTTCTAATAGTTCAAAGTCCAAACAGAGTAACCGGACCTGTCGCCGTGTGTACAAAATAACCTACGCTCAAAAATAGCTTGTGTGACTCTTACATACAATTTCTTCCTTCAAGGGATTAGTGATAAGCCTTACTATCACGCATGATAGTTTCCCAACCTACAAATAAATTAATACATGAATCTTTATCTTAATACTAACAGTCAATAATCTGGGGCCAGTCAGCCAGTGGTTAGAGTGGGGTAGGAGGGGCTAGTACCGTAAGTATAGCGATAAATTAAATTAAAATTAAATACTCATTTATTTCAGATAAAAATCCATAATTTTGTTAGTAGGTTGATTAATAACAATGTTTACTTAAAATTATGTTAGTTTATGTTAATTGGTATCAATATAATTTGTAATTTGTATTTGAATATAACGATAAACGATAGCGTGAGGAGCGTAATAAACGATAGCGTGAGAAGATCGAGTTCCGCAGCAGTTGTCCCCGGGAACTAAAGAATAAAGTTAGCAGATTGCCCCGGGACAGTAACAGTGCTGTCGTGCGGGTCTCCGTGTGCACACTAATATTTGGTAGTTCGCTCTGGAGGATTGTAGTCAGCCTTCTGGGGCTGAATAATTGATATTAGTTATAAGTAGATTTACAGAATGTTAGTGTAATCATTTGAATTACTTTAAGAGGTGATTGTACCTATATGATACTGACCAACTATCCCGAGGAAACCTATGGGAAATTAGCAAAAAATTCATTTTCAAACAAACGTTCGAACAGCTGATCATTTAGGGAGTCTCGTGGCTAAGGGGGTAACAAGTAGACGCGTCGTCGGCTTGCGATTTTATTGGCCACGTGGCTCCGCCGTTTTGTGGCGGTTTCGAGTGTGTGTTTTTGTTTAAAAACGGGGCTTTGAGATCGCCATATCCTATTACCGTACAATATCTAATAAATATATCTTCAACACTTGACAATGGCGAAATCTAACAAGTAAACGCCATTTAATAAAAATATAATAGATTACATATAGTATCATTTAGTATGGTCTTATAGTAATAGTGGCGTTTATTTAGTAAAGTCCAAAACATTTCTGTGAATTTCCTATATTTTTCTTCGGGAAAGTAGTTCAGTATCGTGGGTACAATCACCCCTTAAAGTAATGCAACTGTTTACCATAACACCTTGTACTTCAAAGTACACACAGATGCAATCATATCCCTTTTGGGACGTTCAGAAGTTTCGCTACAACTCAAACTATATTTCCAAGTGTGCAGTTTGTGGCAAGGCTCACTTTTAGCATATCGAGGTTTTCAGGATGAAATGACGTGCCAAATGGTCTTAAGTGGATATATAGTTTTTCATTCACAAAACACTATCCCAAACGCTTGCGAGTTCTAAAATCTTCTTTCAGGAACCACACCATATTCAATCTTGAACGTATTAAGTGACGTTTGTACTTCTCACACTCTCACATTCACGACTCTGCGTGTAGACCACTGAAAGAATGTTCAAATATTTCTAGCTACGGTCTGTGTTTAAACATGTCGTGTCGCAAGGGGACCTTAATGAAGAAAAACAAAAAATTCACACCAAACACAATTTAAAAAGTAAGATTAATTAACTAACGCTATAAATTCCCGCCGTTTCGTCCGAAGCTAAAACTGTGAGAAAACAAAAATTAAATTTTAACAGCGAAACTAAAATGTAGCCACAAATTTTCAGTCATATCTGTTTGAAGCCGCTGGATTAACACTTTTAGTTCAAACCTCTTAACAAGTCCCTTGATAAACCCCTAATGGCTTCGTGATAGATGTGAAATTGGCCTGATTTGGCAGGTTTCGTGTAGAGAGCGGACAATCAGCCCGGGTCAACGCCGGGCGTGTAAAATGTAAATTTTAATTTGTTGCGTGAATGTTGTATAGAAGTTGTTTTTCATTAAGTAGACTTGCTCGTTAGCTGTTTTTTTACGTGAAGGATTTTAAGAAAAATTTATCATTCCAAAACATTTTGAGAGACTTTTCATTTTTAAAAGACAGCTAGAATGTTACGCGTATTTTGTAATTGGATTTGGATACCAGTGCTGCTTCCATTCATATTTCACTCTTTTAACGAGTCATTTTTTATAAAATCTTTTCTAAGGCTGAGACTCATACACCCGTATTCTTAGTTTTTTTTCTTGACATTTCCTCACTCGAGTGGAGGACGTTTTTAACATAATTTGTATGCCTCGACTAGAGTGGAAGTCTCAAGGAAACAACTAAGAATACGGGTGTTACTCCCGTATTTCCTTGAGGCTTCCTTCCTCGGCCCTACCACAATGCCTCAAAACGAAGGTGTTCAATCAGTGCGTTCTGCCAGTGATGACCTATGGTGCGGAAACGCGGACCCTGACGATAGGACTAGTTTAGTTCATCAATTCAATGTAGCTCAGCGAGCTGTGGAGAGAGCTATGCTCGGTGTTTCTCTGAGGGATCACATCAGAAATGAAGTGATACGTCAGAGAACTAAAGTGGCTGACATAGCTCAGAAAATTAGCAAGCTGAAGTGGCAATGGGCTGGTCGGTCATATCTGCCGAAGACCGAGAATGACAACCGATGGGGTGTCAGAGTTCTAGAGTGAAGACCGCGAACTGGTAGGCGTAGTGTGGGACGCCCTGCTGCCCACTGGACAGACGACCTAAAAAAAGTGGCGGGGAGCGACTGGATGAGGAAGGCCGAGGACAGAGTTTTGTGGCGCGCCTTGGGAGAGGCCTATGTTCAGCAGTGGACGATGACAGGCTGATGATGATGATGATGCAGCTTGATACGAGTATATTACTATTATTCGCAATTTGAGTACTAAACACGTAGAGAGAGAGGAAAATTCGTGTTTTGCTCTATCCACTCAATTGGAGATGCAAATACCAGCTCTATATAGTTAAAAAAGGAGATCACTACATTATTGCTGTCCTTATTGACGTAACCATATTTTCGATCTATGTCTGGGCACAAGTCCCCAACCAAGAAGGTCAAATTGTATATCTCCATATCATTATCTAATACGTAACGTAACTCTGAGGCTCCATCTACTAGCGTAAGCGAAAATACATCGAAATTAACTTTAATTTACTGAAGTACGAAGAGAGTAAGGTGGAAATTAATTAAGGAAACACGTGCCGCAACCGTTCCTTTGCTTTTTCAGTAACACTGGAAGTTAATAAGAGCCAGTATAAGTGGAATAAAGAGTTCAACCTCTACCGCGAGCGTACACGTGTGTTAGAAACTAACCAGTACCGTCGCCTTGATTTATATGAGAACGGTTGAGCGCGGAGACGCAAGCGATAGCATTTTTGTGGTGGAATGGTATTTCTCTGGAAATGTAAGGAAATGAATGGTGTAAACCTAAATGCTTTACATAATCAAGAAAACAGGAAAAAAATTTGCTGCTACATTGAAAATGTTAATGGCGACTCGACCCAAATGTAAGGAACAGTTAATTTCCCCCCGATTTGAATGTTGGTCCTAGTAGTTCAGTTCTGATGGTCTGATGATGCAACCCCTAAGCCTAATGTATATAAATATTAAATTTTACACCCTATACAGGGTGTTTCATAAGTAACAATAAATATTTCAAACTCTTAAGGGGGTTGCACAGTATGTTTTTTGACCTGAAAAGCGGTCATGGTCGTTTTATTCGTGTAATCGTTAGTGTTAATCATTTTGAAACTGAGAGTAGAACTCCCGTGCGTCAAGTCTTCTTAATTATTCTTAATATTGAGTTATAATTTTTTTTTGTTTTTTTTTTTCAAAATATCGCTATAACTTCCAAATAATCTGGTTTTCTTCTTTTTTCTCAATTTAGTATAATAAAACATTAAACGAGGTATTTTATACACATTACAAAAGTTCTCGAACATTTATGTTAATGACGAAATTATACATTTTATAGTTTCTCGTTTTTAATTTTTTATTTCTTTATATTCAGTTATTGGGGTTCAATTTTTACTTTTCAATATTAAGAGCCATACTATTGATGTATACAAAAAAAATCAGATCTAAATCTGGTAGGATATAGGAGTTATTAACTTCTAATGTTTTTTTCTTATAATTTTAGAACTTTTAGAAGAATTAGTTAATAACTCCTATATCCTACGAGATTTAGATCTGATTTTTTTATTAGACATCAATAGTATGGCTCTTAATATTGAAAAGTTAAAATGGAACCCCAATAACTGACTATATAGAAATAAAAAATAAAAAACGAAAAACAATAAAATGTATAATTTCGTCATTAACATAAATGTTCGAGAACTTTTGTAATGTGTATAAAATACCTCGTTTATTGTTTTATTATACTAAATTGAGAAAAAAGAAGAAAACCGGATTATTTTGAAGTTATAGCGATATTTTGAAAAAAAAAAAAAAAAATCACAACTCAATATTAAGAAGAATTAAGAAGACTTGACGCACGGGAGTTCTACTCTCAGTTTCAAAATGATTAACACTAACGATTACACGAATAAAACGACCATGACCGCTTTTCAGGTCAAAAAACATACTGTGGGTTGTTTAGACCGTCGAACTGAAAAACTTTCTCTATGGGACCAACATCGAAATCGCGAAATAAAAAATTTGAAATCCCTCCCATACATATTTTAGCTCTAGTCGATTTGTAGAGTATAGAACATCATTTTTTTTTTTTCGCGATTTCGATATTGGTCCCATAGTAAAAGTTGTTCAGTTTGATGGTCTAAACCGCCCCCTTAAAGGTTTATTTGTATTTTTGTAACACCTTGTATAGTCGTGTGGTTCCGGCTTATAATGGACCACTCCATTTCTTCTCGTGGGTGTCGCACGAGGTTACTGGATAAGGCAGGATTTTCTTATACAGTGTTTGAGGGCGCAAAACGCTAGCCAGCTATCACTACTTGACATGATGTCCTGACCTGAAGTCATTTCATCCTGAAAGCATCAATATGCTAAAAGTGAGCCTTGCTACAACTGCACGCTTCTAAATATGGTTGGTAGTGGTAGCACCCTCATAAGAGATAGGGTTTATGACCTATTTTTGACTTTAAACACAAATATCTCTTATATTGGTTCTCTGGAAGAAATAACTTTTAGCGATAAGGCCGCCTTTTGTACCCTTCTTGTGTAAGCATATGCTCACGACAATATTCCCCGGGGAGGTAGTCAGAGATATTCTGAAACCTCAGAACATCCACGTTTCACCAGTAGTACCTTGTTCGTGTATATTGTTGCAAATATAGAATATTCATCTTATCTTAAAGTGTAAGGGTTACTTGTTTGAATACGGAACCCTAAAAAGTGTTTGGTTACACGCGATCCTGCTGTAGCGTACAACACAAACCTGTAAAGCTCTTGTTATCTCTTTGACTGCACTTTATACTAAACCCTAGCTTTATCCATCTAGTCTGCTAAGGATTTCCTAAAGCCCTATGTTACCCTGGTACCCAACGCTTGTGCCTTGATCCATTATCCACGGAACCACCTGCACCGATGTGCACTTCCATGCATTATGTATTTTAAGTATTAAAACTAAAATATTGCCTAGACATATATAAATAAATGTTAGGATGATTTACAGCATTTTAGGCTTTACTGCTCTTACCTAAGATACATTACTCTGAATACGGGATAAACCTGTAATTTATTGCGTGAATTGCCAGATTTAGCCTTTATAGCGTTGATGTTGAAATTTCGGCGTTGTAACATACATAAAGTCACGGCCATAATCCTCGGGGTGGTCAGGATCATTGCTACAACTACCAGCTGTCTTACAGGTAAGTTGTAGCAAGGGTTACTTTTAGCATATTGAAGGTTTGAAGATGGAATAACTTGTCAAGTAATATGATAACAAATGCTATAGCCATTTGCTTACAAAAACAATGTCCCTTAGTCGCCTTGTATGAAACCCACGGATAGAAATAGGACGAAAGCCACTACGGTTGCTAGCGAAGAAACAAGGAGTAACATTAAACTATCCCATAAAACAATACTAATGGGTCCATTCATTACGTAGTGCTTGAAAGGATTACTAGTAAAGAATCATTTAAATGAAATCCTTCAGCTTTTGAGAGCTGTTGATATTACGCGGATATAAGCTATAAAAAGTGGGTTCTAATCCGCATATATTGTGACATGTCATGTACCGGTGAGTGGTGGACGAACTAAGCCGCCTAGGAAGGCAAAACGCCCATACACCGTCCATGAGGGCAGGACTGTGCCCGGCAGTGGGACTGCATCATCGTCATCATCAACCTATATACGTCCCACTGCCGGGCACGGGCCTGCCCTCATGGGCGTTAGTCCACCACGCGTGCCAGCTAACCAATCAACTTCATGCATCATCATTATCTCAGCCGAAATACTTCCCACGCTGGGCATTCCTTCAGAAGATCCCTATTTTCTGTTCGTCCCTCTGGGTTAAAATCGCAACAGGACGATTGAAAGAACTGTCTAAAACGTATGACGGTAATTAATAAACGACCCCAATTAGGTACGAGTATATGAATGTGTTCTTACAAGATTATCCAGTTACAAGTAAACAAAAAGCAGGGAACATCCACAACTAATAAAGTTCAACTCAATCTAAAATATAATCTAGACACGTAAAAAGACCAATACTCTCGCGATCCCCTATGATCAACAATATCGGCGTGCAAGGTTAAACCTTGACCAGCAGCTGGCGGGATGCCAGACACGCGTCCTTCTTCACACTTTCGCCTGTATCGATTGAAGGAACCGAACACTAAGTCAGATTACGTAGTTTTAGCTTTACTTTCATCTCGCCGCCCTCGCTGTTTTGGTGTAGAATCGATGTCGGATTCCATAATTAACATGTATACAGAGTGTAAACTTAAATGCGTTACTTATTTAGGGGGGTGCTACAGACCAGACTGGACAACTTTTACTACGGGACAAACTTTTAAATCGTGAAAAACGTTTGATTATCGGAAGCGACCCCTTAAGTGTGTAATTTTACGCTCTGTATATACAGTGCTGTATATACAACAACAAACAATAGCTGTTTTTAAAATTAGACTTGCAATTACCCTTTGAATCGGCCTCGGCAAATGACTATAAATTAATTGATAATTTAAAATTAAAAAAACGAAAACAATAATAAAACACGTTTAATAGGCAGGAACATCAAGTTGAGCTTTAACAGGCTTTTACACAACCGCATGGAGTCCGCTTAGAGTCTATCTCGCTCCCTTATGTTATGTAGGTACGTGAACGAATAATTATATGGTGTGGGTACTTAAAGTCTCAATAAACGACAGTCTGCTTAGGATCTTTGTGTTTCATTGACGCGATCCCTAAACCTATCACCTTTCATCCTTATTAGTGAGAATAAAATATCATGAATAATATAAAAATCCTGTTTTGCGATATAGTTTTTCAGATAATTAATCAGTCAAATTAATACATACGTACAAATATATTATAATCTAAGCTAACGTCGAAGCTCGAGGATCCGAGATAAGCCAGTTGTCTTGAAGATTGCTCTCCAGACAACAGGGCTGCGGGCGTTCCGTAACGACAAGGATTTGCCTCCGACTTCTACTTATTTAATTAATTCCTACTTTACATTCACTAAGCACGAAGAATTGTAGAAAACGTAGTATAATAACATTGTGAACATTTCTACACAGTTACTGAAACGTTAATTTCATCTTTGACTTATCACAAGATTCATTCTACTCTATTGCAAAGTCTCAAACAAATGACAATCATTTCTCTCCGCCATTATGAAATTACTTCAATAATTCGGCAAAGATAATTTTTCTCCCGAACAAATTCAGTGTCCCCAAATTCCGTTGGTTTTAAGGTCGACATTGGCCTAAGTCCTATTTAGACAGAGTCAGACGTCAGAAGTTTATGAAATCGGCTTTAAATTGGAATGCAGTGACCCGATGAACTCGCGGAAGAGTGGGGGGAGGGTGGGGGATTAAACTCTACACATGGTGCTGCAGAACACGTGCGGTGTGGCCTTGACTGCGCTTTTACTTTATTGCAAATATTTTTCGCCGTCTGAAGGTATTTTTAGATTCCAGAGAACGAAGTGAAAGCTTGAAACATTTGGAGAATTTAGATCGGAATCTTTGAACTGTTTCTCAACTTCTTAGGGTATATTATGGGTTGCTTTTTCTAACGAATATCGAATTTATGATCCGACTTTACATGCGATTTTTTTGGATCAAGGTCCAAATTTTTAATGACGTTTATTTCTCAAGGTATGTGCCACGTAGTGCATTAATTTTAAGCTAGAGCAACAAAATATTCACTGACTATCGAACCGGGAGAAATTTAAATATAGGACCATTTAAATGCGAAATAAAACACGGTGTCTTTAATAAATTTTAGGTTGCTTTGACAAAATAACATTTCGTGGATTATGAAGAGGCATAATGTTGTTTTTTTGTATTATCGGTAGGAAGCGTCCAGAAATATAGCCGCAGCGCAATTATTATCTGCATTATCGCTCCCTTGGCGCACTGGCGGCACCTAGGTCAGAAGGAAAATTTGATTACTGTGGTCGTAGTCTGGCGGATTATAACAGCATCAGAATGGTGGCCAATGGAAGGATGGAGGTCAGTAGGCATAGCACCAACACGTTGGTCGGACGATATTGTATCGCACATTCAGATCCGACTACGCGACATGTCGCACTGTGAATATCACAATTAAAAAAGTCGGTTGGCTGCTTCATAGTCAATATGTCCAATCAAGCGGACCGCACCTATTGTAAGTCTGTCCAAATCTACGAATTGCACTTATGTGTTCATTGTTGCTTCTTATCTGGATGGTTCTGTTGTTTTGACAGACATTGAGTTGGCAGAGAAGCAACAATGCCGAGGCATCGATCGAGTCGATGTAAACAACAGATCTAGGTTAGCACATACGACATAGCACGACCCACGTATGCCAACCAATCAAAAGATGAATCTGTCTAAAGCATTATAGCACGTCAGAGGCCGTAAGGCGGTTCGATGAAATTCTGACACCAGGGTTTGCTGCCCACACGAAAAGAAGATGTCTCAAGTATTAAGCCAATAAGATGATGCAGACGACATTACTTTACGAATAACCTATAATATGGCGAGTCCTAAATCGCACTATCAACGTTATCAACATAAATACAACATCGAACTTAGAAAAGTTAGAGCACGATCTCTGGCACAATTCCTCCAAAGACATGCGCAAGATGGACATACGAGTGGGACAGACAAAGTTCGCCTGTAAATATTAAGGGGTTTGGCCAAAAGTCTCGAGCACAAAATGCTTCTTAGAAGATGCTGCTTGAATCGTCTGCAATAGACAAACTATTCTGATGGTATATGATGAATCTAAAACATGGAAACTAGAGCTTTGTAGCTCTTAATTGATTCATCATTAATTTCAGTACTGGCGTCCAGTTTTGGATAAGACTCCAATAATCGAATCATCAAACGATTTTTGCATCTCACATTCATCGGTTTTCTGAACTTCTCTGCGACCTTTATAATATCATAAATTACCAGTAGGTAAGGGCATAAGTTCTGCGGGTTATATGCCCCGCCCATTGTCGCTTCAACCTGCTGATTCTTATAGAGCTAACTTGAATAGCAATAAAGAATTTTGAATGTCATTCACATACGGCTTTGTCGATTTTATTATTTGTTTGAGAAGTTTATTCATTCTGCACAAAAATAAATTCTCGTTTTGCATTGGACAGGCCATGTCTTAATAAGGAGATTTTGGCGCAGTCGGTAGGATTTTTATCATCTCCACTTTTTTTCCTCTGAATTATAATAAATTTTCCAGCGAACATTATATCAAAGCTCAGAAGCCATCACGTGTCATCATAAGGGCCGGCAGACGGTCACAATTTATTCATAATGTATTCATTAACACGAGGTGACTAGCTATTAAAATGCAAATGAAGACCTCACTGCAGCGCCCCGGTGACACTTTGCGGTTGCGCAATTATTTGCGCATATTAATTAACGTCCATCGCTTGAATGTCCATCGGATTTGTGAGTGGACTCCTGGCACTCCGCTCCGCAGAACAATATGAAGATACTTGTATAGCACTGCTGCAGAAACTAGGAGGTGTCGGCACATGCGCCGTCCCGCTGAATATTTGTGATTCAGTCACGCATAAACAGCTGAACCGATTTGGATGAAATTTGGCCATTTCAAGTCGACATAGACGAAGAATTGCGGTCAAAATTCGACTTTTTCATAAAAACATTCGATCAACTGATTGCATTTAGTATGGAAAGTCCAACATTTTTTTGCTAATTTCCTACAGATTTCATAGGAAAAGTTGTTCATTATAATGGGTAGGTACAATCACCCCTTAAAGTAATGCAACCGTTTACCCTAACACGTATGAGTAGGTCTAACAAAATTAGCTGAAACTATTTTAAAAGGATGATCAGACCATCAAACTGAACAACTTTCTCTATACATGGTGTAAGGGACAGCCCTCCGCAAACTGAAACGGTGCACTCAGACCATCAAACTGAACAACTTTCACTATGGAGCCTACCTCAGGAAACGCGAAAAATAATCAGCTGTCCCATACAAAACTGCTCTACCCATACGGCTCAAATGTATGGGAAAGCTGATTTTTTTTCGCGTTTCCTGAGGTAGGCTCCATAGTGAAAGTTGTTCAGTTTGATGGTCTGAGTTCACCGTTTCAGTTTGCGGAGGGCTGTCCCTTACACCCTGTATAGGGTCCTTCTTAATATGCTGACACTTTTTTAAGGGGATGCTCAGACCATCAAACTGAACATCTTTCTCTATGGGACCAACATCGAGGTTGTAACAGGTAACAGGCGGCGTTCAATTTTCTCTGCTTGTCCCAATGGGGCCTGTGAGTGAGCATTATTATTGTGCTCCATGTATTATCACTTTACTTTTAAAAGAGGAGTGTGAATGTGTCCCTGGTCCCTACGGCTACCGAGTGAGCCGGCTAAGTGGCTCTGAAACGGGTCCAATGTAGTTAAGGTACCTGAAACTGTGAACATTCACAACACGTCTGTAACACAAAATCTTATATTTCGTTTTACATTTTAGGCAAATTTAAAACAGCTGAAGCCGAAGAATATTAATTTATACAACGTCACACACTCCGGGCTTTCCATGGAACGACCTCACGATGCTTGAATAGTAATGGTACAGGAACAAGATGGCTTCGGCACATGCCTCCTGAATGTGATTCTTGCTCGGCTCAAGGCGGCGGGTTGAGGCGCGATATCTGAAGTTACAGAGGGGTTCTTATGTATGTGGTACTATATACTTTTATCTATTCTTTCCTTACAGAATGTTGCGTACCTCCACAGTACCTCAGTATGTGCACCTAATCAATGCAGGTTATCTCTAGCATGTCATCCATTATGGTTGTGCCAATCGCAATCACGTCTTAACAACGCTCCTCTTGATGTTGCTAACCGATCTGGTTGCCGGCCCCCTTTGACTTACCAACTACCTGGACGTCGGGTCCGCGCTCAAAAGTGTCCGAACAAAAGAGTATCAAAACGTATTAGGTAACAATTACGCGCCAGTCTTCGTTTGATAGATCGACTGCGCGCACGTCTTTAGTGCCGTGCCGCTGTCCTCTAAGAATTTGTAAACCCAATGCAAGCAAAATTAAAAAAAAGAATTTCAACAGTTTCTTTGTTTTTAGTTTGTGTATATTACTAAAAGTAACATTATTTATTAGCAGATATACAAATAGGTAACAATAAGATAATAAATGACTGACTAACTAAAATAATACTAACTTAATAAAATATACAATAAATAATTAAAATCTAATTTTCTAAATACCTAAATTACTAAAACGTAGTTACTTAAGTTAGTCTGGGACACTTCTTTCGAGAATGTTGTATGAGCCCCGGCGTCCATTAGTTTGTAAGTCAATGCCTGTCCCAATCAATCTTCTTTGCCTAAAGCACAGGCCTAAAGTTAGACATTCTTTTCTCACCGGCCGTTACATCTTCAAGCTATGTGTCACGCCCATCGCCAGTTACAGTAGGTCAGTAAAACTATCTTGCAATTTAAGCTCACAGTGTTCACACTATCATGCGAGATGTGCAATAGTAAGATCAATTCAAAACTCCGTACGCCGGAGTTTAGTCAGAGTGAGCAGATTCGGTAGATTTCACCGGCGAAGTTAGTCTTGGTAGTTCGGTAATTCTGTGTTTTTCAGACCAACAAATTAATAAAGTTTTGAAACTTATGTGGCATGATACCTTTGGGTGTGGTGTTCAAAACTCACAACCCTCCCTCCCCCTTCACCTGACGCTTCACCCCCCCTCGCCTTGAAGTTTGTCCCCGTTAACAGTTTTTTATCTTTTTTGCAAAAACTATAATAGATACAAAAAAAATGTCAAAGGTACAAATTATCCTCATTAAATTTTACACAAAATAAGTGATATGCACTTTCTTCATAGGACTTAACCTTTGAGGGCTAGAGGGACGAGAAAGTAACAACATTTCAAAAGTTATGAAATTTGTATGGCGACCCTCGTGAAAGTTGAAGATAAAAATTAAATGATTCCATATTCTTAATAAGCGACCCCCAATACCCTCGGATACAAATTTTCAGTCGGATCGGTGAACCTTTAAAAGCTGCTTTGGCGTTTGAAATTTCCATGGCAGCCATCATCTATCATAGTTTCCGCGGGCCGTTGATCTCATCCTTCAGCATTCGACCTTCTGAGGAAGTCAGTTTTCCCTGTATCACCAAAGCATCCATGTGATGATCCCTAAATTTCATCCTTGTACCGAAAGGGGAACCCGGAGATCAATTGGAGGTATCTGGTTGATCCCCACCACTTTCCATAGAGAGTACATAGATACCTACTCGGATTGTTCACCGGGTTTCCCTCAACCAACGTATAGTAAAATTATTTTGGGGATCATCATTAGGATGTCTTGGTGTTAAAATGAATATTTCTACTTCCTCAGAAGGTCGAATCCTGAAGGATGAGGTCAACGGCCCGCGGAAACTATGATAGATATGTATGGCTGCAATGGAAATTTCAAACGCCAAAGCAGCTTTTAAAGGTTCACCGATCCGACTGAAAATTTGTATCCGAGGGTATTCGGGGTCGCTTATTAAGAATATGGAATCATTTCATTTTTATCTTCAACTTTCACGAGGGTCGCCATACAAATTTCATAACTTTTGAAATGTTGTTACTTTCTCGTCCCTCTAGCCCTCAAAGGTTAAGTCCTATGAAGAAAGTGCATATTATTTATTTTGTGTATAATTTAATGAGGATAATTTGTACCTTTGACATTTTTTTTGTGTCTATTATAGTTTTTACAAAAAAGATAAAAAACTGTTAACGGGGACAAACTTCAAGGCGAGGGGGGGTGAAGCGTCAGGGGGAGGGGGAGGGAGAGTTGTGAGTTTTGAACACCACACACAAAGGTATCATGCCACATAAGTTTCAAAACTTTATTAATTTGTTTGTTATCCCCATACATTGAATACATAGAATTACTGTACTATGGTGTTAGACTAAGTTGGTGAACGGATTCTCATAAATTGTATTAACAAGGCACCTAATTGCTTGCCTACATTAATGTTCTATCGTATTGTAGGGAACAACATAGAAATACACTTTATTCACACCAAATACTAACACTACAATGACAAAACAGATAAACCATTAGCTGATATTGGTTTAAACCAAACGTATAAACCATAGTTAAAAAGCGATAGGGAATAAAGTGAGTTCAGCGCAAAAAAGCTAAGTTTATAAGTCGTGGTAGTGTAGTGGCAAGTAAGCCTCACCTTCCTTGCAGGGGGCGGTGGTTCGATACCCGCCCCGGTCACGAGTTTTCCAATTAGTATTCAGGGACTTGGGTTCAATTTGTATCACCACTGGATTTTCGGTGAAAGAAAATATCGTAAGGAAACCTTCATGCCTCAAGTTTGAGGCGTGTTGACTAGAACGATCTCCACTGGCCATTGTAATGTGTTGGAACGATTTACTTCCTGTCTGATGAAACAAAGTTTAAGCATTGGTAGTAGGGTGGATATTCTGAATAATAATATGCTATATTTAGATATCTGGACAGAGTTTCGGTACTACTGTTGAAACGTGGATGTTCTGAGGTTTCAGAATATCTCTGACTACCCCCTCGGGGAATATAGTCGTGAGCATATGCTTATGCTATGCTTAGATATCTTCATTGCAGCTAAAGTTAATCATTTTAACTGGTAAAAGACTGTGTTATCTCTTGATTACAGTGAATATACCACAGAAACAAAGCTTCTGAGTATAAAATGATCACGTGGTTCGCCCTGAGACTGTCCACTGGGCAGCTTGTACGTGAACTCGTAGGAGATAGGCCACGCACACTCCACCGCGCCTTGTAGTAATTGTATAAAGCTTTGTAAGCTGTAGGGTATTTATTCGTGTGATATAGTCGTGAGCATTTTCTATGCTACAAAATAAATCACACTGAACTAATCTAAGATAATAAGAGCCTTCATTTTGGTATTCTCTCAAAATACTGGCTACAAAACAAACATTGTTAATTCCATCTCATGCTAGAGAAGCTTAAATAAAAAATTGAACTAAGGAATTTCTAGGGCTGAAATTTCAGCGTTTTATAAACCGCAACCTCTTTTAATCTTTTGAAAAGTTAACCGACTGCCGCAAAAAAGCGCCTTTGTGTAAAAGGGTAGTTTTATTGTGCTGATGCTGTTATGATACCGGAAAACACGAGGTGAAAATACCTTTGAAAAGATTACTACAAAAAAGTTTTTGTTTGGATTACGCTCTACAAGGTAGCAAATAAATGGACTTACCTTCAACATATTAGATAAACTTACGACCATAATCGCTTTCAGGGTGGTCAGTCTTTACAAGAACTACTCTTTTGAAAAGTGGAGAAACATTGTCAGAGCAGCAGCAAGCATCCAGTAGAATACGAACAACCTAGCCCCATCATGCATCGTCGACACAAGAAGAGATAAGTTAGCATACAATACATTCGGGTACTATAGTAACCAAAACTTAGTTACAACCACTAACCGAAACAAATAGTTGTCCTCACAACTTTGTGATTCGTTCAGAAGCTGGCTACCGACTACCAAAATGTTCAACTTACAAGGTCTCGTTATATGAGATCCAGAAGCATCGTGCAATAAAAACTACAGAGTCATTAGTTTTAGCGGTCGCCGCGGGTCTATACTCACGCGGTGTGCGGGGGAAGGGCACTGGCAAAGTTGGTACCGCACGCAGGTAAGTCGGTACCGGGACGCGCACACCGCGCACGATTGACCTGTCGCCACCTGAACCACTAGTTTTTATTACACTATGCTAGAAGCGAGTCGCCTACCCTCCTTCATATTATAATTGACAATGGTTGTTGTTGGAGTTTATTAGAAGAGTGGTCAAACTTTAGAGGGTGGATAAAACCATCAAACTAATGATGTAGCCAATTCGAAATAGCGAAAACTAAAATTAGCTCTTCCATACAAACCTGAAATACCTGCTCGACTCAAATGTATTGACCTATGGCCTTTTTTTTGCGATTTCGGTGTTGGCTCCATAGTGAAAGTTGTTCAGTTTTATGGTCTGAAGTACCCCTTTAAATATGACCACACCTTTCTTTATAATTCTATTTACTTAAATCAACTTCAATTCTATACGAATTTTCAATAACCTGCCCCAATCGAACAAAGGAGAAGGAATAGGTGTGTACCTACGAGTGTCGTTGAAATTGTATCGAGGGCAAACATCTAGCTTCAGGCTCCTACACAATTAGGCTTAGATTAATTTGAACACTAACTTTGTACGTATAGTGCATTGGGGTAATTGCGAACCTGGGTATATTGCGAAAGTTTATTAAAACTACCTGACTTGTCTGTCGAGACGGCACGTTGCTCTGACACTTACGCTAGCAGCGACGAACGGCGGCTTGAGCGTCAAAGCCGATAAAAATAGCGTCTAAAGTCAGGTAGTTATAATAAACTTTCGGAATATACCCAGGTTCGCAATTACCCCAATGCACCCTAACTCTTTCGGCCTGATGTCTCCCGCCTAAAGGCATTCCTGGGTATTTGTGTTATTTGTTTGACAGTGTTTATGATGCCGTACCTTGTACGGTTTCGTACCTAGCCCTCACCACTCCATTTCTTGCCGTGGGTGTGGTATGACGCGACTGAGGGATATGGTTTCTTATAAAACACTACGTAGTGTTTTAGAGAGTCAAGGTCAGCAATCTTTCGCCACTTGACACATTCCATTCTGAAACTTAATAAGTAGTAGGAAAGTTTTTACCCACCAGTTAAGGAATTATTTTCATGAGTGAGTTTATATAAATAAGTATGCATAAGATATCTTGTCAGATAGGTATTCGAGGTGTATTCCAAGACAAGAGGAACATACATGTATCAATATTAAATGGTACTAGGTGCTGGACAAACAGTGCAATCAACAATAAAGGAGGTGATATTACAGAGCGTTGCGCAACGAGCATCGCCGGTACACAGTGAATCGTGTAATGTGGCCACATCGATCGTACGTCCTCACCTCACACAGGTCACCGACAGACGTCCGTCTGTAAGAATGACAATTTAATATTTTTAAAATTGCTTTCTTGGGGTTAGATATGAGGATATTAGGTATCATTAGAGGTATATTTTACAAAAAATGATTCAACGGTATCGTATATAGGAGCCCAAACCAAGGTTTTGAAAAATGTTTTCATTTTAATTAAAACAAGTGCCTGAAATGTAATGATGTTATATATTTCTAGAACCGCCTCAGATACCACACACACGATAGGTTTCAGAACAAAAAAGAAATTTCCCATACAAAAAAAATATGACGTCGTAACTAAGCTAAAGTTAGTCATTATAACGGGTTCTTACCGCGTTTTTATTTATTTTGGAGTTCCCGATATTTCGGCAATGTTACAACTGCCATGATCACGGGATGACGTCATAACTTTTTTGTGCTACGGTTCAAATTGTTTTATATGGACTAAAGATTAATCGTTCCGATTTTCATGCTTTTAACACCATTTGTACCAAATTACTGAATTTCTCGGTGTACCGCTATAACTACAGGGTGAAATTGATATCATTGATGGGTAGTCTCTTAGTTTAAAAGGATGCTAATGATATCAATTTCACCCTGTATAATAGATGAAAACATCCATGACTAGGGTGCACATGTCCGTATTTACCATATAATTATATTGGCTCCTTGCGGGATTTCAAACTGCGACCTACGTCACGGCTCACCAGTCAGGTTCACTAGCAACAGAACTATCCTGCCCCCAATGATATGGAAATGTTTGCAATATATCTAGCTAGCTAGACACGTATTGCGTTCCGCAAACCAATTTCGATATAAGATCGAATTTGAATGCTTTGAATTTTACTATTTGATATAAGTCGGATTGATATTAACCGACTGCGCCTAAAAGGAGGCAAATATTTGTGACCAGGCTGTCTTTGACTAAGGTTTCGTGACGCACATACGAAGTTATACTTCTTTGACGTAAATAAGAAACTCGTTAAAAATAAAGTTCATGGTTTGTTACATCGACGCGAGCAACTTCTGTAACATGCTGAAAAAATACACTTTTATCTGTTTCTCGCGGCAAAAGAAGTATAACCATATTAATAAATAATAATAGTTCACTAGAAACGAAACTAGTTAAACCAACAAGAGATTGGTAGGCGTATTTTGTATGCAATATTCATATGGTATAACATCAAAAAGCTGATGATATGCGTAATTAAGCGGGAAATAAGCAATATTGGTTCGGGGCACAAGAAAGATTACGAATTCTGGGTACCAACAGTATTACGAAGTTATCTTGGTTGGTGCCCAATCTATTCTAATTCGGCTGTATACAGTATTTCGCGGTCCTCCCCAGTGCAGTTTGTCTGCCAGGCCCCTATCGCGGGCTAACGCGCCGTCTCGGTGACAAATTACAACACCATGCTAGTTTGCAATTTAATTCGCTTGCCGATTTATGTTGTTACATCGCTGTTTTCTCTGTGGTTTGAATTGGTGAAATTTACTTGTATTTACAGTGCAGAATTGGTATTAAATACGGTGCCATCTCCTATGGGAGGTTGGATATCATTAGAGCTATTCGTTCCCTGAAAATGTAGTCCTGTCTATACAGGACAGAGATTTTTAGTGAGGTGGTGCTCATAATGAACCATTAACACAGATTATTAAGCCAGTTAAATAAGTAATTTCTTCACAACCTGAGCTTGATCAGATCATCGGGGTGCACAAAAAGCGCCTCCCCTATAACGTACTGAATCACCGATACGTCCGGCTCACCCTGGGCAATCATCGAGACTCTAACGCTGATTGGCAAATCTCTCCGCCACGCCACTATAGAAGGACAAATTCTATGACATGCCATTGACTCGACACAAGAAGATCTTCAAATCTTGGCGTCTGTCGCGCATCAAGTCTTCACCTCTGATACAGTGATCCGTTTATATTAATTTTTTAAATGTTTTTTCCTCTTCCTATAGCATCATCGAAGAGCGTCGGTGGCACGTTGTGGAGAGCTATGAAAACTCAATCTTGAAGTCCGGGTTCAAATTTGCACGGACCACATGCCATGAACTAATGAGTTTTTCTAAGTTATGTACCTACGTAATACCAATTGCTCTCAAACGGTGAATGAAAACATCATGAGGAAACCTGTATACGCTGAAGAAGAAATTCCAACGCTTATGTGAAGTCTACCAATCCGCATTGGGCACGCGTGGTAGGACTAACGCCCATACGCACCTTGAGGGTAGGCCTGTGCCCTGCAGTGGGACGTTATAGGCTGTGATGATGATATAGCATCATGAGGATAGCCAGAGATAATCTCAGTGCCCAAACTCTGTCCAGGTATTCCGTGGTAGTAACCCGTCGCCATAATGGAAATAATACACATCTCGGATGTTTCGAATAAAGTAGAACTCCACTCTGTACTATTTATGTAGAAATCAAGTGTTTCCTTAGCAATTGGAGGTCATCATCATAAATTTAGCTGCGGTGTAGCAATCACCATTCTTTTCTTTAAATCGCCAGTTCTGTCGCGCCTTTAATTTAATACCTCTGTTAGATTTTCTACTTTAATGCCGGGGAATTGTAATCATTGAAAGACTAGAAAACATTACATTTAGTGTCCAGATAATTACGAATAAGTACTCACCTGTAGAATCCCATTGCAAGGTAACCTAGACTTTTTTTCGAAGACGGAACCCCACCGAAATCTTGGATACATCTATTCTTCTTCTTTCGTGTCAACATTATGGCTAATAGGCGATATGGCTATCGCATGACAATTACTCATGCTGTAGTGTAAAGATTAGCCTGTCAGCAATGGACGTATCGAGGCTGACTGCCCAGGATGTACCAGACGAACTCGGGTTTCGTCAATCGAGGAGGCTTTATCCTTGCACTTGCACCCCAATCTCTATCTGATTAAGTGAAAACTTTAGTGGTAGTGTGAAGTGAAACCATTTTTATTCCCATAAACCTAACATCAACGAAGCCCTTGTAATATTTTAAGGGTCGTCAAAAAGAATCTTCAATATCGAGGGATTTGAAATAGGGCCTTGAACTTTTAGGAAGCGACGAAGGTCTGGCGACGCTAAAATGGTGGTAAATCAATCATTGATATTGACAGTGCTTATAGCCTTCCGTTTTGCATTTGACAGAATTTGTTGAAAAGCAGTGCTTATGACGTCATAAGTATGGAAATTGAAATTGTATCGAAAGGGCCTAGTGTTTAGGTTTATTATTTAATGATTGTGACCAAATTTTTGTTTTAATGTTTAAGGGGCTACCTGCCGGTTTTGGGTAATTTTGTAACCATTTTATTCATTAACTATGGCACTTTTTGAGCTGAAATTTAAACTGAACCATCTACAGGATATGAGAAGTGATGTGGTTTTTCTAGAAATCGATTTTAATGAATAAAACCGAAGAAAAGGGACTCTAAAGTCACCCCTTTTTTTCCAGTTGTAACCATTTTACTCTTACATTTTTAATCGGAACAAAATGAAAATTTACTATATTGTTCACAATACAATTTAGAATGATGTGGTTTTTTTACTTTTTCGAAATTAATAAAAAATCATCGAATTTTTCAAAGAAAACAGCAAAATTGTGACCGGAGCCACGCGCTCTTTCTCATCGATTAGTATGGAGTGTGAGTGAGAGGAGAGTGGTCCACGGCTGATACGCCTTAACTTAAGTTTTATAGGTATATCTACCTGTAGGCTGACATGTGTGCTGACTTATGTGCGTTTTTTTATACATTGTTAACTATTTGTTTTTTCTCGACTATTCCTGTTTCTATCAGTGAAAACCTGTTATAGGCTTTCTGCTTTATACTCTTGTGACTACTGTATTGTATTGCTGTTGGTTTTCCAATAAAATAAAAAAAAATAAAAAAAAAATAAAAAAAATGTAGGGTAGTATTTAAGTCAATATTCTAAGATTCATATTGAGTTGCTAATTTTAGCTATTCAGCAATCATAGCTTGTGAAACGTGGATGATCTGAGCTTTCAGAATGTCACTAACTACCACCTCGAGAAATATAGCCGTGAGCGTTCAGTTTCATGCTGAAGTTATCCGCAGTGATGTAAAATTTACCCTATACTAGTATCTATTCTGTGCCTAAACTACAGCTACAAATCCTGAGTAATGGAAACCAGACATCAACAACGGTTACACGATACCGCACCAAATGTGAACAAATTAACGCAACGCTACATCTGAAAACAGTTTGCACGGAACATACGGTATCGACCCGCCCATTATGTTCACAAATTTGAATCAGTCCTTTTGGTTCGTGAGGAAACCTGCATGCTACAATTTCGAGGCATGTATTGTACCTACTGTCCATTATAAGTGGCGACGGGCTCACCCCCCGTCACACTGGACAGAGTTTCGGGTACTACTGGTGAAACGAGGATGTTCTGAGGTTTCAGAATATCTCTGACTACACCCTCGGGGAATATAGTCGTGAGCATATGCTATGCTATGCTATGCCTTTTGGTTCCTGTAACGTTGTTTATTAGACAATAGACACACCCTGGGCACTTATACAGGGTGTAACTGAAAAATGTTCAAAATGAACTATGAAGCCAACGTTGAAATAGCGAAAAAAAAACAGCTGTCCCATACAAAACTGCTTTACCGACTCGACTAAAATGTAAGGGACAGCAGATTTTTTTTATCGTGATTTCGAAGTTGGCCCCATAGTGAAAGTTGTTCAGTTTGATGGTCTGAAGCACCCCCTTAAGTATTACTAGGGTGTTTTGTTACACCCTGTACATACGGGCTCGCACTGACATAAAGAGGTGAGCACATGTAAACTGAGTGAGTGCGAGTGAGAGAGGAATACACGACTGTTTACTGTCGTCTTCCTTCCACCGAGAGGGGGTGAGGTCATTATTTGTGGCAGGGAGTGTGTTTACTGTACGTGGATACGTACTCTTCCTTATACTTAGACCACACTTTGGACACTTATCTGTCATTTCATCACAGAATAGGTAATAATAGTTCTTCATACAGAACGGTCACTCCGGACCCCCCTCTGACTTCAGATACCCCACCCTCCTCACACTCTCTGGGAAACTTGAGGGAAGCCAAGCAAGGGAATGCAGTCAGGCGCCGTTGGATTTGACTACATAAAATTGAGTCTTTTCAGTGCATGATAACGTTGAAAAATTACGCTATATTAACTTTTTCAATAATTAGCTCAAATACTATTTTTTTTAATAATAGGAAGAACACTTAAAAGTAACGAAATGTATACGGCAAGACAACCTTACACATTTGTCAAGGACAAGTTGCACCAACCAAGTGCACATGTGCGACTGTCATCCTGCAAATCCAAAACGTTGTTCGAAGTGTCGGACCTGTGACTGTGCTTAGACTTCGAACGTCAGGGCTAACGATGTTTTGAGTTCTGGTATTGCGTCCTTTGTGATACAGACAGGACATGTTCAATTATCGATTCTATGACAATGGTGTTCAGGTTTGTGTTTGCTTGTCCTCCGGCCTTGTACCCAGAGGCTATTATTATTTTGGGAGCGCTATTGCAAGATGAAGCTTATAAAACCGCGACCATTGCCGGTCTTTAGTATTCGCCCCATACTCGCCCATATTTAACACATACCTCCGATCGATATTATCTTTTCGTTTCCGATTCCGGTTTCAGGTTTCCTCACGATGTTTTCCTTCTCTGCCGAGCCAATCATCATCATCATCAGCCTATATACGTCTTACTGCAGGGCACAGGCCTACCCTCTAGGAGGGTGTTTGGGCGTTAGTCCACCACGCGCGCCCAATGCGGCTTGGTAGACTTCACATACGCATCGGAATTTCTTCTTCAGCGTTTCCTCACGATGTTTTCCTTCACAGTTCATCACTGCCCGAGCCAATGGTAATAGAAAATACAACCGTAAGTGCATACAATCCGTAGAACTTACTGGTACAGGCTAGGAATCGAACCACTGCCTCATGAATGAGTCGCTAGCTCTCTTCCGTGTGGACTATCATGGACCTTCTACCCAGATACCGTGTTGACAGTTCGGTAATCAACACCAATCTTACCCGATGTGTTTCACCAACTATTCGGTTTAAAGCGGGTTAAAGCTCTATATTTATTTGTGAACCCTTTTCATACCCTTATAATTTTATCTGAAAACGTCCAGGCATATTGTTACCATTTAACAGGCGTCCTTTTTAGAGCCTATTTATATAATAGTCCAGCGTAAGCGCTTCGTTAGCATAATAGACCAATCTTTAGGTTCGTTGACCCATAGAGCGTGAAAAAAAAAAGTAGTCTCAAGGTTAGGTAAAGATAGGGCTGACATAACCTCAGGATGAAAAGCCCCCATATAAATAAATTAAGAGAACCAAAAAAAAATATTAAAAGTGGTGTGTCCATAAACAGGTACGGATTTATCCCCCCCGAAATCCGAATATTTGTATGGAAAAGTGATTACAGCACTAACTTTTTCATTGTTTTTCTACGAATATCCCCCCTCCCGAAACAAAAGTCTGGATACGTGCTTGTCAATAAAAACAACTTGGACGATGGGACCAACATCGAAATCGCTAAAAAAATCAGCTATTCACATTTTGAGTCGAGTAGGTAATTCAGTTTTGTATGGAACCGCTGAATTTTCGCGTTATCTATGTTGGCTCCATCCATAGTGAATGTTATATAGTGTAGTAGTCTAAAGCACTTCCTAAAATTTTACGACCTGTGTATACCTAAGTATATCACTTATTTAAATAAACCACAGAAAAAAGCATATCCTTTATTTGCCCCGTACGACTTTTACTGGAAAAACGAGGTGGTCTTTGAGCTGGAGGCACACGGTAATGCTGGTTATGTTTGTGTAAACCTTGGGGTAGGTTATCGGTATGTAATCAGAGGTTGGAATATGTCCGCCCGCCTTATCCGGACAACGCCCTCTTGTGGAAACACCTGTAACTAAGATAGTGAGTTCAGTTTTAAATTATATGGCAAGGAAAGTAATTTTAGATTGTAGAAAATCGGCGTAGTAAAGTCTTTTTTAACCACCGACATAAAAAAAAGAGGAGGCTCTTAATTCGTCTGTATTCCTCTTTGTTTCCTTTTTATTTTATTATTTTTTTCCTTTTTTTTTTCTTGTACGTTTCACGATAACTCGACCGATTTGGATGATTATTTTTTTCTTTATTGGATTTTAACACACGTTTGTACACACGGAAATACTGGTGAAAACAGCATATTAAACAAGTACAAAAGATGAGCTTATCTCTGAAGAGATTTCTTTCAGCAGATCCTAGACAGAGAAAGTTTAACGTGATGCAGGCAGGGTGTGCACATTTCTAGACAGAACTAGAAATTATTTTCTTCCACAACAAAGGTGTCAAGATACAAGTGGTGATAGGTGGCTTGCCTTCCGCTCACAAATACACTGCATAAAAAACTCTATCCCTTAGTCGCCTCGTACGACACGTACCTATGAACCCGACCAAGTGTGTGTCGGGAAGATTCTAAGGCGGTACGAAGTTCGCCGCGGTCACAGTCTGTGCGCGGTCCTCTATTCTTTAATATAGTCTAACCAAGCCACGTTGTGGAAACACAGTCTGTCAATATTTGCTCGGAGAATTCATCTGTTAAAACAAATAATTACCTATTATGAATACAAATGTTTCTAGGAAAATCCCCTGTGCCATAGGAATTGAAATAATGTCAACCCCGCTGACCATCCCGCAAAGGAAAACGGTCGTTGGATACGTATTCAAGTAGATAAGTAAAGTGTTAACACATTCCACTGCTACAAAATCCAACGTGGGACGCAGACGGTCGTATTACACCCGGATCAGTGTCCTGTCTCGGATCCACCATTATTGCCAACCTCGTCGCTTATGTCCGCAATTTGTAACCAACTATTGTCACCCTTTTGCTCTTCCGACACAGTAATGCGAAGCTTGTGAAGTTGGTTCCTTTTGTTTGATTTTTGAGACTACATTTCGAGAATGCCGCGTGCTTCCTTCCTCGTTAAAACAGACAAAATAGCAAATGAAAAATCAGGACACTAAACTTCTATGAATATTGCTGTTAGCACATGTTTTGCAGACTTCTTTGCATGACTAATTGAGGTGAATGCTTACAAAATGTTTGTTATGTACCTCTAGCAGTAATCTGCTAAGAACGCGGAACGGACGATGCTGACGAGACGACAAAATGGTGGAAAATTTGTGGCTGGAGGAAATTTTGTTGTTATTCATAATAATAGCCTAGCAATGAGGTGCTACCGCCTTCACTTTATGCTTACCGCTACCGCTACCGCACGATTGAGCTGTCAGTCGCGACTTTCGAGTTTCAAAACTGTATAGATTGTGATAATAAGTAATATAGCAGTAAACCAGACAAGACGAAACATCTTAGAGAGGAGGTATACTCGGCACTGCGGCGTACAGAGATTGTATTGTTATTAGCAAATTGCTTGGAAGTTTATTATTAAAGCTGTTGTTTAGAATTGTCTTCAATAAACGTTACTACAAGGTTTCATTTTCATTGTTGTACAAATTGTGTAAATAAGTACTCGGTTCTGAGAGGCTTTCTCTTTGTTGCGTAACGATTTACATATTTATCTTTACGTATGGATGGCTTTCGACTAGGTATTATATAAACATTGTTTGTTACAAACACATACATAAATAGACTACATCACATCATGAAGAATCCTATATTGCCGGCAATCGCACGCTTTCAAATTGAACTTTGGAATTCTTACAGAATAAAAATTTCTATCGCCGTCAAGGGAATATACCTTCCACTAGAAAAATTGGGTTTACGTGCTCTTCTACGTTTTACATCGAACTTGAACAGAGTTGGCGCCGTTCTATAAATATTAAACGATTTCTGAAATGGCCGGCTATTTGTTTTGTTACCTCTGACCCATTGTTTGAATCTACTGCCTTGTGGTTCATTCATGATACATAGGTAATCATACAGAAGATGCATTCTACAGGTACCTAGCGGGCGAAAATGTTCCGAATCACAATGCGCCAGAGCTTTTAATTACCCATTAGATTTAGGCTCGAGTGCCCTCGAGGTGACGCGCAACTGTAGGTAAATTTTCGTACCAAACCGCGACTCTGCTTTTTTCCATACTACGAGTACTACTACAAGTGCGGCTTTCCGCAAAGCAGGTAACATGTTATCTTATTTGGAGCGAAGGCACTTAGGATTGCTAATACACTACAGAAAGGTTCTAGTACCCGTTGACACAACGTGCTACGGACTGACGGTATCGACCACAGAAGAAAGGGGGGAAAAAAAGAAGAAGAGGGGTTAGAAATGCAAAGTAGCGCTTTTGTTTCGGAAACGGCTGTCGCACTTGTCTTCCCGCTCACGCTGCTACACTCATGCCCTCTCGCTCGCATCACGCCGCGCGCCTTATGGTGTTATGCAAATGATTACATAACCGTGTGGCACGCGTTCCACGCCTACTTTGCACTTCTAACCCTTCTTATAATGTTGTCTTATTGACCAATCAAGGGTCTCGTCTTATGCTGCGCAGGCCGTCTATTGGTTAATACCGTTGGTGAGTAGTGCGTTGGGTCAACGTGAACTGGAGCGCGCTATACATGCACACATAATATTTTATAAATAATTAACCTAAACTGGCTCAAAGTGGTAGTTGTAGCAAAGTTTCTGTCCACAGCGAAACGGAATACGAACGTTTATGTATGCAGAAATTATCAAGTTTGGTAATGTCCATGAAGTGTTGAAAGCGTCTAGCGCAGTTTGTTTTCATTTGGGCCGGGCCCACGTTGGGCGCCAAACAAATGGTTATTACCTTACATGCTGCCACTTCGACTGAACTGAAGGTCTCGCTCGTTCCAGCACATAAAGAGTTTACGGATGAAGCTTTGTTTTTAAGCCCACCTTAAACGTTCATAATGGATTGACAAGCACGCTTGATGGTGCTTCATGCAACGTCAATCGCGCATATCAAGCGTTCAGGCCCATTTGCATTTTTGTCAACGGCATTACTTTGTATTCTTTTCAGATTTTGCGAAAAAAAATGATTTTTGTATGGAATGGCGTGAATGACAAGCACTAGAAATAAATAAATTTTCTTCAATCAAGCTTGTTGTTTTCTTGTCAAACACATCAAACGCAGATCTAAATGATCAAAATATCTTGTCAATAATCTTGTACTTGCTTGACAAGCCCTTTTGACCGTTTAGAACGGGATTTAGTAAGATAAAGTTTGAAAGTAAGTAAACGTAAAGACTACAGTAAAGCAGTAGTTGTTACACTTCAATATACATACATTTTTGAACACGAGTTCTGATGAGTTCTTTACGAAAATTGTTTCATTTGTGGAACATGGTCTGCAATTTGTTTTTTGTGATTTTTTTGTTTTGTTTTGGTAATACCTAGTTCTCTTGCAAAATGCAGAGCCATGTTGATTGAACATAAGTTTTAATCTTCACATCAAAAACGTACATAAAAATTTATTTAAAAAATGAATACGAGAAGGGTATAAAATGGTCTTAATATTTAGTATTGGCACAGATTATATAATACTATACAGTAGTATTGGTATCAACTGATACTATTTCTTATCTTATTATGGGGGCTAGCAAACTAATATCACTTCGACCCAATGCATGGGATCTGTTGTGTTGATATTTGTTTTCTTCACCCTTCAAAAATATTGTAAATAAATGAGCCAATACCGTTCAGGTCAAGAAACCTGTTATCTTCCGGATTTGGATATTCATCTCCAAATATGTCATGTTCATCGTATGTCACAGTAATGGTTCTATTAATCAATTTAGCCATTCCGGGCCCTACATATTTGGTGCGATACTAAAAAATGCTGAGACGAACAAGTTCTAATAGAATATGGCCGTGGCTAATTTCATCTATTTATGGAAAGGCAGATTTTTCGAACCCAAATAAAAGCAAAGACAATGGAACTACAGCTTTGGTGCCATAATACTAGCATTAAATATTTAGATGGACAAGTCCTAACAGAATATAGCTTTTGTTTTAACGATGATGTCTATTCCAATAATTTAAAGTCAAGCCCCCGGTACATTTCAATTTTAACATCGATTATTCAGCTAAATTTTTGATAAACTAAACCGAAGTGACGAATCAAAATTTCTAGATACTAAATATTCTAGCACTGGATTACGTCTACGGGCCCGTCGAATCGAACCTGTGACCTTGTTACCCCAACCTTGCCCTCGAAACAACGAAGCCTGTTTATGTAACCCTTTTTACCAATCTATATTACGTAGGTCTTTATGTAGCCTATTCTATTTAGAGTTTCACTCGACAAAAATACTTGTGACCTATAATAGTGATGATATTGAAACTACAGTATATTGAATCTTAAGTGTAATATGGTAAGTTTCACATTTCTCTGACACGAGGAAAACATTTTATTTTGACCCAGAAAGTTTAACGGTTTTCCTCTCAACTTGTGAACCAATTAAATATTGAGTTTTCTCGACGGTGTTTGACATATAGCTTACTTATGAACTCTTAAGTGTTTTGATAAACGTTTTTCCTTATACAGTTTCTTTCGCTCTACTTTTAAATTTCAATTGTGATTTAAATAATTTACTCTGAAACGTGAAAAACAATATTGGTGAAAGCAGACCTAATAGTATATAAAATTATAGGTTAAAAGCTGAAACTGCCGATAACGTATGGCAAGATGTATGGATCAAGAGAAAGCGAGAGGTATTGCAAGACCGCCATAGTTACTGTCTTTTGGGGTGGTCTGAAGCTTTGCTACAACTACTAGCCATTAGCACATTGAACGTTTCAATATTGAATGACGTGTCAAGTGGTGATAGGTAGCTGCTTAATCACCCTCTTATCCCATAGTCGCCTAGTAACATACCCACGCGTGGGTATGCTACTTACTTCTTCCCGTGGCCACGGGAAGAAAAACTCGGGTCGTCTTTTAGTCCCTTGTTGGGCGCCAATAACTGTCAAGACTATTTAACAAAATGTTTATGGATGGGTCTCATGCATCGATCTCTTGTCGTAGGGTCCTGAGGGTGCTCTCCAGGTGTCTAGCCTTTCGCCTATTGACACATCCCCTTTTTCATTAGTCGCTTTGTTCCACTCTACCTACATCCACGGAAAGAAAAACTCGGCTCTTCCTATAGTCCCTTGTTGGGCGCCAATATCTGTCGAGACTATTTTAGTTACTAAATATTTATGTTAGGTCTCTTGCATCGATCTCTAATAGGAGGGTGTCCTAAGAGACTTTTACTTACAGAAACACTCCCTTATCACTTAGTCGCTTTGTTCCACTCCACATCCACGGAGAGAAAAACTCGGCTCAGCCTTTAGTCGGGCGCCAATAACTGTCAAGACAATTTTAGTAACAAAATGTTTATGATAGGTCTCATGCATCGATCTCTTATTAGTAGGGTGTCCTAAGTCTTTTACCTACTTAAGTGGGTGTAAGGAGTAAGCGATTGTTCCCTTATCCCTAAGTCGCTTTGTTCCACTCCACATCCACTGGAAGTGAAATTCGGGTCGTCTTTTAGTCCCTTGTCGGGCGCCAATAACTGTCCAGACTATTTTAGTAACAAAATGTTTATGATAGGTCTCGTGCATCGATCTCTCATAGTTGACTCCTGAGGGTGCTCTCCGGAATGTTCTACGTCATCCCTCCCCCACTCTAAGTCCTGGCACTTAGCTTGATTTGAATTATGACGGCAGCTCTGCTGTGAAGTCGACGTGATCGTAATATGAAATGACTTTACTTTTTGTGATTGCCTAGGTGTTTGAGATGAGTTTTTTTAGATGTTTTTGGGACAATCTTCATGCAAATAGAATGTCTTTTTGAAAGGTACATGTACAGGGCGTAAATTAAAATGCATTAGGTACATACATAAAGGGCTACTTCAGACCATCAAACTGTATCGCGAAAAAGAAATAAGCTGTTTTTGGTCGAGTAGCTGTTGACATTTTCTATGTAACAGCAGATTTCTGTTTATATTGAAATATAGTGAAAGTCGTTCCGTTTGATGATCTGAAGAATCAAGGAAGAATCCCCTAAATCATACGGTAACGCATTTAAGTTAACGCCCTATTTTCAATTATCTTCTAGTTCGTTTTTTTTCCTTGAATCAAAATAGCAAATTTTTTATTGAATCGAATGAATATTAATGTGTTTACAGACATGTATCGTAAAGCCATAGTTTCGACTTGCCAAATAATTAATAACGAAGTCCTAAATTTAGTATAACCTTAAAAGGCGGTTTTAGCGGTAAACAGGTAGTTGGGCCGTTGTTAACAAGTTTCTATTAATTTAAGGGCACCTGGTTGTACAGTCAGCAGCAAAAAGATGTATACGCTTTAGTACTACGCGTAGTACTAAAGTGTATACATCTTTATACTACGAAGTAGTTCTACGCGTAGTACTAAAGTGTATACATCTTTATAGTACGACGTAGTTCTACGCGTAGTACTAAAGTGTATACATCTTTATACTACGACGTAGTAAAAGTGTATTCATCTTTTTGCTGCTGACTGTACTAAGTTTTAACATGACAAAGTCCTTAAACACTGTCACAGCACTCAGGAAGATACGTAGGATCTTCACGTCCCAAGCACCTCAATATCTTAAGACGAAAGTCTTTGACTAGTGTGTGTTGCCAATGTACTCAAAGCCTCATAAAAAGGCTGAAAGTCACCCGAAGGGCAATGGGCTATGCTCGGAGTTTCCCTGCGAGAACGAATCAGAAAGGAAGAGATCCGCAGAAGAACCAGAGTAGCTGATATAGCCCAAAGAATTGCTAAACTAAAGTGTCAAGGAGCGGAGCACATTGCTTGCAGAATCGATGTCCGATAGGGCCGAAGAGTTCTCGAGTGGGTAGGCCCCACACAATGTAGACCGACGACCTGGTGAAGGTGTCGGGAACCCATTGGAAGAGGGCAGTGCAGAACCGGTCTTTGTGGCGATCCTTGGGGGAGGCCTATGTCCAGCAGTGGACATCCATCGGCTGAGATGATGATGAAACAATATCTACGAGTACTAGAATGTTTATTTTAATCTTTTCAGTAAACTGATTTAACAAATTGGGTCGGTTACGGTCGCTCTCGCTTGCAACCATATTTCTATCTGGAAATACGAAGATAACCGACGAACATTATTGAATAAATTTTATTGTGATTCCATGCCTCCCTCTTCCTTATAATTGTGACGTTTGGATAACTCGGTTCTTTTAGTTTCCGGCTTCTAAAAGCAACGACCTATGCGTTGTAATGTAAGACGCGATAAAACGTTTCAGGCATCGTCAACGTCTTCTGACGTCGCCTTCGGTCGTTTAGACTCACTGCAATACTCAATACTTTATTGCGTTCCACAATGGTATACAATTTCAACATATGAACCCTGTTAGGGCACAGCAATTTCAAAAGAGAGTAGGACTTGTATAAAGACACAAATTGTCCTCTTGGACACTCGGCGATTTCAATGTTAGTCCCGTAGAGAAAGTTGTTTAGTTTGATGGTTTGATCGTTCCATGATGCAGAAGGACCTTATAGACGTAGGTAGGCTTTCTAGGTGGACAGAAACTTTGTGACAAGTAATATCCTTTGAATGGAGCAGTAGGTAATTGTTAACTTTGGGTTAACTTTGAGCAGAGTTAATAAAGTTTATTTTACTTCTTTTGAAAGCGGTTGTACTTGTTAAACAGCTGTTTTACATTTGATGTGAACTAAAACGTGTCTTTTAAACAAGACTCGTCGCAAACTGAATGTTTTTGTTCAGTTCGCTGGACATCTGGCCCGCTCTCGTAATGTGTTTCTAACAAGAAACGCCTGAGGGCAGTTTCAACTGGCCGCTGAATAACAACCTACGTAGTTTTATACCCCACTCTTTGAAAATGCGGTAGGGTTGTGAAATAAAAATCTATATTTTTATGTTTTAAATTGGTAATTATGTCAGGAATTTTATTTGATATTATAGTAGATTGGCCTATTGGCTGCTTGAAAATTCTCTGACAGCAAGTTGACCACTACCTTGCCTCCACCAACACGCACTGGGCCGGCGTGGTGGAGTATGGCCCACTCTCTCTCACCCTTATTCGTGAGAGGAGGCCTTTGCCCTGCAGTGGGATTCTACAGGCTATAACTTACTTTTTTTATTATAGTAGATTGTCCGAGGTTAGTACCTATACTATTTTTCTCCTCGACAGAGGTGGAAAGCGACAACTTCGTTTAGCGCAGCGGGACGACAATATTGGCGAGGTGCTTTGTCTTAATAAAAATATTGTATCAACTTATAATCTTTTATTCTTCATTTCAACATTTAACAACAAAACAAAACCATCTTCCTATTTTCAGACATAACAACCACCATAAACAAGGAACAAACCATAGACTAAAACTTAGATATTATTCAGCCAGTGAGATGAGACATTGGTTCTCCATCACTCTCCCTCAATGTTTCATCTTTCAATACATACGCATCCACTTAATACAGTTTTGAAACTTTATCTTAGGCAAAGGTTTCGTCAGAATATCAGCTATTTGCTCCGTAGTTGAAATGTACTTTACAATAATAGATCCCTCTTCAACTTTCTGCTTTATAAAGTTAAACTTTACATCAATATGTTTTAATCTCTTTTGATGTGGATTATTAACTGTCTTAATAGTGCTAGAATTATCTTCAAAAATAATTACATTTTCAATCTTAATATTCAAATCTGACAATATTTTCATTAACCAACAAGCTTCCATAGAAGCCTCACAAAGAGAAATTAATTCTGCTTCAGTTGTACTAAGCGAAACAGTTGACTGTTTTTTAGATCTCCAAATTACGGTATTATCAAATAATTTGAATAGATATCCAGAAGTTGACTTTCTATCTGTTACATCTCTTGCAAAATCAGCATCTGCATAACCCATCAAAACAAAATCTGACTCACAATCACTTTTCTTATAAATTAAAGAATAACTTACAGTTTGCTTAACATATCTCAAAATTCTTTTCAAAGCTTTGTATAATTTATCGCTTGGTTGAGATTGAAATCTACTGAGGTAACATACGGCAGTCGCAATATCAGGTCTTGAACCTATCATAGCATACATTAAGGATCCAATCAACGATCTACACTTGTATTCCCAATTGTAATCGATTTCACAGAGTTCAACATTCAAAACAAAATTTGGATCCATTGGTGTATCACACCCCTTACAATCTTGCATGTTATATTTACGTAAAACGCTATTTAAATACTTCGTCTGATTTATATGAACTTCCCCTGGTAACTTGTTAATCGAAATTCCTAGATAGGTCAAATTATCACAACCTAAATCTTTCATTCTGAATTTGGTGCATAAAAATTGTTTAACCTTTTCATTTTCTTGTATATCTTTTCCCATAATGAGGATATCGTCGACATATAATAATAAATATAATTCTCCCTTTGTATATAGGCAGTAATCATTTTGTGACCTTTTAAAACCATATCCTGTAATTGTATCATGAAATTTTTCATACCAATATTTTGGTGATTTCTTCAATCCGTATAGTGACTTGGTAAGTTTCAGCACATGACCTTCTGGTATCTGTAGTCCCTCTGGTGGTTGAAGATAAACATCTTCTTTAATATCTCCATATAAGAAAGCTCCTTTAACATCCATTTGGCTTATATGAAAATCCTTGTGAGCAGCAACTGATAATAAAATTCTCAATGTTTGTAGTTTCAGAACTGGTGAATAAATATCTTCTAATTTATCCTTCTGCTTAAAACCTCGAACTACCAACCTTGCTTTATGAATTTCTTCATTTCCTACTTCTTTTCTGGTAAATATCCATTTGCAGTCAATCAACTTTTCATTTTCGGGTTTAGGTACAATTTTCCATGTTTTACTTTCTTCTATGACTTTTAATTCTTCTTGTACTGCTTTTTGCCACTGTTTTTTATCTTCTCTTGCTTCTATTTCTTCATAACTGATAGGAACATTCTCATAACTTGTCATATACGCAAATAAACACTCTTCATCATCACTTAAATCTATTTCATAGTCTTCAAACCTCTTTGGTAATCTTTTATGTCTTCTGTCTCTCCCTGTTTCTGTATTTTCTTCTCTATTTTCCACTTGTTTCTTTCTTGGAGTCTCTTTAATCTTTTCTTCACTTTCTTCATGTTCAGGTTCTTGTGTCTTTCTTGAATTTTCTTTAGAATTTTCTTCTTTTCTTATACTTTCTCTTTCTTTTTCATCTTCTTTTTCAGATTC
Organism: Agonopterix heracliana; assembly: GCA_963693445.1. Taxonomy (NCBI): domain Eukaryota; kingdom Metazoa; phylum Arthropoda; class Insecta; order Lepidoptera; family Depressariidae; genus Agonopterix; species Agonopterix heracliana. Next base: position 18,506,477 of record OY856319.1, read on the forward strand.
TTCATCATTATGGTTTTCCTGTCCTGGTATATAGATTATATTCTTATCCATGTCTTTTCGTTCATCAAATATGACATTCCTACCCACTACAGTCCTTTTATTTTCTTCGTCGTATAATTTATACCCTGAAGTACAATATCCAATCATAATCATTCTTTTTCCTGGATTGTCAAGTTTCTGCCTCAACTGTTTAGGTACATGATTATATGCGATACTTCCGAATACTCGCATAAATGACACATCTGGTTTCCGTCCAGTCCATAATTCACTTGGTGTCTTTTCCTTTCCGACTGTTGGGCTCCTGTTTGTTACGTACGCAGAATATAGTACGGCATCTCCCCAGAACTCTTTTCCTAATCCTGATTCAGATAGAATTGTCCTCGCTTTGTCCATGATTGTTCGGTTCATCCTTTCTGCGACACCGTTCATTTCAGGATTGTATGGAACTGTGTATTGAAGATGTATTCCCTTATAGTTGCAAAATCTTTGAAGTTCCCCAGAAGTATACTCACCTCCATTATCAGCCCTGAGTTTACGTAAGTTCGTATTAAAATAATTCGTGACATAATAATAATAAGTTTTAAATTTTTCAAACACTTCAGACTTTTCTTTTAAAAGATATATCATAGTAAAATGTGTGTAATCGTCTATGAATGTTAAAAAATATCTATATCCCTCCCTAGTTATAGGAGAGATAGATCCGCAAACATCAGTGTGAACTAACTCTAATGGATACTTCGCTCTATACCCGACTCTATTGAATGGTTGCCTAGTCATCTTTCCCAGTACACACGGCTCACACAGTGCATTTTCATTGATTGGTAAACCTTTTAAATCATTTAATCCATCTACTAAATTTTTATTTGTCAACAAACTCAAGTTTCTTAGACCCAAATGACCAAATCGCCTGTGCCACAGCTGTATGACCTCATCATTATTAGATAACAAATTACACTTCGAATTGTTTAGTTGCATTTCAATGGTATACAAAGACCCTTCATTATTTCCAATCATTAATAAATAATTCGCGTGATAAACCCTAACTTTTCCGTTACTAAATTCAACTCTCTTACCATTACTTTCTAATTTTGAAACTGATAACAAATTCTTTCTTAAATCCGGTACATAGAAAACGTTTTTAATAGTACAGTCCGTAGATTTTTTACCAACAAAACATTTCACGTTGATATTTCCAATTCCCACTGCTTTCAATGTAACACCACTCTTAGCAGCCTCGATGTTTTTAGGTATTTTAAAGTCCACATACTCCGTAAATAAGTCTTTCCTGTTTGTAAGGTGGTCCGATGACCCTGAGTCTACACACCATACTAATTTATTACTTTTACAACAGTTGTGCACCTCACCTGTATCGTCGCCAAATTCTATGTCATCTGTCTCTGCTGAAAATGTATTTAAATCTTCTCTACCATATTCTCGTTCATGACTCCATCCTGATCCTGTATCGTCGGCATATCCTATGTCATCCGTCTCTGCTGAAAAACTATTAAAATCTCCTCTACCATATTCTCGTCCATTACTCCATCCTGATCCTCGTCCGAAATTCCATCCATGTCCTCGTCTCGCTCCAGCATATCTTCCTCTCGATTGTTCTTGGTACCCCATTGGTCCTTCTCCTCTTGTAAATCCTTGATTATTATCTCCATATCGTCTAGGTGGTGTATGGTAGCCTCGGCCTGAAAATCCTCCTCGAGCTCCTCTTGCTGATGATTGACGTCTACATTCAAATTGCCTATGCCCGGGTAGGTTACACTTATAACATAGGAAGGCAGCATTTTCTTGTCCGCCATGATTCTGATTGTTCTTTTGACGTTTTTCTTCTTCTCCGATAAGTCTATCCTTTACGAAATCCAATTTCAGATTATCCATCATTTCTAGAGTTGTTACTGCCATCTCGTATGTTTTAGGCATCGATAACAATAAATAATTAACCTTTTCTTCTTCGGTGAGTGTAGATCCAGCATCTTTAAGCTGTGAAAAAATCTCTTCCATTTCTGTAATGTGTTTCATCATAGAGGTTCGTTCATCAAATCTCATCTCGCTCAAATTCCGTCTTAGATACATTTTACCCCGGGTGCTTTTCTTAGTAAAGTTCGCTTCTAAATTTTTAATCATTTTAAATGCTGTGTCCTCATTTTTGATATATTCTAACTGTGCATCTGCTATTCCACTTACGACGATGTTTTTTGCTCTCGCCTCCAACTTTTTGTTGTCAGGATTGCTTGCAAATGATTCGTCTTCAATTGCCTTCAGACACTCGTTTTCATTTAAAGAGCTTTTTATTCTAAATAACCATGTCGAAAAATTTTTCCCGTCGAATTGTTTTATGTTATAAACTTTTAAACCTTCCGCCATTTTCGTCTTCTTAAATCCAAATTAATCTCAGTTTCCCGCAGGAATAATTTCACGAAACCACGCTCTGCTACCACTATTGGCGAGGTGCTTTGTTTTAATAAAAATATTGTATCAACTTATAATCTTTTATTCTTCATTTCAACATTTAACAACAAAACAAAACCATCTTCCTATTTTCAGACATAACAACCACCATAAACAAGGAACAAACCATAGACTAAAACTTAGATATTATTCAGCCAGTGAGATGAGACATTGGTTCTCCATCAGACAATTGACGCTTTCCGTCCGGAGGGGAGAAAATAGATTTTTCATCACCGCCATCAGTCTATAAGAACATTAGAAGATAAATATTCTTTTTTATTTGCAACACCAAAAAAAACAACAACAATAATGCAAAATTGCACTTTTTCTTCGGAGACGACTGTCGCCACTCCACTGTCGTCGCCACGCTCACGCTGCTACAACTACTCATGTCCTCTCGCCCGCACCACGCTGGCGCCTTATGGTGTTATGCAAATCATTGCATAACCGTGTGGCACGCGTTCCACGCCTACTTTGCACTTCTAACCCCTCTTATTATGTTCTTTGCCTCTCACGAATAAGCTTAAGAGATAGTGGTTCACTCCCCACCACGCGCCTTGTGGCTGAACAAATACACGGTGAAACTTGTCAAGGCCTTTTTATTAGACATCCTCGTCATTAACCAAGTCTTGTCATGTATTGTCAACAGACAAGGCCTCAGGCCTGGCCTAACGAATGCGTAGGTAGACCAACACTAACGGCCCTACTGCCACAACCCTAGATGCTTTGACGTTATTAAATTTTACCGGCTCCATAGCGGTTGAAGGATTTTTTCTTGTTTGCTATCGAGGATTAAAAATGGTTATCTGCTATGAAAATAGTATCCATTATTAGCTTGCTTGTGTAAAGTTTCTAAGAATTCTCTCAAAAGAGCAAAATAGTGCAAAGTGAAGCCCAATGCAGACAAATTACAGTCCTTCCTTGCGTTGCGGAGAGCTATGGAAACTCAATCTTGAGGTCCAGGTTCGAATCCGCACGGACGCCATGCCAAATACCAATGAGTTTTTCTTACTTATGTACGTAATATCCGACTGCTCTCAAACGGTGAAGGAAAACATCGTAACATTAGCTGAAGAAGAAATTCCGATGCGTATGTGAAGCCTACCAATTTGGGCACGCGTGGTGGACGAACGCAGATACATCCTCCTTGAGGGTAGGCGTGTGCCCTGCAGTGGGACGTATGTAGGCTGATGATGATGATGATTTATTCAGACCCCCCCTCCCTCTCATCGTAACCCTAAGTGTCAATGGACGACAATCACACCCCCAAATTAGCGTGATTAATAGACGCCCCCGTATGGTGATTTTTTCTGGTGTTTCGATCGAATTAAGGAAGAAAGACTTTGATTACTCCATGGAGAAATATAATAGTGCGCATATGGGCCTTCCCCTAATTAGATTCTCCCATTCCTTTATTAGCTAATTAGTGTGCATAACGAACGATTAAATGTTTAATAAATAATTATACAACAGCTCGTATTTATGAATTCCCAATATTTCAAATAGCGGGACGTTTGGACGTGCGATTATAAATTCATAGACTCATGTCCAGCGGTCGACTACAATAGAATAAATAAACTGCCGTTTGAATACAGGGCTGCCAGATCAAAAAATCTGTTGAGCGCAAAAACTGCAAAAAGAGCTAGATTTTTCTGATATTCGTGGGACAAAAAAGGAATAGATTCAGCGATAAATGCATCTCCTCTAAACGTGCTCTATAGTCTTAGGAGTCCGTCTGAAACCGATACCCACCCCACCTTATTAAAATGTTAACTCTTTTACTAAAGGACAATGTGGACTGTTTTTTGGGGTACGTTATGGTCGATTACACACCGAGGGCAGGAAAGTAAGAGAGGTCTCAGATCTAATGTATTTGTGAACTTAGGCTTTCTTATTTACTGCCCGAGGTTAGTATACTATTTTTCTCCTCGACGGAGGTGGAACTTCGTTTAGCGCAACGGGACGAAATTTGACACTTTCCGCCCTGACGGAGGGGAGAAAAGATTGTATTTTTTCTCCAGAATGGTCATAAATAATTCAATCAAAAATTATTGTTACAAAAATTTAAAGTTACAAAAATCCCAATATTTTCCGCTAGGCGTAAAATAAAATAAAAATCTAGATCTAGCGTCAAATGTGATAAAATAGCGCAAGCACTAGAGCTGTTTGAGTGGTATCAGTGGAGTGAACAATATGGGCCTCTGCTTTGATTGATTTATATCGAAACTTGCCTTTGTTCGTTGGTTAGCTGCCTGGCTTCCTATTCTCGTAACGTTATGATTAATGTACGAGAAACTTACACAACTTTTGTATTGTGTTCACGGTCTAATAAAAATATTATCACTTTTTCGGTTTCTTTGCTTTGAAAGTTGAGACTGACGTGGCAATGGATTGCTCATAATGTCGAAGAACTGACAGTCGATGGGGAGTCATAGTTCTAGGGTAGAGATTAAGAACTTGCAGGCGTAGTGTGGGACGCCCTGCGATGATGGACCAAAGATCCGAGACAGGTAGCTGGAAGCGACTGGATGACGATGGCCGATAATAAACGCTAGAAGAGCCCTATGCCTATATTTAGAAATGTATGATGACGTGTCGAGCTTGTCTACGTATCGTGTAATAATCAAACTTAAAGCTTTGGTCACACAGATGCGGTTGTGCGGTAAAGCTGCAGGAAGCTAATATCTCCGAACCCGCGCTTTTTTCTCTGTGGCAGGGGACATAACACGGACATGACCACTACACCACACCATACACTACAAAACACACAAAAATCTTTGCGGGTTCGGAGATATTAGCTTCCCGCAGGTCCGCCCCGGACCGCTTTGCCGTAGAACCGCCTCTGTGTGAACGAAGCTAAAGAGTTGTCATAAAAGAATAGCTTGACTTGGTGTAAGGACGTGGGCGAAGCTAAACTGAAAATACCTAGACATTATATTAGGCGTTCATCTTGCTAAATATAATACATGTTAAGATAATAATAATGTTGGGAAGATAAACTAATTGTATTATTATTTGTTTCAGGTAAGCTTTGTGCATTTGTCTGTGGTAGCCTTTGATGTTATGGTAATAAGTGATGCTGATTGCAGGTAATTACGTTTTTATATTCCACCTGGAGCTAACGTTAGCTTTGAAATTAGTTTCATCTTTATTCTTTTAATGGAAAATATCGAGACTGACATTAACAACGTTGCTTTTAATTTTGTAAGAAGTAACATAAAATAAAACATTAAAAATTCAGTATAAGGGACCCATAACCTGACAATCCAGAGCTTGCTTTTGTCCAACTATGCTGCTCTATGGATAGCCATGGACGAATGTCTGAAGAAGTAACATGCCTGCAAAAGTATCGCACTGGGCTCGCATGGTGGAGCATGATGCAATCTCTCTCACCTTTATTCCTGATTGGAGGCCTTTGCCCTGCAATTGGGATCCTACAGGTTATGATTAAACACGCCTGAAGGTCCGTTCAAGTCGAAGCGTAGAATTGTGTTCACTTGTCAATATTTAGCAGACAATCTGTAGTTTTCTTATCTTACGACTTCAAGGAGAGGTAAAAAGAATTCTACAGAAACTTGCCAAGGTATTGTAGATCAAACAATAAAAGGTCAAGGCTTAGGAAAGAAAACTGATGAATAATTCCTCCAGGGTCCTTTGTTCGATGTAATTAATTGTCTTGCGACGGATCTGACATCCGCAGATGTCTTCGGAGGCTGATTGGTCATTTTCTTTACCCATTATTAGTAAAAGAAGGGTGATGTTACTGTCTTTACAAGATGAGACCTAAATGTGAAGAGCGCCGACTCACATAGCCTGGTTTAGACAGTCTTACTATTACGTATGGGTATTGAACTAAGGCGAAGAACAGACAGTGTAGAAAAAAAAAGTAACCTCGCAATTTAGAAATTTCATAATTTTTTTTTTGTTACGTTGGTTTGTGATCTGTAAGACTTAGGCCCATCACATACATGCGGAATTGCAATTAGGTTTTTATGTTAGTCATTTCGTACCTCGTAACAATTTCTAAACGGAAATCGGTAATCTTTTTGGTAATTAAAATGTCCCGGGGCTACAGTACTGAAGTAACATGTTAATGTTAATAGACGCCAAATATTTCATGTCATGCACTACATGCACAAATTAATTAGTTTTGGAAACAAGCAAGTCTTTACCTCCATTGTTGACATTATAGTTAATTAAAGGCTTTCGAGCAAATAATTTGACGTCTTCGTATTGCATTCGAAGTAACAAACATACACTTACATTTTACAAAGATGTAATAACAAACAGTAATGCGGTGGTGAGATGAGTGTCATATTACAAGAAGCAAGAAAGTTAGATATGAATATGAAAGATGATTTATTTGCAATAAATATGGTACTTAAGAATTTATCAAGATCATTCCAGCATTCTACCATAAAGGCATCTAATGTGATAATTTTAAGAACCCAATTCACATGACATTTGCAAATCTTAACTATTATAAAACTGTAACAGAAGTGTGTCTGTAAATTAAAGATATTAACAAGAAAAAGATTACGATATGGTTTTTAGGTGTCCCTGACTCCAAATCAATTCGAATTGTTGTTTTGAATATGCTCTGAAACTTCAGGACCGATCTGAATAATTCTTTCACCGTTAAAATGCTACATTATCCATGATGAATATATGCTAAAAAACGGTTAAGAGTGTGTCGGGAAGATTCTAAGGCGGTACGAAGTTCGCCGCGGTCCTCTAAACATTACTAGTATAAGTGCGGTATAACTCATGCTGACACGAAAGAAGAAGATAGCATAGCATAGCATATGCTCACGACTATATTCCCCGAGGGGGTAGTCAGAGATATTCTGAAACCTCAGAACATCCACGTTTCACCAGTAGTACCGAAACTCTGTCCACGGGGAGTGAGCCCGTCGCCACTTGTAATGGACAGTGGGTACAATACATGCCTCGAAATTGAAGCTTGCAGGTTTCCACACGATGTTTTCCTTCACCGAAAAGCCAGTGGTGTTACAAATCGTACATAAATTCCGAAAAACTTATTGGTAGCCGGCCTGGACGGGGATCGAACCATCACCTCCTGCACGGCAGGCAAGGTTACGTTCGGCAAGAAGAAGATACTCGTAAATAGTAAGTAATAAAGTTATAGCCTGTAGAATTCAACTACAGAGTAGGGTATAGGTCTCCTTGCACGAATGAGGGTGAAAAGGAGATGATGATGATTCTTTTGATTAATAAGCTTCATCATATGCTCACGACTATATTGCCCGAGGGGGTAGTCAGAGATATTCTGAAACCTCAGAACATCCACGTTTCACCAGTAGTACCGAAACTCAGTCTGTCGCCACGTTGTTCTTTTGATTAATGACTAGGATAAAATAAATACAGTAGGTAGACTCCATTCTTTAAAACACCTGATGTATTTCCTACGATGAAGAAGTCTTTTAAAAATAGAACGGTAAGTTTCTTGTTGTATAAAGCAGAACTTCAGTTTTAAACGTCAACATGAATATATTCATTCTAAGAAACTCCAAGTTAATATTTTCAACTCAGATTTTTATAAAAAATGTAATAAAACTTGGACAAGAAAGTTGTGGAAACGAATGAATGTGTAGTGATGTGAAAACGACGATATCCCGGAGTGGGAATCTCGTGGAATCCCGGCTCAGCGCGGGATAGCCCCGTCGTGTCTCAAACACTTTGGGCCTATTCCCTTATGTTATCTAAATCTTACACATTTTTCTAAACATTACTCTCGTGTTCTGTAATTTTGTTTTATTACATTTACGATCTGAAAAAAGAAGGTTATGTTATTATGCAAAGATATCGAAACATCGTGAGGAAACCTGCATGCTTCAATTTCGAGGCGTGTATTGTACCCACTGTCCATTATAAGTGGCGACGGGCTCACACCCCGTCACACTGGACAGAGTTTCGGTACTACTGGTGAAACGTGGATGTTCTGAGGTTTCAGAATATCTCTGACTACCCCCTCGGGGAATATAGTCGTGAGCATATGCTTATGCTTATATCGAAACAGTTTTATATTTCATCATTTCAGTCAAGTGATTGCCACTGACTATTATAGCACCAATTATCTCACCAATAAACATAGCTGGGAAATGTTAATGCTTCAATTTCGAGGGTGTATTACTAATTCGACGACTCGGCGTGATTGTTATAATGCCATACTACCAAATCACGGGCTAGGGGTGAGGTATTGGGTTCAAATCCCTTACGTGGTTGTTATTATTATATAATATGTGTTGTTCTTGTCTTGTTTTTACAACGTTGTAGCTTCAGTTAGGGATCCGAACAATGCATCAGTTCCTATCAGACGATGGCTCACTACCAGTCACACTGAATAGAGTTTGGGACTGTTAGTGAAATTTCGAACTCAGAAAATAACATGTTAAGAATATCACGGAATACTCCAGTTGTGATAGTAATGGACAGCTGCGAGTGGTGGTGGTGGAGCTGTCGGTGGCGTGTTGAGGAGACGTATGGATTCTCAATCACGAAGGTCCGGGTTCGAATCCGCACGGACGGCATGCCATGTACCAATGATTTTTTCTAGCTTATGTAGGTAATGTCCCAGCAGTGGGACATTGTACCTAGAGGCTAAGTAAAAAAAAATTATAATAATAAATGAAGCTCAAAAAGTGGCACCAAAAAAAGTGTACCGTGTTCTAAATTTGTTCTTTAAAAACTGTCACCAAAACTCATACAAAATGTAATTTTTCATTAGGTGCTTAAAATTATTTCGATTTTGTTTAGAGTTACTCTTCTATAGTTATTCTTTTCGTAGATTAGCATCCTTTTAAAATAAGAGTATACCCATCAAACTGAACAACTTTGACTATGGGAGGAAACCGATCGGAGCACATTAAAAATCAGTTGTGCCATACTAAACTGCAGTGCCCACTCGACTCAAATGTATGCAGCAGCTGATAATTTTTTTGCTCCGATCGGTTTGCTCCCATAGTAAAGTTGTTCAGTTTGATGGGTAGACTCTTTAAAAGGATGTTAATGATATCAATTTCACCCTGTACAATTCTTCTCCCATATTTGCGAGAAGAGACCTGTGTCTTACAGTGGTGGGGGGCCGTAGGTGGAGCTTATGTAGGCTTACGATGATTTATTAATAAAAGCTTTCGTTCGATTTGCCTGCTTATTATTAAGGCGAGCGTGTAAGTGGAATCACTCTTCGTTTGAGAGTTAAATAATTCATGAAGGCTTCGTGTGTTTACCGTGTGCTGTTATTTGTTGCTCAAGGACGGATCGTTATTTGTTATTGTTTTGTTTCTACACTGACTCATTTGTTTTGTACGCCGCGCCAGCCTGTTTGTAAGGAGCCCGGGGGCCTTTGATTATGTTTAATTTGTGGATCTGGGGTCTGATTGCGCGAAATAAATATTCACAGAACCGTCATTGGACCACGTGCGAAGCTCATCTTTTTACACATTATTAAGGCCGGATTCGACCAAACTTTGGAGGAAGAAAATTTACTCGCGTTTGATCGAAACCGGCCTAAGAAGGTAATAAGAATAAGAATAAGAATAAGAATAAGAATAAGAATAACTTTATTAATAATTACTATCTGATTGCTATGGCTTGGTCAATGACCAATAGCTACCACGACCTAGGTAGATATATTGTAGCTGTCACTCTTGACCTGTAGGCAATTTCCTAGGCTCACGGATTTCATGAATCGTGTTATGCTTTTGGGGGGGATGCCTAATGTCAGTAGGTGTTACTACTGTTCACCCTATTTTTTCACGTGGGTGTGATACGAGACGACTAAGGGATACGGTTTCTTAAGCAGTGTTTTTGTGTGCTCTTTTAATGGCTTGTTGTAGTAGGGTTCACTTTTAAAAACCCTTTTATAGTGAGGCTCGGTTTTAATCGAGCAGTTGTAGTTTTATCACAGAATAGGCACTCCCTGCCCCTCACTAACTTCAGATACCGCACCTCACCCCGCTCTTCGAGTGTTACTTTAGTCGAGTCGAGAAAGAACCGCATACAGCAGGTGGCGCCCGACGCAATTTTGATTCTGTAGCTATTGAAGCATAGAGAGATCGATGTTGGCAGTGCCCGGGTGTGCTTTTATTGAAAAAAAAAAAAAACTGTTCCCCACTTCAATTATCTAAAGAGCCAACTAAAATTAGTAAATCTTTTATCCTCAACTGGTCGGCTAATAGGCAGATAATTTATTAAGTTAACAGCGGAGGTCGCCTCGGAGGTGTCCGATCTAATAACTCAGTGTCCCTGGAGGTCTGTCCGTGACCTTTGTTTATCACGTGTTGCCTTCTCTAATATTCGTTTCAAGAAAGATGGTCAAAGGAAACCGCCCAGGAAACTAAACAAAGCGAGTCTTCCAATGTAATAGATAAAGATAGACGTACTATTTGTCGCTTCCCCACTACGTAGGTAATGTTAAATGTATGGATTAAAAACTAAACCTATTTGGATGGTTCATTCTAAGGCTGGATTTAGTGCACGACCGACGGTCAGCGCTGACGGTGGATTAACCAATCAAGGGACGCGGTTTAGTGCGGCTCTGACGAATTGCACGCTGCTAATGCGCTGACCGTCGGTCGTGCACTAAATCCAGCCTTTGTTTAGTTTCATTTAATAATAGGTGTGTAAGAACAATCAAAATCCGTAAATTCTAATATTTACGTCCCTTTCATCCCTTTTTACAGACTTCAAAAAAGGAATGCCCTCTTTCAAACAAAACGCCATACAGTCGCGCGTTGCAAATATGGGAACCGTTCCAGTATTCAGAGCGGCCACTGTAATCCCTCCCGCGGTTCAGAGCTTAAATCAAGGTAGCATTTATACATCTAAATACTGAAATGAACCACTGTAAACCCTCCTGGTCCTGGCTCCTGGAAGAGTTTCTATATACGCTCGCGCGTTGCGCGAACGCGAACTTGTGAAAGGGTTAGGCTGCGTTTCCACCAGAGATGTGCGAGGTAGTGAGGCGGTGAGCGAGGAAACAATCTGCCAATAGCGCGCTCGCTCGATCACGTCATTGGAAAATTGAAGCACTCTCATTGGCCGATTTTTTCCTCGCTCACCGCCTTGCTACCTCGCACATCTCTGGTGGAAAATCAGCCTCTACAAAACCAGATTCACACGAGCTGTTATCCGAACTCCGAAGGCAAGTGTCAACTCATAATATTAATGATCTGTCACAGAGAATGAAACAGTTATTAAGTAATTTGTACTAATTAATGGCAGCGACTCCACTTGACGCGGATGAAGCCATTAATCAAGAGCCGCCCGTGAAACTGCCATTGTATCACTAAATCGATTTCCAAATGTGATTTAATTAACTGGTTACGACTGGAATTGATGATGTAATTAGCTGTTTATACATAAACAGTGGCGTGTTGCGGAAAGGTATGGAAACTCAATCTTGAGGTCCAGGTTCCAATCCGCACCAATTAGTTTTTCTGACTTATATGTACGTAATACCGACTGATCTCAAACGGTAAAGGAAAACATCGTGAGGAAACCTGCATACGCTGAGGAAGAAATTCCGATGCGTATGTGAAGTCTACCAATCTGCATTGGACACGCGTGGTGGATTAACGCCCATACACCCAGGCTTGTGCCCTGCAGTGGGACGTAGTGACGTAGGTATAAAGGTTGTGATGATGATGATGAATATTATAAATGTGAAATTTTGTATGTTTAGATGTTTGTCACTCAATCACGCATAAATGGCTGAACGGATTTGGATGAAATTTGGACTGGACACAGGATTTTTTTTTAAGTTTCACACGGGTAACAACTAGTACAGAAATAATAGTTAAAGTGTCAATGGTAGGTCTTCATATAGACTGCTAGGTACAATAGGCTAGTGCTCATAAGATAATCGATCTGGGCCCCATTGGTCGCCCTCGACCGCTCTTGGCAATCGGGTCAAGTACTCCTCGCTAATAAGGAAAAACATTCCGACCACTATCATACGCATTCCATATTTTTATGCTAATATCTAGCAAGATGAGTCTGAAGGGGTTATTTGCACTTCGATAAGATTTTATTCTAATCTTTTATTTCGGTATTCGATAGTAGACTGACGGATAAATTACATAAAGCGAGTGTGAGTGGAACAGTCGAAAGGGATCACCATAGACGTATGTAAACGGGCCAAATTGACAGCGTTCAGAAGGGCTATATCAAAAATGTACTCGACCAGGGTGTATGAAACGATTTAAGACTGGTAGAGGTAAAAGAGGCGTTTCTGGATCGTAACAGATTCAATCAAATTGTCCCCTAATACCTATATGTCCTACCCTAATGGGACACAGGTGTGAGTCTATATTGATGTATTTCGTTTCTCATAAGGCATCGTCAGTATCCCAGATATGCTGTTAGATGCACTGCCCACCTCGAATCATCCCATCATCAGATTCAGAAGGGTACGACAAGAGATTGAATCTCTGTTTAGCGCAGCTTTGAAAAGGGGGCATTTTGGTAAAGGGACACTAAGGGAATGGTACATTACGGTGAAAGAATGTTACCGAAACGGGACACTACGGAAAACTGATGTTAGAATTCAATTTTCAATTCAATTATTTATTGCCATAAATTACATGTAGGTAAGTATAAATATACAGACAGGTACAGGATGGTAACAGTACAGAATGTTTCAATGTAATTTTACCCTAGGGTGTAGCGAATTAACAATAAGTAAAGCATACTTTAATGATTAATTTATATAACATGCGATGAGATTGATTCTAATTGATTAATTATCATTATTGTGAAAAAAGAAATACATTATGTCAAGTTAATATTATGTCAAGTTAATATAGATCAGATATGTCATCAACTTAACATACCTACTTAAGGGTCGGCACTACCCTAATCGGGCAAAACAGGGTTCGGCGTTCCGACTTTTGAGGATAGTAAATAGCTATATTTAGAAACAAAATTAATACCATCGCTTCTCTAAAAGATGAAGTACAAGATGAACAAAAAAAATTTCAGTAAAATTGTGTAGTTACATCAGAAAGTAATCGAGAATTTCATGAAAAACTGTAGAATAGCACTGCCGCGTTCCGAGTCCTGTGATTTAGTGAAACAAAATAAAACAACAAAATATATTTATAATCAATGGCAAAACATCAAAGAACACTTTAAACAAATCAGTTTTTCGATACGACTTCTAGTTTTTTTGCAATTTGTTACCAAAAATCACATATTTTTTTGGACGTTTTCTTCATACAAATTACTATGGGCCGTCAATCGTTCGAAATCATTGCGAATAGTCCGGTGACCGGCAACACCCAACCCTGTCTTAGAAGATTAATGAACAATTCCATTTTTAGCTAAAGTAGGCAAAGTAACTTATAAAAAACCGGGCAAGTGGGTGTCGGGCCACATGCAGTGTAGGGTTCCGTAGTTGCCCGTCACGATATGTGGACTTAGAAGTGCATTTTATAAATTGGTCGACTATTACGGTAAATTTTTGTCTCCTTTATTATTTTAGAATAACTGTAAGTTTATTACTATTGTTACTAGCAAACTAAGGATTGATAATCTGAAATCATCATCATCATCGTCAGATATGTTTTAAATAAGAATGGAATAAGAGTGAATTCTGTACCGTAGTATGTGACTGAAACGATTGACTTCGAAAGTCATTTTGCACGACAGAATTTTGCGCGAAAAGACATTGCGCGATACAAGAAAACACAAAGGAATTTCACAAAAGTTACTGTCCGGTCACTGTTTGGTAGTTTTTGGTTATTTTGGTAATTTATGGTAGTTTTTGAGTCTTTCGGTAGTTTTTGGTAAATTTTCGTACAAAAGTAACCAAAAAGTTATTTTGGTAGATTTTCGTACTTTTTGGTAGATTATTGTTATTTTTGTAATTTTTCGTACTTTTTGGTAGTTTATGGTTAATTTGGTACTTTTTGGTTCATCTCATTTCATTTCATTTATTTACCTTAAATTGTAGGTAGGTACATAAGTTACAGATGGTAAGTACCTACAGAGTACCTATTAGTCACACTACAACATAATTTATAAACATTAAGAAAAAAACAGATTTAAACAATAGGTGCCAGACAATAACTTAACTACCACCTTTCAGTACTACAATTAAATTAGTTAAATGTTATAAAGTCAGTTCAATGTGATTAGTTAAAAATTATAATAACCTTATTGAGGTACAAATAATCGATCTGCAACCTGCAACACATTTTTTTCTACTCAGATGTTTGTTTACTTATACTGAAGAAACTAATTAAAGTCATAGGGACACTGTTCGATTAATAATTCTTTTAACTTCTTCAGAAATTTCTTGTCGGCTTTATTAATGTCATCTGGTGTTTTACTATACACAAGAACAGTATTGAGTTTCTCTGTGGCTCTGCTATTGGGTGGTCGTGTCGGTTGCCCCATCCCCGGTCCACAGTGGAACTCCAGTGGTGGCTCAGGATATTGTTCTTTTATAAGAGCAACCCTTGAAGTCACCAAAATATCAATATAACCGTACAACGTCAAGCACTTTTGCTATAAAAACTCGACATTGGCAAAATCATCACATACCCAAGATGGCAGCCATTTTTTAAAATATAGAATAGAATAGAAGAACAGTATTCGACTTTATTTTGTAGTCCTTTGCATCGATGCTAGTCGGTAATTTGGTACCAGTAACTCATTTTTGCGAGTTACATTTTAATCTCTTGCTACGGAATACAACGGGGTATCGTCTCACGATTTTGCACAGATCGAGGATATACAAAGCTGTCACAGTGAGTAATTTAAAGTCGGTAAACAAGGATCAGCATGACACCCTTACTGACTGAATTCCGCTCACGATTCGAATGCACCTCTTTTGCAAAACAAATATTTTATTTATGTCAACAGTACCCCGTAGCCAAGCCGTCAAGAACTCTTTCGTTTTTATGGTAGTTTCTGGTAAGCAGTAGTTTGTATAACTCTGGTAGATGGCGCTGACGTCCCTTTAAGACGATAAAATATATAGATTGAAAATTTCGCCGTGGCTTGCGGGGCGACGACAGCTCTGTTGGAGTAGAGCATGCCCCGGATAGGCAGGTCGTGGGTTCGAATCCCGCTCGCAGCCTGACTTTTTCAATCTTTAATTTGATTAAGCTAACATGGCATACCATGTAAAATAATAAAATTCTATTGGAATAAGGTGAGACATCTATATCGCATGAATCTAATTGCAACATTAGATGTGTGGGTCAGTAGTTTGTATAACTCTGGTAGATGGCGCTGACGTCCCTTTAAGACGATAAAATATAAAGATTGAAAATTTCGCCGTGGCTTGCGGGGCGACGACAGCTCTGTTGGAGTAGAGCATGCCCCGGATAGGCAGGTCGTGGGTTCGAATCCCGCTCGCCGCCCGACTTTTTCAATCTTTAATTTGATTAATCTAACATGGCATACCTACATGTAAAATAATAAAAAAAAATATCTTTAAAATTACTTCTTGTTAATATTGCTGTGCCCTTTCAGAATTCATGTACCCACTTTAGCTACTAAGTAACACCTATATGTTCTTGTGTCGCACAATGTCCTTCAGCGTGACTAAAATTACTGCTGAAATCTACCAAAATCTACCAGTCCTGTTTCAAATTCTACTTAAATTTTACCAAATAATATTTATGTCGTTACAGATGGTCAAAATTTAATATGAAACACGTTTTTGTACAAAATATTATTAATTTTATCTAAACGCTCATCATTACACATGTTATTTTCGCATTTTTGTATAATTTTTATTGGTTTTTATCACTTTGTAACATGGATGCTTCAATTTTCAAATAAATATTAAATTAGGTCGTCCCTATGCAAGTTTAAATTTAGTACAGTTTTCTGTGTCTCATAAGCAGAATCCGAAATTTTGGTAGCACTTTTAATAATGTCAAACGGATTGCACGTTTATCGACTTCCGATTGTGTCGATATACGGGTAGTTTTTTATCACTGCGGATAACTCCAGCATGTATTCTACTCATCAAACTGAACAACTTTCACTATGGAGCCAACTTCAAAAGAGCGAAAAAAAAAATCTGCTGTCCTATACAAAACTGCAGTACCTACATATTCGACTCAAATGTATGGGACAGCTGATTTATATTCGCTATTTTGAAGTTCGATACATGCTGAAGTTATCCGCTGTGATATGAAATATACCCGTATATCGACATTATTGGAAGTCAATAAACATGCATGCAATGCCTTTGACATATTAAAAGTGCTAGGTAACAAAATTTCAACTCTGCTCAGAAGCCCTCTTTTGTAAAAAAAAACCACATTAGGCGATACGATTAATATTTGCTGTACTAGAAGTGAGTTCGGTGGCGCGTTGCGGAGAGGACTCTCAATCAAGAGGTCCGAGTTCGAATCCGCACGGACAACATGCCACGTACCAATGAGTTTTTCTAACTTACCGCCCGACCGACCCTCCTCCGTATTACCGACTGCTCTCAAATGGTGAACGAAAACATTGTGAGGAAACCTGCATATGCAGACGAAGAAATTCTGATGTATATTATGTGAAGTCTACCAATCCGCATCGGGCACGCGTGGTGGACTAACGCCCAAATACCCTCCTAGAAGGTAGGCCTGTGCCCTGCAGTGGGACGTATATAGGCTGATGATTATGATGATGATGTACTAGAAGTTCCGGAAAACTTGCAAACCCTGCAATCGTTTTCTCAGCCATTTGTATTGCCAGCTTAGATTTTATTAGACGGAATTCTTGCATTTTTAAATACATAAAATTTTCGAATACTCAATTTCTACTAAAATCTACTAAACAATTTTGCCCTAAATCTACCAATAAAGAAGAAATCTACTAAAAGTGGTCGGTCACACTGATGTCCTTTTGCGCAAATGTTTTTGAAGGCAATCGTTCCAGTTACCTACTGCAAAATTTACTTTTATTCCGTGCTTAAAATATTATATCTGACGATGATTATGATGATAAAAGATTACAAACCCTTAGTTTGCTAATACCTAAACTTATAATAATTTCTTTATTTTGTTAAAAGTTTTAATTTGTTCTGTTATAATAATTTTAAGTTTTTTTTAAGCCTTAGTAATACTGTGATCCAATTAGTTGGAACCCATCCTATCCTACCACCAGGGGTGATCTTTGATCAGTCACATTATAGGTCCATCACGCACGGTACTGTACTGTTGCTGTAAATATTAATGTTGACCTACGGCTCTCAAATCCAGATGCTGCAGGAGTATTGCCACGCACAACCAAACATCAACATTAATTTAATGTGGTAAAATCTGCCTTCCGGGTAGTAGGTACCCTAAATTCGGTCGGACCTACGAACCTGCCAGGATAGGGTCGGCCGACCAGACTTTTTAGTCCTTACTAATTGGCCTCTAGACCAACAGACTAGTTACGTCCTTTAATTCAACGAGGTAAAATGTTGTGTCACCAGGTTGGGTTCACTTTTTCCTTCACACCAGTAAACATGCCAGCCAAGCTGCGCCGCGCGCTGCAGCCGACCAAGTTTTTTGCAAGAAATTCATTACCAAAAGCTATCAAATTGATTTGTTCATTAATCTTATAAGATAGGGTTGAGTGTTGTCGGCCACCGGTCTATTTCTTTTGACAGATATGTCAAACGGGCCGTAGGTAGTGCCGACCCTTAATAATCATTTTACACACATACAATAATAATTTCATTAATATTATGTTATATTGAGTTTTTACAGAGACTATAGAGACAGATCACAGTATCAACTTTTGAGTGTAGACGTTGATGAAACGAAATCGTCGCGATTCCACGATATTTCTAAGATCACGGCACTGCCGTGGTAATTCAGTCTCAACGTCGTTGCAGCACAGTTGCGAAATCGTCTACGCCCAAAAATCGCTGGTGTGATATGGCTCGAAATGAAAAATTCTAGATGTTCTAAGCTTATGTATCCAACGCAGATGCTAGGCACTCGTAAAAGTCTGAACCTATTATGTTTATAGGTCAGACATTGGATCCAGGCCTGCTCAGAACGCTTGATGTTGATGGTGATGGATTATTGACCTTTTGCTAAATAGATTGCGTCGGCTTCGTTCGCTACTTTAGTCTGATTGTCGGAAATTTGAATGTCTTTTCTAAGCCGGAATACAATCCAACTGACAATATAGAGCAGGCCGAGTAATAAACAACACGACTAATACTAGGCCGCGAAACCACCAGGGAATTTACCCAAATATCAGAACACGTGTTGTCATCCACTCCGCCCCCACTAGTCGATACTAGGTACTCTGTTATCAAGAATGTCATGGCATCTCACTATTTATACGGTACCCACACAAACATACCGTTTTGCAACATTAACTTGCGAATTTATAGTGTCTTAATAACGAAAGAGTTTGAAAGATTCGGAAGGTATCGCCAGATGTAGGTAACTTAATTGGATGAGAGCAAAGCCTATCGATTGTCATTGGTGAGGCAACATAATATACCTAATCAAATTAAAGTTTGAAAAAAAATTCTCGGGCGGGACTTGAACATATACCTACATGATTTAATTTCGAGGCGTGTAGTGTGCTAATTTAAAAGTTATTTGTTAGGAAATCCGCCATAAAAATTTAAACCGGCTGTCTATTACGCTTAGATACAGCATTTTCAAGGACAGACAGATAGACAGACGACGTAGGCTAAGTAATAGGGGCCCATTAGCACCCTTTGGGTACAGAGCCCAAAAAATTTATATTTTCTAATGTCTGTTTTAGAGGCAGGCACGTGAGGTATGTCAGGATATTTTCTCTGCCTTCCCCAATGGCTACCCAAAGCTCCTAATTCAATACGACACGAATAAATAAATGACAAATTATAATCGTTAACCCTTGACATTGTTACGTGCATAAAACAGGCAATTAGCGAAGAATTCAGCGACCCATTTAAATATCTTTCCTGTCAAAATGGAATCCGGAGCTAGTGATGTTCGATAGACTGTCGATACCTATTCGTGAAATTACAAAAGTATTAAATGGTAATAAAGCGACTTACCATTAACCCACAAAAATAATGCAAATGAAACCTTATCAAGGCATGACTCGCACTCAGTTGTAGAAACGCTCATTAAAGTTAATCCTCCAATAAATCTCTTGCCGTCACTTTTTGTCTCGTTGAAGTAGAAAAAGCTGCTAGCTTTTTAAAAGCAAGCAAGAGATTTAATAGAGGATTAACTCTAATGAGCGTTTCTGCAACTGAGCGTAAGACATTTAAAATGTTAACATAATATTATTCCAAGTAAAGTAAAGTATATTTTATTTAAAAATATAATTTGCTGTTTTCATTCTTTAGTGTTCATTATTGAAACATTAAGTACATACCTGCTGATGCTAATGGTAAACTAAGATCGTTATTAAACAATAAAAATGCTTATCGTATCAACTAGCTGATGTCCTGCGTTGACTTTTAAAAAGTATCCTTCGTGTTAATCCAGAACAATATTATTCTGTGTGCCAAATGTCACTACAATCCGTTCAGCAATTTATGCGTCACAAACATAAATTATAAACATTCAACCATCGTCACATTAAAACTACTGATAATTTTTCTACGTATAATATTAATATAACGAGACATTGGCTGAATTGTGATAACACATCGGATGCCATTAACCAAAAAAAAATTGAATTACTTTTAGACTTATAATACTAGTAGTGGTAGGATAGGACAGGATATTATCAATAGGCTTTTCGTTCGTGTACCTAAAATTCAAGGTGCAACTGTCGATAATAAAACCGTCGACAGTTGTGCAACGCTATCCGGAGCTAGCTTGAAATTAACTGCATTCCGGCCTCGGGGGATTGGTGGCCGTTATTCAAATCAGCTGAGATACCCCCCGGAATACTAAGTGATGGTGATTTTTCTCTATTGAGAGCGAAATGGGCGCGACATGAATGCAAGCGATGGAAGAGAGATGTTTGCAGCGTTTACTTTGGTATACACAAATATGCTTTTTGCTTAAATTTAATTTAGTTGTTGGTTCCGCCACAAATTCATCATCACCATCACAGCCTTTATACGTCCCACTGCAGGTCTACATCATGATGAGAGTGACGTGCTAAAGTGATGATAGGTGGTTCTGAGAATTTGACATTAGGCGCTGAAACGGGCAGCCTATTGCACACAGAAACCCCGCAAATTATATCATTCGTAGGACTCCATTGGACAATACGTGGACTATTTACAACCCGGTCATATTATTTGTGCACCTGGCGTCGATACGTTACAACGACGCTCTTGTACGGTGTGAAACCGTGTGTACCAAATTATTAAGACTCCTATTGGCAAGTATAATGCTAACCGTACTGACACGATTCTTAAGATTGTAATGACGTAAGGCTGCTTTTCCACCAGAGATGTGCGAGGTAGCGAGGCGGTGAGCTAGGAAAAAATTGGCCAATGAGAGTGCTTCAATTTCCCAATGACGTGATCGAGCGAGCGCGCTATTGTCTGATTGTTTCCTCGCTCACCGCCTTGCTACCTCGCACATCTCTGTTGGAAAAGCAGCCTTAATGGCGCTTGACTCAGCGTTGTTATTACTTCATACAGCGCGCGACGTATGCGACGGTACGTTGCCGTCTGGAGCGAGTGGCAGAATTCATACAAGCGCATCGCTTACGATGCGCCAAAGTGTATAGGTTCTTATCTCGGTTCCTACGGCCAAGTGACGGAGGCCTGGTCCCGTTGTAAACATGTTCAGTTTCATACCGCTAATGCACCATATGGCTTGGCCTTAGTAGCCCTTTGCCCAGAAAAACTATCTTCTGGGTATTTTTAACTCAATCTCATCGTTACTAATTGGTTTGTCTCAATACCTAAGTGATTTGTGACCATAGGAAGTTGCGAGTTCCTCCCGATACAAGCATTTATCACGCCCGAAGGGTGTATCTCAATTAAAATGTTGTAAAAAATATCGAGAAATAATAAACTTTTTTATTTCGTTTACCATTGAGTGCGAGTGGTGAGACTGAGGTCAAACGAAAGCCCATAATAATTTTATATCTAAAATATTGCATTGGTAAACTTAACCCTTGTTACTAAGCCCCTTGCCCTTGTATGACTCCCATGGGGAGAACCTGGATGGTCCGTTTTAAGACGGGACCCAAAGGGCAAGAAAGAATTGAAAATTAATGGATTAAAGCGGACAGTTGGCTGTCGCAAGTTTCACTTATAGCATGGTTTCAGGATGAAGATAGTTTCTTTCAGGAAAAGACATAAGAAACCTTTTCCCTTTGTCTTCTCGTACGACACCCTCGGAAAGAAATGGAATGATATTCTAAGACAAGACATCACGGCGGTCTATCTACGTTTGTACATACTAGGTGATTTTTAAACATTTTCCCATATTTCAGAGTTAGTTCATATCATACCATCAAACTGAACAACTTTTACTATGGGAGCGAACGTGAAATCGCAAAAAAATCTGCGGTAGCTGTTCCATTCTAAACTGCAATGCATGAAACAGCAGATTTTTTTTACTATTTCATTTTTGCTCCTATAGTAAAAGTGGTTCAGTTTGATACTCTGAACCACCGCTGAACATTTTGAAAGTGTTTCTAAAATCACCCAGTAAAGAGCTCTAATCTCAATATTTAATTTCAGTCATGTATAATGTGGAGACATGGCCGTCCATCGATCATGTTGTTCAAGTATAGCTATCGTCTTACAAGGCTACGATCGAGATGCCGGCCTTATTTGTCTACACACATCTTCTAGCTATGCCTGTTTGCATGTTACTATCGGATTTCTTTGTATAATGCCTGACAATAAAAAATGCCCTTGATAGATCGCTGTTTGCGATGGGACGATGGCTTCTACCGATCATGCAATTAAAATCAATAAAACGAATTATACAGGGTGAAATTGATATCAAGAACATCCTTTTAAACTAAGAGCCTACCCATCAAACTGAACAAGTTTTACTATGGGAGCAAACGAATCGGAGCAAAAAAAAATTTGCTGTTCCATCCATACTAAATTGCACCCGCCGCCGCTGCCTAAACGACTCAAATGTATTAGTATAAGAGATAAGTGTACTTTTTGCAACCATCAGCAGCAAGGCTGATTCAGTGTTTATGGGGTGTAGAGCATCTCTGTGATGGAAATGGACCAGGTCTGCCTGCATAACGTCAGTCGGTTTAGGAGTTACAGACTTTTGAAACGTTATGCAGGCAGACCTGGTCCATCCATCCATCCCCATCACAGAGATGCTCTACACCCCATAAACACTGAATCAGCCTTGCTGCTGATGGTTGCAAAAAGTACACTTATCTCTTATAATATATGGGACAGCAGATTTTTTTTTTCTCCGATTGGTTTGCTCCCATAGTAAAAGTTGTACAGTTTGATGGGTAGACTCTTAGTTTAAAAGGATGCTAATGATATCAATTTCACACTGTAGTATCAATTCTTTATCTCGAATTGCTTCGAAGTTAATGCGCTGAGAGTGGAACGTGTTTTCGTCAACGGAATTTGATACCATGTCAAAAGAGTGAACTCTACTCCACCGCACGCGGGCCCAGTGCTAATTGGCGAAGGCAAGTTTGTGATTGACTTCATTATTATGCTACACGGTGTGGACGTCCAAGTTGGATGAGGCTAATTCGAAAGGCAACGTCATCTCGTCGTCAGACATCTCTTTCGTGCCAATGTATTTTGCGAAATATAAATCGGAAGTTTGTTTGTTTGTAAGTATATTAGGAATGCGTCAGTGTTTTAATTTACCAGGGTAGACAGTGTCTTTGTGGCCATATAGAGTGCTCGCCTCCAACTACCGCCGGGTATGAATTCTCCACAAGCGCATGATGCGTCTTCGTTGCATAGAAAATGACCCACGCTTTTCAGAGCAAACGTCGCTTGCCGCGACAAGTAGTACTGAAAAAAACAGAGTTTTGCGCTAGTAGAGAATGCTTAACTAGGGGGTCTCGTGCTATTCGAAACCGGAGGCTCTACCTCAAAATTAGATTTTCGCAATTGCGTGAACGTTTTCGTTCCAATATCAACTCTATTCCAATATAATCGGACAGAAACGGTCACGATATATCGAAAATAAAAGTCCGGGAATAGGTCCACGACACAGTAACACGAGGTCACCTTTGCACCAACGTCCTTTAAAGATGGCCTATTCTTAGGCAAGTTATTTTCAGACTCAAGTAATCACTTAACTGTGATGTTAGTTGGAAGATGTATTATGCAACCGAAGGGCAGTGAATGCGGATGAAGCAATTACAGTCCGGACATATCCTCGTATCCCGATGGAGCAGCTAAATTGAAGTTCACAATGTATGGAAAGCAGTGTCATAATACGAACCGCCCACTTAAAATAATAAACCTATCTATGTGGTTAATTAACAAAATTGGGTGAACATATTTTAAGGGGATGATCAGACCATCAAACTGAACAACTTTCTCTATGGGACCTATAACGAAATCCCGAAAAAAAATCTGCGGTCCCATACATTTAGGGCGAGTAGGTTTGTATGGAACAGCAGATTTCTTTTTCGCGATTTCGATATTGGTCCCATATAAAAAGTTTTTCAATTTGATGGTCTGATCATCCCCTTAAATAGTTTCAGCTAATTTTGATAGAACTTTTATACAATATGAATTATTAAAAAGCTTAAAAGCTAATTCAGAAAACCTCCAGGCATTCGATGTGGGTGGTGTACCTAAATGAATTCAAGCAGCATTCCAGCTGAAATAATGAATTAATTTGTTTAATGTACACAAAAACAGACACTAAATCCGAGACAATTAGTTTAATTAAAAAGTGGCCTGATGTTTATTTAAAAAAACGTTTTGTCTGTAACTTTATGAAGGCTGGAGGCACTTTCGTAAGCCTACGAAGTACGAAGGTTGTTTAAAAGCAAAGTTAAAAGGACTGCCATCACAAATACTTTACTTAAAATCTGCTTTTGAGATGTTACAAAATTTGTAAAGGTGATGGAAGATTTGTTGTAAAGTCATGCCATAGACGTTACTTTGTGCACTCCCCCTAACAAAATTTGACGTCACTACTTCTCGGCGGTACAGGAAGTGAAAAATGGCAGTGGTGTATTTCTCAATCACTCAGTATAAATTAGTGATTACCTGTTCTTGTCAGTGCGAGCCCATTTGAATGAAGTGTCCAGATTGTGATCATGCACTGTGCATTCTGTTTTAAATAGCCACTATATCCGGTTCATTATATCCGGTTGAGTCTGTTCGTACGTCCTCTAACGCAATGTGTGAGTACACCGGCCCCTTGTATGAAGTTTTCGTTCTGTATGGATATTTATTCATGTTCTCACGATTAGATATTAAAGTGGCTGGTTGCTGCAGTTCATTGACCTCAGAACCAACTCGCTTATTTCAATTAATAATGTACCGGAGAATATGTGTTTAATTTTCCACTGTTCATATTTGAAGACCGTTGCGGTTGTGTGTTAAACCTGCTCATGAAATATGAATTTCAAAATTAAAAATTATTTTAATTCCATTAACATGTTTAGCAATCGGACCATTCAGTCAATCAGTCAATCATTTATATATATCAAGTAATAATGACTCATAATCCATCCATTGGTCTGAACCAAGTAGTTCCGTCGGAAGTACCGTTATACCAAATAAGTGGTTCAGTAGCAAAATATTCGAGGTTTCATCTGGAGAAATATAAGAATAAGAATCATAGTATAGTTATAGTATAGTAAAGGTTCTCAAGGGATGATCCGGAGGTCATGTCCCAAACTACAACTGAATACTGGAAGCGTTAGATCATCGCCACGGGCCTTGAACAATTTAAGATGAAAGCCCAAAATGAAATCCACGGTGCGCCTTTGTGACAGGCTGCCCTTTCAATAATGCTTATTTGCCGACATACGAGCGAGCTATGCCTAAAACTTTTCAAACGTGTGCATTCATCTTCCGGCGCAGGAATCCAAGAAAACTACGTTAAACTGCTTTTACTTTTGAAACTTCAAAGAAAAACATGGCGTTGGATTACCAGTTACTCTTTCTTATACTGTGGTGTTGGTTCAAAAATCTAGACTACGACACTTTAAATCCTGTTTTCATGCTGCTAATTTCACCCTAATGACACCAAAATATAGCCCATTTAAAAAGCAGCCTTCTCTAATGAAGAAATAAAGGCTTCTACCCGCAATACGTGTTCCGACGACACAATGCAGCCGCGCGCGCTACATCCCTCAACGTCGCACCGACAAATTGCGCGCTACAAGCCAATTACTACTTTATCTACCACTTTGTGTCTGTACTTTAAGGTGTATTATTGTTTGGGTACTGTAACGTTTGGAATTATATTTCAGAACTAGCGGCGCCCGCGATTTCGTACGCGCAGACATCTGAATTAAAATATACTTTAAGATTTTTAATACTAAAGACTTTTGATCGAGTGATCGCAATTGCGATGAAATAAAAACTAGATTAACCAGCTTTTGTGATAACTTCAGCCTGATCGGTATGGTAGTTTTTGGGTCTTCTTCTTATCGTATGGGCAGGCCCTGGTGTCAGAGTTTATTCAAACCGCCTTACGGCCTCTGACGTGGTTTTTAAGTTTAGTTTTTGGGTGATGGTGAAACAAACAAAACTAACAGACAAAGAGAAAAGTTCTAAAACTGATCTTAATCTACTTTTGTTCTACGTAACCTTCATTCCCCCTTAATACTTAGTCTGTAATTATGCACCCAGCAAAACTCTTCAATTATTCGCACATAGACACATAATATATAATCTTTCCAGCTAATGATTAACAACTAAATCAAGTTGCACTGTCCGTGTTGCATGCATATGCTAATTCGATCAGTCCCAACAGACCTTCGACTTAACGAATATCGATATGCATAGTTTGTATTGTCTCTACCCGGAACTAGGATTAATATTATTCGAGATCATTGTACATACAAGGAGTCCATTACCTCAAGGTAGACCAGTGTCTGTCTACCTGAGTGCACGGAGAGAGCCTTCCCTAGTTATGTAGTGAACCCTGAATATGAACTAAACCTGATACATTTGTCTCGGGCGAGACTTGAACCCACGCTCTTCCAAACCGGGGAAAAGTGCTAACCAATTACACCACCGAGCCCACTACCCAGAGAACGAAATTTTCAATCTGTTACGTCTTATGGGGACGTCGTGCTAGCACGTTTCCCCGGTTTGGAAGAGCGTGGGTTCAAATCCCGCCCGAGACAAATTTTTCAATCTTTAATTTGATTCGAAATATCACAACATGGCTGTAACATGTTTATAATCTACTAGTGTTTTCCCGCGACTTCGTCCGCACAAATTATATACCAGATTTTAAGTCAGATCATAAGCTATCAAACAAAAAAAGTGTCATCAAAATCGGTTCAGTAGTTTTTGCGTGATGCGCGAACAAACAAACAAACTAACAATTTTGTCAATAGATGGCGCTGCACGTTTTTAAATCGCGCTATCGAATGTTATTTGAATTTATATGAAGAGAACCGCTACTTTTTTATTCCTCATGATTTTACGGTTTTATAATAGTTAAGATAAGATAATATTAAACCTGATACGTCGGGCACACCTTGCGAAATCAGCAAGCCTCTTACGTTAGTTGACAAATCTCTCCAACACGATGTTGAAAGCCTGGACTAATTCATCATCACGTCCACTGCTGGACATAATCCTCCAAGGATCGCCACAACGACCGTTCCTGCGCTTTCCTCATCCAACTGGTTCCCGCTACCTTCACTAGGTCTCCAGTCCACCTTGTGGACTTACCCACGCTGCACTTTCCGTTACGCGGTCGCCACTCGAGAACTCTTCGGCCCCATCGGCCATCGGTTCTGCGAGCAATGTACCCCGCCCATTACCACTTTAATTTAGATTTAATTTAATTTTCAACCGCTCATTGACCAGTCAGATGTGCCCTCTAGTGAAGCAAGGCCAAGTAATATGATACATATTGCTAAGACAATCCACTCAGCTGTTGCATAATACACGTACCTAGAGATTCATGTTGTTCTACTACGCAGTTTGGATACATCTGAATATTACATTAACTTCTCTAACTTGGTATACGTATAATTAATCACTCCATACAGGGTTTACCCTATTAATTGAAGATAGTGTTTTACAGACGGCGACACGTCAGGCTACGTAAAACAAACATAAGCTGGCCGCGCGACGTTATACATTACTCTACCTACGCGCGGTCATCTTATTTTGGTTTTGCGTAGTTTGATGTGTCGCCGTGTATACGCTATTGAGTACCAACCTTAGATCAAAGTAAAATCTAACATTTTACAAAAACAACTTTTTTTTACAAATCCAACATTTTTATTTTTCTCACTACAAACACATAATTAATACATACAAATTAAAGTTTAACTGCTTGGGTAAAAGTTGACAGATTTTGTAAAGAATTGGCCAGACTCAAAATTCTGCCAAACTAGTAATAGACCAATAAAGTCTTTCTATAAAGTCATGACAAAAAATGAGGGCGCTGTGTCCACGCAAGAACGTCGAAATCAAGCATAACCTGGCAACACCACCATACTAAAATGATTAGTACGACTTTTTAGACAGACTATAATTTAATATTAGTTGGCCGAGGTTAGAATACCACTATTCCACCCTTGTTGCTTTTACCCCGGCAGTAAAATTATTATTTTCTTTGTTGTTCACATTGTACTATACAATAAGGCCTTGCGCAGACGACGGATAGTTTTGCCCGCTGGATACGATGGAACTCTACGGATGCGCGCGCAGGTACCACACACATATGAGGTAAGTTCCATACTGAAGCGGAGTGTCCCCAGGGCAAAATATTCCGTTGTCTGCTCAGGGCCTAAACGTCTCGCATTTCATGTTTTAAAGATGTCGTTTTGTTATCGTATTTATTTTTCTTCTCCTGCTTATTATTTATAGAGAATCGTCTTGTTTAAATCCTTGGTTAAGATAAGACCAGTATAAAGTAGAAAATAGCATCTACAAACTTAAACACAGTGTTAAATATTTATAAAATTGTAGTTGAATACTAAACGGCGCTCTCTCCACTTTATATTTAAACAGCGTTCAGATTATTTCAGTAATAGTATTGCATTTACTATTATATTCGTTATTATTATTATATCAGCCGTCGGTGTCCCATTGTTGGGCAAAGGCCTCCCTCCGTTCGTTATACAAGTATAAACTCGTTGTACAAGTATAAACTCTAGGGTTGGTAAAAGATCAACCATACCTATTCGAAACTAAATTCCTAGCGAATACTTATAAAAAAACTGCTAAATTGAAGCAACAAAAAAAGACCCCTGCAAGGCTCCACGCAACGAGTGAAACAGGCGGATACATAGACGCGCACGTACGTCTATGTGTGCGTGCACCTGTTCCGCTCGGTTTTATGCCGCCCTTCTGGGATATTTTGTGACTGCACCTCGTTCAAAAATATCCGTAAAGGGCGGCTTCGATCGTGGGCAAAAGGGTTGATCATTTAGAACGATCTAATCGAAATCCCCATCGTCGCGCGCGCGGGGACAGTCGCGATCTCTGCCCACTCCTCTTCCTTCCGTCGCCTACAGACGCTACCGGCACATCGCTAGCCGGTTCTCACCGATCCCCACTACCCCCACGTCGTAGGCCGCGTAGTCCCAGCAACGCCCATTGCCGAGGTCCGTACCCATTTTGGGTGCCCCTTGGGCAGGTTGCTTAAGCTCTTGCATTTGGTTCGGTAGACCCTTCGAGGTCTCGCCAATAGTCCGCAGTAAAAAGCAGTATATGCTCCCTGAGCAATAATGCTGTATTTAGTCACACAAAAAAAAAAATTAGAACGATCGATCGTGGTCCAGTCGGGACTTTGGGGACGCATTTCATTCAAAGCCCGTCTTTTTTTTTAATTTTCCCGTAGGTGCATCAAACTGAACCACTTTTACTATGGGTGCAAACTTGAAATAGCAAAAGAAATCAGTTGTTCCGTATATTAAAATTCGGTACAGGTAAGTCAATGCAATGTATTGCAACAAGAAAAAGCAAATTATTCTTTTTGCGATTTTATGTTTGATTGCGTATGCGTCTCGTCCAATCCGATGATCTTCTTGTGTCCATGTATGTGAGTCGTCCCATCTAATATTAAACATCTTCTTATGTCCAATACTCAATCGCAATAGAAGTCTGCGATGAACCTTAATATAAAATCAACTTTGAGAAATGAAAACAGAGCTTACTTACTTTGATTAAAAACGTATGTCGAAGACCTTAAGGTACATTAATCATGCAAGATAAGCTCTTACACATTCATTTTAGACTGCTCCCATAACTCAATCCAAACAAAACGCTTTGAGAACAATTCTTATTAGAGAATAGTTAAATGGAATGTTTTGCGAGACGTGAGACGTGACCTGGGGGCCTACCATGAGTTTTCACCGTACTTTACTACTGTAGTTACGTCACCAATTTTGTATTGAATTTCGTACAGCGCTTCTAGTGGTTACGTTGAGAACTAATTTCTGTCATACGAATTGGCGACGTAACTACAGTAGTAAAGTACGGTGAAAACTCATGGTAGTCCCTCTGTTCGCAGCTGGCGTTCTTACTACTAAATTAAAATATAAAATATCAAAAAATGCCTGTTATTTGGATTACGTCATCTACCGACATGATTTAACACTTTCGTGCCCCTGACCATAAATGAGTAAGTACCCCACAGAGGAGATGTTTCATACAATCTAGATAGAAACACTACTACAAGTCATGGCGAAGTGTGTGTAACTTTTCACCGACGAGTTCACCGCACGTGGACAAAACCCGTTCGGCCTACGGGCGAGCGCGTCACGTAATCATTTTGTGTTCTCCTTAGAAGCCCTGTCTCTGGTATTTACTCATGTGCCCTGACGTATATACCTACGCGTTTTGTGTTTTACCTAACTGTTCTCATACTGCATATATGCTAAATAGCTACCCTGGTAGTACGGAACACTAATTGACTTAGTTTCGACTCGCACTTGGCCGATTTTGTTTTTCCATGAAATGATAAAAATAAAAAAATAAGGTATTTTCTCCATTAGCAATGGCCAAAAAAAGCACATGAAAAGATGTTTGAATATGAAAGAGGCTAAAGAGGTGTGTCAGAGTCGTAGCGTGTGGCGGTCCGTGGTATCTGCCTAAGTGCCTACCCCCATGGGAAAACGGCGTGAGCTTATGTATGTATGTCTCCATTAGCAGTACCATTTTTCTGACAGATAATAGAGTAATTTGAGAGAAAAGGTAGAGGCTCAGCTTATACTGGCACGGTTGGATTGAAACCCGGTTGCCGGAAGATTTTACTGTTATAATATAACCTACGTATATCTAACATACCTACATCTGGAGCACTCTAGAAAATAAAAGAAACAAGGCAACATACATACAGGTCCTAAGATCGTAACAAGTCCGCCCTCGTTACCAGGTCCTCGGAGGCACTACTGAATAATACATCACAGGTGCAGCGAGATTCCTCCCGTCCGGCAATTGTGCAGATGCACGCGTTGCACTTGCGTTCCTTTCGACTCGAGGGCGCAGCGAATGCAATATTGTAAGGCATTATAGTGTTATTGAGAGCCAAATTGGTCTACTTTTGAATGTAGGTACACTATATTCCTGGTTATTATGGTGTAGCCATATTGTGCTGTTGCAATTCATTTAAAAGATGGAAATTGTTTTGTATCAGACGGGGCTTGAACACGTAACCTGTCAATCTGGAGCTGTCGTCATCATCATTAGCCTATATACGTCCCACTGCAGGGCACAGGGCACCCTTCAAGGCGGTGTATGGACGTTAGTCCATCACGCGTGCCCAATGCGGATTGGTGCAGACTGCAGAAATCTGGAGTTGTGCTTTCATATAGGTAATTAATCGTTACTATACCGATAGGTCCTAAAATCTTAAATCTGTTGCGTTTTTAAGGTGCGGTACATACGTTAATTAAGGATAGCACAGCCCCGAAATAGGAGGTCGCGAGTTCAAACCCCGTTCGATTTTCAATCTTTATTTTCAAATCATATTTAACAATACCGGATCCTCGAGTTTCTATAATAATGAAGTATGGTGCCGATATTTTATGTTATGGTGGTTTTATGTTTTTTGACCAGTATCACTAACCCAGACGGGTGTCCTAAAAATATTCTGCATACCCGACTGTTTTTAATAGAGCAGTCGAAATCGTCTCAATCGTCTATGAGAATTGATTCTTTCATAATTTCTCCAGATTCTATGCCGATATCTCAAATACCTTTAACGAAGTGGGTGTGCCGGGGAACTTATTATATCCTCGTCAGGTCTCCACTAAGCCCCACCCTAGATGTCATAGCGTGAAGAAATATTACAGCCAATAACCTTTCACAAGAAAACCTTCTTGTCTACTTAATTGAATTGTGTTGTAAAATATGTTTTTCATTCTTCATTTTTGTTATTCTTTGGCGAATATTTGGAAAGGGCTTTGAACCAAGCTGGGGTTGATATACCGACAAAGTCAAATCAAGATTTGAGAGTTACATTTTTAGAGCTTTGTTTGTATTGGCTACCTGCAATCATAACCCACCTTTCCATTCTGACACTAAATATGTTATTGACCCTTGAGTCAACACGCTTAAATACGTTTGGTAGTAATTGAAGCATTCTTGCATTCTGTTCACCCCATGCAGCGCACGGTCCTAAGTCTGTCTGTAACTTTATAGCCGCGACTTCTCAGAGTTCTCAGACCACTGAAATATACACCGATGCCTTTTTCATTCAAAACTTTACATTTGCATAGCTTTTTCTCTGCACCTCGCTGGAATACGATGACCATCTTCCTCTTCGCGTCATTTCCGCGAACAATGTTGCTTCTTAAGTCTTTGACTGCCAAATGGCCGACAAACAGTGGAAGACCTATTGTTATTGTGACCCGACGGCGTTCAACTGGAGTTCAATTAAGTTAGGTATTCGTAGGCCTACTTATTCTTTATCCTATCAATATTTTTTTTCTTACCACCGGTGCTCCCTGGGCAATTAGCAAGCTTCTAAAGCTTCTTGGCAAATGTCTTCACCACCATGGAAAGTCATACTCAATGCCATACTATCAACTCACAGAGAAGCATATTTTTCGGTACTTCCAAAAAGCAGATCATTCTCACTTGTTCCATGATGGAGCTGTGATATTTTTTTTCGTCTTCAGTTTCATGGGGACTTGCAATGGAACAGAGTTTCAAACGGAATTTCATTTACAGCATTTCTCATTTAATTGTCCTGTTTGACGAAAACTCTTCCGCGTAACGTCTGTTGCTTGTTCAGCATCGTCTAAGGATTCGAATGGAACAAAGAAATAATTAATCGTCCCTTTAACTGTCGCCCGTAGGTACATAGCAGTAGGGTCGAGATTCGTCGTAAAACGTTAATTGCACTGACACGACCCGGCCCAGACTGCAGCAAGGCGTATTAAGTTTTATTTTCTTTGAGACACGTTCGAAAATGCCACGGGAACGCCTGGAATTTTGTGCTTTGAGGGAAACTAGGTTAGACGAAGCTGGTTGGTGAAATTATAAATCTTAAATGGAATTATTCAGTGCAATGTTTAACTTTACCCCTCAGTGAATTGGCGCCCGACGTGGGGCACCTAATTCATATTTTATGAGTTGAATACTATAGTTTCCAAACGCGTGTAGTCACTATTGCGTTTATTTTGTAATACGTACGATATTACATACATATACTCACGACAGTACTCTCTTTCGGGGTGGTCAGAAGCATTGCTACATCTCACGAATTTCGATTTTTAAATATTGGATGAACAGAATTTCTTTTAAAAAAAATCGTTTGTAAAAAGTACAACGTATTTAAAAATCTAATTAATAATTGGAAACTTAGTTATTAAATGGGACTTGTAACCGCAACCTGCCAATCAGAGACTTGCTTGTTTCTTGGATATATTTTTGTACCAAATGCGGGCGGTAAGTAGTTTACACTAGAGTGTCTTAAGTGTCACTGTAAAAAGAAATTTCTTATTATCTTAGTGCCTTAACACCTGCACGCAGGAGGAGCTCATGACCGCTAGCGACGGTGCAATATCGGTTGCCCTCTTCTGGAAAGGGACTATTTAGCGACTTTGTTCAAAATTAGAAGTCGACACGATAAGAAGAAGATTATCTTAGTCGCTGCCAAGGCACCTAAAAAAAAATGAGTGGGATATTCCGTCCGTGGTTGCCATAGAAGGCTGTAACTTTTAGATTGATCCTTTTTACATACAACATAGTAGTTTTCGAACGCGTACAGTGTGTAGTATACTATACTATAGTATAGCAAGTACAGCACAAAGCGTGACGGTAAGTACGGTTGTTAGACGACGCGTGTACCCAAGTGGCTCCCAACGCGTACCCGTGAAGCAAAGTGCCGCCTTTTATTTTATGTTGGCAATTTTTAATTGTTGTGTTCATGTGAGACTGTTCAGGCAATGACAGTAGTTCGTCTTTAGAGAAAATTCTTTTCTGTGACATTCCTGACATGTTAGTGTATTAAGGTTTGGATGGTACACAACAAATCCACTTTTTCGAAAATGACATGTTAAAAGTGGACTGAAAATAAAATCAATACTTATTATAATATCAATCACTTCATCACTTTGGTACTGTTCACAGAGCAACAGTGCATATTACAATAATATCCTATGATAAGCCTTGCAGCTGATCGTTCATTTGATACAGACCTTTGAATGCCTGTAACTCCTAAGCCGACTGGAGTTATGCAGGCAGACCTGATCCATCCCCATCACAGAGATGCTCTACTATCGACCTAGAACTCTATGGACACAGGGTCTAGTACAAAATTCTCGATAAAAGTGTCCCGAACTAACCTTATAAAATGTAGGTATGCATAGTAATGTAAACAAACTGAAAACATTGCAATTGAAATCGTATGAAGCTAGTCACAAGGGTTAATTTTGCTTGCACCTACTTAACACCATATGCAGCTTCGACTGGAGGTGAAAATGAACATCAAACATGACAGACGTAATGACGCGATGACAGATAATCAATAAATAAAATAAAAATTAAATCTTATGTTCGTAAACAAAATGATACTTCTAAATGCTTCTAAATGATAAAACAGGATACACCATCACATTTTTTCACTTTTCTTTGGTAGTTTTTACATGTTTTTACAGCACAGTACGCCATCATGAACTCGCGCGTGCTCAGACGATCAAACAAAGACTGGCATGAGACTACAGTCTCTTTTTGAATTGTAACCTTCTTTTTGGTTCGGACACTTTTGAGCGTGGACCCATCTTCCATAGTGTTCTAATTCAATGTGCTCTACACTTATGAATACTGAATCAGCCTTGCAGCTGATGGTTACCAAAATTACTCTTATCTCTTATACTATAAAGGGATTAGGCGCCTCTTAATCTAATGACGCCCGTCTGCGCGACGCTATTCGACGCTGTTTCACGAGCATTATAAATTCTTGAAATTGGTGTAAAATAAAACTACTATAAAAACATAAACTATGTATAATTTATAACGTTTCACGTCAACATTTCAGAATGAGTAATCTTTTACAAACAGTGTCAGACGGCCGCTCCAGGCTCCGCGTGACGGCTGGTGATAGCGACGGATTTACATACTAAAGTACACTCTGTTACCTTTACTGCACTGTCGTATTTGCCTTACAGGTCATATGATTCGATCGGTGTACAGTAATATTATTACCGCAAATAACGAATTATATTAACCAATCAGAATGTGCCCCTAAAATGGAATTTGGACAAATAAAAAAACGAGTGCTTTAGACCACACCACGACCGAAGTAAAACTACTACTATTTGTATCATACAAATATTTGTCTCTTATGGGATTCGAACCCGCGACCCTCGGCACAGCAGGCAGGTTCACTACGGACTGTGCTATCGGGCCGTCGAAGAATGGTTTATTGTTATGATCGGCAACATCTTAGGTGGTCTAAACTAAAGCACACTCGTTTATTAGTTACTACGTTTTTACTTCAAAAAGATTACCTAACATTTAAACATAACTGGATATGTTGTGTTGTTGTAGTTGATGTTTTTATGTTACTGACATTTCGGACGATATTTAACAGATAGTTTTGATACGAGTCACGTTGCAGGGTTTGCCTCGAACACTTGTCTCTCGCGTGGTGTTCGCGCGGTTCGCGTCTCAGCCTGCCACGAGGCTCCAAAATCCTTCTCAGTTGTTCTTACTCAAAAACAATCCTCGAGATTGGATAGACACTCCCTCAAACTACTTGACACTGGCGAAATCTAACAAGGAAACGCCATTAAATAAAAATAGAATAGAATAGTTTTGATAACTATAACTAGCCCGGTTTGTACTTTACATAAAATAAGCTTGAAGTTGGTTGTTGTGAATATTAAAGCATTTTTCTCATTCGCTTCCCAGCGCGCGCACTTTGAACTCGTCCGAGTAACACAAGACGTGTCAAGTTCGAGAAGAAATCCATGTGCCGAGGGTTCCGGACTAAGTATATGAATATATGGTTTAATTTCCGACCAGTATCCCTTTTAGGGTGATCAAAAACATTGCTTCAATTACCAACTATCTTTTTAATCGTTCATTAATATCGAGGTTTAGGCTAAAAGTTTACCTTGATACAACTGAACGAAAATAAAAGAAATATGCTAAAAATGTTAGCATAAAGTGATAAAATATAAATATTATTTAAGGTTATAGAATTTTCAGACTACTAGAATTACAAAACACAAGGCTGAAAATATTTAGAATTACATTTCATCGACGCGATGGAAAAAGAATGAGGACGCCACGCCTTATGGCATTAACTTTATACACTTAATTAAGAGTAGCCTAGAATGAGTTGATAAAGTATAAAACATAGATGATCTTCAATTTTTAAGCGACGACGCAACGGTATCACTATTATGTGACTCTAAACAGAGTTTGGGCACTGCTAGTGAAATGTGAATTATGTAAAACTAGCTTTTGATTTCATGTACTTACGTTAACTTAAGAAAACTTTCCTGTGTGTTGATTCAGAACATAATTCAACGTTCCACATGTAATCTAACACCGATCAGCCTTCTATGCGTTAGCATGCATAGCATATGCTCACGACTATATTGTCCGAGGGGGTAGTCAGAGATATTCTGAAATCTCAGAACATCCACGTTTCACCAGTAGTACTGAAACTCTGTCCAGTGTGACGGGGGGTGAGCCCGTCGCCACTTGTAATGGACAGTGGGTACACAATACATGCCTCGAAATTGAAGCATGCAGGTTTCCTCACGATGTTTTTCTTCACCGAAAAGCCAATGGTGTTACAAATCGTACATAAATTCCGAAAAACTCATTGGTACGAGTCGGCTTGGACGGGGATCGAACCATCGCCTCCTACACGGCAGGCAAGGTTACTCGCCACAGGACCACCACAGCTTTTTATGCGTTATTGAGTCACAAATACAAATATCGTCTTAAACTGTCTCATTTATGACATTAGTAGGATATTTCTGACTACCACCTGGAACGTATGCTCGGGAATATACTCGTAGCTGTGCATAAATCAAAACATTTCCCGAACCACTTTTGTAAGGAACGCTAAAAGTAGCAAGTAAAGTTGCAGTAAAGTTATGAGGGGTAGGGTAATGCAGAACTTGGATAATTTGCAAGTATTTACAGCTCCACTGCGAGGCGTGACTTGCCTGTAACGAAATTAATTAATATTTTATTATATCAACCGCTTTAAGCTTCTCTCAACTCCTTTACGAACTTGATTTTTTCCTGGCTCTGCGTGAAATTTGTCTTTGAGTGATTATTTTGATTGTGATTAGGGAACGTTGTAGTTTAAATGAAGATGTAGTGGAGAAGGGAATGCTTCGGTGGTACGGTGGTTCGGACATATCGAAAGGAAAGAAAGGATGAATTAATGTCGATTTACGAAACAGATATACAGGGTGTTACAAAAGTAAAAATAAACATTTAGAACTTTTAAGGGAGTTGTTTAGACCATCAAACTGAACAACTTTCACTATGGGACCAACATTGAAATTAAGCTCGAGTATATTTGTAGTTTAGTATGGAACATCAGATTTTTTTTCGCGATTTCGATTTTTCCCATAGTGAAAGTTCAGTGTTCAGTTTGATGGTCTAAACCCTTAAATGTTTATTTGTAGTTTTGTAACACCTTGTGTAGGGCGAATGTGGAAGAAAATATTGGTGGAAACAGACGTAGGCGGACGTACCAGATAAGGAACGACATTAGAAAATGCCAGGTCAAAAGTTGTCGATATCGACAAGAATGTTTGAGCAGATGTATGGATCTGAAGTGTAACAGGACCGCCCAAAGTGAATATCCAAAGTCTTAGCATACCCCTCTGGGAGAAAGGGGTGAGATTATGTACGTGTACAAACACATTGAGGCATGGTCTGCCGTGCTTGAAAACCGCGAAATCAAACCCGTAACTTCATATTTGAAAATCAATGCCTTTTCTAAACGCAAATGTTTTAAACAAAACCAAAGAAATCTTTTAAAATCCGGCTTAGTTCTAGTTTCAGTGATATAAGAGCTTTAGACAAGTCTAGTTTCGTCGCCATAGAAACTTTTAGAATGCGAATATTTTCACTTCAAAAAGTTGAAAACATCTTCCAGAAAAATCTCACTTTCCCTCCTAAGTCTACTAACTCGTGGAAACTTTTAATTATTCCCAGAGATTCGTCATTAAGTCCCGGACAGGCTTGGCAGGTCGGGTGTCTCAAACGAATTCCTGCAGTCATTTAACTTGGGCATTTCTTCCAAAGGTACAAAAAAATGTTATCTAATCTCGTCTATTTTTACTAGGCTTAGGATTTCGAGCTCTTTGATTAAGGTGTTAAGGCTTTTTCTGAGAAGCTTTACATTTTTATTTGCACAATGAAAAAATACTGCTTTTTCAGGGCTGTCCATAATATTTATACATTGAAATGAGTCGATTTTTTAGGGGTTGTTCAGACCATCAAACTGAACAGCTTTTACGACGGGAGTAAATCTAAATAAAAAAGAAATGTTGTTCCATACTAAACTGTAATGGATACTCTTCTCAAATGTATGAACAGTTGAGTTCTTCGTGTAATTTCATGTTTGTTCCCAAAGTCAAAGTTGTTCAGTTTGATGGTCTGAGCCTGAAAATGTTGACTCATTTTAATGTCACCCTGTATAGTTACGGACTTTGGCGCTTAGATAGATTGGTCATAATGGAATGAATGGGTGAGATGAAAGCAGATTGACGAGTGCAATCTATAAGACAAGCGTAAGTGGAAATGTTCGTAGGGGACGGCCTAGACGTACATATACGGACCAAATAATTGGCGACGTGCTTAAAAAGGGTCAGGTCCACCCGACACCGACGAGCATGCATTAAAAGACTAATGAATGTGGAGAAAGCTAGGGAGGTTTGTCAGGATCGTAGCAGGTGGCGTTCCGTTGTCTCTGCATACCCCAGTGGGAGACAGGCGTGAGAATATGTATGTACCTATGTATAAAGGGTGCAAGGAAAAGTATCATTAACCTTTAAACCACATACTCTACCCATCAAACTGAACAACTTTTACTATGGGAGCAAACCGATCAAAACAAAAAGAAAATCAGCTGTCCCATACATTTGAGTCGAGTAGGTATTGCAATTTATTATGGGACAGCGGATTTTTTTTTGTTCTGATCGGTTTGCGCCCATTTGTAAAAGTTGTTCAGTTTGATGGGTAGAGTATGTGGTTTAAAGGTTAATGATACTTTTCCTTACATCCTTTAGAATACGTCCTAGTTAGGACATGACACTTGTTGACGTCGACGAAACGAGGCCGCGGGCAAGAGCTAGTACAAATGTTTGAGCATTCAATAGATTAGGCTCTTATTCAATCGTCCAATTTCCAAGATGGAATCATAATAAGGCAAGCGCACCTGCCCGCTGCTGTCTTTTGTTAAATAAATGCCATTAAAAGATTCCCTCCAGGCCTTTGTACCGCCATACCGTGTAATTGGACTGCCTTGATCTTAATATTCAATCCTTGAGCATTGTGCTACTTAATAAGATCTGTCCTAAAAGTCAACATGAATAGGTTCATTATCTTTGGCTTCCGTTTTTTGATTCTACATACAGGGGTCGCTTTCTCGGGTTTGCAATCAGCTGATCGAACGTTTTTGTATGAAAAGTCGAATTGTTTTTTTGCGAATTTACTAGGTACAAATAGGTACAATCACGCAGGAGCCGCGTGGCTAGGGGGCTTTTGAGTTGACGTCTTTCGTTCGGCTCGCGATTTAAGTGGCCACGCGGCTCCGCCATTTTATGGCGGTTTCGAGTGTGTGTTTTTGTATAAAAACAGGGCTTTGAGATCGCCATATCCAATCACCGTACAATACCTGATAAAGATATATTCAACACTTGACACTGGCGAAATCTTCAGGTAAAAACGCCATTACAGAAAAATCTAATAGGATACAATCACGCATAAAATTAATGCAACTGTCACCCTAACAGCCTGATGGTAATGATAATGATTACATATTAAGGAAAATAGTAAACAATTCGTATTTTGTCCTATTTACCTCTTTTCATTTTAAAATTTATTTATAAACTTTACTGAGGTTAGACTTCAGAGTTATGACGTAATGCCCTATTCATTTAGCTTAAAAGTTTTTAAAATTGTACGCAACTAACCTTCAGTTTAACTTTCAAAGCAAACTGTACCACAATAGCTTATATTTAAAGTTCAAAACTCGCTGCGGTAACATTTTATACAGAGTATTCAAAAAGACAGTTGAGTTTACGTAACTCAATTTTGATGGCGTACCATGTCTGCGTACATCTGACATTCGTAGCGCTACGAGCGTAGCATGTCTACGGCGTAGTGTCGTAGCAAAGTGAGTCGACTCGGAGTTATGTTAGAGGAGTACGTGCTTATGTTAGATAAAGAAGTGAATACGTTACTGTGAATTTTAATAATGAGCTTTCTTGTCTTTTAAATTATATGGCATATGCTCACGACTAATTTCAACGAGGGGGTAGTCAGAGATATTCTGAAACTTCAGAACATCCACGTTTCACTAGTACCGAAAATCTGTTCCGTGTGACTGGGGGTGAGCCTGTCGCACAGATTACCCCCAATAGATACCGCATGATGAAAATTTCGTACAGCCCCGAAGTCACCATTTTTGGCGGTAGGTGTGGGTAGGTGGGCACGAAATAATGCAACATGATTGGCCATTTCACGGTCGCACTATTCCGATCTCGCTCTATCCCGTTGCTTATATCAGTGCAATATCATAGATGTGTGGTGCGCGTCGGCGGCTCTGTGTGCGGTTTCTATTGGAGGTGATCTGTGGCCCGTCGCCACATATAATGGACAGTGGGTACAATACATGCCTCGATATTGATTCATGCAGTTTCCTCTCGATGTTTTTCGAAAATAAATGAAAGAAAAGAACTCGAAGAAGAGCGGAGTTTTATTTTTTTCGTAAAGTTAGTGGTGTTACAAATCGTACAATAGCTATGCTAGCCGTGGTGGTCCAGTGGCGAGTAATATTGCTTGCCGTTCAGGAGGCGATATGGTTCGATCGATTTTTGTTTGCGATTTAATGGTTGTCATAATGAAAGTTGTTCAGATTGATGATCTGAAGTATGTAAGTAGTATGTAATGCGTAAGTTTACACCCCGTATAATAGATGCCGTTAAAGTTTTCAGGTTGTCTTCTTCTGATAACCTTTATGAAATGTTTAATCTCGCTTATTTATCACACTTTACATTAGTTGGGCACCGCGTTTCGTAAGTTTTACCGACTTTTCAGTTATAGTATATTGTTGTTTTTATGGGTAGTTAAGTTGATTTGTTAGTCAAGTTGTCTTCAGTTAAATTAACTAAAATTGTGCGAGGGTGTTTGATGAAGCAATTAGGGAATTCGATTTCTTTCAGTGTCTTAGAAGCTTTGAGGCACAGTATAATATAGAGCTAAAATAGAATAAAATTTGTACGCACATAGCGCACTTATAAATACTTTGTAACATCTGTGTTTTTCATATGCACTTAACCTAGGTATGTTTCACAAATAAATATATTATGAATTATATGAATTAATAATGAATTATGAGCTCGGCGGTGAAGAAAAACATCGTGAGGAAATCTTTATGCCCAAGAACGAATAGATAATCCTAAGTTCGGAGATATGTGTGAAAATAAGGGCGAGCTGGATGCGAACACAATAGACCAGCAATGGTCGCAGTACTATAGGCAATAATACTTATGTCATGGAGTTTCTGGCCGCATCTTCTCTACAGCGACAACACGATCCAATGCGGCCGCGGCGGTAGCTTTAAAACATATTTTGCGTTTAATAAAAGACTTCAAGTTTCTATTTTGAACAAGTAATAAATCAATCATAGTTAACATATTACAACGAGTGACCTCTACGAGTAATGTGGCCCCTACATCGTAAAGTATCGGGACTATTCGGCCGGAACGTCGATTGTTTTTCGAAGGCCTTTTATTGCTGCACGCACGCAAGGTCGATCTATCACGCATCATTCCTTATGGGGTTATTTATTGAGCTTTTTATTTCTTATTTTTAGTAAGTTCCAACTTTGACATACGTAGTGTGATAATTGTGTGATGCTCAAGGGCCTGGCTGCATGGCAGCGCGAT
Organism: Agonopterix heracliana; assembly: GCA_963693445.1. Classification (NCBI taxonomy): domain Eukaryota; kingdom Metazoa; phylum Arthropoda; class Insecta; order Lepidoptera; family Depressariidae; genus Agonopterix; species Agonopterix heracliana. The sequence continues at coordinate 18,548,594 of OY856319.1, forward strand.
ATAGCGCTATCGTGCCTTAGCTATCTTTCTATTTGCGCGCGAACGAACGAGAAAAGGCGCGATATAGTTTTATCTATATTTGACCACACTGGTAGTGACTAGATGAGGAGACAGTTGTGGAGCAACGAGCTGTGAGGGGTGTATAGGCGGTGGTCGACCACGCCTGCCTAATGCTGATTGGCGAATATCAAATAGGTAATTAAAATTGCTTCTTTAACGTTTGCAGGTGCAGGGTTCACCAAATAAATACACGTTTACTGTTGTTCTCTAGGTAATTAGTATAGGCAGAGCGCGCACGTCCGCACTCAATGACGTCCGGCATCCAACTGCCCCCATTGCGCACTCGCACGACGCTGCAGTAGGATTCCTTGCGATGTTTTTCTTCGCCGTTTCAGAGTAGTTGGTATTAATATAAGTAAATTAAGTGGTAACGACGACGACGGACGAAATGATGGCAGGTGGAGTAAAGCCTTAACAGAGTGGTGGCCGAGATTAGGTAAAAGAGTAGTGGGTCGTCCGGCAGCCAGGTGGGTTGACGACATCTGGAAAAGTACAGGCAAGACCTGGATGCGACTGGCACAGGACCGAGAAGAATGGCAAAATATAGAGGAGGCTTATGCCCTGCAGTGGGTAGATACAGGCTGAAAATGATGAAAAAGTGGTAACGGGGATCATCTGTGAGGATTCAAACCCGGACCCTCATAATCGAGTTTCCATACCTCTACTCGCCACAGACTGTTATAGAATACAATATCGTAATCTACTCCGTCCGTGGCGGAGTCTCATTATTATTTCAATCCCGACGGGTCGCATCGCAACAGGCACGAGCAGAACCTTTGTCTCTAATGCCTCGTGCTCACTGCATTCACTTTTACTTGCGCTTTATATTATACACTACACCAGTTTACACGAGACTAGGAATTATTGGTCGAGCAGAAAGTTATTCTGTTTCTTGTTCCACTTAGGCCGAATTCGACCAAACTTAAATTTACAGAAGAGTAACTATACAAGGAACAATTTTACTTTTGGTGTTTACACACCCCGTACTAAAAGAACGAATGTATAATTCACCTAAAGAAAGAGGTCGTTGTATCCGTACTTAATGCAATGTGAGGTTCTACAGTTTTAATTTGGTGGGTTTCTTTTTATTATTATTTTTTAATTATGTGACATTGACATTTCATTTAGATTAGGGTTGGTAAAACGCAAAATCAGTTTACTCTATAGTAACCGGCGACTTAATCTAAGAATAAAATTTACTCGCGTTTGGTTGTGGTTGTCAGTTTGTTCCTGTGTGTGGAATGAGACGACTGTGGGACGACGTCTCTTGTTTTCTTAAACTCTCGATAATGCGATATTAATGAACCACCCATTGATTCACTATTTTATCTTAAGGGTAGGTTAGGTTGTAAGCGACTAATGTGAGGTTAAGTTAGTTAAAATCGATTGTTCGTTTTTGATCTTGGGTTGATCTAAACTAAGTTGAAAGTAAGTTGTAATTGTCATAACAGGGTGAAATCGATATCATTAGCATCCTTTTAAACTAAGAGTCTACCCATCAAACTGAACAAGCTTTACTAAGGGAGCAAACCAATCGGAGCAAAAAAAAAATCTGCTGTCCCATACATTTGAGTCGTGTCGGCAGCGGCTTCGGGTGCAGTTTAGTATGGGACAGCTGTTTTTTTTTGCTCCGATTGGTTTGCTCCCATGGTAAAAGTTGTTCAGTTTGATGGGTAGACTCTTAGTTTCGATCGATTTCACCCGGTACATGTCCCTTATTATATTTGGCCCATAATTTGAATTTGATGACTTACACCGATTCCTTCTGTATTAATACAAATAGGTACGTCATAAAACGCAGTAAATTAATAAATTTATAAAATATTTTGCCGTTTCTCCTTGAAAAAGTAAAAGCAAGAATTCAAGGTTACACAGCAACACAGCCGCGTTAGGTACCTATATTTTTATTACCCGGTCTTATTCCAGGGCGGCCTGGATACGGCCTAATGGCCTAACTTTAGGGCTTTATTTTGTGAATTATGTCTGGTTTACTGTTGGCTGTGGACACTGAATGGCAGAGGTAACTATGTTGTATATGGTACTTGCCTGTATGTACTCCAGTTTTAGGTAATAAATATAATTATAAAACAACAGGCTTCTTTGAAAAAGATAAACAGAGTTTTGTAATTCTTGCTCTCACTTCGGAAAACAAACAAAAATTAATCCACTTCAAATCACAATTCGCGAATGGGCTTGGTTTGGCTTGGCTCATACTCCGATAAAACAAAGAAATGATTGTAAAAGACATAGTTTTGAAGTGGTTCCTTTTTTGTATTGTTTTAATTTTAGGATTTTCTGTATCATGTAATATGTTAGTTCGACTCTGATATGAGATAAACACGCTAGACATAGATACATCTACACTAAGCGGTTCAATCGCTGATGATATTCTGTCAACTGTTGAGGAGTTGAGGAGTTCTATTGCTCCAAAATTCTAAAATCTAATGCTCCGAAGTACATTATCAGATCTTCATCGAATTACCAAGCATGGCTGTACATTTTTTTCAACAATAAACAGCGATAGTTCGGTGCAGAAAAAAAAACGAAAACAACGACTGTAAAATAGCATCATTGCAAATACCAAGACCTCTCGCCATAGGTGCTTGTGAAGTTCCAAGTATCAAGAACGGTCGAGCAAGCACTATACGAGAGCGTGCATGCATCTGCAAAGTGGCCAGCGACCTTTTCGATTACAATTAATATTCAACTTTATCGTTATAGTGTTATAGTGCGTTTGGGATAATTTTAGACTTTAAATTCTTTCTCTGAAATTATTCATAACATTATGAAACTTTAAATAATTGTTATGTATGAGCCTTGGTTCAACTTTTCGATTAAAAAGATAGATCGTTTGATAGTTGTAGCATGGTTTCTGACCACCCCCTATGGGATTATGATCGTAAATTATGTATGTAATTTTTTTCATTCGGAGGTACAGTCAGCAGCAAAAATATGAATACACTTTTACTACGTCGTAGTATAAAGATGTATACACTTTAAGTGCTATGCGTAGTACTAAAGTGTATACATCTTTATACTACGACGTAGTAAAAGTGCATACATCTTTTTGCTGCTGACTTTACATGGGAGTTAGTCCAGCTTAGTTAAATTATACTTTCGCCCTTAATTACAATAAACTTGTACTTTTTAGGGTTCCGTACCCAACGAGTGGCAATGGGACCCTATTACTAAGCCTACGCTATCTGTCCGACCGTTCGTCCCAACTCTAAAGTGTTGTAACTTTTGAACAGTAATAGAGACTATATTGGAGTTTAGTGGGACAGCAGTTTTTTTTTGCTCTGATCTGTTTGCTAAGTTGTTCAGTTTTATGGGTATAGTGTGTGGTTTAAAGGTGAATGATACTTTTCCTTACACCCTGTATTGGTAGTACGGAACCCTCCGTCCGCGAGATCGACTCGCACTTGGCCGGCCTTTTTTGGGAATTATAATATTATTCAACCTTACTATTGTTTCAAATCAAATCAAATCAAATCAAATATACTTTATTTTACACCAAAATACAAACAGTAAAATACAGAAAGAAAAAACAGTAGGCACAAAAAGGCCGTAGGCTGTTTCTTTCATCATGTTTCTTTAATAAATCAAATTAACGATGTAGTAAGCAAGCGAAGCCGCTGTCTGTGTACAGTGCAACCCAGCTTGCTGAAGGAATTGCTGCACACGCCAAGTTTTAATGAACTGTCACCCGCTACCAGCGTCGCGACGCTAAAAACCAACTGCTTGATAAGCCCCGTGCCCCATCGCCAAGCGAGCGCGATGCTATCAAAAATATAAGTATCTTTAATAAACTGTCATCAATCCCTAGATAAACCCCTTGATCCATGGCTTAGAGAAAGCGATGCTAATAGTTTCCTGAAAAAACTTACGGTAAGCTGAGTCGAACGCCTTTTATGCGTAGGATTATATTATCAGTCACCGTAGTCCGAGCCAAGTTACCGCGGCTGAAGGCCAAGCTACCCCATAAATCTGAGGCCAAAGGCCGAAATCCGGGAAGGCGCGATCACTGGAAAATTAACTCCTTATACTCGTACCCTTGTACTGGAGTAGTTTTTTCACAAAAACTGCGCAGCCCTACTTTTCCCACAGCCGATTTCTTTTTTTTTGGTCAAAACTAAGGACAATGCTGACCTCTCCGGAGTAAAATTTTAGTTAACTTTAAATGTAGATGAGTCAGTAGGTTCGGTCATGGATATTATATGTTCGTGCCGTTGTTGTATGGTTTCCATAATAAAAGCCTTTAGTGCTAGTTTGGGATCATTACAATGTATGTGCCTGTGAGCGTTATTTATAACGATCTTCATTTCCTAGCGTCGAGCGAAGCGATAACTATAAAACATTGGACTACCAGTCTTATTCTAACATGACTGAAATCTTGAGCCACAATCTTAGCGGGAGTTAACGAATAACATTAATTGTATCTACATTAACGAACGTTAATTTGTTGATAATTTTTAAGACTCAAAACCTTGGTCGATTTGTTTTAACTTTTCTTTTTATCCAAATCGGTCAATAAATGAGATAACTTCGGCATTTAGTCACCGATCGGGATGATATGGGGTATCTTCTTCAGAACAGAAAAATAATCATCCAAATTGGTTAATAAATGCCGAAGCTCGAAGTTATCAGCTTTTGAACTCTGTTTTTATTTGGTAGTATTCAAATTTTGTTAAATCTGATTGGATGCCATTCGGTCGATGATTGCGAGACTTCCGATGCACTGTTACTGTTATCATCATCAGCCTTTATACGTCCCACTGCAGGGCTCAGGCCTAGCTTCTAGGAGGGTGTTTGGGCGTTAGACTTCACATACGCATCCGAGTTTCTGCTTCTGCATATGCAGGTTTCCTCACGATATTTTCCTTCACTGTTTGAGAGCAGTCGGTAATACGTACATAAATTAGAAAAACTCATTGGTACGTGGCATGTTGTCCGTGCGGATTTGAACCTGGACCTCATGATTGAGAGTCCATACCTCTCCGCAACACGCCACCGAGCCCTGTTACTGTAAATAATAAAATTGTTATGTCAAATAAGTACTTAATCAAATGTATTCTTGTTTCAGGTATGTTTTCGTAGGCTTAGATAAACGTAATTCCTGGTAAGTGGATAGTACCTAAATAGTTCCATTAGTCATAGTCATATTATACACTAGTAATACTTAAGGGGGTGCTTCAGACCATCAAACTGAACAACATTCTCTATTCGAAATCACGAAAAAAAAAACAGATGTCCTATACATTTTAGTCGAGTTGGTACCTACAGCTGTTTTGTATAGGACAGCAGATTTTTATATTCGCGATTTCGAAGTTGGCTCCATAGTGAAAGTTGTTCAGTTTCATGGGCTTAAGTACCGTGTGTTTGTGTTACAAAAGGTTTTAGTTTTAGCATCACCACCACTACGTTTTTTTTAAATCTAGAAAGAGACGTTTTTAAAGATAATTTAGGAGAATCGCGTGGCTAGACGGCCCGTGAATATCACGGTCGGACGTGTTTCGCGCGCGGGATAGGTGGTCACGTGGCTCCGCCATTTAATTTGTGGTGGTGTGGTTCCAGCGTGTGGTTTTGTTCAAAAACGATCCTTGGAATCACCATCATATCGATTACTGTACAGCGTCAAACTCTTTTGCTATTTAAACTAGATATTGGCAAAATCAAAACACTAAGTTGGAGCATCAATCTTAAGATTTCCATAGACTAGAAAGATAATTTAGATACGCACCATTTACATAACATTAATGAACTTTATTAACTTTGAATAATGTACATAATATCTTCAAAGGCCCAGCCGGGTGAGTAGTAACAACTAAGCAACTTGGTTAAACATTTGACCTCCCAGTAAAGGCCACAATGTTACATGAAAGTAGCTCCAGGAGCTCTGAGTTTGAATTTAAAATGGAGAAAGTGCTTCAAAGCCTTTATGACCATAGAGGGCAGATAATTACACCTATTATGTATGTAGAACTATACAGGGTGCAAGGAAAAGTAGCATAAACCTTTAAACCACATACTCTACCCATCAAACTAAACCAACTATGGGACCGAATCGATCAGAGCAAAAAAAAACAGTTGTTGCATACATTTGAGTTGAGTAGGCATTGCAGTTTAGTATGGAACAGCTGATAATTTTTTTGCTCCGATCGGTTTGCTCTCATAGATAATGTTGTTCTGTTTGATGGGTAAAGTATGCGGTTTAAAGGTTTATAATACTTTTCCTTACACTATGTATACTATTACTTATTCTGTGACCTGGGGTTTGCATCACAGGTACCTGCACAGAAAAGAGAACAAGTAGATATCGCACGAGCTATTAAGTTCGAGAACTAGATTGTAACCAAAAAACTTTTCAAATGAAATTGAACCTTCATAAGTCTTATGAGTTATGAAGTTATAACATAAGAGTTGCTAATTTGACTATAGGTAGTTGTCCGCTCCCTTATTCTCCCCGCACTTGAAGAGGGATTTGTGTGACACCGATCAAAAGCACACAAACTGGCGACGCGTTCGTGGTTATCACATAATATAAATATAGAATCTGCATTGCCTCACCTAGCTATAAATAAAACATTCAAATGTGAACTTTAAATCGTGTTGCATTCAATAGATTTTATTCTAAAGTGATAACGGTTGGCGGCTTGCGACTAGAGCGCCGTCCCCTCTTGTGATTGTTATTGACTTTGTACTTTGTGAAACACGGTTTAAAGCTCACTGTTGCACTCAATGTTTGTCGTGTCAGTAGCCTCGGGAGTTTTAACGTTATTTAGTTGAAAAGGCTAAGCAATGTAGAAAATGGCCATACAAAAAGCGCCACTTAGTAATTTCGTATACCAAAACCATGTGCGAGTCGAAACTCGGGCAACATGGGTCGTAGGTAGTATCCAGTTTAAACTGACACTGACTAATGTCAGATCAGTTTAATACTTGTATTTTGTTGTATAGAATGATTTAAGGGTCGGCACTACCTACGGCCCGTTTGACATATATGTCAAAAGAAAAAGACCGGTGGCCGACAACACTTAACCCTATCTTATAAGATTAATGAACAAATCAATTTGATAGCTTTTGGTAATACTTTTCTTGCAAAAAACTTGGTCGGCTGCAGCGCGCGGCGCAGCTTGGCTTGCATGTTTACTGGTGTGAAGGAAAAAGTGAACCCTACCTGGTGACACAACATTTTACCTCGTTGAATTAAAGGACGTAACTAGTCTGTTGGTCTAGAGTCCAATTAGTAAGGACTAAAAAGTCTGGTCGGCCGACCCTATCCTGGCAGGGTCGTAGGTCCGACCGAATTTAGGGTACCTACTACTCGGAAGGCAGATTTTACCACATAAAATTAATGTTGAATGTTTGGTTGTGCGTGGCAATCATCCTGCAGCATCTGGATTTGAGAGCCGTAGGTCGAAATTGACATTTACAGCAACAGTACAGTACCGTGATGGACCTATAATGTGACTGATCAAAGATCACCCCTGGTGGTAGGATAGGATGGGTTCTAGCTAATTAGATCACAGTATTACTAAGGCTTAAAAAAACTTAAAATTATTTTAACAGAACAAATTAAAACTTTTAACAGAATAATGAAATTATTATAAGTTTAATATTATTGGTATTAGCAAACTAAGGGTTTGTAATCTTTTATCATCATAATCATCGTCAGATATAATATTTTAAGCACGCAATAAAAGTTAATTTTGCAGTAACTGGAACGATTGCCTTCAAAAACATTTGCGCAAAAGGACATCATCAGTGTGACGACTTTTAGTAGATTTCTCCTTTATTAGTATATTTAGGGCAAAATTGTTTAGTAGATTTTTGTAGAAATTGGGTATTTAAAAATGCAAGGATTCAGGCTAATAAAATCTAAGCTGGCAATACAAATGGCTGAGAAAACGATTGCAGGGTTTGCAAGTTTTCCGGAACTTCTAGTACATCATCATCATAATCATCAGCCTATACAAGGTGTTACAAAAATACAAATAAACATTTAAGGGGGTGGTTAAGACCATCAAACTCAACAACTTTCACTATGGGACCAATATCGAAATCGCGAAAAAAATAATTTATGTTCTATACTCTACAAATCGACTCGAGCTAAAAATGTATGGGATATCAGATTTTTTTTTCGCGATTTCGATGTTGGTCCCATAGAGAAAGTTGTTCAGTTTGACGGTCTAAACAACCCCCTTAAGAGTTTTCAAAATTTATTCTTACTTTTGGAACACCCTGTCTGTATACGTCCCACTGCAGGGCACAGGCCTTCTAGGAGGGTGTTTGGGCGTAAGTCCACCACGCATGCCCAAAGCGGATTGGTAGACTTCACATATACATCAGAATTTCTTCGTCTGCATTATGCAGGTTTCCTCGCGATGTTTTCGTTCACCCTTTGAGAGCAGTCGGTAATACGTACATAAGTTAGAAAAACTCATTGGTTCGTGGCATGTTGTCCGTGCGGATTCGAACGCGGACCTCTTAATTGAGAGTCCATACCTCTCCGCAACGCGCCACCGAACTCACTTCTAGTACAGCAAATATTAATCATAAATGTTATTTTTTTTTTACAAAAGAGGGCTTCTGAACAGAGTTGGAATTTTGGTACCTAGCACTTTTAATATGTCAAAGAGATTACATGTTTATCGACTTCCAATAATGTCGATTTACGGGTATATTTTATATCACTGCGGATAACTTCAGCATGTATCGAACTTCAAAATAGCGAAAATAAATCAGCTGTTCCATACAAATGGCTGAGAAAACGATTGCAGGGTTTGCAAGTTTTCCGGAACTTCTAGTACATCATCATCATAATCATCAGCCTATTCAAGGTGTTACAAAAATACAAATAAACATTTGAGTCGAATATGTAGGTACTGCAGTTTTGTATAGGACAGCTGATTTTTTTTTCGCTCTTTTGAAGTTGGCTCCATAGTGAAAGTTGTTCAGTTTGATGAGTAGAATACATGCTGGTGTTATCCGCAGTGATAAAAAATTACCCGTATATGGACACAATCGGAAGTCGATAAAAGTGCAATCCCTTTGGCATAATTAAAAGTGCTACCTTAATTTCTGACTCTGCTTATGAGACACAGAAAACTGTACTAAATTTAAACTTGCGTAGGGACGACCAAATTTAATATTTATTTGAAAATTGAAGCATCCATGTTACAAAGTGATGAAAACCAATAAAAATTATACAAAAATGCGAAAATAACATGTGTAATGATGAGCGTTTAGATAAAATTGATAATATTTTGTTCAAAAACGTGTTTTATATTAAATTTTAACCATCTGTAACGACATTAATATTATTTGGTAGAATTTAAGGAGAATTTGAAACAGGGCTGGTAGATTTTGGTAAATTTCAGCAGTAATTTTCGTCACGCTGAAGGACATTGTGCGACACAAGAACATATAGGTGTTACTTAGTAGCTAAAGTGGGTACATGAATCCTGAAAGGGAACAGCAATATTAACAAGAAGTAATTTTAAAGAAAAAAATTAGAACAATGTCAATAGTTCTTTAGGTTCTTTTGGTAGTTTTTGGTTCTTTTGGTAGGTTTTGGTAATTTTTGGTAGAGTTTAGTAATTATTTTTTTGTTGTTTCTGGTTTTTTGGTAGTTTTTGGTTAGTTTGGAAGTTTTTCGTTGTTTCTGGTTATTTTGGTAGATTTTCGTAGTTTTTGGTTATTTTGGTAGATTTTTATACTTTTTGGAAATATTTGATAGAAGAATGAAAATTACCAAAAACTACCATAAAAACAAAAGAGTTCTTGACGGCTTGGCTACGGGTGGGTTTGTTGACATAATAAAATATATGTTTTGCAAAAGAGGTACCTACATTCGAATCGTAAGCGGAATTCAGTCAATAAGGGTGTCATGCCGATCTTTGTTTACCGACTTTAAATTACTCACTGTGACAGCTTCGTATATCCTCGATCTGTGCGAAATCGTGAGACGATACCCCGTAGTATTCCGTAGCAAGAGATTAAAATGTAACTCGCAAAAATGAGCTACTGGTACCAAATTACCGACTAGCATCGATGCTAAGGACTAAAAAATAAAGTCGAATACTGTTCTTGTGTATAGTAAAATACCAGATGACATTAAAGCCGACAAGAAATTTCTGAAGAAGGTTAAAGAATTATTAATCGAACAGTGTCCCTATGACTTTAATTAGTTTCTTCAGTATAAGTAAACAAACAGGCATCAATCTGAGTAGAAAAAAATGTGTTGCAGACCGATTATTTGTACCTCAATAGGTTATTATAATTTTTAACTAATCACATTTAACTAATTTAATTGTAGTAAGTGAAAGGTGGTAGTTAAGTTATTGTCTGGCACCTATTGTTTAAATCTGTTTTTTTCTTAATGTTTATAAATTATATTGTAGTGTGACTAATAGGTACTCTGTACTTACCATCTGTAACTTATGTACCTACCTACAATTTAAGGTAAATAAATAAAATGAAATGAGATGAACCAATAATCCCAGATCCCAGTTGGTCGAAAAATAAAGTTTCTATTCTATTCTATTCTAAAAAGTAACAAATTAACCATAAACTACCGAAAAGTACGAAAATCTACCAAAATAACTTTTTGGTTACTTTTGTACGAAAATTTACCAAAAACTACCGAAAGACTCAAAACTACCATAAATTATCAAAATAACCAAAAACTACCAAACAGTGCCCGGAAAGTAACTTTTGTGAAATTCCTTTGTGTTGTCTTGTATCGCGCAATGTCTTTTCGCGCAAAATTCTGTCGTGCAAATGACTTACAAAGTCAATCGTTTAAGTTACCTACTGCGGTACAGAATTCACTCTTATTCCATTCTTATTTAAAACATATCTGACGATGATGATGATGATTTCAGATTATCAATCCTTAGTTTGCTAGTAACAATAGTAATAAACTTACAGTTATTCTGTTATAATAACGAGTAATAGTCGACCAATTTATAAAATGTACCTACTTCTATGTCCACATACGTGACAGGCAACTACGGAACCCTACACTGCATATGGCCCGACACCCACTTGCCCGGTTTTTTATAAGTTACTTTGCCTACTTTAGCTAAAAATGGATTTGTTCATTAATCTTCTAAGACAGGGTTGGGTGTTGCCGGTCACCGGTCTATTTGCAATGATTTCGAACGATTGACGGCCCATAGTAATTTGTATGAAGAAAACGTCCAAAAAAATATGTGATTTTTGGTAACAAATTGCAAAAAAACTAGAAGTCGTATCGAAAAACTGATTTGTTTAAAGTGTTCTTTGATGTTTTGCCATTGATTAGAAATATATTTAGTTGTTTTATTTTGTTTCACTAAATCACAGGACTCGGAACGCGGCAGTGCTATTCTGGAGTTTTTCATGAAATTCTCGATTACTTTCTGATGTAACTACACAATTTTACTGAAATTTTTTTTGTTCATTTTGTACTTCATCTTTTAAAGAAGCGATGGTATTAATTTTGTTTCTAAATATAGCTATTTACTATCCTCAAAAGTCGGAACGCCGAACCCTGTTTGGCCCGATTAGGGTAGTGCCGACCCTTAACTTATTCTAGTTAGTGCCAACCGGATAATTTTACTTCAATCTCATTAATTTCTTTATTGTGTGAAATTTCGAGGGGTGGTTCTAGTGATCAAACCGAACAACTTTTACGATGGGAGCAAACCTGAAATTGCAAAAAATCTGCTGTTTCATAGGTAGGTACATTTATAGGCATTGCAGTTTAGTTTAAAACAAACAGCTATCCATGTGATATTATTTTGAATAAACATTTTGATTTGACAGCTTCGATTTTCTTTGCGATTTTATGTTTGCTCCCATAGTGAAAGTCGTTCAGTTTGATCTCCTGAACAACCCCTAAAGGTAACGCTTTATTATCACCCAGAATAAAGTCTACAGAACATGGGCTTCACTCATAAAGGTTACCATACTTAACAGACGGGTGGACACATAATTATATTCACACAATAAAAGTCCTAACAGCATCTCAACAATAAACGTCAGAAGCACTAAACTAGCCAAGACTAACGAGAAACAATCCCGACAGACAGACGCACGCACAGACAAACAAACGATAACAGTACAAAGACGAGAGTTGCTCCCGGGCGCTTTTAAACATTTGCTCATGACACGGGAACGGCTGGCGCTCACACCGTTATGAGCAAACTAAAACATGAAAGTTGCTATACCTAACAACCGCCTTTAAAGGAGGACACATACTTACCAGCGGCGGCGAACGAGCCGAAGGAGGCGAAAGAATCGAAGTTTAGAATACTTTGTTTGAAATTCACTACCTCGCACAAGTGTGCGTGTGTGTAGTGTGTGGATAAGTATCCGCGGCGAATCGGACGAATCAGTCAGAAGAATTAAAAGGAAATTCGTTTCGTTCGCCTCCTTCAGCTCCATCGCTGCAGATAGATATGCGATAAAGGACACCAACAACAGTTTGTTGTAGACTGGTTCACTTTATTATGTAAAGCTTTATAAAATGACTTTTAACATTGATCGTTCGAACAGTGATCGTTAAAGGCCCGATTTACGATTTACTACGTAGCTTATAGGGGTGTCAAAAGACGCGTCTCGTTGAGGGCTACAAAAAGATGTTTTGGTTCACTCCAAAATAGTCAGATAAAAAATATTGTAAAAAAAAGTTTGTAGATCTACGAATTTTTCAAGAGGTAAAATCTACGGATTTCTCCGGTCTTTTCAACCTTGATCTACGTATTTCTAAAATTTGGATCTGGCAACACCTGCAATAACGCTTTTAACGTTTAAGTCTCCATTAGACGGGCAATCGATTGTGTGCTTCCTGCCAAGGCCGAATCGCGCGAATCGTTAATCCTCCATTAAATCTCTTGCTGTCACTTTTTGTCTTGTTGACGTAGTAAAGGCTAGCAAAGGGAGTCACGATGCAGGGTTTGCCCCGAAAACTTGTCTCTCGCGTGGTGTTCGCGTGGTGTTCGCGCGGTTCGCTTTTCAGCCTGCCAGGAGGCTCCACAATCCATCTCAGTTGTGTTCTTACTCAAAAACAAACCTCGAGATTGGATAGATACTCCCTCAAACCACTTGACACTGGCGGAAATGCGGTGCTGACGCACAAGCAAGAAGTCCATTAATTATAAATAGAATAGAAGTGATTTAATGGAGTGTTTGTCACGTGAACCATAATTACGCGACAGTGTAACACGCGCCCTAGCCTAGTAGGTACAATATAAATACTGCGTTAGTTGTTGTGTGCTCGCCTCGCACGTTTGTGTTATCACGAAACATTATTACAATTACGTTTTAACTTACTAGTTAATATTTACCTCTCTTGTGTGATACTGGTTCATATTAGACCGTGTTCCATTTTGGGGTAGGTTGTGACTTTGCTACAGTTAGCAAACATATTTTAAGAATGTATTGCATTGTAATTTAGTTGCGACGTTTTCAAACAACTTGTGTAGTTTATGACACGATAGAGTGGATTTTAAGGTGTTTCAAATGTACGTTCTTAATAGAAAAACTTACCAACCAACCAGTTTCGTCGATTCATCCGTCTCTGGTGAATTAATTCTAAGCTTTTTGACTATTTATTTTATTTTCATAACCAGAATTGAATGGGGTAGGTTATTATTTATGGTGGGTCTTATATTTTCAGTGTTGGCTGTACGTACTCTACCTATATGCTTATGTACACACGGCGACACATCAGGTTACGCACCCATAACTACACTACGTACAAAACACAAAATAGTGCGGTAGAGAGCCTGCATAGACGCGGCTGCCGGCGTTCAACTTCTAATAGTTCAAGTCCAAACAGGGTCAGTGTCAATCACCTGACGTGTCGCCGTGAGTACGTAGCATGATACAGGGTTCTTGGTTTTGGTATTGGTATTGGTTGAGCGGGCTCATTTTCCGCAACTCGACGACTTAGGCGCCTATTTTGCGTGAGGTGAGAATGACTACTCCTGCCACCCTAGCTCCTCCAGGAAGTCCACCAGCTTGTTAATGTTGCCGAAGGCTTCTGGAAGAGACCCCGGAGATCCGAGGTGTTGTGCCCGATAGTGTGCTAGCCCGCTGCATTCTAGCAGCACGTGCGCAGCTGTTTCTTCAACCTCCATGCAGACCCTGCACAGAGGACTGTTAGTAACACCGATATTAAAAAGATGTTTGTTGAATGGACCGTGACCAGTCAGGGCTCCAGTAACTAGGCGTAGTTGAGCTCTCCTGAGACGCAAGAGGCTCCTGGTGAGGCGAGGGTTGACCCTTGGTAGAGCGCTCCTCGCCTGTTCGCAGTCTGTTAGTGCAGCCCAGAGTGTGTCCCGTTTTTGACTGGTGCGCTTGCGTAGTTGCGAGCGGATCCAGCCGAAGGGTAGCGGTACAATGGGCCCGGGCCCTATGGCGTCAGGGTTCTTTTTAATAAGTTGACTATTTTTTACACGGTAACTCCTTAGGTCATAATAATCACATAGCTTTGAAAATAACTTGCCAGAATAACGCGTTAAATTTAAAATACTTGATTAGATTAACATTGAATGCATAAGACCATCCAAATTCTCGAATCGAACAGGGGAGCGGACAACTAGTCAAATTAGCAACTCTTAATCGAATGTCAAAACGCAATTAAAATTTAAATAAAAGAACGTGCGCTTTGTATGACAAATTATACAAGATGTCAGAGTACTTCATCCTATAAATAGTATTCAAGCTAAAGAATTACAGAAAATCAGAGTTTAGTGTTATTTTCAAACGTTTTTTTTACTATGAAGGTAAAACTAAAATATATTTTATGCATTCCACACAATAGGAGATATTGAGTATTTTTTATGCGAATGTGATCTTTATCACATACCCTGTAGGTAGATGTGCAAAAGACTGACACGTTGGTATCTAACACAAAGCTAACTAGTACTTATTTAATATTCAGAGGTAGCAAGGCAGTGGAACCGGATTAAATAAAATTACTTTAACAATCCGCCCGCAAAACTTTCACAAAAGGCATGCGCCCGTTTTATTAATTTTGTTCTATAATTTTTTTGTTATTAAGCTCAGTTGGCTGGATGAAATCTGAGGTAGCTTTTGAATGTGAAGTTTTTTTATTTTTGTTTGCTTACCTTTGGATTCTACACTGGCTCTTGGCGAAGTCATGGATGTTTGTATTCAGCATGACTTGGGTCATGGATGTTTATATTGTATCTGTACAAGATGTAATCTCTTCTTCTTCTTGTTCTTATCCCATTACTTATCTAAACTATTATAAAACTGTAACTGAAGTGTGTCTGTACAATGAAGATATTAAAAAAAAGATTACGATATGGTTTTTAGGTATCCCTGACTCGAAATCTACCTTTTTTAGAAATTGTGTCGGTCTGTTTGTTTGTTCGCGCATATCGCAAAAACTCAACAACTTTCACTATGGGACCAATGCACAGTGGTCCCGCGTTCATACTAGAGCGGTCAAAAATATAAAAAGTTCAATAAAATTGAAGTAAATGTTTAAATACGTTTTATAATTACATCTTCAGTTCTAAAATCAATGAGAAACACTATTTTGACTGTGAATCCTTCTTTTTTTGAGACAAACTTCGGAGATTGGTGATGTAGGGTTCGGAAGTTAATAGAAATCGATTCAGTAAGTCGCTGTTGTGTGTACTCCTTCAGTTCTTTCTGGTATAATGTTGTCTAAAGTATTTTAAGTCTTTGTTTTTTGATTCTGCAGCTTCTTATGACAACTCTCCTATAGACAAAATACCGTGACCTGTTGCCACAGAACAGTGAATAAGAATTTTATGTACTGGAGCAGGAAGATTATACAAAGGGTATTCTGCTACAAGAAGCTTGACTGTTTCTGTGGCATATTCTTCGTTATTAATTTTATACCCAGACTACAAGATTTTTAATACTACAGAACATCTCTGTTTAGACCTGTAATATTACCTTATTTTTCAAGATTTAAAAAAAATCCGTATTGTGTTTCCATCATTGGAGGAACAACTATCTCTTCTTTGAGGCTGGTAAACAATAAAACCCGATTTCTATCAAATTGTTTGCTGAATAAGTTCCTCCTTTCAGACATTAAATGTTTTTCTAATGGAGTCCTTATTTGCTATTTTTTAACATTTAATCGATAGCACACGAGGATAAAATAAAATAAAACATGTCCATGAGTATAAAGGAGAAGTCCATATTCGTAAAGTTCCTCATGTATAGGTTTTTTAAGGAACTTTTCAATGTTATTCATTTCTATAGGGGTTGCACCGCCTATGAAACCCTCTATATGAAGACCTTCATCATTAAATCCCTTGGTTCTCTTGGGTAAATTTGTTGCGCTCATACTGTAAAACACACCTTTAGCTACATAATGATATCCGAAATGTCACGGGCTACGACGGGCAACTAAACTAAAAGACTATGTTTATGTATCAACATTTTTCAATTTAATTTTTAGAAGGTGTACTTGGAAGACTTATAGTTTTTAAATAAAGAGTACTTACGATGTTTAATCGCTACAGAAATAAATTACGTATTTTCTTCTGTAATCTCCATGATTCCTAATATCCACTTCTAAACACAATTATTGCAATCACCTTCTAAACGGGGCAGTAAATTGTGACTTTCCGATTGCGGCCAACGCGTGCGGAATCGCTGACTTACGATGCAAATAAATGAATGATATTGTTAAAAGACATGTGGGAACTTTTATATTTTCTAAAACTACAGGTTTTCAACTAACTTCCTGTGTAAAAAAAATTGGAATTATAGACAACAGATTTTTTGAATTTTGACCTTCGGCGGGACCGCTGTGCAATGCCGAAATCGCGAAAAAAAAAATGTTCTATACTCTACAAATCGACTCGAGCTAAAATATGTATGGGATATCAGATATTTTTTTCGTGATTTCGATGTTGGTCCCATGGAGAAAGTTGTTCAGTTTGACGGTCTAAACAACCCCATTGAGAGTTTTACAAATTTATTCTTACTTATGTAACACCCGGTATACTGCATAAGAAACCTGTATCCCTTATTCACCACTCGCTCGACCATATTAGTTGGCTTGTAACTTAGAATTTCTTTTCAATTTTACCTGTTTAAAAGGCTCGCCGCCGGCTGCAATGGGCGGGGGCTACGCGACTACGCCGTAGCCGCACCGTAGCAATCAGCTACGACGCTACGAGTCCTTCTTGGATTTCTGTTGTTGTCAACATTTTCTAGTTTATTTTGTTATAAATGTATTGGTTTATTTTAGTATTTTATCGGAAATTGAAACGCGATGTAATATTGATATCGGTATCAAAGAAAATGTTCGCTTGAAGTTTATATTAAAAATAGAGTTTAAAGTTATGAATCGTCAGTTGTGTATTTTTGAATTTAAGGGTATATTTTCGTTTGTGACGTCATCACTTGCTGTCAATTTTCAATAAAAAATGTTGATAATGTTTTGTAAGTTTTCCGTGACCTTTTGTTTGAGCTCCCACCATCGATAAGAAAAGTGTTAAGTATTTTTTTAAATTTGGTTGAGTGAAGAATACCTAGTTAGTAGGTAATATTTTTTTTTCTCACAATAAGTAATTCATTACTTAACTAAAACATTTTAAATTAACCAAAGTGGGAAGTTTCGGTTAATTTAAAGTGAAACCTACATACATACCACTTTTTTCAAACTAAATATGATCATCACTGAGGGCAAAAAAATTTACTATACTTAGAGATACAAAAATTATGCTTTCACAATATGTAGAGTAACGGAGTATGCCTTCAATTTATTTTATAAGTACCTACAGATTGTTTTTAAATATTTCGAGTTTCAAAATTACACATGTGATATTTTTTACTAACCGACTTCAAAATAGTAGGAGATCATAATGACCGGCGGTAACTATTCTAATTCTGAACATAATGAAAAAAAAAATCACCGACATTTTGGTCAATTCGGTAGGTAGGTCAAGTGTCAAGTTTTTTTTGGAGGGCTGAATCGAAAACCATTTCGAGACAATTGTCTCATAAACAATATTTTATTTGTCAGATAATTTAAAATGAAAGGATTACTCACAGATATTTTTAATAAAATAACGTCGTTTTTCGGTTCAACGAAGACGTTGGACCTGTTAACTCCTTGGTGAACTAAATATCAACTTAAAATATTCTATTCTATTTTTATTTAATGGCGTTTCCTTGTTAGATTTCGCCAGTGTCAAGTTATTTGACGGAGTGTCTATCCAATCTCGAGGATTGTTTTTGAGTAAGAACAACTGAGAAGGATTTAGGAGCCTCGTGGCAGGCTGAGACGCGAACCACGCGAACACCACGCGTGAGACAAGTGTTCGAGGCAAACCCTGCAACGTGACTCCCAACTTAAAATAACTGGCCATTCAGAAAAAATATATTCAATGTGTCAGAATTTGACATTTCATGTTGCCGTTTCTGTTTCAAACATGGAGTTAGAAAAAGAAGGCGGGTAATTTTTATTTTCAAATTTAATTTTTAAACAATAACGTGAATAATGTGGAGTTTGAATGATTTTTCGCGCCCACGTTTGCCATTTACAGAATAAAGTAAAAATTAAGTTTGTATTGATAAACTCCATGAATTGCGAAAAAATTAAATTAGTTTCTAATAATATCTTCTATCCGTAAAAATAAAAATAAAGACAAAAAAAAAATCTTGACATAAGTACCGAATTGTCTGAATAACAATATTTTCTATGTTAGAGATTTTAAAATGAATGAATTACGGATATTTTTTTAAACTAGGTACCCAAGGTCGTTTTCGACCAGGAGTGCGATTTTTGAATCTCATTCGAAAACGTCCGTTCGTTTTTTGTCTCTCTTTTTGAAGCTCAGCAGTTGAAAATGTCAAAATTACTACGGATATACGCATCTTTCAACTGCTGATTAGACTTTCAAAAATTGCACTCCTGAAGTATGATTTTTAAAGGCAAATCAGCAGTAGAAAGATGCATATCTTCATAGTAATTATGGCATTTTCAAATGCTTTAATGTCAAAATTACTATGGAGATACGCAACTTTATACTGCGGATTTGACTCTCAAAAATCTCTCTCCACCATGAGTGCAATTTTTGAAAGTCAAATCAGCAGTAGAAAGATGAACACTTCAGGAGAGCGATTTTTAAATCTCATTCGGTGAGCTCAGCAGTTGAAAATGTCAAAATTACTATGGAGATACGCATCTTTCTACTGCTGATTTTACTTTCAATTTGACTTTCAAAAATTATACTTTAAGACTGCGATTTTTGAAAGTCAAATCAGCAGTAGAAAGATACATATCTCCATAGTAATTTTGACATTTTCAATTGCTGACCTCAGCGAATGAGTTTCAAAAATAGCAGGACCCTATTAAAAAAACGCGACAATGACAGATGACAGGCGACAATTCGACAATTTACTGTTCAATAAAAATTTACATTGACAAAATTAACAAATTCGACGGATTGTCGCGTCAATTTGACATATTTCTGTTCAATAAACATTTTCTCCTGACATGTTTGTTTTATTGAACAATAAATTGTCGCGACTAGTGTTGACAAATTTGTAGAATTGTCATAAAATCGCGACAGGAGACTATGGTCTATGTAAAAGTTTTAAGAATTTAATATGTTAAAAGTAAAACGATGTTATTTCTTTTGTTTATGAAAATCGTGTGCTTGCCTTGTGCTTGCAAGTCTGTTTTACTTAGTGTATTATAAGTACTATTATTGGAGTGGAAGCACCCACGATTTTATAACCAAAATACATTAATTGCAAGTTTTTAATACAATAATAAAAAAATATAGAAATAAATGCGTCTTACTTAAAATATTTTGATAATAACGTTTTTTTTTAACTAAATATCCAGTTTCCAAGACAGTGAGACTAAAAAGTTCTCGTTGAGTGATGATAAGTGAGACCAAACACAGTGTTTTCTTACAGTGAGTTGTTTTCCTAAAAAGATACGAATTTTAGTTAGATAGCTTCGAAGTTGGATAAAATTGTTTTGACTGATTTTTAATCTCAAGAATAATGTAACGCTAATAAGTAATTTTAATCCATTGGAAACATCCTAATGTACTCCACATTATTTATTTTTAATTCTATCCTTGCACTCTTTAATAATCATCGAGATAATTAATGTCAAAAATTGTCAGTTAAATTGTCAATCACCACGAAAAACATGTCAACTACTTATTTTTGAGACTGACAATTGTCAAGTTTTATTAAACACGGTCGACAAGTGTGACAGTTTTACCATAACAATTATGTCGCTGTCTGACTTATTTGTCGCCTTTATTGAACAGCACTTGTCGCGACAATGCGTCAATTATGTCGACGAGCAGACTTAATTAACAAATAAGTCGACTTGTCACGCTTATTGAACAGGGCCCTGGGCTTCTGCTCACTTAGGCCGTGGGTTGGATTCGCACGGGGGACACCTAGTGACTTGTCACTTTGTGAGTTTTTCCCCAGTTGGTTAGGAGATTACAGGCTGAATCACCTTTGACGATTGTCATCTGCAAAGAAAGATGATTCCATGCTTCGGATGGCATATTAAGTCGTTTGTCCCGGTTACTATCTTTGGTGGTAGTAGTCGTTACATAAAAACCACGCCCCGTAAGGCGGTCTGAAAAAAACTCTGATACCAGGGGCTTGCTGCCCACACGATAAGAAGAAGGTGTTTAATAAAACAAATATGTCAAGTTTTTCAAGACAAAATGTCACATGTCACCCGTCAGGAGAAAAAGTGTATTGAACAGAAATAATAGGTCAAATTGTTTTTAAGAAATAACTAGTAATTTTTTTAAATTTTCCACCATGACATTTTGACGATTGTCATCTGTAATTGTCACGTTTATTAAACAGGGCCCTGCAATCTCCTCGGTAAACTTGAAATCAACATAAAATAAATGGCATAAAATAAAAAAAATTCAGTCGTCAGTCAGAACTTGACATTTTATGTTGCTGTTTCTGTTTCCAGTTCCAGCATAGGGTTTTCCGGTATAAAAAGAAGGAAGGTGTCTTTTTTAGATAAGCTAAGGTTTTTCTACATGAAGTTCGAATGATTTTCTTGTGACCACTTTTGCATTTAGAGATTACAGATCAAAATCATTTAAAAAATGTACTTATTTGTGTATTGATAAACCAGCTAGCTTTTACGGCTCAAAAGATACAGCTTTCATTGCAACAATAAACTATCTTTCATTTATATACTTTTAACTATCTCCTATAATCTGTAATTATTCTGTATAGCTACCACGAAATGGTTGCGAAAAAATCTCGAGAGAAATATATCTCAAGACATAATCATATTATATGCGCTCGGCGCATGCTCAAAGTCAATAAAAACAGAGCGTACGAGACGCGGGCGCGCGTCCGACTCGCTCTTGGCCGGTTTGGTCAAAGTGAATTTACGCTATTGTATGGTGCTAAGGGACGCTTGGTAAGGCTCCGTGCGTGAGTCCGACTCACATTTGCCCGGTTTTCATTAAATATATAATTATATGCTTTAGTAGTTTTTACTAAATAAAATTGTAGAAATATAGCTTTTTCTCAAACATGCTTGGAAATTTGAGCATTATTTTGACAACTTTCTTCGAGATAAGTCGAAATTGCTGTACTAAGCGAACAGTTGTATGAAAATCGATATTTGTCGTGGTTTAGCGGCCAAATAAATTACATAGTAAACTCATATCTGTCGTGTTAATCTTTTACTCCGAAACATAGCAACCAAGTAAATTTCGAACTGGTTTGCAAATAAACAGCTTTATAATGAAAAAAAAAACGAATGGACACTTTAACCACAGATTAATAATAAGTTACTAGCTTCAACGAAGGAAAAAATATTTTTTCACCTCACAAGCTCGGAAAGATTCTGTTTATCATTCGAAATCTGAGTGCAAAAGTGCATTTTATCCGCTAGCGTGCAAAGAGTTTTTAAAATTCGAATCCATTCGAGTCCAGATAAAAAGATAGTAAAACCATACGTGCGAGAAAGACAAAAAGATTATGTTGCTAACATAACGAACTATGCATATATTCGTGCATATTATTGTCTTCTCTTTTTCGCGTATAAGTTTGTCCTTCACTATAATTTATTTGAGTGTCAACAAAGAGATTATAACTAAATATAATCCCTTTGAGTAGCAATATCTCTTGTCTTCTCTTTTTCACGTATAGATTTGTCCTTATTTGCATTTGCATATAATTATTTTTCCAGTGTGGGATAAAAACATCATTTAAAATAATACTTATTTAAAATGCATTTTAATAATTAATTCATCTTGTTTACCTATGAGAAGTTATTCCGTTACATTTCCTTACATTTCCTGAATTATTTGCGCAGTGTCTCAGTACACACTACACACCAGGACATTTTTTTATGCTGATCAATTGGTTTTCAATCAAACTGCTACACGTGACCGCAGTGAGATAGTGACTAAATGCAAGAGTAATATATAGCCGCAATAGAATGGGACAACATCATAAAGCGCGATGTTCGCTCTATACATCTAAACTCAGTGCTTGCACCTAACATTTTCCTCGCTGTTGTGAGGTGAAAAGTTGTGTGTTTCGCTCGGCTGCAAAATTATTCCGCGTCTCGTACCTTTGAAACCTTCGCTACGCTCCGGATTCTATATTTGAACCACTCGCTTCGCTCGTGGTTCAATCCTAGAATCCTTCGCTTGCTCAGGTTTCAATATAAGTACTCGCGGCAAAAAACAACTTTGCAGCCTAGCATAACAAATAACTATTGTTCGTCATTGATTTTGAGAAGTTGATTGATTTTAATTTCCACGCATTATTTGAGAAAAGCACTATACAAGCCTCGGCCACAACTAGGCATTGATGAACTTACGTATGTGTGCCTCGGCTTCGCCTTGGCCCACATTTACACGTTCGTCCATCAATGCCTCTTTTGCTGGCCGCTGCAATAATGTAGGTACTATTAAGACTAGTGGAGAAAAATTTGCCGTGGAATTTCAATATTCCCATTGTTTTGATGTCATTCGAAAGCAATTTAAGTCTGTGATTGGGTCATGATTGCAAACATGGCGTAGATGTACATTGAAGATATTTATAAAAATGTTAATTGGGGGCGTTTGGGATAGGTACGTAATGGACATTGAGACCATTTTTAGAATTTTTTTCTGTTTGTTTGTGCACACGTTATTTTAAAACTACTGAACAGATTTGGATTTCACGAAAGCATAGGGCTCAGTTTGGATTTAAATTCACTCTATATTGTTCAATCAAAAGTTGTGAGTATTAAAGGGGATATAATTTGGAGCGCGCTCCATACAAACGTACTATGGCGATAATTTCAATACTAACCAATTACAAGCATAGAGATTTGTTTCTAGATTGTTTCTGCAAAAATTCATTGACTTTAATTGGTTAGTATTGAAAATATCACCATAGTACGTTTGTATGGAGCGCGGTCCATTCGCGAAAGCCGCTTTTAAATAAATATTTTCTATTCAATTATTCATTGAAATTGGTAGGAAGTAAATTTTTAGTTGTTTTGATATTATTTGCAGTGATTTAATTTCAGAAGTAAATAAAAATTTCATGATTTTCTTATCAAGAATTTTATACTACGTAGGTAATTTAATCTTCTTGCTTAGAATTTATTTGAAACTGTGCGCGACTGTATTGGTAATTGTATATTGAAAAGCCGACCAAAGAGAATGGTAATAGATTTGGTATACTCTACTGACATAATTGAAGTCATTTCAATTTGATTGAACAATATGACAAAAATTATCCTAGAATTCGTAATTTTTTTTTTAATATAACATAATTTTAGCTTTAGAAAAACACAAATAATGAATTATTCCATTCAATTACCTTTGAGTTTCAGTCATCCACTCATCCACAAACGGATCGAGAAAAAAATTGTCGCAAATTATTTTCAAAACATTTGACGCGGACGTGCTCCAGTAACGGCATTTCGCCGTACAATGAAAAAAATCAGAAACAAGGATAGTTTTGCAGTTGTCACAGAATGTCAAAAGATTGAATTTGTTCGCCATTTTGTATGGTAATCACAATGTTTGATTTTAACTAAAATATTTTCAAAAATATTCGTGTTTCAGACTAGTATTTAAAAAAAACGATTCATTATGTTTTTTAAATTTATATAAACTTTCTTTTTACGTAAACTGTAAATTCAACCGTGCAACGTAACCCTTCTAAAAATGTTCCTAAAGTAACCCCATTTTTAGCAATATTTCGACGAACAGTGTCCGGATTTTATGCGATTACTAAAATAAATTATATGAAACATACAAAAAAACGATTCATTACATTTTTAAGTAAAGGCAGTTCTTTCATAATAAATATAAAACGCTGGATATGCAATAGCATATCACTGAAAACAATGTTCCTAAAACTAGGGGTTTTAGAAAATATACCCTTAATTGAATTTAATAATTTATTACATCGGTGGATAGTACATTGTGTTTTGATATTTTTTAGTTGTTCTTAAAATCTATTTTATATGGTGTTATTATTTGATTGAAGTATAATACAATTTCAATATTTGTTCACTAAAAAAGTCGTTCATTTGGTTTATTTTAAGAATGTCGGGGCATTCTATAAAATACTAAGTAGCAGGTTCGAGTCCGAAACGTCACTAAATTGAGAATTGAGAATTGTAAATAATTAATTAAAAAAATCTTTAATAATTTCAATGCTAAGTAGATGTGTACATACATACATGTACATATTCTCATACATATCTCCCACATGCTTAAAGCAGGTGTATAAAACAACAGGAAACACACTTGGTTTCGCATGTCGGTATTCCAGGAAAAGTATTTGAATTAGAGCACCGATATTATTCCATATTTAGCACTAGAATAGGTACTTATTATGTAATTTGATATTGTACGCTATCTAAGCGAAACCGCACTGCACTTATCTGGTTTTTTACAAAAGTTTTTCATTTAGCTTTCTAGTCAATATCAGAGTGCAATCTTCTTTTTTTTTATTTCTCTCTCCGAGGAAGCCGCGTATCGCCTTGCATTATACTTTTTTATATCTAAGATATTATCAATGTTAGCCGTGGTGGTCCAGTGGCGAGTAACCTTGCCTGCCGTGCAGGAGGCGATGGATCGATCCCCGTCCAGGCCGACTCGTACCAATGAGTTTTTCGGAATTTATGTACTATTTGTAACACCACTGGCTTTTCGGTGAAGGAAAACATCGTGAAGAAACCTGCATGCTTCAATTTCGAGGCATGTATTGTACCTACTGTCCATTATAAGTGGCGACGGACTCACCCCCCGTCACACTGGACAGAGTTTCGGTACTACTGGTGAAACGTGGATGTTCTGAGATTTCAGAATATCTTTCGACTGGGTCGTCGAATCGGGGTCCTCGGGGAATATAGTCGTGAGCATATGCTATGATATGCTATGCTATATACGTTTGTCTATGTTATTTTATTAGTAGAGTAAACATGGCGGATGTTTTCGATCTATTGACTCGAGACCCTGTGTAGGAGGCAATAAATAATAATATCGCACTTACGAACAGAACCAGCGTCTGTGACCGACTCCTAGTGATTTAACTTATGATACACATATTGATTTGTGCTATATTCTCTTGGAAATCATATGACTAAGAAGAGAGGTCTCTTTTCCACTTTGCTCTGAATACCTGAGTGTAAGTTATGGTTAAGGCCAGGTTATCCCAGTGCAAGCATCTCTTTCTCGCAAGCATAAGTTTGCAATTAGCCATCCCGCTCCAATTGAAAGCAGGATCGCAAAAAAACGTGTTTTTCATCAATATCTTTGCTCATGGGTGTTTCTAAGCTCAAAATTCTACGGAGTTCACTAGAAATATTTAATGTATTTAGTTAATCATAGTATTGAAAAAACATAACAAAAAGGGGTAACTTTGGGATTTTTTTCTATCTATTAAACTTAATCTAATCGTGTAATTGAGAACGGTCGCCTATCAGCCAGATCCTTAAATAAGACTTAATTGGTTTTCAGACTTTAAAACACTTTCGTTCGTGTTCAAAAAACGGTCTCGACGGGATAACAGCGTCTTAATATGTCGTCTTTTAACTTGTGTGCATATGTAGATGTTACGTACAATGTCTGCAGAAACGCTTCGTCAGCAATGTCCGTTTTGACATTGTCAGGCCCTTTCAGAGATCATTGCGGACTTTGTACATATCACGATTTTCGGATTTATTCCTTTACTTGTGCTGTGAGTATGAGACCTTGCTTCATGCCTACATTCATGATAGATAGATAGATAAATCATTTATTTGCATAAGTATGCATTGCATTGCATATGCTCACGACTATATTCCCCGAGGGGGTAGTCAGAGATATTCTGAAACCTCAGAACTTCCACGTTTCACCAGTAGTACCGAAACTCTGTCCAGTGTGACGGGGGGTGAGCCCGTCGCACGTTTGCATAAGTAACACACACATAATAATACAGTTCATAAGTTTACAAAACAACAATACAACGAAACATCAACAAACATGTAATTTATTGTATGCTACAGCAGCAAATAGGTCCCAGCTGAACATAGACCTTGCCCGAAAGCAGGGTGTTGATTTTCAGTTGAAACCTTTTAGTGGTAGTCAGACGCAGCAACCAATGAGTGATAAATAAATAAGTGGGTAGGTTTAAATGAAATATAGGTGAAAGTGTATAAAAAAGAATGAATGAATAGTTATTTGTTATGCTAGGCTGCAAAGTTGTTTTTTGGCGCGAGTACTTGTATTGAAACCTGAGCAAGCGAAGGATCCTAGGATTGAATCACGAGCGAAGCGAGTGGTTCAAATAATAGAATCCTGAGCTTATAGCAAAGGTTTCAAAGGTACGAGACGCAGAATAACTTTGCAGCCGAGCGAAACACACAATTTTTCACCTCACAACAGCGAGGAAAAAAGTGAATTGCTAAAGAGAACAACATTTTAAAAAGTGTTTTTTTGTACTGGCCAGTGACATGAAATAGTTATTAATGCATTTTCAGTGGACTGGTGGTATAGAAAAATATTGAATAGACAGATTCGAATTTCAAAACCTCTTTCCACGCTAGCGGATAAAATGCACTTTTGCACTCAGATTTCGAATGATAAACAGAATCGTTCGGAGCTTGTGAGGTGAAAATAATATTATATATTAAATACATATAATTATTATATAAATACTTGATCTATGATTCTAGATCAGTGGCAGGGCAGGCCTGTCTCGCCGACGCGGTGACAACGGCGGACAGCTTCTCATACTAAACTCACCTAAATATATTATTAATTTGAACTTTACCTTTACCTGTTCCTGAGAAAAAGGGTCTTGACAGACCGACAGCTAGACGGACAACAAAGTGATCCTATAAGGGTTCAGTTTTTTCCTTGTGCGGTATGGAACTCTAATAATAAAGGAAGTCGATGAAAATACAGCGGTGTACAGTTTCTTAGTATTTGATCACGAGCGGAGGCAGTAGGTAGTAAGTAAACATTTACTATTAAATCGTAGACGCTGAGGTTATAAAGTTGACTATTTATAGCTCTTCATTACGAGGTGAAATCAAATTTAATAAATTTTTTAATTAACTTGCTTGCTGCTGCGTATGGATGTATGACGTCACAGTCCTTTAGAAATAACAAGAATTCTCATTATGAACAACTTTATACAGGGTCCTTCTTAATATGCTGACACTTTTTTAAGGGGATGATCAGACCATCAAACTGAACAACATTCTCCATGGGACCAACAAGGAAATAGGAAAAAATTAAAATCATCTGCCATACATTTGGGTCGGGTACGATTGATTAATATTTTGATACTGTGTTAATTTATCGCATGCAATATCTAATATACCCTACGAATAAAGAAATAAATATGGATATATGGAAATAATTCACGTCAAAAAATGACCCCACGAACTTTGGTGTACACCACGCAAGCGCGCAAGACTCAATCATTATGGCGACTCCAATTACGGCGTTTGCCGCCAAAACTCATGGTGCCAAAAATTAAGGAGATTTTGTTCGGAGTTATCGTTCCATATTTATTTCTTTATTCGTAGAATATACCTAAGCCACGCTTCGTCAAAAATTGCGACATAATTATCTGCAACTGCAACACGCTTCGTCAAAAGTTAAACATATAATAATTTATAAACAGGATCACAATCAGCAACATGCTTCGTCAATACTTAAACCTATACACTCCTTATCCGCCACATGCTTCGTCAACATACAGACTAATTCACACTCCTAGGCCCCGCCCCACGCCATTCCGGCTCCAAGGTCCCCAAGACGCTAGCGGCATTTCCCCTTTGAACTGTCAAAGACAACCTCTGCACCAAAAAAGCGCCAGAGCGCGGGTCGCCACCTTTAGTTCTCAACCGCCGCCCGATCTCCTGCAAAAAATTTTTGGCCTCGGTACCCCAAGGGCCCGCAGTCTCAAACGCGACCGGAGCGAAGTCATATGCCACTGCCAAATTACTGTACCAAGACCTCTTGTGTCTCGCCGCATGCTCAGCCGCTGAACCCGGGGCTCGCATGGTCCGATCTAAATGGGAAGGAGCAAAAGTGCTCACGCAAGTTGCATCCCAAATTAGACAACGGCCTCTCTGCCAAGGGATCAACGTTAGACCATCAGGGCGTTTACCGTCCGTGCGGGAAAAACCAGGCGGCTCCAAAATTCATGGGACATCCACTGACACTAGAGCCCGTCTAATGACGTCATTCAAAGCCTGGTGCCGCGGAAACCTCTCCACACACCGCCGACAACTAAGTCCCGACTACACCTAAGTCCTTTCTATATTGTTATGCCCTAACGGGGTGCTACGTTGTAAATTTTTTTAAGATCTCACGTACAATTACTTCATCGCTATGTACTTAAAATGTGACAATACAATAAACATTTGAACTGAATTGCAGTTTTGTATTGAACAGCTAATTTTTGTCGCGATTTCGATGTTGGTCTCATAGAGAAAGTTGTTCAGTTTGATGGTCTGATCATCCCCTTAAAAAACCGTCAGCATATTAAGAAGGACCCTACATAACTAAACAGCGGAGTAAACCAGGCCTGGTAATAGTATAAGAGGTAAGTGTACTTTTTGCAACTATCAGCAGCAAGGCTGATTCAGTATTTATGGAGTGTAGACCATCTCTGTGATGGGGATGGACCAGGTCTGCCTGCATAACTTCAGTCGGTTTAGGAGTTACAGACGTTTAAAGGTCTGTAAATAATTAACGATCAGCCTTGCAGCTGATGATATGATATTATTGTAGTATGCACTTTAGCTACGTGAACAGTACAAAAACTGACATGGTTCATCAGTCGGTTTAGGAGTTACAGTATCTCCTTAACCGACTGGCAGTTCATGTCAGTTTTTGTACTGTTCACCATATTTGCATCTTTGCGTTCATTTTTGCAACCATCAGCAGGTTGCAAAAATTACACTTATCTCTTATAACATAAATATGGAAGGTTTACCATATCTGAAGCACCACTTCGCTACTTCTTACTATCTTTACTATAGTTCGCAAGTAGTAAATACCGTTTACCCAAGTCCGAGTAAGGAATGCTCAGTGTTGTCTCTCACCTGCTTCATTTCGTATGAACACCCTGGAATTTTTCCATTTTGCATTCTAATGTGTACTTTGTGAATACCTGGTACCTAGACGTTCTTTATTTGTTCTGTATTTTCATTTTGTTGCTCTTCTCTTTGTTTTTATTTTGTAAATGCACGTTCAAAGTGTTGTAAATGTTTTGCTTCTTGTCAAACGCAGCATAGTTTTAAATCTAAAGGTACAGATAGACACGAAAGCGAAACCCTCATGATAGTGATAATTAGGATCTTACGCAGAATGACTAATTCGCAAAATGTCATCTTGAAAACGTCATATGTCATCGAATTTGTTATTCTACATTTGTATGCCATGTTAGCTTAATCATAAGACTTCCCTTAAAGACGATGATATAGATCGAAAATTTCATCGTGGCTTGCGGGGCGACAGCTCTGTTGGAGTGGAGCATGCCCCGGATAGGCAGGTCGTGGGTTCGAATCCCGCTCGCCACCCGACTTTTTCAATCTTTAATTTGTCATATGTCATATTCGCGAAACGACGGATTAGTAGAAAGTCTAATTAGTAGAAAGCCCTCTTCTAAAAAGGTCTTATTCGCAAAAAGTTATATTCATGAGATTATAACGACGAAAGTCCTTTTCGCATAAAATCCTATTTACACAATTCGCGATACCTAGGTTTCTAATTTTACAGGATACGATTTCAGATTTGATAAAGTTTCTTATGCTTTGTTTTTTGGATGAAAAGCCTTCCACTTACACCCTTACTATCCTTTACACGTCATTCCATTCGAAAAGCGTCAATATACAGGGTGTAATGAAAAGTATCATCATTAACCTTTAAACCACATACTTTACTATGGGAGCAAACCTGATTACGCAAACAAAAAATCTGTTGCTCCATACATTTCAGTCGAGTAAGTATTACAGTTTAGTATGGAACAACAGATTATTTTGCGGTGATAGGTTTGCTCCCATAGTAAAAGTTGTTCAGTTTGATGGGTAGAGTATGTGGTTTAAAGGTTAATGATACTTTTCCTTACACCCTGGCTTAAAAGTGAGCCTTGCCACAACTGCAAGCTTAAAAAAAATTGTCGGTATTTGAAGCATGGTTTCTTTTTGTCTGTGAGTTTGTTTGTCTGTATGCCCGACTCCTTTAAAGAGCGATGATAGTACATACGGAAGAGAGCTAGCGACTCAATCAAGAGGCGGCGGTTCGATTACTGGCCTGTACCACTAAGTTCTACGGAATTTATGTACGTTTGTATTTAACATTATCACTAGCTCGACGGTGAAGGAAAACATCGTAAGGAAACCTGCATACCCGAGAATAATAAAAAATTTGTTCGGATGTATGTGTAAAATATGGGTGAGCTTGGGGCGAACACAAAAGATCAGCGTTGGTCGCAGTGTTATATACCTGCCAACAATAATAAATGCCCGACTCCAGCGAATAGTATGCATTTTCGCTACTTCTGTGATCGGAGTATTGAAGTAATTTCACTCATGGTAAACAAATGATGACATCTGTCTCTGTCAAATGGAAGGATACGTCGTGAATGGTGACGTCACGCGCAGCGTCGTAAACAATACGTCACATCCTTGACCTGTCGATATCCGAGAGAGACAAATAGTTGCGACGTCCTTACTGCCTGTCTCTGTTTACTAGAGCTGTTTATCAACGTTTCTTATTGTGATGTAAATCACAATTCACAGTACAAATTGTAATATGGCTATTTGTACCCAAAATGATAACTAGCGGCGCCAGCGACTTCATACGCGTAAAGTATCGACTTTATAAAATACTAGTGTTTACTCGCGACTTCTTCCGCACAAATTATATACCAGATCATAAGCTATCAAACAAAAAAAGTTTCATCAAAATCGGTTCAGTAGGTTTTGCGTGATGCGCGAACAAACAAAAAAAACACACATACAAACAGACAGACAAAATTTCTAAAAAAGGTTGATTTCGAGTCAGGGATACCTAAAAATCATATCGTAATCTTTTTTTTGTAAATATCTTCAATGTACAGACACACTTCAGTTACAGTTATAATAGTTTAGATATACATACATACGTACATACATAAATAAACTCACGCCTTTTCCCAGAGGGTTAGGCCGAGACAATGGATCTCCATTTTGGGCGGTCAGACACACCTGTCTTGCTTCCTCTAGGTCCATACATCTTGTCATACATTCCCGTCGATTTCGGCTACTTTTACCTGGCATTTTTAACCGACTTTACGATTTTGTGAATACCCCATACAAATCGGTTCAGTAGTTTATCTTCGCTCTATATAACAAAAACTTCCTATAACAAAAGAAAATACTCTGTTCTTTGAGTTACTCGTACGTTATATAGAGTATAAACTGTATTATAATTAAATGAAACATTAGTTACACCAACTATGCCGTCTACCATTTAATAAAGTTAGTTTCTAGAGAATTTTCGAAGAACATGCCAAAGGGACCAAAATTCAAAAAGGTTTAACAGGGCGGAGTTATGTCAAAATATTTAATTTGGCGGCCTCTCGGGCCTCGTGTCGCTTTTTACTTTATGAGATGTTCCAGAATTTGTGTCTCGGTGAGAATTCTTCGTTCCAGAGATGAGATAGTGCTTGTGAAATTGTAATTTTAATTTCTTGGGTAATTGTCTTTTAAGCTAAAGTTTATCATTATTTCTCCCCTCCGGACGGAAAGCGTCAATTTTCGTCCCGGAATGTGTAAAGTGTTTATTCTTACCTAGCTTTTCGCCCACAAATAAACTGGTTAAGAAACTTCCCGTAGTCGCCTTGTAAGACACCCACCGGAATACATGGGTCCTTTCTAAGCGGGAACCACACTGCTCTATTCTCCTTGAAGATAGACCTATGCCCTATTGTTAAATTTGAGCTGATGATGATGATGGATATTTTATGTAAATAAAGCTTAAATCAAATGCGTAATTTCTATGAAATTACAGCACGTAACATCTGGCTTCCACCATATGTAATATAGTTATTTTTACGACAGAGTCAAACAAAGCTTTATAAAAACCATGTAAAAACCGAATAATAAAATGGTCTTAAAAGTTACGTAAGTTTCTTTATAGTCTGAGATCTTTTGTATGAAAATGGAGCACGTTTCGAGCAGTAAGCTTTTCATGTACGTTGTTTTCTTTATATGACATTTTTATGAACTACGCACTCTTTATATTATATCTTTCTTTATTTTGTCTTCGGCAATGTCTTTGTTAGTAGTCCTATTTGTGCCTTCCTCGTTCAAGTTTTTAATATCTTTTTTGTATATTCAAAAGACTAGATGATCAAAATAAATTACAGGCAAGATCAAAAGCATGTTAATATTACATTATAGATTAAGCTCCCGATGCATTATTTCTTACATCTCACGGTTCCTCATCAGACGCATACTGCAGCGATAGATAATACTTAGGAGTACAGGAATATATAAGGTTGCCATCCTATATCCTGGAAGAACCAATTTTTTTTTCCGAGTACCGTGCCTCTATTTTGTCTCAAAATTACATCATCAGGTTCCCGATCGAAATGATTACGCATCGAAAGAGACCCCTTTG
Organism: Agonopterix heracliana; assembly: GCA_963693445.1. Taxonomy (NCBI): domain Eukaryota; kingdom Metazoa; phylum Arthropoda; class Insecta; order Lepidoptera; family Depressariidae; genus Agonopterix; species Agonopterix heracliana. The sequence goes on from OY856319.1 coordinate 18,581,800, forward strand.
GAGATCACACCCCGCATAGGTTGACAGCCCCAACCCTGGAAGGTTCTTCAGTCAGCCACGTTTTATGAGGCCAAAAAGGCCAATTAGTTTACCGGCTTTTTTCAAGACGTGTATCTTTTCATTCAGTTAAAAATGGCAACCCAATTCCAGTTGTCCGGATAGAAATTAGTCACTGCTAGTGAAACATGGATATCCTGAAACTGAAACTCTGTATACCCCTTCGGGGAATATAGTCGTGTTCAAATGCTATGTCAAGTAAAAACTTAATATTACCTACTATTTGAATGACTTATAATATTTTAAGTTAAAATACACACTGTTTACAACATTTTTTTCGTGAATGTATGTTAACCAGGCTCTTAAGAGCACCGAGTACCGTTTTTTCATACAAACGTATTCCCCGAGATTACACGAGACCAAAAAATTGTTTACCATACAATCTATGTTACCTCTGCTATGTCCCTATGTTTTGCTTTTTTGCATTAATGAATTACTGTATGAAATAGGGACCTTCGAAAATGACCAATTTCACCGCCCGTTTTCAAACAAACCTGAACGAATATAAACAAAAAAGCAAAACATACAGACATAGCCAAAGCCTTTCTCATAATATTATTCTTGAAAGAATTATTGAAATCGGTTTAGTTTTAGAGGAGGAAACAGGGGAATACGAAATGCTGTTTCCGTTGATTTTATGTACATAAAATTGGTCCGAGCTGCAGTTGTCTCTTTTGTTAGCCCTTTCTATGTACTTCTTACTTTTGCTATATAAAACAAGTAAAATTGTCCGTCACGGGGCGTGCTCTATTACGGGTTGAACCCAAAAGGAAAGTAATGTATGTAATCTAAATTGCAAACAACACTAGACCAATGTGACATTTAATTCACAATATTTGCCTAAAACAAACAAGTGCATGCCTAAACAAGTAAACTTACTTAATTACTGTGTTTGCACAGGTATGTGATATTGGCCTCCGACATAGAAACACGCTATTCATGTTTTTTCTGTGCCGTCTCAGTCCAGTTGGGCACCAGCTCATGGTGCGGTGAAGAAAGGGTATCTGGGGCGACCCTCTGGGCGTCGCCAGGTGGGCAGGCCCTTCTTCTTATCGTGTGGGCAAGCCCTGGTGTCAGAGTTTATTTAGACCGCCTTACGGCCTCTGACGTGGTTTTTATGTATGTGTGGTAGTACCACATCACAAGAGATAGTAGCCGGGACCAACGACTTCACGTGCCATCTGAAGCACGGAATCATCTTTCTTTTCAGACAATCAAGGTGATTCAACCTACAATGTCCTAACCAACCGTGGGAATCGTACCCACGACCTCCGTATCAAGAGCCCAATGCTCTTAACGGAGGCAATTAGGCAGGCCCTGATATCGCTGGATAGACCAGGTCATGAGGTCACCAAGAAACTCGAAATTTGATTCAGTAGCTTTTCTTTAAACTTCAAATGAACAAATAAGAACCGTGACGTTTTACCTTAACTAGTGTAGATAACTCCAGGTAGAGTGGCGAGCCACGCCGCCGCGGTGCCTGGCTTGGAGCTGGCATTAATGTATTAAAAGGAAACAAAACTTACTGCTCATTTATCATGCCACTACAAAGCATAGCTTATGCGTTATTATAACTTTCTGTGTATCTTGCGATATAACTATATTTGGACGAGACTGGGGGCTGTTTGAAAAAAACGACAATTTGCTGTCTGAACGCGTTATTAAATAAGAAATATTATCATCATCAACCTATATGTATACGTCCCACTGCTGGGCACAGGCACAGTATAAGAAAGAGTATATATTACTATATATTACTACATTACATAGCACAGGCCTACCCTCAGGGAGGATGTGTGGGCGTTAGTCCACCACGCGAGCCCAATACGGATTGGTAGACATCACATACGCACATACCGGTAGTTGTGGCGATCATTGGGGGAGGCCTATGTCCAGCAGTGGACGTCAATCGGCTAAGATGATGATGATGATGACTTACGCATCAGAAGTTCTTCTTCAACGAATGCTCGTCTGCTCATGATGTTTCCTTCACTGTGTGAAATATTATGATTATTTCTAAAAAAAAATCACTTCATTCCGATATTATAAATTTTTATTAAATCTTTTAAAACACAAGTTTATAAATATATGAGGAGGTTGCTCTTTTCAATAAACTTTAGAACAAATGTAGAGGAATCAATATCAGAAAATAAAACCTTTTCTTAACATGGTGTGTTACTCAATGAAGTTTATTCTCACTGCATACCTATTAGGTCTACTCGTACGCGTGTCCTTAAGAGTAGGCCTGTCCCTGCAGTGGGATGAATACAGGCTGATCATATCGATACCTACTTTGACAAGGCCACAGCAAGAATAGTTAATCAATAATTATAAGGACAATGGTGATGACACCCTATCGCTGGCATGTTAGACACGCTCTTGGCCGTTCTCCGTCGTTTAGTTTCTGTAATAAATGAAAAGTAGGTAGAGCATATTTCCCGCGTCGGCAACAAAGTTTAGTGATTGGCCGGAAGGCAATATCCGGAGTAGGACTGGGCCCGGCCGGTGACTGGGCACTCCGGGGGGATGACCGAATGTACAGTACAGTTGACATCGATGATAAGTTTCCGGGTTTATTTCTTACACGTCGTATAATACACGTTGTATAATGTTTAGGTTAGGCTATGTTTTTGACCTAATATTGAAATACTCAGGACTGTAATCTCTTTCTGAGTGGTCAGAATTATAGTTACAAGTACCTACAACGCATTGCTGCATTTTTATGTCTTTAGCCACGGACTTGAAAGAAATACAGACCGAATATTGCACTAAAAAGATGTGAAGCATGCAAGGTAATACAATCTCTTTTGTTCTACCAGGGACCTACACTCACACAGATGCACTAGCTCTAGGCGCAGGTCCTACAACCCGTCACCTTATGTACCGCGTGACAGCACGCACACAAAAGAAATGGGTGCTTCACTCATGATTAGACGAGATTACTTCTGGTTCTTCTTTTTTTTAAGTCTGTGTCTTCAGCGTGGTATGAGGTTGTAAACGAAGACTATGGTCAGCTGTCCAATACATACAGGTTGATAAGGATTGCAGTTTTGTATGGAACAACAAATTTTTGTCGTGCTTTCGATATTAGTCCCATAGAGAAAGTTGTTCAGTTTGATGGTCTGTCCGTCAAAATCCGTCAGCATATTACGAAGGACACCCTGTATTTTATCCTATCTCATCCTTTTACGAAGAAGCACAGCGAGTTAAACGAGTCAGAAAGATACGCGCTGCCGTCTTGAAGCGTTCACGATCCGTACAGACTTGCGCGGGCCGAACAGAACGAGAGAGTACCGAACGAAACCCTGTATATTAATACAGGGTGTAAGTGACAACCCGCCGAATACTGAAACAGTGAACTAAAAAAATCAAATTGATCAACTTTCTCTATGGAACCTACCTCAGGAAACGCGAAAAAAAAATCACCTGTTTACTCAAATATATGAAACAGCCGTTTTTTTTCGCGTTTCTTGAAGTAGGCTCCATAGTGAAAGTTATTTAGTTAGATTTTTTACTTTATTTGATTGTTTAGTTCAGTATTCGGATAGCTGTCCCTTACTCCGCGTATGTCTACAAGTGTTATTGTTATATTTAGTATGCTACAGTATATTGGCAATGAATATTTCTTACTTAAGAGAATATTATTCCGAGAGCGAAAATGCGCGCTGCATGCAAACGTACTATGGTGATATTTTCAATACTAACCAATTAAATTCAATGAAATTTTGCAGAAACAATCTAGAAACAAATTTCTATGCTTCTAAAGAGACAGATTTTCGTTAAAGTATACAGTTTCAATGCTAGGATAAATTTAAGATTTGTCTGGAAATCTTTGAGGCACAGTAACTTGAAAACTATACATTTTAACGAAAATCTGACTCCATACAAGCATAGAAATTTGTTTCTAGATTGTTTCTGCAAAGTTTCATTGACGTTAATTGGTTAGTATTGAAAATATCACCATAGTACGTTTGTATGGAGCGCGCACCGAATAATATACCCTTAACAATCCGTGCAAACATTCGTTCACCCCTCGAAGCATAAAGAGTGTTCGCGCAAGTGTGCCTGCCTCAGACTCGCGACGTCGCGACGTCGTTGACAAATCCGCGCGGTGTTTGCGTTGTCACGACGCCCATTAGCGGAGCAAACCCACTGTTATATTATACCGTGTAACTGCAAGCTACAATATTATATTGCTTTCAGTTTATTGTTAATTAGAAGAGGGTCCTGGAATCATGATTAATAATTACTATCTGACATTAGGGATATAATGTCATTACGTGGCAGTATACTTTCTTCTTAGTTCTTATCATTTATTGTTATTTTAGCCTCCCTTTTGCTATCATTGTTAAGCTTTGCAAGCACTTTTAATTTAATTTTAAATTAACATTCGAGGATTCCTGTAATTGATATATTCTATGTTCATAGTTTGTAACCATTCCTTTGTAATTTGATTATTAAATAATGTAGGTTTGTACTTACATAATTAAATTGGTTTGATTTGTTCGCATACAATGTTGCACAATTTATATTGTAGTGTTAAACTCAAATTAAGTAGATTTTTTGTTTCTTCTTTTTAAAGTTGGCTTTCTTAATCGCTTTGTTTATGAAAGATTTGTTTGAATAAATTGCTAATCTCACAGGGGTATATTACATTTAGACTATTCTGTATTCTACATAACATCCTACAATAACATGTAATTTATCGGAAAAAAGAAATTGAATTGAATTGATATCTCTTAATTATCCTCTTACTATCCCGGTATTAATAGACAGTAGCCTTCATGTGGAACCAGATACAAATGTCGGTTCATTTACATTCGACATGTCCTTGGTAGAGAGGCACGGAATCTGTTATTGACAATATTTGTTATTGGACCAGATAGCTCTGTTATCGACATCTTGATGGTTGACGCAACGATATAGAATACATCTATAATCTGCAATGACTCGGGTACGAATATTCATATTTATCATACAAATATTTGACTTTGACGGGATTCGAATCCGTAACCCTCGGACCAACCGGCAGGTTAACTACCAACTGAGCTATCGAGCCGTCGCGTCGTGTTGTTATTTTTTATGCATAAGTGTAAGGACGCACCTGCGGAGAGTTCGGCGCGGAATGTTTAGTTGAATACGCGCGCAACGCTCCCTATACTATACCGGCGACACACCAATACGCGCCATTACGCGTAATTTTTCCTAGTAGACGCGTATTTAACCGAACATTCAGCGCCGTAAGTTCTACTACCTTTTACACAAGACTTCGTCCGCTCGAAATTTGAATTTCGAAAAATTCCGTTGAATTAAAATTGTATGTTCTATCTTTAGCGGTTTAGGCCGTGCGTTATCTGTCAACCAGTCACGGAACTGTTTTATAAGTATAAATTTGTATCTTTTCAGGGCATCTTCCGCCTGGCATCAGAGCACGTGCTACGCACCATGCGGCGCGGGAGGGAGACGCTGCTGACCCTGCTGGAGGCCTTCGTGTATGATCCGCTGGTTGAGTGGGGCGCGGGGGGCGGCGGCGCGGGCGCCAAGCGACGCCGCTCGCAGAGGGACGTGCGCGCCGCGCTCGCCATGCTCGCCGTGCGCGCGCACGAGCTGAGGCACCACGTCGCTGACATCACGTAAGTGGCTTTTAGGGTTTAGTACCCAAGGGGGGATAACGTGACCGTATTCATTAGCCTACACTGTTCGTTTGTCCGTCTGTCTGTCCTATTCTACCTATAAAAGGCTGTGTCTTTAGAACCGTAATGCTAGAAGATTGAAATTGTTTAGTTATTATGGCTGATTTGCCAACAAATGGGACGATGAATACGTGAATATTTGTATTCGCGGAATATTAGACAGTTACCAAATATTCGCATTCGATCAATATCAGGAAGACATTTGTAATAAAATATTAACTTAATGTGTGTCTTGAAGTTACTCATTTCCCTTTTTTGTAAGTAAGTAAGTACAGTACACTGAAGAAATTTTCCCAGAAATGTTTTTCGTATTGTATGGTTTCCGTAATAAAAAGCCTAGTAGCTTACTTAGGATCATTACAGTGTATGTACCGGTGAGTGTTATTTATCTTGTTTATGTCGCAGTACGGTTTGTGCCAGCGGTGTGCCAACGGCAAGATGTTTTTTTTAAGTAGTCTGCGATATAAGTTGTCTATTCTTACAGTCTCCAATTTCATAAGAGCCGGCTCAGCGTCTCAGAAGTAGTTTTTATCTATACTCTCAAGTCTCGTAAGGAAAACGTTTTATTTTCGTCCCCGTCGCATTAGTTTACGTCGGCCCATAAACATGGCTGATAAATGTTTATGAGATAGTTAGCTATGGTTCACTAATGTTTAACACACAATCAATAAGCAAAATATCACTTCTCAAGCAACGTTTAACAATGTTTCATTTCACAAACTAGTGATTTAACAAAGGTATTCATACACATATTTACTTATCGAAAGTAGTCATTTAGCAAATGCATTGAATTATATTATGTTTATAGTTAAAACAACATTTCAACATCAGTTATGCGACAACAATCTTATTTACCAAATGAATTATTTAGCAAACAACGATAAATCATTTTTTATAACACAAAACGTTATTTGCCATTTTTAAAATTCATCTATACTAAACTTGCTGCAACTTCATTTAAAACTTTAATTTCAAATATTTTAATAATGTTCGTCAGTCTGACGATCGTTCTAGGTCTGACGTGACTAGATTGATGGACCAGACTGACGCGAGAATGAGCGTGTAACACCCGTCTTTCATGGTGCTTCATGCATAAAACATACATGCACGCTAAACCAAGCATACATATACGCAAAAATGCAGCATGACATACTAACTAACCTAACCTAGTCTAACCATTAAGCACTCAAGCAATGATGCAAGCAAACATGCACACAAGCATGCAGACACACAAGCATGCAGCAAGCAAGCAAGCATGCAGCATGCAAGCAGGCATGCACATGCAAGCAAGCATGTTGATGCTCCGCTCGCTTCGCTCGCTCCGCTAAGTGTTATACATGTTCTAACCTAACCTAACCTAGAATTCGACAAGCTCCAATATGTTTTTCTCAGGCAGGGGGCTTCCGCCCCCCGCACCCCCCGAGCGGGGGGCGCAGCCCCCCTGCACCCCCTAACATGCAGACAAGCAAACAAGCAAGCAAGCACACATGCAAAGATGCAAGCAAGCATGCACACAGGCATGCAGCAGGCAAGCAAGCATGCAACATGCAAGCAAGCATGCACATGCATGTACAGACAAGAATGCGTGGAAGAGGGGTGCTCTGGTTCGGTTTTGTGAAATGAAATAATGGGATCATCGATATTTGTAAAACGTTCTTATATTTAGTAATTTGCTGATCAAACAATAAAATATAAAACGAGTTTCTAACAAAAGATGAATGTTTAAATAACACAGTTTCGTATCGAAGTGTCTTGAGAATGAAATGTTGCAATGTGACAATTTTACAACTGATCACAAAATTAAATAAATGGTTTGTGAAACCTATTCCTACTAAATGATGATTTGTGAAACGACTCATTTTTAGAACGTTGTGTATTTTTTTAAAAATTGCTAAACAACTGTCGTTCAAACGGCAGTGACCCAGTTAGCTATACCCGGCAGGGGTGTATTCGATACCGAGGCTAGCTTCAAAACATACTTTTGTACGATGGGTTGGTATTAACAAATGTCCCTAATAATTTCAGTCTTGATTATAACTTCTTCTTCCGGCTACTAAGCCGGTACCAACGGCTTAACGTGACATCAGAAGCACGGAATCAATTTTCTTTTCAGACAATCAGGTGATTCAGCCTGCAATGTCCTAACCAACTGGGGGAAAACGCACTAAGTGACATGTCACTAGTTAGGTGTCCCGTCGGAATTGAACCCACGACCTACGTGTCAAGAGCCCTCGAGAGCTCTGTTGGAGCCTTTAGGGGGTGCTTTAGACCATCAAACTGAACAACTTTCAGTCATAAAAACAGTTTACTACAAAACTGCAGTACCAACTCAAATGTGATGGTGGTGGCCAGGTGATTTTTTTTGCGATTGCGAAGTTAGCTCCATAATCAAAATTGTTCAGTTTGATGGTCTGAAGCTCCAACTAGGTTTTTTTATACCCTGTATAGATTTAACATTTTTATAAATTATAAATATAAATATTACTTATAGATTTTACATAAAATTTAAATCTGAAATACACTTGCAGCTAAATGTAGACGTAGGTAGATACTAATTAAACACAATAAAAACTAAAACACTTAACAAAAAAAAATTTAACAAATTGTAATAATTTAGAAACCGAAACCGAAATGATGATGAAAGTATCAAAATTATCTGATTGCATATTCGTGCAAGTAATTTTATTTTTAGCTAAAGTTAAATTAACACTCTTTCATGACAAATTTTTTACTTTGTACAATATTGTTTTGTTTAAGTTTAATTTCTATTTTAATTTCGCTAAAGTTCATTGGCTTTGTAGACTGTACCTACAGATTATAAACCGAGCAGCTATTTATATATTTCAATCCGAAGTTAGTGAGGAGTAGGGAGTGGTCATTCTGTAATTCTGTATTGTACCAACCTACCTATTCTATGACTTATCCGTCTTATTGACATCTTGTCGAAGTGGCGCACGACTTCTTAGGAACTTCCTGACTATAATAATTATGTTCTATCTATCCCCCTTTGCTAGTTATGATGGTTGTAATTACTGTGCCTTGACTCCATTCGGATATTTTTGCCTGGATTAAATCTAAATTGGACAAAACCTTTTAACAAGGCCTGTACTTTATATTTAATACCAAAAAAGGTTATAAAGTTTACGTTTTACACAATCATTTATAAATCCAGTTTCAGTCTGTCACTAATTATAACGGCTTAGCTGGGTAATCCTCTTTTATCCTCGTACTCTTGGATAAAACAAAAAAAGGATGACGTGGCATGTTTTTACATTGAGGAGAAAACCGACCAAGTCCAAGTAAAACTGTACAGGGTGTAAGGAAAAGTATCGTTATCCTTTAAACCACATACTCTACCCATCAAACTGAAAAACGTTTACTATGGGAGCAAACCTGTCAGTGCAAAAAAAAATCAGCTGTTCCATACTAAATGTTCGACTCAAACATTTGGAACAGCAGATTTTTTTTGCCCTGACAGGTTTGCTTCCATAGTAAAAGTCCCAAGTTTAATTGGTTGAGTCTGTGGTTTAAAAGTTAATTATACTTTTCCTTACTCCCTGTATTATAAGCTTCTTGATTGGATCTGAGCTATAAAGCCAACTTACGATCTTCAGGAAAATTACCCGAAAAAAGCTCATGACGCGTGGATCATTCTATGGTAAAGAAAATATCCATCCAAAGTAATGAACTCGCTTCCCTATGGAACGCTTGAACGCCTTCTCTCTGCGAAATCTCTTAGGAATCTAGGAATCTCTAGGTATATGAATAAATTCATAGAAGTGAAAGTTGTGTAATATCTCTAAAGTTGTCTGATCCTTCTTGCTCGAGGTATTAGGTCTTCAACTCGGCATCAAACTCGTGTACTCTTATAACTTTTAAAACTTTGTTGTTTTGCGAATTTTATTACAGCTCAGGCATTTCGTGCTCATTTCAAAGTTTTAGCAAAGTAGTATTAACACTAAGCCCTTGCCATCATTATCATTACCAGCCTATAAACTTATGTCTCACTACACACTGAGACACATCCACAGGCCACATCTTACGAATACTTGAATATGTGAGAATGCGTGTGCCTTACTCCACCACGCGGGCCCAATGTGGATTAGTAGAGGCAAGTTTATGGTTAACTTGCTGTCAGAGTATCCCATACTAGAGGACCGCGGCGAACTTTGCCCGGCCTTAGAATCTTCCCGACACACACTTGGCTGTTTTTTATAGCCTATATTAATCACTGATAATGTAGCATTCTAATGGTGAAAGAATTTTTCAGATCGGTCCAGTAGTTTCGGAGCCTATTCATTACAAACAAACAAACAAACAAAAAATCAAATCTTTCCTCTTTATAATATTAGTATAGATTCACGTTAAAAGTCGGTATAGAAGATATCGAAACTAAAAGTCAAGCAAAATTCTGTCAATTATCATTTGAATAATTTCTCAAAGGAAGCCGCCTCTCACGGACCAGTAGGGCTATTGTGTAAGCTTCCGATTATATCGTTTACAAAATCGATAACGTTTTATGACTGTACTAGCCAATTTTTAAATAATATTTTGTTTCTGTGATCATCGTGTTCATTATCTGAGATAAATTAACTAAATATTAAGAAGCAAAATCGCCAAGAACTGCCAAAACACCGTGTCGATTTGATACCGATTGAATCGGGTATAGTTACACAATAACCCCCCTGGACGATGATTGATTGATATTAAATTGTAACAGATGAATTGCTTGACGTTTTTCGAATAGGTACTAACTATGAGTCGGAATACTAGGAATATCTGTTTCAATCAGAACTTTCATAATAACATGCTAAATTTCCAAGGCTTTAAGCTATTTTTGTAACAAGCCACGCCATGCATAATTCATGTCGTTATTAGGAAGAGGATTATAAATGTTAATGTTTCGCTAAAAGCTCTTTGGTTTAACATTACGCATTTCCTGTTCCCACTCACTGAATTATTGAGCGGGACGCGAGCGACATTCGTTCCCCATCAAACATTCATGCACTCAATGTTTCAATTCCACAATATTATTGCAGGGAACAGTTCCTGGCCATACTACCTGACGTCATGGAAACCGCAAACAAATGGCTTCAAGAAAACGAAGAATTGAAATCTATAGAGAACAGACTCCAAGAATGTCATCAGCAAATGGGATTGATTAAAGAAATAGAAGCGTATGGAACTAATCTGAGCAGCCATCCACTTTATGCTATCTCACAGAAGTATACCTCGTACAAGCAAGCAAAGAACGCTGTAGAAGATTCCATGAAGGCTCTTGTTAAGATCCTCAAAGACTTCGATACTCAGATCGAAAACTTCGCAGCGACAAATGAAGCAATAAACGGACCACAGTTGATGGCTTGGGTCCAAGAGTTCTCAGGGCCCAACGAAGATGACGATAAACCTATTTTCGACCACATAAAAGAATTCTTGACTAACGCCGGACAGAGTACAATGATCTCTCAATGTGAACAAGCGGAGACAGAATTGAACCAAAGCATGCAACAGACGAATCATCTCGTCGGATCTTGCTTGGAACTCCTGTCGCAATACGTTGCAGTCTCCCAGTACTATCCTCAAAGTCGAACAGAATACCACCATGTTGTGATGTTCAGGAAATATCTGGCAACAGCATTGGAAAGCAAGTCGCCTGAAGTTTGCCGTGAAGTAGCCAATCAGGTCACGGCTCTAGTCAACTCCGATACGGACAACGGTGATCGTGCACAACAAATCGTTGCTTTTAACTATCGCTTGCAAACTATAAACGCTGAAGCTAACGCGAATTTGAACAAATTATATGAAAGGTTACAATTGGAAGGTGGGCCAGATGCTATTGTGGTAGCACAAGAAGCATACAGAGACGCCAAGGCTAATATTAGCAACTGGGTTAGGACGGAAGAAGGTGCAGCATCTGCTTTGGAATCTGTAGTCATTGGTATGCTCTGCAACCTAAACAGGAGATATCTGATGTTGGAGAACGGAGCTCAAAGCGCTGGCGATTGTCTCGTAGACTTGACGTCTCGAGAAGGAGAATGGTTCCTGGACGATATGAGCGCCTTGTCGATGCAAGCCGTTGAATTGCTGTCATTGCTGCCTCTGCAGTCAGCGTCGGCAGAAGATGCCGCTATGCCGGTAGCAGTGGAATGTGTACGGAACGCGAATCTCTTACTGGCTGACTTGGTGCAACTGAATTTCAACTTCAGCACGATCATCCTACCAGAAGCGTTGAAGAAGGTTCACTCCGAAGACCCCTCGGCGCTGATGATGATCAACGAGCTGAACACTGTGATCATGAACACTCCTGTGCCGCTGAATGACTTGCTGGCGCAGTTGGAGATGCATCTTCGCTACTTGGTTATGGATATGGAGGTAGGATCATATTTTTACTGTACTCTTAAAATTTTACCTGAACGCGATCTTACCACACTTTGAAGACTTTCTGTCACAATAAAGAAGTTTGAAAGAACGACGGTGGAATTTCAAAGTCCTCTGTGACATTTAAAGCTCAACGTTCACAAAAATGAGTCCCAAAATGTTGTTGTTGCTATTAATTTGTTCGTTGTCCAATTTTTATAGATACAGTTTTCTTTTCTTCAGTCCCCAGCCAGTGGTGCTCAAGTCCTAGCAGCGGAACTGCGGGCCCGATATGAAGCTTTACTCTCTGCGTCTTCCCCGGAAGCCGAAGGTCAATCCGCGGGCCGCATGCTGCTCATGGGCTTCAACGGGCTCTTCGCTGCTGTGGAGTTACGGGCTAGGGAGCTGGCGGATCACCTCGCCGCGCCTATACCGCCTGCTTGGAGGAAGATCGATCATATTAATGATGCTATGCATATGTCGGTGAGTTGGAATTGCGTGGGGATTTTAGTATTTCTATGCTTATCACAAACTAATCATAATGTTTCGCCAAAACGGAAGTAACCTAGTCGTTGTATAAGCTAAAACCGTTCTACCAGAGTCGAAGTTTAAAAAACATTGAATTACAAATGTCGATACATAAGTTTCAATTAGGACTGTGACCATAATATTATATTGATAATTTCATTCACTGACTGTCATTTTTATGCCGACAGCAAAAACACCATAAACATTTCTACAGTTAGTACACGAATGGCAGGTATATCTCGTTATGTTGCAAACACACTTGTATATTGACTGCAGGCGGCGCTGCAGAGCCCGGTGCTGCGGTCGGTGCTGGAGGACATATTCGTGGTGCGGCGCGTGCAGACGGCGGCGGAGGTGTTCGCGATGTGCGCGCAGATGGCGTGCTCCTTCAGCGGCGCCGGCGCTAGCGCGGGGCCACCGCGGGCTGACGGCGCCGGCGCGCTCTACGACGACGCCGCCTTGTGCAAGCCTGTCAGGAGGCAAGTGACTTATTTCATCATCATCTCAGCCGATGTACGTCCACTGCTGGACATAGGCCTCCCCCAAGCCACAACCACCGGTCCTGCGCTGCCCTCATCAAACGGGTTCCCACTGCCTTCATCAGGTCTTCGGTCCACCTCGTGGGAACCTAAACCACGCTGCGCTTTCCGGTACATGGTCGCCGCTCAAGAACTCTACGGCTCCATCGGTCATCGGTTCTGCGAGCAATGTGCCCCACTCATTGCCACTTTAGTTTAGCAATTCTTTGGGCTATGTCAGCTACTCTAGTTTCTCTGCGGAGCTTTTTATTTCCGATTCCATCTCGCAGGAACACTCATAACCCTCTCCGAGCATATTCCTTTGGCTTTCAGCCAATTCTTTTTATGAGGCCTTATGAGTGAGCGACCACGTCTCTGTTTCATATGTCATCACTTCCAATACACACTGGACTATGACTTATTTATTATTATGACATAGATAACAATGAACACTTATAATATTGTGTGTATGGACGCAGGTTCACGGCGGAGTACGTGTCTCGCTGCGTGCTGGGGGTGCACTCGAAGGCGCTCGCGTCCGTCATCTGCCTGCTGCTGCGACGAGCCCGGCTGGACCTGCACGCGGAGGTCGAGCAGAAGGAGATCGGTTAGTCTATTCGTTTTGACAGCCCCGTCCCATAGTAGCTCAATCGGTGGTTAACCTGCCTGCTGATCTGATAGCAATCTTTAGCGATCCTGGTCGCTTGCACATGGTCGCCTGTCGCGTGGCTACTGGCAGCATACGGATTAACGCGACCACACCCCGGACACTGCCTGCAAGAAACAGAAATTGACAAGGTGACATCAGCACGTGCGAAACGGGGAGTCTAGGGCTGCAACAACATTTAGCTGCGTGCGGTACACTTTGTGACCTAATGATATTTTCACTGAATACCTAGCAAAGAAAATAATACTACCTAGGCGGGAGATACTTACAGGGTTTTAGGGTAAACAGTACCAACTACCCACCTCCCCCCCTCCCCTCTACCTACTTTAAGGGTTGTGTGTACCCATGATACTGAACAACTTTCTCTAAGAAACCTAAAGGAAATTAGCAAAACAAATTTTGGACTTTTCTTTAGGAAAAGTTGTTCATATTCACGGTCTGAATACAGGGTGTATTCAAAATGTGAATAGTAGTAGTATAGTATAGTTTCGTTACTAATAAAAAATGTGTGGTGTATACTTACAATCCAAGAGAAACTAATTTGATCACGAATCCACCAGGCGCGACATGGAGCGTGTCGCTGGAGTCTCTCTGCGAGAAGGCGTGCTCGGCGCGTCAGTCCGCGCGCAGCCACGTGGCGCGCGCGCAGGCCGCGGCGCTGCAGGGCGCGGCGGCGCGGCTCGAGCGCGCGGCGCGGGCACAGCGCGCTCACAAGGCGCTCGCCGCCGCCGCACACTGCGCCCGGACCAGGCTCGCCGCGCACACGCAGCTACATGCCGAGGTGAGGCTCGCTCCTACCTACACACACACTACACACTACACAGCGCGCTCACAAGGCGCTCGCCGCCGCCGCACACTGCGCCCGGACCAGGCTCGCCGCGCACACGCAGCTACATGCCGAGGTGAGGCTCGCTCCTACCTACACACACACTACACACTACACAGCGCGCTCACAAGGCGCTCGCCGCCGCCGCACACTGCGCCCGGACCAGGCTCGCCGCGCACACGCAGCTACATGCCGAGGTGAGGCTCGCTCCTACCTACACACACACTACACACTACACAGCGCGCTCACAAGGCGCTCGCCGCCGCCGCACACTGCGCCCGGACCAGGCTCGCCGCGCACACGCAGCTACATGCCGAGGTGAGGCTCGCTCCTACCTACACACACACTACACACTACACAGCGCGCTCACAAGGCGCTCGCCGCCGCCGCACACTGCGCCCGGACCAGGCTCGCCGCGCACACGCAGCTACATGCCGAGGTGAGGCTCGCTCCTACCTACACACACACTACACACTACACAGCGCGCTCACAAGGCGCTCGCCGCCGCCGCACACTGCGCCCGGACCAGGCTCGCCGCGCACACGCAGCTACATGCCGAGGTGAGGCTCGCTCCTACCTACACACACACTACACACTACACAGCGCGCTCACAAGGCGCTCGCCGCCGCCGCACACTGCGCCCGGACCAGGCTCGCCGCGCACACGCAGCTACATGCCGAGGTGAGGCTCGCTCCTACCTACACACACACTACACACTACACAGCGCGCTCACAAGGCGCTCGCCGCCGCCGCACACTGCGCCCGGACCAGGCTCGCCGCGCACACGCAGCTACATGCCGAGGTGAGGCTCGCTCCTACCTACACACACACTACACACTACACAGCGCGCTCACAAGGCGCTCGCCGCCGCCGCACACTGCGCCCGGACCAGGCTCGCCGCGCACACGCAGCTACATGCCGAGGTGAGGCTCGCTCCTACCTACACACACACTACACACTACACAGCGCGCTCACAAGGCGCTCGCCGCCGCCGCACACTGCGCCCGGACCAGGCTCGCCGCGCACACGCAGCTACATGCCGAGGTGAGGCTCGCTCCTACCTACACACACACTACACACTACACAGCGCGCTCACAAGGCGCTCGCCGCCGCCGCACACTGCGCCCGGACCAGGCTCGCCGCGCACACGCAGCTACATGCCGAGGTGAGGCTCGCTCCTACCTACACACACACTACACACTACACAGCGCGCTCACAAGGCGCTCGCCGCCGCCGCACACTGCGCCCGGACCAGGCTCGCCGCGCACACGCAGCTACATGCCGAGGTGAGGCTCGCTCCTACCTACACACACACTACACACTACACAGCGCGCTCACAAGGCGCTCGCCGCCGCCGCACACTGCGCCCGGACCAGGCTCGCCGCGCACACGCAGCTACATGCCGAGGTGAGGCTCGCTCCTACCTACACACACACTACACACTACACAGCGCGCTCACAAGGCGCTCGCCGCCGCCGCACACTGCGCCCGGACCAGGCTCGCCGCGCACACGCAGCTACATGCCGAGGTGAGGCTCGCTCCTACCTACACACACACTACACACTACACAGCGCGCTCACAAGGCGCTCGCCGCCGCCGCACACTGCGCCCGGACCAGGCTCGCCGCGCACACGCAGCTACATGCCGAGGTGAGGCTCGCTCCTACCTACACACACACTACACACTACACAGCGCGCTCACAAGGCGCTCGCCGCCGCCGCACACTGCGCCCGGACCAGGCTCGCCGCGCACACGCAGCTACATGCCGAGGTGAGGCTCGCTCCTACCTACACACACACTACACACTACACAGCGCGCTCACAAGGCGCTCGCCGCCGCCGCACACTGCGCCCGGACCAGGCTCGCCGCGCACACGCAGCTACATGCCGAGGTGAGGCTCGCTCCTACCTACACACACACTACACACTACACAGCGCGCTCACAAGGCGCTCGCCGCCGCCGCACACTGCGCCCGGACCAGGCTCGCCGCGCACACGCAGCTACATGCCGAGGTGAGTCAGTCTTATACTTTGAGGTACTAGAGAAGACACCCTGACTCAATTTTTTGTCACACTCGTTTAAAGACTAGCGCCCCCTACACGCCCCCTAGTGTTTTTCGAGCGCCGCGGCGCCAACGTTAGCCGGCTGCCGAACTTCCGAACCGGCTTCTCTATTATGACTGACGAGACGCGGTAACGTGACGTCAGCGCTGGCGCCGCGTCGCCGGGGTGGGGCGTCGACGCTGCGCCGACGCTGGCACGATGTTGACTTTCGAAAGACGCTAGTGTGGGTCTCTAAATTGTTTACAACCTTACTTAGCTTGTGCCAGGCGCTACGGATATGGTGCACGCATTTTGTTCGCGTTGTCTGTTTTATTACATAATTATTATATGGTCCTATATCTTATTCTCTATCTATCAAATTATTAAACTACTGGTATAACTGTATTAGTTACAAAAGCTATAAAATATCTCTAACAAGTAATATAAAGCGAGACAATTTAAAAAATTATCACATTACATTTTTTTTTTACGTCGCCTGTTCAATATCCCTATCCCAAATTTTAAACCACAAAAATTA
Organism: Agonopterix heracliana; assembly: GCA_963693445.1. Taxonomy (NCBI): domain Eukaryota; kingdom Metazoa; phylum Arthropoda; class Insecta; order Lepidoptera; family Depressariidae; genus Agonopterix; species Agonopterix heracliana. The sequence continues at coordinate 18,599,026 of OY856319.1, forward strand.
AACGTCAACGATATTTTTGTCGTTTTTCGCTTTCACACCAGAAGAGACACTGCACTTCATTACGCTGTCCTATTGAATTGTTCGTGTACTTCACTTTCTAAATTCTCTCTCTCTCGCCTGTGCTCTTACCCACATGCGGAGCATGACGTTTGTTTATCGTGTCGCCTCTAATAGACAGTACATAATATCGGAATGTGCTCGTGCAGGTGGTGGGCAGCAACCAGGACCCGAGCCCCATGCTGGCGCGTCGGTCGCGCGAGCTGACCGCGGCCGCGGACCGGCTCGCCGCCGCCGCCGGCAAGGCGCAGGCGCTCGTCGCCGCCGCGCACCAGAGGTGTGTCTATGCTTTACTCATACAGGTGGTGGGCAGCGACCAGCGACCGGGACCCGAGCCCCATGCTGGCGCGTCGGTCGCGCGAGCTGACCGCGGCCGCGGACCGGCTCGCCGCCGCCGCCGGCAAGGCGCAGGCGCTCGTCGCCGCCGCGCACCAGAGGTGTGTCTATGCTTTACTCATACAGGTGGTGGGCAGCGACCAGCGACCGGGACCCGAGCCCCATGCTGGCGCGTCGGTCGCGCGAGCTGACCGCGGCCGCGGACCGGCTCGCCGCCGCCGCCGGCAAGGCGCAGGCGCTCGTCGCCGCCGCGCACCAGAGGTGTGTCTATGCTTTACTCATACAGGTGGTGGGCAGCGACCAGCGACCGGGACCCGAGCCCCATGCTGGCGCGTCGGTCGCGCGAGCTGACCGCGGCCGCGGACCGGCTCGCCGCCGCCGCCGGCAAGGCGCAGGCGCTCGTCGCCGCCGCGCACCAGAGGTGTGTCTATGCTTTACTCATACAGGTGGTGGGCAGCGACCAGCGACCGGGACCCGAGCCCCATGCTGGCGCGTCGGTCGCGCGAGCTGACCGCGGCCGCGGACCGGCTCGCCGCCGCCGCCGGCAAGGCGCAGGCGCTCGTCGCCGCCGCGCACCAGAGGTGTGTCTATGCTTTATTTATACACGGTTTTTAATATAATCTCATGATTCGTTTTTGCTGTGTGCTGTAGGCGTCGCAGCCAGTCTCCGCGTCTCCGTGAAAACTAATTTGCAGTGTCAAATTTTAAGATTCGTTCGCCAGAGATTTGGAGGAAGAATGGGGAGGAGGATTTTGTGCAGATTGACCCTGAAACCCGGTTCCAGGGGGGACGCTGCGGAGCTTCGCTCCTACGCATAGCTTAGCGTTAGTCCTCGCAAATATAGCTGGCCCTTTCATATGCATTATTTGCGTTTTATACGGGATAGCAGATTTGTTTTTTTTTGTGGATTCTATATTGGTCCCGTAGAGTAGTCGTTTAGTTTAATGGTTTCATCGTGATCTCTAAAAGCCGTCTGTGCTAAACAAAGTAGCCACTCTCCAACTCCGTCGAGGAGAAAAACGGTAGACACATTTTGGGCAGTAAAGCCTCAGACCTTTCTTACTTACCTGGCCTCGGTGTGTAATGTACATTGTACAATTGTGTTCTCTCAGGGTGGTGTGGGGGGCGGGCGCGAACCCTGCGCTGAAGAGCCTGGTGCGCACGCTGGAGGCGCAGTGGGGGGCGCGGCGCGCGCGCGCGGCCCGCCTCGTGTCCGCGGGGGCCGCGCTCAGTGCGCACGCGCGGCGCGCCGCCGGCATGCGCGCGCCGCTGCGCCTGCACGCGCAGGGCAGCGCCCGCACCGCGCGCACCGCCAGGACCGCGCTCGCGCACTGGGAGAAGGTTACTATTTATGTCTTATTGTCTTAGACTTTCACAGCGGGCAATAATGAGTTTTGAATTTGGAACATGTATTGTTGCTACATAAGTCCGCGACCGAAGAGATCGAACGCAAATATTGTATGAAAAAGTTACTGGCAGGTAAGACGGGCGACACGTCGCGCCGCCGAAAAAACAATAACATATAAAAAACGCGCGAACTTATTGTCTTGTCCTCTCTGTTCAAAGATTCATCAATTTTAAAACGTAATTTTCAAAAATGAGTTGCTAGAGTAGTGAGTCGACATTAACACCAGAAAGTGTTAGAAATGGCGCAAAAAATGTGAGTACCTAGAAGCGCCTTTTATTTATTTTCCTCATAGAGGGGGATGAAAAGTAGAGTAGTGTATCACTCAGCCGCAAAATTATTTTTTCTCAGGCGGCATACCTTGAATCCCTCGCTGCGCTCAGGATTCTACTTTAGAATCCTTCGCTATGCTCTGGATTCAAAATAGCGCCCTCGCCTTAAAAATATTATTTTACGCCCTTGTGATACAATCTACTATTTAGTCATCATTTTTAAGTTTTGAGTCATCATCCTGAGATGATGCTCAGCCGATCGAAGTTCGACCTACGTAACTAAATAGTTTGTCCCATTTGTCTTTTTAGTGATCCGTCCGTACCAAAATTGACCACTTTAATCACCTCGGTGTCTATCCGTCCATCCGTCACAGGCATTTTTCTCGGAGACCATAAGAAACTGAAACTTGGTACAGTTACAGCAATTAATAGTCCAATGTCTAAATAGTCAAAACAACTTTATGTTTATATACTGGAAATAAAGTATAAATGACAGAAAGTTATTAAGTAATGTGGATACATAGACGAAAATTTTTTCGCTTACGCTAGTAGACCGAATATCAGTGTAACCGGGTATGAGATAGCGAATTATATGAAGTGACATCTCGGAGTCAGGTGGTTGTCCCATACAATTTGTATGAAGTGACATTTTGGAATCAGATGGCCGAAGTACAAAAAAGTGGATACGTCGATAAGGACAGCAATAAGTAGCGGTCTCCTTTTTTAACTAGAGCGAATTTGCTATGTGCATCTCTTACTGAGTGATATGACAAGACACGTGCTTCCTTCTAGTGCCTTTTCTTTCTACGTGTAGATAGGAGGACTTCTAGAGTCTCTTGCGGATGAATATCACTTTGACCTTGAACAGCAATGAAATTCTATACACATAGACTCGGCACATCATACAAGATCAAAACTAATAAATTGCAATGTCTCTTATAGCCTTCGATCAAAATAAAATGAATGGATAGGCCTAAAGCGCGGTAAGTTGAAGCAAACTACTGGTGCACTTGGTACATACAAACTAGCGCCATTATCTGTCAAATCTAGGGCACAAACAACAAATTTCATTTGTTTTGCCTCATTTTTCTGGTTTGAAATGTTCGCTTAAGGCCTATCCATTCATTTTATTTTGATCGAAGCTTATAGCACCTTAATATGTTTCAGTTATACTAAGCTCTCATAAATTACCGGTCACAAAACGATAATGTAAAACAATTAAACACATTTTTGCGATCCCATTAACGGCACGCTGATGCGAAATCCTTGTGTATAGAATATCATCATCATTCATCATCATCAGCCTATCATCGTCCACTGCTGAACATAGGCGTATAGAATATCATTATGAAACAAATATTTCGTTGAGATTTTCATGTTCCGACGTACCTACTATAATCTTTAAAACAATGACAATTTAATTTGCAGGCGTGCACGCTGGCACAAAAATATTCGCTACAAGTGTCGCCTGTTGAAGAATCCCTCATGGAGATGTTACACCCGGAAGGAAACATTGACTCACAGTGGGTAAGTTATTTATGAATAGTAGCAGTGGTGGATTTACCAGAAGGCTGAGTAGGCTGACCTAGCCTGCAGGTCGCCTGTAGGTAGCCTGTAGGTCGGCCTAGGGCGGCAGATTTTAGGGGCGACAAATTCGGGGGCTAAATTTTGTTTTATAATCTTTTTTTTATGGTCAAATTGTGTAAAAGATGAGTATGCAAAAGTAAGAGAGTGATTGAAATTGTACAGACTATACGTAGATGAAATCTAAGAGTAGGTAACAGAAAGTTTCCGTCAAAACCTAATTCCCGAAGTCATTTAGTAATTAAAGATCAATCATGCACGTGCTTCCGTGCTTCGGATGGCACGTTAAGCTGTTGGTCCCGGCTACTATCTCTGGTGGTAGTAGTCGTTACATAAAAACCACGTCAGAGGCCGTAAGGCGGTTTGAATAAACTGTGACACCAGAATAGAATAGAATAGAATAGAAGGGCTTGCAACCCACTCCATAAGAAGAAGAATCATGCACGGTAGTCAAAGGATGCTAAATAGAGTGCTACTAAATGTTTATCTATCTCACCTCGCTAGCAGAAGACGCTTGCAAAAACTTTTAGCAAAAAAGTAATTTTAGTCGCGCGAACGAAAGTGGCTCATCGATAATCCTCCTGTATAATGCTTATCGCTTAATCTTACCTAGACTAGATCAGGGGCGTCATTAAAAAATGTCAGGTTAAAAGTAGTCTAAATCGAAGGGAATGTATGACAAGTAGTATGGATCTAGAGGAAGCAAGAGAGGAGAACCGCCGAAAGGGGAGATCCATATTCTCTGTGAAAAAGGCGTGAATTTATTTATGCATACCCTAAATATGTTATCTGCACATTGCAGGTGGAGAACGTGTCGGCGCTGCTCCGCGAGATGATATCGCAGCTGACGTCGGAGGTGACGTCACGGTCGTCGGTCGTGCAGAGCGCCGGCGCGACCCTGAGGACCAGTGTGGAGCGTCTCCTGCCTCCCGCCGCCGCGCGACAAGCCCTCGCCGCCGACGTCAAGGCGCCGCTGCAGGCTCTGCAACATGTCAACGAGGTGAGGTGTAGTGTAGGTGACGTCATGCCAAGAAAATGCTAGAAAGATTAACCAGCCAGCTATGGTGGTATCGAGGCTGACTGCCTAGGATGAAAATGAAATGTTCGTCGTGTGCAAAGCGCCTATTTTCTAAGTGTTAAATTGCACGTTGCAGGGCAACAACCCGGCGCAGGAGTACCTGAGCAGCGAGAAGACGGTGGTGGAGCTGCTGCACAGCGTCACGAGCGTGGCGCCGCACGAGCCACAAGTGGCCGCGGCCGCGCGCGCGCTCGCCGCGCTGCTCGACCTGATACCCGCGCTACACGACATGCTGCTACAGTAATACCTTGTTTATGAGTCTCACCGATGTACCCGACCACTTGACAAAACCCAATGCCTAAAAATGGCGCCTTTTTTCATATCGCCTAATTTTTTAGCGCGGCCATCAATCATACTTAAGGGTATATTATTCGGAGCGCGCTCCATTCAAACGTACTATGGTGATATTTTCAATACTAACCAATTAAAGTCAATAAATAAACAATAAAGTCAATGAAATTTTGCAGAAACAATCTAGAAACAAATTTCTATGCTTGTATGGAGTCAGATTTTCGTTAAAATGTATAGTTTTCAAGTTACAGTGCCTCAAAGATTTCCATACAAATCTTAAATTAATCCTAGCATTGAAACTGTATATTTTAACGAAAATCTGACTCTATAGAAGCATAGAAATTTGTTTCTAGATTGTTTCTGCAAAATTTCATTGACTTTAATTGGTTAGTATTGAAAATATCACCATAGTACGTTTGTATGCAGCGCGCATTTTCGCTCTCGGAATAATATTCTCTTAAATAATATAGTTCAGAATAAAGTTACAAACAATTTATTACAAATATCTCGAAACTCAGTCCGAACCGAACGGAGTAAACGTAATATAGTAGATTATACACCGAGGCCGAGGGCAGGAAAGTAGCTTTCGCCTCGTTCAACAGTTACTTGAGATCTGAGGCTTTCTAATTTACTGTCCGAGGTTAGTAATACTATTTTTCTTCTCGACGGAGATGGAAAGCGATAACTTCGTTTAGAGCAGCGGGACGACAATTGACGCTTTCCGTCCGGAGGGAAGAAAAATATATTTTCAACTTCAAATCTTTATATTATCTCCGTTCGGACTGAGTTTAGGGATATACATGTCATTACAAGTTTTGTGTGTTACTTTGTTCTGATATAAAATATTCAAGTTTGGTTGATGGCCGCGCCAAAAACAACGGCAAAAAATAAGGCGCCAACTTTCCATACAAAACCCGCATTGTCTTTTTAACAGCACGCGAAATACAATTGACCAATCAGGATGTATCACGTTCGCGTTCCTAAAATCCCTAGCCGTTATTTGTTTATAATTTTCGCGCGTTTGTCTTGTCTTCGAAGTTTCCGAAAGTCAGTTATACGACTTCCGATTTTGCACCCTTTGACTATCGCCCTTGATAGATTTTTAATTACTAAATGACTTCGGGGTTTAGTCGAGGACTCTGTAGTGCTATTCTTGACCATCATACGAGCGATTAGGCAGTAGAAAAATGTATAATCTCCATAGTAATTTTGACACTTTCTACTGCCGAGTCGCTCGTATGATGTTCAAAAATCGCACTTCTGGTCTGGTTTGCGCAAACGAAGATAGACGAACGGTAAAATTTTCCTGGTCGGACTGATCTAATGGTGTTTGCACTGCGTTCACAGACTGCCGAACAACTGGACTGCCGACACGAGCGGGCGCAAGTTGACGCGCCAGGCCGCCGTCACCGCGCCTGCCAGGAACAACACCAACACCAGACATGGTCTGCTATACCTACTTGCTTATATATTACTTACTAGCTGACCCGACCCGTTGTCCTGTCTAAAAACTTTTTTGGTTTGAGGTAAAATTCCTGACTCCATACATACATAAGCTCACGCCATTGTCCCATGGGGGTAGGCAGAGACCACGGACCGCCACACGCTACGACTCTGACACACCTCTTTAGCCTCATTCACATTCATACATCTCTTCATGCACTTCCGTCGATTGAGGGTGCTACGCACTTGTCTTTTTCGGAAAAGATCATTGATTTGATCTTGGTATGTTTTCCTCGGACGGCCTCTCCCAACACTTCCGCTCACCTTTGCTTGATAAATTCATTCAATTCAATCATTTGTTAGTCTTCTTTCATTCATTCTCTCTACGTGACCGAACCATCTAAGCATACCCCTTTCAATCCTTGTTACTATATCGTCCTTAGTATTTTTTCTTCCTTAAATATTTTTATTTTACTCAAAAACAACGAAATTTATCGAGAATTTACAACAGAAAACTCGGCGGAACTGATGGAAATTTCGCCGAGTTTTCTGTTGTAAATTCTCGATAAATTTCAATTCGATTACATCGTTAAAACGATTGTTTTCAGATTGTATGTAATTACGGCCCGTAATTTGTACGTTGCTTTCGAAATAGGTAAAAATGATGTAAACTTTTATTAGTGACGTTTACAACATTTTTACCTTTTTCGAAAGCTTATGAAACAAGGATGTAATTCCCGTAATTTGTACGCCAAATGTTTTATGAGAGAGTTACATAATTACATAATACTTTTCTGAAAGCTGTTTAAACTGACCAGGGTTGAGTATTTTTTTTACAATTATCTTTTTTCTTGAGCAAGTCCGAAAATTTCTGAAATATCTTAAAACCATCATAACTCAGTAACCACTCATTTTCGAACACCAGTTAACTGGGCTTAATTGGTTGCAAATGAGCTCTAGTATGACCTCACATTGGATGTATAATAATAAAATCATGTACTAACTATACTTTGTATTTTGGCAACAGGCGGGGAGCGCAACGCGCAGGGCGCAGGAGTATGGAAGCGCGTGCGACTGAAGCTCGAGGGCAGGGACCCGGACACCGGCCGCCGGCAGGCGCCCAGCGAACAGGTACCTATCTACCCTCGTACACTAGTGACTAGCCCATACATACATACATACAGGGTGTAACAACGCGCCGGGGTGTGGAAGCGCGTGCGACTGAAGCTCGAGGGCAGGGACCCGGACACCGGCCGCCGGCAGGCGCCCAGCGAACAGGTACCTATCTACCCTCGTACACTAGTGACTAGCCCATACATACAGGGTGTAACAACGCGCCGGGGTGTGGAAGCACGTGCGACTGAACAGGGACCCGGACACCGGCCGCCGGCAAGCGCCCAGCGAACTGGTACCTATCTACCCTCGTACACTCATCATCTTATTTAAGGGTATATTATTCGTTCGCGTCGTATCAAGAACCACTAGCGGAAAAGAGACAGGATTGGCGAATACTCCAAGAGGATATAATTCGGAGAGCGCTCCATACAAACCTACTATGGTGATATTTTCAGTACTAGTTAAAGTCAATGAAATTTTGCTGAAACAATCTAGAAACAAATTTCTATGCTTGTATAGAGTTAGATTTTCGTTGAAATGTATATTTTTAAGTTACAGTACCTCAAAGATTTCCATAAAAATCTTAGTATTGGTTAGTATTGAAAATATCACCATAGTAGGTTTGTATGGAGCGCTCTCCGAATTATATCCTCTTGTAGTGTTCGCCAATCCTGTCTCTTTTGCGCTAGTGGTTCTTGATACGACACGACGTCAACCTTTTCCTTCACTTGGGCTAGATAACTCTGTCTGGGTCTTCTTCTGCCTCTTTTCCCCTCTATCTTCCCTTCCAGTATGGTTTTAAGGATTTTTCGTTTCGTATAAAATGTCCGATCATTCTTCATCTCCGGTTTTTGATTGTTTTTTTAAATATTTCTCTTTTCTTTAACCATTCATAACACATCATACACACACACAGCGACTACCATCGCGTCGGACAGAGTTTATCTAAAGAAGATACGACGGAACATGGTTTGTCCTGTACAGTGTGTAAGGAAAAGTGTCATTAACCTTTAAACCACAGACTCTACCCATCAGACTGAACAACTTTTACTGTGGGCGCAAAACGATCAGAGCAAAAAAAAAATCTGCTGCCCCATCATACGATTGCGTTGAGTAGGTATTGCAGTTTAGTATGAGACAGCAGACATTTTTTTTTTGCGCTGACAGGTTTGCTCCCATAGTAAAAGTTGTTCAGTTTTACTTCGGGTAGAGAAGGTATCGATTCGGTATTGCCACGACTTAACTTAACTAAATTTATTTCTGTCATTTTCTAACATTCGACTAAGAAAAGAGACAGAAAACCAACAACTGACTTTAGTGCTGTCAAAGTGACGCTACACGCCCAAAAACGACTTAAGGGGTTGCAGAGGGAGTTGCACTACACTAGATGGCGCTCGGGAGCATCATTCCTGATTTTATCACATTTTATTTGATATCTTCGTAATTATGTTATAAATTGCAAATGTTATTTGAGATGCGTAACCTTGATTTTCTTAACTATTTTTCCATATATAAAATATTACTTTTGTTAATACCGTCTACGAATGTTATACGTCAAAGTTTTGTATGAAATTGATTAAAATTAAAATGTATATCAAATTCGTATGAACAATAAAATTACTATAACTTGTAGCTAGATCAGTAAAACATAAACACAAGTGCCCGCATAATTGAAAATTTTGATTGAAATCATCACAATTACGAGATATAAAATAAAATGTGATAAAATCAGGAATAAAATGTGATAAAATCAGGAATAATGCTCCCGAGCGCCATCTAGTGTAGTGCAACTCCCTCTGCAACCCCCTTAAATAAGTTAAGTCGTGGCAATACCGAATCGATACCATTGTGGTTTAAAGATTAATGATACTTTTCGTATACTAATTAGCCCGTTTATGTCACCAGGTGGAATACATAATATCGGAAGCTACAAATGCTGAGAACCTGTGCATGATGTACGAGGGCTGGATGTCGTGGGTGTGAGCCAGGAGGCGCCCGCTCCCCCCCCCCTCGCCCCGTCCGCGCCTGCGCCCGTCGGCCCGCGCGCCACACGGAGGAACTACCGACGACGACGTTATAGAACTCAACAAGTCACACGACTAAGAGTTCGTATAAATGAATCGCAAAGTTCGTATAAGCGAACGGTAAAGTTCGTTCGCAAAGTTCGTATAACCGGAAAGTTCGTGTAGGCGAACGTCAAAGCTCGTAAAGGTATTGTCGAACGAAAAGTTCGTTTAAGAAAAAATCTTCCGGCCCTACAAAGGTTCTTGTGGCGGTCGGAATGGGTAAACTAAGATTGACAGAAGAATTTCAATCTAGGAGCGTTCGGATTAAATCTAAATTGGAGTGGGAATCGCCTTTAGTACCACTCCGGTTGTGGAACGGCTCGAGATCTCGGAGTTTCGCTTCGGTGTTAGTATATGGGAAGTAGGATAGGTTTTTAGGAATATTTTATGTTTTTTATCTTTATTTTTTATGTGCGTCGTGTATGTTTGTGGGTTGCTCGGCCTGTTGTCTGCTCTAGATTTATTTACAATTCCATAATTACTTTTTAGGTAAAAATTTCGGCTTCGCGTCCTCACTCTGGATCTCCACTTTGCATTTCCTACAATATTAACGTGCAGTCAGTAGGTACAGAGGTTGACCTAATTAAAATAAAAACGGTCAAGTGTGAGTCGGGCTACACGCGCACTGAGGGTTCCGTACGACACCACCACACAACTTAAAAACATTTTTTTTCACCGTGTTGTTGTTATACTGTAGAGTTTGCTCTATAATCGCACCAAGTTTGATGCTTGTATGTATTACCGTTTTTACTATAGAGCGAGAAGAAAAAACGTCGATAAAAACTAGTTTCTTGTATGTTTTTAACTTTTTCATATTTTTATTATTTGTTAGCAAATCCGCCATAATAACGCACATTCTGTGAAAACATCTAAGTTCAACTATCTAGCTATTACGGTTTAAAAGTTACAGCCCCTAAATTGGTAGGACGGACGGACGGACGGACGGACGGATAACGTAGGCTTAGTAATGGGGTCCCGTTCTCACCCTTTGGGTACGGAGCCCTAGAAATCAAAGCAGATAAATGATTATCCTTTTTCTGAAACATCACCATCATCAGCCTAAATACGTACCTACCTACCGTTTTCTAAAACCCAATTATTTGTAACGAATTCTTCAATAATATCCACGCAAAGATAGTGTAAAATTTTCCAAAGATTTTAAAAATTCGTGCAAAGTAAGACCATTCTGAGGACGCATTAAATTAGAAAATAATTATCATCTTTAATACTTAATTCAGACTTTAACGTAAATAAAATCTTGTTAAATAATTGGTCTAAAAACTTGTACGCTGCTGGTCAAAATTGTATTAACCACTGTACGTTATCAATGAGGCGTTTTCAAGGACTAGTAAATCGAAAAGTCAATAGATGGCAATATTAAAATTACTGATAAATCTGACAGTAAAAAGTGATGTTTGACTATGGTTTGCATTATGTCTGACAGGTGGAGTTGCCAATGAATAAATTGCTCACTACTAATAAATTCAATAGCACCGCAAATGGTCGTTTGTTGTACATAAACGAGCGTTGATTGCACAAAAAGTTGCAAAACATCCTTCATATTAAAACCATAATAATCTTATTAATGAATCAAAAAATTTCTCTCTAAAATTAGGGAATCGAGAAAAACATGTAACACATTCGATCTGACAGCTAAATTGGCATGATTGTAACGCCATCTGCCAGTGTCGTGGAACATTTTTTTTATGAAACCGCCTCATTACTGAACGCCTAACCTCACGGTTAATGCGTAAACATACTTAAAGAGGAAACCATTATAAACAAAGTAATGCCAACAGCGCACAAGTAGCAGATCATTATGAAAGACATCAGGCCGGGCTGTCTTAGAGTTAGTTATGGTTTCTACGTAGAAGGCTTACGTTATATTCCTACCTATAAATAGTTACGAGAATTGGCTTACCGGCAAAAGGTTCATGCAAGCTTTTAAAAACTATCTTGAAAAATACAAAAAAAAATGCGCTACTAATTTTCTGACAGTTACCTAAAACTGACTAAATGTGACGAAAAATAGATTAAACATGACTGTGGAGATTGTTAAAAATAATTAATATACCGTACATTTATAATACAATAATAATTCATGTCGGTATCGATGTCAATCGTAGTTCACGCTTTTGTTCTCTTGGTAGTTCGAATTAGATAAAACATTAACCTACGAGTAAAAATGTACTTTAAATTATAGTCCTAAATATTTAGCAAGGCTCGTTTCCTGTAAACTCTTAAAAGGAAATTCGTTAATCGAACCGTACAATTCTCATAACCGAATCGCATAGTTCGTATAAACGAATCACAAAGTTCATATGACGGGAATAAGTACGATGTAAGCGAGCCACAAAGTTCGTATAACCGAATTACTAAGTTCACACGGGTTTACATTAGCCACAATGTTAATATAACCGAATCGCAAAGTTTGTATGAGTGAATAACAAAGTTCTGTCTTATAGAACCACTTATTTCGTAAAACTGAATGACAGAGGTCTCATAGCCAAATAAAAAGCACCTGTGCACTTTATGTTCACTATTTTGAGTTCTAATAATTCTGACAATTCGCTTGATAGTCAGTCATATTCTATAGCAAAAATTGGCCCATAAAAATATTAAATTTGTCTAAAATAAATATAATTACGGAATAGCAAAATTACAGGAGACGAGCCCGTAATAATTTAAATAATACGTATGTATTACTCGATAATTATATCCTTCATGAGTGTATGGAGTGCGAATGATTTAGAAATTATTACTTTTATTTTAGTTGACAGTGTGCTTGAGGCAGGGAATGTGTTGGGTCTTTAAATTGTTCACTTTTGGATCTATTTTCGTGTTGAGATAAAAGTTGCGAACTCTTTAGAATGCTTCGTTAAATCATATTCAAAAGATTTTAACTTAATTTTGTTTTGTTAACAAGTGTAGTTAAAATTGCAAGGAAAATTGTCCAAACCCAATGCGTTTACTGATATTATGTTTGTATCGCTTCATTATAATAATAAATGGTGTATGTATGTCAAATCGTCGTTTTATTTCATTTTCAATCCACCCTCAAAATACTTTTCTTTATGTACTTATAAATTTTTTGATAAGTTTAGTATCTCTAAAAACTATTTTGTAGCGGAATGTCATCTGCATATTTATCAGGTTTATTCACAAAAGTTAAAATCTATTTGTAATTGAATTTTATTTAATATATTTACATAATAAAGGCAGTACCACCGGCATAAAGTTTAAAATAACAATAACAAATTTTGAATAGCACAATACATTATGTATAATATAATAGTTATGGCATTAAATATTTTTACATATACATAATACAACGTAAAATTTAAATAACCAAGTCTAGAAACCGATAAATGCGCATAAGAAACAACAATTACAATTTTCCAAATTTTCTGTATTAACAAAAAAGGTCAAATTTTTAACTAATGAAGAAGGATATTTTTTTTTTCAACATTAAAATTTCCTAAATTTTTAGTTTTACATTTTCTTATGAACACAAATCCATTAAAATTATTGGAATATCTCTAAAACATCAAAATAAAAACATCACATAAAATAAAATATTGTAAAAACTAACGAAACGGTGTGCTTCGGCTCTAAGCTATGACAAGTTCCTCCACAATGTTACGCCATTAGATCTAAAAGGCAATATAAATCTTATCTATTACATATCTTTATCAGTACTTACATAGGAATACAATACTTCAGATTTTATTTTAAATTTACGAAGTTAAACAAACGTCCCAGTATTCGAGCGTAATGTTAAATACTTACAGCCGCTTTTATATTCATTTGAGTCCTCAATAAAATGAAAATAATATTGTATAGCTAGGGCATACAACTCTACCCTACAAATGTATGATATGATGCGATCAAACAAACGCGGTCTTCAGTTATATTTGACAGAATAATATGAGAGTTGAAACAGACTGCGTTCGTTTCACCACACCTTAGTGTAGGGACACACCTGCGGAACGTTCCGCGCGGAACTTTCGGTTGAATAAGCGCGCAGTGCTTTTCCCTATAACGGCGAGTGTCGCCGTTACGCGTCTTTTTTCCAAGTAGACGCGTATTCAACCGAATGTTCGGCGCGGAACGTTCCGCAAGTGTGTCCCTAGAGTTAGTAGCAGAAGCTTAGCTCCGAAAAATTTAAGAAGGAAACTGGCTATAAACTATTCTCTCATTGCAATTTACGGAAGGTCTAAATTTTGAGTGTGTCCTTAATTACCACAGAACAATAAAATCGTACCGTAGAACAATACATTTCCACATTCATCTCTTAATTTAAAAGCTATATATAAACCGTTATATCACAATATAAGCTATTTACATAATACAATGTGAAGTGCCAACCTTCGCACTACAAATACATAATTTTTAATGCAATATCATACAATCTCAAACTTGTCATTCATTTTAAAAATGTGCTTTACATCCCGAATAAAAACGAAGTCATATTGTAAAAAGAAATCAAAATTAGCTTCTACCACAAGATTCCGCAGACAGCGCAGATCTAGAAGAAAAATGCTCGAGTATTTTTGGTTGGTATTTTAATTTCATCCTTCTCCAAATCAAATAGAGTAATGCGCGAACAAAGTCACTTTCCACAAGAACTTTGGACGGTAACATAATTGTCTTTGGTAAACTATTTACAACTCTATTTGAATCGGATAAGGACGATACTTCTATCATATCGATGGCATGTTTTTCTTTATTTTTCAGCCTAATTTATGTTACCTACCACACGGATAGCACTAACCGCAGCGTCCTTCAGCTTCGTTTGCGTGCCAGCAACCATTATTTAAGGCACAAAACATTTTTTTTTAACTATTCGAAGGCTGGATTTAGTGCACGAGTTGCACGACTGACGGTCAGCGCTGACGGCGGATTAACTAATTAGCGGCATGCAATTCGTTAGCGCCGCTAGTAACCGCGTCCCTTAACTGGTCCGTCGGTCGAGCACTAAATCAACCCTAAAAGAGTTCAAATTAATTTTCACAATATGGCGACGTTTCTTATAAGGACTACAATACAAACTCTTATACTATAATCTTTGATAAGTCTAACAAACAGGACAGGCAGACGTAATGTTATTATACTATGCTAATTAAAAGAAAGGCCATGACTGATGAAATTCCTACCAATGCATGAACATCATGCTTTAACCTCTCTTATGCCGGAACGCGGATCCGCGCGACGAAAACAATAGATTTCTATTGTGTCTGGTATTTCCCGGCATACGACAGCTTAAAGGTTGAACCTGATCAGGCAGCACAGAATAGCATTTTTTCCCGCTCCATCATTTTCTTTTGCTCAGGAAAGTCATTTGCTAGAGGGAGAAAGTTCGAAAGGCAGCGTGCGATCGTCTCAGTCTGCCAGATGAGGCTCAACCCTAAGGGTGACCGCATATCTATCCGCGGGGAAGGAGCCGAAGGAGGCGAACGAAACGAATTTCCTTTTAATTCTTCCGACGATTCGTCCGATTCGTCGCGGATAAGTGTGCGAGGTGACATAGAATTTCATAAAACCAATTCTAAAATTCGATTCTTTCGCCTCCTACGGCTCGTTCGCCTGATAAATGTGCGTACACTTTAAGTGAATGCGGGTATCGTCACGCCTCCATTATAGCAGAGTGAACCACATGCTACCAATGTTAACTAGACCCGTAGCCAGGATTAGTGTGATGGTGAAAGGAGGATTCTTTCGGCAATTTTGAGGATTTATAATACCGAGGATGAGCTACAGAGACGAATTTGAGTATAAGCAAAGTATATAAAACACTATTTCTCCCCTCCGGACGGAAAGCGTCAATTTTCGTCCTGCTGCGCTAAACGAAGTTTCCGCTTTCCACCTCGGTCGAGGAGAAAAATAGTATACTAACCTCGGACAGTAAATAAGAAACAATATCTGAGACCTTTCTTACTTTTCTGTCCTCGGTGTGTAATCTACTATATGGTGGGGAAGCTTCAAAGCTCACAGCGTGCGATATCGACGAGCCTTCAATATTGCAGACAATAGCTAGGCTAGGCGTGATATTCGGCATTGTCTATGGTTTACCTCACCGTAGTATGGTATTGAGGTAAAAATACACTCTAACCCACACCCCTTCACCCCCGCGCGCAACGCACGATTGAACTGTCGCTGAGACTGACAACTTTATAGGTTTACTAGTGTTTTCCCGCGACTTCGTCCGTTTAAATTTTATACCAGATTTTAAGTCAGATCATAAGCTATCAAACAAAAAAAAGTTTCATCAAAATCGGTTCAGTAGTTTTTGCGTGATGCGCGAACAAACAAACAAACACACAAACAAACAGACACAAAATTTCTAAAAAAGGTTGTTTTGGAGTCAGGGATACCTAAAAACCATATCGTAATCTTTTTATTTGGAAATATCTTCATTGTGCAGACACACTTCAGTTACAGTTTTATAATAGTTTAGATAAACTGTTCGTGCCTTTGATTAACTATGTGTCAAGATAGAACCTCACGCTATTAAAGTAAGTACAAAAAAAATGGGCCGACTTCTGTGTTCGTGTATATGGATAGGGTTTAGCGGCATAATCTGGTCACAATTTTTTCGACGCTTTAGCTTTTAGCTTCGACTGTCTATCTTGAATAACTTATCAAAGGTGCGTGCATGGATCTGTTTTAATTGGTATAAACTCCAACCCGAATTCAGTCTCTGAATCTCAGCCTAAGACATAGAATAATGCTTTCTAGGCGCCACCTGGCTCTGGGTTCCTCGGGCTCCATTGATTTCAAGGTAGTTTTCCATTCTACCCCCTACCTCCTAGCTTATCGCACTATCGTCTCTGCTTGAGCGCTATGAGCTCGTCCAGCTGTTGCTTGTAGAGCTGGGTCACGTCCTGCAGGTCCAGCTTCACCTCCTCCAGCTGTTCCTCCTTCTCCCCGTACATCTGCAGCAGCGCGTCGTATTGCTCTTGCACCGTCTGCCGATAGGAACAATAATTGTCAAATTAACATAAAAGGATAATGCACGCCTAGGCTAAAAATTCTAGCGAGAGTTTCCATTGCAGCTCCAGAGTCATATAATGTTAATGTATGTATAAGGTACGATTTATACCTACCGGCCCGGACGGCATTTTATAATGCGGCTGCAATGTGGGCGTTAGGTATTGATGAATTGAAACGGTATGTCTCGTGTTTAGATGTATATTGCGCATCAGAGTATAATGAATATTACTTATATACTAACTTATGGCTATGTGTGTGTGGGGGGTTAGGCACACACTACACCTCCCCCGCTAATTTACAAAAAAAAAATTGTTTAGTTAAAAACAATTTTTTTTTTTTTATAATGCCGAAATTCAAAAATATTCAATATTCAGTCATTCATTCTTTTGTGTTATCTCAATTTTATGTAAGCAATTTTTAATAATACGAATGTAATAGATCGATCATACTAGGCGTAGGCATACCTACTAAATAAATTTTTATATTAAACCCAAAAAAAATGTCTTGTTATTGACACAATGATACAAAAACTTTCGTTACTTTTTACATACATTTTTTTTTAATACGAACGGCACGAACTTTTGTTTCTAGCACATTTATAATCTTATTTTCAAGGCAATACAATGTTTATCTTATAAGCTTATTTAAACCAGCTACTATCATTTGTCTTTTCCGCCAAAGATTTAACAATAGTAAAAATAAAACTTATTAATTGGTACATTACATAATATCAAGACGCATTGTAGACGACAAAAAATATATTTTTCTCTTAATATAATAAATATAGTATTTCTCAATTTTATTATATCTCAAAATAGTAAAAATAAAACAGTGTTTCAATATTCAAAATAATTGAAACAAATAAATTTTAATCCTAATTATCATATCATCGTTTTTATCGTCATGCATGTCATTTTTCAAATCAAAGTCCTATTTAATATCTCCCTTTCTCTTACATACTTTTCATAAGTAACATTTCACATTTAAAATGCATTTATTATATTTATTGGTCAGGCCTGCCATATTTTTATTTAATATTTATTTTATAGTCGACTTTATTTATAGTGTAAAAACACTTGGTACTTTTTATTACTATTATGGGCCATTTTTTAAGACTTTTATACGTCACCAACTATCCTCACAGAGAAAAACTCGTTTACTGCTATGATCGAATGAAGGATTTGTACCCATTAGTACCTTTATTTATTTATTTAAATTAATAACAAGTCGTTTATAGCACAGTCCCTCACAAAGTCCGATGTGGATCATCATGATCGGGTACATGGCTCGACTTTTAAAATGTCTATATAATTTATTTATATAAACTTTTCCATCAAATCCTTCTTCGAACACATTCATAATTGAATCCTTTGGTTGACGAGATTCTGAATGGGTCACATTTGGGTGATCAGTCCACTTGTCCCCTTAATCCAGTAAACCAAAGTATTCCCCTTTTATTTACTCAGACGAGTAACTTTCGAACTCATACAAAACCTTTCATATTTAGTTAAACTTTTCTAAAATACCAAACTCTGTCAGTTTCTCCAAAAACCATTTAACTTTCCTTTAATCCTTTTCAATACTAACATTCCAAACCATTCTTCCTATTTCCTATCAAAATAATAAATAAGTCTAGTCCAGTAAAAGTCATATCCGTGTTCTAATTGATAGCTATAAGTTTACTTCAAAACTCTCTGAGTTAAAAAAAAAACAAAACATTAAAATCCAAACGTATCAAATCAAATCATTCACTTTCAAAATTTAAAACTTTAGAAAAAGAGACCGATGCTTCATGTAATATGATAGAATTGATAACAAGACTACGATATTATGCCGAGTTGCGACCTGCATTCCAGTTGCAACTCGTCACAGAGGCATCAAAATACAAGTCTTACCTAAATGTAGAGTTGTTCATTGAATTGGTATCATATTTCTGATTCTACTAAACTGTTAGAATGCGAATTAATTTATGTAAACTAGTTCCTAATGTCTGATTTTACAAGGTTTAAATTTGTGTTACTGTTAAAATAATATTAGTTTATAAAAAAAAAACTCTGTATAAATTCTAATCTGATTTTCTTAATAAACAAACAATAAAATATACCTATCTATCTTTTTGAAAAATTTTATAAAGACTAATATGCAAATCTTTAATTTACTCTTGCTTTTGACTGAAATGAATTAACTATCAATTCTTTATTTCCAAGATCCGTTCTAACGCACACAGCTAATATTTAAAAAAAAAATTTACCTGATGAACTCAAGTTATGATTATGTTATGTCGTCTACAAGCGTATTTTACATTTATAATTATGAAATTTATACTATAAAAACTTACTAGGTACAAAAATCTATTTTTATTATATTTTTCGAAGAAAGGAGAATTGTAAAAAAATATGTAAATAGTCATTTACAGTTCCAATTCCTTGAAATATTTGTTAAACCAACCGATTCGTAAAAATGTTTATAGAATTTATTGTAGTTACCTATTGTAATTTTTTTTTTTTTTAAATTGTGTTTAACTAAACCTGATATTCCCGAAACTTGGTGATTTCCTTGCGAAGGGCACGAAGTAGGTACACCCGGCTGCATCCACCTCTGACACCATCATCACCCGGCAGCCTGGATGTAAACTTCGCTTCGCGCCTGGACTTTTTCCTTCTCTTCTGTATTTTCATCTTTATTTTTGTGTTCTTCTTAATCATTTTCTTTCTTCAATAAAAGTTTTCTTCCATAATATGTTAAAATTGTTCACGCTTGATTTTCTTCAATAATTTAATTCCTTATTTAATTTCATGTTTCTTAAATAATATTTCTTGATTTCTTCATTACTTCAATAAAATTCTTTTTACTTATTAATTTTCAAAACTAATTCTTCTTTCTTCTTAAAATAATGAACAAAAAACTTCCTTCTTCTCCAAAAACATGTTCTTCCAATCTTCTCTTCATAGGTTCATTTTCGCCTTTGTTTGTTTTTTATCTTCAAATCTTCATTTTTCGCTCTTTAGTAACTTATTTTCTTTTTTCAAACCAGTTACACAGCACTGCCAAAGGCAGCACTGGCAAGGTCGCCATGCAATGTGGGCGTTAGGTATTGATGAATTGAAACGGTATGTCTCGTGTTTAGATGTATATTGCGCATCAGAGTATAATGAATATTACTTATATACTAACTTATGGCTATGTGTGTGTGGGGGGTTAGGCACACACTACACGGCAAAGGATATTGAAATGTGTAAACAGGAATTACAGTTCATAATTGCATGCAACTTATGCATATTTTCTCCGTTCGCATTCCGCGACGCGTCGCGACGGCCATACGGCTCCGTAACGGCTGCCGCGGCACGCGTAAGGCTCCGTTCCGGGCTGGGCCGATGCGGGCCGGTAGGTCTGAATCGTCCCTAAAAGTGCTTGCAGGTTTGCAGGTGAGCGACTGAATGCGACTACAGACGGCCGACCGTTCTAATAACGAGGAAATACAGATGAATGTTCCCACATTGAACTTCGCTCATACCCAATATACTCGTACGCACCCTGCACTCGTCGCGGTCTGCCTGCAGCTTGGCGAGCAGTGCTCTCGTGGTGTCCCGCTCGTTGCGCAGCGTGGTGACAGAGATGACAGTATATACGCACCCTGCACTCGTCGCGGTCTGCCTGCAGCTTGGCGAGCAGTGCTCTCGTGGTGTCTCGCTCGTTGCGCAGCGTGGTGACAGTGTCGGCAAGTGCCCGCAGCTCCCCCTCGCGGCGCGTGAGTGTGGACAGAGTCTGCTCCACACACATGGCCGACGCGGGTGTAGGGGTCGACGTACCATCCTCCTGCAATATACACGCTCATTAATTAGTACTTTATAACGTAGAAAGAGTTATGGTATAGTAAAAACATTGAATTAAAATAGTAATAATCGCGAAAACGAGACAGGTTTATCCGCTAATTACATAAACACGATCAACACTCAGTTGCTGAAAGGCTCATAAAAGTTAATCCTCCATTAAATCTCTTGCTGTCACTTTTTGTCTTGTTGACATAGTAAAGGCTAGCAAGAGATTTAATGGAGGATAAACTCTAATGAGCATTTCTGCAACTGACACTTAGACGTGCAATTTGCCGCTGACTTTTTCTCAAGGCCAAATCGCCAATAAACCAAATAGCAAACGTAAAGGCAGAAGGCAAATCTCAGATTTTTCATGGAAATTAAATCTGCGATAAATTGCTGATCTAAATTGTGTTAAAACATTACTATGTTGTTGTTTGTTTAGTGAAAAAATATTTAAGTTGTGGGAAAACGATAACACAAAACCGATCTCACACAACGATCGAAACAGGCGCACACACACATTTTTTATTTATTTAAAGGAATTTGTCATCGAGACAGACACCCGTCTGTCGCCGTGTGGTTTGTGATATCCGGCATCTACAAACTAGTATAAAATATGAAATGTAAGTAAACATACGGGTGCCCAAAGCGACGCGGAGAATGAGTCGGACGTGACAGAATGCGGCGGAGATATGTCCCCACGCGACGATACCTGCTCCTGTAACGTTAAAGTTTCTTGTTAAATACAACAATATATTTCATAACTTCATTTGTTAGCCCATATCATCCCACTGCTGGGCAAAGGAGTCTCCATTAATCCTCCAAACATCGCTGTTCTGGTCAAACTCTGACCACTTGTCATCGAAACCATCCACACGGATATGGAAAGATCGTCGCGTCACCTTGTTTAGGACCTAACGTGACTTCCAAAACGCGGAGGCGCTCGAGATGAAATACTATTAAAACGGTCGCCAAAAATAGCTTCGTCCTGCAATCGATCGTTTGTAATTTCAAGTACATCGGCGCTTATGGATGCGGCCGGTGATGCCGTCCGTGTGGCAGAATACTGGTGTCCGTATAGCTAGCGTACACATGAAAGGGATCAGGCTAGGATTAGTCTCAAAAAATAGTGCCTAATTAGTACCTAGGTCAAATAAATAGTGCCTCTATACTTTACGAGATATATATTTTTTTTACCTGGTACGCTAGCTTGACGTCAAGGTAGCGTACACATTTTCTGTGGCAAAAATGGCTTGCGTTACAGCAACGATTTTACACTCAAAAAATAGTACCCAAATAGTGCCCTAGGGCCTCCAAAATATCATGAGGCTAGGTCTTCAGGGAACGGAGATATAAATAAGTCTTTTGAATGAAACACGGAGCTGGCGTTGCGCTAGCGTTCACACGATTTCATAAAAAAGTTTTTACAGAAGGAAACGTTTCTTTTTATAAAAACTACATCAAATAAATAGGTCCTCAAATAGTGCCTCTGCCAGTACCAATATTACAAGTAAAAGAATTGACTTTCAAGAGTACCTGTAATATAACGTATCTCTTCTTCTCTGTGTCCAGAGCGTCTCGTTCCGCCGCCAGCTGATGCTCTGTCTCACTCAGTCTTGTCTTCAGTTCTGTTATTTGCGTCTCATGATCCGCTCTCACCCTATCTAGTTCACGGGTTTTACTGAAAAGTTAAAGGAAATATTTAACATTAATTGAATAGAAACTTGTAAAACATGGGTAATTTGCTGCGTGGTTCTACATACATACATATGCTCACGCCTATGTCCCACTACTGGGGTAGGCAGAGACAATAGATCGCCACATGCTACGATTCTGAAACACATCTTTCGCCTCCTCAACATTCATAACTCTCTTCATACAAGCTCGTCGGTTCCGGGTAGGTTTTATTTGGCCCTTCTTCAGTACGCATCATCCTTTTCTTCCCGTGGGTATTGGACAAGCCAACTATGGGATAGATAATTCTGGCAACCTCTTAAGGATAGTTTAGCTTCAACATATACCTGGTGAGTTGCTCCTCTAAGACCTGCAGTTTCTCGACGTATATCTGGCACTGGGCTGATATCTCCTCCAGCTGGGCCTGCGAGTGCTGCAGTAGACCCTCGGATGTGGTCAGACGGTCCACGAGGGCCTGGTTCTCTTCGCGAGTGAGACGCTCTCGCTCAACCGCCTTGGCGAGCGAAGTTTCTGCATCAGCTGGAAAAGTTTAGGATAATTTTCATGATTACATTTTTTATGTTTAGCGCAAATAAACAGCTCATGATTAAGAGAATAGACGGGCTGAAATTCTAAATCGGAGAATAGGTAACTTTCCCAACCGTATACATATTTGTCCGATCCGCCCCACCCATACACCCACGGACTAGAGTGCGAAAGAGACAACTGCGGCTAGGACCGATTTTATCTACATAAAATCGACGAAAACAGCATTTCGCATTCCCCTGTTTTCTCCTCCAAAACTAAACCGATTTTAATAATTCTTTCAAGAATAATATGAGAAAGACTTTGGTTATGGCTGGATGTCTGAAAACAAGCTGTAAAATTGGTCATTTTCGAAGGTCCCTAGTTCATAAAGTAATTAATTTATGTAAAAAAGCAAAACATAGGGACATAGCAGAGATAACATTGATGTTATGGTAAAAAAATGATTGATCTGGTGCGATCCATTCCATCCATCCGATTATCCAGGGAGAAAACAGGGGAATACGTTTGTATGGAAAAAACGGTACTCGCCTATCCTCTTAATGTTTATGAAAATTGATATAACGACTAACGACAGTCGAATAGTTAAAACGTAACGTGTATTGCTCTAAGACGAGGATACGAAATCCTATAGCAATACTTGATCGTCCTGGAATCTGGATAAGCAGGTGCCAGTTCTCTGTCTAGAGCAGATCGAGCTGAGCGGCGCTGTATTATTATCGTCGGTGAGCAGACAACACCGCACAAATCGAGATTTGGCGGTTCCGACATTAGAGTTTCATTGGGTGCAGTTTTAATACGTGCTTCCTGTAAAAATGACAGGCGCGGTGTTGTTTGCTTACCGACGATATGTAGAACAAACAATAGTGCTCATTGCATTGTGTGGCTACCCTCGTGATTTTTGCGACGTGAACTTGGTCCCTGTTCAGAGCGGAGCTAGAGTCAAGACTCAGGCTCCTGGGAGTGAAGCGCGTGCCTGTTCTCTGTCGAGAGCGGAGCTACAGTATATGTACAGAAAAGACTCGCCGTACTGTGTGACAGGCACTTGCGACGTGAGCCTTGTTCCTGTTCAGAGCGGAGTTAGAGACAAGGCTCAGACTCCTGGCAGTAGAAGTAGCGTGTGCCTGTTCTATGCTATCATAGAGGCGACACTGTGTGTATGAATGGAAGAGACTCACCGCACTGCGTGGCCAGGCTCCTGGTTGTTGCGGCGTGTGCCTGTTCCCTGTCGAGAGCGGAGCGCTGCAGAGCGGCGAGCTGTGCGAGTAGCTGTTGGTCTGTATGTATCAGAGGCTACTCACCGCACTGCGTGGCCAGGCTCCTGGTTGTAGCGGCGTGTGCCTGTTCCCTCTCGAGAGCGGAGCGCTGCAGAGCGGCGAGCTGTGCGAGTAGCTGTTGGTCTGTATGTATCAGAGGCTACTCACCGCACTGCGTGGCCAGGCTCCTGGTTGTTGCGGCGTGTGCCTGTTCCCTGTCGAGAGCGGAGCGCTGCAGAGCGGCGACCTGTGCGAGTAGCTGTTGGTCTGTATGTATCAGAGGCTACTCACCGCACTGCGTGGCCAGGCTCCTGGTTGTAGCGGCGTGTGCCTGTTCCCTCTCGAGAGCGGAGCGCTGCAGAGCGGCGAGCTGTGCGAGTAGCTGTTGGTCTGTATGTATCAGAGGCTACTCACCGCACTGCGTGGCCAGGCTCCTGGTTGTAGCGGCGTGTGCCTGTTCCCTCTCGAGAGCGGAGCGCTGCAGAGCGGCGAGCTGTGCGAGTAGCTGTTGGTCTGTATGTATCAGAGGCTACTCACCGCACTCCGTGGCCAGGCTCCTGGTTGTAGCGGCGTGTGCCTGTTCCCTGTCGAGGGCGGAGCGCTGCAGAGCGGCGAGCTGTGCGAGTAGCTGTTGGTCTGTATGTATCAGAGGCTACTCACCGCACTGCGTGGCCAGGCTCCTGGTTGTAGCGGCGTGTGCCTGTTCCCTCTCGAGAGCGGAGCGCTGCAGAGCGGCGAGCTGTGCGAGTAGCTGTTGGTCTGTATGTATCAGAGGCTACTCACCGCACTGCGTGGCCAGGCTCCTGGTTGTAGCGGCGTGTGCCTGTTCCCTGTCGAGGGCGGAGCGCTGCAGAGCGGCGAGCTGTGCGAGTAGCTGTTGGTCTGTATGTATCAGAGGCTACTCACCGCACTGCGTGGCCAGGCTCCTGGTTGTAGCGGCGTGTGCCTGTTCCCTCTCGAGAGCGGAGCGCTGCAGAGCGGCGAGCTGTGCGAGTAGCTGTTGGTCTGTATGTATCAGAGGCTACTCACCGCACTGCGTGGCCAGGCTCCTGGTTGTAGCGGCGTGTGCCTGTTCCCTCTCGAGAGCGGAGCGCTGCAGAGCGGCGAGCTGTGCGAGTAGCTGTTGGTCTGTATGTATCAGAGGCTACTCACCGCACTCCGTGGCCAGGCTCCTGGTTGTAGCGGCGTGTGCCTGTTCCCTGTCGAGGGCGGAGCGCTGCAGAGCGGCGAGCTGTGCGAGTAGCTGTTGGTCTGTATGTATCAGAGGCTACTCACCGCACTGCGTGGCCAGGCTCCTGGTTGTAGCGGCGTGTGCCTGTTCCCTGTCGAGGGCGGAGCGCTGTAGAGCGGCGAGCTGTGCGAGTAGCGCGGCGGCTCCGCCGCTGTTGGTCTGTGCGGCGCGCTCCTCCAGCGCGGAGCAGAGCGCGCGCGCCTCGTTCAGTTCCCGGCGCAGAGCCTCCGAGCGCGACACCCAACGCTTCTCCTCTGCAATGGTTTGTTTTTCATTTTTTTAAGGGACGTCCATTACAAGTGGCGACGTGCTCACTCCCAGTCACACTGGACAGAGTTTCGATACTACAATATAAGTCTTTTCTAGTAATTCTCTTTCTACGAATGGTACAGACTTCTCGACTCACCCTGAACCAACTCAGCCCTCAGCAGCTGGACGTCAGCGCGTAGTCTAACGCACTCGGCCTCGGCGCGCTGCTTGTCGCTCTCCAGCTGTGTGTGGGCCGCTTTGTTGCGCTGCAACTCAGCGCTGTTCCGCTGCAGCTCCGTGAGCTCCTGCCGCGCCGCGTCGAGCGATGTACGCGTGCTTTCTAGCCGCTGCGTTGTATCGTCTAATGCGCTTTTTGTCTGCAGAAGATATTGTACAAAATGGAATAAAAAATTTCGTATTAGCAAACATACACACACACAAGCCCGGGCCTCCGGTATGGGGACTGCAGTTTGGAGTTGGAGAAAGACAGAAATAGTGTCAACATAATTGCGAATTATCGAGCTCGCTTCGCTCTCTCATTGTAAGTAGTAAAATCACAATGTCGATCTACGTCCATGGAGGGAAGGGGCGCCTATCTCAAGTTTGTGCCACGGCTCGAAAAAATCGTAGATATTGATTTCTGGAAAGTCCGGGCCGGGAGCAGGGGGCCTCATTTAGTTTTGCCGCCCCGAGCTTCCTTAGTCCGCCTCTGACAAAAAGTGACCGCAAGAGACACACAGTTGCAGAAACAGTAGTTGCAATAAATGAACTTTGAACGCTCATTAAGGTGTGGTCAGTTTCGGGACTCGCCAAAATTCGCTTTTTTGATTCCGTTTCTACCATTCAAAATTAAATAATTTTGATTTGAATGGGATATATGTCACAGTTGGGGATATTTCCTAGGCAGGTAGGTTATTCAGTACACGATTGGAACAATTTGGCTCGATAGAAAAATATCTCGAAGTTACCCCTTTTTCTTAGTTTTAATCTCGTTATATATCTAGAAGAAACTGTATTTACGCAAAAAAAATACACTATTATCTTGGTCATAACATAAGCTAGGCACCTAGGTCCTTTTTGTTTACTTTACTTTATATACTTTAACACAATTCCAAAATATCTATGAAATTTCAAGTGTCTCGCCATTTTACCGCCGGCCATTTTGCCCTAAGACGCGCGGAAGCGCTTAAAGAGGTAAGACCTATGTCAAACTTTCCTTCAAATATAATGTCGCATTTTACATCATTTTCGGCTTTTTTATGAATTAATATCTGCCTAAAATATTTCGAATATTCCTCAGATTGTAAATAATAGCTGTTAGTATTGTAGATGTAACTAATTTGTAACTATTTTTTGAATTGTAAATGTTTGTAGGTACAATGACAGTGCCACAGCTTACGAAATACCTTTCAGCAGGACAACACTGACACCTGCTAAATAGATATAGTAAAACTGTTTATATAGCGGGGAAACTAGTGTTCACGGGTTTATTTGTTGTAATTTCGTTGCGAACTCTCTTAAATACGTGTAGGTACCTACAAAAAAAACGTCTGCGTAAAAAGTCAACTTTAAATAAAAACTGAAAAGAAAAAAATAAATCCAGTATTCTAGAATTCTGTTAAGTAATATTGAAGCGACTTTCACAGTCGGGACATATTAAAAATTCTAGACCGAATAAAAGTTTCCGAATAATGGGTCCCGACTGTGAAAGTCGCTTGAATATTACAAAACAATTCTAGACTACTGGACTTATTTTTTTCTTTTCAGTTTTTATTTGAAGTACACTTTTTACACAGATGGGTTTTCGATTTCTTAAAATAATTACATCATGCACCCATGTATGGGCCGTCTGGCTACATTGTGATATGCATGTGATAGCTTTGTGATACGCATTATAATATGATAGAAATACAATCCAATTGCAAAAATTGCCCTATATAAAGAGGTTTTTTGTTACAAAATATTAAAAGTAATTGACAACTCGAAGTAATTACAAATAGCGCAGTTTGCAATTAGTACAAAAAAAAGATCTTACAGTGACTCGAGTTTTTGGCGGGATTTGGTAGCTGACGTTTGGAGTCCTCATATTTCTTTTTAATTATTTGTTTATAGTGAGTTTTGGTTCGTAAAATTGGTGTTGTTTTGCGTACCTAACAAAGTGTCGTGCAAGTGAACAATAATTATAGTTCAGTGAAATATGATGGTGCATGGGTCGTAAACAGGAAAAGCGTTCCGTGATTTTAGCGCGGCAAAGCGGTCGGTTCACCTCTTTCCTCTGGACTTCTCTGCGTTTCCTGTGTCTTTCGATTGTCTCCAAGAACTCCAAAGAACCATCAAAAAATAAAATAAGATTTAGCCAAAAGGTCTAGTAACCAGGTTAGTAAATAAATTAAAAAAAAAAACGTATCATGACTCGTCTGTCACAACGAGTGTCAAACTAAAATAGGTGCCTTTAGACGTACATCCTCAGCTGAGCTTGACCGCGTAGCGATTTTTTTTGTAATAGGTTATTTGACAGGTTTTTAATAACTGTTCTGCGTTAGGGTTGAACTACACATGGCCGCATGCGATCGCATTTTTCCGTCGCTCCATCCTTTTTTGTCACTCAGGAACGTCATTTGCTAGAGCATACAAGATAGACGGAACGCGATCGCACACGGCGTGCTGTTCCGTTCTGTTCCGTCCCGTCTATCTTGTATGCTCTAGCAAATGACGTTCCTGAGTGACAAAAAAGGATGGAGCGTTGGAAAAATGCGATCGCGTGCGGCCATGTGTAGTTCAACCCTTAATCAGTGATGGCTAAGGATTCTGTAGAAAATGAATATTTTACATTCCATTACCAATCCTCATTACAAGCATGGAAACACAAAAATTGGCCATGGGGCGGTTGGTAATGTTCAACCTTATTTCGTACGTCTTTTAGGTTTGTCTCTTTCTTTCAGACCAAAAATTGAATAAAAACTCTTTTTAGTGTACTTTTTAGTGTCTTCTTTTTCCGTACCAAAGTTGGCAAAACGGAACACTTATGGAATCAGCTCGGTGTCTGTCCGTCCGTCCGTCTGTCACAGGCATTTTTCTCAGAGACCGAAAGACATAGGAAGTTGAAACTCGGTACTCGGTCCAATGTCGAAAATGAAGTAAAAAAAGCTAAATTTTTATTTTGGTGGGCAATTTGGGGAGGTAGAAAGGGTAAATTAAAAAAAATCGTTTCTACCCACGGACCTGAAAGAAATACGGACCGAGTCAAGTCCGAGTGTTGCACTAGAAAGATGTGAAGCATGCAAGGTAATACAATCTCGTTTGTTCTACAAGGGACCTACACTCACACAGATGCACTAGCTCTTCCGACGTCAGGTTACCCTAACCTGACCTTGACCTGTCGCCGTGTATACAAAAATGGTCCGTTCAAAAAGAAAAAAAAAACAAGTCCGTAGAAAAAGTTCAAAATATATACGTTTGGACTTTGAACTATTAGAAGTTGAACGCTGTGAATCGAGCGAGAGGGTGAAGTATGTTGTTGTTGTTTCGTCTCACGGCACGCTGCGCCCGCGCCGGCAGCCGCGTCTATGCAGGCTCTCTACCGCACTATTTTGTGTTTGGTACGTAGTGTAGTTATAGGTATATAGGGTGCGTAACATGATATGTGTCGCCGTGTGTACTACCGAATGTTATGTGCGGCGTCATAAAATATGGTAATAATATTACTAAAACTAAATATTTCAACGATTTATTTTGTCGTACAAACGAGATTTCTTGAATTTCATGATGGATATTTTTGTTCGGAAAGGTAAAAAAATGGCGACAAAAATGACATTGAAAAATCAAATATTAAAGATTGAAAAATTGAATCTCGGACGGGACTTGAACACCTTAACCTACTAACCGGAATATAAGCTCTTGACAAAAACTGCCACGGATCACGGAGCCTGCTACGTCAGTAAACGAAATAATTCAACTTATTCCGTCTTAAAGGACGTGACATTGACATTCGGATTAGGTGCCTTTAGACGGACGTTCAACCGTGCGGGATCGCACGCAGGATTACGCTGATGCTGGCGAAAGAACGAGCGTTATTCTGCAATCGCGCGTCATTTATTTTATTATGGTGCCTCTCTTGAAATGTCGGTACAAAAAAGTCACGATTTTTGGGTGGGATTGCAGTTGTTACAAACCCCAGGCTTGTGTGATTACTCGCGCTCTTAGGGCTTGTCCGCAAAGCTATTTTTAATCAATTAGATAATTTAGGACGCTCCCCAAATAGTTCGGTAATTCTGTGTTTTTCAGACCAACAAATTAATAAAGTTTTGAAACTTATGTGGCATGATGCATTTGGGTGCGGTGTTCAAAACTCACAACTCTCCTTCCCCCTCCCCCTGACGCTTCACCCCCCCTTCGTCGTGAAGTTTGTCACCGTTAACAGTTTTTTAATGTTGTTACTTTCTCGTTACTCTATTATAGCCCTCAAAGGTTAAGTCCTATGAAGAAAGTGCATATCACTTATTTTGTGTATAATTTAATGAGGATACCTTTTGCTTTTGACATTTTTTTTGTATCTATTATAGCTTTTGCAAAAAAGATAAAAAACTGTTAACGGGGACAAACTTCACGGCGAGGGGGGGCGGGGGGGGGGGGGTTTGAAGCGTCAGGGGGAGGGGGAGGGAGAGTTGTGAGTTTTGAACACCACACCCAAAGGTATCGTTTTCCCCATACATTGAATACATAGAATTTACTTACTTTAATAAATTACTGTACTAATAAATTAATGTCACTAACTTACGACACACACCAATCATTCATCATCACATTGTGTAGACAATATTAAGATCTAAAAATGCTTTGAAGAATGTTTTTTAAGACTTATTCATGGTTATGATTTTTTCCACCACACGGTGGACCGACGACCAGGTGAAGGCGGCGGGAACCCATTGGATGCGGGCAGCGCAGGATCGGTCGTTGTGGCGATCCTTGGGGGAGGCCTATGTCCAGCTGTGGACGTCCTTCGGCTGAGATATGATGATGACGATTTTTTCCCAAGAGGGCCAGTCCCAGCTTAGGTCGTAGAAAAAATCTAAAAACCTGGAGCGAGCGAAGCAAGCTCGAGTTTTTACGACCTAAAATCTTGAAACGAGCAAATCAAGATCGAGATTTTACTTCACTATGAAAACATACACGATCGAAAACGATACATCAATCATCGATCATCGATTCATCTGTATTTCCGTGTGTACAATAAATGGTTTAAATTAAATACACGAGATTTCACTGAATTCTGGAGCGAGCGAAGCCAGATATTTTGTTATAATAATAACTGGATTTTTCCACCTCATGCCGAAATCGAGCCCCTATTTTTTACTTTTTGCTTGGCAAACAACGGCAACGAACGTGCGGATGGGTGTTTGCCAGTTTTTGTTTGGAGTTTGCTGTTTGTGCCAGTGATCGGCGTCGGTGTCGGTTTTTGCACGAATCAAAGGATGTTCGACAATATACTAGCACGTTCGCCAAGCGTGGGGATGCCTGTTTGTGTTGGGTGTTTGTGTTCGGTGTTTGGCACGTGTTTGGTATTTGTGGCAAACACCAAGCGTATGCAGGCGGCTTTATAGCGATTTATCCACCGACACCTCACTCGACTCGATTTGTGACAAAAAACAAATTTATCCAACCCCCATTTCATTATGTGGGAGAGGGGAGGGGTCGGAAAAAAATTGTTTCTTCATAACTAGGTATTCAATAGGTGAAAAATGAGCGAGTTATTGAGGTGGGGCATACAGAAAAACAGACAGAATGAACGAAAATATAAGGGTTCCTTGTTTGTTTGACTACGGAACCCTAAGTCTAACGGCACACTTGGTGTCGCGTTACGCGGCGGAAGGTTACGTCGCGTAATGCTCAGTCGGCTAGTGTGTCATAGGGTACTTGAAAAGCGTTGCGCGCGTGTCGGCCGAACGTTCCGCCGCGGAACGCTCCGCAAGTTTGTCGTTAAGGCCGCTGTACACATTGGGCCACGGTCGTGGGCCAACTAGTTGGGCCATCGTGTAGAGGCCTAGTTGGGGGTAAGTTGTTAGTTGGCGCGAACATTTGCCGGCCATCCGAATGTTGTCGGTTTTTCGTGTACACATCAAAGGATGTTGGCGCGCTCTTGGAACAGCGTTCACACGTTGGCGTCTGATTCAGTTTGTTGCTATTCGTCAGCAAAGACAGTAGTGTTGCGCGTGAGTAAAATTTACGTTTTCGAGTTAGGTACGATGTCGTGGAAAAGCAATGAGATTTTATAATTTAGGTATAGTAATGTAAAGTCATGTAAAAGTACCTAAATCTTTATTGTAAATTTAGGTTTGCAGGGTTATCATTAATAATATTCGTTTAAATTCAAAATAATCCATTCATAACAAGGTCAAGTTTATAAAAAGCTAGGTCAGGTAAATATCATGAATTGAATTGTTTACTAAACCAAAACCAATTACAAAATAAGTTATAGATACCCCACCTAATCTAGGAATTCGTTCATGCGGTAGAAAAATCTTTTTTAAGTTAGGGACTTTAAAAATGTTCTGATTAAAGTTGAGGGAAACTGGAAGCAGATTGAAAATTTTTTACACAGTCATTACATTATGAACCGAAATGAACCAAAAATGAGTCGATAAATATCAAACGCCGGTACGTCCCACCTCTGGGACGTCCCATTAAACTTAATACAAATAAATTGTATTAAGTTTGAATAGACTGTCAGAGTAGATACGTCCCTTCAAACTCAGTAAAAATTTATGTTCGTTGATTTTGAAGGGACGTATCTATTCAAATAGATCCCTAAAAACATAATAAAAATTATTTTTATTGTGTTTTATGAGACTTCCATGAAGTGGGACATACCAGCGTTTGATATTTATCGACTCAAATAAGAAATCCAAAGCATTCAAATTGCCGCGTCTGCAAGAGATTCCACGTCCATCTTTATTAAAGAGCTAATGCAGAATGATCGGTACACCAATGTGTAAACAGCGACCATTTGGAATTCGTTAGTTGGCCCAACTAGCTGGCCCAATGCCGTGGCCCAATGTGTACAGGGGCCTTTAGACTAAATTCGCGCGATTAACATCACTGTTCGGACAAGGTGAGCTCAAGATGTACTTACGTCTAAAGGCACCTTTTCAGTTTGATTTTCAGCTTGACACTCGTTTTGACAGACGTGTCTTGGAAAGATCGTTTTTTATATTGCTAACTGCGCTATTTGTAATTATTTCGAGTTGTCATAATTTTACTTTGAATATTTTGTAACACAAAACTACTTCATTTATAGCTATTAACGCAATTGGATTGTATTTCAATCATATTCATTTATATTATAATGCGTATAACAAAGCTATCACATGCATATCACAATTTAGTCGAACGGCCCATACTATAAAACGGCATCCATATGCATGTTGTCATTTAACTACATTTAACACACTTGACCAACTTTTTTTATTAAGACAGTTATATTACAATAAATAAATCTGCACTCACATCGTCAAATAGCTTAAATTAATCGAAAAGCCACCCCACATCATATATCGCCCGAAAGTGGCCATTATTCAGGTTGCATAGCCTGCATACTTCACATAATATTAGACCGGAGACCAGTAGTCAAGACCTTTATGACGCAGCCAGCGCTTATCTCGAAAAAGACAGAACTCTGCCCGGCAATAATATAATACATATCTACGCATAATTTCAAACATTGTTATTGGTGTGGTTCGACTGGTATCACTTATGTACTGTGGCATCTTGAAAAATTATGGACACTTTAATATTTACATTTGAAATTCGAATGTTCTCCCCTCAAGCCCCGCACCTCACCCCCTTCATCAGAGCTAAGCCTGGAACTGACGTCGCCTTAAGGTTAATCTCTTGCTAGCTTTTACTACGTAAGACAAAAAGTGACAGCAAGTGATATAATGGAGGATTAACATTAATGAGCGTTTCTGCAACTGAGTGTGAGAGGGATAATGTGCCTCTAGTAGCACTCTATACGCTTCCTATTAACCGTGGATATTGATGGATTATGCTTTTATTCGTCAAATAAAACATGTATTTTAATTTGTCTAAATCAATAAATGAAAGAACGAATACGATCTTTGAAATGAAGCCACGACAAGAGTGTTTTATAAACATGCAAAATAATACATAAAAGTAAACATCCATAATTCCATTGTAACAAAAGTGCATAGAGCACGATAACAGCGTGAGCATGCGGTGATAAGGAAACACATAAAAATAATGTAATTTTATAATACTGTCTAATGCATGAAACGGAATCCAGCACCCCTTTATTTATTATATGTATAAGGTTAAATTGCATATCTGTTACTGAGTACAATTGCATGGTAACCGTGGTAATGACCTCCCGCTCGATCATATGATTCTGAGGTCAATGTCCGCCCGCGCTCGCGTTCTGTACGCAATGCGCGTACATTATGCAGGATAATAATAATTTTGTTAATCATCAATACCAATTATAAACATTGATAATGCAATCGGTTATCATTAACAAGTGCCCTGGTTCAGTTTCGCCAACTAATTAAAAATAACCCTATATATTATTATATCAGCCGTCGCTGTCCCATTGTTGGGCAAAGGCCTCCCTCCGTTCTTTCCATGCGTCCCGGTTTTGCGCTTCGTTAGGCCAGTTCTTCAGGAAGCCATCAATTTCGTCCCGCCACCTTCTTCTAGGTCTACCTCGACGCCGATTTTGTTTTACTGGGGACCAGTTGGTTGTCGTTTTGGCCCATTACCACTTCACACTTCAGATTGGCAGCCTTTAGGCGAACCTTTAGGGGTTGATTTTCGAAAAATCCTTTCTTAGTGCACCCCTAAATCTCCGTAGAATCTATATTCCGAATTTCATGTTTGTATTTTAGCGGTTTAGGTTGTGTGTTGTCTGTTCGTCAGTCGGTCACGGAACTATTATATAAGTATAGATAATGAAATACTGTAAACTATTTGATAAGTACCTGTAGATAATGAAGTACTATAGTGATGAAAACATGTTACAAATTGTTTGTAATTTACATAGCTAACACATTTTAGTATATAATGCTGTACATACTATGATTACGGTAATCGTATCCGACAATCATTGCATTGACAATCCATACATTATCCATAATTATGTTAGTTGGCTTTCTTAGTAGATTCCTCACTGTATTTCTCTTAAACTAGTCCTAAGAAGAAGCAGTCGTAATCTGCAGAAACAATAATCTGTCTACCCAATAAGGGTATAGAGAAAATAGAAGAATATCAGACACTGGGCAATTTCGGTACTAATGAAACGTGGATGTTCTGAGTTTTCTTAATCTATGACTACCCCCTCGAGGAATATAGTCGTGAGCACATGCATGCATACAAGATTACCATTTTGAATACATTATTTTAATTGTAAGTTTGATTTGATAGTTAGATTGTTCTACAGTTCACAAAGCGGACTTACCTCCATGAGTTCAGTTTCCAACTTCTTGTTGGCAGTGGTCAGCCTGTACACGGCTTCAATCTGATTAACTTCCAACTCTTCCTTGGCCGCTATCGATCTCTTCTGCCTGTCTAATTCTGCTGTTTGCTCTGCTATTTTATCTCTGAAAATGTGAAAAAATTGGTATTCCCGTCAGATGGCGGTTTTTGTTAAGCTAAGTCAGACTGTCAGCAAGCCACCCGCTAAAGATAAACAGATGCAGAGAACTTCTCCAGCATTATCCCACTGATAATAAAATTTCATCTTTATGCAATTCAAATAGAGTTGTTAGTAGTGTACAACACTCGGATCACAAATAAAAAACTAGTTACAAAATCAACACTCAAACAAGCGCGGTGACCGCGGCATGATGGCCCGATAAAGCGCTATCACGCCCTAGCTCTTTCTTTTTGCGCGCGAACGAACGAGTTAGCAGGCGCAATAAAACGTTTATCGAGGCGCCATGCCGCGTGCGCAGAAAGTGCACTTAATCAAATATAGGAATGGAAACATCAACACAAAAAAATTTTAAAACCGAAAGTACACTTAAACAAATATTTATGAATCGACTATGGTCTTATCGCGCTATTTCGCAAACAGTAAACATATCAATTCGGGCAAAAATTTACTAAGATTTTATGGGAGCCTAGCGGCGCCCGCGATTCCGTTCGCAAAGACCACTGACAAATACTCATTCATAACTTTTGATTGAGTGAACTGATTGCGATGAAACAAAGACTAAATGTAAATTATAATCCTATCTAAAAATGGTCTTAATCCTTTCTATTAAGTATTAAACACCCAGAATTAATTATTTTGCAAATAATATATCCATCCAATAAACATCCACGCCAAATTTAAAATTGATTATGTACCAAAGCATTACATGGACAACGAGTATTGTGATATCCAATTTTCGAAAAATATACCTCCAAAATGTAGGGGAATTAGCCATTAACTAAACTCAGTTACCATAGTACAGTACATAGGTTATGTATCTGGCCACTTCTTCACAATTCCCGGCAGTGCAAACTTTATATTGTAGTTCTTTGATCGTTCAAGCTATTTACAACTCTATTTGTATGAAATAAGGACGAAATTCGTAAGTTGTTGATGATCACTCACCTCAAACTCTTGATAACCTGTTCATTGTCTTTCTCCTTCGTTCTCAACTTCTTTATAATGTTGGAATGTTGGAGCTGTTGCCTAGCCAGCTTCTCTCCTTCCTCCTGCAGTTGAGCTATAACCTCGTCCTTCTCTTTCAAAGCATTCTCTAGCTCCGAAGATAATTTACGCGACGATTCAGATTTCATACCGTCTAATTGTTTCCTAAGTTGATCCTGAAAATAATGTGGTTTTAATTAAAACATAAATGCAGTACTTACATACATAAACCACACGAGTAAACATACCACAGAGAAAAAGCTTCTAGAGCGCAGCGTATAAAATGATCACGTGACGCACAACGGCCATAGGTTGTCCACTGGAGCTCGCCAGTTCTTCCACAGGTGGCGTTTAGGTGAACTCGTCGGTGAAAGGTCACAAACACCACTGCGCCTTGTAGTATTGTAACTATCGTAGCGCGAATTATGAAGTTTTTTCTCTGTAGTATATTTACTCACGACCGAATTTCCTTTAGTGGTCACAAAGTATGCTGAAATACTAGGTAGGTATGTATTTTTAATAATATTTCTGGATTCAGAAAATGAATTTTGAATTGTTATCCCTTAGTTGCTTCATAGGACATGAAGAGATAACCAGTCGGTGGTCTTTTGAACTGAGAAGTACACCGTAAACAATGAAATTATCTATAATTTACTTATTAGATATTATTGTTTTAAATTTAATTCTCTATCTTGATTGTGATAATCTGCCTTCAATGTGATTAAGTAAATCAAAAAATCATTTATTGAGGACATGTTGACTTATTTTTGTCTAACCTTGATTAAAAGGCTGGTATTTCCTGGTTCATGCCCATTTTATCTTAATTGCCAATATTATCAATTTTCTGCATCAAACGCTAGTTGATCATTGATAATGTAGCCTTGAAATGGATGACTAATTCAATTTTAATTAAATATTTAGGTAATTGTACATTATGTAATTCTTAGGCATTGTCTAGAGGTCATTGTTCAGGGTCAAATTCATCGAAATAAGATAAAAGCATACTAGATGATAGCTCCAAAAAGAAAAATGGCGAAACGGAAGAAAAGTAAGAAAAGATTCAGATTGTTTTACATAAATCTGTGACTTTTATTAGATTGTGATGTTCGAAAAGAAGTACACACCACGACATAATATGAAGCTACGCAAAACCAAAACGATTAAGTACATTATTCACCCAACGCGCGGCCAGCTTATATTGGTTTTGCGTAGCTTGGTGTGTCGCCGGGCCGGGCGTACATTATGTATCCTATTTTGAATAAATATATTTTTGAGTTTGTGTTCTTATTTGACAATTATCCAAAACTTGGTTTTTATGTAACAACTACTACCACCAGAGATAGTAGCCGGGACAAACAGCTTAACGTGCCATCCGAAGCAAGGAATCATCTTTCTTTTTCAGACAATCAGGTGATTCAGCCTGCAATGTCCAAAACCAACTGGGGATTATTATTATTCTAAAATAAAGTTTACCTTTTCTCTGATAGCCTGTTGGAACTTCTTCTCCAACGCAGACATTCGTTGCGTATAATCCTCAGTGATCATATTGATATCTCCCCCCTCGTGCTTAGCAAGCAGCGTCTCCACCTGACTCTTCAAGTCTGCGTTACTCTCAGCCAACTCCGCATTATTCCTACTAACTTCCATTAATCTATTCTCTCTAGCTTCAAGTATTTCTGTCATTTCACACAGTCTTCTCATAAGGCGATCATTCTCCGACCCTTGACTTTCATCGCTCGTGTTACTCTGTACCGAAGCCTCCGACAACTCTCTATTATGGCCACGTATCTTCGTAGCTAAAGACTTTCCTAACACTAAGTCAACTAAATTAGGTGAAGTGGAGCCATCAAATTTGGATTGCTTGAAAGGGTATTTAGCTGGGCTGCTTCGGCAGAAACTGTGGCCATTATCACCGTTTGGGCTTGGAATGATTTCTATGTCGGATGACGTAGCAGTTTCAAGTTCGTCTCCTGATGTATGGCCTGAAGTACGGTCTGAACCGATCTTTACTAAATCGCTTTTACCGTCAGAACTGATTGGGGATGTCCTTTCTTTGACGCTGCCATCTTTTTGTGAAGATTCACTGCTGCCTGGCGCGCTGCATTGCTGTTTTTCTACATTGACAAATGCAGAGCTTTCAGATCTAATCATTTCTGTTGACGATACATTTACATTGTAAAACGATGACGAGTCACTCAACTTTTCCAACAACGTATCCTCATTCTCGCTATCTTTTTTCTGTTCTTCATTAGTAGTGTCTAATATAATACTATCATTATCAGCATTTAACGTTCTATCAGACCAAGAACCGTCATTTGATGAGTTTTCGCTTATCTGCATCTTTTGTGGCATCAACGGTTGCTCTAAATGTATAAATTCTTTATCTAACCCTTTACGTTGTGGTTCCATCCTTATTGCCTTTGGGAAAGGACTGACTGACTTCTCATCAGTGTCTAGGACGGTTGGTGCGGTGCATTCTGAGATAGAATTGTATGACATTGTGTCTTCATCATCATCAGCTACTAAACTGACACTGTCAGCTGTCTCAGCCTTTTCTGTTCGCTCCCCAACTGGAGTAGACTTCTTATCGCTCGAATCTGGTGTTAAATTTGATGAGGAACTACTGTTTTTCTCACTGCAACTGTCGAAACCCAGACATTCTATTGAACTAGGACTGACGAGGCTGTCAGGGAGAATTTCAACGGATTCTGAATTAAGTTTCAGTCCCATACTACTGCTGTGCGACATAGAATGAGCAGACGCTTCTGAATCTGGTGTAGTTTTCAAACTCTGTGACAATACTTCAACGGAATCAGAGCTATTTCGACTAGAAACTAGAGATAATCTATTAGAACGAGACGAACTTCGTCTCTCAGCTTTAGGACTCTCATCTTTGGTTTTTACATTCTTATAATCTACTCCTTCACTATCAGACATAACAAGCTGGCTTTTAGAAAACAAATCATCCTGACTGCTGTATTTAGAGTCGGAAATTACGTTCATGGACTTGGCTTTTGGTGGACGAACAATAGTGGAGTCGTCTGATTTGGGCTGTTCGAAGAACGATCCAGCGAATGAGCCCCAGACGCTCTGCGAGGTGGATTTAGAGGGGCTCTCTGTGACCACAGTAGACTCTGTAACTGGCTCATCTTTGGAACTCTCAGCACTTACAGTTAAGCCCCAGGAGGCGAAGAAATCTGTGTTGTCATTTTGTGATGCATTGGTACTACCTGGGGGCGTTTCACCCTTGGCATGCGTCGGGGACTCCTCCTCCTGCTCTTCCCCGCTCTCATCCTGTATATCCAAAGCCTTATCGATGGTTTTCTGAGCTTCTTTCAAAGCTGTTTTCGCCAAACTCGTCAAACCTGACGTGTCGAACCAATTCATTTTGAGGTCGCATTAGACACACAATTACTCAATATACACTAGCTCCGGATATTAAACTTGCTAAATTATAGTCCTCAAATCGTAAAACAAACGTCTATTGTGAGAAAAAACAAATCAAAATATCACAACATCTCTGGAAATGTGACGTTTCCATTTCGTGTTTTGTTTGGAAATTACAGTTTTTTTTTCATGTCGATTCACAGATAAAACACTACACAATTTTAACAGCTAAATCACTGAAAAAATATAATGTTTTTTATGAGCAAATAACTGGAAATATCACTCTACGATTTAACTTTCGCGTTTCGTAAATGGACTGATTTTGACGTTTAATTATCAAGAAATAGAACGTCAGTTGACCCAAGTGGTGTTGTAGAACCGAAGGGCAATTTTCGCCAAAAACTTCAGAGCTCCAGTGGCGCAATTGGTTAGCGCACGGTACTTATAAGACAGTGTACGTGTGAGTAATGCCGGGGTTGTGAGTTCGAGCCTCACCTGGAGCATATTTTTTGGACATTGTATTTTTCCGTTTTTTAATCATTCTAGATACTTATATTACTTTCGGGGTGGTCAGATTCATTGCTACAACTTCCAAATATCTCAAAACGTATTTTTTTTTATAATAAGAATTTTTTAGATCTTCGACCCACATCAACTTGCTGCTGGGCATATTATGAGCCTCGTATTTTTTATTTTTCGATCTTTCTACAACATTTAATACCTTGCTGGTATGTACCGGTATGGTACCAGATAGTAATCATACAACGTAACGTATTACAGTAGTTTAGTGAGACCACAACAGGTGAGACCCAACAGCATGTATACTTACTTGATTAGTGTGATTTTTATTTAGGGTTATTTTGATCAATTTTGTATAAGACTTGGGAGTCTTATTTATGTTAATTACTACTAATGTCCTAATGAATATGCTATTTATTTTTCATCCAAATGGTTTATAAGGTTAGTGGGAAGATAACGAAAAAGAACTTTATTTTTCTAATAATGTATTCCTATATCTTACAATCATTATAAATATTATAATCTGAGCCTTAAAATTAAATTGGAATTATTTTACAATAGGAAATAGTTCATTTATTTAAATATTAAAAATCACAGCAAATAGTCAAAAGAAAATAATCTAGGTACATTCAAAATAATCTAATGCAATGCACCTAACTTACACATCAAGACGAGAATTAAAATTTTTACAGCTTGGTATTTATTTAAATTCTTTTTTAACCGCTCGCATCCCGGCTTAAGATAACAATTGATTAAATAAATTGATATCGGACGATATCGCGACCGCGGGACTTGAAGGGTTAATACAAGAAACAAAGGCTTACAAAACAGTTCAAAAATATGTGTAAAGTTGTTCAATTATTTTTGCTTCGAATGAAATAAGTCTTATGACTAATAATGCTAGTTTAATTACCGCCATACGACTAGTTTGTTAAACTATAGATATATAACAAAGAAAGTTTCAGTTCTGAATTTACAGTACACCTCGGGGTATAAAGTCGTGAGCATATGCATGCATACAGAACAAAGAAAACGAGTAGTAAAATACAGGGTGTAAGGAAAAGTATAATTAACCATTAATCATCATCAGTCATGTACCTACTTCAAGAGTGTACACACACTGTAAATATGGATCTCCTGCATAATAACAAAAGTGTTTGTACGATTTTCTTACTAGGAAATTTCTGATATCAGATATACTTGCTATTTATGAAGTCTGATGTTTACAATATTTTCTCCTCACACTTGAACAATATGTATAAATATTATGAATTTAACATTGATCTCTTATTATAGCATATACCAATGCCTGTACCTTGCCTGTACACATCCATAGGACAACCATTTTGTTTGCATCAAAAATAATTAAATGAATAGTCCATTGCACATTTAATTTACCTTCTACATTTTAAAGTTTGATCCGTATGTTTTCCGTAACCACAGCAAGCCCAAACATCGGAGAAACATTTACGATGTGCCTATCAGATGTGTATTATCACCGAATCTGATTAAGGTACCCACGTGAACTCGCGACAATCATCCCTTTTCGAGTCGTCAGAAACTATGCTACAACTACCAACATTCAAGATGGCGTTGCTATACGGCCCGGTATCCCGCTCGCACGCGCGTGACTATGAATGTGCTTCTTGCTCGGCTCCCCAGTTACCCTCGAAGTGCGGGGTGAGGTGCGGTATATGAAGTTAGTGAGGGGCAGGGTTGGTCATTATGTATGTAGTACCGACTATCATTAAACTATTTTATATTCTGTGATCAAACCTTATAAATACATCATTTTGTTTCTCTCTTGTGGGCTAAGGGTAAATTCAGATCAGGCGGTAAAATGTTCGTATAATAAACTCAACGACAATTGAGATAGAGTTGAAAATAGATAAATTCCTGTGACTTGTGTTCGCGTTATCCCTTACTGCCCGAGCAATTTTCCGCCCGATCTTAATTGACCCTTAGACGCAAGAACCAAAATGGCCGTATATTAACAACTAGAATGTATTTAAACGACTCCCGTCCCGGCGGTGGTGGGCGGCGCCTGCTGCGGGAACATGAAGGAGGTCGCGTTCTGCAACAGTTGCTTCCGCACGAAGTCGGAGGTCGCCGAGCCGAGGTTCTCCTTCGCGCCGAACTTGCACTTTATGTACCCGTAGAGATTCGCTCCCGTCAGCGTCAGCGCTATGAGCACCAGGAGCTGTTGGCAGAGCAATGTACGGTTCATTTATTGAAGACAATATTGACTTACCAACTACAGGACGTTGAGTCCGCCCTCAAAGTGTCCGAACCAACACGAGCAGCAAATCGTATAAAGAGAAACAATTAGGCGACAGTCTTCGTCTGATCGGCCGACTACTCGCACGTATACAGGTTGTAAGGAAAAGTATCATTAACCATTAAACCACATACTCTACCCATCAAACTGAACAACTTTTACTATGGGAGCAAACCTATCAGAACAAAAAAAATCTGCCATCTCATAAATTTAAGTTGAGTAGGCGATGCAGTTTAGTATGGAAAAGCTGATTTTTTTTGCGCTGGCATGCTCCCATAGTAAAAGTTGTTCAGTTTGATGGTTAGAATATGTGGTTTAAAGGTTGACGATACTTTTTCCTTACACCCTGTATAATACCTTGGCGCCATGGGGTAAAAACAACGCAAGCAAAATGAAAAAGAATTTCAACTATTTTCTATGGTTTTTGTTGGTTCATATTACTTTACTACACACACTTAGGTTTATGTAGGTTAGTCTAAGACACTTTTTTCGAGAATTTTGTACTAGACCCAGAGTCCATTATTTTGTGTTAATAGAAGACAAGGATAATATTCTATGAACTTGAGTCGATTGACTGACAGTAACCCGGACGATTATAATGTGAAAAGTCAGATTAAAATAATTGGGCCACTTTTATGTAAGTACCTAAATCAATAATATATTAAGTATTGTTAAAACTTAAAACATTATTGTTTATATAAAACAAAACTGCGATTTAAATCTATAGTGAACTTAGATTGAGACTTACACCACAGATTATTTAATAGTTACTACCGTAACTTATACTAAAACAGCATAAAATCAGGCAACATAAAAATTATGTGCACGTACCATCCACTTAAACTTGAGTCCGAAGAGGCAGAAGATGAAGAATGTTGACCAGATGGCGGGGCACAGGATGAGACCCATCCAGAACAGTCTGCTTTCATTTGGGTTCACTCGGTTCTGAAAATTATTACAGAAGCAATGAGACACTACTAAAACCTACCATAGAGACAATCAAATAAGCATCAAAATGCAGGATCATAAGAGAAAGAAAATGAGATGATGAGATCTTCTTCAGAAGATTTTGTATGTTTTCTGTGTGCAAAAAAAAGTGTGAATATAATATTATATTAGGACGACAAATTTTTCTAATTTCAAACTTTGCGCTTTAGGAACGACGAACTAACATACGCCTTATGTCAATGTGCAAAGCCATGTATGTAAAGCATGACCAGGAATATAAAAACCTGGTTTGGGGGCGCTGCAATCGACTGTCACCTTTAATGTTAAGTGTTCCAAGTATAAAAATTTGTTCCAATGATTTTCCGCAACATGGCGAGGTTTTTTATATTTCTGGTCGGGCTTTACTTATTGCAGCTGTTAAACGCAAGTGACCGAGCGCGCTATACCGCGCCTCAGTTAAGTTGGACGTTAGATTTGGAGGGCTGTTCCTCCCCCGCCCCCCCTCCCCTTGCCGCATAACTGAGGCGCAGTATTGGCCAACCGATCACCTTCAGTTTAAAAAATTGTTAAAGTCAATGCATAAACACCCTAAAACTAAACGTAGTCAATTATGTTACCTGCTTGGATTCAAACACCCAGTGAGACTTGCCATCGTCATCTACGTAGTTCCACCATCTCAGCCCCACTAATAGTCGACCTGGAAACATTAAACATCATTTTAGTTTAGCTTTGGGTCAACCCTGGCATGGTGTCCCATCCCATACAAATGAAATTTTAGTTTAAAAATTGCAATATATGGCGTCATGGTATCG
The DNA here is from genome assembly GCA_963693445.1 of Agonopterix heracliana. NCBI lineage: Eukaryota > Metazoa > Arthropoda > Insecta > Lepidoptera > Depressariidae > Agonopterix > Agonopterix heracliana. The sequence goes on from OY856319.1 coordinate 18,643,030, forward strand.
ATTTGTAATTAATGTTTACGTAAACGTGTAAATTGTTACTAAAAGTACATGATCTGACTACAAAAAAATCTCATGAGCCTCGGAAATTCAAGCAATTTACTTTGCCCGAAGACTGCCCGAGTTACGGCAGTCGCGTTTCATTGTTAAATGAAAATGAAAATGAAAATGATTTATTGTATATAGAATTCGGGTAATACAATTTGCAGTTAGTCACATATTTTTATCAGGCCCTCCAAACCCTACCTTTTCAGGTGTACATACATTTACAAATAGCAAAGTTAAATCTCACACAATAATAAATCAAACTAAAAAAATGTCATAATTAAAATAACTTTAAGATGTCAATAAAATTATCTACCTACGTTGTAATTATAAAAATAAATAAAGAGTGTTAAAATGAATTACAATAATAACGTTTGACGTTGGGCATCTGTACTGTATAGTATTATATAATCTGTGGCCATGGCAATGCTTAGCTTCTAATTCAATTCAATCAATACTGCTTCTAACTACCCACTGCCACTAAACAAGACTCTCGCAAAAAATTCACTGTAGTAAAATAACCAGAAATGGTATTTTTGAATCTGGCACTTTCAAAATAATGATAGAATGATGCATAATCTCACTCAATCATAATTTTGACATTTTCTACTGCTGATTTGAACATGAGACTATCAAACATGGCACTCCAGGCAGCAGAACAACTCACCACTAATATTCTTAACGGTCCAGAAGTCAGCGGACAGAAGCAAGATGACAAGTACGAAGCTAGCGATGAAGGAGTCGGAGAACCAGCCGCACAGGATGTAGACCACCACCGCTGATGCTCGGAATATTAGGTGGAAGAATACTATGTACGGGTGGCTGGAAACATAGTGGTAACATACAGGATAAATTTACAATCAGTGCAGTAACTTTAACCATGCATGCTGTATATTCAACAAACTGAACAACGTTGACATGGGAGATATTTCCGATATCACAAAAATAGCCCCCGCATAATTGTGACCCCCGTTCTACGACAAGGGGCGGGATATTTAACTGAACTTCTTGGCAATGCGTGCTGCAGATCACTGCCTGTATTTCTTAGTTTTGATAGGGCATGTTGACGACGCTTGTGCGGACTGCTATTATTGTAGTCAATGTTGATTTTCCAAAAAAATAATTTAACTTATCCATACATTTGAGTCAGATAGTTACTGCAGTTTTGTATGGAACACCTCATTGCTATTTTGCTGGAGAGCATGTCCATAATCGGCTCAGCAGGCAGGTTAGTACAAACTAAGCTATTGAGCCAGGGAAGATTCAATAATTTTTTGATTGACTTGAACATAGTTACCCATATACCTAATAAATTATCAATTGATTATTCTTGATTTTAATTGTGGCCTAATTTATCTACCTATAAAGTAAGTTACAGTGCAGTGTTATTGCAACAGAATGTTGATGTATATGTTTAGGGTTACAAAAAAACCATTAAACATATCCTTTGTGACTGTGATGTCTTGGCGGCTGAACTCCCCCCCAATATTAAACCATGTGCCTCTGTCCCGGCTTCTCGGGACATTACAGGTTTTCCCTGAATGGAATTGCCTCCCTCATTTACCACGTTATCGAAAGGAGAAGAAAAATATGTAGGGGGCAAACCCTTTGTTGAGTTGCTGGCTTGCCAGGCCACATAATAAGATAAGATGGATAGGGTACAAATGTGTTATCCACAAACGAACATAAAGGCAAATGTACTCCACACGGCTCTTTAGGGCAATCTTGATACAGAAAAAGATTGATGTAGGTAAGTACTTACACAAACCTTTTGTTAGCGCTGTCCTCCTCACCGAAGGCGATCGTGTCGTCGTCCAGCAGCGGCACCTGGGGCACACCCGGCTGTAAGTAGCGTGTAACAACTACGTCAGCGAAGCCGTGCAAAGCAAACTAAGTATATCAGCCTAACAGCAAATCAACGAAAACAAACTCTAACACTAGTTATTATCTCCGAATGATGACAAAATGCTGTTAAATGACGAAATAATAATGCTAGTTAACGTTTTACGTGCAAAACAAGAGGGCTATGATAATTTAATGAGCTAAAATCGGGGTAAATAATGAGAAGGTTTGGTAATGTAAGGTTTTCAAATATTTACGTTTTTTAAAGGTTTTACGGTTTGAATACTCACGGTTGCAGAGTTCATTATTGGATTGTTCATTTTCACTCAGCTACTAAATGTAATTCTAAGTAATAATTATCAAATCAAATGTGAAATATGTATGAAATTCCACACAATTCGTGTCGTGTCCTCGGCCGGTAATCTTCATAGAGAAAAAACTCGCCGTAAGTTTTTTTTTTTTTTTAGCTCAGTATATCATTTTGACACTTACCTCGCCCCTCTTTCCCCCACTTCTTGCCTGTCGCGCCCATGCCCGCTGTCAAGGGCCGCCATGACCAGGGGTGCCAGACGTACGATAATTATCGTACATGTACGATAATTTCGACACCGGTACGATGTACGATACAAAATGTATTATCGTACGCCAAAGTACGATAATTTCCAACCCCCCTCCGAAGTGGGGTGAAAAGACTAGGTATAGGTATAGCTTTTACAATTTCTGTCTTATTCTACAACTTCCTAAAATTCCTATTCTATTTCTCGTTTTGCGAAATAGCGCGTTTCGCGCGGTTCTGGCAGTTGTACGATAATTTTTCATCTGGTACGATAATTTTCGAATATTGGTACGATAATTCACTAACTAAAATAGTAATATTTCGTCACGACGAACCGTGTAATTACATTTTATGTGCACAAAATGTATAACAAGTGTTGTGTTGTGGCTTGTAATAGCAGACGAAAGGACGTCAAATTATTTATTTTTCCAAAAACTGAGATAGGACTCCAAAAGTGGTTAGAGTGTATAGATAGTGACAACTTGCAACATTTCGAGAAAAGATTTCTAACACAGAAACTTCGTCTTCATCTTGGCGCCTATCCATCGCTGTTTACTGACGACGAAATAGCTAGTGGAATACCAAGTACACAACATGATGATGACACAGGTATGTAAAAATCTTTTTGGTATTCTTTCAATCCACCCTATCATATTCTTATACTCCAACAAGTTTTACTAGCTGTTACCCGAGACTTTGTCCGCATTGATTTGTACCCATTTCATTTTCATATGCAAGCTTTTTGTTAGACTTCTAGGAAATAACATGTGGTATTTTCGTTTACAGCAATTCTATAGGTAAAAGTTAAAGATAAAAAAAGTAATTATTTTATGGGTACCCATTTTGTAAGAAGGATTTTGTTAAACTATTAAACCATAACATGTGGTATTTTTATAGATAGAGTAGTAAATTCTACTCTTGACTTAGTGATGAATATAAAGCGGGGTCCGCTGCACAGTGTTTGCTAACACCATTAAATTGTTTGCAAACCGACTTCCCTCCCGCGTTTGCCTGCGGGGTAGTAAAATGTTATGTTATGGTGTTAGCAAACACAAAAACAAGGCGCTGTGGACCCTGCTTAAGACAAGCGAATTTTAATCAGACTAGTTGTATTTTTCTTTTAATAACAAATTCAATTAAAAGCAATAAGCATTGTGATGAGCCGATAACATAATTATACATACATGTACTTACGCATGGCATGGCTTCAGAAGGCAGGGACGCCCAGCAAGATAAGGGGAAGACTATTCGTCAACATCTTTGGACATATTGAACAAGGGTAACAGCTGACAAAGCGCAATGAAAACATTTCGAGGAGGCCTATGCTGAAAGGCACTTTGAATTTAGAGACATTTTATAAAAGCATGTTAAGAAACATATTTTTTCAAGCTCAGAAAGAGTTTGAAAATCTCTCTCTTATTAGATATTACTTGATCGCCACATGCTACGATTCTGACACATAAACATATTTTTCAGAAAATAAAAACCCTAACTCAGGCAGAGATCATGACTACTTCAGGAAAAGACGACACGAGGATCACAACTATTGCAAACTAGAAGTTGTGAATAAGCGGACTAAAACAATAAGTGGTAAGATTTGTACTAATTATGAATAGTTTGACATCAAATTGTACAAATAGAAAACGAATGAATATAGGTTTATTCATGATCATCACGGTTTTATGTAAAGCAACTACTATACCACCTATTCAATAATTAAACCAAAAAACAAAATAAAAAATTATGTTATTCATTTCAGAAGTTGATGCCTTGCCGTCCACATCCGCCTCAATCGAGAAAATTTGTGACATTCCATTAACAATTGGTAAGTTGAAAAACCTATTGACTGACTGACATATACTCGAGCGATAGACAGGCCCTTTCATAGAAGCAACATGTTCCACTTGAATGCGGTGCACGCACCTTATTGATGTTCCCGAGTTCACTTCATCACTATGGCAATGACAGACCGCAATGTGTCATTTCGTGTTGTTTTATGTGACATGTTGTTTGTTTGAACGAGCTTGTCTATCGCTAGAGTATATGCCAGTGTATTGAAGTGAATGTTTTTATGGAAAAGCTTAGATATTCTGATCCGCATACATTTATTTTTTATTTTTTTTTATTTATAATTAATGGACTTCTTTTTTTTTTTTTATTTAAAATTAATCGCTTTTTGCTTGTGCGTAGCACCGCATTTCCGCCAGTGTTCGGGGCAAACCCTGCAACGTGACCATCTGCATCCTTTTCGTGTGACGGAAGTTTGACATTTAAATCAGGAGTGCCGTATTGACAGTTGCGATTTAGTTTTCGAAAAAAGCGCGCGTAATCGGGGGATAAGAAGACTTTATTTAAGACAATCTCAAATAAGACCATTTAGATATCTTCGCAGGTAGAAGTTTCACATCTGCCGGGCGTCCCGTGACGGTCAACTTTTTTTTTAAATGATGATTTCTGTTTCTTGCTTCCAAAAGAGTAGCAGAAAAACAACTTCATTATTGTTCTTGTTTGAAGTCTGTTCTATTATAAATATTATAATACATCTTATTTGCCAGCAGGCATGTTACATAGGTGAAATTAATGACATTTTGTTGTTTATTATTTTTCAGAAGTCAATACACTGCCATCTACATCCGCTGCAGAGACAATCTGTGATATTCCATCTACAGTTGGTAAGTTGAAATATGAATACTTATTTAAAAGGTCAATAACCGATTTCTTTACTTGAAAACACTTCACATAATTGCTCTTACTCTTACTACATAATTATGTAAGTAGTTAGTTCACAATATACTGTTTCACCTCGGAAGGAACCCAAGTACTTTGAGTAAACTTTTTTGAAACCTGCTTTACGTTAGTTACATTATACAAGGTGCTACAAAACTTCAAATAAACATTTAAGGGGGTGGTTTAGACCATCAAACTGAACAACTTTCACTATGTTGAATATCGAAATCTCTATTTCTATCCAATATCGAAATCGCGAAAAAAAATCTGATTTTCCATGCTAAGTTACAAATTTACTCTTGCTAAATGTATGGGGCAGCTTTTTTTTTTCGTGATTTCGACGTTGTTCCCATAGTGAAAGTTGTTCAGCTTGATGGTCTAAACAACAAAAGCTTTAAATTTGTATTTTTACTTTTGTAACACCCTGTACCTATACGAAAATGTTTACCCATTTTTTTTGTCCCTCTTCATTATTCCGAGGGTTCCGTACAACCAAACATTACTTACACAGTGTTTTTAACAAGGACAGTATGGGAAAATCCAAAACCACATGAGATACAGGGAAACTGTCTCAAGTCTGTCTGTACAAGCGAAACCTTAGGTCTTTTTTTGTGAACACAATTTTGGCATAATACATTTTTGGTCACGTCACATTTGTGTGAGTTGTCGTCCAAAAATATGAAAAAAAAAAAATACAACTTTTTTTTATGCTGATCGATTGAGCTTTATGTACGGACCATTTCATTGTATGGGAAGTAAAAATCTGGATAGCATGAGTTAGTCAAATGTAATTTATTTTAAGGTATGCACTATAATCACACGAAGTTTGAACCTTGTTTGTATTTCCGTTTTAACGATAGAGCAAAGTTTACTAAAAGTAATTGGGTTCCGAGGTCATAACATTTTTAGAATTTTATTGACTCCTCTACTACCCGTGGCCAGGTTATGCTGGTTTTGTATAACTTGATGAGTCTCAGTAGGCCGTGTGTACAACCTGCTCCTTTTGTCTGTTGATTATCTAAGTACTGCTTTCTTTCTTTTGAGTAAATTATTAAAAAAGTAGCAGAAAAACAACTTTATGTTGCCGTCAATGAACTGTGAGTAGGCTTGTATGCCAGCATTAGGTAAAAAGCTGATAACACGCGCTGATAGCTGGTAATAACATTTTTGTTTTTCACAAATTTTCAGAAGTTAATGCATTTCCATCAACATCCGCTTCAATAGAGAAAATCTGTGATATTCCATCTATAGTTGGTAAGTTGAAAAATGAATATTTAAAATTTTGCCAATGTCTGATTTCTTTGCTTAAAAACACTATTCATAATTACAATGCTCTCACTCTCACTACACTTCTACTCACTGTCTTACATGGTTAACTGTACAGAAGAAAATGTAATCTAAACTATTATAAAACTGTAACTGAAGTGTGTCTGTACATTGAAGATATTTACAAAAAAAAGATTACAATATGATTTTTAGGTACCCCAACTCGAAATCAAACTTTTTTAGAAATTTTGTCTGTCTGTTTGTCTGTTTGTTTGTTTGTTTGTTCGCGCATCACGCAAAAACTACTGAACCGATTTTGATGAAACTTTTTTTGTTTGATAGCTTATGATCTGACTTAAATCTGGTAGGTATATAATTTGTGCGGACGAAGTCGCGGGAAAACACTAGTAAGAATTAAATTCAAAAACAATGAGTCTTAATTTTGTTTTGTACAGGCTGGTCCAATCAGAGAGGTCCAATTTTTTTATAGATTCCTTACACCTAACTACTGTACAGTATTATATAATCTGTGACCTAACCTAGGTGTATAGTTGATAAATGATAAGTAACGAAATTTAAGCAAAAAAATTGTTACAAATTTTTCAGAAGTCAGTGCACTGCCATCTTCTACATCCGCTTCAATAGAGAAAATCTGTGGCATTCCCTCAACGAGCGGTAAGTTGAAATATGTTTATAAATTAGTGTATGATTCTTGACCATACGAAGTGCCACAGTCGAAACTAATTTTAATCAAGATGAATGAATGCATGATTTGATTTATCTTGGTTGGTCTACATTCATGCATAAAATTAATTATTTTTAACAGTTTTATTTAATATATCCGCAATCGCTATTGTTGTCGAGTGTAGCTATCTATACAGGATGTAAGGAAAAGTATCATTAACCTTTAAACCACATACTCTACCCATCAAACTGAACAACTTTTACTATGGGAGCATACCAGTCAGAACAAAACAAAAATCTATTGTTTAATACGTTTGAGTCGAGTAGGCTTTGCAGCTTAGTATACAGTGTGTAAGGAAAAGTATCACTAACCTTTAAACCACATATTATACCTATCAAACTGAACAAATTTTACTATGGGAGCAAACCTTTCGTAACCACAAAAAAATCTGCTGTCTGATACATTTGAGTTCGACGGAACGTTCGGCGCGGAACGTTCAGCAGGTGTGCCGTAACGTAACGCTAAAAAAGACTTCAAACGTCTTTAAAAATTTTGAGAGAAAATGCAAAACTTTCCAGTCTTTCCACCTGTAAGTTTATAAAATGTGCGGAATTTCGAGATATTAATCAACTTAATCAACTCTTAAAAAATCTTTTCAGGAATCAATACTTCATCTGCCGCTTCTGGTGCTACTCAGCAAAGATCTGGCAATGAACATCGAAGAGGTAATAATTATAAACTGTACAAATTTATTGAATCCCCCACGAGTGTAATAATGGCCGGCAAACTTCTTGAGCAAGGCCTTGAATGCGGAAACACGCAGAAACATTTGTAGGCGGAAGTGCTACTGCGCAGGCCCCCATTTCCCTCCCGCATTTTCAAGATGTTTGCCGGGTACTGTACGGCTTGTATACTTGTATAGGCAAATGGGGGCCGACATAGGCGAAGTATTTTTCGCTTACGCTGATAGACGGAACATCAGTGTAACCGCGTATGAGACAGCGATAGTCGTAAAATCCTATACAATTTGTATGAAAATAGATGTCTGACTCCGGAGTCAGACAGCCGTCGTAGAACAAAAAAGTGGCTACGTCGATAAGGACAGCAATAAGAAGCGATCTCCTTTTTTAACTAGAGCGAATTTGCTATGTGCATCTCTTACTGAGTGATATGACAAGACACGTGCTTACTTCTAGTTCCTTCTCTTTCTACGGGGGCCGATAACTGGCATTGAGTGAACTAAAGAGGTGGATGATTGTGTGACTGTAACCAAAAAAGATCCTATGACGATCTATATCTAAGTATAGGTACATATTATAGTATAATGGCGACACATCAAGCTACGCAAAACAAGCTGGCCGCGCGACGTTATACATTACTCTACCTACGCGCGGCCAGCTTATTTTGGTTTTGCGTAGCTTGATAATATGTAGCCGTGTGTACATTGAAGATGGCAAAAATATTAATTGGAGGTGTTTTGGATACGAAATGGAACCATTGAGACCATTTTTCGATTTTAGGGTTCCATACCCAAAGAGTGAAAACGGGACCCTATTACTAAGTTGCCTACGTTGTCCGTCCGTCCGTCCATCCGTCCTACCTATTTAGGGTTGTAACTTTTGAACCGTAATAGCTAGATAGTTGAAATTTTCACAGAATATGCGTTATTACGCCGGATTTGTTCAACAAATAGTAAAAATGTCAAAAAGTAAAAAATTAAGGGGTTTCTCGACAAGAAACTAGTTTTTATCGACGTTTTTTCTTCTCGCTCTATAGTAAAAACGGTAATATGTACATACAACCGTCAAACTTGGTGTAATAATATATAGCAAACTTTACAGTATAACAACAAATAATAAAGACCGGCCAAGTGTGAGTTGGTCTCACGCTTAAGGTCCCGGAGAAAAAAGTTTTTATTTGGAGGGAACCCTCGATACGTGAGTAGCCCGACTCGCACTTGACCGATTTTATTTGTCTGTTTGTTTGTGCACGCATCACTTAAAAACTTCTGACCTGACTTGAATAGGGTTTTCACATCAGCGTAGGGCTTAGTTTGATTAAACATTAGCCTTTATTTCATCGCAATCGGTTCATTCAATCAAAATGTATGAGTATTTAAGTCAGTGGTCAGCGCGTACGAAGTAGCGTGCGCCGCTATTAATAATAATACAATAAAATATTTTCTCCAGAAGGTGTTAAATACAAATACATACATATTAAAAATACTCAATTGTTTATTTTACAGATGCAAACATGCAGCCAACGTTGCTTTTAACTCCGAGAAGATCGGTAGCAAAAAGACGCCTTATTCATAAGCTAAAGTCCCTCACGCCCAATTGCACGAGACTTTATTACGAATATGTTAAATCTCGAAAGCAGTTAAACTTTAGCCAAAGAGCTCGTAGGGCAGCAAAATTTTCGAAGGAGAAATCCTTCGAAAAAATGACGGATAAACTGAATCCACTGGCCAAGAAAATAATGTGGATGCAGATCAAGCAATGCACCAAAAAGCAGAAAGGAAGGCGATTTACGCATGAAGAAAAATTTATAGCTCTCTCTATAATGAAGCAAAGCCCGAAATGCTACAGATTTCTCCAAAGAATATTTATCTTGCCTTCGAAGCAAACTCTAAATAAAATGGTTACAGAGTTAAATATCGGAGCTGGAATAAATACGCAAATCTTCGAGACTTTGAAACAAGAGGTAACTACTTATTTTGCTATCAGTAGGTAGTTAACTTAGCCCTTAGAGGCTTAGATACTTTGTACTTAAATTAATGTTTGCCTTAAATATATGTGATATGCTTCTAATTCTAAATTAAACATCTTCTTTGTTCGCAGGTTGAAACATGGAATCAAAAAAAGAAATTTTGTTCTATTCTCTTTGATGAGGTCGCTCTTGAAGCAGCTCTAACGTATGATAAGCACAAAGATATTATAAATGGGTTTGTTGAACTAAATGAAAGAACAACAGATTTCGCTGATCACGCCCTGGTGTTCATGCTCAGAGGAGCGATTTACAAGTGGCAGCAGCCTGTGGCTTTTTATTTTTGTAAAGGAGCAACGACTGCGGTGCAATTAAAAATTATAATAAAAGACGTGGTAGCTGCCGTGACCGATGCCGGTCTTTTGCCTGTGGCTCTAGTCTGCGATCAGGGCACAGCTTTCCAATCAGCTTTAAAAAGCTTACAAGAGGACTCAAGGAAAGAACAAATACTTGCCGGAGAACATGTTGGTGAGTGATATATTTATTTGCACTTGTAATTGCGGATCTGGGTACTATGACCCCTTTCTCTGTCGTGTCTTATTGAAAATATAATTTTATACAACGAAGAAGTAACCATAAAGGCTTCCGCACATTGCAGCGATTTTATCGAGCGATAATATCGCTGCGATTTTGCGATATTTATTTCCAGTACATTTAGTATGGGGTCACGCTCGATCCTACACACTGCCGCGATATTATCGCGACCTGACGAAATCTCCTAAGACTACATTCAGTGGTGGGGCGCATGCGTGACGCGAATCGCGGAATCGCTGCAGTGTGTAAGGTGTCGCGAAATCGCTGTCAATAATATCGCTGCAATGTGCGGAGGCCTTTACTCTTTAACAAAATATATGTGAAGCAAATCGACTGCTATTGTACATTATTATACCTACTGTAAAAACGCCTAGGGTAGTTCAGTGGTGATTTTACTGTATGTTGGTCTACATTTTGGTTAATAATAATTATGACAAGTTCTTTTTTTTCATGTTATTTATTGTTTTTCAGATGACATAGTTCGCATCAGTGGTCAAAACTTAAGCATAATTCACGATCCGCCCCACCTCATCAAGGGATTGAGAAACAACTTTTTAACAAAGGATATTAAATATAAAGGCAAAATCGCTAAATGGAGTGACATTGTAGAAGTTTACATGACCGATTGCAATCATGCACAAATGAGATTATTACACAAGCTCAATGACGAGCATGTGATTCCGGAGAAAATTAAAAAGATGAAGGTAATTAATACAAAAATTAAATTTATTTTGAACCTCTTAATGTAATATCATAATATAAAATTTTGAGTAACAGTGTTATTAAATTATTTTATTTTATTTCAGGTTAAAAATTGCACTAGAGTTTTCAGCAAAACTGTGGCCGCAACTTTGTCGTATACTGCACAATTTTGTAAGTAATTTGTTTATACTATTGTAAGTAAGTAAATACTCACGATTATTTTCCCCAAAGGGGTAGTCAGAGATATTATGGAACCTCAGAACATCCACGTTTCACTAGTAGTTCCGAAACTCTGTCCAGTGTTTATTGTGTATTACAAATAATTATGTTTAATGGTTCGAGTACTAAGGAGAAATAATGTAATATCACGATGTTATTCAGTACTGGTAAAACAGGTCTTTAGCATAGACATATTACTCTAGCGATAGACAAGCTCGTTCAAACAAACAACATGTCACACAAAACAACACAAAATGACACATTGCGGTCTGTCATTGCCATAGTGACGAAGTGAACTCGGAAACATCAATCAGGTGCGTACACCTCATTCAAGTGGAACATGTTGCTTCTATGGAAGGGCAAGTCTATAGCTAGAGTTTAAGTCTATGGTATTTAGTGTTTAAGCATTATGCTCACGACTATATTTCCCGAGGAGGTAGTCAGAGATATTCTGAAACCTCAGAACATCCACGTTTTACCAGTAGTACCGAAACTCTGTCCAGTGTGACGGGGGGTGAGCCCGTCGCCACTTATAAGCATGCAGGTTTCCTCACGATGTTTTCCTTCACCGAAAAGCCAGTGGTATTACAAATCGTACATCAATTCCGAAAAACTCATAGGTACGAGTCGGCCTGGACGGGGATCGAACCATCGCCTCCTGCACGGCAGGCAAGGTTACTCGCCACTGGACCACCACGGCTTTTTTCCTTCCTTTAGTGTTTTTATTTGCAATAATTAGAGTATCCAATAATTAGAAGAGTTACTGATTCAGTGGTCGAAAATAGTTATTAATTAATTATTAATATTATTGTGTTCTTATAAAAAACTTTTTGTTTCAGCTCAATATGCAGACGGGAAAAATGTAAGTCCCAGTTTGAAAAATACGGCAGAAGTTGTATCATTTTTCGACGACCTGTTCGATTCAGTCAATGGGGCAAGCACTTGCAGCAAAAAGTGCAAAGGGAAACCTCTTCGTAAAGCAGTAACTTCGAGCTCCGAACATCATAAATTCTGGCAAGATGCCATTACTGATTTAAGTAATATTCGATACGTAGATAAGAACGGTAAGGAAACATCTGTGCCTTCTTTGAAAAATTGGATAACAACTTTAAAAAGTTATCAGAGGTTGTGGCAATTTTTGAAAAACAAAATGTTACAATTATGCGTCCGCGCTACTTCAATTCCGATCCTATCGAAAACTTCTTCGGACAAGTGCGGGCGTATAATTTTAGAAATAATGACCCGAATTGCCACACCTTTACCTGCACCTTTAAATCATTGTTGATTACCAGGTTTATTAAATTCCACTCCGAAAGTTATAACTGTGAAGAGGATTCAGGTGAACAGTTATTGAAACTGCAATCTTTGTTTGTTGCAAAAAATGATCAGAATGAATTGAATTTACGTTCACCTGAATCCTCTAGCTTACGGAGATGCGAACCAGAAAGCTTTGTGCAAACTGCGAGACAAGAACGATTAAATGTACACTCTCGGGCTTATGCAGCGGGGTGGGTCATAAGAAAAATTTTACATAAAAATCCATGTGAGCAATGTGCTAAGAATTTAACATCGAGTGAAGAAAACGCAACACACTCATACATTTCTTTTAGAGAATATAAATCTTTAAGAAAAATGAAATTGACCTACCCCTCGGAGCAAGCCGTGAGGCTTTTTTCTACAATAACAGAGGAAGCAAACAAGTACTTGGAAAACCAACCGCATAAGAAAAACATTGCTAAAGAAATAAAAGAATATATAATTTCCAAGTACTTGTTTGACTTCCTCGATTGTCCAACTCACAAAAATATCCTAGAAAGCTTTCTTGGGCTAACTTTACGGTTAACAATTTTTAATTGGTGCAGTGTAATTAATAAAATATTGAAAGGCACAGATATTTCTAGATTAGCCAACAAACACTTGCCCACAATGCAGTTAAAGGCATATAATAAGTATAAAACTAAGCTGAAAAATATAAAAATTAACAAATAAACTATTATTTTTATTGACAATTAAAAAATAAAAACCCCAATAAGCCAAAAAAGAATGGTATGAAAAGAGTGGAATCCAAAGCCATAAATCAGATTTAAAAAAAAACAAATTATTTTTATCCTGTGCTTTGGATAGCATCTAACGTCAATAATATTAAGAAAAAAAAAGCTGTCAAAATGAAGTACTGAGGTAAATAAGTGTATTTTCGTTGTAGGCGAGATTTCCGTCTGATGCGTAGCATCTCTACTTAGTCTGTGGTCGTGTCAAAACAGATTTGACAGCGGTCAGCGGCACGTTCGTTTCATTGAATAATTCGAGAACTCGAAATAAAATGTGATTCCGACTGATCGAACTTGGATCGAACTATTAGTAGAAACTGTAGAAAAGAAAAACAAAAAACCCGACTGCATAAAAAACTATTAACTGAAAAAGATAAAAACAAGCTCCTTACTCGTAAATCAGCTATAGTAACTTTGTTTGAGCAAATTATTTTAGTGTTTGAATTACCTACTTATTAAGTAGGTATCGCAAACGGGGACAAAGAAGGAGCTTGTTTTTATCTTTTCAGTTAATAGTTTTTTATGCAGTCGGGTTTTTTGTTTTTCTTAATAATTTAGTTTATTTCATACTTTTTAGTCTTGTGTCAAAATAGTAGCATAAAAGTACTATAATATATATATTTTTGGAATCTGCTCTTCACCAGATTTCATTTGATGCCCATATTGTAATTTTTTACGAAAAAAATTTGATTCTCCCCCCTCTCTTTTTTAATTCGCAGACGCCATATTTAAATAATGTACCCTATGACACTCTCACGATTTTTACGGTTCTAAGGACACCTCGTACGTTAAAATCCATCAAGCCGATTAAGCTGTAGGGCGTGCCAAAGAAATAGACATACAAACATACATACATACATACATACTTACTTACATACATACATACGCTCGAAAAACATAACCTCAGATCAATTAATACAAGAACATAACCCTCCTTCTGTCGCAGTCGGGTAAAAAGAGGGCGCTGACTCCACGCAAGTATTGTCAAAATCAAACATAACCTGGCAGCACCACCATACTAAAATGATTAGTTCATAGAAAAAATAAGATTAGTTCCTCATTCATGTCACGACTTTATAGACAGACTCAGGCTGAGATTCAGAGACGATTTTTTCCGGCTTAGCTCGAGCTAAGTAGGGTCGAAATGTATGGATTTTGACATACGGGAGTTCGAACTATGACTTACAAATCGTCTCTGAATCTCGGCCTCAGACTATACTCCGTCTGTGACTCATAGGCTGAGATTCAGAGACGATTTTTTAGGTCTTAGCCGAGCGTCGGCCCTAAGCTCAGATTTATCTGAGGCCCTAGGTAACCGATCCTGCCCGGCCCGGCCCCGGCTCCGTTGCCGCTCGTTATAGCGTTTGGAGGGTTTGGAGTGTGAGTGTGTCCATACAAAATTTAAGTATGTATAATATTAGTTAACCATGCAGCATGCTACGGCCGACGTTCGGCTCGGACCCGGCTAAACATAATCTATGCGGCAAAATCTAACTTGAAGCTCGATACATGAAACCAATGATAAGCTCACTGCATGAAACCGAGACAAAATCGTTGTTGCCTCGCCCCAAGAATATTATATATATACAAAATTTTTGACCTCGATTTAGTTTGTGGATGGATAAAATCAACTTTGACAACCGCGAATATTTCCGAACGAAAATATGCGCAAAAAGTTCAATCTGCGCGAACTTCATACAAGACAAGACAAGAGATTTGAACTGTCAAAATTTTGCGAAGGCACACATGCAACGCTGTTTACAAATTTGCCAGGTAGAAAACGGCGAACGAACGTTTGTGTTATTCCAGTGAAATCCCCGCGTACGAGTGCCCCGTTATGTGCTAGCGATGTCTTCCTGCGCGGTGGTCGAGTTTCGCGTGTGCTCCTGAAAACTGACAAGTGATTTGCGTAACGCTATGGGTGCTAAGGCGAGTACGGCTAACGGGGGCCAGAGTCCTCGTACGAGGACATTCTCGACGAGTTCTAGTTCTGATGTAGTGTCGGGAGCAGGGTTTAGTTTGCTGCGGGCGATCCCCGGGATCCAGGTGTCTAGTGATCGCCAGAGAGCGCGTTCCCTGTCGTCCGTGCCTGATTTGCACGCGTCTCACGAGGCGATCGCGATCCCGCCGAACTCTGCGAGCTACGAGGCTTCGGCGGCGGCGAGCCCGGACACCGACTCGAGCTCGAACGACGAGCCGGCGCCGGGGCCCGGGCCGGCGGCCGGCACGTCGCTGGCGCTCGGCCGGGTGTACGCGGCGCACTCCCTGCCTTCACATATCTGGTCTATAAACGGTGAGTCTTCGCTTTAGAACGTACAAGCCTTTGCAGGTAATTAACAGCTGGTATCCTGTAAGAGAAAACTTGTTTTTGTCCAGTAGCATTCCAATAAGAATTTGTTTTGATACTTTTGATTATGAACCTCTTTCTGATTTAAAACCGTTGAACATAAGTAGAAGAACAGAGGCAGTCTCATGAGAAATCTTAGCAAATCTTTGTCTCAGTCAATGTATATACTCTCAGTTAATAAGTTCCTAATAGCTTATCAGAAAGTACACTTCTGGATAAGTCATTTTTAGCTTAGTTGACAGATCGTTTGATATATTTCGTATGAAAGATATGTCAAATTATTTGTCATATAAGATAACAATGACTTACTTAGAGTCGCGTTGCGGGGTTTGCCTCGAACACTTGTCTCTCGCGTGGTGTTCGCACGGTTCGCGTCTCAGCCTGCCACATGGCTCCAAAATCCTTCTCAGTTGTTCTTACTCAAAAACAATCCTCGAGATTGGATAGACACTCCCTCAAATAACTTGACACTGGCGAAATCTAACAAGGAAACACCATTAAATAAAAATAGAATAGAATGACTTACTTATCCAGAAGTTGTAAAACAGGCCCAAAATATATCAAACTTATCCAAATTATGAAACATGTTAGATATTAACTTGAAGGCACTTATGAACAGTGATCGGAATAGGCGGTGCAATTTAGGGTAAAGGCGCAAATATTTTGTGTGATGAATATGAATATTTGTATTCAATTCATGGGTATTGGTATCTATACAGGGCGTGCACCCTGTTTAATATATAACACATACAATTTTATGCCCTTTAGATACAAACACCCATGAATTGAATACAAATATCCATATTCATCAAACAAATATTGAGCCTTTACCCTAAATTGCACTGCCTATTCCGATCACTGCTTATGAATCTGCTATTTTTGGACCAATGATCGTGTATCAATATGTGAAATAAAATGAAAATGAAAATGGTTGTTACTAATTAAAATGTGTACATGTAAACCATGCTAACAAAGGGCACAGGTGGTCCTAAATATGCAGTTTTCCTGACAACATTTTCCTTTGTCAAGGAGTGCAGTAAGGAATGTAAGATTTGCTCTTAAAACTACTGGAGCGTTGACCCCAGCTTGTACTGATTTGTTAGGCTGTCCCGTGTTTAGACAAACAAAGAGTCAATTTAGTCCTATGAGGCTGGCAAGACATGACTCAAGGCAACTCACAATCATATCATAGATAGCTTTCTGACATTATTTGTTGACTCTACCACAACAACAACTAAAGTCTAGGCAAAAATTTAAAATTACAATAAATGCTTTGATATGGTTTTTATGTTTTACAACTAATACCATCAGAGATAGTAGCCGGGCCAATGGCTTAACATGCCAGCCGAAGCACGGAATCATATTTCATTTCAGACAATCAGGTGATTCAGCCTGCAATGTCCTAACCAACTGGGTAAAAACGCACAAAGTGGCATATCAGTGGTCTGAAAAAACTCTGACACCAGGGCTTGCCCACACGATAAGAAGAAGACAATAAATTCTGTTTTATTATTTTATCGCCTAGATCAATATAAGGTTTAGTTAGGTACTTGAATGAATGAATAATATTTATTGCAATAAATAGTACATATTACTATTACAAGTTACTTTAGTTATTCTCGTTCATATTGAGAGCTCGGTGACGCTTTGCAGAGAAGTATGGAGTCTCAATCATGAGGTCCGGGTTCGAATCCACACGGACAACATGCCATGTATCAATGAGTTTTCTAACTTACCCTCCTAGAGGGTAGGCCTGTGCCCTGCAGTGGGACGTATGTGGGCTGATGATGATGATGATATTGTGTATTTGCTGTAGAGCCTCACAATCAAATATTTCTCCCACTTGTATGTACCTAACTGCCTACTAGTCAACCATGGCTTCACACTGTTACCACATAATAATAACACAAACCTTTTTTTTTTTTTTTTATTCATTTATTTATTTCTACAGACACAAAAATGAGCAAGAATCAGTCTATTTATGAAAACCGTATCAAGATCCCTACATTTCATTCTGAGATTAGAACAGACAGATAGAACGACATTGAAACGAAGCGAGGAATTAAAAAAACCAGCAAAGTGTGAGTCGAACTCGCGCACGAAGGGTTCCGTACCATTATCTATAAAAATAAAAAATAAATCACGTTTGTTGTATGGGAGCCCAATTAAATATTTATTTTATTCTGTTTTTTAGTATTTGTTGTTTTAGCGCAACAGATATGGTACATCAAATATGTGAAAATTTTAACTGTCTAAATATCACGGTTCATGAGATAAGGCCTGGTGACAGACGGTCAGAAGGACGGACAACCGAGCCTTAGTAATAGGGCCCCGTTTTACCCTTTGGGTAAAGAACCCTAAAAAAAGAAGAATGAATAAATGTGGTGATGAGACGATAATATATTAGCTAAAACCTTTAACAAAAACCCTGATAATGTAAAGGTAACATGACTACACATCAATCTAAAAGTGATAATATTTAAGTGGCAAGTCATGCCCGAACCGAAGACGTTTGAATTAGTTCACACTTTGCCGTTCCGCAAATTAAATGTCAATTTAGCAATTAGCACTGAACTAGTAGATGATACACTTGTAGAACTTGTTCTCATAATTTATTAACAGCTTCTGAGCTCTTCATTTGAGCAGTGATTCTTACAGAAGAGAGCTTGTGACTCAATCATGAGGCGGCTTGGGTCCTGGCATGTACTAGGTACTAAGTTCTATGGAATTTGTGTATGTAATGGACAACATAACATTTTTTTAATCACCTGTTTTTATTAAATGAATTAAAATTTTGGTTAAAAATAAGTGAGGAGCAAACCTATCAAAGCAAAAAAAAACATCTGCTGTCCCATACATTTGAGTCGTGTAGGCAGCGGCGGCGGGTGCAGTTTAGTATTGGACAGCCACTGACATATACTCTAGCGATAGACAAGCTCGTTCAAACAAACAACATGTCACACAAAACAACACAAAATGACACATTGCGGTCTGTCATTGCCATAGTGACGAAGTGAACTCAGGAACATCAATGCGGTGCGCCCACCGCATTCAAGTGGAATATACATCTAAAAGTTGCCTAGACTCCATCCCTTCAATTATGAATAAAAATATTCTTTATTCTCTGACTTAAACTTCAAACTTGCAATAGTTGCAATAGCAACTTTGTATTCTCGGTCAGGTTGTCAATTATTATGATTATGGTGCAATTAGGCGTCATCCAAAATTCGCCGTTGTTGACCATCTATCTTTAGGTAGATTGTTTTCTGTATCATTATGGTTTATTTTGGGAGTCGCGTTGTAGGTCTGCTATAGGGTAGTCGCATCGCGAGTCGATTGTTGGTTGCCCCCTCCCCGGCCTACAACGAAGCTCCAGTGGTGGCTCAAGATAGGGTTCTTTTCGAAAAACAATCCTTGAAGTCACCAAAATACATAAGTTACCGTACAACGTCAAGCACTCTTGCTACAAAAACTAGACATTGGCAAAATCATCACATACCCAAGATGGCAGCCATTTTTTTAAATATAGAATAGAATAGAATGGTTTATTTTTATTTGACATAATATTGTTTGATATACAAGGTGTTACAAAAATACAAATAAACCTTTAAGGGGGTGGTGTAGACCATCAAACTGAACAACTTTCACTATGGGACCAATATCGAAATCGCGAAAAAAAAAAATTATGTTCTACAAATCGACTAGAGCTAAAATATGTATGGGATATGAAATTATTTTTTTCGCGATTTTGATGTTGGTCCCATAGAGAAAGTTGTTCAGTTTGACGGTCTTAACAACCCCCTTAAGAGTTTCAAAAGTTTATTCTTACTTATGAAACACCTTGTATATTGTGTATTTGTATATTGTAACATGGCTAATAAAAAGCAGTGAATATTATTTCGGATTCTAACGCGGTTCCTCTTGATTGATTGTCCATACCGCTCCACAACGCGCCACCGTCGCTGGAATATTTTATTTATTTGTATCATTATTAATAAACTAAATATTAAATTAATTTATAATTTTGTTCCAATACCTACATAAAGATTGCACAATATTTACCTACAATTATTATTAATGAAGTCAGATAAAATCGGCAAAGGAAATTACTTACCTAATCAGTTTTCCTGAATGAGATTTTATAAGAGTTTCTATTAAGTATATTTAAATTTAACGTTTTTAACAATATAATGTTCAAAAAAATAGCTCCAGAAACTTTGATGATTTGTTACATTCTTAACAGAATACAATACATTTGAAATTGTATTACTGGTAGGTATTACCTGTTTTTTTTTAATTAGGTATTATTATTATATTTCAATAGAGATTTCTTCAAGGAAACGCGTGAAAGTGAGAGCTTTTATAACTACACAAAATGAGTTAACACTGCAAAGCAAATTACAGTATTCTTTCAGGTTTAAGACACGCTCACTCAAACAGATCAAAAGAATCTTACCACTTAGTCGCTCCGTACGACACCCACTGTGGTCAACTCTAATCCAAAACCACAGCCATCGAATCCGGAACCAAACCGTCAACTAAAATCAAATAAATGAAACTACTGAAAGCCCATCCCGACTTTCACTCTCGCGTCTACGAGTAGCATACAATAATAAATCTAACCGCTTTCCGGGTTGCGCCTACGCCGGCTTCAGTCCTTCAGTCTTTCCCGGACCGTCGTCGCGTTCACAGCCATGTACCGCCGCCGCTACCGCACAACCCTGGGCCTTGGCCTCGGCTCCTCTTTTTCCTCATCATTCTCCACACAGTTTTCCACCACCCTCTCGTTCAGAACATCGGCGCCGGCGCCGGTGGTCACAGCTGCGGATTCAGTAAGATCAGATGCGCGTGCTACGGCAGCGAAACTCAAATCGAAGTATGAAAACGCCGGCACTGCGCAAGGTTGGTTTTGATTGTGAATTGTGGTTAAAATTAGGTTCGTAAGTCGGTTTTAGAGTTCTATTGTTATGTTGTAACCTAAGTTTGTTTTTTAATATTCTCAGTGGGTGTTATAAAATGTATCATGGTGCTGATTAGAAATTTGCATCGAATTTTCATTGATTTATATTCTATTTAAATTATACTTTTATTAAAAGATGGTTGGTAGATGTAGCAAACTTTCTAATCACTCCTAATACTAATATGGTCGTGAGATAACGTATACAGGGTCTAAACTTACATGCTTTACATACTTTTAGAAGGTCCTTCGAACTATCAAAATGAACAACTTTTACTAGAAAATCAATATTGAAATCAGGAAATAAAATTTGGTTTCAGAGAAAAATCGTTGATTTTCCATAAAAAGCTAACCAAATGCAGCAACAGCAAACGGCATATTTTTTTCGCGGATAAAATATGTCGGTCCCATAGTGAAATTTGTTAAGTTTTATGATCTGAAGCACCCCCTAAAACATGTAACGTAACCACCTGTATAATGTGTTGTTACAAGTTATAGTCATACATACATACCTGTGTAACCTGTATGGGTATACCACGCCATTTTCCTATGGGGGTAGGCAGAGACTACGGCCCGTTGTACGCTACGCCATACTTCTCTTGCCTCATGCACTTTCATTCATCTCTTCATACACTTCGTCGATTGAGGGTTCTTCTACGTACGTATACGTATTTGGTCGTGGTAAATTCTCCCTCGACTGTTCCGCTGTCTTGAAACTAATTATTCTAAAAATGTTGTCGTAGTTAAGAACAATGTTTAAATAACTTTCTTGTACATTTCAAATTATGCGGCTACATTTGCGATTTGTTCCATTGCATTGCCCTGGTTTGTTTTGACTACAGTCAAACACGTTCTAAATATAGTTGGACGTTTTACGAGGTTTAGTAACCTAGTAATGACTTCATTTTTAAACTTGTAACTAAATAGTGTCGCTGTGTGGTTCCGGCTTAGAATGAACCACCCCATTTATTCCCGTGGGATCGTACGAGGTGACTAAGGTTTCTTATTCAGTTTTTAAATTAGTGTAAGATTTTTTTCTTCAGCGTATGCAGGATTCCTAGCGGTGTTTTTCAGTCGGTATCACGTACAAAACTTAGAAAAACACATTTGTACGCATAGACTTAAACTCTAGCGATAGACTTGCCCTTCCATAGAAGCAACATGTTCCACTTGAATGAGGTGTACACCTGATTGATGTTCCCGAGTTCACTTCGTCACTATGGCAATGACAGACCGCAATGTGTCATTTTGTGTTGTTTTGTGTGACATTTTGTTTGTTTGAACGAGCTTGTCTATCGCTAGAGTAATATGTCTATGTTTGTACGTAGCATGACGTCCGTGCGGATTCAAATTAGTATCCTCATGATTGAGTGTCGCTTTCGGAATTGCTGATTAGTTTATCAAAAAAACCGGTCAAGTTCGAGTCAGACTCGCGCACGAAGGGTCCCGTACCATTATCTATAAAAACGTGCAAAAAATCACCATTGTTGTATGGGAGCGATGATAGTCTATACGGAAGAGAGCTAGCGACTCAATCAAGAGGCGGCGGTTCGATTCCTGGCCTGTACCACTAAGTTCTACAGAATTTATGTACGGTTGTATTTAACATTATCACTAGCTCGATGGTGAAGGAAAACATCGTAAGGAAACCTGCATACCCGAGAATAATAAAAAATTAGTTCGGATGTATGTGTAAAATATGGGTGAGCTTGGGGCGAACACAAAAGATCAGCGATGGTCGCAGTGTTACATAACGAACCTTGCTTGCAATAGCCCAGCCAACAATAATAAATAAATGGGTGCTGCCCCTTTTAATATTAATTTTATTCAGTTTTTTAGTATTTGTTGTTATAGCGGCAACAGAAATACATCATAATATGTGAAAATTTCAACTGTCTAATTATCACGGTTCATGAGATACAGCCTGGTGACAGACGGACAGGCAAATAGACGGACGGACAGCGGAGTCTTAGTAATAGGGTTCCGTTTTACCCTTTTGGGTACGGAACCATAAAAAAAATAGGTTTTTTGCGGACAAATATTTCGCCTTAACTACAAATTAACCTAATAATGGCTAGACAAGATTAAAGTTAAGTTTGACCCTAATTAAGATAGTCCGAGAGACGACGAAAGAATTACTTTGATTAAGGCAGAGAAAGCCTGCCTTTTTGGGGGCCGGGTTGCTTATTAGGGCAATTAGTATAAACTTAATTTGTTTCAATGGTCTACAGACTCGTGTATCTTTGCCTTTGAATACTGAGTTTTACTCGTTCTATCCTGTTCCAAGAGGCATTTAAAAGTTAACAAGAAAACGAAAAATCTGGCCAAGTGCAAGTAGGACTTCCGTACCGGGGTAATGCATTCCGTTCCGTGACACCACACAGTATTTCATTAGATGTTTTGATTTTTTAACATTTCAAAGTGTATGTTTCGTTTTAGGTTGGGTTTTTCGCGCGGTCTATGTGATGAGTTTGCTACGAGGCGCCGCCATCGAAATCTCATATGCACTTTTTTTTCTAAATCAGTTTGTAAATGTGTCTTTGGTGTTCCTTATAATTATTTAACAATTCGTGTGATGTGGTCTAGACTACTAGCTATTTAAAAAAAAAGAATAGGAAATGGGACGTAAGTAATGTTCAAAAAGGTCTCTCTTAGTGCAGACTGTAGACATATAATAATATCTTGAACAATGTAAAAGCGTGCGTGTTCCGTGGTCTGTTTGTTATCGAGCGAAAGACTTTATTACCTCTACTGTGACTGTTGTTTGTCTGAGTAACTGGATAGGTCTTGTTTGTTAACAGGTGTAATGGCTACTTTGAAATGAGATGTATAAGGTCTAACAAAATTAGGTGAAACTGTTTTAAGGGGATGATCAGACCATCAAACTGAACAACTTTCTCTATGGGGCCAATATCGAAATCGTGAAAAAAAATCTGTGGTCCCATACATTATAAATATAATAAACTTTTTAAAAATAAAATAGCAACATGATTACAGCAATAGTTGGTTATTTATGACTGCCACTCAATGCAAAACGATAGGGTACAAATAATTATCGATTTTCCCAATTTAACTTTTTCCGCATTCTTGATATTTTTATAAATAAAATTGTGTCCCAACTCTGTGTTTTCCGGAGTTCCTTACAGTTTGATTCAAAAAGCAAAAATTAATAAAAATTCATACATGGATAAGGTTCGCGTCGTGTTGTATATATATAAGGTTCTGTATCGATTTTGACGAAGCACATAAATGCAAATATTACCTACTTCAGTTTACGTTCCTAAATTATGAGGATATCTGTATATTGTACTTAACAAGGCATTTAAGACCCAAAGATTAAGACTAACGTATACATATTAAGCTTTTTGCTTCAATCGTGGGTCAGCAAAATACTTACCCTGTTAATGCGTTAGGGGGTTACCTAATCGCCTGTGGAATTGTACTCCTTTCAAGGGTCATTTATTTCGTAGTTTTTTGACGGGGTATCTTCTTCAATGTCTCGTACTTGGATAGTTTAGCATGACCTGGCAATTTAGCAACCTACCTGACAGTTAAGATAGCAATCGGGTAACCCTGACCGTTTTGCATGACCTATCGCCAGTTGCTTGCTGAAGCTTGATAATACAGGGTGTTGCGTACTATAGGGCTTTCTTCAGACCATCAAGCTAAACAACTTTAATTATGGGACCAACATGGAAATCGCGTAAAAATAACTGCTGTTCTATACATTTGGGTCGAGTAGCCATTTACATTTTCTATGGACCAACCAATTGTTTTTTACGATTTCAATATTGGTCCTATTTATAATAACAATTTTCCAATTTAATGGTCTGAAGCACCTAAAAAGTATGAAACACATGCCAAATGGAAAATTTAGACGTTAATAAAAATAAAAATTTCCTATTTGCCACGAAAACTGTGTCGCATAAACATTATGGCGAATAATAATAAATAAACAAATTGACGCAATATCCTTCGCCTAGCCATGCCATCCGTTCATAAACATTTAACATTAAAATATTAACTTCGCTTTAATTTAGGTTAGATAGAGGTAATAAATTTTAACTTTAATATCAAACAAGTGTAAATGTCAAGTGCTACTCATTCCTGTGTTACTGAATAATATATTTGTCAAAGAAATAGAGGATGGAGTGGTAGAGAGTTTACGAGAGGGAGTGAACACTCAGAAGTAGAAATAGATTTGCTTTGAAACAGGTAAAAAAAATCATATTGTTCCTCTTCTAAAGAACATTTCAATGTCTATTCGATCCTAATGTATGCAAAAGCCGAAATATTTTTTGAGATTTAAGTGTTGTACCTGTAACTCCCACAGCGAAAGAAAGTTGTTCAGTATGATGTTCTAATCTTCATGAGAATGGTTGATCATGCTTCAAATAAACAGCTGGTATAGCAGAATTTTAATGTTAGGGTAAACCGGGGTCCAGGGTAGGTGCATAACATCCTGAAAGACATTGCTGAAAGCAACCAGTGTTTTTGATACCCAACTCCCAAATCATACGGCACAATTCCATTAGTCTTGCAACTTACACTACTGGATCTCTGTTGTCCTTAATTTTCTTTTTTAATCTGGTCATGTTCATATCTTGTCGCTTCCGCATCAGGAAAATCCGGTCAATACTAAAAATATGTGATTCATTATGTCAAACAAAAGATTCGATTCTTTATAACGTGTTAGCCAAAAAAAAACTCGGTCAAAAGCTTTATTTAAAACTTTCTTCTCGTGGCATTGAAATAAAATCGTTCGCGGGATGCGCTTGCGTTGCGATTGCGACACCGCACCGGCACCGCACCGGGGCGGGCGGTGGCAAGGTCTTCCCGAAACAGAAACGTCAACAATAAGTCTTTGTGAAAATAAATTAGTTTGAAAAAAATACAACTGCATGTGTCAGGGACTTTGTAACGAACCCACAACGAACCTGTATTTTTAGAGACTTGGTCGACGAAGAGAGCCTCCCTCCTCCCCATAAAAGAACAGAGTCAAAGCTTAGACATAATCGCGCTAGTAGACAATCTATGGGAGACATTGGGCGAGTGCGTCACGAGATCATTTTGTGCGCTCCTAAACGCTTTGTCGCTCTGTAAGGCCGGTAGGTTGATAAACGATGAAAATCGAGATGTGCTTTCAACTTTACTATTTTACGTATGCCAAAAAGAGCGCGCGACATTTTTATCGTTTTGTCGCTTTGTCGTGGATGGCATGCTAACGGTGCACAGAAAAGCACAATCAAATTGCGCATGTGATGCACTCGCCCAATTTCTCACATAGATTTGTCCATCAGCGCGATTGTTCGAACATTTGATTCTGTGGGGTCATCATCAAATATGACTAGATAATTTGTGTCACAATGTCCAAGATATTTATTTATTTATTATCATCATATTACACGTCCAACTGTGGGCACGGCCTACCCTACCCTCAGGAATGCTGGGTCTATGGGCGTCAGTCCACCACGCCGCGTGCCCAATGCT
Source organism: Agonopterix heracliana (assembly GCA_963693445.1). NCBI lineage: Eukaryota > Metazoa > Arthropoda > Insecta > Lepidoptera > Depressariidae > Agonopterix > Agonopterix heracliana. Next base: position 18,669,211 of record OY856319.1, read on the forward strand.
CATTGGTTGGTAGACTTCACATAAGCATCAAAATGCAGACAGGTGCTCCCGACACAACGTACGTCGTGTCGGGGGTGTGCTTGCCCTGTAATCGATTAGAATGAAGCAGGGATCGTAACCGGTTTTGAAATAGCGGTTAATATAGTTCATAAAACCGGTTAAATTATGTTCATCCATTAACCGGTTAATCAAGTTAACGGTTTTAAAAAAAACGAAATTATTTTGGTTACCGGTTAATTCTGAAAACGAAATAATTAAACTCGCGCTAACCGATATTAAGATCTGAATTAACCGGTTAAACTCACGCCGCCCGTACAGATTGCGCTGTTGCCAGATTTCCGCCGCTCGCACTGCCTACACCTAACTATCGCGCTGCGCGCGCTGTGCATTCGTTTCTGTGATATATATTCACATCATACATCGACCTCGCCTGGGTCTGGCTGGCCCCCCTGGGAAAAAATCATTGCTACGCCGATGTCGGTATGTCAAGTTTTTTTTTGTCTTTATTTTACGGATTTATATTACGGATAGGAAGTTAAGACAGGAAGACATCATTTTAATAAACTAATTTAATTTTTTTGCAATTCATACAGTTTATCAATAACATTTTAATTTTTACCTGTAATCTCTAAATGGCAAAAGTGGGCGCGAATAAAATAATTCGAACTCCATGAAAAAAACTTGACATACCAAATTTATGAAATCGAAAAAATGTTTTGCACACAGAACAAAACTATGCATCTGGCAACGCGATTGAATATAAACTGCCTGTGAACGTGTAGTCGCAGGCCGTAGAAAAAGCGAAAGTTTCGTTATGCACTAACTACAAGAGATGGCGCTCGTTTTTTACTCAAATTAACCGGTTAATTCTGCTCAACAAAACCGAAATTAGTAAAAAACCAGTTTGACAATTTAACCGGTTAAAAAACCGGTAACCGAAACCTAAACCGCAATCAATTCTGGTTTGGGGTCAATGACATAAACCGGTTTGTAAGATTAACCGGTTTCCGATCCCTGGAATGAAGAGGGGGGCTGATGTAAGGCCATATGAATAGATACAACTAGAAGTCAAGCTTCTTAAATCGCGCACAACGGCGCTAGACTCGCGAAAAAAATCCATTGCTTTATGGAATAAATGTTTACGAGTCCAGCGGCGGTTTCTGGCGCGGCGTCCCGCTTGTATGAAGTTTCCGATCTGTACGGATATTTAATCATGTGGTAAGGCTTCGTTGATTGAACTATCTGGTATTGGGGTGGGGATGCGCCGGTACCTTCGATCTATTTAGCACATAGATTATCTATTCTACATTTTGTTTCAAAGGTTTTTGCCACAAAAGGAGTACAGGAAGTAATGTACGCTAGTAATCTAGTTAAAACAACAGAGAAAATGAAACAACAGAAGCACAGGTGTCTCGTTCATAAACTAATTAGTAAGGCAAACACGGGAGTACACTCTCTCTAATAGGTTTAAAATTATGTCTAATAGGTACAAAATTAGGTCTAATTAGGCAGAGAAGTGGTCAGTCTGTGCTAATTTTACACCGAGTTAGTTCTATCACAAAAAAAGATGTATTGCTTTGTTTAGTTACTTACTCCAGTAAAGTTACGGGTCGCTTGTATGGCGAATGTAAATAATTTATAATAGCCGGTTTTTTTCTTTTTTATTTTAGATTATAATTCTAGTTATCATTTAGATTGAAAATCCCCCTAAAATGTTTATTAAATAATTAAGCAAAGAAAAAAATATCATGTAAAATTGGAAAAATATAGTATATGCAATTTTTTTATGCCATTTGTTAAATTTATTTGTATTCTTTTATATTACAAGTAAATCCAACGAAAAATCACCCCGGAACCTTCGTTTTTAAATAAGTTGAAATTACGAAAAAATCAATTTTAGTACAAAATTTACACAGTGTATGTAAGCTCATAACCTAAAACAAACAATAAAAATGAAAAAAGAAAGAAATCTGACACTATAAATAAAAAAATTACACTTTAGTACTAAAAACTAAAAATACGAAATTTAGTGGGATTCGTTTATAAAGTATCTTAATATCATTTGTATAAACGATCTAGCAAAAAAAATTGCTTATTATTTCCTTTCGACCCGTATTTTTACTGGACTATACTGGGTTTGTTAGCGATTCGGTTCCTAGCTCTATTTTTATGTCCTATTGAGGTAACATTGATTTCGGCTAAAGGACGTTTTGAACCTATTTAAAATTGTTCATGAGATAGCTATTTCTTCTCAATATCTAGGTCAATTTAAAATTTTTACTCTAATTCAAGGTTAACGAAAAAAAAGTTTCAGAACCATAATAGTGAGTCTCGACTCGACAATGCACACTTCAATAATGATCGTAAATAGATGCTGTCACTGTCATCAGTATGCACGTGTGAGAGATAAAACGTCATTATACAGGGTGTAAGGAAAAGTATCATTATCCTTTAAACCACCTACTCTTCCCATCAAACTGAACAACAACAGAACAAAAAAATCTGCTGTATCATACTAAACTGCAATGCCTACTCGACTAAAACGTATGAAACAGCGGATTTTTTGTTCTGACAGGTTCGCTGCCATAGTAAAAGTTGTTCAGTTTGATGGGTAGAGTAATGGTTTAAAGTTTAAGGGTTGAACTACACATGGCCGCACGCGATCGCATTTTTCCGTCGCTCCATCCTTTTCTGTCACTCAGGAACGTCATTTGCTAGAGCATATAAGATAGACGGAACGCGATCGCACGCGGCGTGCTGTTCCGTGCTGTTCCGTTCCGTCTGTCTTATATGTATGCTCTAGCAAATGACGTTCCTGAGTGACAGAAAAGGATGGAGCGACGGAAAAAAGCGATCGCGTGCGGCCATGTGTAGTTCAACCCTAAAGGTTACTGATACTTTTCCTTACACCCTGTATATATACCTACTACCGTTTTACGAGTATTATAAATATGACGTGGTGCAAGTCAACATGTAGAATTTATAGAGAAACTGACTTGAAAAAACCTAGACTAGAAGCAGTTTCCCTTCCAGCTTTTTCAACTCAGTAAAAACTAAAAAAAGACAAAACTTTTCCTTCTCTCACAAAGTTTCTCGAGTCTCCCCCCTTTTATTGTTAAGACTAAAAGCCTTTTCTATTATACTCTAGCAAGCAATAATTCCACTATCGTTATAGTTTCCAAAATAAAAAGGTCGAAATAATAGTTACAATGAATATAAACGGTTGCTTCATTTTAATAGAAGTATTAAAGGCTGCTCTTGTAAGAATAATGACATTTTATACCATTTTACATTGTAACTGCGTACTTAATCTAAACTAAACCTTTGCGACTTTGTTATAAAGGTCAAGTTGTTTTTGTCATTGTATTCAATTCTCTTGGTCTATTTGGCTATATCTTCTTTTCTCTCAAATTCAGAAATAAATTACGGTTTCCGATATTGCTCTTCAGAAATATTGAATCCCGTTCATTTCGAATGAGCGGAACATTAACGGTTTGCTTTGACCTTAAAGATGACTTGTTTGATTTTATTTTAACTCTCAGCTCGTAATTTCATTAAAAATTGTAACTAAAAGTTCAACAAACAATTTCTGGGCAGGTGGTATGGTACCTAACATCGAACTTTTCTCCCCTCCGGACGGAAAGCGTCACTTTTCGTCCCGCTGCGAAACGAAGTTGCTACTTTCCACCTCCGTCGAGGAGAAAAATGGTATACTAAAATCGGGCAGTAAATAAGCCTCAGATCTCATGTAATTGTTGAACGAGGCGAAAGCTACTTTCCTGCCCTCGGTGTGTAATCTACTATAAACGACATGTATTCGATAATTCCCGCTTCATATGTATATAGTAATAAAACTAGGTATTTCATTGATACACTCCATTTTATTTCTTTTTAACAACGTTTGGATGTCTTTGTTTACATTTATTATGTTTATAAAGTGCTACTATAGCCGTGGTGGTCCAGTGGCGAGTAACCTTGCCTGCCGTGCAGGAGGCGATGGTTCGATCCCCGTCCAAGCCGACTCGTACCAATGAGTTTTTCGGAATTTATGTACGATTTGTAACACCACTGGCTTTTCGGTGAAGGAAAACATCGTGAGGAAACCTACATGCTTCAATTTCGAGGCATGTATTGTACCCACTGTCCATTACAAGTGGCGACGGGCTCACCCCCCGTCACACTGGACAGCGTTTCGGTACTACTGGTGAAACGTGGATGTTCTGAGGTTTCAGAATATCTCTGACTACCCCCTCGGGGAATATAGTCGTGAGCATATGCTATAAAATGCTACTGCTTGACAGTAAGTTTTAGATACTGAAATTGATCCATTAATACATCGATGTGGCGCCTCGTTACAGGTTTTTGTAAGTCAGGCTTGATTTGCCCTTTAAGGGCTTTATAACAACAACCCAAACAACAAATATAAACAAAATAACAAACAAATGAGAACAAAAACATTTACACATTTTGGAACGTAATTTTCACTTCTGCAAAACTGACCGAAAGTAGAGACTTACCTTCCTACAATAATACTGAACAACTTTATACCCGACTGCGCCAAAAAGAGATTTTTTAACTGTATTTATGCAAATAAAGTATTTCTACTCCCTTTTTTAAAATAATTGTCAAGGTCGTACAGAGAATCAAAAGGAACTATCCTTGACATTGAATTCGGTAAACACATAATAATTAGGTGTTGATCCTATTTACCACCTCTATTTCACTCCACAGTTCATGTTATTCTAACACAAATCAATATACTTAACAAATTAAAATGTAAACGAAACATTTTAGCACTATGCTAACGTAGAGTACTTCTCAATTTAGCCGCACAGTTCGGTTGCCTGCTGACCGATACCAAAATAAACCACTATTAAATGCATGTCGTCAGTTTGTTCGTATGTACGTCATATGGTTTTTATTCCTGAAATAGGATCAGACTTTTATTAATTTTGTATTTGCGTCAGTAAAGAAATGGAAGTTTGGTAGCTTTTTGAAAGTGTAATTTATTAAACGTGAAATGAACACCGATTTTCAGGAAATGTTTTTCATATTTCAGAATTAATGTTGTCATGACTGTTGATTGGCTGAAATCTTGCCAAGAAGGTTGTTGTGCGGGTAGCGGTAACTAGTTTTTGATCGCGGATTCGCATGGTCTACACAATTTTGGTAGTTTTACTGCACCGTGTTTGTCTGCGTCGTTAGTCGTTACTTTCAAAATGAAATCTCCCTGAGATTATCTTAATTTTTTAAATATGTTGTAACGGTTTTAGTAATTGCAGTGGGGTTAGCTCAGACCAACGCAGAGGCGGCGAAGGCTTATTTAGGAACAGTTGAAATGCAACGTTAGTTATTTATACATTTGACAAACATTGGTACCTAGCTACGGTCAAGCGGCCGCAATCACAGATTAATAATAAGTTACTTCGTAATGCCGGAAAGAGCCGGTGTGATTTTATTTCGTTATACTTTCGCAGACCCCCAAGGTTTCTTTTTGAGTGTTTTTGAGGAATATACTCCTTCTTTCGTATTGAGATGACTCTCTGTCCTTCCAATTCCAAGCCCTCCATATCTGTTGAGAGAACAAGATATAGAACACAAGGTATCCTGTAACTACGATTGCGAAGTAATGTAGATCAAATATAATTTTGAAGGATTGTGTAGAAAATAGTATACTGTATGTTCAGCCTCAAAAAGATTGTATTATGTACTTGGGAACTATACGAAATGGAATTAAAGGGCCATCTTTTTGAGGCTAAATAAACAACGTTATGTTACTGCACGCCTTAGAAGCGAATACATTTTGTAACCACCCTGAAAAGGAAGGGAATCTAAAAATATAGAGATAAAAAAATAATGATAATTTTAATATTAAATAAAGCGGGTCTTTGTGTCCACAATCTTTTTAGGGCATGTCGTTTCACAGAAGTAATTAAGTAACTAATTTAGAATTCGTTGAAGCTAAGTTGTTACTTTGTTCGAGAGCTAAAGAAACCAATACTTTGTAAAGTGACTATTATGCCTCCATTATCCGTTGAATCATTTCCCGTTTCACCACAATTTGTTTTAGATAATGACTCTTGTTTTGTTTCTTTGTTTCCACTTTGTGGGAAAACAGTTCGAAATAAACCAGAACTGAATTAAACTAGAGGCTTGGAAACTGTTGAAATTTAGAAACAAATTATATCCATTTATGTCGCTTTTCTAGAATGTCCCTTTCTCGTAAAGTCTCTTTACCAAAATGTCCCTTTCCCAAAATTTATCTTTACCGTAATTCGTTTGTCAAGTCAATATGGATGACTATTTCTATTTCTTTTTTTTGTAAGCTTAATTCTCCGAGGTTATTCGAAAGATATTCTAAAAATTTAGAACATCCACGTTTGACTAATAGTACCGAAACTTTTTTTTTGGTTGGTAATTAATGTGCAATCAAGATCCAAATCGTATAGTTATAATCTTGATGCAACACTCCATTTCTATCTATCTATCAATCTATAACGTCACGCCTCTTTCCCAGTGGGGTAGGCAGACACCAGAGCGCGCCATCTACTACGATCCTTACATACCTCTTTTGCCTCATTCACATCCATACATCTCTTCATACATGCCCGTCGGTTTCGAGTACTCCGCACCTCCTTTTTGTAAAACGCAACTGATTTGATCAGAATACGTCCTACGAGGGCGCCTACTGCCGACACTTCGACTCACTTTAGCTCCATATATCTCTTTCGTACATCTGCTATCACTCATCCTCTCCACATGACCAAACCAACGAAGCATACCCTTATCTATTCTTGTCACAACATCTTCTTTCAATTTACATCGATCTCTAATCACACAATTTTACACTCCAACTCCAGAAGATATTTGTTGAATCCTAAGATATTCCGAGAGCTGTAGCTTTTTACTTCGACACTTTGGCTATGTTGTCGGATTTAAAACGCAAAATTACTACATTTCCCGATACCGACCTCCCGTAAACATATCAATTGGATCTTACTCTTGAACTCGCCAACTTCAGCAACTGTGCCAAAACATTACTTTATCTCGATTTATTATCGATACATCTTATTTATTCATCCATTACGTGCTGGATTCACTGGGACGTTGATTGGATTAAACATTCTTTAGGAAATTCTTAAGGTAGCTATCATAATCAGCCTGTATCGTATCTACTGCTGGGGCACAAACCTATTGTCATGGTAAGGGGGTAAGGGCGTTTTGGACTTCGCACACTCAGAAGAATTTGATCTTTTCATCAACGTTTCAAGTTTCATCTAGAATTAAACATTTTAACGGGTTCTTACCGCGTTTTAGTATATCTGAGTTCCCGATAACCCGTTAAAATGTTTAATTCTAGATTAAATAATAACCGCGTAACTCTCAAATACTGTGTTTCAAGTTTCATCTAGGTTTTAGAATACTCGTACATTGAGATTATTTTTGCCACTTTTGGCTGATAGTCTGTTTGTTTGTCTTATTATCGCGTGTTATCTCTCTCGCACGCTTTTCTCCTCTTGTGCCATGCCCTAATTTGTAGTCTCAAAAGCCACTTTAAAATCAATAAAGATCAAAATAACTCATAACCAAAAGGAATCCCTCAAAATAGCCAGTCTCCTGTACTTACTTGCCACCTGGCCGAACCGGACCACCACCGGCCTCGATGTGCGCCGACACACTGACTCGACCTAAATCAGCTTTAAATAGTGCGCGCGCGCCTATTGGCACATGTCGAAGACGGAATGTGGAAGTGACACAATTTGCGGAAGGATATTTTGATGCTTTATTGTTTATAAGCAACCCTAGTTGCTGGGCAAAAGTTCTTCGTCTGTCGTAATTTGATCACTGTTCTGATTTGTCTAAAGGTTTGCACAACAATTGATTTTGTGCAGCTCGCGTCTATTGCTTTCCTCTGACTTTCACATGTTTGTTGTTGAAGAAGATGGGGGCCAACAGAATATCATATAGAAAGAGTTCTCCACTCTATACTTCAACCTTTACTATTCGCATCTACCAATAGTTCTATGAGCTGTTACCAGCGGCTTCAACTTGCTGTTCCTCTTTGTTTCTGAAAACTTTATACGAAGGTCCCCCAATCTCTGTCCATAATGGTTTCACAGTATGCTTGAATTGCGCCTGTGACTTTGATGACCTGGACTGGATGGTGTATAGAACGGTTAGATTACCAAAACCAAGGGATTAAGAATTTTAGTTGTTGCCTGGTTGTACTTGGTTAGAATCTTTGTTGTGCTGTTTTTGTCTAAGTTGTAATAATATAAAAGCCCCTATGGGCTTCAAACAGTGAATCTATTTAGGAGCTTTATTAGTTTTGTTACAATTCGAGCCTTTTTGTCATTTATTACTCAACTTCCAGATTAGTGATACGTTAGAAGACTTTCTAAAAACTAGACCTTGGCTGTATTAATTTAAGTTTAAATTTTCTTCAGGGTTGAATTTGAAGTCCCTTCGAAGCATGCAAGAAGCGAGAAACTCCCAAAGCTTTAGTATTATTTAATCGTGAAGATTCCGTTCCAGATGGAATCGTTCGAAGCACCACTTGCTAGCAACAATGATTCCTAATGTCAGGATCGTAATAAAATTGTGAACTACTCTGCTTTTACGAGGCTCTCTTAACATTTCAGTTACGTTGTAATTGCCACTTCCGACATACATTTTAACTTAGTTCCTTTAACCTTAGTATAGGTACCTTACGTTCCTTTGGCGATGTCCAGCTTAATAAAGCTCCAGGACATATAGGTGTCTAAGAGACCATCTAATCCTTTCGGGAATGGTCAACACCCCTGATGCCCAGACGATGTGGCTTCTGGCTATAATTTCTGTATTTGACCCCTTTGATTAAAGCGGTGTCTTATTTCATCCGATCCAGGGTAATCACAAGAAAGTGCATTGGATTTTTTTAGCGCATTATACACTGATTCGTGAAGTCAATTAAAGATTCCCCCATTTCATGGACGATATTCCCTTTTCCTTGGCTTCAGCAAACACCGACCTTTGTAAAATCTAAACTAGGTATTGTATTGGATTTTTCATGGAACTACTACGCCAATGTGCTTTAATAATGTAGAAACATTTTCTCTCAGGGATCCTAATTAACTCATTCCAATTTCTACACATTTTCTCCTGTCCTTTGTTATTAAGCTAACAAAGTAGATAAAGCGGTAATGATTTAGTACTCAGACATTATTAGATGTCAGAAATGTCAGTTTGACTATATTTACTGATGAAAATGGGCAATGTAAATAGCTTCAGGTCCTAACATGATTTACGTTTTAGAGAACTCAATTTCCTTTCTAAATCTGGACAATCGATACAATAGATGTTTAGGGGTGGCTTATGAACCATGCATTGATTTATGGAGCCTCGATCTGCGAAAGGCATGATGATTGGATACGTAAGGATTAAGATCAGGCTTGGAAGAGCCTTGGGCATTTCGTATGACCAGCAATTTTATAAAAAATGGAAGTCATTATAAATCTCATCATCATCATCATTTCAGCCGATAAACGTCCACTGCTGGATAAAGGTCTCACCCCAAGAATCGCCACAATGACCGGTCATGTGCTACCCTTAACCAACGCGTGCCCGCCGCCTGCACCAGATCGTCCCAAGCTGCCCTTTCCGATACCCGGTCGCCAATCGAGAACTTTTTGGCCCCATCGGCCATCTGTTCTACGCTACGAATATATTCGTAGGTTCTACGAGTAATGTGCCACTATATGTTTAGCAATTCTTCGGGCTATGTGCCGACATAGCAACCAGGGTAGCCGTACTCTGGTTCTCTTCATTTCTGATTCTATCCTGCAGGGAAACTCCGAGCATAGCTCCTTCCATGGCCCTCTGGGTGACTTTCAGACTTTTTACTAGGCCTTTAGCGAGCCACCAGGTCTTTGGTATTTGATACAAATTACTTACTATTAATCAAATCTTGTTGATTCATCGTCAACACTTCAACAGACATTAAACTAGCATTTGGTCCTACAGATAAATATTTCCCTGACAAACTATGCCACCCTTTGTTATGCAAAACAAAAATGCCGCTGCCGCTAAAAGAGTTAGTAGTTTAGGAAGCCACCCTACGTAAGGTGAATTACAATGTTTTATACACAATTGTGACTAATCTTCTCACTGCTCTGTCACATCAGTGTGAAGAACAGGATTTTTTTTCCTAACCTTCACACGTTTTATTTCCCATAGGGCAAATATTATAACGGCTCACAATTAACGAAATTAAAGCCGCGCGTTTGTCACTCCGCAAAGTGTAATTTTGGAAGGATTTGGCAAAAGTGCCTAAACTCAAGGTGACGCGGTACCGTCACCGAAAAGCCAGTGTATTCTTCTTTATCGAACTCAGTAGTACATGTACGACTACACAGAACCACAGAGAGAACGGTTCGCTTGGAGTTCGGCCAGGCCGGTTGTTTATAGTGCGATCACACCAGTCTGTAGGTCTCTGAACTTTGGGGGCTCTGCACTCTTATGCATTTATTATAACTTATCATACATTGTAGTACATCACTAATTGACACACGGGACCCTAAAAATGTTGATGAACCTGGCTGCAACTCCACCCTTGAAAAAGTTGTAAGTTCTAATTTCTAACAATGTTTCTGTCCTCCGCAATCGATTTAAGTTAAGGGGATTTAAGTAACTATCACAATAGCGTAAGGATGAAGCACAGTAATCTGTGGGATGAAGCTATCCGTAGGACTAGAATACTACGACGAAGAGACGACAAAGCAAGAAAACGGTCATGCGCTCTCAATTTGGCATGCGTAGTAACAAAGACAGGCACATTTTGATTTTTCTTGTTTTTTCGAAGGTGGCATGCTAGCTAAGTCTACTCTGTTCAAGATTTAAATAGAAATGGTATGCAAGTGTAGTCGTCAGTATATGCGTAATTAAAAAAAAGTGCTATTCTTATCGTGTTTGTCATTATTAGTCACTCATAGTACAATATTATAAGCTATATCATCTATGAGTGACTATAATGACAAGCTATGAGTTCGTGATCATCATGGAATCCATTTATGCTTCGCATTTAAATTTTAGATTCAATGAAGGCGACTTGAAATCGACGATTCGTTCGTAGACGGTTCGCTATGTTATTCTCTCAACTATCAAACTCAGAACCGCATAGAAAGTCGGAAAGTTATAAATATGAACACGCAACCGCGACATGAGACATGAGACCCGACGGCCTTCAATGAGCTTTTTATACTCATTTCGCAAAGCTGCATTACATACAGTACCCTGCTTTGAAAAGGCGAGTTTCCACTATTGAATGTTGAAAGGAAATGTAATTGTTTTTGTCTGAGAGAGAGTTGTGAAAAGAAAGGATAATAATATGTAATGATGACCTGTTACAGGTTTACCGATTTGTAAAGAAAGTTTGACCAGAAAAGTAAGAAAGGAATTTTTACTTAGTTGCAGAAAATCATTGGAACTAATTTCGTTTAATTGCAAAATTAAAAGTTTATTTTCTATTGGACCGCCCGCCCCCGAAACAGGTTTCTTAGTTTTCTGGACAGGCTTTGGAACCGTTTACTCTACTGCAAGGCCTGCAAGTGCTATTTTTTATTCTGTGGATACGCTATCACTTTTCATACATATGCTGACAGTTTTTAAGGGGATGATCAGACCATCATACAGAACAACTTTCTGAATAGGACCAATGTCGAAATCACGAAAATGAAATCAGCTGTTCCCATTGCTGTTCCATAAAAAACTGCAATCCTGCTGGACCCAAATGTTAATGATGTTCTATATTGAAAGTTGTTCAGTTTGATGGGATGGGATTGGATGGGATGGGATGGGAAAACTGTCAGCATATTAAGTTGGGCCTTGTATACTCAATACTTTATTGCGTTTCACAATGGTATGAAATAGGTGGTGTAATCGTATAATTGTACAACATTATGAACCCTGTTAGGGCAATTTTGGAAGAGAGGAGGACTTGAATAGGCACAAGTTATCCAAGATTATTATCATTTAAGTATAAAGCAGTGTAGTGTGTTCTGTAGTTAGTTTAGTGTAATTAATAATATTGTAAACTTTCGTGTCTGTGCTACTTATCTTTATCAAAAATGTGTTGGGGAATGAAGAATATGTACCTTATAGAATATCAATCTTATTGCACTGAGAAACTCTGGAAGTATCGAAGATATTTATTTTCAGCTATGTTTTCAGCTCATTGCTCCAGCTCCAGGCGCAATTCATAAAAACAGCTGATTCATTTAAATCCAAAAATAAACTTTTGGCTCAGCTTTCGTTTAATAGATTGGTCAAAAGAGTTCAAAGCCCTTACTCGACTCTTTCAACTATTGCCAACTATGACTTACGTTGAATTATAGATCTAACAAATAGACGGCTTAAGATTCTAAATTCATTTGGCAATCGAGTGGTTTTTGTTAATCCTATGGAGCATTATTCATTTCGTACGTAATCTCATCTTCTTTCAATCTCTTTCTTTTCTTTTTAAAATCTGAAAGATATTGATTGATTCTACAGGGTGAAATTTATATCATTAGCGTCCTTTTAAACTAAGAGTCTATAGGTACTCATCAAACTGAACATCTTTTTTTTTCTATGGGAGCAAACCGATCGAAGCAACATAAAAATTTGCTGTTCCATACTAAACTGCAATGCCTACTCGACTCAAATGTATGCAATAGCTGATTTTTTTGTTGCTCCGATTGGTTTGCTCCCATAGTAAAAGTTGTTCAGTTTGATGGGTAGACTCTTAGTTAAAAAGGATGCTAATGATATCAATTTCACACTGTATACTCATATTACCTACAGCCAACAAAACTAAATATGAATATACCTAACGTATCCGTATCCGTGACGTTACCATAGGTTTATTAGCGCACCACTATTTGCGCCTGTCAATGCACATAAATATCTGTGTTTTTAGGGTTCCGTAGTCAAACAAGAAACCCTTATACTTTCGTCCATTCTGTCCGTCTGTCTGTATGCCCCGCTTCAACAACTCATTCGTTTTTGCATCTATTCCATGGAAATTTGGCATGAAGACAGATAACCGTAGTCCGTAACCCAAAAACAGAAATTAGTTATGAATGTTATGATGAATCGATTTTTTTCGACCCACCTCCCATATAACGAAAAAAATGTTTTTTTTTTAAAGAAGTCGAGTGAGGTGTCGTTGGATAGGTCTTGTCAAATGGAACAAAACTCCCATAAAAACTGTCGTTATATAAGGGTCCTTCCTAATATGCTGACACTTTTTAAGGAGATGATCAGACCGTCAAACTGAACAACTTTCTTTATGGCACCAACATCGAAATCGCGAAAAAAATATCTGCAGTCTCATACAAAACTGCAAACCTACTCGAGCCAAATGTATGGGACAACAGTTTTTTTATTCGCAATTTCGATGTGGGCTCCATGGAGAAAGTTATTCAGTTTGATGGTCTGATCATCCCCTTAAAAAAGTGTCAGCATATTAAGTTGGACCCTATATAATGTTTCTGTCTCGAGAAAAATATGGCGTGAACGCCTAGGCTCGTACCTATAGGTATTGGACATTAATACATCTTTATTAGTTTTGTTTGATGTTACATACAAGAAAAACTGCAAACTAAGTATAATAGCGACCCTTAGGCGAAATAGTTTGTCATATCTTCTTGCTAAACGATTTGGCACAACGAGCCAAACTTTTGAAGCAGAAACTAGAATAAAGATTAATATCTTATAGTTGGGGAAGGCGGGGTTAGAAGTTCCGGATTTAGGTTCGGAAAGATATACCTACCTACATTATTGTAGTTACATCTACCTTGTTGTTGTAGGACAGTGTCCAATCGGTGAAGGAAGAGATAGCAGATTGCCTCTTGCTACCGGCTATCTCTTTCCTGACTTCCTGACAGACCTTCGCCTCTTCAGCATTTTTCGTGCATGCTAGTTGGTTTCGGTAGTAAATCTCATCCACATTATTTTGATCGTAACTCAAAGTCATTATGTCGTCAGGTTCATAGGCACTTTTTATGTATCCAGAAGTTTAAAGAGACTCTTCATCATCAGCCTCTATCTAGCAGTCAGACTACTTGTGGGACGCACAGCACCTGACTCGCTCGTTGTAAGAGTGTATGGATAGTCCACCGCATAGACTTCATATCAGAATGTTTTCTTCAGCGATCGCATGTTTTCTTACTATGTTTTCCTTCGCCGTTTGTGAGAAGTTATCGTTATAATGTAAGTCTGAATATGCTGACACTTTTTAAGGGGATGATCAGACCGTCAAACTGAACATCTTTTTCCGTGGGACCAAAATCGAAATCGCAAAAAAAAACTGCTATTCGATACAGGCTTGAGTAAGTTTGCAGTTTTGTATGGAACAAAAGATTTTTTTTCGCGATTTCCAGTTGTTCAGTTTGGCGGCCAGGAGTGCGATTTTTTAATCTCATTCGGTGAGCTCAGATGTTGAAAATGTCAAAATCGTTTTCGATGAATCGAATGAGATTAAAAAATCGCACTCCTGATCATCCCCTTAAAAAGTGTCAGCATATTAAAGAGGACCCTGTAGTTTGAACTTTGAACAATGTTTTCGAATGATGTAGGTACATATAAAATATGGCACGTCCTGCCCCGCCTTCCCCTAGTCGTATGATTTTGGCAGTGATCTTCGAAGCAGCCGCACAGTTTACGTGGTCATTATTTAGTTTTTTTTCTTGTGTGAAAGCTAATCTTGGAGATTATAATTGATGTGCGGGTCGTGCTGGCTGGACTTATTGTTATGGCACTTGTTATTTTCTTGCATTACAACAGACTTTCATATTGGAAAAATAACAAAATCAATCGTAATACAAACCTCTGTCAGATTAATTAGAAGTACCTGAAAACTTCATAATTTCATGAGAGGTAACTTATAAAGAAGTGTAATATTTGTTATTAATAAATAAAAAAAAAAATAACGAAGGTCTTCCTAATGATCAAAAAATGTTATGCTCCTCTCCTACAACTAGTATGGTGCAATAGAGAAGACCTGGCCAGAAACTACAGAAATCACTAATAAAAAGTAAAAAAAGCGGTCATAAATGTGCACGTGTTGCCATTTATTGTCTCAAAAAATGATCGTCGAAGAAACAAATTATATTTTTATCGGTTTTTATGGTTTTTCTACTAAACTACAATTATAACAGCGTATACAGTGCCTTTAGAAAATATCCTCGGACAATGCACATTTTTAAATTGCAATGTCAGACTATAAATTTTTTTAATTGGGTTCTCCCGGTAAATTGAAAAGCTGCAATTACAGAACCGTGGAAGTTGAAGGGTTGGCAAGTGCTCCGATTGGTTCTAGTGTTCCGATGAAAATTACTCTCTTTTCCAGACGTAATTGGGTCTATTTTGTTTTGACGCTATTATGACTAGATATAGATTGTTTGAATCGGCCACGCAAATTGGGAAGAGCTCGCAGAAAATAGAGGATGGTGGAGATGGAAAACAAGAGATGGACGGACTACTCAAGACAAAGCCTGGTTCGCACGGGTAGTGGGGCGTTTCGCACCGCGCTCGAATCGGACCGCGGTGCGAATCGCCCAGGGGTTCTTTTAGAATTCGGTCTCTCGCACCGCGGAACACCTGGCAGAGAAACGTGATAAAAGGCATAATGCTGTCACAATCCCGCCTTCATCCACCGCCATACAGTTCTGTTGTAGACGCTGTGGATGTGTAAATGCGACTCTCGTATAGGAAGGACATGAGTAAAAGTGCTTCTTCAGAAACACAGCTTAAATCATCTGCAACAGTTGTTAAGGCCTCTATGATGAGATTGTTTGAGTCGATGCGATAAAATTTTGTAGATTTTTACATAACTCACCACCGAAGGTAATCCCGTTCCATCAGACTCAGGAGAGTAAGGACTAGAGATGGAATCTGTGTTGGCGTATACTAAAAATATCCAACGTACCTACCTATCTACATGTTCTTTCTTTATATGCTGATGGTTTTGGGGGATGATCAGACCATCAAACTGAAAAACTTTCACTATGGAGCCAACGTCGGAATCGCGAAAAAAAAAACAGTTGGTCCATACGAAACTGCAATCCTACTCAAAAAAAATGTATGGGATAATTTGGGATAGCAGATATTTTTTTCGCGATTTCGATGTTGGTCTCCTAGAGAAAGTTGTTCAGTTTGATGGTCTAATTATCTTTTTAAAAATGTTGGACCATGTATACAGGCAGGATGTAACAAAACACCCTAGTAATACTTAAAGGGGTCCGGCTGTCCCATACATTTTAGTCAAGTCGGTACTGCAGTTTTGTATGGAGCAGCAGATTTTTTTTTTGCGATTTCGAAGTTGGCTCCATAGTGAAAGTTGTTCAGTTTCATGGGCTGAAGCACCCCTTTAAGTATTACTAGGGTGTTTTGTTACACCCTGTACAGTTTAGAGAAGATACAAACGCTTTTTGTAACTCTTTTGTGGCACTTTAAGCTCTACAGAAAGATTTATACCTACATATAAGTTGCTTCTTTGCTCATTGGGTAGGATCATACAGACAGGCTTATAAAATATTTGTCCAAAACCTCCCAAACAGTAGGTAAATTACATACTACGATAAATTTGAATTCGTAATCAAAAGCAGTAAATTTCCGCGTTGAACAGTAGATTTTATCTTCAGCGGGACGTAATTTAAAATCGCTTCACCACAGGACATGTTCAATTTTAACGAGTGCAAATTAAATTCGATTGAATTGAATAAAGCGACGCTCGTTGCCGATAATTTTGTTTTAAAATGAGAAATTTTCGTTTCATTGATTTTATTGAATGCTTTTGATTTTCGCGTAATAGTCAAGGATTTTTTAATGTTTCAGGTTTCATCTGAAGTTAAAAGAGAGCCTTACAATTTTCTACCAAAATTTGGTTGATATTTTGTAGTAGCAAGTTTTTAGGGTTTCGTACCCAAAGGGTAAAACGGGACCCTATTACTAAGACTCCGCTGTCCGTCCGTCTGTCTGTCTGTACGTCTGTCACCAGGCTGTATCTCATGAACCGTGGTAGTTAGACAGTTGAAATTTTCACAGACTATGTATTTCTGTTGCCGCTATAACAACAAATACTAAAAAACAGAATAAAATAAATATTTAACGGCAACAAACATGATTTTTTTTGCTCGTTTTAATAGTTTATAGTACGGAACCCTTCGTGCGCGAGTCCGACTCGCACTTGGCCGGTTTTTTTTTCTATCCCGAAAAAGAGTGTGGTTTGGATTTAGAACAGAACCGATATTTCTTCGACTTATGAGTGTTCTACGAATTCTACGATGTGACTAAGTGATACATAAACTCTCTATTATCCCGATCGGGATGGTCGGACACAATGCTATACCTACAGGGGGAAATTGAAATGCTTTCCATCTGGAACGGGTGCTTCAAACTGAACCACTTGACTATGTTACCAACATTGAAATCGTGAAAAAAATTCGCAATTCCATATAGCTGGGTCGAGTAGCCGATTTTGACGTTTTCCATAAAACAACAAATAAATTTTTCGCGATTTCGAAATTCATTCCTTAGTGAAAGAAGAAAAATTTTAGGGCCTAGGTCAAATCTTTGGGTCTGAGTAGCACATGACCCCACCTACCCCCCATTTTCGTATGTTCAACGATCTGCCGAACATCCTGTATATCGGTATAGCTACAAAACCTCGAAGTCCCAACCCTACGTCATCCTGCCCCGACACTCATACGTCCCGCGAGCGTCGTGTCACATGTCACGAAAATGTCCCGGAATGTCCATGTCCTGCTCAATAACGGGACGAGGAATTGTGACCGAAAACTTTGTTTACATCCCTAGTGAATCGTTACTAGCTGTGTTAATATTACATTTAGTATGAGTTGGGGTTTGTTTACTTTAAGAGGATAGTCCTTGCAAAGCGTCCGAGCGCGCTGCATACAAACAACGTTA
Organism: Agonopterix heracliana; assembly: GCA_963693445.1. Lineage (NCBI taxonomy): Eukaryota > Metazoa > Arthropoda > Insecta > Lepidoptera > Depressariidae > Agonopterix > Agonopterix heracliana. The sequence goes on from OY856319.1 coordinate 18,687,157, forward strand.
CATCCTATTTTCAGTACTAACCAATTGAAGTCAATGGTGTTTTTTAAACATGATCTAGATATTAATATTTGTGCCTGTGGTTTTTTAGAATTCCGTTAAAATATCGTTTCAATGTTAGGACTTATTGAAGATTTGTATGGAAATCTTTGAGCCACTGTAACTTTGAAAATATGTATTTATTTTTCGATCTTAAAGGCCAGGCCACACAGAGGTGGGACTGCGGGAAAGCGGTCCGGGGGTGGATCTGCGGGAAGCGAATAACTCCGGACCAGCGCATATTTCTCTGTGGCACGGGACATACAAACTCGGACATGACCACCACAACACAGCACCCATACACTATAAAACACACAAAAATCTTGTTCGGAGATATTAGCTTCCCGCAGGTCCGCCCCCGGACTGCTTTCCCGCAAAAAGTAATTTTTCTTTTTCTGTTTCTTGTGCTGTCTTGAAATTATGTTTTCGATTTCGATGAGGGTATTGTTTACCCTTCTCTTTATAATTCTTTTGGGACATATTCGTGTAACTGTCATACATCGTTTGTTTCTGTATTTGTTGTTGTTTGTAATCTAGATCGTTCTAGTTTGTAATAGTTTGTAAGGCCACTTTGTGTCATGTCGTGTAAAACATGTAGTTATTTATTCTTGGTACTAAAATTTTTTACAAGCCTCAAATCTTATTGTTTTTCCTACATCGTATTATGCTATTTAAATCGAATTTTTAAATGCCAAGTAACTGCCTCCGTGGTCTAATGGTTCGGGCTCTTGACACGGAGGTCGTGGGTTCGATTCCCACGGAGGACACGTAGTGATATGTCACTTTGTGCGTTTTTTTCCCCAGTTGGTTAGGCATTGCACCTGATTGTCTGAAAAAGATAGATGATTCCGTGCTTCGGATGTCACGTCAAACCGTTGGTCCCGGCTACTATCTCTGGTGGTTGTAGTCGTTACATAAAAACCACGTCAGAGGCCGTAAGGCGGTTTGAATACTCTTGACACCAGGGGTTGCCCACACGATAAGTTTCATTTCTGTTTCTAAATTGTTTTTAATGTGCATTGTACAGATAAATACTATTTGTTTCGTTAATGCATCCATAGAAACAAAATACGAGATATCGTTGTAAACTGACCTAGACGTAACAAACTATCCAATACAACGCTTTACAGTAAAATGTTACGAGTATTGTAATGTAACATGAGATAAGAGTGTAACACTGGGCCGCAATCAGGAGGGAGACGAGGTTTGTGGCCTCCTTAAGGGGCTACCTGCCGGTTTTGGGTAATTTTGTAACCATTTTATTCATTAACTATGGCACTTTTTGAGCTGAAATTTAAACTGAACCATCTACAGGATATGAGAAGTGATGTGGTTTTTCTAGAAATCGATTTTAATGAATAAAACCGAAGAAAAGGGACTCTAAAGTCACCCCTTTTTTTCCAGTTGTAACCATTTTACTCTTACATTTTTAATCGGAACAAAATGAAAATTTACTATATTGTTCACAATACAATTTAGAATGATGTGGTTTTTTTACTTTTTCGAAATTAATAAAAAATCATCGAATTTTTCAAAGAAAACAGCAAAATTCTGACCGGAGCCACGCGCTCTTTCTCATCGATTAGTATGGAGTGTGAGTGAGAGGAGAGTGGTCCACGGCTGATACGTCTTAATCGAATCTACGGTAGAAAGAAATATAATTTCTATTGCATCTGCAGGGTCAATTTAATATGCTGACAGTTTTTTACGAGGATGATTGACCATCAAACTGAGCATCTTTCTCTATGGGACCAATTTTGAAATCGCGATAAAAAAAATCTGCTGTCCTATACATTTGGCTGGAGTAGGTTTGGAATTTAGTATGGAACAGCTGATTTTTTTTCGCGATTTCTATGTTGGTTCCATAGATAAAGTTGTTCAGTTTGACGGTCTGGCCATCCCCTTTAAAAAAAAACTGGATATTAATAAGGACCCTATATATTATGCAAGAAAGAAAGTGCAGTTCTAGCAAAGATTAACCACCTCGATAGGTTTTAATGGTAGCTAGTGAGTTTATGTAATTACAACAAAATTGTTCAGAAAAGATTGTAAAATAAATATTTCTCGTAACTGCACAGAAAATGTGGAAAACTATTACATACTCTTGATTATAAAATTCCTTTTTGTATAAACGCAGACAGACCTTATGCTTAGGAAAATAAAATTGAAATTTAAGTAATTGCATTTTTTCATTCTCATATCTCTGTGATTAAAAAAAACAAAATAATAAATAATAATAAATAACGCTCACAGGCACATACATTGTATTGATCCCAAACTAAGCACTAAAGACTTTTATTATGGAATCCATACAACAACGGCACGAACATATAACATCCATGACCGAACCAGGATTCGAACCCAGGACCCTGGTTCGGCAGTCCGGCGTGGTAACCATTACACCAACCGGGTCGTCTACTCCAAATGTCTACTCCAAGTAATCTTTTTCGGAAATCTGCAACCAAATCGGATGGTGAACACCTAGAGCGTTCAGTGGCGCTTTGCGGAGGTGTATTGACACTCAATCATAAGGTTCTGGGTTCAAATTCGCATGGACGACATGCCATGTACCAATGAGTTTTCAAAACGTATGTTCTTGCGTGAAGAAACCAGCTTACACTGAAGAAGAAATTATGATGCGCATGTGTAGTCCACCACACCGTATTGTAGACTGATGTACACCCTCCCTGAGGGTAGGCCTGCTGTTATAAGAGATAAGTGTACTTTTTGCAACTATCAGCAGCAAGGCTGATTCAGTGTTTATGGGGTGTAGAGCATCTCTGTGATGGGGATGGACCAGGTCTGCCTGCATAACGTCAGTCATTTAAGGAGTTACAGACGTTTAAAGGTCAGACGTCAGTAAAAAATTAACGATCAGCTGCAAGGCTGATCGTATAATATTATTGTAGTATGCACTGTAGCTATGTGAACAGTACAAAAACTGGCATGGTTCATCAGTCGGTTTAGGAGTTACAGCCGTTCAAAGGTCCGACCTTTGAATGGCTGTAACTCCTAAACCGACTGGCATTTCATGTCAGTTTTGGTACTGTTTACATAGCTACAGTGCATACTACAATAATATCATATGATCAGCCTTGCAGCTGATCGTTAATTTTTTACTTACCTTTAAACGTCTGTAACTCCTTAAATGACTGACGTTATGCAGGCAGACCTGGTCCATCCCCATCACAGAGATGCTCTACACCCCATAAACACGGAATCAGCCTTGCTGCTGATGGTTGCAAAAAGTACACTTATCTCTTATACTATGCGTCCTGCAGTGGGACGTTTATAGGCTGATGATGATGATTCTAACACTTATTATCCAATTTTATTTCTAAACTAGCTTCTTTTAGCCTATTTCATCCCGATGGAACTGGCTCTGGACAGGGATGCATGGAGGATAAGGAGAGGCATTTGCCCAGCTGTGGCATGAAATAGGCTAAGGAAACTAGCTCTTAAAAAGAGAAAAAAAAGTCCGGCCCTGTCTAGCCAGGGAAGGTGAGTGCGGTGGCAGATATATGTGGCAGCCATTAATAATTCCCGCGCGAACGGTTCCCCGGTCACTAACTAATGTTTCTGCTGACTGGCTGAAGCTCTTCTCTGTTGTCCTCGTACTTTACTTGCTTTATATCACATAGTATTTATTATAAGAGTACAAGCTTGTATCTCTGATTTTATTATACTATTTGGGTTATGACTTATGATTCCTTACGGGAAGGAAAGGGCACACCGCCCATACAGCCAGGTCTGAAACAGAAATAATTCTGTTATATTATCGTCAACGTCAGTAAATAGTCGTCGTCGTCTTGTATTAGTTTGTGTTTGTACCGTGCCAAATAAATAAAATAAAATAAAATGCAGGAGGCCTAATTTAAAACATCCAAGTTCTGTCCTAATCCCATTTCAGTTCTAATCACATTGCAATCCAATTTTCTAATCAACTGTCTTTAGTTCTGTATCACGCTAAACTTGACTTATTTACTTACTACTTTACCTTGAGCGATCTGTCAAAACGGCTCTATCGGCTGTCAAATGAATAGCGCAATACCGAGTGTTAAAAGTTGTGGTTCGCACGCGGTCCAATCATGATTCAGTAAGAGCAAACTCGAAACCGCGAACGCGCTTCATATTGAAGCCACAAAACTACGCTGAGAAGGTTTAGTTTAGTATTCTATTTGTAGTACCTGTACAATGTTGGGAGACAGCAATAGTTTTAGCATATTACCTTATGTTGTTATAATACTGTTGAGGAACTAAATAAATGTCGGGAACGGGAACTCCAAAATAAATAAAAACGCGGTAAGAACCCGTTATAATGATTAACTTTAGCTTAAATAAATGTTATTATTGTACTATTATTCATCCCATTTTCTTCTATCATCGTAACCATATCGTAACTGTGACTTTTACCAAAATTGCACGGACCTCCCGTGTCAGGTGCGAGGAGTTCTCCCAGTTTTACGACACAATGCGTAGTATACAATGTAAATTATAAATAATGTTCCTTCTGGTTTGATCTCTGTTCTGAGCTGTGTAAGGTAAATCGGAAAATTTTTCTTTTGTATGTTTTACGTAAAATTTCCACATCTACGCCAACGGTGGGATATGGTGACGCAGACAATAAGCAGACTCGTCACATTCGACACTTGTAGTGATGATTCAAACGCAATCGATGTTAAATCTAAATAGAAGTTATTATGATGTTTTTCATAAAGTGCCAAACAGACAAACACTAAAACTATCAGTTACATGATCGTTTGGTCGTCGGCCAAACTGCAATTTATTATTTTGACGCACTTCCACTCAGTTTTAGGTGGATTTATGTAAAAATGTAGTATTCATATTATATCTATGTAACTTTGTAGAGTATGAAAACATTTCCACTACTTCCTCGTAAACGCTCCACTGCAGGACACAGGCCTCTTTTCATGAATGGGTGAGAGGAAGTGAGCCATTCTCCACCGCGCGGGCCCAGAACCGATTCATCATCATCATCATCAGCCCGTTATCGTCCACTCCTGAACATAGGCCTCTCCCAAGGCGCGCCACAAAACTCTGTCCTGCGGCCTTCCTCATCCAGTCGCTCCCCGCTACTTTTTTTAGGTCGTCTGTCCAGCGGGCAGCAGGGCGTCCCACTACGCCTACCAGTTCGCGGTCTCCACTCTAGAACTCTGACACCCCACCGGTTGTGAGTTCTTCGGCAGATATGACCAACCCATGCCACTTAAGCTTGCTATTTTTCTGAGCTATGTCAACCACTGTAGTTCTCTGACGTATCACTTTATTTCTAATGTGATCGTTCTCTCAGAGAAACACCGAGCATAGCTCGAGAGCGGATTGGTGGTGGTAAATTACTGTGCAACTTGCTTTCAAAGTGTTTTCATGCCGCCTTAATGGGCCCCTGACTTTTTAAGACCTGACCTTTTTATGCCTCCTATGAAAATATTCCAAATTTTCTTGAAACCTGTAAAGAACAGACGATGGTACAAACCTAAACTTGTAACTTTTGTTTTTGGTGTGCAATTGGCTATTCCATCCTATTTATATGAGAGCCGTGGTGGTCCAGTGGCGAGTAACCTTGCCTGCCGTGCAGGAGGCGATGGTCCGATCCCTGTCGAATTTATGAACGATTTGTAACATCACTGGCTTTTCGGTGAAGGAAAACATCGTGAGGAAACCTGCATGCTTCAAATTTCGACTCATGTATTGTACCCACTGTCCATTATAAGTGGCGACGGGCTCACCCCCCGTCACACTGGCGAGAGTTTCGGTACTACTGGTGAAAAGTGGATGTTCTGAGATTTCAGTATATCTCTGACTACCCCCTCGAGGAATATAGTCATGAGCATATGCTTATATGAGAGCGAGAGTTTTGAGCGTCGTATATGTATGTGTTATGGTCAAAAAACGCACGCGTGGTGGATTAACGCCCATTCCACCCTGGGAGGCCTGTGCCCTGCAGTGGAACGTATATAGGCTGTGATGATGATGATGATGAAGTCATCAAACCATTATGAACCACAACTTTATTTCTTGATAATAATTCTAATAAATTAAGAGCGTCGGTGTCCTCATATCATTTTGGTCTAGCTTAATGGCTGAAAATGTCTGAAACTTTCAAAATTTATTTGACTACTAGAGCTCGTTAAGCATCGCCTAGATTTTCAGATTCTAACTTCAGAAAACTTTTTAATTAAAAAAATAATTTCTTTTACAGGTAAGAGGTTTTGGAGTTAACCTGTTTCGAAAATAAGGAGTGAGTAAAATCTTATCAATTAAATTCAAAAAGGTAAGTCTAAGTACCTACTCAATCTTGAGGTCTGGGTTCGAATCCGCACGGACCACATGCCATGTACCAATGAGTTTTTCTAACTTAATGTACGTAATACCGATTGCTCTCAAACGGTGAAGGGAAACATCGTGAGGAAACCTGCATACGCTGAAGAAGAAATTCCGATGCGTATGTGAAGTCTACCAATCCGCACTGGGCACGCGTGGTGGATTAACGCCCATTCCACCCTGGGAGGCCTGTGCCCTGCAGTGGAACGTATATAGGCTGTGATGATGATGATGATGAAGTCATCAAACCATTATTTGTGTTGAAGGAATTACCTACGTAGACGTAGTGAACCCCAAAAACACTAATATAAACCTGGTTGGCTGTGGTAATCTTAAAGTATGTTTTCAAATATTATATCCCAAATTTATTTTAGTCCTAGGCTTAAAATAAAAAAATAAGATTGTTGTTATAAAACAGGCAATGTTATTATTTCAGTTCATTCCATACAGAAAGTGCCCTGGCATACATCTTATGGCATCGTCATAAGTACAAAAATTTGCTTGTTCCGCGGGACTTTATGAAAAAACTATGTGTTACTTGTGAAGCGTGCTGTTAATCTATTTATGTTCGTTAATTATTGCAAAGAGGCTTAAATATAACACGACATGCGTGGTTTGGTTCAAATGTTTGGACAAATGTTCGTTCAGATAGGGTTGGTATGGATGTGGATGGATTGAATGTCATGAATTCAAAGAGATAGATGTCCAGCCCTTCGAGCTCAAGATAACTACAAAAGAAATCTTATCACATATAGTCTCTTCGTAAGACACCCATAAGAAGATAGTGGTTTATTCAAAGTCAGAAGAACAAAACGGCTTTCCCTTTAAATTCCTGAAACATTAAAAAAGTTGGCCATCACGGGTCTTCCGGCAAATGTGATACTTATATACTTTCTATTCTATAATTTCTAACTTCCGTCACACAAAAAGGTTTCTGATCAGAATTTCGAGGCCCTCCACTTTAAAAATGTAAAACTGGAAGTTGCTAAAAATTACTATATTAAAAGGTGAATGGTAATTGTAGCCAAGATTTTGACCACCCCGATAAAATAAGCTCGTGAATTTATGTATGTAAATGTATCGAGCTTATTCAAAGCTCTAAATGCTGGGAGCGGAGTAGGTATTGTGTTAGTACAATAAACAATAGGTTTAGGTTCTATTTTGTTTTTGAAATGATAAATATATATTTTTTTTATTTATAATTAACGGCTTTTTGCTTGTGCGTAGCAACGCATTTCCGCCAGTGTCAAGTGTAATTTGTGGGAGAATCTATCCCAATCTCAGGGATTGTTTTTGTTCAAGAACAAGAAGAGATTGAGGATTGCGGAGCCTCGTGGCAGGCAAAAATGCGACGCGCGAAAACCACGCGAGACGTGTGCTCTGGTCAATTCCTGCAACGTGACTCCGAAATGATATTTAAAGCCTGACCAAGTAATATTTGTACTTAGAACACTGACATTAAAGGTTATAGTCGATTGCAGTGCGCCCAAACCAGGTTTTTTATATTTCTGGTCAGGATTTAATTTGTTTTTTTGCTGTAGTGCCAGGCCTCTGTCACTCGGCCGTAGGTACCGTGATAAGGACCTTCCTTTTCTTGATTTCTGCCATTCGCTCTAGACGGCATGGTCGCATACGTCGCGCGCTGTGCACTTTAAGAGTCAAGCTTGCGCTTTTACGCGTATTAGTCCAATCATTTTAGCAGTGTTGCCAACACTGCATTTGGAAAGGGAGCTAGTTGGTTATGAAAAAAGAGCTAAAAAAGAGCTAATTATTTTAGTTAAAAAGAGCTAAATAAAACACTTTTTTTCGTTTACTCGATGACATTTTTTGGAATATTACACTTTTCTACATGAATATGATGTAAGTCTTTCTGCAGCTACACAAAAAATCAACACATATACACGAAGCAAACAAAATTGGTTGGGGGAAATCCCGGTATCCTGCAATCCAAATCATAGGCCGAGATTCAGAGACGATTTTTTTTGTCTTAGCTCGAGCTAAGTAGGGTAGGCCAAAAAAAAATCGTCTCTGAATCTCGGCCATAGACGTGTTTATTCTTCCGGCTGCGTTCAAAAATTCGGATACACTGTGACGTGTATCATACACATCTAAAAATTTGTAAGAAAAACAAAACAAATAATATTTTTTTAGATGTCAATGTCATTACAAAATCAAAATCAATCAATCAATCATCATCTTGTCAATTTGTAAATTCTAGCTCTATTCCATTGAATAGAGCTAGAATTTACAAATTTTAGAGCTAAGGAGCTAAAAATGATTTTTTGGAGCTGATTAGTTGAAAATGGAGCTAAATTTAGCTCTAAAAGAGCTAATTTGGCAACACTGCATTTTAGGGTTTGACCCTAACAATAATTCATGTATCGCTGAAACTAGGTAAATTTTTTTCCGGTCCTAGATTATTTGTCAACCGTAATCTGTATACTTTACTTTATCACACTGCAAAGTTTCAGCGATAGATGAATTATTGTTAGGGTGTCCATACAAAGGAAACTCTAAAATGACAGGACTATATAGTCTGACAATAGGTGAGAATTTATGGTTTTCTAAAGAAGTTATGTGGGTAGATCAACTATTTTTTGTCCTCACGGTACTGTATAAAAAAAGTATTTATTCCTTTTTTCTTGACATTCATTAATTTTGTGAGATAGATATTGGTATCTAATGATATGATTCTTCTACACACATGTGCATTGCACCATCTGTGTTGAACTACTAGAAGTTTTTGGTGGTTGTCCGATAGACCAAAAAGCGTGGGGACAACGAAATAAAGCGTCCATCGGACAACCGCCAAAATTCAAGTAAAATTCAAGTAATTTTGCAAAACCGTGTGTGTGTTTAATAAATGCAATCCTTAGTTATTCAACAAACATAAAATTTTGGGGCAAGCAAAACCTGAGCTTGATAGTTGATCTACCCATGTATCTGTTAATCTGTCTGTGGAGGGTCTGGACCTCTGCCATAAATTATCTCTGGAATTGGCTAACACTCAGATGCAGAAACATCTCTTATCGTCACTTTTTGTCTTGTTGACGTAGTATTAGCTAGCAAGAGATTTAATGGAGGATTAACATTAATGAGCGTTTCTGTAACTGAGTGTAATAGCCATACTTTTCGTATTGCTGTCTCTAAATGGTAAACAAAACTTGACTGTCGCAGCTATATTTGGCCAACACCTCGTAGGATGCATACGATGCACGAACATGCAAATTTCGACCTCACAAATTGCAGCCAATCATCTTATCGTTGCACCTAACGATGCATGCCGTGTGCATGTGCACGCTGCCCTTATTTCCTTATAGGAGTCAAACTAAAAATATGCATTTAATATGGTATTATTAATTACTCGCTGTTGCTCGCAACTTTAACATACGTCACATCCAATGTAAAAAGACTGAAGTGCCATATGGTGAAAGGGCGCTTCAGTCTATTTACCATAGAGGTGACGTGACGAATTCTATCTATGCCATTTAATGAATATCCGTTCAGCCCTATAAGCGTGCGTGATTAAGGCACAAACATTATAATTTTCACATTTATAATATTAGTAAGTAGTGAGACCCTCGGTGGCGCGTTGCGCAGAGCTATGGAAACTTAATCTTGAGGTCCGGGTTCTAATCCGCACGGACCACTTGCCATGTACCATTACCAATTATCTAACTTATGTACGCAATACAGACTGCTCTCAAAAGGTGAAGGAAAACATCGTGAGGAAACCTGCATACGCTGAAGAAGAAATTCCAATGCGTATGTGAAGTCTACCAATCCGCATTGGGCACGCGTGGTGGACTAGCGCCCATACACCCTCCATGAGGGTAGGCCTGTGCCCTGCAGTGGAACGTATAATATAGGATGTGATGATAAGAAGTAGGAAAGGTAGTAGGATTTATTTAATTAACAATTACCATCTTTTTAAGTCCGGCTGATGTCCGTCATTCATTCCAATTAATAAAAATGCCAATTCATTTCAGTTTACAAGACCAAGTTGAGCAAAACATCCAATTTGTAGTACCCAAATAAGAGTTTTTTGTGCGTCTGGGTTCTTTGATCTTCTTTATCCTTCAGAGCTCAGCAAAAACGGTGACATGTTTGTCCTCGTCCAGTGTCAGTTTAATGCACGAGTTTATATCGGTCAGGTTGGGTCCAAGGTCGACGACGATCAATGATGGTTGAACGTTCATTCTATCATTCATATTGCTTGTGGGACGAACTATATAATATTTACCTGTATGCAACTGTAATTTTATTGAATTTCAAAGTTTGAAATTGCAATTTAATGCAATTTTTATGGCCGTAATGTTCGGAACTTTGAAAGTTTTCAAATCAAAGGCGATACATTTTTTATACAGGATGTAAGGGGTCATTTTACTCATGAGACTGAACAACTTTCCCTAAGGAACCTATCGTAAATTCGCTTAATTTTGACTTTTCATAATAAATGCAAGCTGATCAAACGTTTGTATGAAAAGTAGATATTTTTTGCGAATTTTCCTTCGAGAAAGTTAGTATCAAAAGTTGGTACAATAACCCATTAAAGTATAATGCAACCGTCTACCCTACACTCTGTATACAGTCACTTGCAGACTGCTGTAAGGCTGATGAGGTAGTGTCGATATCTCCCTTGTGAATGTAGCACGTGTGCATTACAGCAAGAGTCACCCATTAAGTGGAGACGTGGCTCGGAGATACCAGGGAACTGCCTTTCCTTAATACGGCTTTGGAGACCTCTAGGGTTCTAAGAAAACCTTATCTTTTTAGGTCACAGTATCACCGATTATATATTATGTGTTAGTCGATTTCAACTTCAGCGGCTGCATTATTACAGAAGAAGAGGTACGCGAGCTTTATATTTCTGGATCTGCTAGAACGGGAAACTGATATGATCTGCTAGAACGGGAAACTGATATGATCAGAGAAGAAATTCATTGACTGTAACTGGTACCCTTAGACAAGTTAACCACCCGGTACGGCAATATGTATGGGCTTCAAAAACAATTACCAAGCACATTGAACTTTACTCACACTCAATAAAATATAACTTATTGTCACCATCTGACTATCAATTTGTCTTTGCAGAAATCAAACTGTTATTTAGATGTAAATTCTCCAAAAAGGGAAATAAAATATAAATATACTTCTCGGAAAAAAAATTTTTTTTTTTGTCGATTTTTGAGTAAAATTTTACTATAAAAGCAGCATCTGCCTGTACTAGTCCACTGCTGGTCATATTAGCCTCTCAATTCATGCCAAAACTTGGTCTTGTGCTTCTTGTATACAGTGCTTTCCATTCATCTTGCGCAGATCGTTCCACCAACTAGCAGAGGGTTGCTAAAGGAATTCAATCAAATCAACCCACTACTGGGCATAGGCCATCCTTCTATTGCGTCATTCCTCACGGTCCTGTGCTAATCTGATCCAATGCGAACCCGTCACCCTCACAATAAACTAACTGCCTCCGTGGTCTAATGGTTAAGAGCATTGGGCTCTTGACACGGAGGTCGTGGGTTCGATTCCCACGGGGGGCACCTAGTGAAATGTCACTTTGTGCGTTTTTCCCCAGCTGGTTAGGACATTGCAGGCTGAGTCACCTGATTGTCTGAAAAGAAAGATGATTCCGTGCTTCGGATGGCACGTTAAGCTGTTGGTCCCGGCTACTATCACTGGTGGTAGTAGTCGTTACATAAAAACCACGTCAGAGGCCGTAAGGCGGTTTGAATAAACTCTGACACCAGGGCTTGCAGCCCACTCGATAAGAAGAAGAAGATCCTCACAATGTCCTCGGATCAACGTGCTGGTGGTCTTCCTACTGACCTCCGTCCCTCTCTTGGCCACCATTCTGAACTTAGTAGCACCTTATGACATCCGTTGGTGCTATTATAAGATAGGCACTACACGACTAATTCCAGTTCGATACTGTAAGAAGAAATGCTGATGGAAACCAAAATTGTACAATAAAACAAGGCTAGAAACTTTTAAATACTTGTATTTATATAGAAAACACAATTTTTTAGTTACAGAGCAATGCTCACACGTCGGATATTTTATAAGAGAGTGTTGCTAGCATTACAATTTTAAATACCAACAATAAAAAATAAAAAGTGTGACCACAATTAATTCCTGCTCAATATTTAATTGAACAAAAATATTAACTTAAAAGCCAAATTAATAACCTTTCAGATATCTATAATTAATTGCCTCCAGGATTACTTGGCTTCATTACCCACAATCAATCACTACCAGCATTTAATTACACGGAAAGTGTAGTTTAAATGTCGGCGTCGTTTCAAAAATAATGTGTTTCTAGTTAAATTCACTTGGCCTTGTTCAAATTGGGCTACCAACTATTTCTGATGCATACATTTTGTTCCGCCGCTGAATGCATTCAACTCTTTGTGCTCCCATTGCGTTGTCAAGACAATGATTTTTAAATATTTCATTCGAGTTTTTAGCCACAGAATTCAATACAGAGTGTAAGAAAGTATCATTAACCTTTAAACCATATACTCTACCCATCAAACTGAACAACTTTTACTATGGAGCAAATCTGTCAGAACGAAAAAAAAAAACGTCCCATACTAATCTGCAATACCTACTCGATGCATACATAATATGGGACAGCTGATTTTTTTTTTGTTCTGACAGTTTTGCTCCCATAGTAAAAGTTGTTCAGTTTGATGGGTAGAGTTTGTGGTTTAAAGGTTAGTGATACTTTTCCTTACACCCTGTATAATAGTATTTCATGCAGGCAGAATAAATCGAATCACTAAATGCGCGAGAGATATGAAAGAAATAGGTAGAAGCTAAAACTAAATGAAAAAAAGAGATCGAATTTTTTCTCTCCAACCAGTACAGTTTCGCCTACACGCGCGAGTTGCACCTGATTGCAGAGCGAAGTTTCTGTATGAAATACTATTTTTGCATTCTGTTCCCATATGAAAAAAAAATTGGGTGGTCCATTCTAATAATAAGCCATAACCTCAAGTCATATAGGGTCCTTCTTAATATGCTGACACTTTTTTAAGAGGATGATCAGACCATCAAATTGAACAACTTTCTCTATGGGACCAACTTCGAAATCGCGAAAAAAATATCAGCTGTCCCATACATTTGGCTCGAGTCGGTTTGCAGTTTTGTATGGGACAGCTGATTTTTTTTTCTTGATTTCGATGTTGGTCCTATAGAGAAAGTTGTTCAGTTTGATGGTCTGGTCATCCCCTTAAAAAAGTGTCAGCATATTTAGTTGGACCCTGTATATACAATTCGTTAACAAATAAACACAGCCTAAGCCTAAGTTAACTGGCCAGTGTAGCAGACATAAGTCACAATATAGGACGGCTGCAAGTGGTCTTCAAGTCCAAAACTTTGAAAGTCGAGGAAGGAAACCACTTGGGAGCGTATTGTAGAGAATGTTCATGAATCCGATTAATCTTTGCGGAGTTGAACGTTGCTGAACTGGACGGTTTACGTTCTGGCGTACTTAATGATACTGCATGTGCAAGGAGTTTGGTATTCGGAACTTTTTAGCTCTCAAACATACAAAAACCACGTTTTCTGGCGTGCTTTTATGAGCGGCAAATTGAACACTCAACAAACTTTTAAAAAGAACTTCAAAGTATTTCAAACTGAGATTTTATATTTTGTATTTTTTCTGAGCATCTGCGGTTTTAATAGGTCTAAAGAGGGGGCGTTATATCCTAACGTTAGAAAGCATATATGCTTATTCAAAACATTTGTTTATTTGACTTGACACCTACATTGACAAAACGTCAGTTAAACTTCAATTAAGTACCGAGATGGCAGTCCATTCCATCCACTTTACTTTGATCGATGCTTACTTGGTACCATAGGCGAAGTATTTTTCGTTTACGCTGATAGACGAAACATCAGTGTTACCGCGTATGAGACAGCGATAGTCATAAAATCCTATACAATTTATATGAAAATAGATGTCTGACTCCGGAGTCAATCAGCCGTCGTAGAACAAAAAAGTGGCTACGTCGATAAGGACAATAAGTAGCGATCTCCTTTTTTAACTAGAGCGAATTTGCTATGTGCATCTCTTACTGAGTGATATGACAAGGCACGTGCTTCCTTCTAGATCCTTCTCTTTCTACGCTTGGTACATAATAATAAACCATTAATCAAGAATGAAAAACTAGATACACACTCTACGCTCCAAAAATGGCGGATTTAAATTCAGAGCCTTCACTTTTGTCTCAGTATTGCTCCATCTTCACTTGATCTCCAAATAAAATGAAAGAGGAACACTTCGGACATGAATACTAGATAGACTTAACATTTCAATCAGTGTCCGTCTGTCTAGATGTCAGCGACTGTTAAAAAGTTTAAGAGTTTGACTTCTGCTTTTGTTTTGAAATTGTATTTCTAATTTACGAAGCTTGTTGCTGATTTATATCTGTTTGTGTTTATATGTAATTGACGACGCTTGTGCTGACCTCTATTTTTGTTATTATTCAGATTACTAATGCGCAATAAATTTAACAAATAAATTCTAAATATTTCGTTAAATTAACAGCAGCAGCGTCTCTAAAACTGTATCTGCACGTCTAGTATGATACCTCGCTACACGCGCGCGACGCGCCTTTGCTCCATAGAAAATAACCTGTTCCCGCGCGCTTTTTGGAGAGCCAAAGCCGCGCATGCCGCGACAAGTGGTATATAAAACCGAGTCGCGCGCTAGAAGAGAAATCATGCTAGACGTGTCTGGTAAAGCAACACTTCTGGATTTTCTTTATTTTTTTTCTGCCATATGCTTATACTGTCATATTCGAAATACATGCAAGCATAAAATATACTTACGACCGTAATTCTTTTCGGGGTGGTCAGAATCTTTACTACTACTTTTTAGTAGTCGCAAAGTGTGTGTGTTGTTGTGTGCTGTTTTCGTTGTTGTTTACTATCTTTTGAAGCATTCAGTTGTAGCAATACGCTCTCCTACGCTTGCTAATCAAATCACCATTACTGAAGGAAAAAAACATCGTGGGGAAACCGGATGCTTCAATTTCGATGCCTATATTGTACCCACTGTCCATTACAAGTGGCGACGGGCTCACTTCCCGTCACATTGGACAGAGTTCCGAGTTCCGGTACAGCTAGTGAAACGTGGATGTTCTGAGGTTTCAGAATATCTCTGACTACCCCGTCGGGGAATATAGTCGTGAGCATATATTATGCTTATGCTAATATTAAATATGGTAACAGGGGGCTATCTTGTCGGCCGCAAAAACACAGCAAAGCCTTAGTGGCCTCTTACGACAAGAAAAAATAGGGTAATCCATCCGGCCCATCCATACGAAAAAACCAGCTCCATACAATTAAATTTTATATGCAGCGAGGGCGCGTCGCGCGCGAGTAGAGAAATCATACTAGGGCTGCTGATTTTCTGGTAGGATATATCTATTCTATGCCGCACCACACGGCTTACTTGAAATATGCCCAGAATATCCTCATTTCACTAACAGTGCCCAAACTTTGTCCAGTTTGACAGGTAAATCAATATCATGAATGGTTGGCAAATCGATTAGAAATTTCCAATAACCTATAACAACACGTATTAGATTTCAAAGGGTGCAATATACGTCAGTAAAACGATGGAGTCGATCGAGCCAAACGTCACACGTGGCAGAAACTGACGTGCCAGCCAAGTAGGTCACTGTGCCGATGCCGCTGCCATCCCGTTCCCTCCGCGGGATATGACGGCCGTCATTATTGATGTACTGTTCTGACCCGGACAGGCTGTGTTATGGGAAAAATTCACTAACTTAGAGGTAATAATAGGTAACGTAAGTCATCACATTGTGGTCTTATCAACCCTTTAAAAACTGTCAGCATATAAGGAAGGAAGAGCGTCGGTGCGGAGAGGTATGGACATAGACACTCGATCATGACAGTCCTGGTTTGAATCCGCAACAAACGACATGCCATGTACCAAATTTATTTCAAGTCCGTGTGTACCAATGAGTTTTTCTATCTTGTGTACGCAATCTGCTTTCAAACGGTGAAGGAAAACATCGTGAGGAAACCTGAATACGCTGAAGAAGAAATTCTGAGTCCACGAATCCGCATTGGGTACGCGTGGTGGACTAACGCCTATACACCTTTCTCACCCCTTGGTGTATGGTCTTTGCAGTGGGAAGTCTGTAGGTTGATAATGATGTAAGGAACGATCCTGTATGTATGCGCGTGATAGATTCTAGAAGGGGTTTAGATAATTATTTGTAAAATAAAACGTCAGGCGTCTTAATCAACTCAGTCTCTATATTGAACGTTCGCAACAACAGCCATCTCTTTCAAAAGGCTAAATATGTCAGCTCTCGGATAGCCAACCAGTCGCAGAACAAAAATAGATTGGCCCAGCCAAATATTAAAACAATGGAAATGTACAATAAAGGAACCTATTTAATGGCCATTAAAATTTACAATAATATTCCCGCAAAAATAAAAGAAATAGAAAAGTATACAATATTTTTATCCAATTTGAAACAACATTTGATTGGAAAATGTTTTTATAGTTTAAAGGAGTTTTTTGATGAGCAAGAGTAAATAATAACACTAGGTGTACACACACTTGTAACATAATTATTACAGACGGCATGAAATGTACCTACTTATAGGAAATTTGTTGTTGTTGTTTTTATTAGTTTTGTGTATGGCGTTAATTCTTATCTATAAGGAAATAATGTATATATATTTGTTTGTCAAAGAGATTTTGCAGTGCCCGGTCAGGGTTTCACATAGGACCATTGTATTTTGTAACATCTGTAAAACATGTGAAAGCAATAAATGATTATGAATTATGAACTGTCTCGCTTAGGGCCTCTACTTAACAAAAAGGACTTATGACGTAGCTTAAATCTATTAACATCTTTATCGCTACGTTCTTATGGTTAATATTAGCTTACATCCTGAACGCTATGTTCTTAAGGTTAACATTGGCATACATCTAGCCGAATATCTAGCCGACGGCGTAGCGTGGCTATCACGCGTATCTATTCTCACTGACTCTTCTAACTATTATTTAACGTTCTGTGGTCAAGATCCAGGTGGCGAGCAATTCTCTTTCTCGCCTACTTCTACTTTCGACTAAATAATTTGTGTAACAATCTCTATTTGTTTAATAGTGTGTTTATTATTCGTATGTCATGTTTTTAACTTAGAAAAGGAATTAAAGTCGAAATGCGTTGCGAACTGCATTCAGCAGTAGAAATGCGCTCTTTACGAAATATGTGTGGTGTTACAGTGACCGACCGAATCAAAAACAGTGATAAGGGATCAGTGTAAGTTGAAGGATGATGTGGCATGTGGTAACCAGGATAGAAAGAGGTATGCCTAGGTGGTTCGGTCACGTTCAGAGGATGAATGAGAGTAGATTCACTTGGGAGATTTGTCGATCCAATGTGAGTGGAACAGTCGAGAGAAAGAGTCCGAGGAGAACTTACCACGACCAAATAAATGGCTTTAAAAGGACAAGTGCATAGCACCCTTAACCGACGGAAGTGCATGAAGAGATGTATGAAGGATGGTGGATGAGGCGAGAGAAGTAGGTATATCAGAATCGTAGTGTGTGGCGAGCCGTAGTCTCTGCCTACCCCTGTGGGATAGTGGCGTGAGTATATGTAGGTATGTATTTATAAAGAACAAACCATAACATACAATCCTCATTGTATACCACGCATCGCGTTGATGGTTTCTAGTTTGTTCTATATTATCAGGTTTTAAATGAAAATATTGTATCAAACGATTTCGCAAAGTATAATACATAGTAGACTAGCAATTTTTAAACGGATAGACGCGAAGATTAGCAATGTTTGAAAATAAACTACGCCGTTACAAGGTCACCGAGCACAGCTGAACGTTACCAGAATAGAGATAACGCGACAAAATAATTAATTATTAGCTTATGGGTTATACAACGTGTTAATAAATTAATTAGATTTCGTTATCATCATCAGCCTGTATACGATCCAGCGGCATATCAAACCAGCTAAAAAGCCAAGCTACCGTTTCAAAGTTAGAGTTCGAAATACACGAAAATATTTTTTTCTCATTTCCCTATTTTTAGTCACTTTCAATGTGAGGGAATCTAGTCTTAGATTAAGATATAAAATACTGTAGGTGTTAAAACAGTCTGTCGTCTGATAGCGTGCAAAATTATTCAGTGTCAAAAGCGTCGGTGAAATCCCTGACTAGTTCAAATACTAATTTATAGTTGTGCAGAGGGCGATGTTGACAGCGACGTTGAGAAAAATTTTTACGTGTTTTTGCTTTAGACAATATAGGATGTTACGGTAGACAGTTGCATCAGATAAAATTAAGCCGAAAACGAGGTAAAACAGGGGTGAAACGATGTGGTCTTTAGTCTATAAATGGCCTTACTTTTCTAAATAGGTACATAAGCATCTACAAACACTACCATATTCCCTTTCTATGTGTTCAAAATCTTTGCTAGGACTACCACACTATACAGTGTGAAATTGATATCATCAGCATCCTTTAAAACTAAGAGTCAACCCATCAAACTGAACAACTTTTACTATGGGAGCAAACCGATCGGAGCAAAAAATACTGCCGTTCTATAGTAAACTGCTGTGCCTACTCGACTCAAATGTATGCAACAGTTGTTTTTTTTTTTTCTCCAATCGGTTTGCTTCCATAGCAAAAGTTGTTCAGTTTGATGGGTAGAATCTAAGTTTAATAATGATATCAATTTCACCCTGTATAAAGCTTTGAAGATAGAAAGTAATTTTAATATAAGCCATCTGTTCTCCCTCCAAAACATCCACTGCAAAACAAAACTTTTACTTACTTAGTCGGCAATGTGACATGTTTCCAATACTTTATTCGTTAACCTTGTCGGTTTGTTAGTCACCTAAATTTATAGCAGTCTCACTGTCAGGATTGTTTTCGATTCGAAAACGGATTTAAATTTGGCTTTATTTTGACATTTGTATAAATCGTATTTTCAACGTGTGAGGCTTGCTTCGCTCGCTCGTTCGAATAGTGGCCAAATCGTTCAGCGATATTTGTTTAAAATAAAGCTATAGCTTAAAATTTGCAATTCGCTCTCTCCCTGCGTCTGTTTTCCCAAGCAAATACAATCAGGATATTTTTAAAAGAAGAGTTAAGAGGCTTTTTCTGGGCGAGCGCGCTATATCCTCGGCTTCATCTACACTTTCCATCAGGTGAGTTGAAGCTAAGCGCAAACCCATTTTAAATAAATAAATAAAAAATAGCTAAAGCGACAGCAAATTTGGAGTCCCGAGTTCTAAAATGTAGACCAGGAACTGTTAGACGTAGGTGTGACGCTCCGGCGCTGGACCGGCTGATGATAATATTAACAAAGTCGCTCAGTGCAAGGAAAGGATGTATGCTCGGTGTTTCTCCGAGAAATCACAACAGGAATGACTTATCACACGTGAGAGAACTTCTGGACATAAGGTCTCCCAGGGTAACATGACGGTCCCACCATACCACCCTGGCAATACCCCTGGTGGTAGGGTGGGACCCAACCATACCCCTATAGTAATGATGTGACCATCATGCAAAGTGTTTCTGCTTGTACCTACACGTTTGAGCATTGAGATTGTACCAGGAGAGCAGAAGTGTACAAAAGATTATTATTTTTGCTACCTAGTTGTTATATGTAGCATGTAAATAGAGTAAATAACATAGGTACACATGCATGTCACAGGCTAACAAAGTTTGTGAGACTTGACTCGGCACAATCCTTCCTGATTTGCAATTCTGATGCCAATTTGTGATGCCATTCGTACGCCATATTAAATTTGGATTTAGACAATGTTGTTTAGTGTATTATAGTATTATTATTTACTGCAAATCAAATAAAAATCATTTATTCTGAATTTTAATGTTACCTTTCCTAGATAACTTATTAGGTAAATAAACCTTAAATCTGTTTACACACGTTGCGTTTATTTGTTAGGCCTTGTACAGACGTAATTTATATTATGTATTCTGCGGAGAAAACCTTTAAAAACTGTCAGCAACACAGAACAGAGAATTCATATGTTTCGTTCAACAAAAGGTTTAAAGCTCTACATCCCGATTTTACCGTAAAATTGGGTAACTTTGTAACCATTTTATACATTAACTATGAGATTTTTTTAAGCATAAAACAAAACTGTACAATCTACAGGACATGACATGAGAAGTAATTTAGTTTTTCTCGAAACGATTTTAATTAATAAAACTGAAGAAAAAGGAATCTAAAGTCACCCCTTTTTCCCCATTGTAACCATTTTACTCTTACATTGTTAATCGTTAGAAAATGATTTACAATATACTTCACAATACAACATAGAATGATTTGGTTTTCTTATTTTTTGAAAATTCATAAAAAGTATAATATCTCATTTTCAAAGAAAACGGCTATATTCTGACCGTAGCCTCGCGCTCGTTCACATTGATTAGTATGGAGTTGTTCCCGGGCTGATAAACCTGAAGTCACTATGGCGATTTAATTTGGTTAGCATTTTGTTATTTTGGTCACGCTAGTTCTCGAACTAAATAGTCCTCATGCTATTTCTATTAGTTTTCTTTTTTGTGGTCAGCATTATTTCAGAGCATTCGGTATAATTACAACAGTCCACCCCAAAAGGGAATACGGTCTGAATATACGAGTATATTCCTCAGCCAGACTTGTAGCATTTAAAACATGCAGCTTGCGATTAATTCACGCCTGTCCTCTAGCGTGGTGTGGTATGCAGAGACTAAAGAATTCGAGCTGTTTACAGCTCTGGCTTCATTAAAATGTATGAGTCGCATCATGGCTTTAATGGTGCGGACGGACAGAGATAAGCAAAGGTGCACTTTCATTCTTAATTCACAAAGAGATCTGTTAAGTAAGTAAGTAATCTTTAATGACGGATTTTCTTGAATAACATTTATTTACTACAAGAGTTTACCCGCGACTTCGTCCGCACGGGTTCTCGTTATCGTAGCGAGATAAATTATATACCAGATTTTAAGTCCAGACGTCTAAACATAAGCTTTCAAACACAAAAAGTTCAGTATTTAAATATTGTTATTTTTTAAAATTTTAAATTATCTTCACGGCATACTGTGATAATGCAAGTAAGTTTTACTTTAATTAAGTTCACTAACTAATCCCGTTTGCCGTAAATTGCTTTTTAAAATAAGCTGTTGTTTATCCGTTTTTATATTAAACATCTTCTTTTAGAAGCCAACAATGATCGGCTTCAGGCGCTCAGTCTTCAGAGAATCAAGTTTCTGACTTTTCTGTTTCCATTACCCATATCACGACAACAATGTCAAATACATCATCTTCAAGGGATGCTTCAACCTTATAATCTGTCGAAATTATCTGTTTCTTCCTTGATACAAAAGACTGGACGCGTATTAATTCAAAGCTTTACACAAATCGCAGTGGTCAATGCCCTAAACAAACTGGGATATCGCTGTAGCCCCTTATAAAGGCATGATTTGGGGCAGTGGCCCTTTAGCCTTGGCTTTATTTTAGCTCTACCCTCTTTGTTTGGTTCGCTGTGTGGGCTGCAAATGCTGCAATTACGGGATGTGTCATCGGAGCTGTCATATAACGAAGTGCATTCAGAATTCAATGTCGCTCTGGGAATAACAGACAAAAGACGGCTTCTAACAATTTCTCATAGCCGATTAAGCCTACTAAGAACTAATTACAGATGCTGTCAGGTGCACTGGATATTTTAACGTGTATGGGTGTCAGATAAACACTCATACACTCTCTCTTCCATATCCTCTTTGATCTGATAGAACGAGAAACTGCTACGATAAGAGATGGGGTTAGATATACAGTGTCTAACCGGTAGCCATATGGAGGCATAACAATCACAATATCTAATATGATTAGTCGTCTCTTCCGACATCGACACCCGTCTGGGCTGGTGCTATTCTAAGTCCGATGCCATACGTTCCCTAATGCTATGTGCAAATCATATCTTCAGAAGGGGTTTCGATCTTGCCACCGTCTAAATTATAAGCTCCTTACTTAATACTAAAGGACCTAGTGCACTAGGAAGAAGTATCAGAACTGGAATACTTTTTTTTAAGGGTATATTTTCGTTTGTGACGTCATCACTTGGTGTCAATTTTCAATAAAAAATGTTGATA
This sequence comes from Agonopterix heracliana, assembly GCA_963693445.1. Taxonomy (NCBI): domain Eukaryota; kingdom Metazoa; phylum Arthropoda; class Insecta; order Lepidoptera; family Depressariidae; genus Agonopterix; species Agonopterix heracliana. The sequence continues at coordinate 18,709,702 of OY856319.1, forward strand.
ATGTTTTGTAAGTTTTCCGTGACCTTTTGTTTGAGCTCCCACCATCGATAAGAAAAGTGTTAAGTATTTTTTGTGAAGAATACCTAGTTAGTAGGTAGGTTTTTTTTCACACAATAAGAAATTCATTACTTAACTAAAACATTTTAAATTAACCAAAGTGGGAAGTTTCGGTTAATTTAAAGTGTAACCTACATACATACCACTTTTTTCAAACTAAATACGATCATAACTGTGGGCAAAAAAATTTTGTATAGAGATACAAAAATTATGATTTCACAATATGTAGAGTAACGGAATATGCCTACATAACTAATTAAATTTATTAAACACTTATTTTTTTTAATATTTTTATAGTTTCAAAATTAACATGTGATATTTTATACTAACCGACAAGGAGGAGATTCTATGATATATATACCGCCGGGATTCGAATTTTGAACATACTGAAAAAAGAATCACCGACATTTTCGTCAATTCGGTATGTCAAGTTTTTTTTTGGGAGGACAAAATGGAAAACCATTTCGAGATAATTGTCTCAATAACAATATTTTATATGTCAGAATATTTAAAATGAAAGGATTAAACTAAATATCAACTTAAAATAACTGGTCTTTCAGAAAAAATATGTTCAATGTGTCAGAATAAAGAACTTTTGTATTTGTATTTGTAGAATTTGACATTTCATGTTGCCGTTTCTGTTTCCAACATGGAGTAAGAAAGAGAAGGCAGGTAATTTTTATTTTTTAAATTAAATTTTTAAACAACAAAATTAACAACGTGGAGTTCGAATAATTTTTTCGAGCCCACTTTTGCCATTTACAGATAAACTTCATGAATTGAAAAAAAAATGTTTCTTATAATGATATCTTCTATCCGTAAAAAATATAAAATAAAGACAAAAAAATGCTTGACATACCGAATAATTGTGTGAATAATAATTATAGTAGATTACACACCGATGGCAGGAAAGTAAGAAAGGTCTCAGATGTCATTTGATTGCTGACCGAGGTGAAGCCGAGGTCAACAAACATATGATCTGAGGCTTTCTTATTTACTGCCCGAGGTTAGTTTACTATTTTTCTCCTCGACGGAGGTGGAAAGCGGCAACTTCGTTTAGCGCAGCGGGAAGAAAATTTACGCTTTTCGTCCGGAGGGGAGAAAACAACATTTTCTATGTTAGAGATTTTAAAATGAAAAAATTACGGATATTTAAAAAAAATATATAAGTTCGTTTTCGACCAGGAGTGCGATTTTTGAATCTCATTCTGTGAGCTCAGCAGTTGAAAATGTCAAAATTACTATGGAGATTTGCATCTTCCTACTGCTGATGCGACTTTCAAAAATCATACTTCAGCAGTGCTATTTTTGAAAGTCAAATCAGCAGTAGGAAGATGCATATCTCCATAGTAATCTCTAGTAATTTTGACATTTTCAACTGCTGAGCTCAGCGAATGAGATTCAAAAATCGCACTCCAGGGCCCTATTCAATAAACGCGACAATTACAGGTGAAAGGCGACAGGCGAAAATTCGTCAATTATTTACAGTTCAATAAAAATGTACATTGACAAAATTGTCAAGAGCATTGAGTTCTGCTTACGTAGGTCGTGGGTTCGATTCCCACGAGGGACACCTAGTGACATGTCACTTTGTGCATTTTTCCCCAGTTTGTTAGGATATTACAGGCTGAATCACATGATTCCATGCTTCGGATGGCACGTTAGGCCGTTGATCCCGGCTACTATCTTTGGTTAGGTACATAAAAACCACGTCAGAGGCCTGTAAGGCGGTCTGAAAAAAACTCTGATACCAGGGCTTGCTGCCCACACGATAAGAAGAAGTGTTTAATAAAACAAATACCTACTTATGTTAAGTTTTTCAGGACAAATTGTCATTATGTCTATTCCATTTTTATTAAATGGCGTTTCCTTGTTAGATTTCGCCAGTGTCAAGTGTTGAAGATATATTTATTAGATATTGTACGGTAATAGGATATGGCGATCTCAAAACCCCGTTTTTAAACAAAAACACACACTTTAAACCACCATAAAACGGCGGAGCCACTTGGGCAATCAAATCGCAAGCCGACGACACGTCTACTTGTTACCTCCTTAGCCACGCGACTCCTCTGTCACATGTCACCTGTCAGGAGAAAAATTATTGAACAGAAATATGTCAAATTGTCGCTACAATCCGACAAATTTCTTTTCTCAAACATGCTTGGAAATTTGAGCATTATGTTGACAACCTTCTTTGAAATAAATCGAAATTGCTGTACTATGCGAGCAGTGGCCGGCAATAGTTGTATGAAAATCTATATCTGTCGTAGTTTAGCGGCCAAATAAATAACATAGTAAACTTATATTATGTCGTGTAATTTAAAAATGGAACGATCTTTTACTCCGAAACATGGCAACCAAGGAGGTAACTTATCAAAGGTTTGGTTTAAATTTTGAACTGGCTTGCAAATAAAAAGCTTTATAATGAAAAAAAAACGAATGGACACTTTAACCACAGATAAGTTATAAGTTACTAGCTTTATCGCAGGAAAAATTATTGTTGTTCGTCATTGATTTTAAAAAGTTGATTAATTTTCATTTCCGCGCATTCATAATTCATAATTCATAATATTTATTGCATAATCATAATAATAACATAATAGCATTGTTTGAGAAAAGCACTATACAAGCCTTGGCCACAACTAGGCATTGATGGACTTACGTATGTGTGCCTTGGCTTCGCCTCGGCCCACATTTACACGTTCGTCCATCGATGCGTCTTTTGCTGGCCACTGCAGTAATGTACTATAATTTTCCACCATGACATTTTGACGAAATTATCAGATTTTCCACCTGTAATTGTCACACTTATTGTCACGCTTTTTGTCACGTTTATTAAACCGGGCCCTGTAAACTCCTCGGTAAATTTGAAAAGTACATAAAATAACTGGCCGATAAGAAAAACAAAATTATAATGTCAGAATTTGACATTTTATGTTGCCGTTTCTGTTTCCAGCATCGAAGTAGAAAAAGAAGGAAGGTGTTTTTTTTAGATTAGCATAGTTTTTTCTACATGAGTTCGAATGATTTTCTTGTGACCACTTTTGCATTTAGAGATTACCGTTCAAATTCATTTAAAAATGTATTTGTATTGATAAACTAGCTAGCTTTTACGGTTCGTTTTCATTGCAACAAACTATCTTTCATAAAAAATACTTATTTTATAACTATCTCCCATAATCTGTATATTCTTCTGTCTAGCCCCACACCAAGAAATGGTGGTTGGGCAAAAAATCTCGAGAGAAATATATCTCAAGACAATAATTATATTACTACTATTGTATTGTATGGTATAGTCAAAGTGAATTTACGCTATGGTATGGTGCTAAGGGACCCTCCGTACGTGAGTCAGACTCACATTTGGCCGGTTTTCTTTAAATATAGTAGTTTACTTAACAAAATTTTAAAAATATTGCTTTTATGACTAGTGGAGAAAAATTAGCCGTGGAATTTAATATTCCCATTGTTTTGGCAGACGTGCCTAAACCACTGAACCGATTTTGATGGTTGAGATGTCATTCGACTGCAATTTAAGTCTGTGATTGAGTCATAATTGCAAACATGACGTGGATGTACATTGAAGATATTTATAAAAATGTTAATTGGCGGTGTTTGGAATAGGTACCAACATAATGGAATACATTGAGACCATTTTTAGAATTTTTGTCTGTTTGTTTGTGCACACGTTATTTTAAAACTACTGAACAGATTTGGATTTCACGAAAGCATAGGGCTTAGTTTGGATTGGCATCAAACTAGTACCTACCTAAGTAATAAAATCTTTTCTGTTCAATTGTTCATTGAAATTGGTAGGAAGCAAGTTTTTAGTTGTTTTGATATTATTTGCAGTGATTTAATTTCAGAAGTAAATAAAAATTGCATGATTTTCTTATCAAGAATTTTATATTACGTAGGTAATTTAATCTTCTTGCTTAGAATTTATTTGAAACTGTGCGCGACTGTATTGGTAATTGTATATTGAAAAGCCGACCAAAGAGAATGGTCATAGATTTGGTATACGCTACTTAGACGACACTGACATAATTGAAGTCATTTCAATTTGATTGAACAATATGACAAAAATTATCCTAGAATTCGATAATTTTTTTTGGAATACAACATAATTTTAGCTTTAGAAAAATACAAATAATGAATTATTCCATTCAATTACCTTTGTGTTTCAGTCATCCACAGACGGATCGAGAAAAAAATTGTCGCAAATTATTTTTAAAACATTTGACGTGGACGTGCTCCAGTAACGGCATTTCGCCGTACAATGAAAAAAATCAGAAACAAGGATAATTTTGCAGTTGTCACAGGATGTCAAAAGCTTGAATTTGTTCGCCATTTTGTATGGTAATCACAATATTTGATTTTAAATAATATGTTTTCAAAAATATTAGTGTTTCAGACTGGTATTTCAAAAAATCGATTCATTATGTTTTTTAAATTTATATAAACTTTCTTTTTACGTAAACTATAAATTCAACCGTGTAACGTAACCCTTCTAAAAATGTTCCTAAAGTAACCCCATTTTTAGCAATATTTCGACGAACAGTGTCCGGATTTTATGCGATTACTAAAATAAATTATATGAAACATGCAAAAAAACGATTCATTACATTTTTAAGTAAAGGCAGTTCTTTCATAATAAATATAAAACACTGGATATGCAACAGCATATCACTGAAAACAATGTTCCGAAAAGTAGGGGTTTTAGAAAATATACCCTTAAGACGAAACATTTGCATCGGTTTTCTCTTTTTTACGTTAAAAAAATTCCATATGAATAAAGGGTTGGATAGACTTTTGTCTATGTCACCTTTCGTGCCAATGAAACCGATTATCTATAGAAACTTGATATAATTATGTATATACGAACTAGAGTTGTTCATGTCACTTCAATTACTCTTATCGATAACATATCGATAAAAAAATCAAAGTTTAAACGTAAAAGTGAAGAAAAGAGAAACTAATATAAACAATTATGAAAAAGGTTCATATTAAATTTGTTGCCATACTCAAGCAGTTTATGTCAAAAATGTGACAGTTAGGAAGAAAATAGCCCATAAAGAGTAGGTATTTTGATTTTATGTTTAAATAAAAAAGGCACCATTTAACTTTTTATTTTATTTACTGATGAAACTAGCAGCTATGCAGGAATGGCATAAAGCATGAAGGCAAGGAAAAGTATCATTAACCTTTAAACTAAAACCACAGCATAAATATATTGGTTCATACAGTACGGCAACGCTCTTGTTAGCGGGCGATGAGGCCGCCGCTGTAAGTACTTACGCTGTCATACTTCTACCAATCATCATCAGCCTATCATCGTCCACTGCAGAACATAGGACTCTCCCAAGGCGCGCCACAAAACTCTGTCATTGGCCTTCCTCATCGAGTCGCTCCCCGCAACTTTTTTTAGGTCGTCTGTCCAGCGGACAGCAGGGCGTCGCCCACACTACGCCTACCAGTTCGCGGTCTCCACTCTAGAACTCTGACACCTCATCGGTTGTTAGTTCTTCAGCAGATATAACCAGCCCATTGCCACGTCAGCTTGCTAATTTTCTGAGCTATGTCAGCCACTTTAGTTCTGTGACGAATCACTTAATTTCTGATGTGATCCCTCAGAGAAACACCGAGCATAGCTCTCTCCATAGCTCGCTGAGCGACCTTGAATTGATGAACTAGTCCTATCGTCCGGGTCCACGTTTCCGCACCATAGGTCATCACTGGCAGAACGCACTGATTCTTGTCGAAGTTGTTTCTACCTAGTCTTATAGTCTGTCCAAGGTAGACATAGTCTTGCACAATTTCTATCGCCGCCTCACCGACGTACACCGACGTATTCTACCAAATGAACCAAAAACTACCAAATTCTACCAAAAACTATCAAAAGAACCAAAAACTACCAAAATCTACCAAAAGAACCAAAAACTATCAAAAGAACCAAAAAAGTATGAAAATCTACCAAAAACTAAAAAAAAAACTACCAAAAATCAAGAAAATCTACAAAAGCAAACAAAAACTACAAATAAGTAAAAATATCTACTAAAGGCATCAATGTATGTTTTAAATAAATTGCTTTAATTAAAAAAGAACTGCCTCGCGCCTGCCGTTGTCGGTCAATCCCAGAATCTTCAAACAAATTCTGGGATGTGGCCCCCGTCGTTGCTCTGCGAAAGTACATCCGTTGCCGTACCATGACCATGACTGAATCGATGCAGAAGCGCTGCAAAAAGTCGCAGTGTGAAAAGGGCCGTAATCCAATTACCCCAGCGTTGCTTACTCTAAAATTTTATTTCCTTATTTGCCATCAGATTTTGGTACACCGTGTGCAATTGTCGATAATTAAGTCGTAGTCGTGGGTCAACACTAATGCCATAAAATAGAGTACATAAACTGTCAGTGCAAACGAATTTATGATTTTAGTTTATAATTTCGGTAAACAAAACAGGTTGAAATGATACTCCACATTAGGTAACACATTCACAATGAAAAAAGCTTTACTCTGAATGAATTATTTCATTCATTACCTAGGTCAACAGCTTAAAAACAGTAGTCGATTACTTACCGATGGAAAGATATCCTCTGATTATCTTCTTTTAAAACTCCCATTCTGCTAGTGCATCCAGTGGCCACACAAGCCATTGTACGTATATAACACGCACTCAATATTTATTTTCGAAATTAATGCCAAACTAGTATATAATTTCACACAAAATAACACAACGACGTTGGTCCCAATTGGGAACCACGTTGACTCGGAACCTTACACTTTGTCGTTGAAGACGGTGACATTTATCTATGTTTGTCTTTTTTTTTCACACGAAACGATACCATAACCAAGAATGAGAAATGAGGCCATAGTTCTTTTCGTTTTAAAAAAAATCGGTCCATTCTTGATCCAACGTCCCTGCTAGTGCAGGACAGATTAAAGTCTAATCTTCAACCTTTATTGGTCTCTACGATCTTCTTGAACCTGACCGATATACGTGCAAGTTGCTTAGTTAGAGGATTCGTCTATTGTCTCCGCTTATCTGTTTTATCTCGCTATCTTTGTCACTGCACGTTTGAGAGAGTAGAAAAGTGCGAGAAAGTAATTAATCGTTGTCACTGTTTACAAGACGCTGACAAGTCGCGACACTTGTACGGTTTGTAAAAAGATAATTGAACATGAGGGCTGCCAGATGAGTTAATATATTGAGCGGTAAACCTGCAAAATTTGCTAGGATTCTCTAAAATTCACTGGTCACAGAAGCGCTAGATTCAGTGATAAAATTTTCTCTAAAAATTACGTTCACACTCAGTTGCAGAAAGAAACACTCATTAGAGTTATCCTCCATTAAAACTCTTGCTAGCTTACTACCTCAACAAGATAAAAAGTGACAGCAAGAGATTTAATGGAGAATTAACTTTAATGAGTGTTTCTGCAGCTGAGTGCAACAAGACAAAAATGACATCAAGAGATTTAATGGAGGATTAACTTTAATGAGCGTTTCTGCAGCTAAGTTTAAGTCTTCTAAATATCTAATGAGTCATTACGGAGTCCATTCCACGTCGCAGGTCCTCAGTAAAATCATTACTGGTATTTTAGCATTATAGTCATTGACTCTAGCGAATATGTCAGTGATTCTTATTGATTGGTATTTGGGATGCCACGCGGTTACCGGTATTTCCCGAATGACAAAACAATGTTTAGATTATGGTTAATATTAGCTTTATTGAGGTCATTGATCTTAAAAACTTGTTTGATTTGGACAAGGACAAAGAATGAAAGAATATTAACTTCAACATTCGGTTGTAATTTGACTTCATTTACATAATTTGCTCAAGTTGTTGCAAAGTTAGCTCTTGATTAATTTAAAAACAAAACTGTGTTATCAAAGTTTTGTAGTTGACAGTTTAATTATTCATCAGTAAATATGGAAATTGTTTCTATTCCAGCGTGTGTGGATCGCACTCCTACTAATGAGATTTGTAACCACACTGGCTTTTACTTGCTGAAGAAGAAATTGTAATGCAATTATGTGAAGTCAGCATTGGACCTCACCTTGAATTCTGTGGCACAGGCGTAGACCTAGAATACATATCTTACCAGAAAAACAGCTTCATCCAAGCTCAAGTCAGCCAGTACCTACACCCCTACATGCGCACCAATCTGCCGTTGGTCCTCGTACGTCGACCGTCGTTACACTCGTTACGTGAACGTTAACGTATTGCTGCACGCTGTGCCGCGAGCTTGTAGGTATGCAGCTGTTGTTCTTGTAGTATTCGGTGCATGTGCTTCAGCAATGGGAAAGTAAAGATGCTGATTGGGGTAGTAGTGGTTCAGTGTTACAAAAAGGTAACCGAAATTACGCATTTAATTATTGTCACTTTAGTCCTTAGATGGGTGGCCGTTTCAGTTCTCATCTTGATAGTTTCGTGAAAATAAGAAATTTTTTTGAAAGGATTCACAATATTGTTATAGGTATTCAAATGTCTAGTTATCATAATAAGTTGACAAATACTGTGTTATCGTTTGACCATGGACGTCATTCTATGTGATTTAAAGCATCTACGATTCCTATAGCAGGGCAGTGTCATTCATTTCATACCCGGCCGACGTCGGTGGTCCGTGCGATTGAAAAATACCAAGCGATCTGAATCTAATATAATATGAAACTACAGGGGAAATTGAAGTCGTTGGCATCCATTTAATTAAACTAAAAACACATAAGTAAAAATTGAATTCACGGAATAAAAAAGAAAATAAGTTCTTCCTATTTGACTCTATTAGGCATTGGAGTTTTGTTTAAAACAGCAGATTTTTTTTGTCCCATTCAGTAATTTATGTGGGATCAACGACTTCAATAAAGCTTTAAGAAGAGAAAACCAGCAATTAACGAGCATCATTTAGGCATGCGTAAAATAGCAGGCACATCTCTATCTTTATCGTTATCTCGGACGCATGCTAGGCCTCCAGAGACTCATCATCAGCCCGGTAAACCCCACTGCTGAGTATGGCCTCTTCATTCTCACGCCAACCAGAACAGTCCCACGCTAGTCTCATCCACTTTGCCGGCTACTTTACAAATGTCATCCGAGCACCTGGCTGCTGGTCTGCCCACTGACCGTTCCCCCTCTCAAGGCCGCCACTCTGTCACTGCCCTCGTCCATCTGCCATCATTCCGCCTGGCCAAGTGTCCTGCCCATCTACACTTCAGAGTCGAAATCCGCTTGCTCAATGTCAACAATATTCTGCCTGCAAAAGACGAATGTAAAAATACCCTCATAAAAGCGCGTAACAAGTTTTAATGTATTTATTTATATTGTATTTATTACTTTTTATTACACAGTAACGTATTTATTACGCATTAAGTATTTATCGTAAAATTTGGGAGTTTATGATATTTGACGCGCAAACTGTTTAATTCATCCAGACGTTTGCTTCCGAGATGTTTTACGATGCGATAAATAATAGATTTTATTTTGTCAACTCAAGGTTGAGATCAGAATATGCGTAGAATATTGATAAGAGAGTTATAAATAACAAGAGACGAAATATGTCAAAACAAAGATTTTAGTCGTATTTTTTTTAAAGGAAGTAGCTATCAATTTACGCAATCTACTTTCCAACCATTTTCTTGATATAGAATCAATTTCACAGAAAAGTGGCTCTGTTGAATCAATAACTGAATCATCATCATCATCACCCTATAAACGTCCCACTGCTGGGCACTACTACCCTCAAACTCTTAGACATTCCGTGTCTCAAGGAGGGTGTATAGACGTTATTCCACCACGCGTGCACAATGCGGATTGGTAGACTTCACATACGCATAAATTTCTTCTTCAGTGTATGCAGATATCCACACGATGCTTTCCATCACTCTTTGAAAGCAGTCGGTATTACGGAATTTAGGAAAACTCATTGGTACCTTTCGTCTTCATTATTGGTGCGGATTCGAACCTGGACCCGTCCCTCAATGATTGACTCTCCATAGCTCTTCGCCACGCGTCACCGCCACCGACAACGCTCTCTATATTTTTACTCGTACCTCTCTCTATATTATAATGTATACAGGGTCCTTCTTAATATGCTGACTCTTTTTTAAGGGGATGATCAGACTGTCAAACTGAACAATTTTCTCTATGGGATCAACAACGAAATTGCGAAAAAAAAATCTGCTGTTCCATACTAAACTGCAAGCCTACTCGAGCCAAATGTATGGGACAGCTGAACATTTTTTTGCGATTTCGATGTTGGTCCCATGGAGAAAGTTGTTCAGTTTGATGGTCTGATCATCTCCTTAAAAAAGTGTCAGCATATTAAGTTGGACCCTATATAAGGTGTTACAAAAATACAAATAAACATTTAAGGGGGTGGTTTAGACCATCAAACTGAACAACTTTCAGTATGGGACCAATATCGAAAACGCGAAAAAAAAAAAATCCATACTCTACAAATCGACTCTAGCTAAAATATGTATGGGATAATATGTGTTTTTTTTTCGCGATTTCGATGTTGGTCCCGTAGTGAAAGTTGTTCAGTTTGATGGTCTAAACAACCTCCTTAAGAGTTTTAAATATTTATTTTTACTTATGTAACACCCTGTATACTAATAACTGAATCAAACTCGTATAAATGTTCCATAAGAATTAAAATAAAAAGAGTTTTTAAGTTGGTAGATAAGTATAAGTACACCGTTCTCGTTTTTGAGAAACCAAGGTTTAGCTTTTCGCGTTTATTTGTTAACGCCTTGAATTGAATATCAAGAAACCGGTTGGTGGTTGTCAAAATTAGAATTAACTCATGATTTTATGGGTGGACCTGAGAAACCAAAGTGCATTAACCTTATAAACGAAAATTTTGCCGATTGGTTCGGTCGGGCATTGGAAAATCCGTCCCATTTCCTCCTGCGGGAGTCGTATAGGAGACTAAAGGTGTACGCACATTTATCGGAGGCAAACAAGCCGAAGAAGGCGAAATTATGACACCTCGCACACTTATCCGCGGCGAATCGTCAGAAGAATTAAAAGGAAATTCGTTTCGTTCGCCTCCTTCGGCTCCTTCGCTGCGGAGAGATATGCGGTCACCCTAAGGGTGTTTTTTAAATTTTTTTTTTGCTATTATTGGGTTTTCTCTTGACCTCTATCTAGTCCTCAGGACAAAGATGGGGTCGATGATGTAGCGAGCTTACCCAGAAGTGCACAGTCACTCCTGCACACAGCTTGGCACGTTCACTACGTTCACCATGCTGTTGTTCACTACCCCACCGGGCCATACACGGAGCCAGTAGGCACAGTAGCAAGTATAGACATCATGCTAGAGCGGCTGTTGTAGCTACGTTTAGATTACGCGTAATGGGTTTATGGTGAGTTATGTATGTTATAATGAAATTGCGCGCTTAAAAGACATTTTGTGATTGTAGCTTCTTTTGTAATGTAAACACTTTGTATAAGTATTAAGTACTATACCTAACCTAACCTAACCTATGTGTCTTCAATTCATTGGTTCATAAAATTCCTAAAACATTTTAAACTTTACAGAACTTTACACTTTAAGGCTATACAAATAACTGTCACTTTGGAACCGAAGCTTGGAACTCGTTAGCTAGAAAGCTTTTATAGTTCGATTCAGTTCTACAATATCTAGCTATGTTTATCATCCGGCGTTCAATGCATCACTTCGCTCCAACCATTAACGTTGACATTGTAGACTTTTTGAAAAAAGGTTAAACTCTTTAATTTGTAGTAAAAACCTGTCAAGTGCAAATCGGGACGTTAAAAGTGATACAGGATGTAAAGAATAGTTATTTGTTATGCTAGGCTGCAAAGTTGCTTTTTGGCGCGAGTACTTTTATTGAAACCTGAGCAAGCGAAGGATGCTAGGATTGCTCGCTTCGCTCGTGGTTCAAATAATAGAATCCTTAGCGTTTAGCGAAGGTTTCAAAGGTACGAGACACAGAATAACTTTGCAGCCGAGCGAAACACACAATTTTTCACCTCACAACAGCGAGGAAAAAAAGTGAATTGCTAAAAAGAACATTTCAAAAAGTTTTTATTTTCGTGCTGGCCAGTGTCATGAAATAGTTATTAAGCATTTTCAGTACATTCATTTACAAAATATTGAATAGACAGATTCGAATTTCAAAAACTCTTTCCACGCTAGCGGATAAAATACACTTTTGCACTCAGATTTCGAACGATAAACAGAATCTTTCCGAGCTTGTGAGGTGAAAAAGTATTATTAACCTTTAAACTACATACTCTACCCATAAAACTGTAAAACTTTTACTATGGGAGCAAACCTGGATGCGCAAAAAAAATCTGCTGTTCCATACTAAACTGCAATGCCTACTCGACTAAAATGTATGAGACACCAGATTTTTTTTGCTCTGACAGTTTTGCTCCTATTGTAAAAGTTGTTCAGTTTGATGGGCAGAGTATGTGGTTTAATGGTTAATGATTCTTTTCCTTACGAATTGAATATAAAGCGCCTGCAGCAAGACGAACAGCAAAAACCGTTTGACATAACATTGCTATTGCCAAACGTTCAGGCGCTAAAAATAATTTAACGTTCGATCTTTCTTAACGTTTTCTGATCTCGTAAAGCTTCCTTGATCAATGGAATTCTTTTCCCATACATTTCATTTCATGGGGAGGTTATGGTGAATTGGATGGGATTGAATGTAACAGTAACGTTTCCCGGGAAGAGATTTATGGCGTGAAGTTGATCGTATAAATCTCTACTGTATTTGAAAGAGGGGTAGGTTTTACTCTTTTATGTTAAGGCAGTGATATATCTTGGAAAGTTAATAAAGTGGTGTTACGAATTGAATACCTGAAACCTTCAAATGACTTAGATGGCTACTCAACTGATAAATAATCCACCTATATAATATGTGAGTTTCCACGTTTTAAAATGTTTAGTGGAGTGCTTCCCTTTTCTTTCCCCCCGTGGGTATTGTACGATGCAACTAAGGGATAAACTTTCTCATGCAGTGTTTGAGTGACTGCTATATTTCATCACTTGTCACGTCATTCCATCCTGAAATATTAAAAATTATGATACTGTATCTCACTACAATTAGATTTTGGTAGTTGTAGTAAAGATGCTGACCATTCCGAAGAGATACACAGGAAGAGATTTCTTGCGTGAGTTTATTAATGCTCTCATATATGATTTAATTACTTTTTTACCCGACTGCGCCAGAAGGAGAGTAATGTTGTCTTTAACTATTGTTCTTCTAATTAACGATCTCATATTTTATTGAAGCCTGTTAAAAAGTAGTAGGAAAAATTTATAATAAAAGCTATCAGTTCAATACAATCAAAGTATTATTAACATCCAGTCTTTGTAAATAAGAGAACAATAGGCAGACTATTATTATACTACGAGCAGAGACGGGATCACAAAAAGTTAATAAGTTCTAGATTATATTCAACTGACGCTCGCCTATCTAACAAAGCGAATTGCGCAACAGTCTACTATTGTATGATATGATACAAAAACTTATAATTAGAAGTCACTTTAGAATTTCAAGTGTTTTTGCAAATATACAACAGTAGATATAGTATGTAGGTCCCCGTAAAAAGACAGTAATTCGCAAGATTCGGGCGGTTGTGTGATCAAAGTTGAATAAAGGAATAGGCCCAAACCAAAGCGGGGTTTGAAGCACAAAAAGTAGAACACTTGCAATCAGTTGCAGAAACGCTCATCAAAGTTAATCCTCCATTAAATCTCTTGCTGTCACATTTTGTTTTGTTGACGTAGTAAAAGCTGGCAAGGAGTCCAGGGCCGGATTAAGCCATGCAGAGGCCCCTAGGCAATGCAAGTCCCGGGGCCCCTATATCCATGGGCGTCGCAATTATTTTTTCCTACGGTCGCAGTTAAATAACCACCAATCATACAATATAATAAAAACACTAAAATGTGGAGCGAGCGAAGCGAGCTCGAGGTTTAACTACAATATAATGAAGTCGCGTTTCGTAATGTTATCTAAATTTTACTGCAATAATTGCAGTGCTCTCAGTCTCAGTATCTCCAGCTCGCTTCGCTATTATGAAAAATAAGAGACAAGTGTATTTTAGTTGTGGGTTTCATAATTCCTTTTTAGTCTGGGGTGGGCCTAAATCTTTGAGTTTTCACTTATTTTTCTTCCGAGCCGCGGGGCCCCTTGGCGGCGCTGGGCCCATAGGCTGGAGCCTACTTTGCCACTATGGTTAATCCGGCACTGAAGGAGTCACGTTGCAGGGTTCGCCTCGAACACTTGTCTCTCGCGTGGTGTTCGCGCGGTTCGCGTCTCAGCCTGCCACGATAGGCTCCAAAATCCTTCTCAGTTGTTCTTACTCAAAAACAATCCTTGAGATTGGATAGACACTCCCTCAAGAACTCTCTCCCTGAAGACAAGGAAACGCCTATCTATCTATCTATCTATAACGTCACGCCTCTTTCCCATTGGGGTAGGCAGAGACCAGAGCGCGCCATCTACTACGATCCTTACATACATCTTTTGCCTCATTCACATCCATACATCTCTTCATACATGCCCGTCGGTTTCGAGTACTCCGCACCTCCCCTTTTTGTAGGACGCAACTGATTTGATCAGAATACGTCCTACGAGGGCGCCCTCTGCCGACACATCCACTCATTTTAGCTCCATATATCTCTTTCGTACATCTGCTATCACTCATCCTCTCCACATGACCAAACCAACGAAGCATACCCTTCGCTATTCTTGTCACAACATCTTCTTTCAATTTACATCGATCTCTAATCACACAATTAATACTAATCTAATCAAACGCCAATACTAATCAAACGCCATTTAATAAAAATAGAATAGAATAGAAAAGGTGGCAAGAGTTTTAATGGAGGATTAACTTTAATGAGCATTTCTGCAAATGAGTGTAAGTCTCAAAATTAAGGCAATATTGACTAGGATTTGTTTTAACTTATTTTTCCCATATGAAATTTTCACGTAAAGCCATAACGAAAGGATCAATTCATTTGACTTTGCTCGAAGGTTGTGAGCAGCAGTAACGCGTCGCGATTTCGATGTTGGCTCCCTTAGTATGCTCTAAGTTGGTTCTATAGTGTAAGTTGTTTAATTTGATGGTCTGAAGGACCTACTGAAGTGTGTAATAATACATTCAAGTTGACACCCTGGATAGGCTGATGATGATAATGATGTACCTCGTAGCATTGGTAACCATCAGTCCCTAAACAAATCGGACATTTCCTTAGCATTCAAGAATTAATTTTCACAAACATTAGATAGTTCACAAACCAGCGAAGTTCTGTGCAACTCGTACTGGCCGGGCACAATAGATTTATAGCCGATGTCCTTTGCAGTAGAATCCAGCGATGTTTGTGTTCTTGAGCTAACAGTCGAGTCTGTTGTAATAAATGGTGCACTAGTAGTTTGATAGCAAATAGTGCTAGTCTACAGACGCTGTAGCTATTATTAGCCATTGATATACAATAAACTGTTAATACAGGGTGTAAAAAACCCTGTTGGAGCCCTTAGCTTCAGACCATCATACTGAACAACTTTCACCACAGATTATTTAATAGTAACAACCGTAACGATACTTCACTCAACCCAAATGTATGGAACAGTAGATTTTGTTCGCTATTTCAATGTTGGCTCCATAGTGAAAATTGTTCAGTTGAAACTTGTAGGTCTGAAGCAAACCCTTTGATATTGTAACATATTTAACTTTATACCATGTACATTGAGCTTCTTACGTCTCACAAGATAAGAAGCACAGTGGTAGAGGATCTGATCCTCGTGAAGTCCTTTCGGAGTCGGACCAGTCGGAGACGATGATCGGGGCATTACCCTGGGAGCAATGGTGTCCGTGGTGGCGTCGATCACCAACAGATCGCCTTAAGATACTGGCTGCGTATGCATCTCGGGCTCTCAGCTACTATTAGCTAGGAATGGCTAGGATCTTCAAGTTTGAATTACATTGTTAATTTAAGATGGAAATCATTATCAGCCTATCATGGTCCACTGCTGAACATAGGCCTCTCCCAAGAGCCTTTCTCATCCAGTCGCTCCCGGCTACATGGGTCGTCGATCCAGCGGAACGCAGGGCGTCCCACACTACGCCTGCCAGTTCGTGGATTCCACTCTAGAACTCTGACTCCCCATCGGTTGTTAGTTGGTCTTCGGATATGACCAGCCCATTGCCACTTCGGCCTGCAAATTTTCTGAGCTATGTCAACTACTTTAGTTCTCTGACGTATCACCTCATTGGACTTTGAATGGAAACAAGATTGACAATTTGATGACTAATAATACAATATGACGAACATCTATCGATCGATCATAGACACAATATCACTTCAGTTTGGTCACTCTTTAGCCCTTCATAAGGCACAGAGCGGCTCAGTAATAATACTGAAGTACTTACAGGGTTAGTCTGACACTGTACAGTATTTTTCCTATCGTTGGAAACATCTCCTATCTCCTAGACACATAATGTCTAGCACAATATGCATAATTTTACAAGTCGTGCGTACGATAACGTAATCTTCTTTAATAATAAAAAGTGCAAATGTTGTGAGCGCATAGTTTGCGTAATTGCGTTGTCCTGAACCCTTTGTCTTTGTCGCAAGCTTCCTTATTGCTAGTTACAATTTACGTAAATTAACTAATCGCTTATTCTTTGTTACAGGTAAGCGGGACGGTGTATTGTATTTTTAGTAAGTATAAAGTAGGTTTACGTCGCAATTCGAAGAAGTCTTTTGAGTCACATTCGTTGAACGTTCGTCTTTGTGACGTCATCGTCTCTATCTGACGGGAGACATGTAGACGTTTGAATCATCTTTCGTGTCAGCATGATATATACATATATGACAATCACTCATGATGTAGTGGAATGATTAGACAGTCAGCAATAGTCAGGACCGGATTTTTACCTAAAACGTTTTTTTTTAAGAAGATAAAACTAAAATATAGGGTCCTTCTTAATATGCGGACACTTTTCTAAGGGGATGATCAGGCCGTCAAACCGAACAACTTTCTCTATGGGACCAATATTAAAATCACGAAAAAAACATCAGTTGTCCAATACATTTTGGTCGAGTAGGATGGCAGTTTTATATGGACCTTGGCCTAGAGAAAGTTGTTCAGTTTGATGGTCTGATCATTCCCTTAAAAAACCGTCAGTATATGAATTATGAAAGAAGACCCTATACGAGTACAGGGTGAAATTGATATCATTAGCATCCTTTTAAACTAAAAGTCTACCCATCAAACTGAACAACTTTTACTATGGGAGCAAGGCATTGCAGTTTAGTATGGATCGATTGGTTTGCTCTCATAGTAAAAGTTGTTCAGTTTGATGCAGTTTTTATTTTATGCAGTATACACTACCCTTTTGACTCATAATTCATAATAAAGGTCTCCTATTGAAACGGTATTGTTTCTATTTAGTTTTGAAATAGGTTTTAATTGTGATGCAAGCTGATTTCTCAGTATGCTAGGTCCGAAAAACTGCTAAGTCAGAAATAAATTGGCATCTGCCGAAGTCCCGACATTCTGTTGTAGAGACGAGATGACGAGGCGAGGTGGCGACAAGACAATATCTCCGGAACAAAACTGTTAGGTTTCTTGGAACGATGACGTTTATCATTGTTAGCACAAACAAGTCATTGTTTGATGACTATCGTCGTCCTGTGATGGATGTTGTATTATGTGTTTAAAATTGTTAATTGTCGACAAGATAACACGTTGTATTTAGAAATTTAATGTCTTCGCAATAGATCTATTGGTCACTGACCAAGCTCTTACAACCAAATAATGTAAATCCATCTAAGAAACTACTTACATTACATACATAAACTTACGACGGAATCCCTTTCGGGGTGGTAAGAAGTTATTGCTACAACTGACAACTTTCTGTTTAAGAATGTATGTTGTTGCAATGCTCACTTCAATTACAACTATTGGTTAAAGAAAAGAGAAATATTTTAAAAACAATCGAAAACCGGAGAGGAAGAATGATCGGACACTTGATACGAAACGACAATTTCTTTAAAACCATACTGTAAGGGAAGATAGAGAAGAAGAGAGGCAGAGGAAGACCCAGACAGAGTTATCTAGCCCAAGTGAAGGAAAAGTTTGATGTCGTGTCGTATCAAGAACTCAAGACCCTTGCGGAAAAGAAACAAGATTGGCGAAAACTCCACCGACAAGAGCGTAGCTTTTAAATAAGATGTTGATGACAACTTTGTTGATAAACAGTAGGTAGGTTAGTGGCGACACCTATAAATAAAATGTCATAATTTAAATAAATTCACGACCAACTAACCCTTTCGAGGTGCTCAGATTTTAAAATGTCGTGTCTACCTTAAAACTGAAACTACAATAAAATATATAAGAATGTTACTTTATCTGATTGGAATGCAATTCCGAAAACATACTTGTTTTGAATATTTCAGAAAGATAATGGATCTGTCTGACGCAGACTTTGCAAACTTTAGATAATCGCGAATAAATATAGAAATGTTGATAAGATTGTGAAAATGCGGAAAACAATACACGTAACGTTTTAGTATCGCAAGAGAGCTGGAGGCATTGACTTGTGTAGTCAACTAATTAATGAGGAATTATCATTAACTTGTCATGCAATGAAACAATTCATTTTGTTTTAATTACCTACCTACTGTACGTAATACCGACTGCTCTCAAACGGTGAAGGAAAACATCGTGAGGAAAATTGCATACGCTGAAGAAGAAATTCCGATGCGTATGTGAAGTCTACCAATCCGCATTGGGCAGACGTGGTAGACTAACGCCAATACACCGTCCCTGAGGGTAGGCCTGTGCCCTGCAGTGGAATGTAAATAGGCTGTGATGATGATGACCTACCTACTAATGAATAAAGGATTGATTTCTCATTGCCGATTTCGACTACAGTGATTAGGATACTTTTCATTGCATGAGTGTGCGCTAAACAACGATCATTCCGCCCTGAATCCGATGGAACGGGAATCCGCTACTTATTCAGCGGCTGTAGTATGACAGCGTGATATTATAGCACTATCGCGCCTTAGCTTCTTTTCTGTTTGCGTGCGAATGAACGAGATAAAAGGCGTGATATAGCCTTAACGCGCGTATCATACTATGGCTATACAGAGTGAAATTGATATCATTAGCATCCATAGGCTTAAACTCTAGCGATAGACTTGCCCTTCCATAGAAGCAACATGTTTCACTTGAATGAGGTGTACGCACCTGATTGAGGTTCCCGAGTTCACTTCGTCACTATGGCAATGACAGACCGCAATGTCTCATTTTGTGTTGTTTTGTGTGACATGTTGTTTGTTTGAAAGAGCTTGTCTATCGCTAGAGTAATATGTCTATGTTAGCATCCTTTTAAACGAAGAGTCTACCCATCAAGCTGAACAACTTACTACAGGAGCAAAACGGTCGTAGCGAAAAAAAAAAAACAGCTGTCCCATACATTTGAGTCGACTCAGCAATGCAGTTTGCAGAAAGTTGTACAGTTTGATGGTCTGAAGCACCCCCTTAAGTATTACGAGTACTATTTGTTACATCCTGTATGTAAAAACATTGAACTGTAGTCGAAATCTGCTATCTAACTTTCCACAATAACTATTTTTTATAATGATGGCACGTCTATTGATTCTCATGACAACAACATAACCTCTACGAACTGTATAAAGACCAAATTAACATAGAAGCGTTAAAAAATATATTTTACACAACTAAGGAAAGTGGGTCGCCATATTTGTACAGTTGGAACGTTCCGTTTCATGTTTTTAGTTTGACTCAAACTGGCGAAGACAGGGTTGCCAGTTCTTCCTCCCTCCATCGTGTCGATGGCGTAATATAAGGCCTAAGAAAGTTAGCTGAAACTATTTTAAGGGCATGATCAGACCACCAAACCGTACCACTTTCTCTATGGGACCAATATCAAAATCGCGATCCATACATTTAGGTCGAGTAGGTTTGTATGGAACAGCTGTTTTTTTGGGCGATTTCGATACTGGTCCCATAGAGAAAGTAGTTCAGTTTGATGGTCTGATCATCCCCTTAAAATAGTTTCAGCTAATTTTGTTAGACCTTATATAGGGTCATTTTTAATTAGTTGGGGAATCTCAACCAGAGCACTTGTTAATGATAACAGATTGCATTATCAATGTTTATAATTAGTATTGATGATTTACAAAATTATTATTATCGTAACGTATCGTACGCAGTGCGCGGCCGGCGGGCGAACATTGACCTCAGAATCATATGATCGAGCGGGGGGTCATTACCACGTAATTGTGCTTAGTAACAGATACTAAATGCGTTTGTTAAGTTTCGCCAACTAATTAAATTTAACCTTATATAAATTGATTTTGATTTGTCGCGGTGAAGAGATGAGGCCCAGACGTATCGGGAGGTCGTAACTCGTAAGTATAGAATAATAGACAACGATTCTTGTATTAAATGGTTTTCAGAGAGTCAAATTCGGAGAACGTCCTACTTTTTTTTCAATACATTGTGCTAATCGGTCCTAACAAGAATGGATCATATTCCGAATGGGACCTGTAGCGATTAAGATCTAATATTCTAATGTTCTTTATGAAATTTCTTTTGCTATTTATGAAAATATGCGTCACGATGACTTCTCGAACTACTTGTACCTTTTTGCTTAATTTCTCAGATCCCGTAAGAAATATTTTGTTTATCTGACCTGATTTACGGCCAGGAGCCGAAAGGTCAAAGGACTTAAAGGTTAGAGGAGGCATTTGCCTAGCAGTTTTATCCTAACATAAACACAATACATTTAGTGGAATTTCTCGTATGTGGCAACCCAGAATGGAGATGTGACGTAGTGTTAATAATTAGCTATTTAATACGGTATACGCATTCAAAGTTGTTTATTTAAGAATGGTTTCAGTGTGACAATAGATGACGGCTGTTTTTAAAAATGCGCTTAGAACGTAAATGTTCTTATTGTTATGGTGATTGAGTACCGTACCTAACCAACCCGGTTAGACTACATTAAAAAAGAACGTAATTTTCTTTTTATATAAAAAACGAATGTATGCATGCATATGTGTTTGTTTTACTTTTAACTCTCTTTTAGATATTAGGTCAATTAATGCGTCGAAATAGAAGAGGAGCCATACACCATGCTATGTGATATCGGTTTAGAAGATACGGCCAGAAACAGAACTGGACTGGACACACTGGAAATGTGGATATACCGAATACAGTGTATGTAAAAGATTCCGAATGTCGAGATCAGACGCCGAACAAAGGTGGTTGATATCGGCAAGCGGATTTCGACTCTGAAGTGTAGGACACTTGGCCAGGCGGAATGATGGCAGATGGACGAGGGTAGTGACAGAGTGGTGGCCGTGGGAGGGGGAACGGTCAGTGGGCAGACCAGCAGCCAGGCCAGGTGGTAGGATGACATTTGTAAAGTTGCCGGCAAACAGTGGATGAGACTAGCGGTGCACCATTCTGGCTGGCGTGAAAATTAAGAGGCCTATCTATACCCAGCAGTGGGGTTTACCGGGCTGATGATGATGATGAAAAGATTTAGGCGAATAAGGACGTATACTAAAGTCGAAGTATACCTAATAATGTCGCAACATAATAATGCGAATTATGATAAAATACTACACTTGTGGCGATCCTTGGGTAGTGTCTTGGGCTTGCCTATGTTCCAACTTCCAGCAGCGAACGTCTATCGGCTGATATGTTGATGATGATGATGATGATTATAAAATACCTATATTTTTGACTACCCTCTTGGAGAATATAGTGAACATGGTTATGCATATAAATTATCAAAACGTCGGATTATGGTTTAATGTTTTTGTATATCCATTGTATCAGAAATTCCGAACCCACAACGGCCCAACTCTGCCTACGCGAAACGCCGACAAAGCTATTTTGATTATGTATTGTTATTTACGGAAGCCATTAATAACCGGCTAATAATTGGCATTAACTGTAATAAGCTTGTTAGCACGTTATTAGTCAGTTTTATTTATTACTAGTGTTTTCCCGCGACTTCGTCCGCACAAATTATATACCAGATTTTAAGTCAGATCATAAGCTATCAAACAAAAAAATTTTCATCAAAATCGGTTCAGTAGTTGTTGCGTGATGTACGAACAAACAAACAAACTAACAATTTTGTCAATAGATGGCGCTGCACGTTTTTAAATCGCGCTATCGATATGTTATTTGACTTTATATGAAGCAGGGACGTTGGATCAAGAATGGACCGATTTTATTTAAAACGAAATAACTATGGCCTCATTTTTCTCATTCTTGGTTATGGTATAGCTTCGTGTGAAAAAAAAGACAAACATAGATAAATGTCACCGTCTTCAACGTCAAAGAGTAAGCTTTTTTTTTTTTTTTTTTTTTTTTTTTTTTTTTTTTTTTTTTTTTTTTTCGGCGGTAGGCCTATAAACTGTATAGATGTCAAAAATTTTTGCTCTACGTTTTTATTTTATTTAAAATAATAAAAGTACAGTTTTTATAATTATTTATGTCAGTTATTAGTCAGTGACAGAAAATACCTGCCTGGCAGTGTTTTCCTTGCAAACAGCATAGTTTTTCATTAAATCACTGCACATCACTTCACTTCACAATTAAATCTACCCTACACTATGGAATCAACCTTGAAGCAGACTATGTCCGAGCTGATGGAGCATTTTAACAAGCAGATGACAGCCTTCCAAAATGAGCTTCGGAACTCCCAATCGCCAGGTCCAACCGCCACCAAGCTGGAGACGGACTTTGGAGCATTCCGCAGTTTCATCACAACTGCCATCGGTAACCTTCAACAACAGTTGGAGCTTATGGCGCAGGAGGTTGACCATCTGGACATGCGGGGTCGTCGGAAGATCCTATTAGTACATGGTGTGGCTGAAGTTAAGGAGGAGGACTCTGCAGCCGTGGTCGTCCGAGTTGTACGTGAGCGCCTCAACATCACAGAGTTCTGTGCAGCCGACATCAGGCGCTGCCACAGAATGGGGCGTGCTTTATCTGGTGCCACGAGACCAATATTGGTCAAGTTTCAAAGCGGTGCTACAAAGGATAAGATCTGGTTTTCCAAAAAGTTATTGAAGGGCACCGGTATCACGCTCTCAGAGTTTCTCACTAAAAGGCGACACGACGCTTTTATGGCCGCGCGACAGAGATTTGGCATCCCTAGGTGCTGGACGAGGGATGGTGTAGTCTTCGTGCTGGGAGATGATGGGACCCGACACAGGGTGCTATCGCTCGCCGAGCTGGGCCGGATCCCGCTGCCCGACGTTTTGTCTAACGAGCAGGAGGAGCCCCAATCGAAGCCGAAGAAGCCCCCTCCGAAGCCAAGACAACCCAGGGTAAAGAAGCCAGGTCCTTCCGACAAGTGATTTTGTGATCCAAACAAGTCTATTATGGAGTCTGGGCAGTAGGTATTTATTTCTATACGCTGTTATCTTCTCAATTTGGTAAAATTTTATATTAAATTATACCCTCAAAAGTTTGGTTCGAAAGAAAACTAAAATGTTTTGATTTAGAGTTTCTGACGTCTGACGTTTTGCGTTTTGATGTTCCAAATAATACTTGTTTTTTAAAATGTATTTCATGTTTTCTGTCAAAGTTGCGTTTTGTTCGTAACTAAAAACATCATTTTGGATGCGTTCACATTCGCTTTATTTTTTCGCACCGTTTTTTTTTTTTATCTAAAGATTTTATTGAAACTGTCCAGACTCCGTTTGTTTATTTTTTAATGATTTATTGATTATTGATACTGTAAGCACAGCAGCCGGCAGGTATATATTATATTTGTTTTTTAAAGTAGTCATATGATTAGATTTTAAAAATTTATCTATCTTATTTATAAGTAGTATTTTTTATATATTTTTTATGTTTAATAATTTATTTTGTCAAAACAGCAGTAGTCAAAGCGATGAATTTCACTCCTTTCTCTTCTTCTGATGGTGAAGTCTGCAGCAGTGATTGCAGTTTTCAAAGTCTCCCTTCTCTGCACGATACTCTCATCTCTCAGTTTTCTGATTGCAGTAAAAATTTTAATGTCGTGCACATCAATGCCCAAAGCATTCCGGAACATTATCCGCACTTATTGGCGACGTTCGACATTAAAAATATTCATGCCATTCTAGTCTCGGAATCCTTTTTAAAACCAAATCTTCCTTCAACTTCTTACTCGTTGCCGGGATTTGTACTCATTCGTAACGATCGCATTGGTGCAAGGTGTGGTGGCGTCGCAATTTATCTCCGCTCCCATATACCATATTCTGTTGTTAGCATGTCCGCGCAGCCCCCACCAAAAGATGCAGGCGAACATCTTTTTATTGAAATTGAACTCTCTCACTCTAAAGTCCTCTTAGGCGTCTATTACCCCCCATCTTTGAATGTTAATTACTTCTCTTCATTTGAAATACTTCTTGAAACTCTAATCCCTTCTTATAGTCAAACCATTATCATGTCCGATTTCAATACTTGTCTTTTAAAAAACGATCGTCGTTCGTCTTCTCTTCGTTCTATAGTAAATGCTAACAATTTGCACATCCTCCCCTCTAGTTCTACTCATCACTTCCCCAACTGTCAGCCATCACTTCTTGATCTTGTAATTGTGTCCTCTTTGGCCCGTGTTGTCAAACATGGTCAGTACAGTGCAGATGCATTCTCCTATCACGATCTAATTTTCCTGTCATATAAAGTCCGTCCACCCAAACATCGGCCTAAGGTACTTCTGCAGCGCAGTTTTGGTAGTATGAATGTCGAGAACCTACAACAGGACGCCCGATGTATGGATTGGACTTCGGTTACACTTGAGGATACACTTGACAACCAATTAGCGATTTTTAACTCATTACTCGTTCAATTATTTGACAAACATGCGCCGATACATGCCGTTAAAATAAAACACTTTCCTGCTCCCTGGCTTACGGATGATATCAAACAGCTAATGGAGAAAAAAGTTCTTGCCAAGTCGAAATTTAAGCGTCGTCCTACACAGCTTAATAGGGAAAAGTACAATTTTATACGGAATCACTGCAACAAGGTGTGTAGGGATGCTCAACGACGCCATATTCACGAGTCCGTAGAAAATGGCGATCCAGCGAAAGTCTGGAAATTTCTCAGGTCACTGGGTGTTGGTAAATCTCGTCAAGATGCTATCTCCAAAGACTTAAACTTAAACCAACTTAATGTACACTTTTCTTCTTCGTCCGCCATTAATGGTGCAACGAAAACTAACACACTTCAATATCTTTCCTCACTACCAACGCCCGACTACCCTCCTTTCGTCTTTAGTCAACTCACCGCTTGTGATGTTAAGAAACATATCCTCTCAATCACATCGAATGCTGTAGGCAACGACAGTATCAGTCGCAAAATGATAATTCCCATCATAGACATCCTCACCCCTGTTATCTGTAATCTCCTTAACACCTCCTTATCCGCGGGTATATTTCCATCGGAATGGAAAGATGCCCAAATAATACCCTTACCCAAAAAACCAAATCCTTCCTTGTTTTCTGAATACCGCCCCATTTCCATACTCCCCTTCTTATCCAAAGTCCTTGAACGCGCCGTACATCATCAGTTATCACATTTCCTCACCAAAAACAATCTCCTCAATCCTTTTCAGTCTGGGTTTCGCCCTGGACATAGCACGGTTTCGGCTCTGCTAAAGATAACTGATGACATCCGCTTGGGAATGGAGAACGGTTTACTTACAGTTTTAACCCTGCTTGACTTCAGCAATGCGTTTAATACCGTCGATTTTGATTTACTCTTAGGGATTCTGTGTTCTCTTAACATATCTCCAACGGTGATTGACTGGTTCAGTAGTTATCTTCACGGACGCCGGCAACGCATACGTATCGACGATACATTGTCCGACTGGTCTGACACTACTGCCGGCGTTCCTCAAGGTGGCGTTTTATCTCCTCTCCTCTTTTCAATTTTTATTAATAGTATTTCAAGTAACATTTCATCTTCCTACCACCTTTATGCAGATGATCTCCAAATTTACACACAGTCATCCCTAGACAACCTTTCACAGGCAATTGCTACGACGAATAGTGAGTTGGAACGCATCTCTGAGTGGAGTCGCAACTACGGATTAGGAGTTAACCCTAAAAAGACTCAAGTAATTGTAATCGGTAGTCCATGGTATATATCTCGGGTGGATTGGGTATCGCTGCCATTAGTCCTCTTTGACGGAACCCATGTTCCTTTCAGCAACATTGTAAAGAACCTTGGTTTGTACATGGATTCAACATTATCCTGGGTTCCACAACTAGAAAATGTTAAACGCAAAATGTTTGCGTCTGGTGGAGCGTTACGAAGGCTCCGTAATTTCCTTCCAACAGCCACCAAAACTGCGCTTGCGCAATCTCTTTTACTACCTGTCCTAGACTATGCTGATGTGGCCTATCTTGATCTCAACGAGGACCAATTAAATAAACTTGAACGTCTCCAAAATTTCTCCATACGGTTCATATTTGGTCTTCGCAAATATGACCACGTTTCCGAATTTCGTGCAAAGCTCAAGTGGTTGCCCATCCGTCTTCGTCGAAACTTTCACATACTTTCTCTTCTTTACTCTTTTCTGTTTCTTCCCCTTACTCCCTCCTATCTCAAGGACCGCTTCACTTTTCTTCACGCCACCCATGACCGAGTACTACGATCGGCTAATAATCTTCTACTTGCTATGCCTTCCCACACCTCTTCCTTCTACGATAAATCCTTTTCTATTCAGTCCGTCCGTCTATGGAATGAACTGCCACTTTCTGTTAGACAAGCGCCCTCACTATCTATCTTTAAAAAACTGCTGAAAGACTACTATCTTTCGCTTTGACAATCTTCGCTTAGTTTGGTACCAACATTTTGAATAGTTTTACATAAGTACTTCTTATTACTTTTTATAAGGTACCTATTTCTACAATTATTTTGTTATATTGAGTATGTATGTATTTATGTATATATTTATACTTTATGTAAATTATAATTTATGTATCAACTAGTACACCGCCGTAGCATTTATCTCATGTAAGACTTCTTCCATCCACTGGTTGTCTGGAAGAAATCACTTTTAGTGATAAGGCCGCCTTTTGTACCCTTCTTGTTCGTGTATATTGTTGTTGTTTTTTATTTTGTATTTTTGGTGTGCAAATAAAGAATATTTATCTTATCTTATCTTATCTTCCGAGTCATATTGGTTCCCAATTGGGACCAACGTCGTAGTTTTTTTTGTGCGCTAGTAAAATACGAGTTTAGCATTAATTTGGAAAACTAAAATTGTTAGCGTATTTTTATGCAACATGGCTTGTGTGGCCACTGGCTGTATTAGTAAAAGAGGAATTTCAACACAAAATAATCAAAAGATACCTTTCCATCGGTAAGTAATCGACTACTGTTTCTATGGTTTTGACCCAGGTAATGAATAAAATAATTCATTCAGAGTAAAGCTTTTTTCAATGTGAATGTGCTACATAATGTGGAGTTTCGTTTTAGCTTGTTTTATTTTCCGAAATTTATAAACTAAATCATTCGTTGATTTGTACTGACAGTTCATATACTCAAATTTTTCAATTAGGGTTGACCCACGACTTATCGACAATTCGGTATGTCAAGTTTTTCTTAGAAGGTTGAATCGCCAACTACTTCGAGATAACTAATTGTTGAACAATGAAACTAAATGAAACTAGAAACTAATGAGGGGTTTTCAGAAAGCCATTAAAAAAGAAAAAGTAGTTCATAATGGCTCGATAGATGGCGTTAACGTGACAGGGCGAGCCACCTTGCAGATAATAAAATATTATGAATTTGTGTTTGTAAGTAAGCAGCAAAATTATGAGCATAGGTACCTATATTTCGTCAACGGATGCGTCTGACTCGGTGACATGCATTTTTGTTCACTGTTTAGCCTAAAATTGTCGTCTTCGGACCCCTCTCTGGTCAACGCCATCTATCGCCGGTATGATGAACTACGTTTGAGTAGCTGTCAGAAAACTCCTCATTGGAGGCATCAGTTTATTTTTATAATGTTTTATTAGTTTTTATCATTTTATATAAAAACATTGTGCTTGCATCACCTCCTATCAAACAACATTGACAGCCATTTTGGAGTTGTTGGTTTTTATATAAAATTACTAAATAACTCGTAACTGGTTAGAATAAAAATCTAAACTATTATAAAACTGTAACTGAAGTGTGTCTGTACATTGAAGATAATTATTTACAAAAAAAAGATTACGATATGGTTTTTAGGTATCCCTGACTCAAAATCAACCTTTTTTAGAAATTTTGTCTGTCTGTTTGTTTGTGTGTTTGTTTGTTTGTTTGTTCGCGCATCACGCAAAAACTACTGAACCGATTTTGATGAAACTTTTTTTGTTTGATAGCTCATGATCTGACTTAAAATCTAATTTGTGCGGACGAAGTCGCGGGAAAACACTAGTAAATAATAAAATCAGAGTAATTTTTATAAAACATTATAATTTATTACAAATACTATGTGGGGTTGGTTGCCGGCAGATAGGCGGAGATAGGGCGCAGGTGAATGAAGCTCGGGAGAGATGATGTTTGAAATAAGAACGCGATAATTAAGTTAGGATGATGCAATTATAATGACGATAGAATTGAACAAAAATAATAACATTCGAATTAATAAATTGCGAGTGAAAAAATATGAAAGTTATTTTTCTGACGTTAGTCGTCAAGGCAACTCTCCACCGCTCCTAGAGTTTTATCGGTGAGCAAAGAGTCCGCCACAACTACATTCAAAACTTCTATAATTTTTTCTGGTATTTTGTAAAGGGAAAAAATAATACCTATGTCGGTTGTCCTTTTATGAAATTTTTTCTTCGTTTTTATATTATTTATTTCCCTTTTCTTCACTTTTATTTTGGGCCGGCTATAACTTAAATCTTAAAAGCCATACCTACCGCTAGGTATTAGTACGAGTATACTGTTATCGATAGGCTGTCGATATGTCACAGTAACAACTCTAGTATCGTATATATAACTATAACAAGTTTCTATAGATAATCGGTCTCATTGGCACGAAAGGTGACATAGACAAAAGTCTATCCAACCCTTTATTTATATGACATTTTTTTAACGTCAAAAAGAGAAAACCGATGCAAATGTTTCGTCTTAAAAAAAAGTATTCCAGTTCTGATACTTCTTCCTAGATATGAAGTGAATCGCTACTTTTTTATTCCTCATGGTTTTACGGTTTTATAATAATTATTAAGATTAGACATCGATCGTTACGCTGCACAGAGATTTACATGGTTTGGTTGGAAAATAAAAACAAATCTTATTTAGAAGCGCTCGTTGGCGTAGTGGAGCTTCGGTATTGGAAACGATCACCGAAGTTAAGCAACGTCAGGTCCGGTCAGTCTTTGGATGGGTGACCGTTTAGTGGTATTTCATCTCGAGCGTTTCCGTGCTTCGGAAGGCACGTTAAGCAGTTGGTCTCGGATAGTTCCGTCAGATGGCGTTGTAACTATTCGTTAAGCCAAGTCAGAGGCCTATTGGCGGCTTGCAAATTATCTGACAGCAAGGTGACCACTAACTTGCCTCCACCAACACGCACTGGTCCCGCGTGGTGGAGTATGGCCCATTCCCTCTCACCCTTATTCGTGAGAGGAGGTAAATGCAGGGCAAAGGCCCTGCAGTGGGATTCTACAGGCTATAACTTACTTTTTTTATTTTTTATTTAGACAGAACCAAATAAGCACTAATCGATTACCTAGTTTTGAAAGCGATCGAGGGTCCCGCTAAACTGAAACTAACGGCCTTATAACCTTATACGATTTAGCATCAGAACAGAAACTAATATATAAGAAACGATTTGATTTGTTGACATTAGCACTTTATCTATGTACGTACCTATGCAGTGTATGATTGTGATGTGACCACACGATCTCAAATTGCCTGAGCCTCGGTCTACAAATGGTTCAGTAGCTTTTGTAATACGACACGTCCTGCAGGCTGCTATCTGACATGACGATTTATGTTAAAACTAGGTTTTGTCTGCGACTTCGTCTCCATAGATTAATAACTTTTACATTAGCCGTTGATTTTCAAAAAAGTCCTTTGTTTGTGCACCCCTACATTCTGTGTAAAATATTCAACATTCATGTTTCTATCTTTTGCAAATTACTCTATGCTGTCCTAGATGCTGTCAGATAGATGTCTAGCATAGTGTGCATAAGAAGAAGATATATGCTTGAAACTCAATTAAGCTTACACGTGTGAAGTCACGGACTAAAGCTGTGGTTTATTATTATAGCCCAAGGTGTTCGCCTCGCAACTACAAAATATCACTTGAACAAACATAGTTATCAACTGCTGAAGGCTATTCAAACGTTATTAGTTACTACAACTGTAAACATTTCAGGATATTTTGATTCTAGAAATATCCATTCCCTTTACAATGTTGTAAGTAGGTACCACAGTACTGGTTATTATTGATAGGGTTGTGTTGTGTTTTGTTAAATGCGAAAATGAACTTTTGAAAATAGTTGCATATTATTGTTTGTGAATATCGTGTAAAATCTATATATTGTAGGTTACCAACTATTATTTTTCAAAATTTTTCATTTAATTTATATTTAATTGAAAAAAATTCTTTATTCAAAATCATTTATTCAATATAGGAGCCTGAAGCACACTTATTAAACGTCAATACTTTTTTAAGCTACCACCGCGTCGGAACGTGTTGTCGCTGTAGAGAAGATGCGGCCAGAAACTCTACAGCATAACACGACTTAATGACTATTACAATATAAATTCTTATGCTAAGGTTATGTATACAGTAATACATAGTCTATTTAATTAAAAAATCGGTTGGCGCGCCCTAGTGCACTGGGAAAGAGGCGTGACGTTATAGATAGATATTTTACAAACTTTTATTTACATGCAAAATAAATGATTAAGTAATTCGGTCAATTGGTAAATCGAAAAAAAAAAATGTTTTGCTTTTTCTATGATTCATAACAAATGTTATTCCGTTTTGTGAAAAAGAAACTGGTTTAAATAACTTGCTTTCATTTTAACACTTGGTAGACAAGTGACATAAATAAATATTTTCGCGTTGTTTTGCATCCTGCTGCAGCCCTATTATAGTACTAAGTATTGTCATGGTCACAACAGTATCCTTGTTTGAGTTCAACGAACACATAATGACGGCACCCTCCGTTTAAAAATAGATTCAATGTCAACACCGAGTTGGTTCGTTTTGCAAAACTACGTTTTATTATATTGTGTGAAGGAAAGTTTATGGGGGACAAAAATAACTTCACTTGAGACGCTTTCGAAGGGCTGTTACGTCTCTGTTTAATTTGTATTGTTTACCTACATGTTAATTTGTAGGCTGGGTTGTGTCTGGATTCGAATAGCACCAACACGCAGGGTGTCGCAAACGGTGACTAATATACAGGGTGAAATTGATATCATTAGCATCCTTTTAAACTAAGAGTCTACCCATCAAACTGAACAACTTTTGCTATGGGAGCAAACCGAACGGAGCACAAAAAAAATCTGATGTTCCATACTAAACTGCAATGCCTACTCGACTCAAAATGTATGCAACAGCAGATTATTATTATGATCCAATCGGTTTGCTCCCATAGTAAAAGTTGTTCAGTTTGATGGGTAGAGACGTAGTTGAAAAGAATGCTAATGATATCAATTTCACCCTGTATACTACCGTCAATAGATTATCGTCAATATACCAAGATCCGTCTGCAAAATTAAGCACCTATTTGTTTGATGAACGAAATGTGATTTAAGTGAATGTTTATACAAGGGTTCATACATGGCCGCCGGGTTGCCTAGCAAAATCTTGCCGCAAGTACCTTTACCATGATGATTTATGCTACGCCATTTTTTTCACCTGAGGTGCCATCTGAAGGAGAACGAGGAACATCAAAATCTAATCAAATAAAAATGTTTTATTCAAAATAATATTACATGGATTTGGATAGCTTTCTGCTGACGTAATTTTTGACTCTCTACCACCCCGCGTCGGAAGGTGTTTCGATGTAGAGAAGATTCGGCCAGAAACTACAGCACACATCTTTTAAAATCCTTTAAATATCTGACTGCTTCCATAATAAAATAGTAACTGTAGTTGAAATCGGCTGGATAATTCATTTATTAATTCAATTTGTATATTTTACAGTAACCCTGAAAAACACAATAGGTTGGCAATGAAAATAAATATTTAATTTAATTCACCTCATTGCCACTTCATTTATTTATAAATTATACGTTATCTGATTGTAATGTAATTGAGCATTTACTAGAGAAATAGAATAACTAAGACACAGAGTACCTACTTATATTCGAAACCGAAAATTGTCTCGTGTGCTGGCTTATATTACCTACTAACCATAAAAAAATGTTTTAATGAGAATTTCAATCAATCAAATTACAATCACGCTATCAAATTATATGAAGAACTTCCATATCGAAGTATATCGAAAATTTCAAAGCCGCACAGCATTCATTCATAATCATAGCACACCCAGCCTTAGGTCATTCTCATTAATAATAATACTGGGTAATTTATAAATCACCGACCATAATTTAGTTTAGTAACTAGAAGTTGTTCACTTTGATCATCTGACCATTCATACATTGCCTTGACGAACTGGGTATTGTATAAATCATTATAAGTACTGTTGTTTATGTAGTATAGGTATTATAATTGAATACCTAGAATAATTCTATACAATGACTGAATTATACAGGGTGTAAGGAAAATTATCATCAACCTCTAAACCACATACTCTACCCATCAAACTGAACAACTTTTACTATGGGAGCAAACCTGTCAGAAAGAAAAAAACAGCTGTCTCATACATTGGAGTCGTGTAGGTATTGCAGTTTAGCAATGGAACAGATAACTTTTTTTTTGCTCTGACAGGTTTGCTCCCATAGTAAAAGTTCTCTTCAGTTTGATAGTTTAAAGGTTAGTGATTCTTTTCCTTACACCCTGTATACTTTGCCGGTTACATATACATTCATTAACGCACGTCCCTATTTCCGTTCGGAGTGTAAGTACATAAACTTTGCTACAACTGTCAGAAACTTTTTTAAGGGTGCAATTTTAGACAAGGCAAATTTTAGCTGAATTATATCAAATTCTAGAGTCACTTCTGAGGGACACCACCGGAAATAAAAGGTTTGACAGGTGTGGAGGTCACATGTGACCCACCTTTAACCACTTTGGGGTTTGCCATAATACCTACTAATATACGCATCGAACCAAGGATTAATCCACCACATTACACAGTTAAATGAAGATGTACAGCACCGCGGTGGCTGCAGTGCAATCGGTGCGTGTCCGCCATTCGGCCGCGTTATTTAGGTCAGCCGGGTGCAAGCTTATCGGTCACCGGTGTCTGGTGTGCTACTATTTGTTGATAACTCGATTTTGATGCCAATGACAGATTAATTACAGATGGGTGGCCGATTAGCGTGTAAATTTTTTTCTTTTAGCACATAAGACTGTGAAGGTCACAACTACCAACATTTTTTTTCTCGTGTATTTGCTTGCTGCAAGATTCACCTTCTGCGTACCATATGTGTTCCAAATGACATTGGAATATTAGGGCTTATTGTAATAACAGAAATAGCTCTCTTATCGTTTCTTAGATAGAAGGGCTTTAGTAATCTGTAAGAACCGAATTATAATATCTGGGACCTATTTTATAAACATGACAATTGCAATTTACAAAAATTCTGGGTAAATTGCTGGGTACTTATGGCGTTAAACAACAACATTTTCCGTAATGTATCTCAAATTTTCATTGTAAATTGCAATAGTCAATTATGTCATGTTTGTGAAATAGGCCCCAGATGTTCCATATTTATAAAAAAAAGAATCGTTATTGCTCATGAGAATGGCCAAAAAGATATTTATATACACCACAAATTTTTTATTAGTAACGAACCTTTAAGGGTGTATTCAGACCGTGAATCTGAAAAACGTTCCTTTAATAACATGGGTAGAATAACGAGAAAAATTTTTGGACCTCCCATACAAAAGTGCGGATCGGCCGTTCGATTTTATATGGGAGGTCCTAAAAAATTTTTCGTTTTTCGACCGATATTCCTTAGGGAAAGTTGTTCAGATTCATGGTCTGAATACACCCTTAAAGATTCGTTACTAATTAAAAATTTGTGGTGTAGAAATCTGTATATTTTTCTTAATCTTATATGGATAGGACGAAGTAGTACGACTTCGCTAAAGGCCCAATTAGATTAAGGTAATCCTACTCTAATCAGATTATCTGTCTGACATTTCTAGAAATAAACCTGAATATTAAATCAGGTGTCAATCAATACATCCACCTAGAAGAAACCTGCCGAAAATAAGCGCTTTAGAATATTAAATCGTCTGATCTGAGGTGACCTCTATTTAATACTCGTAGGTACACTGAACTCACTGATTTCTTTGAACTTTTTTTTTTTACTATATATGGGTTTGCTCTTGACCTCAATCTAGTCTTCAGGACAAAGATGGGGTCGAAAATGTAGCGAGCTTACCCAGAATGGCACTGCCACTCCTGCACACTGACGGAACGCAGCAAGCTGCTTGGCGCCAGACTCCGGCAGGAGGGTGGTCGCGAGCCAGGCGGCTCTTTGCGGAGCCTACCACACCGCTGTGGGGGATCGTTCAGCCGCCACCACAAACTTGGTAGCTTGTGATGCCGTTGTCCGGGGTGGACCGCTAGGAGGTAGATCCCCCCCATCCCAACTTGTATATTATACATCAAGGCCTGATAATAAGATCATATTATAATATATTATTTCTATAGCCCAGGATCTATCTATTTTGAAATCTGCCTCTTCCAAATGCACTGAAGAATTATTTGCTTGCAATCAGCAGATCGAACGTTTATATGAAAAGTTGAAACTTTCACTCATGATACTGAACAACTTTTCCAAAAGCACAAGCAAAAGCAAAAGTTGTTCAGTATCATGAGTACAATCACCCTTTAAATAAATGAAACTGTCTAAACTTACGCCCTCTATTTAGAATATCTCTGACTATCCCTCTAAGAATATAGTCCTGAGCATATGCTCCTCAGCTCATTATTATATTAAGCTTTATTGGTCTTTTGAATGCAATAAAGATGACTTATTACTATTGAATTCAGAGTTGCAGACACATCAATCATCATAATCTTCGCGTCCTTCCCTGACCCCAGGATAATCAGGTTAAACCCCCCAGATAATCGGATCAAATCAGACCCTGAACTCTTTCTTCAACCTTCACTTGTAAACAAACAAAACACGATCGAGTTCCATTCGACGCGCAAATGGTAGTAGCAAACAACCAGTCGTTGTTCAAACGCGAGGGAGTGCGCACGTCTGTGAGAGTGATATGTGACGCGCATGCGTAAACAGAAGGCGATCAGCTGACTGTCAAAGTGTAGTGATCTCAGTTCTGTGATAGCAAGTTGTTATTTGTAAAGATGGGTCAGGCGTTTGGCACTAATTCTCACAATGGAGAGCAGAGGCATTTTGCAAGGAAAGATATAGGTATGGCGGTGTACATTATGACTTTTAATTGTTTATGGTTAAGGTTGAACTTGCTTTAGAACGTAAGGTTTTCAGAAGGGCCACCAACAATTCACTACGGCGCGAGCGAAAGGAAATCATCGTCTTTGGATATTTATCAGGTCACAAAAAAAATAAAAATACAATAATGCTTGTAATTTGTTTTTGTTTTGGTACCAAAGAATAGAAGAAGAATACGGACCCCTCATAACTGTTTTTTTTTTGTTGATTAGCGTAATAGGTCGTAAGATCCAACTTTATGCGTCTCGCATTAAGATTATTATATCGGTAATTAAATTAATGACGTACAGTCGTACAATCAACACACTGATATTATTGGAAAAACGTCGTAAGTGGCGATAAAAATATACCTCATGCAGATTGACACAATAAAATAAAAAAGTTGTTTCAATCAAAATTGGTAGATTATAATTACCAAATTTTCAGGAGTGGTTCAGGCCATAAAACTGAATAACTTTTACTGTGGAAGCCACCTGAAATCGTATTTAGTCGAGTAGGCATTGCAGTTTAGTATGGAACAGCTGTTTTTTTGTTGTTCGATTTCAGGTTTTCTTTTATAACAAAAGTTGTTTATTTTGATGGTCTGAACCACCTCTGCAAATTTGGAAAGTGATTACAAAATTACCTTGATTTGTAAGAAAGGATCATTTATTCCGAAAACGTAAGCATTCAAAACTGAATTGCTATAAATAACTGAATATAGTTGTTTGTAATCGTACATTTAGATTCATTCGCCAGTAAAATGAAAGTTGTGTCTTGACAATAGAGACTTAAACTTAGCTCAAAGAACTGCCAGTCAAAAGTAATGAATAGTAACTAGTCACACTTGTTTTCTACTAAAGATTGAAGTAGAAAGTTCTGCGATAGATTACCTAATCTTTATTATTGAGGTTCGCATTTAGTTCGAAACAATACGTTGTACACATATAAAGATAAGTAATCGAGTTTTATTTACTTGGAAAGTAAATACATTATAAATTATAAGTAATCACTTCTAATGGTTGTTTTGTTATTTTTCTGTCTTTGTTTCATCATCATCATCATGGACCTTATTTCTTCTAAGTAGATGTTTCAAACGTTTAGGGTCCGTGTATACGAGCCACAAAATATGGTGAATGCAAATTGTGGCCACTTCATATTTATAATTCGATCGAGCTGCAGAACAAGATATAATTTGCTTGTCTAACTAGTGATCATATTTTGTAGTGACCATTTTTTGAGGCTCATTTTATTATACTTATACACATTACACATACATCTAGGGTCCTTCCTAATATGCTGACACTTTTTTAAGGGGATGTTATCATCCCCTTAAAAAAGTGTCAGCAGACTTGAGCAGACCAAAAGACAAAAAGACCGACAGCAGACAAAAAGACCGTCAAACTGAATAACTTTCTCTATGGCACCAGCATCAAAATCGCGAACACGAATCTGATGTCAAATAAAAAACTGCAAACCTACTTGAGCCAGATGTATGGGACAGCTGATATTTTTTTCGATGTTGGTGCCATAGAGAAAGTTGTTCAGTTTGACGGTCTGATGATCCCCTTAAAAAGTGTCAGCATATTAAGAAGGACCCTGTATAAAGAATGGATTTTCCCATAGAAAATTTAAGCGGTTAAGGAAGATAGTGTATATACAAATGTCTAGACCAAAGCTAATTGCTACACTGTTTTTCTAACAAGGTTGCTGTTTTCCTCGGACCGGCTTTCCGTAACGTCTTCGAGCCATAAAAACTGTAATTGAACGGTTACAACCTTGTTTTCGTTTCCACTTGCTGTTGGTTTAGACATGATACGTAATTTAATGTATTTATTATGTGGGGTAAGGGTTTATAGAATTATTACATTACGGTAGGTGGATACATAATTTATTTGTATGAAAAGTAATTATAAGGTTAATATGCTGAAGGTTTTTAGGGGCATGATCAGATCATCAAACTTTCTCTATAGGACCAATATCGACTAGACGAAAAAAATCTGCTGTCCCATACATTTCATTCAAGTTGATGATGCAGTTTTGTATGGAAAAACCAGGGTTTTTATTATATTTATACCTACGGTAAAATTTAATATCAAAGTGGGTGCTTCAGTTCCTAGTCTAGTTCAGTTCAGATCATCAAACTGAAAAACTTTAACTAAACTTTCACTTTCTGATGGAACGGGAAAACGATACGGTCAGAGGTGGGGTCGGAGGCAGTGACTATTATCTCACAGTGTGTGCATCAGAGATGTTGACGATACCTTAAGGCGTATCATCCCTGGACTGATGCTACTAATCGATGCGAACGAGCCCGTGGCTCCAGTCAAAATTTAGCTGTTTTCTTTGAAAAATTAGATGATTTTTTATTAATTTCGAAAAAGTAAGAAAACCACATAATACGAAATGCTGTTTTCGTCGATTTTAAGTAGATAAAATTGGTCCGAGCTGCAGTTGTCTCTTTCGCACTCTAGTTGGTGGTGTGTATGGGTGGGGCGGATCGGACAAATATGTACTCGTATACAGTCGGAAAAGTGACCTATTCTCCAAATTAGCATTTCAGACCGCATATCCTCTTAACTTCAACAGACTCAACTAACAACGTTCATCTTTGCAAAACTCTGCACGTCGTTATGTCTGTATGAATATTTAGCTCTGGTCCCGTCCACACGTGAGGTGAAACGTAATTTGTGATAAAATAAAATATATCAAAGTGGATTGGAAGTCAGGCCGCAGATTATTCTGTTACTAAGTCTGGCTTGCGGTCGTTGGGCGGACGTTTTTTTTTGTCTGAACGGAATGATATGGAGTATATGATTTCCTGGTATGATTCAGTTGTTAGTTACCTACACTGGGAATGCGTGGTGGACTATCCCCTCAAGCATTAGGTTGAATCTGCCTTCGAATGGGAAAGTTACTTAGAAAGAATTGCCAATTTCTAAAACCGTTTTTCTTTCATATCCACTCATCCAATCATCAAGAAATCTCCAAAACTATAATAGCTACAAACTAGATATTTCTTATGGTTTCTAGGTGTTAAGAAAATCAATCGAGATCGTGAAGAACTAACTAATAAAATAGATTGGTTTTTTGTCAATCGATTCTCTTGACTTCCGAGTGAAATCGATCTAAGATCGATTAACTATATTTTGTGCACAATAACAAGAACATATAGATATGATTATGTATTTAGAGCATATTCTTATCACTAATTCAATCGTAGTTATTTAGGTCTGAAAACAATGACAAACATTTGCGTTTCACTTCAACTTTACTGCGACGCCATTAGGTTGTTTGTCTTTTGTCCGAGTTGTTTTATATTGTTGTTTTCAGTATCATTTGTGTCGATAACCGTGATAGATAATTTAGTTGTTATGTGCACATTGAACAGTTTATAATATAAATGTAGGTAATTGGTGGTTCTGGTTTTGAATAGTATAAAAAATTCTACTCGTGGGTGTCGTACGACGGATATTGTTTCTTATACAGAGTGTAACCTTAAATGCGATACATACTTTATGGGGTGCTTCAGTTCAGACCATCAAACTGAACAACTTTTACATGGGACCAACTTTGAAATCGCGGTAGCTGTAGCAAAGTTTCTGAGTAACCAACCACTACACAAGGTGTAAATTTAAATGAGTTACATACTGTAAGGAGTGCTTTAGACTACCAGCGAAAAAATCTGCTGTTTCATACATTTGGGTCGAGTAGCGGAACCTTTGGAAGCAAAATATTAATAAGTACTGTAACGCAATTGAGTTTACACCTTCTATACATTTTTCTCTGCGTCTTTTATGTTGGGTAGTAAAAAAAGTAACCTTCCGAAATCTTTTCTTTGAATATACGGTTACTGTTATGATAACGCTACGGTTTATATTTTTGTATGATATGATAACTCGTAAAAATAATTCCTAATAATCCTAATTCCTTAAGACATCGGCCAGTTTATTTTTATTATTTTTGAGTAGCCTGTTTCAACCCACTGCTGCCTCAGTGGTCTAATGGTTAAGAGTATTGGGCTCTTGACACGGAAGTCGTGGGTTCGATTCCCACCGGGGACACCTAGTAATATGTCACTTTGTGCATTTTTCCCCAGTCGGTTAGGACATTGCAGGCTGAATCACCTAAATGTCTGAAAATAAAGATGATTCCGTGCTTCGGATGGCACGTTAAGCCGTTGGTCCTGGATACTATCGCTGCTGGTAGTAGTAGTTACATAAAAAAAAACACTACGGACGCCGTAAGGCGGTTTGAATTAACTCTGACACCAGGGCTTGCTGCCCACACGATACGAAGAAGATCCCATTGCTGGGCAAAGGCCTCTTAAATGCTCTTAAATCTTCCAACAATCTCTATCCTGGGCAAGCTCTGGTCACTTGTCGTCAAAAACTTGGCCACACATTCCCACCACTGTAACTCCCGTAAACCAGGATCAACAGCGGCGACCATTGAGAACAATAGACAAAAAAAAACTTGGCCACACATTCCCACCACTGTAACTCCCGTAAACCAGGATCAACAGTGGCGACCATTGAGAACAATAGACAAAAAAAAACTTGGCCACACATTCCCACCACTGTAACTCCCGTAAACCAGGATCAACAGCGGCGACCATTGAGAACAATAGACAAAAAAAAACTTGGCCACACATTCCCACCACTGTAACTCCCGTAAACCAGGATCAACAGTGGCGACCATTGAGAACAATAGACAAAAAAAAACTTGGCCACACATTCCCACCACTGTAACACCCGTAAACCAGGATCAACAGCGGCGACCATTGAGAACAATAGACAAAAAAAAACTTGGCCACACATTCCCACCACTGTAACTCCTGTAAACCAGGATCAACAGCGGCGACCATTCACAACACTAGACAAAAAAACTTGGCCACTTACTATTCAAAACAGATTACCAACTAAATAAAACATGTATACATGATTAACACTTACGCAAACAAGCAAGGATTGATTCAGTGAATTTCCAATCGATGGGTAGAGACCGCTGACGTCACGCGTCGTCACAAGATGGCCGCCAGGTAAACCAAGTTGTCCAGCAAGACATCTTTATAAGTGACGTAATCAGAATCACTTTCACAGACAGACGAGTTTATTCGCAATTATGTGTAGCAGGTTCTTGGTTTTGCGGTTTGCGAATATTTTGTTTGGTTGGAAATCGTATCAGTACAACCCTGAGCAGTTATCGAAGGTTCTTCTTCACTTCTTCCGTGCGCCAGCCGTGCGTCAGCCGTGGTGGTCCAGTGGCGTATAACCTTGCCTGCTGTGAAGGAGGCGGTGGTTAGATTCCCGTCCATGCCGACTCGTAGCAATAAGTTTTTCAAAATGTATGTCCGCTTTGTAACTCCACTGGCTTTTCCGTGAAAGGAAACATCGTGAAGAAACCTGCATGCTTCAATTTCGATGCATGTATTGTACCATATTGTACAGAGTTTTGGTACTACTAGTGAAACTTCTTCCTCGCTAGTCGTGAGCATATGCACATGCAGGTATACGTGTCTACATAAAGTATGGGACAGTCCCTGGCCCCTGCCAATTTTGACCTCCCCCCTTCAGCAGCAGTGGTATTCCTCTCTCGTATAGCAGGGTGTATTCCTCTCTCACTTGGACTTAGCTAATAGCTACCACATGACACGTCATTCCATCCTGAAGTCTTCAATATGCTAAAATTGAGACCTGCTGCAACTAAATTCTTAAACGGTAGCAGAGTTTCTGTCCACCCCGAAAGAGATTTAGGTCGTGAGTTTATGTAATATATTCATGTGAATTAAACCATTAACTAAGGACGTCGTATGAGGCCAACCTCACCCACTATATCATTCCACGTTGTCTCCCAAGTTGGAGTTTAGGAGTGCAGTTTAAAGTTAACTCTGCACTCACCGCTTTTAGCCGGTAAATAGTCAAAGTTTACAACTTTAGTAAAAACAAGTCTTTTAAGTTCACCTCCAAGTTAGACTGTTAGTTTTATCAGGTGACTTCAGGAACTACGTTGTGGTGGATAGAATTCATTATTGTTTAGTAAGATGGTAGTGGAGATTACGATGGCGTACTTTAATCTTCTCTAATTTCTAAATACTATAAAACAGATTCTCTATCTATGTCTGTCCCCATCATTTCGGTTTCTCTGCTTACTTCTTTTAAACCACGCAACGTATTAAACGAATTTTGATACGGTTTTCACTGGCATTTAGAGAATTTCTTCAGGAAGGTTTATGTGCATATTAGATTTATTTATAGATCCCACCCAGGCGAATGGGGCAGGTCGCTAGTAGGAAGCGACACACAAAATAAATTTGATCCTGTTTTAAATACCAAGCAATTAAAGACAAAGAAAAAATGGCTCAAAGGAATGAAAAAATTGCATTGACTTCTATTGGTTCATATTAAAAATGGGATCATGCATATTTTTATATTACTCTTGACTGCTGTTGCGGGAACTCCTAAAACCCCACGTCGTGGTCGTGGGGTTTTAGGAGTTTCCCGCAACCCATACTGTCAGGCGTAGTGTGGGAGTGGGACTCCCCCGACGATGGACCGACGACATGGAGGGCCGAGGATAGTCTTGTGTCGCGCCTTGGGAGTGGTCTATTTTCTCTATCTCAATAGTGGACGCTGCCAGGCTCAAGAGATGATGATGATGATGATAGCAAAGTTAATGAGCACCCCAAGCGGAAAATTCTTTGATATATGAATTAACAATAATCCTTTTAGCGGGTTGGAAATGAGGCCATTCGCGCCAGAACCCAAGTGACAGACGTCGCCACCACCGCCACCACCGCTGCCAATCTAAAGTGGGATTGGGCTGGACCTATGGGCCAAGACGATAGCCAACTGGTCCCCAACTAAATCGGTGTCGAGGCAGACCTAGAAGAAGGTGGCGGGACGAGGTGGCTTCTTGAAGATCTGGCCTAACGAAGCGCAAAACCGGGACGCATGGAGAGAACCGAGGGAGGCCTTTGCCCAACAATAGGACAGCGACGGCTGATATAATAAATAACAATATAATAATTTTTAGCGTGCAGCTGTAGCAATTTTGACCCTAAATGAAATAAATGTGAAGCATACAACTGCAATCATGAGTGACAATGATGAAAGATAACTCACGCGTAGAATAAGAAAACTGTGTGAACCTGTCACATTTCTTAACAAGCTCCATTGTTGGTTAACATCGCGACATTTTCTACATACGTGCAATAAAAAGGTAACTGGGACGTAGAAGGTTAATGAGGCATTTTCCAAGATTAGAATAATTAGAAAAAAACTTTGTACATTGAAGGGAAAAAAGGTAGTTTTTCTTTGGTTTGTCTATTGATTGTCATTGGCAATCTCTGTTGTTGCCAATGAATAATCTGTTCACTACCAGTAAACACCGAAAATATGAGTTTGTTGTTCATTGTAGGCTTAGATAAAAATAAAATTAATGGATAGGCCTAAAGCACGGTAAGTTGAATGAAGCACACTACTGGTGCACTTGGTCCATACAAACTAGCATCATTATCTGTCAAATCTAGGGCACTTGCATACAAAGAAGTAAACCTTTCATTTGTTTTGCCCATAGAGGTATTATACCAGGAATAGAGGAACATACAGCTGAGAGAGCGAGATGTACCTAGCGGTACCACTGTATAATAGAAAGAGATACGTGACGCGAGCCAATAGAACCGTTTTCTAGTCACTAATCAATTTTTACAATTCGGTTTCCGTGAATGATTGGGAATCTAAAGTGAAATCGTAGATAATTTTGTGAAATATACTGACACTACTTCAATAATTTATCCACGATTTCACGTTAGACTCAGAATTATAGACAGTATTAGAATTTTTGCCTGCGAATAGTCTCCTGAAAACATCCAAAAACGGTTTCATTTGACAACTCATGTCACTGCCTCTATTCCTGTAAGGTATAATAACTTTATGGTTTTGCCTCATTTTTCGGTTTTGAAATGTTCGCGTATCCATTAATTTTATTGTGATCTAAGATTGTAGGTATAACTGAACTACATTAAAAGTAGATCAATTCAGAGTAGAAACTACTACTAGCTTCCTTATATGTACTTCTTTTCTTTCACACTGTAACCATTATCATATTTATAATCCTGTCACAAATGAACAAATTTCTTCCTAAAATTAGGGAATCGAGAAACAATCTGGGGGGTTATTGTGTAACTATACCCGATTCAAT
This sequence comes from Agonopterix heracliana, assembly GCA_963693445.1. NCBI lineage: Eukaryota > Metazoa > Arthropoda > Insecta > Lepidoptera > Depressariidae > Agonopterix > Agonopterix heracliana. The sequence goes on from OY856319.1 coordinate 18,753,546, forward strand.
CGGTATCAAATCGACACGGTGTTTTGGTAGTTCTTGGCGATTTTGCTTCTTAATATTTAGTTAATTTATCTCAGATAATGAACACGATGATCACAGAAACAAAATATTATTTAAAAATTGGCTAGTACAGTCATAAAACGTTATCGATTTTGTAAACGATATAATCGGAAGCTTACACAATAGCCCTACTGGATCGGAGTGATCTGACAGATACGTTTTTTCAATCTGTAAAAGGACATCGCAATCTTTTCAGCAATTTTTTAAGCAATTTAAAACAAACAATGAATTCAAAATTAACTTTAATTGTAAGCGAACGAAATAAATGTATGTCATCTTGTACTTTGCATCGGCCCTTTTAAAGAGGTGGGCGAAACTGGCCGGCCTTGTGAGCTCTGCACTTTATTTTTAGAACCATAAAGGTCAATTTAAAGTTTGTTGTGTTTCGCAATAAAGCGGGACCATTTGCTGTTTTTTGCTTTAAACCTAAGTACCACAGCGACCGAGCTCACAAAACAAGTTTTTCCAGAGGTGAGACTTAAGGCTGGGCCACACAGAGTGCAGCTGCAGAACGGGTGCAGGCCGACTGCAGGCCGGCAGCAGTTGTAAACTATGGAATCATAATGCGAGGTGTCACACTTGGGCTACCGTTCCGGAGCCGCACCAGACTGCATCTAGTGTGAGTAGTGCGACACCTCGCATATGATTCCATAGTTTACAACTTTACTGCTGCCGGTCTGCAGACGGCCTGCACCCGTTCTGCAGCTGCGCACTCCGTGTGGCCCAGCCTTTATCTAGATATATTGCCGCCATACAACCCCATTCTGAAAATGTTATCGAAATCTTTAGAGCTGTTTTCTAGAACGCGATTACAGACATACAAACAAATGTTGAACGTTTAAAAGTATAGTACCTAATTTAAAGGTTACAATTATCTCGTGCTATTAGCGAAATAATTAAACTGAACGAAATTACGGAAGCTTTGTGAGCTCTTGTAGAAGAGTTTGTCAGCTATTCGTTTTTCAACTAACTCTGATGTTAGTTTTTGAACTTAATTGTACTTAAGGGTATATTACCGTTGGCGCGCTCCATAAAAACGTACTATGGTGATATTTTCAATACTAACCAATTAAAGTCAATGCAATTTTGCAGAAACAATCTAGAAACAAATCTTATGCTTGTATATGGAGTCAGATTTTCATTAAAATGTAAAGTTTTAAAGTTACAGTGCCTCAAACATTTCCATACAAATCTTAAATTAATCTTAGAATTAAAACTGTATATTTTAACGAAAATCTGTCTTCATATAAACATAGAGGTTCGTTTCTAGATTGTTTCTGAAAAATTTCATTGACTTTAATTGGTAAATATTGAAAATATCACCATAGTACGTTTGTATGCAGCGCGCATTTGCAATTTGAATAAACTTCTCTTAACAGGACTGTGGAGCTAGCAATCCCCAAATGTTTTAAAACCTTACAGTAAATAAAATATACAGGGCAAGGCAGGACAGGTTGTTGTGGCGATCCTTGGCGAGCCTATGTCTAGCAGTAGGCGTCTATAGTCTGAGATGATGATGATCAAGTAAATACAACACGGCCCCAGCGCCACACAAAGCGGATATGGAGTTACAAAGGAACAAGAATACCAATTCTTTTCCTCGTTTCAAAGCAAATAAAAGATAATTTGAGTGATAACAATGTATTTCCGAAAGATTCACCTTCGGGTCTCTTTACGATGTTTGTTTTGTATTTACTTTTTACCCGACTGCGACAGAAGGAGGGTTATGTTTTTCGAGCGTATGTACCTATGTATGTAGGTATGTATGTATGTTTGTATGTCTATTTCTTTGGCACGCCCTACAGCCTAAACGGCTTGATGGATTTTAACATAGGAGGTGTCGTTAGATTCGTAAAAATCGTGAGAGTGACATAGGGTACATTATTTTAATGTGGCGTATGCGAATTAAAAAAGAGAGGGGGGAGAATAAAATTTTTTTCGTAAAAAAATACAATATGGGTATCAAATGAAAGCTGGTGAAGAGCAGATTCCAATTATATATATATTATAGTATTTTTATGCAACCATTTTGACACAAGACTAAAAAGTATGAAATAAACTAAATTATTTAGAAAAACAAAAAACCCGACTGCATAAAAAACTATTAACTGAAAAGATAAAAACAAGCTCCTTAAATCAGCTATAATAACTTTGCTTGAGCAAATTAATACAATTTGAATGTTATTACTTATTAGGTAGGTATTGCAGGCGGGGACAAACCAATAACCAACAAATAGGTCATTTTTCTTTGTCCCCGTTTGCGATACCTACCTAATAAGGAATAACATTCAAATTGTATTAATTTGCTCAAGCAAAGTTATTATAGCTGATTTAAGGAGCTTGTTTTTATCTTTTCAGTTAATAGTTTTTTATGCAGTCGGGTTTTTTGTTTTTCTAAATAATTTATTTATTACTGAATTGCCAATTCGTAACATTTAGACATTATACGTAATTTCACGACCACCAGCTCATTTGGGATGATCGGAAACATTGCCAACAATAAGTGTGCAGTTGTAGCAAGTATCCCCTAAAATAGATTAAGAATGATATTCCAGGGTAAATGTCTTAGATTCAAAACATTTTTTTTAACCTGGTCTGTGAGTTCTGTGTGTTGTGTCAATCCCTTGGCAGCCGATTGCAAAAATGCCATGACCTTTCGATTCGAATATGTAGAAAATGTGTAGCGGGAGCTTGAAATATAAAAGCTAATTGCAGGTTTCATGTTGGAATGACATGTCAAAATGTTTAAGACGCTGTTATCCCGTCGAGGCCTTTTTTTGAACACGAACGAAAGTTTTTTAAACTGTGTTTTAAAGTCTGAAATTAAATTATGTCTTATTTAAGGATCGGGCGGATGGGCGACTGTTCTCAATTACACGATTAGATTAAGTTTACTAGATAGAAAAACATCCCAAAGTTACCCCTTTTTGTTATGTTTTTTTCAATACTATGATTAAACTGCTGATATTTAACTTTTTATTCTTGTAGGTACTTAACTAAATACATTAAATATTTCTAGTGAACTCAGAAGAATTTTTAGCTTACAAACTCCCATGAGCAAAGATATTGACGAAAAACACGTTTTTTTGCGATCCTGCTTTCAATTGGAGCGGGATGGCTAATTGTAAACTTATGCTTGCAAGAAAGAGACGCTTGCACTGGGATAACCTAGCCTTAAAGCAATTATGCCATTCCGAATCGAACCACTCTTGGTGCACAAGCTCAAGGCACCATTAAGAAGGATCCTATATTTGTACACTTACTTTTAAACATGAACAATATATATAAATAACAGTATTAACCTTATTTGTTTCAGGTACGCCAGAATTAAAAGTTAATAAATGGTAACACGGTTAAGTATAAACTATAAACTAACAAACAGGAAAATCCTTTTATAACTCTTTATTAGCGATATCATTTATAGCTATTTACCTACACATTATAGAGACAATTACCTCTCAAAACATTGTATTGTAATTACAACCATTGCTTGTTATTTTCCGTTGGGTTTTAAAGTTTAAGGTGGTTTAAGGCAGGATTAACACATCTCTGTGCTACTGAGAGCATCGGTGTCTTTTACACGAGTTCTGGCCCAAGGTTTCTTTCCCAAAACTGAAAGACTCTTTAATAGTTTGTAACCAGGAACAACAGCGGTGACCATCCACGACGCTGTACAAAGAAGTCCTGCAAATCAGGGATAAGTGGTGTTCTGAAACTCGCAACGAATTTAATGAAAGGAGATAGAGAAGTCCCTAAAACATGTCGGATATCCTTTGTTATCGGAAGATCTAAAGATCTCTTATGGTAGAGATCCGACTCCCGACGACCCGGTTGGTGTGATGGTTACCACGCCGGACTGCCAAACCAGAGTCCTGGGTTCGAATCCCGGTTCGGTCATGGATGTTATATTTGTGTGTGCCGTTGTTGTATGGTTCCCATAACAAAAAGCCTGAGGCTTACTTGGGATCATTAAAATGCATGTGCCTGTGAGCGTTATTTATTTATTTAATTATCTACTATGATATCATGACCCGCGCCTCCAAAGTGTTTAAATTATCAGTATGATGATCGCGGGCCATGTTATCGTAGTAGAACTCTCTCTATGGTAAATGAATGCACTCTGCGCCGTTTCCCCGGTGGAAACACCTTGACCTCGAAATCGCACTTCCCCAGATCCAAACAGGACGACAAATACATGCCATGTCATTCCATTAGATATGATGATGATGACTGTCTTCAAAGTGGCAAGAATGTTTGGCAAATTGTTGTGTTCTGTGTTCGATTCGACTGTTCTAGGAATATATGGAATCGAATGTAGTACCTATACAGAATATGTTCATGCAATAAATTCTTATATTCAAACGCATTTAACTCTCAACCACTTGCATTAAATATAACTTCACACAGCGTGTAAGTTTTCATCTGACAGTTAAAACGAATGTTTATATAAACAATCGCAATTCGCAGTAGCAATGCTCTTTGTATGCGCGTGAGTCACTGGTAGATGCGTGGGTACGTTTCGTACTCCTTCGCTCTTAACTGATGCGCTCGGTGTGGGAGAGTGACAGGTTATAGGTGTTGAGATAAACAAGTGGTTTGTGTAAGGGTTTGGCTGATCTTGCGATGTTATTGCTGGCAATAAGACAATGTTATGGACCACCTCAACGCAGAACAACTACGACTGGCGACGTGGATAGAGAAGGGTTTATGATACTGACAGCATACGAGAAATGATTTGAGACTTTTGAGAGCATTGTGAAGCACTCTCCATTAAGAAAGCGAAAACGTTTTTACTCCATTCAAAGCTTACAGAAATATGGTTTTGGTCTGATTTGATTCAGCACACTAAAAAGATTCATTAGGTATCGAGTTTACTTTAAAGTTTTTTCGCTCAGTTACAGAAACACTCATTAGAGTTAATCCTTGCTAGCTTTTTCTACGTCAACAAGACAAAAAGTGACAGCAAGAGATTTAATGGAGGATTAACTCTAATGAGCGTTTCTGCAACTGAGCGTTTGTGACAAAGGTTTTACGATGCTAAAATTTTGGGTCTTTCCTCGTGGCCAAACTGGTTAGGCTACGTACGATGGAAACCCAAACTCGTATATTAAATTGGCTACAATGAATTAATTTCCTTGTGAGTTGTGACCGATCTCGTGTATTGAAATGCTCATGCTAATCTACAAAAATATAATGAAATTAAAAAAATACAAACCTGATTATTTATCATTTACCAATAACATTTTAACTAAAAAATTTTGGACTGTAAAAATGTTTTCATTGTAATGTTTTTTCTATAGAGACAGCTAACTACACAATCCTGTTAAATAATTAATCAAGCCAGTCCCGATCGCCAATTTGCTGAACAGGCTCTGTCAATGAATGCATGATCAAGCGCCGGTAATCAAGGCTTGGGTCTCTATAGCAGTTGGTTCATCAACCATGTCGGACTAGGCAGCTCAAAGCGTTGCGATAGACGTGATATGTTGATATTTACACAAAGGAAGCAAACTATTATCGACGTTTGACAGGCTGTTGTTATATCTGAGACTTGCGAGATGAATTAACATAAACGAACGACTAGATTTCCTTTCAAGGTTGTATTTTGGAAGAACAACCAAAAATGCTTAAAGTTAAACGGTCAAATTTGAAGATATATGACTTGTGCCTTGTGCAAGATAGTCTTTCGCTCACAAAAACACTGCATTAGGATCGGATCTAGTTACGTTACTAAAAGGTTTGAAGTACTGCGCAGTGGCTGCAATCAATGGTTAATCAGAAATGCGCAGTACTATTATGACGTGAACTATTGTCATACTACGCAATACTTCCCGAGTTACTATGATATTATACTGTGCAATGAGCGTTTTTCTTTTCTCTTTTAAATTTAGTTCCTAAAAAACTCGACAGATGGCATGTTTATCGCCCCATAGAGCCGTTCGCGAGATCCTGTCAAAATCTTTTCAAGACTGTGCCTTCCTTTTTTTGGAATGCCAAGGGTTCGAGCCCATACAGCCATGTCAGGCGTAAAAGTTTCGAATTTTAGATTAAAATGATTAGTAAATAATGAAATATGTCATTAAAAGATGCGTTGGCATCTTCTTGATCATCTTTTCATTCTTTATTATTTTAAAGAAACACTTTTTGAAATGTTGACGTTTCTTCGCACAGACCATAGCGCCATCTATCGATACCCAAGAAAACAAAAAGTAAAACGCTCATTGACAGTGTTGCAAGATGCTGTGAAAATTTGAGATATTATTTTTTATGTTTTATTGGCTCCGTCGTGTTTACTATTATTTTGCCTATATCAAGTAATACACGGAACATGTGTGTTTGCTATTGTTCGCTGAAGGTCCTCATTGTGCCCTCTGCTAATCAGAGAGACACGTGGATAATCGTCCAAAGCCTGCGTCACGTTATTTGTCGTACACCAGTGATGTCCCCAAGGAGAATTCAGTAACGAAAGGCCCAGGGTGCATCGGCCCATACTCACTGTTATGTCTCCCGACTCATCCAAAGAGACCAGAAGCAGGGGGAGGTGTCCTGACTTACCACTCCAAAGTTGGAGATAAATATTTAATTAGTGATACAATGGAAATTTATTTTTCCAACTCCTCCAATCTTATTTGATAAATAACGTTGCGTTTCTAAGATATTCTTCTTCTTTTCGTGTCAATTCTTCTACTATTTTGTTTCTATATTTTATTGGCCAGACAGACTAGCTTAAAACCGTACTACATCTGTATGGCTAGCATGCCACGAATGACAAAGCGACAAAATCGTCATTCGTGCTCATTTTGGCATGCGTAAACTAACAACAAAGACAGGCACATCTCGATTTTCCTCGTTTTGTCGGATGTGGGATGCTAGGCCCTCTGATCTAAGTGTCACCGGCGCCGGCGCCGCGTTAATGGCACGTACGTGTGCCGATGCTGACGACCCAGCGGCTTCAAGGCGACCTACCTCCCCCCCCCTCTCGGAAACCGATTGCAGTGCAAACATCTGGCCTTTATTTTATATTTGTTCAGTGCTTAGACTTATTTCTCACGCTCTGTTTATAAGTATTGAGCAAAGACGCAATACAAATTAAATACGTCTATGACATAATGACGTCAGACTGTCTAGTGATAGAATTTGAATACGAGTGAATCAGAAAACTTGACGTATGACGTAAAATGCATAGGAAGATTTTCGTATACAGGGTATAAACTTAAATGCTTAAAATATTTCAGGGGATGATTTAGACCATCGAACAAAACAGCTTTCACTATGGAGTCAAAATTTAACCGCTGTTCCATACATATTATGGATCGAGGAGCCATTGATGTTTTCTATGGAACATCAATTATTTGTTCGCGGTTTCGATCCCGTCAGTTGTTCAGTTCGATGGGGTGCTTCCGGTGCGAGACCATAGGCGTAGCAAGGGGGGGAGCCAGGTGGGCCCGGCCCACCCCAGAATCCTTCTGGCCCACCCCAGAAATCAAATGAATCGCTTACTAAAAATAAGTTACTTATGAATAGGTAAGTAAATGATAAATAAACACTACACAATACACTACTTTCGCAAAATCTTGAAGCAAATTCTTGAGCCCGCTCCGCTTGCTCCTGTTATTACAGCGTACTGCTCTGATCTTATTTATATTACTGTAAAATCTCGAGCTCGCTTCGCTCGCTCCTGGCTAGACACATTGCAGTAAAATCTTGAGCTGATTCTAGAATTGGGGAAAATGTCGAGCTCGCTTCGCTCGCTCTAGGGTTTGGGTCGTATATCTTTTCATAGAGTAGTCAAATCTTGAGTTTGATTTGCTCGTTCCAGATTTTAGGTCGTAAAAACTCGAGCTCGCTACGCTCGCTCCAGGATTAAAAATTAAAATCGTATTACGTAAGTACACTAATCTCACTGTATTGTAGTAAAATCTTGAGCTTGCTTCTGGCTAGACACATTGCAGTAAAATCTCGAGCTCACTTTGCTCGCTCCAGAATTCGGTGAAATGTCGAGCTCGCTTCGCTCGCTCCTGGCTACGATTGTATCACAAAGACTTAGTTGCATTGCAGTAAGATCTCAAGCTCACTTAGGTTCGCTTGCTCCAGAATTCAGTGAAATCTCGAGCTCACTTTGCTCGCTCCAGAATTCGGTGAAATGTCCAGCTCGCTTCGCTCGCTCCTGGCTACGATTGTATCACAAAGACTTAGTTGCATTGCAGTAAGATCTCGAGCTCACTTATGTTCGCTTGCTCTAGAATTCAGTGAAATCTCGAGCTCGCTTCGCTCGCTCAAGGTTTTAGTTTTTATTACATCAACCTCGCCTGGGCCTGGCCCACCCTGGGAAAAAATCATTGCTACGCCCATGGGTGCGACCCCTTAAAAAATATGTAATACATTCCAGTTTACACTCTGTATAGCTACAAAGTAGCACTAACACTATTATGAACACCATGTCTGAAATATATTCTTGAATTGAATTGAAAGTAGAATGCATGGGCTGAGCATGGGCTCAAAGACTACAAAAAGGTATCTTGATTTTTCTCGCTTTGTCGCTGCGTTGGGTTAAATGTAATATAGTTTGATTACTCTCAACAGCTCAATAATGCATGCTAGTTATTCAATAACACCCACTTGTCAGAATCACGTCGTCGGTCCAGTTCCATGCAGTTTCCATTTAGTTTAGTAATTGAGTAGGTCTGCATTGGGACCTAGGTACCTGCAGTCATTACCTCGTTGAGGTTTCAATTGCAATTTTAAACTATATTTTTTCAAACCTTGATTATGCTTAAAGTGAGCCTTGCTTCAACTGCACACTTAAAAATTTTGTTAGAATTTGTAAGGCCACCCCGAAGGGTATTATGGTCGTGAGTTTATGTATACGAGTATACAGGGTCCAACTTAATATGCTGAAACTTTTTTAAGGGGATGATCAGACCATCCAACTGAACAACTTTCTCTATGGGACCAACATCGAAATCGCGAAAAAAAATCAGCAGTCCCATACAAAACTGCAAACCTACTCGAGCCAAATGTATGGGACAGTAGATTTTTTTTCGCGATTTCGATGTTGGTCACATAGAGAAAATTGGTAACGTAAATGTAATTTAGTTTGACGGTCTGATCATCCCCTTAAAAAAGTGTCAGCATATTAAGAAGGACCCTACATGTGTATTTTTTTATTTTCTATGGTGAAATTGACAGTTTGTAGAGTTCTGTAGTCAAACAAAGAAACATCTTTCGTCCATTCCGTCTTTCTGTATGCCCGCCTCAATTACTCGCTCATAATTGCACTTATTGATGAAAATTTGACATGAAGATAGAACAGTAACCCAAAAACAGAAATGTTGTAGCTAAAATGAAACTTTGTTTAGTCCCGTCCCATACAACGAAAAGGGGTTGGAAAAAAAACATATTTTTTTCAAATTAATTGAGTGAAGTGTCGTTGGATAGGTCTTGTAAAATGGAACAAAACACCCATAGAAACTAATTCGTTATAAAGCTTCTATCTCGAGATACACGCTCAGAATCAAAACAGCGCGTAAATTGTCGATAGTTTCATGCCAAATGATTTGCGTCCATTTGAAAAGACGTACAAAATCAATTAACACCCATTCACTTTATCTATTTACGTTCCTTTATCCGATATTTCCATTCACACTATTTCAGACTTCAGACTAAACAGCACAGTTCGAGTAAACGGAATTAAACTCTATCATCACTGAATATAGTTCATATTTGATAATGAATCCGAGAAAAGTCTGGATACCGGCTGATCTTGTGACCTCACGTTCGTCACACTCGAATGATAATTTTATTTTATTACATAGCAACTAAATTACATTTACGTTAACAATTTATTATGATATTTTCGAGACTTTATTTACATAACCACACACAAAATCACGGCCGTGTAATACGGGGGGGTCAAAAAATAATTCATTTCAAACAAAACGGAACGACGTGTCAATGTCAAAAATCAGGTGACCTTTGCCTGCAAATGCAATAAAAACTTTTCCCCTTAGTCGCCTTATGGGAAGAAGTGTGGTGGTCTATGCTGAGCTGGGAATCATAAGAGTCCAAATAAATAAATAAGTAATGAATCAGCAGATTACTTACGATTTGATGGTCTGAAAAACCTCTGAAAATTTTGAAAGTGTTTAAAAAATCACTTTGTATCCTGAATTACCATTCAAATATCGAGTGTGTAGCATTCGCCTAAGCTAATACAACGTTTCCATTTGAAAAAATGAAGAAGAAATATAATTTACTATTGTTTTCCCGCGACTTCGTCCGCACAAATTATATACCAGATTTTAAGTCAGATCAATAAGCTATCAAACAAAAAAGGTTTCATCAAAATCGGTTCAGTAGTTTTTGCGTGATGCGCGAACAAACACACAAACAAACTGACAAACAGACAGACAAAATTTCGAAAAAAGGTTGATTTCGAGTCAGGTATACCTAAAAACCATATCGTAATCTTTTTTTTAAATACCTATCTTTAAGGGTATATTTTCGTTTGTGACGTCATCACTTGCTGTCAATTTTCAATAAAAAATGTTGATAATGTTTTGTAAGTTTTCCGTGACCTTTTGTTTGAGGTCCCACCATCGATAAGAAAAGTGTTAAGTATTTTTTGTGAAGAATACCTAGTTAGTAGGTAGGTTTTTTTTCACACAATAAGAAATTCATTACTTAACTAAAACATTTTAAATTAACCAAAGTGGGAAGTTTCGGTTAATTTAAAGTGTAACCTACATACATACCACTTTTTTCAAACTAAATACGATCATCACTGTGGGCAAAAAAATTGTGTATAGAGATACAAAAATTATGATTTCACAATATTTAGAGTAACGGAATATGCCTACATAACTAATTAAATTTATTAAACACTTATTTTTTTAAATATTTTTATAGTTTCAAAATTACACATGTGATATTTTTTACTAACCGACAAGGAGGAGATTCTGGTATTCTAATTTTGAACATACTGAAAAAAAAAATCACCGACATTTTCGTCAATTCGGTATTTCAAGTTTTTTTTTGGGAGGACAAAATGGAAAACCATTTTGAGATAATTGTCTCAATAACAATATTTTATATGTCAGAATATTTAAAATGAAAGGATTAAACTAAATATCAACTTAAAATAACTGGTCATTCAGAAAAAATATGTTCAATGTGTCAGAATTTGACATTTCATGTTGCCGTTTCTGTTTCCAACATGGAGTAAGAAAGAGAAGGCAGGTAATTTTTATTTTTTAAATTGAATTTTTAAACAACAAAATTAACAACGTGGAGTTCGAATAATTTTTTCGAGCCCACTTTTGCCATTTACAGATAAACTACATGAATTGAAAAAAAAAATGTTTCTTATAATGATATCTTCTATCCGTAAAAATATAAAATAAAGACAAAAAAATGCTTGACATACCGAATAATTGTGTGAATAATATAGTAGATTACACACCGAGGGCAGGCAAGTAAGAAAGGTCTCAGATGTCATTTGATTGCTGACCGAGGTGAAGCCGAGGGCAACAAACATGTGATCTGAGGCTTTCTTATTTACTGCCCGAGGTTAGTTTACTATTTTTCTCCTCGACGGAGGTGGAAAGCGGCAACTTCGTATAGCGCAGCGGGAAGAAAATTTACGCTTTTCGTCCGGAGGGGAGAAAACAACATTTTCTCTGTTAGAGATTTTAAAATGAAAGGATTACGGATATTTTAAAAAAAATATAAGGATTTAAGGACTTAAGGACTAAAGGACGTTTTCGACCAGGAGTGCGATTTTTGAATCTCATTCGGTGAGCTCAGCAGTTGAAAATGTCAAAATTACTATGGAGATTTGCATCTTCCTACTGCTGATGCGACTTTCAAAAATCATACTTCAGCAGTGCTATTTTTGAAAGTCAAATCAGCAGTAGGAAGATGCATATCTCCATAGTAATCTCCATACTAATTTTGACATTTTCAACTGCTGAGCTCAGCGAATGAGATTCAAAAATCGCACTCCAGGGCCCTATTCAATAAAAGCGACAATTATTACAGGTGAAAGGCGACAGGCGAAAATTCGACAATTATTTACAGTTCAATAAAAATGTACATTGACAAAATTGTCAAGAGCATTGAGTTCTGCTTACGTAGGTCGTGGGTTCGATTCCCACGGGGGACACCTAGTGACATGTCAATTTGTGCATTTTTCCCCAGTTTGTTAGGATATTACAGGCTGAATCACATGATTCCATGCTTCGGATGGCACGTTAGGCCGTTGATCCCGGCTACTATCTTTGGTTAGGTACATAAAAACCACGTCAGAGGCCCGTAAGGCGGTCTGAAAAAAACTCTGATACCAGGGCTTGCTGCCCACACGATAAAAAAAAGTGTTTAATAAAACAAATACTAAAAAAAAAAAAAAAAAATACTTATGTCAAGTTTTTCAGGACAAATTGTCATTATGTCTATTCTATTTTTATTAAATGGCGTTTCCTTGTTAGATTTCGCCAGTGTCAAGTGTTGAAGATATATTTATTAGATATTGTACGGTAATAGGATATGGCGATCTCAAAACCGCGTTTTTAAACAAAAACACACACTTGAAACCACCATAAAACGGCGGAGCCACTTGGGCAATCAAATCGCAAGCCGACGACACGTCTACTTGTTACCTCCTTAGCCACGCGACTCCTCTGTCACATGTCACCTGTCAGGAGAAAAATTATTGAACAGAAATATGTCAAATTGTCGCTACAATCCGACAAATTTCTTTTCTCAAACATGCTTGGAAATTTGAGCATTATGTTGACAACCTTCTTTGAAATAAATCGAAATTGCTGTACTATGCGAGCAGTGGCCGGCAATAGTTGTATGAAAATCTATATCTGTCGTAGTTTAGCGGCCAAATAAATTACATAGTTAACTTATATTATGTCGTGTAATTTAAAAATGGAACGATCTTTTACTCCGAAACATGGCAACCAAGGAGGTAACTTATCAAAGGTTTGGTTTAAATTTTGAACTGGCTTGCAAATAAAAAGCTTTATAATGAAAAAAAAAAACGAATGGACACTTTAACCACAGATAAGTTATAAGTTACTAGCTTTATCGCAGGAAAAATTATTGTTGTTCATCATTGATTTTGAAAAGTTGATTAATTTTCATTTCCGCGCATTCATAATTCATAATATTTATTGCATAATCATAATAATAACATAATAGCATTGTTTGAGAAAAGCACTATACAAGCCTTGGCCACAACTAGGCATTGATGGACTTACGTATGTGTGCCTTGGCTTCGCCTCGGCCCACATTTACACGTTCGTCCATCGATGCGTCTTTTGCTGGCCACTGCAGTAATGTACTATAATTTTCCACCATGACATTTTGACGAAATTATCAGATTTTCCACCTGTAATTGTCACGTTTATTAAACCGGGCCCTGTAAACTCCTCGGTAAATTTGAAAAGTACATAAAATAACTGGCCGATAAGAAAAACAAAACTATAATGTCAGAATTTGACATTTTATGTTGCCGTTTCTGTTTCCAGCATCGAAGTAGAAAAAGAAGGAAGGTGTCTTTTTTAGATTAGCAAAGTTTTTTCTACATGAGTTCGAATGATTTTCTTGTGACCACTTTTGCATTTAGAGATTACCGTTCAAATTCATTTAAAAATGTATTTGTGTGGGGGTACCCACATTGTCATTTACCTCGGCGGTCCACCGGCGAATAGGGAACCGCCGGGTTGTATATAGATAGGGTATTTGTCAATAATAAAACAGTACGAACTGAGACTCAACTGGTTTCACTACTCCTGCCCTAGCCACCACTACCACCCTCACACGCTCCGCACGAGAGTTCCCCAAACTGGTGACCCCGAAAAATTAGAAAAATGGAGGGACCCTCCGGCGACACGTCGACCAGCAGCGGCGCGGCATCAAGTTTAAATTTGGCAGCAGTCTCTATACAGTCACGCCTTATTCCATTCTGGCGTGAATACCCCAGCCTGTGGTTTATACAATTCGAAGCAGTAGTAGAGCCGTTAAAGACCTCAGACGATAACAAGTACAGATGGGTGCTACAGCAACTACAGGCACAGGACCTTCGACACGTTTCCGACATAATAAGGAAGCCACCCGATAGCAACAAGTATACCACAATCAAAAACCGCTTGATCGCGTCCTACGAGGACACGGACATTCAGAATTATCAGAAATTAATTAACGGATTAGGTTTAGGCGACCTAAAGCCGACTCAGTTTCTTAGGCAGATGCGAGAGCTAAGCAGCGGGTTAATAACAGAGGAAGGTTTGAAGATAGAGTGGTTAAAGCAGATGCCCGCCCATGTGCGACCGGTGTTGTCGGTCAGCGCGGGCGATTTAGATACGTTAGCGGTGATGGCCGACACGATGATGCTCTACGCGCCGAGCGCCAGCGTCGCAGCCGCTACGGCAGTTTCCCCACCTGTAACGCAGTCGCAACAGGGCGATTCCCGACTGGACGCATTGGCCGACAAGCTGGATAGGCTAAGCTTAGAGATAGCAGGGATTCGCGACACGCGATACGACGACAGGAGCGGGTATCGCCCACGCAGTTACCAGAGTCGAAGTCAGGCTCGCAGTCGCGGGCCGCAGCGCGGGCGTACTTGGTTCAAATCACCGGCCGAGAGAGAGAGATCGCAAGTGTGCCATTTCCATAGAAGGTTTGGAGAGAGAGCATGGGAGTGCGTGGCGCCTTGCTCATGGAAAAAAACGCCACCGACGGAAAACTAGAGGACGCATCGATTTTGGCGGGCATCGATGTTCCCAACCCTAGCAACCGCTTATGTGTCGTTGACCGTGACAGCGGGGAGCGTTTCCTCATCGACACGGGCGCCGAAATATCAGTACTATCAATGAAGTTTAAGCAAAGAGGGGCAACGCCCGCGTCGTTTCATTTATTCGCCGCAAACAACTCCCCAATAAAAACGTACGGCGAAAGATCATTAATAATGGACCTGAATTTAAGGCGCCGTTTCAGATGGAGTTTCATCGTGGCCGAGGTAAAAACGTCGATTCTAGGAGCAGATTTCCTTAGTCACTACAATTTACTCGTCGATGTGAGCCGCAAGAGACTGATAGACGGAATCACGGATTTATCTGTCAGCGCAATCAGAATAGCGTCGACGCAAGGAGCAGTACACATGATAAATAGCAGCCACGCATATCACGATATATTGAAGCAATACCCAAACGCTATACGACCACTATCACTGAAAGATCCTCCAAAGCATAACGTACGTCATTATATAGAGACGACAGGGAGACCCTTGTATGCGAAGGCACGACCTTTACCCCCATGGAAGTATAAAGCAGCAAAAGAAGAATTCGAGAAAATGATGGAAATGGGCATATGTCAGCCATCCAACAGCCCATGGGCGAGCCCGTTGCACGTAGTAACCAAGAAGGACGGTAGTTTACGCATATGTGGTGACTACCGCCGGTTAAACGCAGTCACAATACCGGATAGATATCCGATTCCGCGCATCCAAGATTTTACGTACCAATTAAGCGGCAAGCAGCTATTCTCAAAACTGGATTTAAAAAGCGCGTACTACTGGATACCGATGGCAGACCCAGAGAAGACAGCAATCATCACACCATTCGGACTGTTCGAGTTCCGATGCATGCCATTCGGACTACGTAATGCCGGACAGACCTTTCAGAGATTCATGCACGAAACACTAAGAGGCATAGAGGGCTGTTTCCCATACGTCGACGACATCCTTGTGTTTTCTGAGGACGATGAGACACACAAGAACATACTACATCAGGTGTTAGACCGCCTCAATAGTAGCGGAATAGCCCTAAATGTCGAGAAATGCGAGTTCGGAAAAACAGAGATTGATTTTTTGGGATACAAGGTGTCTGAAAAGGGCATCGCACCGCCTGAAAAACGCATGGAGGCGATTTCAGAATTTAAAAAACCAGCAAATATCATAGAGCTTAGGAGGTTCCTGGGAATGATTAATTTCTACCGAGATTGTTTACCAAGGCAGGCCCAGAATCAGCGCGAATTAAATAAATATTTACACAACACAAGGAAGAACGATAGGACACCCATTGAGTGGACGCCCGAGGCAGAGAGAGCTTTTGAACGTTGCCGACAAAGCATCCTGAAAGCAACAACCCTGACCCATCCAGTCCACGGTGCACCGCTGTGCATCATGTCCGACGCTTCCGATTACGGCCTGGGGGCCGTACTACAGCAAAAGGTCAACGGAAAATGGAAGCCGTTAGCATTTTTCTCCAAATCAATGTCGGACACACAACGCCGCTACAGTGTATACGATCGCGAGCTCTTAGCAATATACGCAGCAGTGAAGCATTTCAGAAGACTCATAGAAGGCAACGACGTGACAGTCTACACAGACCATAAACCGTTAACATACGCGCTAGCAAAAGCTCCCAGCAGCAGCGACACACCGCGCAGAGATAGGCACCTCGGTTTCATCAGCCAATTCTGTTCAAGTATAAAATACCTAAAAGGAGAGGAGAACGCGGTGGCGGATTGGCTATCAAGAATAGAGGCAATCGATTGTCCAACCATAATAGATTTCAACCAGTTGGCAAGCGATCAAAACAAAGACAGTACATTGAGTAACCTACACAAAAGGTCCAATCTAAAATTCGCCCGCATAAAAATGCCAGGCGCAACGAAAACCATAACATGCGAAACAACAAACGCACTTAGACCGTACTTGCCGGCGGCCTATCGTTTTGAAGCTTTCAAAGCACAACATGATTTATGCCACTCCGGGACAAGAGCGACACGCAAACAAGTTACGGCGAAATATTTCTGGCCAGGCATGAACCGTGACGTAGGCGAGTGGACTAGAGCGTGCGTCGCGTGCCAAAAAGCCAAAGTAAATCGGCACACAATCACACCATTAGCAGAATTCCCTACAGCAAAACGTATGGACCACGTGCACATTGACATCGTCGGCGCTTTAGCTCCTTCAGACGACTGCCGTTATATAGTCACAATGATCGACAGGTTCACGAAGTGGCCTGAGGCAATTCCCGTCCAAAACATCACGGCAGAGACAGTAGCCAAAGTATTTTACGAGAATTGGATATGCCGCTTCGGTTGCCCACTCAGACTCACAACTGATCAAGGAAGACAGTTCGAATCAAACCTTTTCAACTGCCTACTAAAAAAGTTTGGTATCGAACGGATACGAACCACACCGTACCACCCTCAAGCAAACGGGCAAGTAGAGCGATTTCACCGCACCTTAAAGTCAGCACTGATGGCAAGAGGGAACGTTACGAAATGGACCGACGACCTACCAACAGTTTTACTGGGCATACGCACGGCAATACGAACAGATAACGGCCAGAGTCCTTGTCTACTAACCTACGGCTCACAACTACGAGTCCCCGGTGATTTCTTCATAGAGACTAAAACCGACGTCACAACGCCGGACTATGTACGCAACCTAATGCAAACAATGGCCGCACTGACACCAAAAGAAAGAAACAGGTCCCCGCGACAAACGTTCGTCAGCAAAGATTTAAGGACGTGCTCACACGTCTTTGTACGCAACGACACCCTCCGCCCGTCCCTCACCCCGCCTTACGAGGGCCCGTACGAAGTACTAGAACGAAAAAACAAACATTTCAAGATACAACTTCCACAAAGAACCACAGTAATATCTTTGGACAGATTAAAGCCAGCGTATTTGATCAACGCAGTCCCAGGGGAGGGAATTCACAGCTCGAACGGGCCAGAGCCAACAACCGCAGAGACCTCGAGTAAAAACCCGTACATCACACGGTCAGGGAGAACATCAAAACCAACAGTACGTTTCGCAGAGGGCGTCGGCGGTGGCTAGGGCAGCCAGAGATATCGCACAACAACAGAGCAAACATCAAATATCAATATTATAAGTATATATATATCACACAAAAAAACAGAAGGTACCACTAACAAAAGCGATACAAAAAAAAAAAAAAAAGTACCTACCAAAAAAAAATTAACAAAAGAAAAAAATATACAGCAAAACAAAAAAAAAAGAGACAAAAAGAGCAATGTCCAACAAAGAAACGAGTTACAAAAAAAAAAACAATGTAACATAGCCTTACCCACGACATTCCTTTCCCATACAAATCCTATCAACCCCAGAATCCAGCAGCGAGCAACAAGGGCAACGAGCAAACGGGCAACGAACGATTCAAGAAAGCCTGGCTAGCACCGTACCTACACAAAAAAACGGGGAATAGCATATAGAAAAGGCAAACTACAGTCAGCAGAGAACAGCGAACACATGAAAACGACCACTGACACAATAGCGCACCAAAAAAACTTCAACACAACCTGAAAAATAAGGAGCCGATAAACACTGACAGGAAATAACACTGCGAGCAAACACAAAATAAAATAACACAACACCAGATTTATTTGTCAGTATCGTCATTCGAAACAGGAGAAAGGCGCCTTGAAAAAGACGGTTTTTGTTCAGAACCAACGCATCGCGTGCAGATAACGTTGATTCCTACGGTTATATATCGTTCGAAACATTGAAGTCCGCTCTGAAAAGAGCGATTTTGTGAGACATCGTTTTCCATTGCGTGCAAATGGCCAACGGTCTTCTGCAGCAGAACACAAGCGCAGTGTCCGAAGAGGCAGGCGAGTACAGCGGACGGCGGTCGACGACGTTATGAAGCGATGACCGAAGACTCCCACTGGCCGTCACGAGCATTGCCGAGCCGCGCCGAGTTTCGCCGAGTCGGTCGATGTTGGCAGCGCGCATGCGCAACAAGTATGCGTGACGACACAGCGCAGCGTATGCACGAGCACGCACGAAGAAAGGCGAACGCCGCCGAATGTAAACAAACAAGGGACGCGCGCGATTCAAAGTGCGCGACCAACTTTAGTTTTAAATTTTTTGTACATAGAATCAGTTTATAATATGTTAGTTATTAAGTAGCGTTAGCACTAGGGAGGGAGATATGTGGGGGTACCCACATTGTCATTTACCTCGGCGGTCCACCGGCGAATAGGGAACCGCCGGGTTGTATATAGATAGGGTATTTGTCAATAATAAAACAGTACGAACTGAGACTCAACTGGTTTCACTACTCCTGCCCTAGCCACCACTACCACCCTCACACGCTCCGCACGAGAGTTCCCCAAATTGATATTGATAAACTAGCTAGCTTTTACGGTTCGCTTTCATTGCAACAAACTATCTTTCAAAAAAAATACTTATTTTATAACTATCTCCCATAATCTGTATATTCTTCTGTCTAGCCCCACACCAAAAAATGGTGGTTGGGCAAAAAATCTCGAGAGAAATATATCTCAAGACAATAATTATATTACTACTATTGTATTGTATGGTATAGTCAAAGTGAATTTACGCTATGGTATGGTGCTAAGGGACCCTCCGTACGTGAGTCCGACTCACATTTGGCCGGTTTTCTTTAAATATAGTAGTTTACTTAACAAAATTTTAAAATTATTGCTTTTATGACTAGTGGAGAAAAATTAGCCGTGGAATTTAAATATTCCCATTGTTTTGGCAGACGTGCCTAAACCACTGAACCGATTTTGATGGTTGAGATGTAATTCGACTGCAATTTAAGTCTGTGATTGAGTCATAATTGCAAACATGACGTGGATGTACATTGAAGATATTTATAAAAATGTTAATTGGCGGTGTTTGGAATAGGTACCTACGTAATGGAATGGAATACATTGAGACCATTTTTAGAATTTTTGTCTGTTTGTTTGTGCACACGTTATTTTAAAACTACTGAAAAGATTTGGATTTCACGAAAGCATAGGGCTTAGTTTGGATTGGCATCAAACTAGTACCTACCTAAGTAATAAAATCTTTTCTGTTCAATTATTCATTGAAATTTTTAGGAAGCAAGTTTTTAGTTGTTTTGATATTATTTGCAGTGATTTAATTTCAGAAGTAAATAAAAATTGCATGATTTTCTTATCAAGAATTTTATACTACGTAGGTAATTTAATCTTCTTGCTTAGAATTTATTTGAAACTGTGCGCGACTGTATTGGTAATTGTATATTGAAAAGCCGACCAAAGAGAATGGTCATAGATTTGGTATACGCTACTTATACGACACTGACATAATTGAAGTCATTTCAATTTGATTGAACAATATGACAAAAATTATCCTAGAATTCGTTAATTTTTTTTGGAATACAACATAATTTTAGCTTTAGAAAAATACAAATAATAAATTATTCCATTCAATTACCTTTGTGTTTCAGTCATCCACAGACGGATCGAGAAAAAAATTGTCGCAAATTATTTTTAAAACATTTGACGCGGACGTGCTCCAGTAACGGCATTTCGCCGTACAATGAAAAAAATCAGAAACAAGGATAATTTTGCAGTTGTCACAGGATGTCAAAAGCTTGAATTTGTTCGCCATTTTGTATGGTAATCACAATATTTGATTTTAAATAATATGTTTTCAAAAATATTCGTGTTTCAGACTGGTATTTCAAAAAATCGATTCATTATGTTTTTAAAATTTATATAAACTTTCTTTTTACGTAAACTGTAAATTCAACCGTGTAACGTAACCCTTCTAAAAATGTTCCTAAAGTAACCCCATTTTTAGCAATATTTCGACGAACAGTGTCCGGATTTTATGCGATTACTAAAATAAATTATATGAAACATACAAAAAAACGATTCATTACATTTTTAAGTAAAGGCAGTTCTTTCATAATAAATATAAAACACTGGATATGCAATAGCATATCACTGAAAACAATGTTCCTAAAAGTAGGGGTTTTAGAAAATATACCCTTAATGTACAGACACACTTCAGTTACAGTTTTATAATAGTTTAGATTCAAAAAAGGTTCAATAGTTTAAATAGAAATCAACCATTTACAACCATTATTCCTCTAATGATCTGAACCTTTCATCAAAGTAACAGAGAATTAATTAAAAACGCGCAATTTACTGTAAAACTTATAAAATAACTTAATTATACGGTGAACCGAAGCGTAGTAAACGTAACTCCAATTTAAATATGAAATTGAACCTTAGCTCCTTTGTTATAGAGTTCAGTGAAACGGACTGAATTGATTGGTCGATGAAGTGTAAACTAGATTGTCTGATCGACTCGAATAGTTTTCGTCTTTGAAAAAGAATAAACAGGCAATTATGTCTGGAGGAAAAATCGAGCAAGTGCGTGTCAGATAACACAAAATGCAAGGTTCCATAAGTTTGCTAAAATATAGCCGGTCCTTCTTAATAGGTATGGAGACGGTTTATTAAGGGAATGATCACAAAGTTGTTCAGTTTGATGGTCTAATCATCCTTTTAAAAACCGCATCTGAGCATATGAAGAAGAACCCTACACTATACAAGGTGTTACAAAAATACAAATAAACATTTAAGGGGGTGGTTAAGACCATAAAACTGAACAACTTTCACTATGGGACCAACAACGAAATCGCGAAAAAAAATCGATGTTCCCATACTAAACAAATCTACTAGAGCTAAATGTATGGTCAGCTGATTTATTGTTTCGCGATTTCGATGTTGATCCCATAGTGAAAGTTGTTCAGTTTGATGGTCTAACTAAACAAACCTCTTAAAAGTTTGAAATTTTATTTTTAATTTTGTAACACCCTTTATAAGATAATGGTTTTTCGACATATTACAATACATATAAAATGAATTTGTATATTTATTCCGGTAGTTCCGGGACCCACCTACTTGGGTTATTTCGGAACTGACTACTTAACATGCCTTCCGAAGCACTGTAAGTCTGTACATTTGTTTGTTTGTCGGTGCATCACGTTAAAACTGCTGACCCAATTTGAATCAAGTTTCCACGAAAACGTAGAGCTTAACTTGTAGTACATTAAGATTTATTTGCATCATAATCAACTTACACAAGTAGTAGATATGCAGGTATCATATTTTCAAACAAAATTATGGCATCAAAACGTATTGCAAGTCACATCTAGTGAAAAACGTGGCCAGACAATGTCGTAAATTTAATTAACCTAGAAGCGACCTTAACTAAAAAACAAAAGAACAAATGAAATCCAATGCTGTCTGGTATTATATCAGATCTTTATATTATATTTTAATTGAACCAAAATGTTTGAAACTGGCGTTTTCCCTCGACTTGTCGATTCTGCCACCATAGTATAAAAAGAACACACAAATAAAATAGTGTAAAAAGTTTTTTGTTCGTGAGTTAACAAGTAAGCTTTCGAACAGTGAAAACAGCATCGCAATCGAATTAGTAGTTATCCAGTAATGTTCGAAAACAGACAAACAATACAAATACGACGACCGAACCTTTATTTATGCGTTTTATGGAATATTCGAATCAAATCTAATTTATGGTTCATTTTAAATGTACAGACACACAGAGATATAAATGTATTATTAATAACGAACGTAAGCAGCTTAACATGGTAATGAAACTAGACAAAAGCTTTTGCAAAATGTAAAATCTTGTTAAAATGTAATCTTGAGATCTCGTTGCCTATAATCGGACGTTCACTTTTGTAATTAGATATTCATAAATTTAATGTATTCTGGCACAATGCACTAGACAATCTGGCTTAGACTTAGAAAAGACAAACCTAGACGGGTGATGTAAGAATCGTCAACATTTGGCGACCGGCTAGGACTGCATCCGACCCCTTTACCGACCGTATCGGTTTCCAATTCTGTCGATTCAGGAGATTAAGGACGAGAAAATGCATCTGTGTTTAGTGCAATATGCGCACATTTATGCAAACATGCTGCTTTTGTAACTGGAAATTGACAGTGAGATTATCATAATTTGCCTCCTAGTGGTCGAATCATGATTTCTACCGAAAAACGTCCACTGCTGATCAAGGCTTCCTCACGTTGTTTCTTATTCATGAGATTTACCATGCCCTATAACCCGTTTGTTTCTCTCGCCTCTCAGCCAGATGGATCACTTGAGAGAACATCACATACATCACTATAGGATTGTATATTGGTATGGTTTTGTCCCACCCTACCCCCAGGGGTATGATGGGTCCGTCAGGGCCACAACGAGCTGTCCTGCGCTTTCGTTATCCGATGGGTTCCCGTCCCGTCACCTTCATCTGTTTGTCATACTAGCACTGTGTCTTCCAGCATGCGATATCGACAACCTCTTCGTCCCCATCTGTTCTAAGAGCAATGTACCCCGTCCACTGCCAATTAAGTTTAGCAATTCGTGCTATGTCGGTAACCTTGGTTCTTTTCCTGATTCGATCTTGCAGTGAAACTCCGAGTGACAATGTATCTCTGACGTTTATCACACGATCCAATTTATCCTGGTAATCCATTTACAAAAGTACTTAAGACTGTATTGACGTGTCCATTATCGACCGTGGTTCGTTCGCCTTGACATTGCACTTGTCTTGAAGCCACGGTAGTGTCGTGCTACGTTTTATACGTACATAAGTTTAAGTGTTATTAAGTGTATATTTATGGAGGTAGACAGAGACAACAGATCAAACAAGTTTTACAGTCCTAACACACATCGCGGTTCTTTAATCTACGATTTCTGGTACATGTGACCTGACCCTTTTAAAGTAGGTTACCTATTTGATCAGCTTACGTTCTCCCAGGACCTAGGCTTTCCCCAATGCCTCGAATTGAAGTCTGTGATCCAGGCTGAATAAGAACGAACACCAAACCAATGCCCCAGCACCACGGCTTTTTAATGGCAATACGACACAAAACAAACCCTTGTGAGTAGAATTGAATAATTTCACGAAGCAGAATTGCCTATTTTATTATATTTTATTTTTATTAAATGGCGTTTCCTTGTTAGATTTCGCCAGTGTCAAGTGTTGAAGATATATTTATTAGATATTGTACAGTAATTGGATATGGCGATCTCAAAGCCCCGTTTTTAAACAAAAACACACACTCGAAACCGCCATAAAACGGCGGAGCCACGTGGCCAATCAAATCGCAAGCCGACAACACGTCTACATGTCTAGATTGTCTAGACGACTTTGACACCTAATAACGTAAACTGTATTTGGGTCACGTCCCATTTGGATTAACTCTTATCTAATGCTTCAGCTAAGTCTTTGATTGATCCATTTGTACTTCGCTTTACTGCTCCAGTTTCTAGAAGGATTTGTAGTTAGAGTAGGTATTGTACTTTTTATTTCTTTTGTTTTTGAGCTCTTAGATAAAAGTGAAAGATGCAGCTTCCAAACGAAAATTGTTTTCGGTGTTTACCGAAATGCTGTGTGCAGATCGATCCAGAGTAAAAGTGCAGTGGAGCGCAACTTTGTACCTATATACTGAGATAAGATATTCAGTTTCGTGCTGCTCCCTTAATTTGCATTGAACGTAAACGAAAACTTATGCAATTTTTATGCTAGCGAAAAGCAAGACAACAAACACCACATGTGCTGAGCCTTATTGGCTAAAAGTAAACCTTTTTTAAGATCAAGGCCTACCACTCATTTCGATCATCGTAACTCCTGTATACCAGGATCAACAGCGGCGATCACTCATAACACTATATGATGAAGAGCGAGCTGCGGATGACCCCGCAACTTTAATCAAAAAAGGAGTAGGAAAATCAATTATATCATACTTCCAAAAGTGACCTCCCTGTGACATCGTGAGGAAACCTGCATGCTTCAATTTTGAGGCATGTATTGTACCCACTGTCCATTATAAGTGGCGACGGGCTCACCCCCTGTCACACTGGACAGAGTTTCGGTACGACTGGTGAAAATGGATGTTTTGAGATTTCAGAATATCTCTGACTACCCCCTCGGAGAATATAGTCGTGAGCATATGCTTATGCTTATGCTCAAAAGTTACGCTTGCCACAATTGCACGCTTAAATCGTAAAGTTCCTGACCACCGTGGAATAAGGTCCGAGTGTCTCTAATAAAATGGTTTCATTGAAATGAAATCAGATTGTCATTGACCCTTCGAATTTGAGGTCGGTTGATAAATTTTTCTTCTGTTTCTCTTATTTTATATTGAATAGGTATATTAATCTTAAAAGTAATTAGGGACGTCATTGAGGCTTCTATTTCTTTATTTACGTTTGATTTGTCCTGAGTGACCGGGTCATTGCCCGTCTACATTATTATCATAATTGATTTGCTTGTCATAAAAAGTTACTCGAGAATTTCAATAACAAAAACCTATAAGATTTTTGCGATGTTTTCTTTTCAGCGTCTGAAAATACACGATTATATATCCCGAGGGGATGATTGTCCTGTCATGTTTCTGATATAACATTTTCAGAACTTCCACATTTCACTGGCAGTGCGAAAACTAAAACTCTGTCTTCGTATTTCATTATCATTCAGCTTATACTGGTTGGATCATAACGATCCACTTTCACAAATACAGAATTGAAAACACTTCATGAGCCTGTCAACGCTATGGTCTCATGATGTGATGTCGAAGAAAACACATTAGATAGTTGGTGTTATTACAATGTATGTAAAACCTACTTTTTCATGCGGAAATTTTTCTTTGAAGATAACAGCATTGCCTAGTATTGCCTTGTTATCATATAATGCGTATAATAATGTGACAATATTCATTCTATCTGTGCTCAATACGTGTTGTTGACCTCCCATTATAGCCTCTTCTATGATATTGTTTAGTCTAAGTATCTTTTTATTTTGTTTTGAGGCGATCGGGGCTTTTTAGTGCCCCAAAAGATATAAATAAGAATAAGAGTTTCTCATACATAAAGGGTTAAGGGGATGATCAGAGCATCAAACTTAACAACTTTCTCCATCGGACCAACATCCAAATCACAAAAAAATTATCAGCTGTCCCATACATTTGGCTCGAGTAGGTTTAAATTTTTGTATGGAACAGCTGTTCACACGAGTGTCATCCTCCTCTTTTAATTACGCGCACACGAGAGTCATCCTACTCTTTTAATTAATCTGAGGCAGATTTTCATAAACATACAATCAGAATGGTACAAACATAAAACAAAAATCGTAGAAAGGTATATTTGGAAACATGAATAAACCAAGGCGAGGCGAAAATATAAATCTTGTTTATCTGGAATCGGTTAAAGTGAAGCGTCACGCATTGTAGGTACTCTTGTTTTATTAACCGACTAAAAAAGGGAGGAGCTTCAGCTGTTCGTCTTTTTAAACAACCTTTATACAAACAGGAAATATTATTTTCCATAAAAATTTTAACACCTCGTAGCTCCCCTTTAGGGGTTGATATTCGAAAAATTCTTACTTAGTGCACCCCTACATCCTCTGCAGAATACAGGGTGTAAGTGACAGCATAGCAAATACTGAAACGGTGTATTCAGTAGACCATCAAACTGAACAACTTTTACTATGGAGCCACTTCATCATCATAAGCCTATATATACGTCCCACTGCAGGGTACAGGCCTACCCTCTAGGAGGGTGTTTGGAAGTTAGTCCATCAGGCGTGCCCAATGCGGATTGGTAGACTTCACATATGCATCAGAATTTCATCTTCTGTTATGCAGGTTTCCTCACGATGTTTTCCTTCACCGTTTGAGAGCAGTCGGTAATAAAGTTAGAAAAACTCATTGGTACGTGGAATGTTGTCCGTGCGGATTCGAACCCGGATCTCATGATTGAGAGTCCATACCTCTCCGCAACGCGCCACCGAGCTCTTTTATGGAGCCACCACAGAACTCTGATGTGATACGTTCCACCTTAAGCAAGTTCCAGTTCCAAAGTAAATAAGACTATAAATCAATGGCATACAGATAAAGTTCGTTCACACGATCCGAGGTGTCTACCCTCGTCCGTTGACGTGTGGTGTGCTGGAGATAGATAGGTGCGTGAATGTCTAGCGCTTTTAGTGTTTAGATATTTAGATCTAACCGCAGTTAGGACATTGCAGGCTGAATCACCTGATTATTAAAAAATCCTCGGATGGCACGTTAAGCCGTTGGTCCCGGCTACCTGGTGGTAGTAGTCGTTACATAAAAACCACGTCACAGGCACTGAGGTACTATGTTAACTAGAGAAGCTACCGAGAAGTAATGTTTTGTAACACGCGTTAGGGTGCAAGCGCTCTAACTCACTTAGCCTGTGCCAGGCGCTCGTCGCAGCCTGACGCTCCCAGCACGCGCCCCACACTGCTGATCATGGTGCACAGATTTTGTTCGCGTTGTCTGCTCTATACATAATTACTCAATGGTCACAGGCCGTAAGGCGGTCTAAGAAACTCTGACACCAAGGCTTGCTGATACGATAAGAAGAAGAACCGCAGGATCATTAGGCTTTCTAGGTAATAATTACCTTGCTTCGATGCTGAGAGTCGCAGGGTTGAATCAAGAAGGTAAAAACTGTGGTGGTACAGTAGCTTGTATCTTCGCCTGCCGCACAGGAGGCGATGGTTCGATCCCCTCTCATGCCGACTCGTACCAATGAGTTTTTAGGAATTCATGTTACGATTTGTAGCACCACTGGCTTTTCGGTGAAGGAAAACATCGTGAGGAAACCTGCGTGCTTCAAATCTTCAATTTCGAGGCATGTATTATACCCACTATCCATTATAAGTGGCGACACGCTTCCCGTCATACTGGACTGGATACAGTTTTGGTTTTCAGAATATCTCTTACTACCTCGTCGGGGAATATAGTCGTGAGCATATTATGCTATGCTATGCACGAATACAAATATTTTTACCCATCTTTCGGGACTGTGCGAAATTCAATGGATCATATCTTGATTATGTTTTGTCGACTGTATACTTATCGTACCGTATTGCGTATTTCTATAGAACTTTACTAAACGCTTCATCAAAGTGAAATTTCCCTTCTAAACCCTTTTTCTTTTGTTAAAAAACCACTTAACCCTATCGTACCCTAATCACATTAGCTCCAACCCTATTTTAGTATTCTCAATGTCGAATCTATTCGAATCACAAAGCTTCTGAAAATCTGATATAAATCGATTCAATGCTGCCAGCTCCGTCAGCTAAAAACCGCTGCGAAAATTACAGAATGGAGTCTAAGTTCTAAGAGTTCTAACTACTGTAAATCGATCTGAAAATTCTAGATCGAAATTCATTTTTTTTTGTCTTGAACTTTTTTGTCTTTCATTTCGGTTAGTAGGGGGTCATTTTCAAAAACCGTATGTAACGAAATATGTTATGACAAGATCGATTATTACTTTGGACGTATAGCACCTACCGGCAGTAATTGCTGTCCAAAATAAATAAAAACGCGGTAAGAACCCGTTATAATGATTAACTTTAGCTTAAGATCAATGTAGTTTCCATATCCTATTTCAAAATACTATTTTAATTTGAAATTGTGTGTTTCACCTCTCTTCCTCTTTTCTTCGAAAAAACACGGTATTGTCCACACCAATAAAAATTGATGGTTAAGGTAGAAGTGAAACCTTGCGACTGGAGCCGATTATACCCTATTTGGCGTCACCAACTCTAGTGTGACGGTTCAGTTTCGTTTACTGTTCAGAAAAAGTAAAGAAGTTTTCACTTAAAAAAGAGCAAGATCTAGCGCAAAACCAGCTTAGTTGGCAGCACTGATCGATTTCAACCCCGGTTGACCCTCCGGAGTGGAGTCGATGAATAAATGAGGAAGCGGGCGCTCAGTTCGATGCACTGAGTTATTGAATCGTTATACCTTTGTGTGGAATTTAACTGAAACGGTATTAATCACTTGACTACAGTGAATTGAAAAAGTAGGTTTTAAATTTTAATAATAGGACCCGATTCAATCGGTATCAAAACGGCATGGTGTTTTTTGGCAGCTCTTAGTGATTCTTCTTCTTAATAATTTAGTTGATTAAGTTCAGATAGGTATTATTTATTATGATCACTGATAATATAAATTAAAAATTGCCCAGTAGAGTCATAAAGTCTTAGATGGCTGTGTCAAGTTCAGTCAATCGGTAGTTAACTTGCATGCTGTGCCGAGTGTCGCGGGTTCGAAATAGTTCGAATCCCGTAAGGGACAAATATTTGTATCATGAATATTGTATCCGAGTCATGGATGTTTGTATCTACATATACAGGGTCCTTCTTAATATGCTGACACTTTTTTAAGGGGATGATCAGACCATCAAATACCATACATACATGGCCATGGCCATGGCCCATACATTTGGCTCGCTTGGACAGCAGTTTTTTTTTCGCGATTTCGATATTGGTCCCGTAGAGAAAGTTGTTCAATTTGATGGTCTGATCATCCTCTTAAAAAAGTGTCAGCATATTAAGAAGGACCCTGTATGTATTCCATATCGTTGTCTAGTCATCATAATTATACAAGGTGTTACAAAAATACAAATAAACCTTTAAGGGGGTGGTGTAGACCATCAAACTGAACAACTTTCACTATGGGACCAATATCGAAATCGCGAAAAAAAAAATTATGTTCTATACTCTACAAATCGACTAGAGCTAAAATATGTATGGGATATGAAATTATTTTTTTCGCGATTTCGATGTTGGTCCCATAGAGAAAGTTGTTCAGTTTGACGGTCTTAACAACCCCCTTAAGAGTTTCAAAAATGTATTCTTACTTATGAAACACCTTGTATAAGGCTAAGCTAGATTCTGGTACTACTTAAAATGTGACTAAATTATTTTGTGTGACAAATTGACAATGTACAACTTTTACTATGAAACCAATATTAAAATCGCGAAAGAAATACGTATATGCACCCAAATGTAAGAACCTTTTCAAAGGAACAAACAATATTTTCGAGATTTTAAAATAGGGCATGAAACCTTAACCCATAGTCGACTTGCAACAACACCCACAGGTAGGAAAGGAGTGGTCTATTTTTAGCCAATACGCCACACGGCTAATCATCATCACCAAACAGCATCTAAATAACCTTTACCATCGTAACTCTTGTATCCTCGATGTAAACAGGAATTTAATTTAATTTCAACATTATATCTACCATCTCCATTATCTATTCGATTTGACCTTCTCTCTGATGCGTAAGGCTTAAGTCTTGTTTACGCGACATAATGTCCAGTTGACTGATCGCGGCATATTCGTGATTTTGTATTTGATTAGCAACGTAGGTAAATATTATTTATATGTCCATCAAGAACTGACAAGAAGTCTTTGAGTGGTTCCTGATTTAACTATAACCACAGAATATAGGTATTATACAAGGTGTTACAAAACTACAAATAAACCTTTAAGGGGGTCGTGTAGACCATCAAACTGAACAACTTTCACTATGGGACCAATATAGAAATCGGGAAAAAAATATTTTATGTTCTATACTCTACAAATCGACTAGAGCTAAAATATGTATGGGATATGAAATTATTTTTTTCGCGATTTCGATGTTGGTCCCATAGAGAAAGTTGTTCAGTTTGACGGTCTTAACAACCCCCTTAAGAGTTTCAAAAATTTATTGTTACTTATGAAACACCTTGTATATAACAGTACTGCATACAGAATGGGCAATCCCTAACCTGCACTAACTTCAGATACAATGACCAAAATGCAATGAATTTTTTGTTATTTGTATTGTTGTTGTTTTTTGTGTATTTTGGTGTGCAAATAAAGAATATTTATTTTATCTTATCTTATCTTGTATTTATCTTGTAACTAGTCGTTTTTTGTATTTTTTTTAAAGATGTTTGCACATTATTTTTCAAACTATTTTTTATTTGATCCTGTGTAACAGGTGGTGAGTGTTTTTCGCCTAATATTCTCTATGTTCAAAACTATAGTCTTATGAAAAGTCGCAGATGTTGGCTGGTAAAGGAGATAGCTGCCTTACAAGTATATGCTAAGTTTTCATCAAGTCTGCTGCGGATTCCTTCAGTTAATATAAAACCAGACTAGACACGGAATAGGGAGCTCATTCCAGCGTTAAATTGGTATTCCAATATACTTGTATGAGTCATTTTATGTTATGATCTGAATTGCTATCGGTTTTATAATCTTGTAGGATGTCTTCGCCGTGTGGTTCCGGCTTAGAGTGTCGTACGAGGCGACTAAGTGATAAGGTGGGCGACAGGCTAGCCCCCTGTCACCATCTCACACGTCATTCCATCATGAAACCGAAATGTTGTTATTATACAGGGTGTAAGGAAAAGTATCATTTACTTTTATACCGCAGACTCCACCCATCAAACTGAACAACTTTTACTATGGGAGCAAAACTATCAGAGCAAAAAAAAAGTCAGCAGTCCCATACTAAACTGCAATACCTACTCGACGCAATCCTGATTTTTTTGCTTTGCTCCCATACCTAGTAAAACTTGTTCAGTTTGATGGGTAGAGTATGTGGTTTAAAGGTTAATGATACTTTTCCTAACACCCTGTAGTGGTGTATACTTATATGACGTAATCTTTTTTTTGCATACAACCACCACTATCTCGTGACAAGTCCAGCGAGCTAAGAAAAAACCTGTTCAAATGGCAGATTCTAAAGTACCCTCAAACGAATATCGTTGATTCATGATTTCGACGATGGCCTCATAGAGAAAGCTGTTCAGTTTAATGGTCAGATCATTGCCTTAAAAAACCGTTAGCATGAAGGACCCTATAAGTATAGAAGTATTTTTTTTTTTCTGGCATATGCCCTCCGCTGCTGTAACTCCTGTAAACCAGGACCAACAAGGTGAAACTAACGAACAATATGTATCTTTGTATACTTCTATATCTGGATCTATACCTGTTGATTCAGGTATAGAAGTATCATAAGTCTGTCAGCGATATATTGTTCGTTAGTTTCACCTTGTAATCCATTGACCCATCAAATAATTCACACCATATCGATCATCTGAAAACAATCAAGTGGCAGGTCAGTGATCCATTTTTGCACCAAACCAATCGGCAAGAGCAAAATAATTCAGTAAACAAACATGGCGGTCGTCGACATCCGTTCTATTTTGGCGGCAAAACGTCATCGTACGGAAACATTCTGCGGTTGTTTGTTGGAGTTTATTAATTTGTGGGTTTTGCGGTGATATTTTGTGCCAATCGGAAATGTCGGTCGTGACATCGATTTCCTTATTTGAATATTGTTTGTTTAGCGGAGTATTTAATATTGATATAGGTTTATCATAAAAAATGGCAAACCAACGTGTTAACGAATGAAAAGAAAACCTGAAAACGGTTAGAGTGAGTCACTTCGGTTTTCATATTTGTATGAAATGTTTAAAACAATTTGGTCACAGGTTCTCACGGCGACAGTTCAGGTTACCCTGTTTGGACTTTCAACTATTAGAAGTTGAACGCTGCGAATCGTGCGAGAGGGTGCGGTATGTTGTCGTTGTTTCGTCTCACGGCACGCTGCGACCGCGCCGGCAGCCGCGTCTATGCAGGCTCTCTACCGCACTATTTTGTGTTTTGTACGTAGTGTAGTTATGGGTATATAGGGTGCGTAACATGATGTGTCGCCGTGTGTACATGGCTGTTAGGTTTTGAATTCATTGTGTTTCTTTTAATTTCTTTTCTTTCATTTCAGTTTGAGGATGCATATTAAGTATCTTGTATAGAGAAAAGTCAGTCAAAAACACTGCGAAACCTTAGTGGTATGATGCGACGACGTTTATGCAAAGAAATATAGAGTTAAATTCAAGGTTATTTTGCTATTGCATTTCAACTTGATATTGTACGACCTTTAAATCTCATTCATCCAAGATGTAATGTTACATCATATCATGGCAATAAGACGTGCCCTAACCACCATTATAATTATCTAAATGATACTCAGCGAGTAATAACACGATGATATCACTGTGATTTTTATCTCTATGTATGCATTCATCACGTATTAAGTGTCTTGTCTGCTTTGCCGTGTGGTGTCCAGGTTTAAATAGCACCAAATCAGACAAATGTCGTTAGAGACGACAAATTCCTTTCTTCTTGTGGTGCCGTCTATCGGAGGTTGGCTATCTATCTATCTATAACGTCACGCCTATTTTCCAGTGGGGTAGGCAGAGACCAGGGCGCGCCCACTACTACGATCCTTGCATACATCTTTTGCCTCATTTACATCTATACATCTCTTCATACATGCGCGTCGGTTTCGAGTACTCTGCACCTCCCCTTTTTGTAGGACGCTACTGATTTGATGTGAATATGTCCTAAGAGGGCGCCCTCTGCTGACACTTCCACTCACTTTAGCTTCATGTATCTCTTTCGTACATCTGCTGTCATTCATCCTCTCCACATGACCAAACCAACGAAGCATACCCTTCTCAATTCTTGTCACAACATCTTCTTTCAATTTACATCGATCTCTAATCACATAATTTGGCTATCATT
The DNA here is from genome assembly GCA_963693445.1 of Agonopterix heracliana. NCBI lineage: Eukaryota > Metazoa > Arthropoda > Insecta > Lepidoptera > Depressariidae > Agonopterix > Agonopterix heracliana. The sequence goes on from OY856319.1 coordinate 18,786,873, forward strand.
AGGGCTATTCGGACCCTGGAGACTGTAGCCCTGAATAGTGAGGTGGTGTTCATATAGAACCATTCACACACCTTCTTTAGCCATGAGGTCCTTCGTCTACAGGGTGTAAGGAAAAGTATCAAGTTTGCTTCCCATTGAAAAAGTTGTTCAGTTTGATGGGTAGATTATGTGGTTTAAAGGTTAATGATACTTTTCCTTACCGTATGATATGCGTATTTCCCTGCAGAATAATATGGAGAAGTTAGTATTGTTTTCTTATACCACGTATACCACGCATCGTCAACATCTCTGATGTCCTCACTGTGTAGATACCGGTTACGGTGTTGTTACACGAAGTGCATTTCAATTGCAAATGCTTAGGTAAACATCATCCAAACTGCATTCCTACTGCATTTTCCTTTACAGTAGAAATGCAGCGTCACTGTCACATCCGACCACACCTACTGTCACTAACTGTCGCACTGGACGGAGTGTAGAGAAATTAAGAATGTTTCTTGGAGTCACGTTGCAGGTTCTGACGCGAGCACATGTGTCGCGTGGTTTTCTCGTGTCGCGTTTTTGCCTGCCACGAGGCTCCGCAATCCTCAATCTCTCCTTGTACTTGATCAAAAACAATTCCTGAGATTGTGATAGATAATCCCACAAACTACTTGACACTGGCGGAAATGCAGTGCTAACGCACAAGCAAGAGTCCATTGATTATAAATAAATACAAAATGTTTCTTAATACGCCCTTGGGCAATGTAGCAAGCAGTGTGGTACCTCGTAGTCGTAATAATAGTCTATATACTATTACCAATTCTGTGATATAAGTAAAAACTTATTTAATTTTTGAGCATAATGTGCATACAATCGGCAACTACTCGAATTCAATTCAAGTCCGGAACTGTTATGTGTAATTTTAAATAGATTTTAACCTGATAAAGACACGTTAATTAAGCACTTTTACAACGAGTTATAATCAAGCAAAGTTAAATAATAGTAGTATACTTATGGCTTCATAAAAAGATTCATTGCAACCTCGCCCATTAGCCATCGCCGAAGCCTAGGTAATCCATTTAAGACCTAGCTCGTTAGTCGCTAGGTAGGTACGCTAGAATTACCTAGACTGGAATAGGCTATTACTTCCTTACAGCAAGTTTTTATGAGACACTCGTTGACTTTGAATGGCCATCTTCGTTTATAACTTTGTGACATTAAATTAAATAATGATTCTAAGAAAACAGACTTTACTTCTTTAGATTACTTCGTTCACGCAGACAACCGAGTTTATATCATCATCATCATCATCACTGCAGGGCACAGGCCTACCCTCTAGGAGGGTGTTTGGGCGTTAGTCCACCACAAGTGTCTAATGCGGATTGGTAGACTTCACATACGCATCGGAATTTCTTCTTCAGCATGTACAGGTTTCCTCACGATGTTTTCCTTCACCGTTAGAGAGCAGTCGGTATTACGTACATAAGTTAGAAAAACTCAAAGTTCAAACTTTGTAGGTACTCATAACTTTTGATTGAAATTTTCATAGCCTAAATTAAATCTAAACTAAGCTACTAATACTTTTGTGGAAACCCCATTAATAGACCCCTGGTTTAGTAGTTTTTCATGTGATGCATGCAGAAACAAACATTTAAAAATTATAAAAATGTACTCAATGCATTCCATTACGTATCCTAATAGGTAGGTTGGTAGGTAGGTTGATCAGACCTTCAAACTGAACAACTTTCTCTACGGCACCAACATCGAAATCGCGAAATAAAAATCTTTTCCATTCAAAACTGCAAACCTACTAGAGCCAAATGTATGGGACAGCTGATTTTTTTTCGGCGATTTCGATGTTGGTCCCGTATGTTGTTCAGTTTGATGGTCTGGTCATACCCTTAAAAAAGTGTCAGCATAATAAGAAGGACCCTGTATTTTTGCAAATAATGTACAATCCCCGCCTAGTTTACTAATGTTAAACTGATGTATAGATTCAGTTAGCTACAGTACGTAGTAACTATTAATTAATCTGTGCTATAGTACGGTTAGCAGCTAAACTAACCGTTTGTTTACGTAGTTAGTTGGATGTTGTTGTGTGTTGTAATTTATTTGTTGTTGTTACGTGATCGGTTATGTAATTAGTTGTTTGGTTTAATTTGTATTATGTACCGTGGTATTCCAGTACAAAATATAAATAGGTAAATGAATCAAGTCTATTGTAATAATTTTCTACTAATAGTATAGGCCCTATATTATACAGGGTGTAAACTTAAATGCGTGCTTCAGCTAGTCAGACCATAAAACTGAACAACATTTACTATGGGTGGGACCAACATTGATATCATCATCATCATCAGCCCGGTAAACCTGCTGGGTATAGGCCTCTTCATTTTCACGCCAACCCGAACGGTCCCCCGCTAGTCTCATTCATCCACTGTTTGCCATATCGATATTGCGAAAATAAAATATGCTGTTCCATAGAAAATGTTATTCTACCAAAACGTATATAAAACAGCAGATTTTTTTCGCGATTTCGATGTTTGCCCCATAGTTTTAATTTTGACGATCTGAAGAAGAATTTTAAGTACCTATGTAACGCAATTATAAGTTTACACCCTAGGTGTATACCACTTAGAACTGAAGCACACCCTATACTATAGGGGGTCGAATAGCCAATTTGCATTTTCTTTGGAACAACACTTTTTAGGGTTCCGTACCCAAAGGGTAAAAACGGGACCCTATTACTAAGCCTACGTTGTCCGTCCGTCCGTCCGTCCGTCCTACCCATTTAGGGCAGCAACTTTTGAACCGTAATAGCTAGATAGTTGACATTTTCAAAGAATATGCGTTATTACGGCGGATTTGTTAACAAATAATTAAAATGTCAAAAAGTTACAAATTAAGGGGGGTTCTCAACAAGAAACTGGTTTTTATCGACGTTTTTTCTTCTCGTTCTACAGTAAAAACGGTAATACATACAAGCGTCAAACTTGGTGTGATTATAGAGCAAACTCTACAGAATAACAACAAATAATAAAAACGGGCCAAGTGTGAGTCGGTCTCACGATTAAGGTCCCGGAGAAAAAAAGTTTTTTTCCAAGTTACTTAATATATTTTTTTTTTTTTTTTTTTTATTGGTTCATCAACAGTTGTTACATCAATGCAAGCTTAAGTACTTATGTCACAGATTTTATCTAAATGTACAACTAATTACAGATAAACACAGCATGCACACATAATATTAATTTGCAAAAGGATGCTTGCTATAATAATTTAACATATAATATGTTGTGTTCTGTGGTGGTGTGGTACGGAACCCTAACCTAACCCTGCGCGAGTAGCCCGACTCGCACTTGACCGATTTTATTTTGTTGCTTATTTGGACTTTGATTAACTCTAGATGAACTGCAGTAAATAAAAATAGACTCTTATCGCTATAAAATACTTAGTTTTTCTCCTTATACATTGTGATTCATTGATGAGTTATATTGCGAGTTGCGACATACTTACACAATGTAGGCACACTACACGGATGTTAACGATTTTACAGGTAGGTAATAGGTACAAAACATACATTATTGTCTCTTTTACAACATATGACTTACCCATTGTAACTTTACATATAGTAGGAATAGCATATTATGAGGTTTTGTTACGTATGCACAACATTCTAACTGTATTCGGTACTTATGTCCAATCGTATAAATAAGTTATAGTCTGTAAGATCCCACTGTAGGACAAAGCAACGCTTATCGTAGTCAGTTATCGAGAAAATAGTATGCACGAACGCGTATTGCCAAACTGTATACTAAACAGACTCTAGTTGATCTGAAAGAAACCATAATATTTTTGTTGCCTCATACTACAAACTGAAAAACTTTTACTACACAGGCAGAGGTAACATGATGAGAACAAAAATCTACTGTTTCATACAAAATTGCACTAGATAACTCGATTCTCGACTCAAATGAGTCAAATGGGACAGCAGATTTTTTTATATTTTCTTTTGACGTTGTCTCCATATAATAGTGAAAGTAGTTCAATTTGATGGTCTAATCTAAACTACCCCTTTAAATATTGGTATTTTGTTACACCTTGTTTATCTTATTGCCACTGCATCTGATCTCGCCTCCGATCGTATCGGTCTCCCGTTCCTTCAGACATAGGCTAAGGATGAGAGTGCATCTGTGTTTAGCGAGTACACTTTTGCACTTCAAAATATCCTGCGTTCCAGACTGCTTTTTATAAAGCAGCAGCCGCCGTAGTCGAAATCGACTAGGAAATGATGAGATATCACACATAAATATGCATACAGAATGAAGATGTTGTGACGAGAATATAGAGAAAGGTATCTTTGCTTAGTTGGTTTGGTCATGTGGAGAGGATGAGTGACAGCAGATGTACGAAAGAGATATATGGTGCTAATGTGAGTGGAAGTGGCAGAGGGCGCCCTCGTAGGACATATTTTACGACGGGCATGTATGAAGAGATGTGTGGATGTGAATGAGGCAAAGGAGGTATGTAAGGATCGTAGTAGATGGCGTGCTCTGGTCTCTTCCTACCCCACTGGGAAAGAGCCATGACGTTATAGTAATAATGAGCAATCTAAGCCGGAATCCAATCGTTATACAGAATACCATCTCTTGTAACTGAAAACTTTTGCATTTCCCAAACAAGTTGCAAAAACAACTTTTAAGCACGACAATGTTGAAACGCATTTGTGATCTCCTTTGTCCCGTAAAACTTGCCATCATTAATAACGAGATTAATGTCCCGTGTCCCGATGCGGGACAGACTTGTCCCACCGTAGGATTATTATTATAATGTTTAATAAATTATTTTCTCTTTTCACAGGTACGTTGCGGATGGTTGATTCTTGTGAGTAAGTGTGAGTTTAAGGATATTAACAGTAATTAGCAGTTGATTGGAGATTTTATTTTATAGTTTTGTAAAACCTAGTTCTAGTGATTAATGAATAGTACGAGAAATTTAAATTAATGTTTTATCAATTCTTACTAAATAGAATTTGAAACGTGACCTCTCTTTACTTGCACTCCCATATCTATTTATACTAATAAATGTGCATATCATTGCACTTTTCAAGACTTTTGTCGTAATCTAAAGGATCAAAACATGTCATAGTACTTTAGTCTGTTGTATTATCTATTACCGGACACCGACTCGCACATTATCATCAGTAATCTGTAATTGAAACTTTATCTCTTCCTGTAATATAGAGTTGATAAACTAGTGACGAATGACTCATATTGTATGGTGGATTCTTAATTTTTATATGCTTGTATTGTATGTAAGTTTATTGGTTTGTTTTGTGCACGCGCGAAGTCGCGGGCGTCACTATGGTAACGAATAAATGCGCCTAAAAATAAACGTTTAAACACAAATAAAATCTTTAAAAGATAAACAAGATAGAATCAGAAGCAATGAAGCAAATCGACCGGTAATGTTAGAACTGGTTTATGTGCACCGACCGGTGTGATTTGCAATACTATATTATCTAGTGTACAACTATTATATAAGCTTGTGTATATAGATGGAAGCATGCGCCAACGGATTTGTCTCTATGCAAGCTAAATACAGCATTGGAGAAGGCAGGTTCTTAAAACCTAATGATGATTTATCTCGTAGCCGATTCGACTACAGTGACTAGTTGATTGCTTATCAGGTTATCAGTCAGGTAGGCAGGGTGTCTTTAAGTTGCATGAGTGTATGCTATGCGTTAAACAGATGCACTTTATGCACTCTTTCGTCGTTATAGTAGACCCGAAAGGTTATCGATTGCCGTTTTGAAATTGTAACTAATATAAAAAAAAACAAGTCTCGAGCCGCCGTAACCAAGTTTTAAATGAATGAAATAAACCAAAAATAAAAAAAAATGTCTAAGGGCCGTTTTCACCACTTTTGAATAAGTTCTTGTTAGCTTATCCGACAGCTCATTTGACATATTATTCTTCATACAAAATATGTCAAATGAGCTAACAAGAACTTATTCAGAAGTGGTGTAACAGGCAAATGTTCTAACTTGAAATTTCCGTGTATTCCCAGTTGTCGCCACGGCCTCCGTCGCCACTGCGGACAAATGGGAAAAAAAGTCCCAGTTGTCGCCACTGGTGACAAATGGGAAAAAAAGTCCCAGTCATCACCACTGCTTTGTCACCACAGGCGACAAATGGGAATAAAAAGTCTCGATTGTCACCACTGGTGACGCATGGGAAAATATTTTCCTACTTGTTACCATCGCCGTAAAAGATTTGACAAAGTTTCGTAACTGATTCAAAATTTTTATGTATTTGCAGTAAAACAAGAAAACCAGTCATAACTATTGATTTTTAGTTAATATTTAAGTAAGTGAAGATAAATATAGGCACTTATACCTACTGGATTCTTACTATTGTTTAACCTAGCCTTCATTCATCGCTCGCTATTAATAAAAACAATTTTTATTTTTAAACAGCATAGCCAAATAAATTCTACTGACATTTCGACTAGTAATAATTTGAGGTAAAATTTTCCTTTACCTGTTGTTTTTGCGCACGTGTTTTGTTACCTATTTTGTTATCGTCAGACCTTCTAGCATGATTTCTTTACACGCGCGCGACTCGACTTTTGCCATACATATAGTCGCGGCAAGCCGCTTGCACTCTCCGAAAAGCGCAGAAACAGGGAAGGCGCGTCGCGCGCGTGTAGAGAAATCATACTAGACGTGCAGTTGCGATTTTTTTTACTATTCAAGAATTGAAAAAAAAGAGTTCAAACTACTTCACCAGCAACAATTCCAGGTTTTTCGGCGTAACCCTTTTGAAAAATATGTATTTGTGCGCACGTGTTTTATTATCTTTTTTACGTCAAGCTGTGGCTTTGCTTCTATTGAAAAATTGAAAGATGATTTTTTTTAATGAATAAAAGGAAAATGCCGACCATTTTCTCCCCTCCATTCCTGCTCTCGCGCAAAAATTACTAGGTACCTACATCTTTATTAGTTCGCGCCCAGCCAATTCGGGAATAAGTACGGCTTCGTCTTGTTCTCCCGGGCCAACTTCATTTGTTTATTTAATAAAAAGAAGACACATTTATTCAAATTTGTCTCTACTACTGCTGTAATAATTTTTCTTCATACTAAATATTACATACTAAACCCAGTTACAACAAACCAAATTTTGAATCACAGACGCGCTTTTATTTCATTTGATAGCGGTGGTAACAAGTGAGAAAATATTGTCCCATACGTCGCCAGTGGCGACAATTGAGACTTTTTTTTCCCAGTTGTCGCCACTGGTGACGAATGGGAAGAAAAATCCCAGTCATCACCACTGCTTTGTGACCAGTGGCGACAACTGGGACTTTTTTTCCCATTTGTCCGCAGTGGCGACGGAGGCCGTGGCGACAACTGGGAATACACGGAAATTTCGAAGTTATCTTATAAAAAAATCTTTGTGTACCAAAGACTCTGAACAACCTAAAAATAAAAATACGTTCGTTAAAATGATGTATGTAACGTATGAAAACAACAGACACAACTAAATAGTTGAACCGCTACAAAATTAACGGTGCAATATCCAGTGACCTGTGACGTAACGAATAATTGACCTAACTGGATTGTGTTAACTAATGCTGTGATTCAATTGAATCATGCCCGTTGGTATGCATGTGTATCCGGTACTTTTGCATAATAGTTTAAGGATTTAGTTAGACTGTAGACCATCAAACTGAACAACTTTCAATATACACTTGAGCCGAGGCGGTATGCAGTTTTGAATGAAATAGAAGTTTGTTTTTTTTCTCTATTTTGGCTCGATAGTCAAAGTGGTTCAGTTTGATCCCCCATCAAACTGAACCAGTTCTGTTACACCCTGGAAACTCGAGCCCGCGCCGTTTTGGGGTATGCAGAATCGGCTGATCGCCTGCTACAAGCAATGTGAAGTAATAAAAATTGTTTTATTCTAAGTGAAAACGCTTTTACCACAATAAAACATTTCAGATATAAATAACACCTAAACTTGATATCTCATTTGATTCAGTGCATTAGAATATTAGATTATGGAGTACAGAATGCGATTTTTCTTTAGTCTTTCTTTTTGGTGATACAGATGATTTTGAGTTCACCACACGGAAATTGGAATCTTTATATCGACCATGAAATTAGACAAAATATAAGGGCTCTTACAGACAAGCGACACTTTAATTGCGACAGCTTGCGTACGTCGGCGATAGCGGTCGCCGAGAGTCGCAAGCTGTCGCAAACAAAGTGTCGCTGTCTGTAAGAGCTCTAAAGCTACATATCAAAACAAATAGTTCCAATATAACATTATTACAAAATCATTGAAATAATAATGTTCAGATTGCTAAAACCATCAAACGGTTTCGCTTTTTTGTAGGGAGATGGCATTTCTTAAGTAGCAATGTCTCTGGCAACTCCAATGGGGATTACGAGTGAGTTAATGTATGTATGTAATAAAACCTCTTTTAGGAAATAAGAGAAAAACTCAAACAAGTATCGATGTTATTTTGGTCCGGAACATTTTACTTTCAATCAAACAACAAACCTTGTTTAGACGAGCATTTTCTTCACTGTTGAGGAATTTAGCTGCATGAAGAATCTCCATTCTCTTTGAACATGTCAATACAAGAATTTATATACTGTTGTATACTGAATGTATAATAGCTGGATCAAACAAAGGATCCATTATCTACGCATATACTCGTAAATAAAAAAATAAAAATTGCTTTGACCGTTTACAATTCATGATAACCTAAAATATCTGTCAGCAACTTGTTTGCAACGACTATTCGAACTAACATGATTATAGATGTGCGGACAAGACCACCTCAGAGAGGGGGTGAGGGCGAAATTGGTGGGGGGCAGGGGTCCGTACTGTACGAGCTATCGTCATCATGAGCTATCATCACCATCATCTCAGCCGACGGACGTCCACTGCTGGACATAGGCCTTCCACCAAGGATCGCCACAACGACCGGTCCTGCGCTGCCCTCATCCAGCATGACAATTAGTCATGCTGTAGAGTAAAGATTAGCCCGGCAGCAAAGGTCGTATCGAAGCTGAATGCCCAGATTGCGTCAGACGAATTCAGGTTTTATCACTCGGAGAGGCTCTTTCCTTGTCCTTGCTTTGTGAACTGTGCTTGAGGGAAGACATATCCATCGGGGACCGCAAGTGATTGTAAAAAAATCAATGGTCATTTCATAGCGGCCCCCTACGCATTAATTAACCTAAAATATCTTAAAGAGAGTAAAGAAGTAAAACATACATTTGCTTACATCAAAAATAATAGGTGACCGCATTATATTTTACTTTTTAAATGTTCGTTTTTTTTACTTTTTAAATGTTCTTTTTTGGCGTTGGGGGTTTTTTAAATTTGTAATTTAATGTTATTTCATAATTTTTAAAGTTACATGAAAACTACTGAACCGATTTTCATGAAACAAAGCTAAGAACACTCTCGCATAAATTAACTTTCTACTAAAAAAAATCGCATCGAAATCGGTCCACCCGTTTGGGAGCTACGATGCCACGAACGGACAGAAACTTATAACACCCCTCTTATTTTGTCGCAATTTTTAAAGTTACTTCAAAACTGCTAAACCGATTTTCATGAAACAAAGCTAAGAATACTTTCGCATAAATTAGCTTTCTATTAAAAAAAACGCATCGAAATCGGTCCACCCGTTTGGAAGCTACGATGCCACAGACAGACAGAAACTTTTAACACCCCTCTTTTCTTTTGTCGTAATTTTTACTGTTACTTCAAAACTACTGAACCGATTTTCATGAAACAAAGCTAAGAACACTCTCGCAAAAATTAGCTTTCTACTGGAGAAAACCGCATCGAAATCGGTCCACCCGTTTGGGAGCTACGATGCCACAGACAGACAGACCGACAGACAAACAGACAGACCGACATAGGCGTCAAACTTATAACACCCCTCTTTTTGCGTCGGGGGTTAAAAACAACTTGTGTGATATTATGGCTCTTAGAGGCTTGCTGACAGGCCAGGTTGTGACGGACTTCGATATAGGCTGATGATAACGAATCCAGAGGAACCTGCAATCTTGGCGTCCAGTCCTGATGCTCATACCACTAATAACCTTTCCTTTCTCGTGTATTTTCGCATTAAACCATTTTTAAGCCGTGCCGAATGATTTACGGAGGCAGTCGGCAATTTATTAAAACATTATTCATCGTTTTCTTTAACTCTCGCTGTGAATTGTGAATGGTTATACTTTAACATTCATTTTTCATTGCATTTGGCTTTTGAATTCAAAATTCAATAGAACATGCTATGAGCCGTAAGAGCCGTGGTGGTCCAGTGGCGAGTAACCTTGCCTGCTGTGCAGAAGGCTATGGTTCGATCCCCGTCCAAGCCGACTCGTACCAATGAGTTTTTCGGAATTTATGTACGATTTGTTACACCACTGGCTTTTCGGTGAAGGAAAACATCGTGAGGAAACCTGCATGCTTCAATTTCGAGGCGTGTATTGTACCCACTGTCCATTATAAGTGGCGACGGGCTCACCCCCCGTCACACTGGACAGAGTTTCAGTACTACTGGTGAAACGTGGATGTTCTGAGGTTTCAGAATATCTCTGACTACTCCCTCGGGGAATATAGTCGTGAGCATATGCTATGCTATGCTATGCTATGAGCAGTAATGTTAATTTTGTGGTGAGTTATCAACTACCATACTTTAGTTTTAAGGAATGGTTCAGAGCATACACTATACTTACAAGGATTTAACAAAAGACTGATTCCCTATACCTACAGGATGTGAACTTAAATTCAAAATTCAAATTCAAAAATTATTTATTTCCTGTCAACATTGATCCATTTGGGTTAGTAACAATTGTGACTTAATCTAGAATTAACATTTTAACGGGTTCTTACCGCGTTTTGGTATATTTGAGTTCCCGAGATTCCCGAATTCTAGATTAAATAATAACCGCGTAACTCTCAAAAATTGTGATTTAGTCTAAGTTAGTATACTTACAGTAAATGCGTAACATACTTTGACGGTTAAAACCATCGAACTGAACTTTAACTTATAAAAGTTACAATTATAATAGTACAGTCCCCATTTGTCCAAAAGTCTTCAAATAACGATTTTGGTGGGACTCAGCTCCGCCATACAGACTACTGGTATGTAGTTGTTGGGTATGTTTTCCTGAACACAAAAAGTGCGGTAGTCACTTCCTAAGGGTATGGAGGGGGGAGCTGTGACGTAGTAAAGATGGCGGCCGACCCATTCTATTAAGCGGTATTTCTAGATAACTACTAAACCGATTTACTTAAATAAGGTGTCAAATGAAAGGCCATGTAATGTACATTATTTAATTTCATACATGCGTTCATGTAAAGCTAATATCAAATGAAATAACTTAAAAAACATCATTTTTTAAAAAAAATCTAAATTTTATTATGTAAATAGCTCGGTAACCGTTAGGATTGTGGAAATTTAGCTAATTATAAAACGTTTTGCTACTTTTATTAGCTTTTTAATCAACCTTAAATCATTACAATCGAGTAATAAATGACGAAGTTACAGTCGTTTTAGTGAGCGGAGTCCTGGTACGAAGATTCTCAAATTGATGTAACTGGACTGGTTTTCTATTAAATTACGTGTAAAAAGTATGATAATTATACGTACACGAATATGAAATTGTAATAATAATGTTTTATAAGAATTTAGGTAAGTACTAGGGCATCATCATCATCATCATTTCAGCCTTTTTATACGTCCAATGATGAACATGGGCCCTAGTGGGGGACTAGGGCATGCTCCTGGGAAATCCTGGTTCCAAAAATAACGGGAATTCCCGGGATTTCTGAGGCTATCTAGCACCGGTACTTCAGGAAATAAATCCCGGTTCTTTCGATACTTTCGGTACTCAACAATTTAATTAATAAATAATTAAAATGCTTTCTAAAATCCTCAGTAAGTAGATTTAATTATACTATGGAAATTTTTAATTAATCTAATGAAATAATGATTCTCTCTTGTAACTTTTACAATTTTCATATTGATCATCATCATCACAACCAAAAGATGTCGAATTGCTGGACAAAGGCCTCCCCAAGGATCGCCACAACGACCGGTCCAGCACTGCCCTTATCCAATAATGGGATCCCGCCACCTTCACCTGGTCGTCGGTTGATCTTGTGAGGGACTGTGCGGTACGCGGTTGCCATTCAAGAACTATTCGGCCCCAGCGGCCACCTGTTTTGCTATCCATGTGCCCAGTCCATTGCCACTTGAGTTTGGCAATTGTTCTTGCTATATCGGCTACCTTGGTTCTTCTGCGAAGCTCATTTCTGATTTGGTCTCGCAGGGAAACTATGACCATAGCCGTCATAATTGCCCTTGGAATGAATTTCACCCTTTTCAAGAGTATCACGTCTAAGTTCGGTATGGCATCATTGGCAGTAAGCACTGGTCAAAGACTTTCTTTTTGAGACAGAGAATGCGGTATTTGGGACTACAAGATATTACGTATCTTCTCGAACGCTGCCCAGTCGTGGTGAATTTGAAGGTTAGACCTACAGATCTACTAACTGGACAGTTTATCCCAGTTATACATAATCGTCAACAACTTTGAGCACAGAGTCTCTAATCTACACAGGAGTGGGTAGAACTCAATGTTTTCCTTATACGTTCCACATAAGACATGATTTTCGTCTCGTCCATGTTCATTTTTAAACCGACTAGTTTGGACGCTCTGCAAGGTCAAGGCATTCTACTGAGGTCCTCCAGTCTCAGCATTGGGCCATGACAACTAAATTGTTCGAAAACTTCCAAAAAGGCTTCAGCACCGTAGACCACATACACACGCTCTAGCATATTATAGAAAAGACCGAAGAGTATAACTTTTCTTAGCGTTTGTGGACTCGATGGAATCGAAAACTTTCTCGTAGAAATCCTTTGATTCAAAGGAGACCTGGGCTGTACTGCAGCCTCTCCAGTGACGCTCAGTTGACCGGTTCATTGAAGTGCGCCTCTATTTCAGTTTAAATATAAGACCAGAACTCGAAACCTATCCTTCCGCAGCCAGATGTAGGACAGGGAGATGCAATTTCTCCAATACGGTTCACTCATCGTTGCACTAAGAGACGTTTTCTAGATTATGTTCTGGAAAGCGCTGGACATCAACAAACGGCTAGAACATAACTAACCTTTGGTTTGCCGCAAATTTAGTTGTCATTGCCCAATGCTGAGACTATGTAAGACCTCAGTAGAATGCTCGATGACCTAAGCAGAGCGTCCACACTAGTTGGTTTAATAAAAATGAACATGGACAAGACGAAAATCATGTCTAATGTAGAACGTAAAAGGTAGAACATTGAGTTCTACCCACTCCTGTGAAGATTGGAAACTTAGTGCTCAAAGGTGTTGACGATTATGTATAACTGGGATAAACTGTCCAGTTAGTAGGTCCGCAGGTCTAAGCCTCAAATTGAACACGACTGGGCAGCGTTCGGGAAGATACGTAATATCTTGTAGTCCCAAATACCGCATTCTCTGTCTCAAAAAGAAAGTCTTTGACCAGTACTTACTGCCAGTGATGACATATGGAACTAAGACGTGATCGCTCACTAAAGGCCTCATGAAAAGGCAAAAATTCACTCAAAGGGCAATTATGACGGTTATGCTCAGTTTCCCTGCGAGACCAAATCAGAAATGAGCTTCGCAGAAGAATCAAGGTAGCCGATATAACTAGAAAAATTGCTAAACTCAAGTGGGAATGGACTGGGCAGATGGCAAGCAAAACAGGTGGCCGATGGGGCCGAACCATTCTTGAATGGCGACCGCGTACCGGAAAGCGCAGTCCCTCACAAGATCGACATGATATGAAAATTATAAGAGAGAATTATTTACATTGGATTATTTTAAAATTTCCATTTAAAGTATAATTAATTCTACTTACTGAGGATTTTAGAAAGCAATTTAATTAATTATTATCCGGTATTTTCGGTACCAGGATTTCCCGGGAGCATGCCCTAGTCCCCCACTAGGGCCCATATCCATCATTGGACGTATAAAAAGGCTGAAATGATGATGATGATGATACCCTAGTACTTACCTAAATTCTTATAAAACATTATTATTACAATTTCATATTCGTGTACGTATAATTATCATACTTTTTACACGTAATTTAATAGAAAACCAGTCCAGTTACATCAATTTGAGATTCTTCGTACAGGGACTCCGCTCACTAAAACGACTGTAACTTCGTCATTTATTACTCGATTGTAATGATTTAAAGTTTATTAAAAAGCTGATAAAAGTAGCAAAACGTTTTATAATTAGCTAAATTTCCACAATCCTAACGGTTACCTAGCTATTTATATGATAAAATTTTGTTTTTTTTAAAAAATGATGTTTTTTTAAGTTATTTCATTTGATATTAGCTTTACATGAACGCATGTATGAAATCAAATAATGTACATTACATGGCCTTTCATTTGACACCTTATTTAAGTAAATCGGTTTAGTAGTTATCTAGAAATTACCGATTAATAGAAAGGGTCGGCCGCCATCTTTACTACGTCACAGCTCCCCCCTCCATACTCTTAGGAAGTGACTACCGCACTTTTTGTGTTCAGGAAAACATACCCAACAAGTACATACCAGTAGTCTGTATGGCGGAGCTGAGTCCCACGGAAGTTGTCTTGATGTCTATTGGGGACCGTACTATAACGTGACGTGACGTGACGACCCGATAGTACAGTCTGTAGTGAACCTGCCTGCTGTGCCGAGGGTCGCGGGTTCGAATCCCGTAAGGGACAAATATTTGTATGATGAATATGAATATTTGTACCCGAGTCATGGATGATTGTATCTATATATATATGTACTATAGTATATCGTTGACTAGTCATCATAATACAAGTCCAGGCTAGATTCTGTTACTTTAAATGTGACTAGATAATTTGTGTGACAATGTCCAAGATAGTTTTTTATTTATTTATAATAACACTTATTTTTCATGTGAAATATGGTGCACCTTAGTGTCATTGTCACCAGATTGCAACGCTAGCCTCTTTATGTCAATCAGTGAGCGAGGCGTGAGTGTGACAAGAGGTGTGATTAAATACACTTTTAATTGCCTCACTTCGAGTGCGACATTCTAGTTGAGCTTGAGACAATGGACGGATGTATCAATTCACTTAATTGCTGCTTTTACATTGTTTTTATACTGTGTCGTTCGCCGATTATTTAAAAAACAGTTATATATCTATAGTTTCATTATTATGAAAAGTCAATACAAACGGGTTTAAACTCAGGACAGCCTTTGCCCATGTTAGTCCAATCATTTTAGGGTTTGACCCTTACAAAGTAAAGTATACAGATTACGGTTGACAAATAATCTAGGTTGAATTTTTTCCGATCCTAGATTATTTGTCAACCGTAATCTGTATACTTTACTTTATCACACTGCAAATTTTCAGCGATAGATGAATTATTGTTAGGGTGTCCATACAAGGAAACTCTAAAATGACTGGACTACGTCTAGAAATAAACTTTATTATTGTACAGGATGTTAGGAAAAGTATCATTAACTTTTAAATCACATACTCTACCCATCAAACTGAACAACTTTTACTATGGGAGCAAAACGATCAGAACAAAAAAAGACAGCTGTTCCATACTAAACTGCAATACCTACTCGACGTAAACGTATGGAAAAGTTTTTTTTTTTCGGTTCGTTTTGTTCCCACAGTAAAAGTTGTTCAGTTTAATGGGTAGAGTATGTGGTTTAAAGGTTATATGATACTTTTCCTTACACCCTGTAATAAATAATGTAAAAACTAAAAACGGTTTCATGGAAAGAAATAACATGAAACTAATTACGAACAAAGGATAGGGTAACAATACCCCAAAGGAGTTTCTTCGAAAATTGTACCCTTATTTTAATATTAATAACCATGTTATATCAGAAAGAACATTAGAAAAACAAAATCCTTTTCTTTTCTCAAGAAATTGGATTGAAATCTGTTCTCTAAGGATGTTGGTATAGCATACTCCTTTTATACAGCTTTACCTACCTATATCTTTCATCTTTTGTCGATTAACTCTTCCAGCCTGGAACGGTGAACCCAGACCATCAAACTGAACAACTTTCACTCCTACCTCAGGAATCGTGAAAAAAAAATCTGCATGAAATGGCAGATTTTTTGTTGACATCAAACATTTGAATCGGTTATTTTTTCGCGTTTCTGTATTTTTCTTTGATAATTTTCCTTATTACTCTACTGTCAATTTTCGCTTTTATAACTGTTCTCGACTGTACTAAATAGCCAGGTCAATGACTACCAGCACCAACCGGCACCGTCACCAAATGCAACCGTTTACGGTATACCGCTGCTAGACTCCCATATTTAGTTGCTAGTAACCCGTTGGTAATGTATGTTGTAATGTTAGCTAGTTTGTAGGTAATATATTGAATCAGGCGTTACTTTGCGGAAATTCATGACTATAGATAACTGGCTTGGATAAGTTATATGTCAAGATAGACAGTCGAAGCTACGAAGAGGGACGAACAAAATTTCAACCAGCACTGGCCTCAAAACCTCCATCCATATACACGCACACAGACATAATTTGTTAACTCCTCACGCACACCAACCTAAGAAAGTTGGCCCTTTTTTTTTAAACGGTAGAAGCGTGAGGCTCATTCATTAGACATATACTTTTTCTATGATAATTGGATAGTATCACATGGTGTTTAGAAGCGGATGTTGCGTGCGATACCATCTTGTTATCTTTTAATTTGCAAAAAGTTATTCACTTCCATTAAGGCTCGATTCTCATCGAATCGAAGTGCAAGGAAAGATTGATGAAAAAAACCTGAGTTGGTCTGTTGCACTGGTGGTGGAATTTTGTTCAGTGTCATGTGTACAATCTTAACTATTATAAAACCGTAAAAATTGTGAGGAATTAAAAAGTAGCGGTTCACTTCATATAAACTCAAGCTTTCGGGAAACTACGTCATATATTCTCCTCGGCCCTACCACAATGCCTCAAAACGAAGGTGTTCAATCAGTGCGTTCTGCCAGTGATGACCTATGGTGCGGAAACGTGGACCCTGACGATAGGGCTAGTTCATAAATTCAAGGTCGCTCAGCGAGCTATGGAGAGAGCTATGCTCGGTGTTTCTCTGAGGGACCATATCAGAAATGAAGTGATTCGTCACAGAACTAAAGTGGCTGACATAGCTCAGAAAATTTGCAAGCTGAAGTGGCAGTGGGCTGGTCATATCTGTCGAAGAACTGACAACCGATGGGGTGTCAGAGTTCTAGAGTGGAGACCGCGAACTGGTAGGCGTAGTGTGGGACGCCCTGCTGCCCGCTGGACAGACGACATAAAAAAAGTAGCGGGGAGCGACTGGATGAGGAAGGCCGAGGACAGAGTTTTGTGGCGCGCCTTGGGAGAGGCCTATGTCCAGCAGTGGACGATGATAGGCTGATGATGATGATGATGAAACTCAAATAACACTCGATAGCGCGATTTAAATGACGTGCAGCGCCATCTATTGACAAGTTTGTTTGTTTGTTCGCGCATCACGCAAAAACTACTGAACCGATTTTGATGAAACTTTTTTTGTTGGATAGCTTATGATCTGACTTAAAATCTGGTGTATAATTTGTGCGGATGAAGTCGCGGGAAAACACTAGTACTTCCTAAAAGTAATGCAACTCTTTACCCGAACACCCTACAAATTTGTAAATCAGAAGAAGATAACATCATATCACGTAAATGGGTAGATCAACTATTTTTTGTCCTCACAGTACTGTTTAAAAAAATGTTTTTATTCCTTTTTTCTTGACATTCATTAATTTTGAAAGATGAATATTGTATCTAATGATATGATTCTTCTACACACATGCACATTGTACCATTTGTGTTGAACTACTAGAAGTTTTTAGCGGTTGTCCGATAGACCAAAAAGCACGGGGACAACGAAATAAAGCGTCCATCGGACAACCGCCAAAATTCAAGTAAAATTCAAGTAATTTTGCAAAACCGTGTATGCATTTAATAAATGCAATCCTTAGTTATTCAACAAACATAAATTTTTGGGGCAAGCAAAACCTGAGCTTAGCCTGAGCATGAACATTGAAAAAATTTTATGCAGATGACTGGGACTAGGTATGGACAAAAAATAGTTGATCTACCCAAATAATACATTTATTGCACGACAATACTTTTATAATACAATCCGGAAGACACGGACGAGTGCACTCTAGTGCATTTTGCAGGTAAGATTCGAATCGTCTGGAAAATTTCCAATGGATTCAGCTATTTGACCAGATTTATATATTATCAATATTGCTTTAAAGGCATTCCAGTGAATGCGGCACGATAAACCACGGACACGAATTTCGTACAAAAAATAAGTTAAAGGCAAAGACTTAAACTCTAGCGATAGACTTGCCCTTCCATAGAAGCAACATGTTCCACTTGAATGAGGTGTACGCACCTGATTGATGTTCCCGAGTTCACTTCGTCACTATCATATGGCAATGACAGACCGCAATGTGTCATTTTGTGTTGTTTTGTGTGACATGTTGTTTGTTTGAACGAGCTTGTCTATCGCTAGAGTAATATGTCTATGGTTAAAGGCCATTGACGTACTAAAAAATGGACGTCTGGTCCTTAATTTTAGAATTGCGTACCTACGACACATTGATCGACGCCGATCGACGGTTTGTCCGTACAAAAAGCACGATTAGTATGGGTAAAAATCTGTAATTCTATAAAACATCGCTACCTCAATGAACGGAATACAGCATCATTTTTTCCGGGAGTGTTGGCGATTTTTTTCTGAGTTCTTCGCTTCACTATTATCCTGCCCCGTCTTTTCTCTACATGCGCGCGACTCTGCTTTTTCCCATAGGTATCTACTACGGCAAGCGCAGATTTCCCAATCTGAAAAGCGCGATAAGTTTTTTTCTACGCAGTGGACGTACGTCGTGCGCGAGAACTGAAAGAAATCATACTAGAGAGGTCAGCAGCATGTTTTAAATGTATTCAAACTTACGTAAACAACCTTTGTTCAGCCACAATGATCGATGTTTTTGTTTAAAATTATGTTTTCAATTCAATTTCTTTGTTTTGGAGCCATGATTTAAATGCTGCATGGCGTGTTTTTGAAACTTTGTTTTTATAATATTCGTAATAAAAAGGTGCTGGGCGGCTGCCGGTGCATGTCTTTGGATGGGTGACCGTTGTAGTGGTATTTAATCTCGTAAATTCTAGATCCTATAGCTAGGACTTAGGACTGGACGTCGCGCGTCGATAAGTCATTCGTTTAGACCTGTAATTTCTCTATGATTTTTGTAGACAACGTATCAATGCGTAATAGCAAAGGATATTAGGTATTGTGCTATTTAGAACGTCGTAATTGAATTTGAATACTAATTCGACTCCAATGTACGGTTAAGTTGATTTTTTGTCGCGATTTCCGATTTCCTACTATCGATTGTAAATAGTTACAACATAGTCTTCTCAAAGATGTAAATTTGCTACCGACCTAAGCATTCGTTAACGACCGGCGACCAACCCAACCGTCGACTTAGCAAGTAATATATCATTTCCCAACCCAACGCACTTCACAACAAAACTAACGAACAAACACTACTCATCATAATTATGCGTCCACTTTCAAAAATTAAAAAGCTGAGTGTACTCGTCTGTAGACGGAAGTAGTTGGCGTCGCGACGTATCGATCGCGGGCGACGCCAGGTGGGGGACAATAGTCGGGTAGCTCAACTAGCGGGTGTGACGGCGAGGGAGGTTTTTGTTAATTATACTGTATCTTTGTGGTATTTAATGGTAGAAACGGCCAAGTGCGAGTCGGACTCGCGCACCAAGCATCCCTTCTCAACACATTACAGGATGTACAATAAAATTCGTTAAATGTTAAACGGGGTGCTCCAGACCATCAAACAGAATAAAGTTCACTACCTATACTATACAACGTGTTAATGAATTAACGCAAACTATAAAGTAGTTTGTTTATAATCGAGAGCAGAATCGAATTATCATGGTTTCAACATAGGTAATTTTTTCAAAATATTAAATAATTGGTTTGTAAAATTTAAAATTTACTGAACTGGATCTCAACCCACCGCACGGGCACACTCACCCTACTAACTACTAAAACAAGATTCTTAAAATGTATCCATGAGCACGTTAGCGCTTTCATTCATTGCTGAAATGACAACAAATCATTTTTGCCTCAAAACTTAAAATGGGAATAACTTTAATTTTTAACTACCAAAAAATTACATTATTATTTCAATCTAATTATTTTGTTGTAAATCAGTCGGGGTGTATGAGGTTTTGCGCTTATTCATTAACACGTTGTATACTATATAGGGCAAACAACGAAACCGTGAACAAAAATCTGCTGTTCCATACATTTTGGTCAAGTAGTCATTAACGCTTTCTATGGAACAATACTTTTTCCCCCTCTTTAATTTCTTACATCTCTCTTCCTCTTCATGCAAAATGCTAAAAGTGAACTTCTGCAAATATACCTATACACCTAACAAGGTGGTTCTCAGTTGTAGTAGTTTCTGAACGTTGCGAAAGTGAATGCGGCTGTAAGTTGCATGAATGTACTTCACAATCTCAAGAGTAACAAGTATCGTTACTAGACGGAAGTACTTACCGTCGAGACGTATCGATCGCAAGCGACGCCAGGTGAGTAAACTATGGTGTGTTGTACTTCGGTAGCTCAATTAGCGGTTGTGTGGACGAGCTTAACGTGAAAATGGCGGACAAGATTATTGGTCATTTGGGTTATTGGCCATGTTTTGTGGTTAATTTTTCAATATGTCTTCATCCAGATTGTCAAGTCGAAGCTTAACATGTCATGGAGTCGGCAGAAGATTAAGTTAATTCAAAAATTATATTAGATATACGACGATAGTGGCGCCGGGGTTTCGGTACTACTGGTGAAACGTGGATGTTCTGAGGTTTCAGAATGTCTCTGACTACCCCCTCGGGGAATATAGTCGTGAGCATATGCTATTAGATAGATTCCAAGACGCTAAAAAAAACTTTAAAAGTATCTACATTACATTTTGACTAAATTGATCGATATGTTAATACAACTGAATCCCAAACCGACGGAATCCGAAATCCACTGAAACCCAAACCTGAGTTATGAAGTCCTACTATATTAGTTCACTGACACAATTGTTGCGTTTAACATATGTTAACGTAAAAACCTTTTCGTATTTTGTATGTCGTATTAAGACAGGATTGGTGAATATTCCACCGGCTCTTAAATAAGATGATGATGTTGTATGGCGATTGGCAGCTACATATTCCCCTTATGTTGCATAAGTTAGCACAATAGCAGATGCACTATTAAACGAACTGTTAAAACTGGTGCATCGTAAGTAGTGCGTATCGAAACTGTATATTATGTCCGTTTTATTATTTAACACCCGCTCTCTTTAATTATTAATAAAGTTTATATTACGTTTATATTATACGAAAAATGCCAGTCTGTACGTTTGACTAATTAAGTAATTAATGAACCACCTCACCTTGATATTCGTTTACCGGAAATGCAAAAAATTTACAATTCTATCTTGATTATGTTAAAATATTAAAAACAAGTTTTCAAAAACAGTTTTTTTTTTCTTTTTTTTTTTGCTTTTTTAATATGTTTCTGTCTTGTTAATTTTAATTTGGAACGAGTCAGAAGACCTTATAAAATAAAGACAATAAGTCAAACTAGTATTTATGTAAATTCAATGTCTTTTTTGCGAATTTGTTACTACCTAGTTATTTCTTTTTTTTTATTTATTTATATGTACAGAATGATTATAATCTAGACTACAATACCCAATTTCTCTACAAAACTCCGCAAGTCCGTATCACCTACTTAT
This sequence comes from Agonopterix heracliana, assembly GCA_963693445.1. NCBI lineage: Eukaryota > Metazoa > Arthropoda > Insecta > Lepidoptera > Depressariidae > Agonopterix > Agonopterix heracliana. Next base: position 18,808,796 of record OY856319.1, read on the forward strand.
TTGATATTTTATTATGAGCATATGCGCTAACACAGATTTATGTTTACCACGCTGTACTGCCAAACCAGGGACCTGGATTCGAATCCCGGTTTCGTCCTGTATGTTATTTTTTGTTTTATTTTTACTTTACATGTTAGACCTGTTAGAGTCATCGTTGAATGGTTTCCATAATAAAAGCCTAGTAGCTATCGTTTGGGATCATTACAATGTATGTGCCTGTGAGCGTTATTTATTTATATTAATTTACAAAAGAATGTTAATCTATTGATTCAGAGCATTATAAAAGTTACAGACCTAAATAGTTAGGACAGACCGACAGGCGGACGGACGTTTGGTTCGGAACCCTAAAAATCATTGAAGTACCTACGTGTAAAACCGTTTCCGCTTTCTGTGTGGAGGTAGACTGCTCAATCCTCTTAAATCTTATTAAAAAACTGCCCGCTGTGCATTTATTCTGTCCTCCAGTGTACAGTCTGCGATGCAGGGAGCGAACGAAGCGAAGCTATAAACAAAGCTTTATTCAGATTCAGTCTACTTATACTGGCTTCCTAGTAAACATTCGCAGAGGTTTTGTTTTTTAAATGCTCTTATTTAAATTTGCTAGTCTGCATTTGTTATGAAGCCGTAGTGGTGTAGTCGCCAGAGGCCTAGGTATCCGTGGCGGTTCGATCCTAGTCTGGATCATACTCGGTATCAAGTGTAACTGTAATGTTTAGGAACTTTTTTACGGATTGTTACACCAGTCGTGTGATGTCATCTCCAATCGGAAGTTGGCTATCATTAGGGCTAATCGAACCCTGGGTTTTGGGTACAGCACAGATTACTATTAGGGAATAGATACCGCATGATGAAAATTTCGTACAGGCCCGAAATCAAAATTTTTGGCGGTAGGTGCGGGTAGCGGATCACGAAATAACAACATGATTGACGAGTCACGTTGCAGGGTTTGGCCCGAACACTTGTCTCTCGCGTGGTGTTCGCGCGGATCGCGTCTCAGCCTGCCACGAGGCTCCACAATCCTTCTCAGTTGTTCTTACTCAAAAACAATCCTCGATATTGGATATTGGAGGTGATCTGTGGGGTACAGACATCGCGAGGAAATCTTCATGCTATACGTGTATTGTGTTCACTATACAGTATACATTGAAAATGGCGACGGATTCACCAACTGTTAGTGAAGTGTAGTTATTCCAAATAATACTGTGTTGTACTCTTTTCTGTCTGACACGTAATTCTATCCTGATATCTTTCAATAGGTACTCACAATTATTTTAATAAAAACAAGCCTTGCTACAACTGCATAGCCTAGCACAGCATATGCTCACGACTATATTTCCCGAGGGGGTAGTCAGATAACATCACTCAACAAGCTACAACTCAGGCTACAACTGGACTCTTCAAAAGACAGTTGGTAGTCGTAAGATAAAGAAAGAAAGAAAATATTTTTATTTGCATGCACAACAAAACACACTGACATAATTATTATACAAGGTGTTTCATAAGTAAAAATAAATATTTAAAACTCTTAAGGGGCTTTTTTAGACCGTCAAAATGAACAACTTTCTATATGGGACCAACATCGAAATAGCGAAAAAAAAAATCTGATTGATATCCCATACATATTTTAGCTCTAGTCGGTTTGTAGAGTATGGAATTTTTTTTTTTTCACGATTTAGATATTGGTCCCATAGTGAAAGCTGTTCAGTTTGATGTTCTAAACCACCCCCTTAAATGTTTATTTGTAGTTTTGTAACACCTTGTATAGAAAAATTAAACTAAAAACATACAATTAAAAATTACATAGTTGAGACCAGTGTGTGCCGCAGCAGCAAACAGGGTTACGACTCAGCATTATGCTGGGCTCAACGAGCTCAGCGCTGATTTTCTGTCGCACTCAAAATACGAGAAGTGCCACTTCTGAAACTCACACCCCCAAAATCGTTATGTATAATCTCCATAGTAATAATGACATTTTCACGGATGATTTAAACGAGATAGTTTGTGGCCACCCCGAAAGGTATTGTGGGTTTATTATGTTTTATATAGACTACCTCTACCCCACGCATCACAAACTCTAAGTCATTGGTGGGTCAAATGCATAAATATCGCAGAATCAGTGGGCCGCAAAGCCCGTTGTAGAAATAAAACCCATTGCATCGATCGTAATGCTACCTTCTTGGGGAATTGGCGTAGTCGCGAGCAAATTGAGCATAATATTATTATGCTTCCAGAAATTCATATACAATTTATAATATCTACTACAACGAAAGGAGAGGCCTTTGCTCAGCAGTGGGACCATTGAATAGGCTACGTAAAAAAAAACTACAACGAAAAATTGTTGCCAACTTTTTATAACTTTGTCACTAGATACCGAAGGTGGAAAGCGGCAACTTCGTTTCGCGCAGCAGGACGAAAATTGACGCTTTCCGTCCGGAGGGGAGAAAATATAATAATTCTTTCAGAAATTCATAATAAAATTTATAATATCTACCACAGCGAAACATAGTTGCTAACTTTTTATAACTTTTCCCAACATTTTTTACCCTAGATACCTAACTCAGGAATTCAGTAAATGCATTAATAAATCATGCATTCGGTTGACAAGTAGATCCAGTGAGTAATGTGCATGTGCACGATGACGTCACGGCTATGTGTCATTGTGGCTATTGCATCGCATACAATGCATTTAATGGCGGCCGCGCCCTCTCTACTTGGTTGTATGATTTATATTATGTATAGTTGTGTTGCAAGGAAAAGTGTTATTGACATTCTATAATAGATGGCGTTTGGTTTAACATGCATTTAAGCTATAAGCTAACAACATGCACAACATGCTCGTAAATAAATGTAAAACCTTAATAGATCATAGTTTTTATAGTAAGTACTGTTACCACTTTGGGTACCGGTGTGATAACGGTACCAGACGTAGTAACCTATACTTGTTATGTTCTTATCAGTATCGGTATTTTACCGTTAGTTAAGATTAAGAGTGAATACATATGTATTAAAAGGGCATTCTCATACGCGGCGGATACCTGAATTGGGTACCGATAATTGTTAGCCGGAGAACTGGTACCCGTCTGGAACCGGTACCCAGTTACCGAAATGACAAGAACCGCTAATATTATAAGAGATAAGTGTACTTTTTGCAACCATCAGCAGCAAGGCTGATTCAGTGTTTATGGGGTGTAGAGCATCTCTGTGATGGGGATGGACCAGGTCTGCCTGCATAACGTCAGTCGGTTTAGGAGTTACAGACATTTGAAGGTCAGTAAAAAATTAACGATCAGCTGCAAGGCTGATCGTATGATATTATTGTAGTATGCACTGTAGCTAGGTCAACAGTACAAAAACGGACATGGTTCATCAGTCGGTTTAGGAGTTACAGCCGTTTAAAGGTCCGACCTTTTTTAACTCCTAAACCGACTGACGTTATGCAGGCAGACCTGGTCCATCCCCATCACAGAGACGCTCTACACCCCATAAACACTGAATCAGCCTTGCTGCTGATGGTTGCAAAAAGTACACTTATCTCTTATACTATAAGTTCCTGTTTCAAATCCTGACCCTAACTCCATTGGTTTGTCTTCACCAACGTTCACATGAGGCCAACGTGGTAAAGGAACTCGTATTTAACCCATTATATCCCAAGCTTTTAAGTGAGATGTGGCCTTATTTTTGTTTTACTTTAATTAATTTAATGTGTCTTTAATAGCATTGTTTTTTACTTACAGGTAAGAATTCAGCATAAACGTCTTTTTCAAGTCATCAAAGTAGTAAGTTATGTAGGCTTTTTTGCTAAAACTAGCAATGCGATGGGCGAGGCGTCCATAGACCGTGCGGGGCCACAGTTAGCTAGAGGCCATGTTAATGAAGTTGAAGACACGTTAAGCCTTCATCAACTCGGACAGATCGCAAGCTATTCCAACTAGAAACAGTTACAAGGTAACACAATAAGTGTCCTGGTGACAATTACCCGCCGAGCGCGCTCGACAGCAACCAATTGTCAAAGAAAATACTATTGTGCACTTAGACCTAATTGTTCGTGAATTTGTCTCCGTTCTTTGTTAATGTTTAATTTTATACTGTAAAATAAAATGCGCAAGGTTAGACAGAGATTGAACTAGAAAAAAAAATTACTTAGTAATATTGTAAAATCCCCACATTTTTCCCACATCAGCATTTTCCTCGAGTCAATTTAAAAATTCCCCTCAATTACTCGTAACGATTTGGCAACACTGCTCTAACCATCGTTCTTGACCCCTGATCGCTGCTGTGGTATAGGTACAACATTTTTAATAACACTAAAACGGCAAACAACAGTGATTCATAGCAAGTTTAGTAAAGTTATAGAAAGTATAAGTTCACCCGTAAATCTAACAGACAAATAACACTTTAAGTTAACAAACTATCTTGTAATGGCGAACTATTTATTGTTGAACAAGTTATGATATTTTTCGAGATGATTTTGGGAAAGTTTAGCTTCGTAATGGGCAGAAACTTAGCCCAGGTTTTGGTTTCATTAATTAATACCACAAGGGGTGTCTATCGGACCATTATTTCGAAGTCCAGTAGGTAATCGTAGGTAAAGGAATTTTTTACACCTCCAAGACCGTAGCGTAAGCCTTAGTCATCATCATCATCATCATCATCTTAGCCGCTGGATGTCCACTGATAGACATAGGCCTCCAGACAGACGGCCAACGGTTCCGGTTTTGAGGTACGGAACCCTAAAAACTGCTGTTTCTTTTGTTCCCTTGCTCAGTTGATAGTTGTAGAAACGTTTCTGGCCAGCGCAAACAAAAGGTATTATGATCGTGAGTGTATGTATAATAGCAAGCATAAGCTCACGACTATATTTCCCGAGGACCCGGTAGTCAGAGATATTCTGAAACCCCAGAACAACCACGTTTCACCAGTAGCACCGAAACTCTGTCCAGTGTGACGGGGGTTGAGCCTGTCGCGACTTATAATGGACCGTGGTACAATACATGCCTCGAAATTGAAGCATGCAGGTTTCCTCACGATGTATGTATGTACGCAGTTCGATAAACTCATTGGTACCATCCCCAACCCTTAGCACCTAATAATATCTATGCAGGTTCATCGCACTGGCACTTGGCACACGTCGCTTGGCAACTCGGCTTGGCGGCGCGCCTACTGGCACGTGCAAGGCTCGTTACTGCAACGAAATGCAACTGTGTTGCATCGGTGCATCGCTTCGTTGACAATTCATTTTGTTATTATTATGACTGGGGGTAGCGGACGCTGTTTTGTTTTCGATTCACCCCATCGCTACGAGTAGGGTTGCCAGGCATCCGAACATGTGTTGCTGTTGTGTAAGTTTCAGATTATATCGTTTATAAGATCGATAACATAATTATGAGTATCCTATGATATTTTAAGTAAGTAATATTTTGTTTACCAGATAGCCGTGGGTGTCCAGTAGTGAGTAACCTTGCCTGCCGTGCAGGAGGCAATGGTTCGATCCCCGTCCAGGCCGGCTCGTACCAATGAGTTTTTCGGAAGTAATGTTCGATTTGTAACACCACTGGGTTTTTCGGTGAAGGAAAACATCGTGAGGAAACCTGCATGCTTCAATTTCGAGGCATGTATTGTACCCACTGTCCATTATAAGTGGCGCCGGGCTCACCCCCCGTCACACTGGACTCAGTTTCCGTACTACTGGTGAAACGTGGATGTTCTGATGTTTCCGAATATCTGTGACTACCCCCTCGAGGAATATAGTCGTGAGCATATGCTTATGCTTATGAATATTTTGTTTTTGTGAACATCACTATCCATCCACAGTTGTTCAGTTTGATGTAACACATACACGTTTACATCTTGTATACCCCGGAGGGTAGTCAGTGATCTTCTTCTAACTATTATAAAACTGTAACAGAAGTGTGTCTATACATTGAAGATATTTACTAGAAAAATATTACGATATGGTTTTTAGGTGTCCCAGATTTCTAATATATTTTTATTTTTTATTTTTGTCATGATCCTCGAACAAACAAACAGACAAATGTTTTTTTTGTGCGAGCATCACGCAAAAACTACTGAACCAATTTTGATGAAACTTTTTTTGCTTGAAAGCTTATAATTTGACTTAAATTCTGGTATATAATTTGTGCGGATGAAGTCGCGGGTAAAAGCTCGTATTCTACATAAGTACAATTCCAAACTCTATAGTGTGATCGGTAATAACCCCGTCAGTAATTTTAATGGACAGCGGGAACAACACGCCTCGAAATCGAAGCATGAGGAAGCATGCAGGTTTTCTCACGATGCTATAAAATTCAATAAAAAGATTTTCCACATTTTCATTTTATCCTTTATAGTCCAATCATTTTAGAGTTTCCTTTGTATGGAAACCCTAACAATAATTCCTCTATCGCTGAAACTTTGCAGTGTGATAAAGTAAAGTATACAGATTACGGTTGACAAATAATCTAGGTTTCGTTTTTTCCGGACCTAGATTATTTGTCAACCGTAATCTGTATACTTTACTTTATCACACTGCAAAGTTTCAGCGATAGAGGAATTACTGTCAGGGTCAAACCCTAAAATGATTGGACTATTAACGGTTTCTCGCACTCAGTACCATTCCAGCCAGCTTCAGAGTCAGAGATTTGAATTTGGAACGTTCATCTTTCAAAAGCGATCCATTATGAACAGTTGCGATGGGATTGAGTTGTTTGTTCGAAATTTGAAATGTTCAGTGACGTCAGTGATTTGTTCGAATATGACTCAGGAAAAGTTGTTATAGGAATAAAAGGTTGAGCAGGTTTAGACTCGAATTCATGAGATTTAAGGTGGTTTTAAAACTTTGTCGCAGAACAAGCGTAGACGGTAAAAGTAATATTTTTATAAATGGAAAAATAGTTTAGAAAATCTATACTGCGCGTCTCAAATAACATTTACAATTTATAATGTAATTACTAAAATTGTTCCCGTAGTAAATAACTATTTACAGTTTGATGGTCTATCGCAACTGCATACTTGCGAGAAAATATATGAGGCGGAGGAGAACTTTGATGGGCGTCTATATTTGTCTCTTTTCATGACGGTCTCTTTCATGAAATGTCACCTGACGTAATGAGTCTGTTTCGAAACGGTCTCTGTCAAGATAACTCTTGGAAATTATTTAAAATGTTTATTGGGTGAATAAACCTGAATATAAAACTGAAAACACATTTAAATACAGGGTATTACGTGATATTGCACCATAAAAGCTTAAAATGAAGTACAGGAAATGGGAGATATGCAGTGAAATGTCGGAAAGAAACGATGGTAAAAAACGTAACATCATAGCAAGATTTTCGCTGTATGAATCTCGGTAAGCATAAATTTATCCTATTTATCAGCCCTGGTTCATATTTAGGCAAAAATGCGATCATTTTAAGTTTGAGAAATGTGTCTTCATTTTCATAAAGAGCGGAGCGGTATTTGTAAAGTGAGGGATTTGAAGAAATGTCGATATCGATATTTTTGATACATACTACATGCATACGCATACGTATGCTCACGACTATGTTCCCCGAGGGGGTAGTCAGAGATATTCTGAAACCTCAGAACATCCATCATACATAAATCATCCATCATATTTTTGATGATAATATGATAAAATTATACACAGGTATGTTTATTTTCAGATGTAAAAAATGGTTCAAGTTACTGGAAATGAAGACCTAGCGTAAAACTGAACCGCTGAGGCGTTTTCCAAGACTAGTAAATCGAAAAGTCAGTAGATGGTAATATAAAAAGTTCAAAAAAACCTGTCAAATTGACAGTAAAAAGTGTTGTTTGTCTATGGTTTGCATCACTCAAATGACGTTTGATAGTGGTGGTGTTGCCAATTGATAATTTTTCACTACCAATTAATACGCAATAGCACCGAAATTTTTCGTTTATTGTACATAAACGAACATTGACTGCACAAAAAAGTTAATCAATCTGAAGTATCAAAACGTCTCTAATATTAAAACCATAATAATCTTATTAATTAATCAAAAATTGCTCCATAAAATTAGGGAATCGATTAAAACACGTAACACTTTCGAACCGACGAAAAATTTCGGTGCTATTGCGTATTTATATAGATATGAGAGCATGCTAATTTCGAGCAAAATTAATGCTTGTTAGTAGTATGTGTAAACATACTTTGCTAGAAATTAGCATGATTATTAGAACCTTGCTCAAAAATCGACCGGCTGTTGATTTTCGAGCATGCCAGCTACCTGAGGCGCGGGTGTAAGAGGTGTGCTCTATGCTTTATTAATAAGCACGTGTATACAGTTGAAAAGCATGCTCTTTCAGGAGTATGCAATCTAATATGCTTATTGCTAGCAAATGTAAACAGTACAGACCAGCCTCATTTTTAGCATTTTTAACATCTAAAATAGCATGTCTATCTAAAGAGGCCCATTGACAGTAGTCCGTCTTGCAGGACTACAAATATAACTATGAACTGTTTACATTTGCTAGCAATAAGCATGCTAGATTGTAACATACTTCTGAATGAGCATGCTTTTCAACTGTAAATACGTGCTTATGAAGCATAGAGCACACTACTTATATTATTCTTAAATCACCCTCTTCCACCCGCGCCTGAGGTAGCATGCTCGAAAATCAACAGCCGGTCGATTTTTGAGCAAGGTTTTAATAAGCATGCAAATTTTTAGCAAAGTATGTTCACACATGCTACTAATTAGCATTTGCTCGAAATTAGCAGGCTCCCGTGCTAGTATATGTGTATATGTACCTTTACAATGGCATCAGTCTGTGGTTCTTGTGCTGTGTCAGTTTAATTTCTAAATATTGATTGATTGATTGTGTTAAATTACGAATAAAATTGTTTAAAACGAATACCCGCTTCTCATTTGTAAAAATAGGTAATCTTATATCAACTTATTCAGCCAACCATATGGCCGTTTTTTTTTTTCTGAAACTATCGACATCTTAAGATTCATAGCACATCACTACTCTACACTTGTCATTTTGTTTTCAAGGTTGGCAACATTTTGCTCTATGTTGGCTTTGGATGGTAGCCTCGAGTTGACGTTTTGTAGGATTATTTTGCTTCAAGGAGTCCCGTCTCTTAAATGTAATGATTATATTCTCTTTGGTCTGAATCACCCCCTAAAAACTTTTCTAAAGTTTCTCTTCATTTAAGGGGCTACCTCCTGGTTTTGGGTAACTTTGTAACCATTTTATTAATTAACTATGGCACTTTTTGAGCTGTGTGAGACACGATATGAGAAGTGATGTGGTTTTTCTAGAAATCGGTTTTAATGAATAAAACCCAAGAAAAGGGAATCTAAAGTCACCCCTTTTTTCCAGTTGTAACCATTTTGCTTTTATATATTTTTAATCGGAAGAAAACGAGGAACGAAATGAAAACGAACGATTCGTAACGAAAATTTACAATATTGTTCACAACACAATTTAGAATGATGTGGTTGTCTTACTTTTTCGAAATTAATAAAAAAATCATCAAAATTTTCAAAGAAAACGGCTAAATTCTGACCGGAGCCACGCGCTCGTTCGCATCGATTAATATGGAGAGTCCTGGTCCCGCGATGATATTACGCCTTAAGTTTACACCCTGTATTATACTTGTTGGAACAAGGAGCAATCAAACCCTGTTCATAGTTCGTGTCATTTAGTAATGAACCAGTGCAAATAGCCCTGCATTTCAATGCCCTGCCCTAGGGCAATATGAATCGTTGAGTGCACTATTTATAGTTCCCAGGGACTGTGGGCTATTCGTATATTACGTTATACATATTATAATTTTTCACATGATGTAAGGATCTAACATAGACTCTAGCTGGAGCAGGGATTTTAACATGAGGTAAGTACATGTAAAGAGTTGGTTCGCACCGATTCCTGGCATCGTACCTAGATGAAATAAATACAAATCTTTAAGTCTAATCATAAGCTTTAACGCAAAAAGTGTCATAAAAAAATACGCCCTATTTTTGACTCGAGCGCAGATATCTCGAGACAGAAGCATTGTAACGATTTTTTATAAGAGTTTTGTTCCATTGGACAAGACCTGTCCAACGACACCTCACTTGATTTATTTAAAAAAAAAAATTCAGCCCCCTTTTTGTTGTTGGGGTGTCGAAAATTTGTTTTCTTCATGTCTACCTCATTTCTGTTTTTGTTGTCATGCCAAATTTCGATTCAATAGGTACAAAAATGACTGAATAATCAAGATGAGACATACAGACAGACAGACTGGACGAAAGTTCTTGTTCGACTACGGAACCCTAAAAACGAGAAAAAAAAGCTTTCTTTTAAATTTAACGACATCACATTCGTCGAAATCACATTAATTTGTCTCTTTCCTGAACGTCAGGTCACTTTCTACTCCTATTTCACCCTTCTGCTACGTGACGTAATATATGAACGATCCCCGCGAACAAAATGTTTGTTTACGTGAACCCAAGTGAGTACATTGTACGTATTGCCGATTGGATTGCGATTAAGTAAATATCAGTTAAATGTTGCCGAGTGAATCGTTTCATGTATTCATTAAGGGGATAGGCGGGCTGAAATGCTAATTTGGAGAATAGGTCACTTTTCCGACTATACTTATTTATCAGATCCGCCCCACCCATACGGGGTCCAACTATAGTGCCAAAGAGACAACTGCAGCTCGGACCGATTTTATATACAAAAAATCGACGAAATCAGCATTTCGTAGTCCGTACGTTTTGCTTTTTTGTTTATATTCGTCAAATTTGTTTACTGGATGTCTGAAAACGGGCGATAATATTGGTCATTTTCGAAGGTCCCTAGTTCTTACAGTAATTAATTAATGCAAAAAAGCAAAACGTAGGGACAAGGCAGAGGTGACATAGTATGGTCAAAAAATATTTGCTCTAGTGTTAATACCCAGGGAGAAAACAGGGGAATACGTTTGTATGGAGAAAACTGTACTGGTCTATCCTCTTAAGAGATACACAACGTGTTACGGTACGACCTGGAAATTGAGTCAGTTCGTCACTCTTCGTTACCAGACCGGAGTTGTCAAAGAAGTACATTTAGTAATTAAACATCAATCATGCGTTTGTTTCTTTTAATAGAAACAAATTATTGCCAGAGTGTTCTTAGATTTGTTTCTTAGCTTAGCTGAGGTTCAGCAGTTTTCAAGTTTAAAAATTACGAAATAACCTAAAATATCTTATAGTATAGAGAGTTAAAAAGTAACATTTAATAGGTGACCAAATTATTTTTCACTTTTTAAATGTTTGTTTTTGGCGTTTGTAATTTAATGTTATTTCGTAATTTTTAAAGTTACTTGAGAACTGCTGAACCGATTTACATGAAACAAAGCTGAGAACACTCTCGCAAAAATCAATGAATTTTCATTTTTTGCAAAAAATCTAGATTTTTCTACCCTGATTGGTAGACTTCACACAGAATGAGTGTATCAACTCATGATTGAGTGTCCTCTAAGAAACTAACAAGACCAGCTAACAACAAAAAAACAAACATAGTCCTCATCCAATCAAACCGAACAAAGCTTCGGAATCCGCATCAACCACCCAACAAATGAAAATCTACTTTAACGTTTACGCTACTAAGACTTCTTTTAAGATACCACGTAAGTACGTAAACAAGCAAACTTGTAAGCTCTTTTATGTATGTTGTTGGAGATTGAGTAATTCTGTCGTGGCTTGAAAAGTCTTTTTTTTATTATTTTTTTATTTAGGGGCTTTTAACCCTGAGGTTATGTCAGCCCTTGAAAAGTCTTACGTGGGACGTTTCTGAACCTAAAAGACATCTAATTTGAGAGCTATGCTCTTGTCGATGGAGTATTCGCCAATCTTGTTTTTTTTCCGCTAGACTCAACTTGCCAATTTTGGCGAAATCGTCGTTTTCGTCAAAATTACATTAACATTAGTCAGCTGAATGAACATGTGAACAGAGAGTAAAATTACGACGGAAGGAACCTACGAAGAACTGCCATATGATTAGGTTCCTTCGATACTCAAATTCGTACCCTAGCAACTGCTACGCGCTACGGCGTAGCATTTTGTAGCCATTCTTATATTTAGATTTTCGTAAGTTTACTCTGTTTTTTTTTTATAAATAATAGTTTAGGTTGATAAGTAATTTCGATTTCAAATTGAGGTTAGAGAATTTGGAATTATTATTTTAATTGTAGGTATTATGATGATAATTTTGAACTTTTCATACATACTCGAAAATATTTTTTTTTATTTCTTAACATTTTGTTCAGTCATCGTTACGGAATAGGTTTCAGATTTTGCGTGAATTTTCGGACACATTGTGTCTACGTCAACTCCTTTGATGAATTTATATGTCAAGATTGACAGTCGAAGATACGAAAGCGTCTAAAAAAATTGGAACCGGTACTGGCTCCTAAATCCTATACCTACATATACACGCACACATACATAATTTGTATGGCGCCTCACGCACACCAACCTATGAAACTTTGCCCCTTTTGTTTTATACGGTAAAACAGTGTGGCTCACTCTAGACATATACTTTATCTAAGGTCAGCTCATTAATGTTCCTAAAACTTTCCCTTCAAACAGACAAAGAATCGCAACTCTATCGATTCAAAATATCAAAAACAATAAGTACCGAGTTACGACACGCAAGAGAACAGATGCACATTAAAAAGGCTATAACATATTAACGAGGATGCACTCCGGGGGCCGGCACCGTCTAGACATTTCACAAACTGCCCGAACCCGCGACCTACCCACTACACTACCTCACTGTACTCGCTTGTACTGCCACAGCATCATTGTTATACAAGTATAAGGACTGTGATTTCTGTTCGATAATAGTCAGCAAGAAAAAAAAATAGTTTACGTATGTATGTAAAGTCAGCATAAAAAGTAAATGATGATGAAAGGTAACTTTCAAAATTATTATTGTAATAATAACACTCAGATTTAATGGAGTATTAACTTTAATGATCGTTTCTACAACTAACACTCGGTTGCAGAAACGCTCATTAAACTTAATACTCCATTAAATCTATTGCTAGCTTTTACTACTTCAACAAGACAACAAGTGACAGCAAGAGATTTAATGGAGGATTAAGATTAATGAGCGTTTTTGCAACTGCTAAATGTAAGTATTTCTTAATATGCTGTTGCTGACATAATCAAGCAAGGAATAAATGATTATGATTACGAATGTATAATAAATATCACAATAATAATTTTGAAAGGTATTTTCATCATTTACTTTTGGTGCGGACTGTACACTCGTAAATTCTTTCTGCAGGAGGAATTTTCAATAAATACATATTTCTAAATACCGAGCAATATTAAAATAAATCGTATATCGCAGTTTAGCAACGTGACTCGTGGCTCTTATGTTTGATGCACCAATGCACTTGTATGAAACGCAGACCCTTTGTGTTACGTACGAACGTATTCCACTGCTTATTTACTTGTACCTATACAGTTTTCCCAGCTTTTCCTCGTCTCTTCCCCCTCCACGCCTCCCCCCTCCACTCCAGCGGCCCGGCCTCGCGTCAGTCGCCGGCGGGCGCTGGCAGCGAGCGGTCGCCTTGCGCTGCCTCACGCCAAGCTTTATTACGAATTTTAATAATAGATGGCGTTTACTATTTAAATGAAAAAGTGATGACTGTGTTCAGTTTTTGAAAGGTTTTGTTGTAGTATTTTTTTGGAATAATTGGTTTGGTTGGAGCTAGTAATTATAATGGTTTTAGATTGGACACCAAAACAAATAATTCTAGCATTTAATTGAGCTTACACTCTCCGAATGGTATTTCGACATTTGATAGTTAAAAAATCATTTGAATAAGTTCGTTTTTTAACGAATTTTAACCTTTTGATGGGAAATGTTCGAGGAAATAATAATTTTCGGCAAAAAATGAAAATTAGGGCAGATTGTTCATTCGGATAAACGGAATTCGGTCACTCGGGTAATAATTTTAATTGAACCAATGGTTTTAAAACGGTTGGTAACAATTATCATTTAGATTTTTAGAAGCTTTGTTTTTACTGTTGCTCGCCTGAGGTTTAATTAAGTAAATTTTTTGCAATTTAATTGCAATACATCTCATGTAGTACATTACGATTGTCATACCATTAATATAAGTCGTAATAAAGTTATTTAAACATTGTGTAGGTCATTAAAAGCCGAGACAGAAACAAAATAATCGATAATTATGATGTGAAACAAAGAGCCATATTTACCAAATCGTGTCAATTCTAATAGACTTCTAATAAACATGTAAATTTCAATAGAAATGCTTTTTATTTACAAAGCTCAAAACTTTGCGGTCTGAAACTTTGGCCGAATTCAATTAATATGGCAGAAGGTAAAAGTTGTATTTTCATTGTTTTGCGAAATTGTAAATGTAATTATTTGTTTACAGTTCAATCCTAAATCAACTTCAGTTCGCTTGTCAGTGACTGACGTAATATCCAGAACCATTTGTAGGTGATAAATGAATGCCAAATATAAAAACCGTTTATTCGCGGTGACTTGATATAAATTGACTGCGTTTGCAATTTGTACGGTGGAAAAGTAAATTAAATGCGAAAATGCATATGTTAATTAGCAAACCCGTAATATTATCAATAATATTTTAAAGTTATAAATTGTCAGTATTATTATTATTATTGGTTGAGGGCCTTAACAGATATTATTTGATTTTGTGAACGCCCCTTTCTTTATAGTTCCCTACTGATCCCTACTGCAGTCAAGAACTGCAGCAGATTTCCAATAGGGAGAGTCTGTATCTCATCTGGTGACAGACAGAACCTTTCTACCAAGATGTATACTACGTATGCACATTAGTGGGCCACATTCGTATAGCAGGTGCAAGGGAGTTCTCCATCCAGTCCATCTCCTCCTTGCAGAATCTGCAGCTGGTTGAGTCATTTAGTTTCAGCGTGTGCATATATTTATTTAGTCTGCAGTGGCCCGTGAAAGATCTCACTATTGTGCACATTTTGTCTGTTCGCAAGATTATAATCCTTTGATAAGTGCTTTGGAGTGATTTAAGCCTGGGGTGTTCCTCCTTAGCTCTATCGCCTCCTAGAAGCTGATCTTATTCAGAAATTCGCGGGATAGACTTTTGGGGATTCCAAGGAAGGGTTCCGGGCCCACGAAGTGGTCTTCCGTGCCCTTTCTAGCCAGTTCGTCCGCTCTTTCGTTCCCTTCTATCAATTGTCAGTAACTCCAGTCATCAGAATATTGCGGATTAGTTTATATTATAATTTCACTAGCCACAATCAGTAAAATTATAATAATAATACTGAACCGCAACATTGTGAGAACTGGAGTCGATTGACAATAATCCGGACAATTATAAAATTATAATGTTACTGGAAGATTAAAATTTTCCTGATTTGACAATATTACGGTGACACATACATGAAATGAAGATCTAATATTCATCATCATCAGCACGTATCCATCCACTACAAGGCATGAGCCTCATCCCCATTTTGCCAACTCGGTCCTGCGCCAATCTTATCCAGGAGTGAAATTCTCTTACATATTAATTTTGGCACAACGTATACTAGTCAAGTCATTTTAGAGTTTCCTTGTATGGACACCCTAACAATAATTCATCTATCGCTGAAACTTTGCAGTGTGTTAAAGCAAAGTATACAGATTACGGTTGACAAATAATCTAGGACCGGAAAAAAATTAAACCTAGATTATTTGTCAACCGTAATCTGTATACTTTACTTTATCACACTGCAAAGTTTTTATTAGGGTCAAACCCTAAAATGATTGGACTATACCGAATTGACGTTTGCTCTTAGAGAATCTCACTCCAGGTCTTACCGACGCTTCTCTTGATGTTGCCACCTGGCTGCTGGACGACCTACTCTTTTGCCTAATCTCTGCCACCACTCTCAAGGCTTTACTCCTCTTGAACCAAGACTTTACTCCTCTTCGTATGATCTTTTATTGATGTGTGATATGTGGAAGTGAAGTGTGGGTAGTCCGGCGGCACGATGGGTTGAATATACAGGGTGTAACAAAACACCCTAGTAGTACTAAAGGAGGTGCTTTAGACCATCAAACTGAACAACTTTCACAAAGGAGACAACATCGAAATCGCAAAAAAATCTGCTGTCCCATACATTAGAGACAAGTCGGTGCAGTTTTGTATGAAACATCAGATTTTTTTCACGATTTCGAAGTACGATCCATAGTAAAAGTTGTTCAGTTTGATGGTCTAAGCACCCCATTAAGTATTACTAGGGTGTCACAGCAGCTACGTATGTGGAAGCGAGATGCTTTGGTGGGTCTGAGGAGGGTGGCATAAACGAATGGAAGCCTATACTATACCTAGCAGTGTGTGGAGGATGAGGATGATGAAAAACGGTTTTAAGAATTTGCAATAAACTTAATAATGTTTATAGCTTGTATGCAGTTTAGAAAATAAGCTAGCATCCCAAACGTCTAAATCATAACGTCTATTCAATATGAATTGAATAATTCAATATGAAATTGAATAAAACATTAATGCAAAATGCATTTTCCTCCATTGCGCATACATGCGGAGGTTGTTGCCCTCCGTAGATGAAGGTGTCGCTTTATTTCCGTTTCCGGCCTCGCTGGGCGGGGGAGCGAGAGGGGTCTACTTCCTGTTTCATCTCCAATGTTTGCGACTTATTTTGAAATTATATTCTGCTATTGGAAATTCTATTTGAAAGGAATGTGTTCTACGTTTGGAATCATTGAATTTATGTAGGTGTATTTATATATTCACGATTGTAATCCCTGTCGGGGTGGTCAGAAACTGAATAGTCACTATACAGGGTGTAAGAAAACACCCTAGTAATACTTAAGGGGGTGCTTCAGACCATCAAACTAAACAACTTTCACTACGGAGCCAACTTCGAAATCGCGAAAAAAAAAGCAACTGTTCCATACAAAACTGCAGTACCGACTTGACTAAAATGTATGGGACAGCAGATTTTTTTTATAACGTGAAAAAAAAAATGTGCAAAAACTGTCATTCGCGCTCGCCTTCGCATTCGCAAAGAAACAAAGACAAGGGTACATCTCGATTTTTGGCTTTCTGTTGTTTTCTCGGCGGTCGCCCTGTGCCCTACAGGGCTCGCATGCCACCCCCGGGAAAACGATAAAAATCGAGATGTGCCTCCATCCTTATTATTTTACGTATGCCAGAAAGAGCGCGCACGACGTTTTTCTCGTTTAAACGCTTTGTCGTGGCTGGCATGCTAGCTGTGCTGGCCTGCTAGGCCTCCAGGAACCACAGTACTTATATTAAAGCTGTAAATAACAATTTTAATTTCGTTTACAGCAATAAATCTCTTGTAAATTGGAATGAATGAATGAAATACGAATGACCAAAATGCCAGGTCTTAACAATGTTACGTTATGTAATTCATTTATGTCGGTTTTTTTTTGTAGTTGAACTTTGTATATTTTGTTTTGTTTATAATATGTCTATTGTAGAGTTTCTGGCCGCATCTTCTCTACAACGGAACACCATCCGAAGCGATGATAGAGTCATAGAAATGACTTCAAAAAGCCTTCTGTGTCATATTATTTGGAATAATAAATTTTTTTATTAAATTGAAATAAATAAAATACGGCGGCAACGTAATTTACCCAAAAGGGTGAAGCAATTATCAAACATACATTTTAGTTGCTATTTTTTTATAAACATAATTTACAAAACACCCTAGTAATATTTAAAGGGTGGTTCAGTTTCGTTTAGACTATCAAACTGGTCAACTTCGATTTTGGAGCTAACATCGTAATAAAAAACAACTTTCATACAAATCTGCAGTACCGACTTGATTCAAATGTACTCGTATGAAGGCAGCAGATATTATTATTATTTTTTCTACATTGTCTCTCCGACACCGACAGACCCAGACCCAAACCCAGATGCAGACCCAGACCCAGACTCAGACCCAAATCCAGACCCTGACCCAGACCCAGACCCAGACCCTGACCCAGACCCACACACACACCCAGACCCACACACACCCACGCCCACACCCACACCCACACCCACACCCACCCCAACCCGAAACCCCGAACCCCACCCCCCACAGGCACACAAAATATCTATCTCGTAAGTGATACTGATAACATAAAAGTGAAGAAAAATCAATATAAATTATACAGTATAATAACTTCTATACTACATGGTTTAGGAGGCTGATTTTTTGAAAACGATATAATTTTACTATAGTGATCCTATTTTTATACATTTCGTTGCTGGCGACTCTGGGTTTTTGTCTGTGAACTTTTGGCCAAAGTCCTTTCCTATCCGTTTCTCAGGGAAAGTTGTTCAGTATCATGGGTACAATTACCCCTTAAAGTAATGCAACTGACCCTAACACCCTTTATTAAAATACGGGGGGGGAGACCTTTGTTCTGCGTGGGATCCACCATGCTATTACTTAATATCACGGGTAGTATGTTATTAATATGTAAACATGTATGCTGTACATGTAACGTGTATGTGTATGCATGTTTGTTACAATTTAAACATTAATATTGAACATTGGACGTAGATAGCCCGGCCAGGCGATAACATCTGTACCACAAGGTCGTTATTGATCGATATGGTAGACTGGATAGACCTACTTCGCTTCTATTTAGGACTTGTTTACTGTACTAGGTTTTAGGGCTCCGTAACCCGCCTAGGAACCCTTATAGAGTCCTCATTCCGTTCTGCAGTGGGATTTTTGAACATCACACGTTGAAATCAGCAGTAGAAAATGTCAAAATTACTATGGTCATTATGCATCTTGTGCTGCCGTGTTGATCGTATGATGTTCAAAAATCGCATCCTCTCTTTCGTTGTGGTGTTGTTAAAATAAATAATATATAAATAAAATAATTGGTACGATATATTTTACATATAAAAATAGTCTGGGTTTTGGAGACTGGTGCTAAAGTTAGAAAGTCATGAATGGGAAATGCAGCCAAACATTTTAGCATAACCCGAAGGAAACAATGAAAATAACATAACATAAAAAAACATAATAGTATAGTAACGCAACGCAACATAATATAAGATAACGCATTTGAACAAACTCAACTAAAACTTTTTTTAAAAGAATTTGGGCATGTTAATTTTTGACCCCAAAAATAATTTGTCGTCATAAAGTGTGAAATTCCTTTTGTTACTTACCTTGTGTCATCCCACTGCTGGGAAAAGGCATTATTCCTCTACGCATGCCTGTCTTTAGCTAACTCCATTAACCCATTACTTCAGGCATCTAGGTTGTCCCCTCCTTTTCTTCCGAGGTCGACGCTGACGGATATTTTTGAGCACTTTTTATCGTATTGCAAAACACTACGGAACGCTACGCGTGGTCCGATACGCTCTTGGCAGGTTTTTTAATAAATACTTAGAAGTGTTTTCAATGGAAATGATTTTTAGAGTATTTTATAAATACCCAGTTGTCAAGGCATCTGACCTTTGCTTTCAGTCAATTAAATTGTATTACTTTCTCCAGGCAACCACAAAAGTAATACAACATCAAAGGTAGGCAATAATATTAATAATTCTAACTCGGTTTCATTTTACTTTAAGAATATAATTTGAAATAAAATAACATTTTATGATTTTTTGTTGTCTCAAAATTATAAAAGACTAGCTTTTGCTTGGTCCGTTAGGATTTCGTAAAACTTCTACAACTTTTGCACCCATTTAGGGGTGGAATTTGGGTAAAATGCAGGCAGTGGTGTATTCCTGTCTCACTCGCACTCACTTAGTATCACATATGCTTACCACTTGTCAATTTTTCCCATTTGTATAGTCACAGCTATGTAGTTGTAGCATAGTTTCTGAACACTCCGAAAGGGTTTATATTCGTAAAAAACACGACAGTTTAATTACATTGTGTTCTCTTTTTTTGTACTACGGTTTAAATTGAATGTTGGATTGAAAACCCCCTCCCACCCAACCCCCCTCTATTCGGCCGAATGGTTTGATGAGCCCGGGCTCTTTCCTCTACTCTGTTTTATGAACTGATCCCAGTTTTTAGAGTGGAAATTTTTCGTTGAATACGTCATCGTAATGAATTCGCTTTTTGGTTTGAGTTTGTAATATTACATTTTTACAAAAGGGTGTGTATTGTTTAATAATAACATAATTCGGTGGCGCGTTGCGGAGAGCTATGGAAACTCAATTTTGAGGTCCGGGTTCGAATCCGCACGGACCACATGCCACGTACCCATGAATTTTTCTATCTTATGTACGTAATGCTGCTCTCAAACGGTGGAGGAAACCTGCATAAGCTGAAGAAGAAATTCCGATGCGTATGTGAAGTCTACCAATCCGCATTGGGCACGCGTGGTACCCTGAGGGTAGGCCTGTGCCCAACAGTGGGACGTATATAGACTGTGATGATGATGATCATAATTTCAACAAAAGCCGAAAATTGGCGAAGCTCTATCCGTAATTTTTTTCGCGATTTCAATATTGGTCCTATAGATAAAAGTTGTTCAGTTTGCTGGTACGATCATCCCCTTAAAAAAGTGTCGGCATATGGACCCTGTATATCGAACTAGCTTTTAGTCCACGTGGGCACCAAACGTTGATTCCTCATTTCACGCCTTTTCTTAGTGCCACCCCTACATTCTCTGTAGAATATATCATACATATTCAAAATTCCATGTTTCAATCTTCAAAGGTCGTTGTCCGTCAGTCACGGAACTATGTTATATTATAATTCAATCTTTTTCCGCCACCCCGAAAGGACCCATGGTCGTGAGCTTATAGATACAGGTTTCAATAACAATTCAATTTCACCCATCGAGACTATTCGAGACTATCCCTAAACAAGATTTATAAGGAAGCTTCCGTTATGAAGCGATCCTTCTCCCAACACTTGGTATTGAGGGGAATGCCCCCGTAAATCTACTCGACCTCAGATCTACAGGTATTAGTTACTAGGTTTCCAACCTACCTCTAAGCATATGCTCACGACTATATTCCTCGAAAGTAGTCAGTAATATTCTAAATATACAAGGGCACCATTGACACGAAGATATTCTTTTGTATCATCCGCATGATGTCACATTCGTAAAATATCACACGGCGTTGATTTTCTGTCACATTTCAAGGTGTTCTTGTGTCTGCAATTCGAAAATGTGACACACAAAAGCCGCTGTTCTTCGACGTTAGAACTCCTGAGAACAAGAACCTTTATTCTTAGTCTAACTACGAAGCGCGTCATCAGATCGATCGATTGACGATCGCGTCAACAAAATTAAATGGGACCAACTCGGTAGTGACTACTTTAGAACAGAAAAAGAACCATCTAAATCGATTTAGAAACGCCGAAATTATGGCGTAAAGTACGAAAGTAACGTACAGACGAATTGATAACCTCTTTTTTGAAGTCGGTTGCAAAGTTATTGCTACAAAGAGTAAACAAAACAAACAGACAAGTCGCAAACGACCCTAACAGTAGCTTCGTTACTCTTTGACAGCTCACAGAGTGACGTCACCAAAATGGCTCCTACCAAATTGCACAGCTGATTAATGACAGGGGAGAAATGCAGGGGGTTGGAAATGTGGGAAAACCGTCGATGGTTGTGTCGTGGCGCTAGGTTATTGTAAAGGTTAAACAGGACTGCCAAACCAAAGGTCCTAGGTACCGGTTCTGTCATGAATCTAGACTATTATAAAACTGTAACTGAAATGTGTCTGTACATTGAAGATATTTACAAAAAAAGATTACGATATGGTTTTTAGGTATCCCTGACTCGAAATCAACCTTTTTTAAAAAATTTTGTCTGTCTGTTTGTATGTTTGTTTGTTTGTTTGTTTGTTCGCGCATCACGCAAAAACTACTGAACCGATTTTGATGAAACTTTTTTTGTTTGATAGCTTATGATCTGACTTAAAATCTGGTATATAATTTGTGCGGACGAAGTCGCGGGTAAACACTAGTATTATAATATTTGTGTCACTGTTGTCGGCTTTCAATAATAAAAGCCTTGGGCTTCAGGTTAGGATCAGAAAAATGTATTATACCTTTGAGCCTACAAGCGTTGTAAAAAAATCTCTTATTGGATGGTCCTGTTGTCCGTCCGAATGTCTCTCACAGCATAATATAATTTCTAAAATGATAAACTGAAATGCTTGAAATTTAGTAAAAAGATAGTAGACATTAAATGTTGACGTGTAAATTCTGAATAACACCTCGCCATATTGCGGAAATTCTACTTTTTGTACTTGCAATACTTACATTGTATACTCCGTTCAGGAATTAGAGCGACAAAATGTAAACAAAGAAACGTCACTGTCAAAGTGACATTACGTGGTCAGAAACCTTTGGTACATTTTTTAAGAATATCATTATGTCGGCACGGCATTTAATAAATGGCGTTGACATTAAACATTTACTGTCCATCCATCAATAATAAAAACAATCGTGACAATTTAAATGAAATTTTTAAATTATGCCGCTACTCTGTCTGTGTGGGCTTTTTGTGCTATGCGTAGCATCCACGCATAGCGTACGGACTCAGATGACGGTATTTAACAATCAACAGACGTGTTTACGCTATTGTACGCAATAAAACAACGTTTTCTTTAAGCACTTTGTTAAAACGAACCAAAGGTTTAAAATATCTGATTGTTGCCAGACCACGAAATAAAATATTTACAGTCGCGCTTTCTTTTAATCTAAAATAAATTATAGCTTGCGTATTTTTTAATTTTTTTCCATACGAAGTTAATATATCATTTGTCGTAATCCTTTGCGAGTAGAATAGATAATTTACTGTTATTCATTCCGGAGATAAGTTTTCTACAGTCTCGTTATCGTATTTTCTACACTGGTATCACCGTTGTTTACATTTTGTCGCTCTAATTCCTGAACGGAGTATAGGATATAGTCGTTTGTAGCACACCTATAGCTGGTCTAGCATAAATTCTACTGTTTCATACTACTTTCGACCGAAGTTTTTTCTAGTATCGTCTGATAGCACTCACACAATGTATCAAACAATGTATGTGACATAAACTTTAGCTCGTTTTGATTCACTCTCGTGATTGCGATTCCCTGTGGAGGTGTTCTGATGGTCCCGACCCGACTCTGTGACCCTGTGACCCGACTGTCATTTATAACACGCCTGTTACGAATGTTACGATACAACTTTTTGTTACTTTGCTCTTTTATGTTCAAATACAATTTTTGTTACTCTGGTTTTTTGTGTGTGATGCCTGCTTTTATGTCGAGAATCTCCCATTAGTCCCATTTAGGAAGGCAGAGACAACTGATCGCTATCTGATACGTAGACAATACCTATGCCAGCTTCCTGGATACGATCCAGACAGAATTCTCTCGGCTTGTCTACTGTTATTAGTCTCCTTGAATGTTGGTTTCGGGGATCTGACCTGACCCTTTTGAAGACCATCACCAATTTGGTCAGTGTACGTATGCCTAGGCATTCCACTTCTGGCATTCTCACTTACGTTTGCCTTATATTATAAACCAACAATTTTCCAAATCCACCACGAAAACAAATGAACTCAGATAATAAAGAGCACTAAGTTTAAAGAGTACCTATGTAGGTACCTACTTTTTACTGTTTGATCGACATTTTGATGCATAAACTATTGTTATGAAATAAAACTACATTTTGTACGACGTGACTAATTGAGAATATGACATTTTGCGTCTGATTAGATTAGATTAGATATTTCTTTGTTTCCTTTTTATTTTATTTTTTTTCTGATCCATTCTAATTACTGTAAATAATCAAGTTTGTATGAAAAGTCGATACATAAATTTGCGAATTAAGTTTAACCCACATACCAACAAATATTTGTCTTAAAAACACCTTCCTTTGTGTTCGCTGTTTGGGTTTCATATACATGTACAAATAAATGTAATTGAACAGTCAGAAAGTAATAAAAAGGCCTCTCTGAACGTTACAATCGTGTAACTGTGACCCGCGTGTCATTCCGACGATCGGATGGCATTAGTATCAAGACGCCATCTTTGTGGGAAGAGGTCGAGACTCTTCCGGGTTCACTAAAGTGAGTGTTAGTTCAGTTTTTCATTTAAGTGCACCGATCGGCTGAAATGAATAATTATTTGTTATGCTAGGCTGCAAAGTTGCTTTTTGGCGCGAGTACTTTTATTGAAACCTGAGCAAGCGAAGGATCCTAGGATTGAACCACGAGCGAAGCGAGTGGTTCAAATAATAGAATCCTGAGCGCTTAGCGAAGGTTTCAAAGGTACGAGACGCAGAATAACTTTGCAGCCGAGCGAAACACACAATTTTTCACCTCACAACAGCGAGGAAAAAAAGTGAATTGCTAAAAAGAACATTTCAAAAAGTTTTTATTTTCGTGCTGGCCAGTGTCATGAAATAGTTATTAACCATTTTCTGTGGATTGGCGGTATATAAAAATATTGAATGGACAGATTCGAATTTCAAAAACTCTTTCCACGCTAGCGGATAAAATACACTTTTGCACTCAGATTTCGAATGATAAACAGAATCTTTCCGAGCTTGTGAGGTGAAAAATAAATTGTCCATTGTTAACCATTTATTTGACCACAATATGACAGTATCGATGTGTTTCAAATTACTTTTTCGTAAAATTCTGTAAGTCAAAATAATAAAAATGTATCCATTCAAATCCTGCACTTGTCTCAACCTTAAACCTTACCTTACTTTTGTATTACTAACGCTCTGGATCATGTTGTCTGAAAAAAATTTTTTTTTTTTTTTTTTTTTTTTTAAAAGGATGTACTAGTAGCATGTTTTTCCATACAAACGTATTCCCCTGTTTCCTCCCTGCAGAAATGAAAAACATTAGGGCAACATTTTTTTTACCATACAATCTATTTAACCTCTGCTATATTTTGCCCCTATGTTTTGCTTTTTGCATAAATTAATTAAGTACTGTAAGAACTATAGGGACCTTCGAAAATAGACAATTTTACTGCCCGTTTTCTGACATCCAGCAAACAAATTTAACAAAACATACAGACATAGCCAAAGTCTTTCTCATATTATTCTTAAATAAATAAAAAATAAAAAAAGTATATCAAAATAATTAATAGGTTTAGTTTTGGAGGAGGAAACAAGGAATACGAAATGCTGATTTCGTCAATTTTACGTAGATAAAATCAATCCGAGCTGCAGTTGTCTCTTTCGCAAACTAGTCGACGGGCTGTGTTGGATGGGCGGATCGGACGAATACATACCATATACTATACAGTCGGAAAAGTGAACTATTCTCTAAATGTTTCCTTTCCTTTTAAGGATTGAAGTTTGAGGGTAGATAAGAGATTGGTTTGTATTTCGAATCTTCTGAGAAAAAGGAAAATTCGCTCCGAAAGCCCTCTGGGGGGATTACCCGGGTATTATCACTCAATTGCTGCTCTCTTTCGTATCTTTTTTTAACCCAACACTTTGACGACAGAAGGATTATTTTACCTTTTTTCTATGTATACCTCTACCTATCTACCTACGGGTATTTGTTCTGTTAGTTAGGTACATAAGTAAATATTCACGTATGGTACATAAACGCAAGATGTTAATAAATAATGTTTATGTTATTTTATACAAGGTGTAACAAAAATTTATCAACTTTCACTAAGGAAATAAAATCGAAAAAAAAAAAAAATCATACAAAACTATACCTACTACAGTTTACCTACTTAACTCCAATGTACGGCAGATTTTTCGATGTTTGCATTGTCAGTTTTATGGTCTATCTAAACTGCCCCTTCAAATATTATTAGGTCTTTTGTTACACCCTGTATTTTGTAGCCAGTGTGTACGCTTCGGTGAACTAATAATCTTACTCCCGAATGAACTGTAAGCCAAACTAAAGTATACATTACACTTTTCGATTACGAGTACGTATTAATAATAAATATAACCATTATCGTTATCGAATATTGTTAGCAGCTTGTTTTTTTTGGTGCGTGACTATTGACTAATGTAAAGAACTTCAGGGTTAAATTGACTCCATGACATTGAAGTTAGTTTGAAATCGATACTACTGCCAATATTACACGTCATATATCTATAATGATGAGCTTTTCGGCGTGCTTTTTAGGACAGAAGTACAGACACAGAGGATTATATGTACAGATTACCCAAGACGTGTGACACAAGAGACTTTTGAAAATCTTGTGTCAAACGGGCTGGGGTCAATTTCTTTTTATACAGATTTGTATGACACCTGTGCGAGCTTGCCACATATGGCGCCACATGTCATCCACACACAGAACACAAACTAAGCGCGCAAATATAAACCGCAACCTACAACATCTAAGGAGCAATATCGATCGCAGAACTAACGGAGTTTTCACAGAGATTCGATATACAGGATCCTTCTTATTACGCTGACACTTTTTTAAGGGGATGATCAGACCATAAACCTGAAAAACTTTTTCTATGGGACCAACATTGAAATCGCGAAAAAATCTGCTTTCCCATACATTTCGCTCAAGTTTTGCTATTTTGTATTGAACAGCAGATTTTTTTTTCGCGTTATGGATGTTGATGCTATAGAGAAAGTTGTTTGACGGTCTAATCATCCCCTAAAAAAGTGTCAGCCTATTAAGAAAGGGCCTATAAACGAGTTTCCATTAACTAACGTTGGACCCGACCTATCTCCAGACATCACACCTAGCATGGTGGAAGATCTTCCCTTTTCAGTAGAGGAACCTTCGACCTCGGTTCTTTATACTATATCACCCTCTATACTTAATAATGTTTTCAGATAGCGCCAGTTCATTAAAGTATCTAATTAAAATTGTTCGTTTACTGATTGGATTCAATACTCTCGGTTCCTCCCTAGGTCCCTAGGGCATAGAGAGAATCTCTCCGTGTAGAACAACTAGGTCATAATTCTTCTATGGCAAGCTACTAGCGCACCAATTAGGTACTACCTAGCTCCATCTATTTCTTTCGTGCCCCTTTAATTTGTTTCTAGATAAAAACATTTTAACAAAAAATTAAAACCGACTTCAAAACTAAAAAGGTAAAAATAATAATATTGCAGTCGTTGACTTTTACATTCGCATCTAAAAGAACATTAATTTGTCTTATCGGAGTCGGTGTCAAGCCGGACGATTCGCAACCGGGCTTGCAGTAATTTTTTGGCTTGGCTTGGCTTGACACCGACTCCAATAAAACAAATTAAGGTGACATAGTAGAAGGAAATACGTTGGAGGCATCTTTTATTTTTCATGTTTCGACTAGATTTATACAAATTACCGAATTATAAGTCATACCTCAGTATTCTTGGATAGTTTATCTAGTGAAATCATCAATTAAATACACGATTGGAATTACTTCACTCGATAGAAAATCGTCACAAAGATGTCGTATTTTTTAACATTTTAAACGATTTTTTTCGCTTTAGAAGAACTTAAAGTAGGTTTCACTCTTTTTAATTTATACTCACATATTCACCATTGATTCTTCTAGTGAATTCATCAACAAAAGTTATAAAAAGTAATTCCATTATTTATTTATCCTCAAAAATACGAATGGCGTACCAAATATTCTCGGAGCGGGTCTTAGCGGGGCGCGCTCAGACGGCTTTTAGCCACGGTCGGAGACGGACGCTCGACAATTTTTTATTTTTTGACTTTGGAGTACATTGACTCGTCTAGTAAGTGGTTGTTACTAGTTCTGCCCACAAAAACGTCGATGTACAGCGGCCCCCGTCTAGGGTTGCACGAGCTAGACATATTGTGTCACGTTCGCTAAATGCTGACATTTAGAGTTGCCACCTTAGCTTATTTTGAGCTAGATTTTGGATTTTTTAAACTCAACAGGGGAATTTCATACGTTTGTATGGCTAAAACGGTATCCGCCAATCCTCTTACCCTAAATGAAAAATCACGTGTCAAAAATCAATCTAAACAATTACTTACGTGATTAAATTGATATACTTAATCTCACATTAATATTTACAATAAAAAAAGATGAACACTTTTCACACTAAATATTGTTTTTTGACGATGGTTTGAAATACAATAAAGTGGTAAACAATTTTTAATTTTTTTTGTTAAGAATTTATCCTTTCGGAAAGGCAATGGGAACTAGCCCTTAAAGCCTGGTCTTTAGTTATATTTTCTCTTGAAATCTCTTGAAATGCAAGGGTGGTTCAAACATTCCAATTAGATGAGTTTTACACGAGGATTAATCCAAATCAAACGGAAGCGCCTATCTTTATTTCTCACTTTAACAGTAATATTGTTCTCCATTAATGGCACATTATTAAACTATAAAACTATATGTCAAATAAAGACGAAAATAAGAAGATGACAGCAGCAGGGCTACGAAACCTTTTCAGACCGTGATCGTTTTATAAAAAATCAAAATACCGATTGGCAGTGTTCGATAGAAGAATGTTATATAAATACAAAATAATTATAGGAACATTATCTTAAATTAAAAAGAATGTCGTCTAAATTAAACACAAGTGCATGTTAATTTTAACATTTCACTCGTTCGGTGTTGATGGAAACGAAAGAAAAAATCAGTTTTGTGCTCACTAGGTCCGTAATTCCGTATGATTAAACCGGACTGAAAATCGATTTTGAGGGCGAATTAAACAAGTTTTCTTAAGCCTTGAACGACATCTGTAATCAATCAATCAATCAAATACACTTTATTCAAAGATGAATAACATCAATCCAAGTATTAATACGTCCTTCACATTGTTTGTAACTACCTAAATCTTACTAATGCATTAAAAAAAATCTCCCTAAAGTTACGGAATCGATAAAAACACGAAACACTATAATTAATCTAACAAAAGATCAACACCACCTTAAATTCAAATTCAACAATGTTTTTCCTTGCCACATTGTATGTACATAATACTAATGTAGACGTACGTAAGATCTTTATTAAGTATTTTTATCCTTCCAATGACAAGGATTTTTTTAAAGGTTGCTTATTGTGCTGCCTCCAATCGTATTTATCTATTTCTAAACAGTTAAACAACATTTCCAAAAAACAAGAAAGCATTCATGCATGGCTAGCATAGATTTTTAAAGGTCATGCGCGCTCTTTCTGGCATACGTAAATATAATAAGGATGTAGGCACATCTCGATTTTTATCATTTTCTCGGGGGTGGCATGCGAGGCCTACTGAATGGCCTTCAATTTATCGAAATTCACCAAAGACCGTCGCTTACCAACCGTGGTCAGCCTTCATCGCTGGAATAGTCTTCAAGTAGGTACTACCGGACCGGAAGGTGTTTGCGTCTAAACCTGCCCTTCGAAACGAGTAGCCCCCTTGAATCTTAATGGAATAACTACACTGAAGTCATGGTTGCAGGGTATTTATCCAAGACAAGATACCATAGGTTCGTAACTCCATAAAAAAATACTAAAAAAGTTGGAAGACTTCAATCCTGCATTCCTCAATACTTATATTTACCACCATGAAAAACAAAATCAACTTTTTATTGTAACACTAATTCAGAGTAGGTAATTCTCGTGTATCTCATCATAATATAACAATTTCTAATCAAAATAAGTGCTGACAATAATGCGTTCTCCAAGAGCAGTAAAAGTAAATTATTTTATTTATTTATTTGTATTACAGTAAAAACACAAGACACAATATACAACTTAAAATAGACTCAAGTATGCGTCTCCAATATTGTGCAGGTGTCAGTAGATGGAATACCATCAAGGATAGGCTTTTTGTCCCAAACAAGTGACAAGGATGAAGAGCAAGCGATGAAGCAAACATCGTGAGGAAACCTACTTACGCTGAAGAAAAAATTCGGATGCGTTATATGAAGTCTACCAATCCGCATTCTTCAATAAATATTTTTGAATTTGAATTATTGACGTTAGATATGACGAATGACGATATTACGACACATTTGGCGTATGCTTTCCAAAAATTTACTCAGCCGTTTCCTACCTGGAAGAGCCCACGCTTGGTATGTTTTGAAAATATTTTTTGGATTTTTTAAAACATTATGGCTGAAAGGTAATGGTATAGTATATTTTTAAGACCGACTCATGAAGCCCTTTTATTTAATACCCCACACGATAGGTTTCAGAACAAAAATTTATGACGTCATAATTCGTCATAATTTCATCTCGAGCGTTTCCGTGCTTCGGAAGGCACGTTTAGCAGTTGGTCTCGGATAGTTCCGTCAGATGTCGTTGTAACTATTCGTTGAGCCAGGTCGAGGCCTATTTAGGTGGCTTGAAAATTCTCTGACAGCCAGCTGATCACTAACTTGCCTCCACTAACACGCACTTTTTTTTTTATTTCATATTCTTACATCTAAATTAACAAATTTTTTGCTGAGCAGTTTGTAGTATCCCGTGTGGTAGAGTATGGCCCACTCCCTCTCACACCTATTCGTGAGAGACGGCCTTTGCCCTGCAGTGGGATTCTACAGGCTATCTCTTTTTTTTTTTTATTTCAAAAATAATGATACCATAGACTCCAAGTACAGATTTTTTTTTTTCTTTTTCAGTACCTATTAACACCAATAATGTCACATCGGCGTAGAAAATGTCAAGTTACTCTGTGAATTTTACCTATTCTATTTTATTTTTATTTAATGGCGTTTCCTTGTTAGATTTCGCCAGTGTCAAGTATTGAAGATATATTTATTAGATATTGTACGGTAATAGGATATGGCGATCTCAAAGCCCCGTTTTTAGACAAAAACACACACTCGAAACCGCCATAAAACGGCGGAGCCACGTGGCCAATCAAATCGCAAGCCGACGAAACGTCTACTTGTTACCCCCTTAGCCACGCGACTGCGATTTTTACCTATCTTGGCCGCCAGCAGCGTGATGACGTCTAAGTCACGAGTGACAGTTGATAAATTACATACAGAATCATAAACATACATAAACTCACGACCGTAATCCCTTTATGGGTGGTCAGAAATATTGCTACTCCTACGTACTTTCTGTTCAAGAGTGTAGTTATACTCGTAGTAATGCTCACATTTTAGCAATTTAAGTTTCAGGATGGAATGACGTGTCAAGTGGTGAGAGGTGGCTAACCCTTCACCTGTAAACACTGTATGAGAAACCTTTAATCCCTTAGTCGCCTCGTACTACACCCACGGGAAGAATTCGGGTGGTCCATTATAGGCTGGAACCACACAAAAATGTAACTCCTTGTTCGTTTTTAGGGTTCCGTAGTCCAACAAGGAACCCTTATACTTTCGTCCATTCTGTCTGTCTCTCTGTCTCTTGCCCTACCTCAATAACACGCTCATTTTGCACCTATTGAATCGAAATTTGGTATGAATACAGATAACAGTACCTAACCAAAACAGAAATGAGGTAGTCATAATCATGAAGCAAGTAATTTTTTTTGAAAAATATTTTTTTCCTACCACCTTTTCGTTGTATGGGATACAACGAAAAGGTCGTTAAAAAAATATTTTTCACCTCACAAGCTCGGAAAGATTCTGTTTATCGTTCGAAATCTGAGTGCAAAAGTGTATTTTATCCGCTAGCGTGCAAAGAGTTTTTGAAATTCGAATCTGTCTATTCAATATTTTTGTATACCGCCAATGCACTGAAAATGCTTAATAACTATTTCATGACACTGGCCAGCACGAAAATAAAAACTTTTTGAAATGTTCTTTTTAGCAATTCACTTTTTTTCCTCGCTGTTGTGAGGTGAAAAATTGTGTGTTTCGCTCGGCTGCAAAGTTATTCTGCGTCTCGTACCTTTGAAACCTTCGCTAAACGCTCAGGATTCTATTATTTGAACCACTCGCTTCGCTCGTGGTTCAATCCTAGAATCCTTCGCTTGCTCAGGTTTCAATAAAAGTACTCGCGCCAAAAAGCAACTTTGCAGCCTAGCATAACAAATAACTATTTTTAATAATTTGAGTGTGGTGTCGTTGGATAGGTTTTGTCCAATGGAAGAAAACTCCTATCGAAACAAAATCATTACAATGCTTGAGTCTCGAGATATTTGCGCTCAAAGTCAAAAATAGGGCGTACCCCCATCTAACTTCTAAAATACAGGAGTAAAAAATCTGAAAATGTGACACAATGTAGCTAGCTCTCTGTAAGTACTTTCAAAGAAAATTATAACGGAAGCTTATGCCCAACTAGTTTCGGAGAAATCAAATAAAATATCGACCGTCGACCGCCGTGTCGGCGTCTATCAATAGATGGCGCTGAACGAAATTAAATCGCACTATTGTTTGCTTCTTGAGGATTTGTGTTATGGAAGCTATGTTAAGAAAAGATTTTCATATTTACTACGGAATTCTACGGGCGATTCTGACACGCTCTTGGCCGGTTTTTTATTTTGTTTTAGAAGACATATTTTTTAGAAGGCATATTTTTCGAGGCTACGAACTTAGCACTAGGAAACTTGTCATCAGAGGTGTAGCTATTATACGGGGCCCCCGACGTGCGTAAGCAAAAATTTATAAATACTTCCCAAATTTCTTCATCAGCTATAAATGATTTAATAAATCAGTTTGCCGAAAAAAGGCAAGGAGAGTGTAATATTCCATTTGATTTGAATCGTTTGATTTTTTTTTGGAGAAAGTGACAGATACTTAGATATGATGAATAAATATTTCTTTAAATTTTAATGAAAAATTTTTTTTTACTTTTGTGAGAAATCTTTAGCCTTCATAAGGTACCCAAACAAATTTTTATACGGGGCCCCGCCAAGGCACGCTATACTCCATTCAGGAATTAGAGCGACAAAATGTAAACAACGGTGATACCAGTGCAGAAAATACCATCTCGAGATGGAAGAAAACTTATCTCCGGAATGAATAGCTGTAAATTATCTATTCTACTCGCCAAGGATTACGATAAATAATATGTTAATTTTGCATGGAATATTATTTAAAAATACGCAAGTTATAATTTATTTTAGATTAAAAGAAAGCGTGACTGTAATTTTTTTATTTCGTGGTCTGGCAACAATCAGATATTTGAGACCTTTGGTTCGTTTTAACAAAGTTCTTAAAGAAAATGTTTTTTATTTTGTAAACACATCTCTTGATTGTTTAATACTGTTGTCTGAGTCCGTATGCTATGCGCGGATGCTACGCATAGCACAAAAAGCCCACACAAACAGAGTAGCGGGCTACATAACATAATTTAAAAATTTCATTCAAATTGTCACGATTGTTTTTATTATTTATAGATAGACGATAAATTTTGAATGTCAACACAATTTATTAAATGCCGTGCCGACATAATTGTATTCTTAAAAAATGTACCAAAGGTTTCTGACCACGTAATGTCACTTTGACAGTGACGTTTCTTTGTTTACATTTTGTCGCTCTAATTCCTGAACGGAGTATACGCCACTGCTTGTCATTATTCATTTTAGAAATTAGTCGCCTAAATCCTGGCCTGTACGTGTGTTCTGTGTTACAAACTATTAAGTCTCTGCGCCTACTCTAGTACCTACCTCAATAACTTGCAAACACATTTTTTCTAGATTTTTCAGATTTAGATTAGAGACAAATCTATTCATAAATAAATACAACGATGCTCAATAACGATTTGAAAGAAGTTCTACTAATCTTAGTACATTTTTTAGAATTTTTAAAAATATTTTTTCATGTTTCCATATGATATATAGCTCCACGTGGCGGATATTTTTCATAACTATCTTTAAAAAAGCTTAATTGAAAGGAAGACGAACCACATGTGTGCACCACTGCTTCTTTAGGTCTTTCAACATCGCCAATCGCTGTGCAACATTGTTGTTTGATACAATTTTTCCTATTTCTTTAAAGTGTGTACTATAAAGAACCTTTTTTTCCTTCTTTTCACCCCTATTTGTAATGGAGTATAGTATGATATTAAATTTCACATAGTTATTAAAAAAAATTATTTATTTAAATTTCCGGAAAAATCCCGGAATCGGTGGTCAATACGGTTGGCAACAGAATATGAACCCAGAGCCGTAAAACTCTTTCCAAAAAAAAAGTTGACGCGGGGTGCCACCCGCCGATGGGCGGGACTACTCTCCCGTCACTTCCTCTGCTTCACCCCCTCAAATACCTAAAGAGCGGCGCCGCATCACGTCTTAATGTTCTTTTAGATGCGAATGTAAAAGTCAACGACTGCAATATTATTATTTTTACCTTTTTAGTTTTGAAGTCGGTTTTAATTTTTTGTTAAAATGTTTTTATTTCAAAATTTTCAGTGTTGAAATCTAGGTGAAATATATTAGTTCGACTTAGATATCAGTTATAAGTAAATGCAAAGGATACGGTGTACGCTCTCACCACACTCGATTAAAAACAATCCAACCCATCTTTCGTACAACATTTCTGTTTTTGGGTTACTGTTATATGTCTTTATGCCATATTTCGATTTAATAGATGCATAAATGAGTACTAATGAGTTTTTCTAACTTATGTACGTAGTACCGACTGCTCTCAAACGGTGAAGGAAAACATCGTGAGGAAACCTGCATATGCAGAAGAAGAAATTCTGATGCGTATTGTGAAGTCTACCAATCCGCATTGGGCACGCGTCGTGGACTAACGCCCAAACACCCTCATACAGACAGACAGACAGGCAGACAGAATTGACGAAAGTAAAGTAATAGACGATAAGGGTTCTTTGTTTGACTACGGAACCCTAAAAAAAGACGAACATTACCGACCGCCGCCATGATCAATTATAGGAGATTACACACCGAGGACTGGAAAGGAAGAAAGGGCCCAGATCCCATGTAATTCGAAGACCGAGGCGAAGCCGAGGTCAACAAACATTTGATCTGAGGCTTTCTTATTTACTGTCTGAGGTTAGTATACTATTTTTCTCCTCGACCGTGGTGGAAAGCGGCAACTTCGTTTAGCGCAGCGGGACGAAAATTGACGCTTTGCGGCCGGAGGGGAAAAAATTATTAAATCTATGTGTTTCGGTACTAGGTACGAGTATATCCATGAAGTTTTTATACGTTTAAACACAACAGTATGACCTATAGATTCGAAACTTCTTGAGTATGACCAAGAAGCTTTACATATAAATATAGGCATATAAAACTTCTTGGTTATGACAGTTAAAAAAAACATAGTTTGACAGTCCCCATCAAAACATTTATTTTGCTGGAGTCACGGACTTGAAAAAAAGACGGACCTAATCTGGTCTAATCACGAGTGAAGCACCCATTTATATTTGTGTGCGTGCTGACGAACTGTCACGCGGTACATAATGGTGGCGGGTTGTAGGACCTACGCATAGAGCTAGTGCATCTGTGTGAGTATAGGACCCTTGTAGAACAAACGAAAATGTAGGACCTTGCATGCTTCAGATCTTTTTAGTGTTGTTCTGGTCTGTGGCTGGAGTGTGATTTTTGAACATTACAAGTTAGAATTAGCAGTAGAAAGACGAAATATGCATAATCTCCATAAGTCCATAGTAATTTTGACATTTTCTACCGCTGATTTGAACGTGTGATGTTCAAAAATCGCACTCCTGAAGAGAATCGACAAATATAAACGTCATCTGTGTCACGAACCTGAAAAAAGACGAACGTAGTATCCTTTAATCATACGTGAAGCACCTATGTATTATGTGTGTGCATCGTAGAAAGAGAAGGTACTAGAAGAAAGCATGTGTCTTGTCATATTCACTCAGTAAGAGATGCACATAGCAAATTCGCTCTAGTTAAAAAAGGAGATCGCTTCTTATTGCTGTCCTTATCGACGTAACCACTTTTTTGTTCTACGACGGCTGTCTGACTCCGGAGGCAGACATCTAGCTTCATACAAGTTGTAAGTATAGGATTTCATGACTATCGCTATCTCATACGCGGTTACGCTGATGTTCCGTCTACCAGCGTAAGTGAAAAAAAAAATCGTAGTCTATGGTTTGCGTGCTGTCGCACTGTCGCGCGGTACATGACCTGCGCCTAGAACTGGTGCATCTGTGTGAGTGTAGGCCCAGAACAAACGAAATTTTAGGACCTTTAATGCTACACATCTATCTAGTGTAACATTACGTCCGTCTTTTTTTCAAGTCCGTGACTGTGTATATATTTGTTGTTGTTGTAGATTTTTTCAACAAGCGCTGAATCAATTTCGTGGGACCACCTTGGAAGTATGACCTACCAAACAAAAAAATCATCATCAAAATCAATCCCCAATTGGCGGAGTAATCGCGTAACAAACATACAAAAAAAAAAACATACGGGTCGAATTGAGAACCTCCTCCTTTTGTTGAAGTCGGTTAAAAAGTGGATAATTTTGTTCTAGGTTTTTTGTCTGAAAACAAAGAGATGTTACTTGAAAATTCTAGACTGTTTATTAAACTACACAAATTAATAATTATAGTCAAGAATGAAAAAGAGGACATATACACACATTGTTTTATTGATTATTTAATAATAATCATCAGGCCATCTTCCAACAATCCCTACCAGACGTCATATTCACTCCTTTCTTACACGTTTTTTTATTATAATTAAAACTGTAAGGAAAAGTATCATTAACCTTTAAACCACATACTCTACCCATCAAACTGAACAACTTTTAGTATCGGAGCAAACCTGTCAGAACAACAAAAAAATCTGCTGTCGCATACATTTTAGTCGAGTAGACATTGCAGTTTAGTATGGAACAGCAGATTTTTTTTCGCTTACTGGTTTGCTCCAATACTAAAAGTTGTTCAGTTTGATGGGTAGAGTGTGTGGTTTAAAGGTTAATGATAATTTTCCTTATACCTTGTCGCGTTACGAGGTACGAGGGTGAAACTTCCTTCCTATCTCGGGACGACGTTAAATAAAAAGATAGTAAAGTAGAGGTAAATGATAAAAGACTTTAATGCACGGAGAGCAAGTGGGTGAAAAGTATAAAAACAGATAAGGGGCTAAACATAACTACTACATAAAAAAACACTTGAGACGTTAAATTTTGGGTATTTTTTCGAAAGTGGGCCCTAGGCCTTAGGATCGGAGCCCCCACCGCACCGTCAGTGGGGGGTAACTTCGGCGACCGCACCCCTCCTGGGGTGAGGTAACTCGCGGCAGGACGTGATGGAGCAGCAGGGTGCCCGCAGCCGGAGACGAGCAGCTGGACAGCCGCGGCGCTGGAGGTGTTGATGCCGGGACTTGCGAGATCTTGGTTTACGCGGTACTTATTGAGACCGGGGCAGGGGCCAGGGTCTTGCTGTGACCCTGGCCAGGTCTTTATACTACGTAAGGTTCTTTTGTGGGAACCACCGCAGGACTGACCTTGGCTTTCCAAAAATTCATAAAGAAAGCTCGGTTCGAGTTTGAAATTTCATATGGAGTTCGAGATTCTTTGATTTATTTTTCATTATTTTATTTCAGTGGCCAGCCGTGTTTACGTGGCCAGCCGGGTAATTCCATCTCCTTGTCAGTCGATTTTACTTAGCAAGAAGATCGATATTTTCTTTAATGACTGGCCTTCAACAGTTTTCTCATACATTTTCAAATATTTGAATTTTCGAATGGAATTAAACAATCGACGTTTTTGACGCAGTTTCAAGGACCTCTTTAACCCGTGCGGACGTGTAGCCTCCAGTTGGCAAATGTAGATTTATAACTAGAACCTTAGTAGATAGCAGTATTCTTATAACCGCGTCGAAAGTTTTCGGGCGAGTGAAAAGTCTTCTTGTACTCCTGATGGAGTGTCCTATCATCAACGCGGCGATCAGGGAGGCTGCAGCGGACACTGCAATCCATAAATCAGGTAATTCTGCAAATCCTTTATCCGTGATTTTCCGTTTTTTCGTTCGCCGTGACATAACATAATCATTGGCAAATCTCGACGCCATTTTTGTCAATTCGTCGGGCTTCTTTAGGCAATATTCCAGATTGTGCTTGTTCGCTAATACAATAAATTACTATTATAACAATTTTCAGAAAATAAAATAAATTGCAATTATTTATAAATTACGTTGCTAGGAAACAATGTCAATTATAAATTATTCTACTCGCTATGGACATTTTAGGTTTATAATAAAATATCGTAGCTCTCTATGGACCTTTTAAGGCGGAGGCTTACAATAGTTTATTTCACAATTTTCATAAGGCGAACCCGTGCACAATAAAGATCAGGAAGCATATTCTCAAGCGATAGTAAATTATTGCACAGCACAATTATAGACTTGTCTGCCTTGTTCGCAGACTGAAGAACGAGCTCAGGTCTACTACGATCCTATGCCCGCGACAACTCGCCGTGGGATGAGCGCGCGCGTAGTAGGCGCGTCCATCCCGCGTGTCCAGCGCGTCCAGGTCTTCGCCAGTGAAAGTGC
The DNA here is from genome assembly GCA_963693445.1 of Agonopterix heracliana. Taxonomy (NCBI): domain Eukaryota; kingdom Metazoa; phylum Arthropoda; class Insecta; order Lepidoptera; family Depressariidae; genus Agonopterix; species Agonopterix heracliana. The sequence goes on from OY856319.1 coordinate 18,847,061, forward strand.
GTGTGTGTCGCATTACTGAAATACAATTACTTTATGTGTGCTCCTATTACAATAAAATAATAAACTATGAAATGCTTGTTTTATTTTTCATGCACGGGGCGCAATCTAAACTTGCTCTTCGTGCATTTAGATCTGGAATCCTAGATTCCGCTACATATTCCCGACAACCCCGGAAAAAAATTTTTTTTTTTTTATTAATATGCCTAATACTAGGATGAGAAAAAAAAATTTTTTTGGAGCTGTCCCTCTCACTCTTATACTTCTACTTGCATTCACCCTTTCATACCGACTTCTTTCATCTGTAGGGGTGGAGTTCACATCTAATGACGTCCACTCCCGAAGGAAGTTCGCAATTATGACAGATGGCTTTTTTAAGGAGTTGTCCACCGCTCCGACAGTAGGCTTATTTCAGGGAGTTGTCAACCGCTCGTGACCGAAGGCATTTTTAAACGAGTTGTCATCCGCTCGGACAGTAGGCTTATTTAAAGGAGTTGTCAACCGCTCGTGACCGAAGGCTTTTTTTTTAAACGAGTTGTCATCCGCTCGTGAAGACCCATGTTATTTACAGATGCAATGATAATACAAGAGGCGACCGACGAGAGGTCGAATAAAGATAAGGATAGGAGCACTCGGGCCATAGTAGATGCCTGAGAAGCTAATCGAGCCCACGGCTGTAGTGGCCGGGTTCAAACTCCTTACTAGAGAATGTACGTCCCGTTAAGAGGGTTTCGTAAGTGTCGCCTTAATAGAGAAAATCTAAGGCGATTTAGAGAATAATAAAATTATTAGGGAATAATGTTATATAGATTAGATAAAATAAAATTTAATGAGTAAAGTGATGTTTTAATGTAGATAGATGCTACAATTAAACTAGTGGTGATCGACTACAACTAAGATGAATATTTACATTTTAATGTCTTTAACATGCCATTTCGACCTTGTGCCGTTCTGGTCTTCGAGGACGTAGACCAGGGGCGAAATTTTCTCAATAACTTTTGTTTTAACGTATTTAGGAGCTAACTTAGAGCTAAAGTAGGTGCCGGCGTTGCTAAGAGTATAGCTTTTTCGCCAAACGGTGTCACCTATATTAAATTCTTTAAAAGTATGACGTAAATTATAACGTGCAGAGTTCTTAGCATGGGATATGTGTAGAGCTACTTGCACTTTGTCGAAGATAGGTGAGAGTAGGCCGACATTATTGGCGTAGATGTCCCGGGGCAAGAATGTTATCTCATTCAGGTCCGGTGCCTGGGTGTACTGAGATCCACAAGTGATTATTTCACGACCAAAGGTGAGAAAAGATGGTGAATAGTTCGTTACGGCGTTCACTGAGTTATTCATCGCGCATTGCACTCTTGGGAGGTAGAGGTCCCATGACCTATGATCATCTCCTACGAGGGATGATAGCGCCGTGATGATCGTTCTATTATAGCGTTCAGTAGGGTTCACCTGGGGACAGTAGTGTGGGGAGTAGAATTTAAAGGGGATCTTATATTTGTTCAGCAAGCTATCAAATTCGGCAGAACGGAATTGAGAACCGTTATCCATGATTATTGTTTGAGGGATCCCATGGACTAGAAAAACGTAGTTTTCGAGGTTAGATATTATGTTCGCCGCTGTTGCTCGTTTTAATGGAAAAATCAAGGAGTATTTGGTGAAAGTACAATTTACCACTAGTATGTACTGGTTACGACGTCTGGTTAGAGGCAATGGGCCCATCAGGTCCAAGGATATGCTCTGGAAAGGTCTTGAACAGATTTTGGGCTTTCCCATAGGTCCGTAAGGAGCATGGTTCGAATGTTTATGAGCTCGACAGGTTTCGCAGGTGGAAATGAGTTTAGCGATGTCTCTGAACATATTGTGCCAGTGGTACAGGAGTGCAATTTTCTTGTAAGTTTTGAACACACCAAGATGTGGTTCTTGCGTAGAGCCATGATTCTGTTTGATCAGTGCTTCCCTGACGTGCGGAGGAGGTACTTCCTTCCAACTGAAGTCGTCGGTTAGGGTGTCCGGTGAGTGAGAATAGCGGTAGAGTTTATTGTCCGTAATAGTGTAATTCGGGCATTGATCTGGGTTACTCTGACAGTTTTGAAAGAGTTTGTTGTAATGCTCGATTTCCGGCGTTAGCGCTGGGTCCGTAGGGTCCGTTGCTATAGGGGCTGTATCGTGTTTAAGGTTCTTCGAGCGAGAAAGCATGTCTGGTATAATGTTCTCTTTGCCCCTTTTGTGTTTTAGGACAAAGGTGAAACATGATAGACGTAGAGTCCATCGAGCTAGTCGTCCCGAAGGGTTCGAGAGATTAAGGAACCATTTCAGAGCGGCATGGTCGGTATATATTGTGAATTTCTTGCCGTTGTCGAGGTAGCATCGCCAGTGTTCCAGTGCAGTAATGACCGATAGAGTTTCTCTCTCAGTAGTTGAATAGTTCTGTTGGTTTTTATTGAGAGCTCTACTCATGTAAGCAATGACCACGTCCTTTCCATCTTGTTCTTGGGTAAGCATGGCACCGATGCCGTAGTTAGAAGCATCACAATGCACCGAGAAGGGTAGTTCAAAGTTGGGGCATGCCAGGACAGGAGTCGATACGAGACATTCCTTTAGTTCTTGGAAGGCAGCAGCGGCGTTCGGGTTCCACGCAAATTTAGGAGCGTGTTTCCCCGAGCAGGTGAGTTTGTTTAGTGGTGCAGCTATAGTGCTGAAGTTTGGTATAAATCTACGGAACCAACTGCAGGTGCCGATAAAACTTCTTACTTCTTTGCGACATGTCGGAATCGGATACTCCAGTATCGCTTGTATTTTCGAGGGATCAGCTCGTAGACCGTGTTGATCCACGACGTATCCGAGGTACTTAAGTTCCTTTCTAAAGAATTGGCTTTTCTCGAAGTTAATTGTCAAATTAGCAGACGATAACTTTTCGAAGACCTTCATTAAGAATGATATATGTTCCTCGAAAGTTTCACTTATGATAATTATATCATCGAGATAACAGAACACTTTGTTATCGAATTCAGGAGTTAGCAACATGTCCATAAGTCTCTGCTCTCGTGTCTTCTCTGAGTGAAGCTGCGGCTCATAATAAGAAATGTGTATATAAATGTGGGCAGAATAAACGTGTCATGGGGTGGAATAAACATGTAGGTGATGCTCACAGGGAGGCCAGGTTGAAATTTCAAGTGTGGCTATCACGCGGGAGACCCACAACCGGTCACGAATTTGATGAGATGTGTGAAAGCAAAAAGGTTTTTAAATCTCGACTGAAATGGTGCCAAAACAACCAAGATCAAATTAAAAGTGACATTATTGCTTCTAAGCACCATAACAAAGATTTTCGTGGTTTTTGGAAAAACACAAGCAAGATGAATGTTCGACCTGGTCTGCCGGTGAGTGTAGATGGTATCAGCAATCCAAAGGACATAGCAGACCTTTTCAGGAATCACTTCACTGTAAAATCTTCCTTAGGCGGCGCTGCGGAGGTGCTCGGTGCTGATGTGCGTGATGAGGCAGAGGTAGGCTTTAGATTTTCTGCTAAGGATGTGGCCAAAGCCATCAAGTCAATTTCTAGAGGCAAGTCACCTGGTCATGATGGGCTCAGCATCGAGCATCTTCAGTATGCTGGTCCTCATATGTGTAGGGTTTTAGCTTTGCTGTACAACTCATGTATCAGTCATTCATACCTGCCCCATGACCTTATGAAAACTATTGTGATACCCATTGTGAAGAATAAAACTGGTGATTTATCAGACAAGGGAAATTATAGACCAATATCCCTAGCAACTGTAATCGCTAAGGTGCTGGATAGGCTGCTTGAGATACAACTAAATAAATATCTTACATTGCACGACAATCAGTTTGGTTTTCGACCAGGGTTGTCTACAGAAAGTGCAATTTTGGGTCTCAAGCAGACTATCAGGTACTATACCGATCGTAGTACACCAGTTTATGCCTGTTTCCTCGATTTGTCTAAGGCTTTTGACTTGGTTTCCTACGATATACTGTGGAAGAAACTTAAGGCTATAAATTTGCCGTGTGAGTTTATAAATATCTTCAAGTATTGGTATGGAAATCAAGTCAATAGTGTAAGGTGGGCAGGAACTATGTCGGAGCCCTACAGGCTACAATGCGGGGTGCGGCAAGGTGGTTTAACCTCTCCCGCGCTATTTAACTTGTATATGAACGCATTGATTGTCGCGCTCAGCGGTCAGCATGTCGGTTGTCATGTGGACGGAGTCTGTGTCAACAATCTAAGCTACGCGGACGACATGGTGCTGCTGAGCGCGTCAATCTGCGGTCTCAGAACGTTGCTAAGTACGTGTGAGTCATATGCTAGCGAGCACGGCTTAGTATACAATGTTAAGAAAAGTCAGTATATGGTCTTTGGGGCCGGAACCAGGTCTCGTCATCATGTCCCGCCTATTAGGTTGAACGGTATACCCCTTGAAAGGGTACAACAATTTAAATATCTCGGTCACCTCGTTTCAGCCGACCTCAAGGACAATGCTGACTTGGAAAGGGAACGAAGGGCTTTATCGGTGAGAGCGAATATGATCGCCCGCAGGTTTGCAAGATGTACGTCAGAAGTTAAAAAAACTCTTTTTAGAGCCTTCTGTACATCATTTTATACGTGCAGTCTGTGGGCGACATATTCAAAGAAATCGTATGGAGCCCTTCGTATCCAGTATAACAACGCGTTCAGGGTGCTGATGGGGCTGCCCCGGTACTGCAGCGCCTCGGGAATGTTCGCGGTGGCGCACGTCGACTGTTTTTACACGACCATGCGCAAGCGCGCCGCCTCCCTGGTGCGCAGGGTGCGGGCCAGCCCCAACAGCATCCTTAGCATGATAGCGGACAGACTGGACTGTCCCTACATAACGCACTGTAACAACCTTCATGTAAATACTAACACCTAGGTTTAAGATATTGTTACTAACACGCTATGAGTCCCATGTTGCTCGAAATAAATTATTTTTATTTATTTTATTTATCTGCTGTGTAGCGGGCGCGTTGGTGAGCCCGAACGGCATTACCACGAATCTGTACATTCCTCTGCCGGGTACGTAGAAAGCTGTCTTGTCTCTGTCTTCTTCATTGAGGGGAATTTCCCAGAAAGCCTTTGCTATGTCTATACTAGACAGATATTTAGCGTTCTTCAGGTTATCAATAATTTCGTTTATGAAAGGTAAGCTGTAGGCGTCTCGACGAGTGACGGAGTTCAGTTTCCTACTGTCGACGCAGAAGCGCCACTCACCGTTCTTTTTAGGAGTTATTAGCACCGGCGATAGCCAAGGGCTTTCGCATTTCTCAATTACTTTCCATTCAAGCATTTTGTCGACTTCAACGGTAAGTGCTTTTTGTTTTTCCGGAGATAATCTGTAGCATCGTTGCTTTATAGGTGGGGTGCTACCGGTGTCGATCTTGTGACAAATTAGGTGTGTACGGCCAAGCACGCCTCGTTCTTCAAAGGAAATGCTCTTGAAGCGTAGTATTAGGTCGTCTGCAATAGCTTTTTGAGAGTCTGAGAGGTTCTCGTAGGGAAGGACTCTTTTATCTGCGTCAGTGCTCAGCGAAGTGCATTTGGGTGTTGTGTTAAATGCTGAGTTGAGAAGTCGTGGTATTAAGTTGAATTTCTTCCAAAAATCAACGCCTAGAATAAGAGAAGGCGTTATATTTGGAAAAACATAAGTTTTTATTAAATGTGTCTCATTATTAAATTTAATGGGTAGATTAAAATAACCGATAGAGTGCAGTTTACAGCTACTTGCGGTAGAGACTGTTGTTTGTTCCGACTTGAATAACTTAAAGCCCAATTTTAATATATCTAGGTGAGCATTGTTACCTAAAATTGTTATAGAACTTCCACTATCGAGAAGTCCTGTGAAAATAATATCATTAATACTTATGTCAATGAATGGACGAATATGGTCCTTATCAGAGTCATATTGAATAGGTGACGTTCTATAACATTTGAAAAAGTTACCGATTGATTCTAGCCAAGACTCCCAGTCTTTGCGGTTAAATTTAAAGTTGTTATTCAAGTCTGGTTCTAGTTTTTTGGACTTGGGTTACATTTGGGACAATTCGATAATTTAACGTCTTTCATGCCACATCTGAAACATAGTAAGACTTTAGGCTGAGTACAGTTAAATAAAGAGTGGCCGTTAACGCGGCAACGAGGGCAATAAGGACTGCGTTGGTATGTAATCGAGTTGTTTGTGTAAGTGTAGTTACGGGGTCTGAAATTGTTATTCTGTGGTTTTTGATGTGGTGAGTTGGGAGGGTTAGAGCTCGTGGATGGCTTCGGAGAATGGGTGGGTTTGTACTGAAACTCCGCTGTAAGGTTTTCTCCCGTTGACGGTTCTTTGAAGCAACGGTCTCTGTCTATGAACCTCTCATAGTTTTGACAAGTTTCAATCAGCGAGTCTATGGTGCTAATGTCTTTTAGGGCCACGAAGACCGAATAGCGGGGGCGGATGTTCCTTAGCAGGATTCCCAGTTGTTCTGCTTCTGGAAGTTTTTGGTTTAGTCTTGCGAACATTCCGTTCATAATTGAGATATAGACGATAATATTCTCTTCCTTTCCTTGGGTACGATTCCTTATTTCTGTTAGTAGCTTGTAGTCATAGTCGTAACTACCAAAATCTTTAATAAGTGCTAGTCGGAGATTTTCCCATGTTAGTAGCGCATTTCGGGCCTTTTGGAATCGGAACCAATGAAGTGCATCGTCGACAAACATTTCAAATGCCTGGTGCATTATTTTGTTGATATCTAGGTTACGTGAGATGCAGAATTCTTCTATTCTTTGGATGAAAGCCTTTGGACATGTCTTTCCGTTGTAAGCGAATTTCTTGAGTTCATTGATCGATCTGTCTTGTACGACTTGATATTTCACCAGTGCCTGCGAAGGAGGTTGGTTATCGAGTGCATTAAGTTGCAGCAGATTGTTAGGATCGACAGCGTCATAATCATGAGGACGAGGGTCAGAGAGGCAGAGCTCGTGAGGTGGTGGAGATTTGGGCACATCAGGAGTTCTGATAGGGTTGAGTTGAAGATTAGACAAGTCCAGTGGTGGGATGAAAGAAGGGCTATGCTGAAAAAAAGGTTCGGTAGAATGAGGAGTTGCTGGGATGTTGATGTTGCTCTGTTCAGGAGGACAGTCCATTACTGCAGGAAGGAATGTTAGCGCTTCTACTCTACGTTCTAATTCGCAGTGTTTCGCCAAAATTACCAGTAGTTTATCCTTTAACAGTGGCGCAAGATCAATGTCTATGCGATCTAGTCTGTTGGAAATGTGATTAATGAATGCTTCAATTTTTTTAATGTACTTTGTTTCTCCTTGTTCCATTTGTTCGATTTTATTTTCAACGTAGCCCATGGTCATCGTCACCTGGTCTAAGTCCTCATCGACCGGGATGGGCGAGTCGATAATTTCATGTGCTGGTGCACCTGCAAGCAGCTTCTTCAATTGTTTCTTTAAACGAATCACAGTATCAGCTGGTTCCTCTAGGCGGATCCTTACCTCGTATTCAAGTTCATTCTTGTTAAGAAGGTCGTAGTTAATTGGTCTCGACATTGTAAAGTTAATGGCGATTAAATGCTAGTGAAAAATGAGTAATGAGTAATAAGTTAGTAGTATTAAATTAGGTAATTAGTAATAAGTAATAAGTTTAACTAAATGAGTTGACTAGAGAACTAGTGATTGTTAAGTTAAATGAATAACGCAATAATAATAGTAACCTTCGTAGGTCAAGTGAATAAAAATTAATTGTTAAATAAAATTGCAAATTCGTTAGTTAAAAATTCCAAATTAATAAGCTACATAAATAGTAGGTAAGAAAAGGGTAGCTCTAGTATGTTTATGAAAGTGGACATTTCGATACGTGGACCTTTCGATACGTGGACCTTTCGACACGTGGACCTTTTGCGAATCGTTACTAAAGTGGACCTTTTGGGAATTAGATGATTGATGGGTTAAGTTATCAATCTATATGGACGGTCACCGGGTTAAGTGATTATCAAGGGGAGTACATATGATCTTCGCGAGCGGAGATCGAGATAAATGATTGTGAAATATGTACATATAGGATGAACATGAAGTACCTAATCAAATTAAAGCCAGGAATTACCGTATTACGCTCGTGTGAGGTTGCTTTAGAATTTTGGAAAATGGAAAGGTGAGAGGGTGGGTGATGATAAGATGTGAGCAAGAGGGCTGGGTTCGAAAGAAATAAAAGTTGGGCGCCAAACTGTCGCGTTACGAGGTACGAGGGTGAAACTTCCTTCCTATCTCGGGACGACGTTAAATAAAAAGATAGTAAAGTAGAGGTAAATGATAAAAGACTTTAATGCACGGAGAGCAAGTGGGTGAAAAGTATAAAAACAGATAAGGGGCTAAACATAACTACTACATAAAAAAACACTCGAGACGTTAAATTTTGGGTATTTTTTCGAAAGTGGGCCCTAGGCCTTAGGATCGGAGCCCCCACCGCACCGTCAGTGGGGGGTAACTTCGGCGACCGCACCCCTCCTGGGGTGAGGTAACTCGCGGCAGGACGTGATGGAGCAGCAGGGTGCCCGCAGCCGGAGACGAGCAGCTGGACAGCCGCGGCGCTGGAGGTGTTGATGCCGGGACTTGCGAGATCTTGGTTTACGCGGTACTTATTGAGACCGGGGCAGGGGCCAGGGTCTTGCTGTGACCCTGGCCAGGTCTTTATACTACGTAAGGTTCTTTTGTGGGAACCACCGCAGGACTGACCTTGGCTTTCCAAAAATTCATAAAGAAAGCTCGGTTCGAGTTTGAAATTTCATATGGAGTTCGAGATTCTTTGATTTATTTTTCATTATTTTATTTCAGTGGCCAGCCGTGTTTACGTGGCCAGCCGGGTAATTCCATCTCCTTGTCAGTCGATTTTACTTAGCAAGAAGATCGATATTTTCTTTAATGACTGGCCTTCAACAGTTTTCTCATACATTTTCAAATATTTGAATTTTCGAATGGAATTAAACAATCGACGTTTTTGACGCAGTTTCAAGGACCTCTTTAACCCGTGCGGACGTGTAGCCTCCAGTTGGCAAATGTAGATTTATAACTAGAACCTTAGTAGATAGCAGTATTCTTATAACCGCGTCGAAAGTTTTCGGGCGAGTGAAAAGTCTTCTTGTACTCCTGATGGAGTGTCCTATCATCAACGCGGCGATCAGGGAGGCTGCAGCGGACACTGCAATCCATAAATCAGGTAATTCTGCAAATCCTTTATCCGTGATTTTCCGTTTTTTCGTTCGCCGTGACATAACATAATCATTGGCAAATCTCGACGCCATTTTTGTCAATTCGTCGGGCTTCTTTAGGCAATATTCCAGATTGTGCTTGTTCGCTAATACAATAAATTACTATTATAACAATTTTCAGAAAATAAAATAAATTGCAATTATTTATAAATTACGTTGCTAGGAAACAATGTCAATTATAAATTATTCTACTCGCTATGGACATTTTAGGTTTATAATAAAATATCGTAGCTCTCTATGGACCTTTTAAGGCGGAGGCTTACAATAGTTTATTTCACAATTTTCATAAGGCGAACCCGTGCACAATAAAGATCAGGAAGCATATTCTCAAGCGATAGTAAATTATTGCACAGCACAATTATAGACTTGTCTGCCTTGTTCGCAGACTGAAGAACGAGCTCAGGTCTACTACGATCCTATGCCCGCGACAACTCGCCGTGGGATGAGCGCGCGCGTAGTAGGCGCGTCCATCCCGCGTGTCCAGCGCGTCCAGGTCTTCGCCAGTGAAAGTGCGTGTGTGTCGCATTACTGAAATACAATTACTTTATGTGTGCTCCTATTACAATAAAATAATAAACTATGAAATGCTTGTTTTATTTTTCATGCACGGGGCGCAATCTAAACTTGCTCTTCGTGCATTTAGATCTGGAATCCTAGATTCCGCTACAACCTAGTATCACATACCTTTTTTTTTCATTAATGCAATAAAAAATCCAATTTTCCGTGAATCACCTCGTATAATTCCAGTGGCGATCACGAAAAGTATAAATATTAGTATTCAAATGCCACCACTTCGGTACTATCAAGGGCACGCTTGATTCCGGTTACAAATATACGAAGTGTTGCTAAGATTACCCGCACGCAACCAGGGACCTTTTCCACTAATCTTTCTTAGGGTGTACACGAATTTGTATATCTTTCGAACCTCGTTCATTTCTGTAAAAACCAAAAAAAGGCATATCTTTTTATTTAGGTATTATCTGTGTTTAAAAACTGTATTTGTCTGTGATTCCACGACAAGCAAAAATTTAAATTTTTTCTTTTTTTACTTACAGACTTACAGGGTGAAATTCAAAACATTCGAACTTTAGGGGTTGTTCTGGTCAAATAAAATTGTCGGTCCGTTTGTATAAAATGTTTTTTTTTATTATTGATGGGTTTGCTCTTGACCTCTTATCTAGTCCTCAGAACAAAGATGGGGTCGAAGATGTAGCGAGCTTACCCAGAAGTGCACTGGCACTCCTGCACACTGACGGAACGCAGCAAGCTGCTTGGCGCCAGACTCCGGCTCTTGCCCCTTGCGGAGGCTACCACACCGCTGTGGGGGATCGTTCATCCGCCACCATAAACTTGGTAGCTTGTGATGCCGTTTCCCGGGGTGGACCGCTAGGAGGTAGATCCCCAATCACCCCAAATAATAATATTTTAACTAACCTCAAATACATTTTTAATCACGCATTAATCATCTCAGGATCGATCTATTAAATTACTTGTACCTGTACTTTTACGTTTTAAAAGATAGTTTGTACTTGTAGCAAAGTTTCTGATCACCCTGAAAGGCTTGTGAGTTTATGTATGTAAGTATGTATGTATGTATTAATAGTGAAATAGTATAGCACCCTCGGTAACACTAACAGTTGACCTAAATTGAATTGCTGAAGAATAGAAAGTATTTCAGCAGTTTTCAGACTAAAACAATTTCAGACCGTTTTTCAATTTGTTACTAGTTTTAAAGTAAAATGAGTTTGATTTATCGGAGTTTGACCTTTGAAGCCAGTTTTAACTTTTACATATAACTCACGACCATAAACCCTATCGTTGTTGTCAGAAACCCTGCTATAGCTACGATCTATCTTCCTAAGCCTGGTTTGCACCAACAATTATTTAGGCTTAAACGTATTTAGTGAACGCTCTGTCTCTCACACTGTTCATACTGATGACAGTGACAGCAGCATATTTAAGCATGTTTAAGCTTATAAGAGCGCAAGTGGCGCGTTGCATAAAGGTATGGACAGTTGGACACTCAATCATGAAGGTATTTAATAATTACTACGTAAGTCCGGGTTTAAGCCCGGACTATTATTGTTGCGAAACCGAATCCGCCGGACGACATGCCATTATGAGTTTTTATAACTTATGTACCTACGTAATACCGACTGCTCTCAAACGGTGAAGGAAAACATCGTGAGGAAACCTGTAAGTGTAAGCTCAAGAAATTTTAATGCACTGACTCGTACACTTTTACTTACATGCGTGAAGTCCACCAATCCGCATTTGGCATGCGTGGTGGACTAACGCCCGTACACCCTGCCTGACGCTATCATCAGGGCACAAGCCTACTCCAGTGCCCTGCAGTGGGACGCATATAGGCTGATGATGATGATGAAGGCCTAGACTGATCATCATGAGTCATGATCATGACTAATTAACATATCAGGTTTATAGCTCAGCGAGGCAGATCATTTGTTTATCAAATAACAAGTTCCTAGTAAAAAATCTAGTTTCTTTTCGCTTTCAACGTCATTTTGCTAAACAAAGTTATAAGGTTTAGTGTCAGTGACGTCAGATATCTAATTACGGAAATCCGTTTCTATTTCTAGAACGGTAAAGTAGCTTTATTAACTTATGGCTTTATGCCCTTATTAAGGTAGTGTTTTTTGCTATTAATTCGTAATTACTGTAAGGTTTCAAGATTATTGAGCGGTGTAATTTTTAGTAGGCTTTTTGTATGGTTACTACGCTTTAACTGCGAGATGACCTGAGGTTTTATGGTTTTAATTAGTTCTTTCTTTGTTATGCTGATGGCTTTTTAAGGAGATGATCAGACCATCAAATTAAAAATGGGACTATAGGTAGTTCGAAGTAAAACTGAAAACCCATTCGAACCAAATGTATGGGACAGCTGATATTTTTTTAGCGATTTTAATGTTAGTTCCATAGAGAAAGTTCCTAATGGGGTAGGCAGTAACAGTAGATTTTCATTAGTACTCAGTGGACATGGACAGTGTTTGTGGACATTGTTACTATAAGTCCACAATAATTCTATTTTCGTCCGATATGGACATTAAGAATCGACAAGCTGTCATTATCCAGTTCGTGACAGTGACGCACGGGAGTGTGACGTCACCGGTCGCGTGCCGAAACGGGAAACAGATCCACCACTGTTGTTACTATACCTTACCTACTACACAACCAGTCGTATTCCGACCTTCTAACGCAACGCACGCACGAACGAATTAAATTAACATTTAATTCTCGTTCGAAAATAATTGTATTTTAATGTTTATTAAGATTTCTCGAGTGTATACTTTTTGGTGTCCGCCAGTGTAATTAATAGGTGTGATATAACAAGTGATGTTGAGACTGGATCGTTTTTGATGTTGTTCGCGAGGAGGACGTGATGTGTGGGTGTGACGATGGGCATTATAATAGGGACTTGTGTGCCTGATGCCGAACCCGATGCCGCTGCGTACGGAGCTCAGCTGAGGAGACCACCCAGGAGGATACTCTATGGTAAATGTACATACATACACACATACATGTATCTGTACACTACGTGGCAAACATCTTGACCAATGGGGAGGGGTGTGCGTAGTAGCGCTTTCGCCTACAAATTTTGTTCTGCGCAGTCAAGGTTTTTGCCAAGTTGTTTGCCGACTAATATACTTAGCTTATTTTGTTTAATATACTTAGCAACAACTGGTCTTAGAAAGTAGTTTGTAGTTTTATGTCCCATGTCTCTGACTGACTACCCCGGAAGGGATGTTTGTAATTTGTATGTGTAATATACTCTCACCTCTATGCCTCATTGAGGTAGGCGGATACAATCGATTGCTGCGTTACGAATCTCACTTATTTTCACTTTTCAATATCTACAATATGTCGCTTTATACATGGTCGTCTCAGTAGAGCCACTACGCACGACAAAGCGAATAAACAAGAAAATGTTAAAAATTGCATGAACAATATAGTAAAACTGATACTTGATTAAAAATTTAGATTCCGTCACATCTCAATTTTTCTAACAAGTATGCCACCTCCGTCAAAACGAGCAAACTTTCGACTGGTCTATTATATTTTTCTGTTACACGACCATATTCCTAGGGTACAGACTCTAGAGACAAACTTAGTCATTAATCGTGCAGTTGTAGCTAGGGTTCACTTTCAGCATAGGTATTTAGGTAAATGTCCAGAATTATTACAATTTTAAGACATTTACTTAAGGTTTTTTAATGTATACTTTTCGGTGTCCTCCAGTGTAAGTAACCCGGTCTTGACCTAGTATTGAAAGTATAGTAAAAGTTAAATGACAACGGACCTAATTTATTTTTATTGCATTTTTCATATTCGTGCACTTAAACTTTGTAAGTAATTTATGAAACTAATTTGGAGTTAAAATATTAAACGTTCGCCTTGGAGGCTAGCGAAGGTTTCACGACAAATTATAGTAGTAATTGCATTTGGTCTGGAATTCTAGGTCAACCTGTATAGAAAACGTATTGCATTTTGCAGTTAGTTCCATGAGATAAAAACGTTAATCTTTAAAGCCTATACCTATACTCCACTAGTTTTTAATTACTAACATAACTTTAAGGGTGTGGATACAACGTCGAAAAACGGGAAAATTTTTGGACCTTCCATACAAAAGTGCGGATAGGCCGATCGATTTTCTATGGGAGGTCCAAAAAAATTATTGTTTTCGACCCATGTTCCTTAGGGAAAGCTGTTTAGAATCATGGTCTGAATACACCCTTAATTAAGGGTGTAAGTTATGTCAGTAATTAAAAATTATTGATATACAAATAATATTATAAGGACTGTAAAGAAAACGTTTTTACTGCCCTAAAAATATAAACCTAACAGACATCGTATAGTTTTTGTCTCATTTGATTCAGTGCACAAAACACGAACGAAACAAATTGTGGTAAAAGATGTCAAAAAAGATGCAAACTTCTCTTTAAATACACTTATACAGGGTAGAAAATTAAGTGCATTACAAATCGAACAGGACATTAAACTGGACAACTTTCACCATAGAATCAACGTCGAAATGGCTAAAAAAAATTTGCTTTTCCATACAAAATGTCCATAGTTACTCGACCAACATGTATGAAAAACCAGATTTTTTTTTGTGATTTCAAAGTTGATCCTGTAGTAAAAGTTTAATTTAGTTACGTATACTGTTGTTCAGTTCGATAGTCTGAAGTACCACATAATGTAACGCATTTAAGTTTACACCCTGTATACGAAGTGTAAGGGTTGAACTACACCAGGCAGCACAGCATCGCATTTTTCCGTCGCTCCATCCTTTTCTATCACTCAGGAACGTCATTTGCTAGACCATATAAGATAGACGGAACGCGATCGAACGCGGCGTGCTGTTCCGTTCCGTCTATCTGATATGCTCTAGCAAATGACGTTCCTGAGTGACAGAAAAGGATGGAGCGACGGAAAAGTGCGATCGCGTGCGGCCATGTGTAGTACAACCCTTACGCATTTAATTTTACACCCTGTATAATACCCAAAACACTAAACCATCACCCGATCTCTTTCACCAATTCCTTAGGAACTCCAACATAAACATATGAAAACTCTGTCGCGTCTTGAGGATGGAGGAGGAGGATGAGGATGGAGCGACGGAAAAATGCGATGCTGTGGTGTAGTTCAACCCTTAGACTATTCCAAGCATGCTACCTATAAGTATAATAACTAATAAGTGAAATCAATATTGATGCATGGCATATGATATGACTGTCAGTTCAACAGCTGTCATGCGATCACTTGTTGATTCTATACGGAAGAAACCTCGTATAGATTGTACGGTCAACAACGAAAAGATGTATGTATACACGACGTGGAACAAAAACGTATACCTGTATTCGTTCAAAATTGGTTCAGTAGTTTTTGCGTGCGTGATTCTCGAACAAACAGACAACAAATCGAAAGATTTGGAATAAGGGACACCTGAAAACCATATCTTAATATCTTTAATGTACAGACACACTTCTGTTACAGTTTTATAATAGGTAGTTAAAATGTTTCTCATTGTTACCTTACCACCTTGTATATCTCGGGAATAAGCGTGACATAATATTACAATAACCCATTTATTGTCACTGTACACGTACGTAGGTACCTATTTTTTATTATCACGTTAACAATGGCAATAAGTTTATCGGAGGTTATCGTGGCTATAACCTGTCCTTACTTATTTTCCTTATAATTAAAATTATACTTATCAACCATAGTAACAACATATTTAATTTCATTTATTAATTCGAAATTATAATAATTTATTTGTTGGATTGTTGAAGGTTTTAATGATGCAATTCGGCTAACTTATCCTGCCCGATATACAGGGTGTGGACGTGCGTTACTTAAAGGGGTGCTTCAGACCATCAAACTGAACAACTTTCACTACGAAGCCAATATTAAAATTGCGGGAAAATATCTGCTCTTCCATAGAAAACGTCAACGGCTACTCTACTCTAATTTAAAAAATAGCAGATTTTTTTTCGATTTCAATGTTGGTCTCTGGTATGTAAGGGTTGAACTACACATGGCCGCTCTAGCAAATGACGTTCCTGAGTGACAGAAAAGGATGGAGCGACGGAAAAGTGCGATCGCGTGCGGCCATGTGTAGTTCAACCCTTACGCATTTAATTTTACACCCTGTATAATACGCAAAACACCAAACCATCACCCGATCTCTTTCACCAATTCCTTAGGAACTCCAACATAAACATATGAAAAGTCTGTCGCTTCTTGATTCGACTGCCTATTGCTCTTCGTACTCCATTGCCTAGTATCCGACCCCGGCGTCTGTTGTCCGCCAGGCAGACACGGCATTGGACATAAAGGTATGCAAGGGCTACATGTTGAATGTTGCCCAGTGTTTTGTTGTGGGGTATATTGAGTTTGTGGTGTAGGCCATTTTCTCTTTATGCACGCCGGGTATGGTGGGCAGGTGCTGGATGTTAGAATGGGTGCAGGCCAAGTTAATTTGGAGGGCATCTGGAGGTTTGTCAATTGAGTGTAAGGTTGTTCGCCTGAAGAGTCGCAGAATGGCGGAGTTGGACATCCGGGTTGGAACTCTGGGGGCAATCAATTGTAGGATAATTCAAGGAGTTATATTAGATGTCTAGAGTAGTAGATTCTTGTTGGCAAAAGTTGTTTGTTCTTGAAAAGCACGGTTTAAGGATTTAAGGCACGTTATGTAGTAATTGCTAGTAGAACCGATGGCCGATGGAGCCGAAAAGCCGAAAATGATGATGAGATGATGAATGAAGTAATTATTATTTATTTATTTATTGCTGACCAAAGAAAGGATTGTCTTAAACCTTTTGCTGAAGAAAAAAGAACTAAGACTCGTTCAACTCATCTTCAGCGCTAACTTGCTGTGTGTTTTGCAACATGAGGAGAAGTATCTTTTGTACAAGCCTGACCATTGGCACAGAATAGCTCCCAGAAAGACAGCTTCATACAAACTGGCGAAACATGCGCACGCCTGTGAGACGCGTACTTAGGGGACATCCAACCAGCAGCTTCATACAAGCGCAACGATGTTTCTACCTCACGTTCACGTATTGCCGCACGCTGCGCAGTAGGGGTGTACCGGCCGCCACGAGCTTGTATGAAGCTGTTCTTCTGGTTAGATATCTATTCGGTGGAACGGGCGATCTCGCGCGATGTCAGTCGAATGCCAGTACTATCTATTCATTTTGTTGCCGTACGTGCGTGTCTGTGTGCGTGCTCCTGTTTCGCTCATTTTTATCAAGCTGAACCTATTTTGTGCCATTGATGTGTGCCAAGTAAGATGTCTAGTCTAGCCAGAGGGTATTGATCTTTATAGACTTGAAACTGGTATTGTATCCATAACGGTCGTCAAAGCTGATTTGTTCCTAAAAATGTAGTATTCCGGTGAACGTATTTATGTGAAGTATTCTTAGCACAACCGGTTTGGCGACTAGCCATAGTACTTCGAGATACTGAACTGTTTTTGTTTCCGGGATCAATTCTCGTCTGTTTGCCTACTGAGGCTAAAAATGTATTTAGAGTCGGAAAACAGTTTCGAAGACATCTTGGAGGTTATCTAAAGGACAGGGCTATGCTTAAGATCTTTAAACGACGCTGCAAAGAACAGAAGACTGAAAATTTGCCAAAACAGTCGACCCCTCTAACAATTTACTCAAACAATAATGTTGTTACCGTTTTGTTGATTCTGATAGTCATTATGGATCTCCATTGGCGCATTCTCAACACCCTCGTTACGCATCCGACTCCTTTTCCTGCATTCCCGACACATGGAGCAATATACATCTAGAATCTCTGGATGGTGGTTGGTGTTCTCTCTGCAATTCTTGCAAGCTTTCCAGCAGTTTACCACTGCTGTAGTCCAAGGAAGTACCACCATTAATGTTAGGAGAATTGGTATCATCTGGCATCTAAACTTCATCTTCTTTAAGAGCTACGCTCTTGTCAACAAGGTGACTTTTCAATCCCAAATTATATGGTCCTCTGAAACTAATAGTTTCCTGTACCCTTCTGGCGTTCAAAATGGTTTTCTCTGGTATTTCTTGGGCCTAATTTCTTTAGAGGCACATTTTCTATGGATATCCCCTAAACATTATTATTAAAAGGATAACTATCTCATGCGCTGACATCGACTGACATTTTCACTATTTTAATCTGGAAACGATAGACATAGAGATGAAGCTTGATTAAATTATTATTTTTCTGTGTTTATGATTTGTGTAGTCGTTTAGTATTTAAGTAAGTATCGATGTGTAAGACAGATGTCGTGAAGTACCAGTATCGAGACAAACCTAATAAGTTTAACGATGCTAGCCAGTATTCTAAAATGTTGTAATTATTTTTGAGAAGAGAAATATATAAAAAAAAAATCTATGAAATGATCAAGATGAAGTGATACATTTTCAGTTGTATTTGGATAATTATCTTCTATCGTTTCAGTTAGACAGTGGCAGATAATGTTTTAAACTGATTTCATGTTCGTTTTTCGGAACAAATCAAAATCGTTTTTTGTATCGTGTTGCTGCTGCTGGTCTTCCTGCTGCTGGAAGCTGTTGGTCTTCCAAAGAAAATAAAATAAAATAAAATAAAAATAAAACAAATCTGTACATAAGCTCACAAGCAATTTCCCTTTCGGGTTGGCCAGAATTTTTTTCTTTATCTTTTTAGTGTGCAGTTGCAGCAAGGCTAACTTGATACGCAGTGCATGTTATAAATTAACTTTTATTATGGTTTGCTCATTTAGACGTCACAACGAGTATAAGATAACCTTAGTTGACGGATCTGTAGGTTGGACCATACGGCCGAGCAAAGAAAGGAGGCTTGTATAGCTATCCAGAGCGGTACTGAATTAGGACGTAGCTGTCAAATCGGTGTACAGATTGATTTATTGTTATTTTTTTTAATATGAAACTGTGATCAGGGAATGAAGTAAAAACTAAATGTTACTCCAATTAAGATCTTAAATTGCATCAAGTGCATAGTGAAAATTTATTTGGTAGTGAAATTATTTAACGCATTTAAATATAGAAGTAATTATTTTGCATATAAATTAAAACTGATATTTCTGTTACATGTGAAAGACGTAAAGATAAACTTTTAAAGTACGTACCTGAATGTGGTCTAAAGACCCAAGTTCCCAACAACTTTAAGTCTTTTGTTACCTAAACAGTAATTAGGGAAGTTTTAATTAATCCCGCTGCTTTAAAGTTAACCGCTCTTTTAGATAAAATAACAATTTTTATTTAAATTCTGAAAGCGTTACTGTTAAGTGAAACATGTTAAGTGAAAACAGAATGGTTATTGGTTCAAAACTGTATTATTTTTGTACAGTCACCGTCGGTCTTGTGCGCAGTTCATTCATAGATTTTCAAACCATCAACTGAACACATTTTGTTTGTCTGTAGCATACCCTAAAATATATAACATATTTAAGTTGAAAACGATCCCCATTGTATGGGAAAATAGAGGCGAAGAGAGGCAGAGGAAGTCCTACAGATGAAGGAAAAGGTTGATGTCTTGTCGTATCAAGAACTACACTAGCGGAAAAGAGAGAGGATTGATGAATACTCCACCGACAGGAGCGTAGCTCTTTAATAATTATGATGATTTAGTAGAGGTGGAGTCTTGCAATTGCAACTATCTGGTAATTGCAACTATTAAATTGCAGTTGTAAGAATCACGAGTTATGCAAATACATTGCGTATCTATCTATCATACGCAGAAAGAAAATAGTAGAACCAGGCAAATAATAAAATATTTGATGGCGACTGTATCCAAATGTTATTTTATTTGCTAGGTATATAACTTCATGG
Organism: Agonopterix heracliana; assembly: GCA_963693445.1. Classification (NCBI taxonomy): domain Eukaryota; kingdom Metazoa; phylum Arthropoda; class Insecta; order Lepidoptera; family Depressariidae; genus Agonopterix; species Agonopterix heracliana. The sequence continues at coordinate 18,866,689 of OY856319.1, forward strand.
TTATAACTACTGTTATGTGAAGATTTGTTGGTATATATTGCTCAACAACACGCTCGTACGGTTTTCAAACAATTCGCATGTAACTATAATAACATAGGCAACTATTACCGTCTGTAATTATTCTGTATATTAAATAAGTGAATAATTGTCTTACTAGAAGTGTTGCTAAGCCCTCTTGTATGAGTGTTAAGGAACTTATGTAGTACGATTTCTAACACCGAACTGGTTTTTCAATGAAGGAAAAAATCGTGATTTACAGCGAAAAAGAATAGTTCCACAGAAAACATAGTTATGGCTACTCGAACAAAATATAGGAAGGGTTCTTATAAGTATGCTAACGTTTTTTAAGGGATGATCAGACCATCAAACTGAACAACTTTCTCTATGAGACTAACGGCGAAGTTACGAAAAAAATCGGCTGTTCAAAAACTGGACCCTAGTGTATGGGACAGTCAATTAATTTTTTTTAAACGTTTGACGTTGTTGTAGAGAAAGTTGTTCAGTTCGATGGTCGGATCATCCCCTTACAAAACTGTTAGTATATTAAGTTGGACCCTGTATATGGAATAGCTGATTTTTTATCACCATTTCAATTTATTTGTGCCAATGTGAAGGTTCTTAGTATGATGAACCTAGTTGAAAATTAAAGCAATTTCAGTTTACGTCCTGTGTTTGGAACCATTTAATTGTACTTTCAGCTTATTTAAACGCTTGGACCTTTCCGAAAGGTAAATAATGTAATTAGAAACATTATAATGTAGACAAAAGGAAAGAATTAGCCGCGCTAAATACTTACCCTCTCGAAAGTTTAATTGAATTTTTTGTGTTTCCCAAAGGGCCGACAAAAACGGTTGGATAAATTAATTTTCAGTACGATTAGAACTACGCGATCTGCGGTCAGGCCGACTCGTACCAATGAGTTTTTCTGAATTTATGTACGATTTGTAACACCACTGGCTTTTCGGTGAAGGAAAACATCGTGAAGAAACCTGCATGCTTCAATTTCGAGGCATGTATTGTACCCACTGTCCATTATAAGTGGCGAAGGGCTCACCCCCCGTCACACTGGACAGACTTACGGTACTAATAGTGAAACGTGGATATTCTGAGGTTTCAGACTATCTCTAGCAGATTCCATTAAGAGGTTTGATAAAATGTCTTGTTTAAACTAGATATTGGCAAAATCATCAAAACTAAGATGGCGCCACAGTTTTATGATTACAATGGAATATAATTATAGGTTTGTTTATTATATTTATGAGGTGCTTGTGGTATAATGCTTTCGTAATTGTTTATAGCGATAACAAAAGCAACATCGGCGGCCGTAGCATGATTCGCGTGATAAGGCAATATCACGCCTTTAATCTCGTTCGTTCGCGCGTGAATAGAAAGAGAGCCAAGGTGCAATAGCGCTAATCATGGAGCCATACTAAGGCCGCAGGGGCGATGATCGTTTTCCTGATATTTCATCTTAAAATGGCGACAAGCTTGAAAACAATGCGAACGCTTAGCCGTCTATACTTCCTTTATATGGCAGTATTTTATTTCTTAAACCAAAGTGAGAAGCTTACAAAAGCGGTCTTATTAGCCTCTGACAACCTGCACCAGTGACCATGGCCAATTTTCTTCCCTTCTTTTACGCAAGGAGCCATCTATCCTACACTCGTGTATGAACATCGAATGGACTCTGACCGCAAACCGCGTTGTTTTAATAAAACCTTTGAAGTCTAGAACAATGAGATGTTTAGGCTGAAATTACATTTTAGTATATGTAGGTTTTTTAGCCGTTGTTTTGCCAGATGCTCATTGCTCTTCATTGTCATACGACTAACTTATTTATTCAGAAAACATTATCATTCTTCCTTCTTGTCAGTACCATGTACTCCATGGAGTGCTATTTTTGAAACTCAGTAGTACCTATGCATCTTTCTACTGCTGATTTGACATTTAAAAATCGCACTCCTGTAGTATGATTTTTGAAACTCAAATCAGCAGTAGAAAGATGCATATTGTAACACAGCCTAAGAGTCTATGGCAGGAAGCGAGGTTAGAAGATTTAAAAAATAAAAAGATTGTCTTTGATCTGCACTGAACTATGGTGGTTGTTTCTTTCTGTCTTCCCGATCCTTAATTAAATATAATTATAAAAGGCCGTCTACGCCCAGTCAACAGTAAAGCAAACATCACATGGTGTCAGAAGAAAAGTTTAAAGAAGAAAGGAAGACAAGAAAATGACGGAAGAAACGCAAAATTCGCAAAACGTTATACTCGCCAACGGACTGAAGCCGTTACGTCTAAGCATTCAAAATGGAGTCGGAACAGAATGCACGAACTCAGAAAAATGGAGAAGATGGAAGCAAAAATTCGAGATATATTGTGAAGTAAATGACCTAGAAAAGCTGCCAAATAAGAAACAAATTGCTATTTTATTAAACGCAATAGGAGACGAAGGACTCGAAATTTACGACTCATTCAATGTCGAAAGGTCAACGGAAACGTTGGAATCCATATTAAAAAAATTCGATACCAAATTCAATGCGTGCAAGAATACAACGGTTGAGAGGTATAATTTCTTTACCAGATACCAAAAAGAAGAATCTCTAGATGAGTACGTCACATGTTTAAACAATTTAGCCGCTAGCTGTAAATTTGAAACACTTAAGGAATCACTAGTAAAAGATATGTTTATCATCGGCATCAAAAATGAGACTATTAGAGAAAAATTGTTACAAAACGAGAAAATTCAAGATGTAAATGAAGCAGTCACCATAGCTAAAACAATACAACTTTCCGGAAAAAGATCCAAAATTATAGGAGAACATGAAAACTCAACTAGCGCGCAGGTACAATCGATTGCAAAGAAAAATCAAGAATCAAGACATAGGAACTCATCAAAAACAAGACCCAGAAGTTCATCAGGATCAAGAAGACCGAACCAGCAAGTTCATCGTCCAACACCAGGTTCAACACCAAAGACCAACCACTTTAACAACACAACATGCACAAGATGCGGGCAAGTACACCGATACAGATGTCCAGCGCAGGGAAAAATCTGTGCCATCTGCAATAGACCAAACCATTTCGCAAAGCATTGTTTTCATAAAAACAAGAATGTAAGTGCTTTAAATTCCTTAAACTCAGCGAGTCAAAATAATATCAATGATACAGACCAAACTCAGGAAACCGAATCTAGTAATGCTCAGTCTGATTTCATTATTGGAGCAATTAGTCATAATGTCTCAACTTATAAGCAAAATAAGTGGAAAATTGAACTTAAATGTCAAAATCAAACAATGACCTGTCAAATCGACACAGGTGCAGACATAAATGTTATCTCATTGAAATCTCTAAAATCCTTAGAAATTACTAATAATTGTAAAATTCCTATTGACAAATCACATATTAAAATATTCGCTTTTTCAGGACAAAGTATAGAAAACTTAGGTAGTGTGACGCTGACATGTACTTTTGAAAATGGAAGACAAGTGAACATACAATTTGCGGTTGTCAACTGTGAATGTTCGACTATACTGGGCTGGAAGACATGCGAAGACTATGGTATTGTAAAAAGGTTACTCGAATTAAAAACGCAAGAACAAAGGTCAGTAAACTCTCTATTGGACACTTACTCTGACACATTTGAAGGATTAGGTTGTCTGCCACACAAGGCGCATTTACACATTGATACGAGTGTTCCGCCTAAGATATGTCCTGTCCGTAAAATTCCTTATGCTTTACATCCAAAACTTAAAACTGAGCTAGATAGAATGGAAAAATTGCAAGTCATAGAAAAAGTTACAGTTCCTACGGATTGGGTCAATGCTATAGTTCCAATAGAAAAGCCTAATGGTCAATTACGTATATGCCTAGACCCTAGAAGCTTAAATAAAGCCATCAGAAGACCTCATTTTCCTTACCCTACACTAGACGATCTACGTTCAAAAGTAGCAGGCGCGTCAGTATTCTCAAAACTAGATGCAAATTCAGGCTATTGGATGATACCATTAGATGAAGAAAGTAGTCAACTTTGTACATTTAACACTCAATATGGTAGATATAAATTCCTTAGATTACCATATGGTATATCGTCAAGCGGGGAGATCTTTCACAAAGTAATGACAGACTTATTCGGAGACTTACCAGGAGTACTAATTTTTGTAGACGACATTCTTGTATATGGGTCCAGTCAAGCCGAGCATAATCAAAGGTTAGAAAATGTTCTTAAAAGAGCGCGTGAAGTCAATTTAAAGTTTAACAAATCGAAATGTTTGTTTGACACACCAGAAATTAAATATGTAGGCCATGTATTCAATAAGAAGGGTATTTCAGCAGATTTATCAAAAGTCGAAGCTATCGTTGACATGCCAAGACCAGAAAATATTAAAGACTTACAAAGATTTTTAGGAATGGTCAATTATCTAGGATCATACATACCAAATTTAGCTAATGAGACAAATTTACTTAGAAGCCTTCTTAAAAAACAAAACATTTGGCAATGGACTGAACATCATGAAAAAGAATTCATACATTTAAAAAAACTTATAAGTCAAGCGCCAGTTCTAGTTCATTACGATGTTAAGAAACCGATTAGGATGTCAGTAGATTCATCGAAAAGTGCAGTGGGTGCAGTCATATTTCATGGGAAAAATCCAATTGCTTACTCATCAAAGTCGCTAACAACAACACAGCAAAACTATGCTCAAATAGAGCGAGAACTTTATGCAATTCTATATGGGTGTAAAAAATTCCATCAATACATCTATGGAAAAACAGTACAAGTAGAAACAGACCATCAGCCATTAGTCACATTATTTAAAAAGCCTCTGTCAGATGTCCCAGCTAGACTTCAGAGAATGATGATTTCACTGCAATCATATGACATTGATGTTTCATACACTAAAGGCACAGAAATGTATGTGTCTGATACTCTTTCAAGGGCTCCCATATCGTCCAAAACAAGGATAGAGAAATTCGACATGGAAGAATTAGATAATAACATAGTTTGTCATGTAAAATCACTAACATCAAATCTCGCAATCACTCAAAAGAGATTAGAACAAATTAAAGACCAGACCAAGTCAGATATAACATTACAAAAGCTACATGAATATTACTTAAATGGATGGCCCAATAGTAAATCTCATTGTGATCCTATTTCATTGCCATACTGGAATATTCGAGACGAAATTCATGCCATTGATGATATATTATTTAAAAATCAATCAGTTATCATTCCCAAGTCAATGCGTTCAGAAATATTATGTATCCTACATGAAGGTCATATGGGGCTAGAAAAAACCAAAAACATGGCTCGTGGTTTAGTTTTTTGGCCTAACATATACCATGACATAGAAATCAAAATAAGACAGTGTGAAACTTGTATGATGTATAGTCCAAATAAAACAAAGGAAACTTTATTATCACACGAACAGCCTTGCCTACCATGGCAAAGACTGGCAACAGATTTATTTGAATACAATAACAAAAAATACCTATTAGTGGTAGACTATTACTCTAATTACATAGAAATTGCTCAATTGAACACAGATAGTAGAAGTCAAACAGTCGTTCAACAATTAAAGTCTATTTTTGCCCGACATGGAATCCCAATGCAACTTATCAGTGATGGCGGCCCGCCATACAATTCTCAAGAGTTTCAAAAATTCCTCAGTGATTGGGATATTGAACACATAATATCAAGTCCTCACCTCCCAAGGTCCAACGGATTAGCAGAAATATCTGTAAGAATAGTAAAGAATATATTAAGAAAATGTCATGAGTCAGGTAACGATTTTCACCTAGGTTTATTACAATATAGAACAACAACGAGGGGAAATCTAAAGTCACCGTCAGAACTACTTATGTCTAGAAAGCTTAGAACTAGGTTACCTACACATCTAGATAGTCTAAAGCCTAAAGTCACAACATTTGCAGAACATTGTAAAAATAAGTCAGAATTAATTTCAAAAAGAGAGGCATACTATAATAAAAGTGCTAGTCCACCAGAGGAATTTAAGCCAAACGATATAGTCTTTTTCAAGAAGAATCTTAATGATGTTACTTGGTCTAAAGGCACAATAGTGTCCAAAACTAAATATCCTAGATCTTACTTAGTCAAAAATACGGATGGAACAGTCTATAGGAGAAACACTCAACATATCAAGTTGTTCAAATCATGTTTGTCAGAGTCAAAGTCTAAATCGAGCAACAGTCAGTCGAAGAATGACAATATAACAAACAATCCTAGTCAAAGTATATCCAAGTCTCAGTCAACACAGTCTGGTCGAGCATTTACGGATGGAGACTGCAAGTCAATGTCTCATAGTCAAAAGTCAAATCAGAATATTATATACAAGTCTAATCAGTCTAAGAATGAATGTGAAAAGGAAAATATCCGTACATACTATTATATACCTGATTATTTACAACAAAGTCAAACATCAGGTTTACAAAACGGTTTGAATGTAAGTCATGAAACTACCGAGTCAAATTCAGCCAATGAAAGCTTTAAGTCTGTAACATCGAATGATAAAGATCAGTCAGTCAGTTTGTCAAGTCCAGATATATGTTTAAGTAATAATTCTATGTCTGAATCATCTCTAAATGATAACAGTAATAACTTACCTGATAACCTGTGTATGTCAACAAGGAATAATGAACAGGAACCTCGTTACAGCTCTAGAGGAAGATTGTTAAAGAAAACAAATAAGTTAGACCTGTAAGTGTATTTTATTTAAAAACAAAATGACAATTATGTAGTAATAATTCGACGAGGTTTTCACTGAATAATTTTATATAATTTCACAGACATGCATAACGTTCACTCCACTTCACTAATTGACAAATGAAAATGTAAGTTTATTTATAATGACGACATAATATCCTGATGAAATGTAAGAATAATAATAACAATGTATTTTTATATTGACCTCTATTTGCCATAATGTAAATAGGTTAGCTGTCATAATTATAAATGTCATGACCCCGTGACATCTGTCAAATTTATTTTTCTTTTAAAAAGGGGCATGTAACACAGCCTAAGAGTCTATGGCAGGAAGCGAGGTTAGAAGATTTAAAAAATAAAAAGATTGTCTTTGATCTGCACTGAACTATGGTGGTTGTTTCTTTCTGTCTTCCCGATCCTTAATTAAATATAATTATAAAAGGCCGTCTACGCCCAGTCAACAGTAAAGCAAACATCACACATATCTACATAGTAATTTTGACATTTTCACCTGCTGTGCTCAGCGAATGAGTTTCAAAATTCGCATTCCTGTAGTCGCAAGAAATTCACTCCTGCTAGGTATAGTCGAATAATTAGCCAGCTTTTTTTAACGCTCACATACAGGGTCCAACTTAATATGCTGACACTTTTTTAAAGGGATGATCAGACCATCAAACTGAACAACTTTCTCTATGGGACCAACATCAAAATCACGAAGAAAAAATCTTCTGTCCCATACATTTGGCTCGAGTAGGTTTGCAGTTTTTTTATGGAGGGGCTGATTTTTTTTCGCGATTTCGATGTTGTTCCCATAGAGAATGTTGTTAAGTTTGATGTTCTGATCATCTCCTTAAAAAAGTGTGAACATATTAAGAAGGACCCTATATACTTATACACTTTTTAAAACCATGTAATAACGTCCATTACAGAATCGGGATTCGAACCCAGGACCATGGTTTGTAATAATGGGCTGACTTTCCAGGTTGCAGCAGATGAACTCAGGTTTTGACACTCGGGGAGGCTCTTGGACCCATTCACACATGTCAGCCATCCTCAAGAAATAATTTAAATTATTTGTAAACTGGTTGACCTGGCAGTAGTCAATCAGTGATTGTTTGCATTTGAGTAAGCTAGAGTCAGCATGAGTGGATGTAAGACACAAAAAGATTTGCCAGCTATTATTTATTGTTATTTATTAGTATAAGAGATAGACGTACTTTTTTTATCATCAGCTGTTATGGTTGCAAAAAAGCCATGCAGCTGATCGTTCATTTTTTACTGACCTTTGAACGTCTGTATCTCCTAAACCGACTGGAGTTATGCAGGCAGACCTGGTCCATCCCCATCACAGAGATGCTCTACACTCTATGAATACTCAATCAACCTTGCAGTTGATGATAATAAAAAGTACCCGTCTCCTATAAAATTACCTGTGCGCAGTGGGAAGAAGGCCTTATTTTGAAATGTCTCAACCTTGCAACATAATTATTAAAAAAAATCGAGAATAATTGTAACATTTATACAGGGTGAAATTGATATCATTAGCATCCTTTTAAACTAAGAGTCTACCCATCAAACTGAACAACTTTTACTATTGGAGCAAACCAATCGGAGCAAAAAAAAATCTGCTGCCCCATACATTTGAGTCATGTAGGCAGCGGTGGCGGGTGCAGTTTAGTATGGGACGGCAGATTTTTTTTTGCTCCGATTGGTTTGCTCCCATAGTAAAAGTTGTTCAGTTTGATGGGTAGACTCTTAGTTTAAAAGGATGGATGGATGAGGATATAAATTTCACCTTGCATAAGGAAGATTCCTAGTAACTTACAATCGATGCGAATACGAAGAGGATTGTGTAGAATTAAAATCAATTGGTCATGTCACGATGATTGGCAGTTAGAATTGAAAGTTAGCCATCGACTACCATACCTACAGCACGCTATCATTATCTACTCAATCGATATGGACACCTACGTGGAATGTAGCTTATTGTGACATGACGATTTTTATTGTCTTTTAAATGTATAATGTCGACCTGCCGTGAAGAAACTGTTGTATAGGTATTTACGGTCTCCAAGTATAGGAGCGATGTACGAAATTCAATACAAAATTGAGGTAAAACTACCGTCATGCGTTCACAGTCAAAAAAAAAAAGATTTGGATTGCAAAAAAATTTAAAAGAATGTAGATGTATGTATGTGGTAGATAGATAAACAATTAGGTAGGTTTACTAATAATCCTCAATTAGGTACCTACACTTAAAAACTTTCATACAGATTTCGGGATGCGACCCGCGCCGCCCACATCCCCGCAGAATCCTCTCCATTGCTCTGCGCATGTACCTACATCAGTTGCGCTATTGTAAGGCCTATTATAATACTGTGTTATAGTTATAGGTATAGATTTTAATTAGCGTTAAATCAGCGGTTGACTCGTCGGATGTTATTTGTTTGCCCGATTAGGTAGCCATGATTAAATATAAATAACTGAATTGTTTTCCTTTGCGCTTAATAAGGAATACATTCAATTTAATGTGGTATTGTTCGTATCTGGCACTAATTTATGATTCAGCGGCATTCCGATCGATTGTGTTAGGTTTGAGAACGTTTTTAGGGTTCAAGTAACCCTTAGACAGGGTGAAATTGATATCATTAGCATCCTTTTATTTTTAAACTAAGAGCCATCAAACTGAACAACTTTTACTACGTGGGCAAACCGATCGGAGCAAAAAAAAAATGTCATGAAAAAATAAAACAAATAAAATATACTATTATTAAAAATTTACTGTTGCATACATTTGAGTCGAGTAGGCAACTAGGCCACAGAGGATTATATTGTACAGAGTGACAGCTTCATACAAGCTCTCAAAAGCGGCGCATCACTACATGCGCAGCGCGTTTGTGTGCGCGCATTCACCTACGAGGTTCACAAACGAGACCGAGGGTGACTTCGGGCGAAACGAAGGTCTGACTGTGAGGGGTGACACATCGTTGATTGTACCCGCGCGCCCGTCACCGCTCCGTGTTGTAAGCTCGATATTTTTATTTTATTAGTTTATAGGTAGTAGAAGTCGAATAAAAAAAGGGTAAATTATTTTGGTCTCTGCCTACCCCACTTGGAAAGAGGCGTGACGTTATAGATAGATAGATAGATAAATAATTTTGCACTGTGTGCATGAACGATTGGAAGAGTAATGTAAACATTTATAAAGAAATACTACATTAAAATTAAACTTGGCATCATTTTAACAATGTTTTCCTTGTTTTTTATTTTTATTTTAATGAAATACATAGTTTTAACTACAACTAAATATGTCTAAGAATTACAAACGATAAGTAAATTGGTTATATATTTTCATGCCTATAATGAATTAATAACAAATAATAACTAACAAAAAAAAACAAAAACAATTTACAATTAAGTCATAAAACATTAACCTACCTTCATACCTACTCCAATTAAATTTGTTTCCTTTAAGGCAGCCCTACAAGAATAGGCTAATAAAATCGACGCTCCTTAGTAGCTGTTACTCTGTACAATCCTCTGTGACTAGGCATTAGCAGATTTTATTTTCTACGGTCTGTTTGCTCCCATACTAAAATTTGTTCAGTTTGATGGGTAGACTCTTTGTTTAATAGGGTGCTAATGATTTCAATTTCACTCTCTAGTTTCGTCCATAGCAGTAATTCAAAATATATCGACTGCATCATATTTTATGCACGTATTTGAAACATTTGGAAAAATCATAAATGTTATAATGAAGAAGAAAAAAATGGATACCCTTACAAAAATTGTTTTTGTGTGGTAAATATAGTGCTACGGAACCCTCGGTCCGCGAGTCAGACTCTTACTTGGCCGGTTTTTTATTCTTGTTCAAAGGCATAGAAAACGTCGATGTTTAAACCAAAATGGATAGAAGCTCAATTTTTTACGAAATTGATAAATGGATGGTCCATTCAATAACCCAGACAGATTTGTAGATAGAATTAACTGCCTACTCGTAACTAAGTGGTGTAACGTAGTGTTTATCTTTGGCCCAGACGGGGCAATTTGTGGGCCACGTCCACGTTCAGTGGAGCGTGACCAGAATCACAAACTGCGTTAGTCCGCTCGAATCTGTAAGGAAACAGAGCTTTAGTACTATCTGTTATTTACTTACTCCGCTATTTTATAACGATTCTCTACCATATACAGGGTGTTAGGAAAAGTGTCATTAACCTATAAACCACATACTCTACCCATCAAACTGAACAACTTTTACTATGGGAGCAAACCTAGAGCAAACCTAGAGCAAACCTGTCAGAACAAAAAAATCTGCTGTCTCATACATTTTAGTCGTGTAGGCAGTTTAGTATACATATAGGTTCCTCCTTAATATGCTCACACTTTTTTAAGGGGATGATCAGACCGTCAAACTGAACAGCTTTCTCTATGGGACCAAAATCGAAATCGCGAAAAAAATACCAGCTCTCCAATGCATCTGGCTAGAGTAGGTTTGCAGTTTTGTATGGGACAGCGGATTTTTATTTCGCTATTTCGATATTGGTGCCACAAAGAAAGCTGTTCAGTTTGACGGTCTGATCATCCTCTTAAAAAGTGTCAGCATATTAAGAAATTTATTTTTTCGCTGACAGGTTTACTCCCGTAGTAAAAGTTGTTCAGTTTGATGGGTAGAGTATGTAAAGGTAAATGATACTTTCCTTACACCCTGTATAAACTCACGACCGTAATCCCTTTCGAGGTGATCAGAAACATTGTTACAACTACCAACATTCTGTTTAAGAGTGTAGTTGTAGCAATGCTCACATTTAGCAATTTAACTTTCAGGATGGAGTGACGTTTCAAGTTGTGAGTTGTGTGTTTCTAGCCATAGTACGCCCACATAAACACTGCATTAAAAACCTTTAAGCCATTAGTCGCCTCGTACGACGCCCACGGGAAGAATTTGGATTGTCCCTTCTTGGCAGGAACCATACTTTTTTTTTTTTTTTTTTTTTTTTTTTTTTTTTTTTTTGTGTAAAGCGGCTATTCGAGTCTACTCCAGACTAGTATCACTTCGACCTTATGTAGATCTTTTGTGATCGCCACAATAGTTACAGTTCACTGCTAATACCCACTTCCTTGAGGAATTGTAGGATTTCTTTAGCAGTGAAAAATTTTACTTCACTCGGATGAACAGAGTGTTTACCCAAGCGAGTATATCGTTTGTGCATTAGTGGGCCACATTCACAAAGGATGTGAATGGGGGTTTCGTCCTCCTCCAGACAGAATCTGCAGAGTTTCGAGTCCCTTATGCCTAGGGTCGTAAGGTGTTTGTTCAGCCTACAGTGTCCCGTCAGCGCCCTTACTATGATGCGCAAGTTTGTCGTGCTGAGCGCGATTCTCTCCTTTGCCATTTTGCAGTCGAATGCCGCAATTAGTGCCTTGGAATGGTTTAATCCTGTCGTATTCATCCAGTGATCAATCGATTTTTCTAGACATAGGTTCCTAAGCGTTAAATTGACTAGGCTTTTAGGGACTCCACAGAACGGCTCTGGTCCATACTGCGTGCCACTAGCCCCATCTCTCGCCAGCTCGTCGGCCCTTTCGTTGCCTACGATGCCCGAGTGCCCAGGAACCCATCTTAGAATGACCTTGTTCAATGCGCCCAAGGTATTGAGGAGAGTCAAGCAGTTGTCCACTAGCTTCGAACTTATTGTGTCCGAAGCCAGCGCCAATAACGCTGCTTGACTATCGGAGTTTATATAGATAGTATGGTTGACGTAGCGCTTTTGCAGATTCGCCTCCGCGCACTCTAGGATGGCATATACCTCTGCCTGGAATATGGAGGCATATCTTCCGAGGTTTGTGCTTTTTTTGAACCTCGGACGCTCTCCATATACTCCACAGCCTACGTCATTTCTAGACTTGGAGCCATCAGTGAACCAAACAAGGCTGCCGGCTTTCCAATGCACATTGTCATTTAGCCAGTCAGTTCTGGATGGTAGCTCCACAGTAAAGTGTTTTGTATATTTGTTCTTAGGCTGCATAACATCTGTTATCATGCCTAGAGTGGGAATTCCCATGACTGAGTCTTTAAAAGATCTCAGTCCTTGCGAAAGCCAATTCATTGTCGTCTGAGAGGCGACTCTATGCATGCCTGCCATTGCCACTCTTTGCACATGCAAATGCAAAGGTGGCAGCCCCAACAGTGCATTAAGCGCCTCCCCAGGCGAGGTCGACATGGCTCTAGTTGCTATTAAGCAAGCGGTTCTTTGTAGACTGCTTAGCTGGGTAATTGCAGTCCTCTGTTTGGTCTTCTTCCACCATACCACAGAGGCATATGTTACTACTGGCCTCACAATGGCAGTGTACAACCACAAGGCTGTTCTGGGTCTTAGCCCCCAATTCAGCCCTGCCATACGACTACATGTACCCAAGGCAATTTTGGCCTTCTGCAGTACGTTTTCTAAGTGTCGGTTCCAAGTAAGCTTCTGGTCAAAGGTTACGCCCAGATATTTAACTTCCGTGGAAAATTGTATCTGATTGCCATTCAGAGTAGGCTGCATAAGCCTTTCAAGCTTTCGCTTGTTCGTAAACGGCACTATAACAGTTTTACCAGGATTGACCGATAATTCGTTTTCTCTACACCATGCACTTATGGTGTTGAGAGCTCTTTGTATGATGGATGATATCATGTGTTGGCAGTTACCCCTTACTGTGATCACTAGGTCATCAGCGTAGCCTTGAGTGTCAATTCTGAGGTCGGCCAACTTATACAAGAGCTGATCCACAGCAAGGGTCCATAGTAGGGGCGATAATACACCTCCTTGCGGACAACCCCTTGTCGTGGCCACTTCTAATGTGGTAGAGTGAAGAGTAAGTTTTACTCTTCGGTTTGAGAGCATCGACTTAACCCATCTGATCGTGATCGGGTCTACCTGTTTTAGTTCGAGTCCCCTGACCAGTGTTCTGATAGGTGTATTGTCAAAAGCGCCCTCAATGTCTAGGAATGCACAAAGTGCAATTTGTTTGTCCTCCAGTGCCCTTTCTATTCTGTCAGTAAGGTCGAGCAGAGCAGATTCCGTAGATTTACCTCTGCGGTAGGCATGTTGGTTAGGGTGGATGGGTCTGTTATTTAGGGCCCCATCTCTAATATGTCTGTCCAGTACCTTTTCCATCGTTTTCAAAAGAAATGAGGATAGGCTTATCGGTCTAAAAGATTTCGGCAATGAGAAGTCTTTTTTACCAGCCTTAGGTATGAATAGAACTATGACCTTACTCCACTGTTCCGGTATGTGACCACAGGCATAGCTTGCTCTGAAGATCTTGACCATGTATGGGATTAGGATATCACTACCCTGCTGTAAAAATACAGGCAGTACTCCATCATCTCCACATGTTTTGTAAGGTTTGAAGGAGTTAATGGCTGCCTCAACTTCTTTCGGCCTTATAACCAGAGCGGCCCCATTCCAATCCTCATTCCGAGGTCTTAGCCTAGGAACGCTCTGTCTGTCAGAATCACCCTGACAGCTAGAGCCTGGGAAGTGAGTATGCGCAAGTAACTCTAATGTTTCCTTTTCGTTTGACGTAAAGGAGTTGTTTGGTCTCTTAAGAAGCCCAATTTGATTAGTCTTAGCTTTAGAGAGCATCTTATGGATTCTCGCTCCTTGAGGCAGACTATTTATTTCCTCGCAGAGTTTCCTCCATGACGCTCTTTTCGCTTTCCTAATTTCGTTGTTGTATACAGTTAAGGCTGTTTTGTAGACCTGCCAGTTGCTGGTCTTTTTAGCCTTATTAAAGAGTTTCCGTGTCTCCGATCTAAGCTTATCTAGCTTTAAGTTCCACCACGGCACTCTACGTTTCGAGGTTTTGGTTTTTAAGGGACTGCTATCCTCGTATGCGTCCCTAATGCTGGCAGTTATTATTTCAACTGCCAGCTCCAAACTCTCGACATCTTTAATACTTTTAGGCGCTTTTTCAAGGTTTCGCCTTAGTTTGTCTCTATAGACATTCCAGTCGGTCGCCTTTGGGCTCCTATAAGTAACGGTTTCGATAGCCAATCTAGCTCTAAGTTCGAAATATATATGTTTATGGTCTGACATCGATGTTTCATTACTTACCCTCCAGTCGTTGACGTGCCTGGCTATGTTGGTAGTAGTGATGGTGATGTCCAGAACTTCCTGCCTAGCACTTGTTACAAAAGTCGGTACACATCCTTTATTTAACGTGTGAAGACAGTTAATTGTGAGAAAGTCGTAAAGCAACTCACCTCTATCGTTGATGTTCGTGCTCCCCCATGAAGTGTGGTGGGCGTTCGCATCACAGCCCACTAGAAGCTCGGCGTTTTCTGCCCTGGCGAATTCAACCAGGCGCTCTAAGTCTTCTGTGGGATTTGGTTTCTCTCCAGGTAAATAGGCCGAGCACAGGATTACTCTTGACCCATTCCACCCTTTGAGATCAACGTACGCTGCCACCAGGTCGTCCAAGCAAAACTCTGGAACAGGTAAAAAATTAATGTTCTTGTTGAAAACAATACAAGCTCTGGGTCTGTTGCCCGTGCCAGCGTTAGCAAGTAACTTACCAGCAGAGTTTAGACCTAGAATGGTTGAGTGTGATACCCAAGGTTCTTGGATGAGGGCAATGTCTGCTTTTCCTTCAACAAGGCAACACTCCATCACCGCGGACGCAGCCGTGGCGTGATGGAGGTTTGCCTGTAGGACCCTCACCGATTCCTTTTGTACAAGCACTGTTTGTTTTTATTGCACATTGGGCCCTGCTCCACCTGCCCGCGGCTTCCTGCCTCCACGGCTGGTTTGGGCTGCCCTATGTGCATTCCCTCTTTTGAGGCCACCCCTTTTCGTGGCCCTTCCCCCATCAGCGCGGCCACCGGGCGCAGAAGTTCCCTGCCCCAGATTGCTCTGGGGACCTGTCCCTCTCTGCGTTCCGGAGCCTCCCGCCGTCTGTGAGCTCGGCCCCGCCTGGGGTGGTTCCTCTATGAGAGGGGGGCACTCAGTGCTACTCTTGATTTTAAAAAGTATCTTTTTAAAACCAAGAGTCGCCCTGCACACCATTGCTCTGAGAGCCTCCACAGAGGGTTCGTCCAGAGAGAAGGTGGCTATCCACCCACTCTCTTCCTTCCTGCTGTGGAGCACCCTCCAGTGCTCAGTGTTGAGCCCCTCGTTTTGCGCCCCAAGTACAGCTAGGCTTTCCACCAAGGACCGCGCCTCACTGCTGGGTATAAAAGTTGTGGCCACTGCCGGCTTTGGAAGCTCGCTCTCCGACATAAGGGAGAGCTCAGCAGTCGGCCACGGTCTTAGTTGTGGGATTTTCCCCGCCAGCCAGTCTGCCCCGGCCTGATCTTCACATGTGATCAGAGCCCAGCCTGGCCTGTGGTTGAATCCCACAAATTTAGGTGCAGTTCCTTTTTCCAAAATCGCAATTTCTGCAATTAAGGCGTGATGGACCTGCACCATCTCCGCGTCGCTCATGGGGCTCGAGTTGCGGATCCCCACTCGCATGGATCCAGCTACCTCTTTGTAGCTGGGTCTCTCACTCCCCGTCAATTTGGGAGCCTTTTTTGGCTGCCCTTGGGGTGATTCCTCCTCGGAGCGGTTTCGCTTCAGCGTCTTCGGCTCCGGGGTTGGATTCGGCCTCGGAATTTCAGCCCAAGTCTTTTGGCACAGTGACAGAGCTTCTTCCGCCCCCATCCCAGTCGCCATCAGTTTCTTGAGCCGCTTCCGAGCAGCTCCAGACAGTTTTAGCCGTTTGGCTGCCCTGTCCTTACCCTTCGTTCGCTTGTCCGTCATAGGCACTTCGGAGTCACTGCTGATCTCCCTCGCCCTCTGACTTCCAGTCGATCCGGAGGGTTTTGTACTGGGCACTTGGAGGGCGCTAAATGCTCCTTCCAGCCCAGCAACAGTTCCTCCCTGGAGAGACTCCAGAGAGGAAGAAAGTAATAAGTTTTCTTCTGAATTTGGTTCCATAAAAGTCCCACGAGTAGCTAGGGAAAACAACATCGCCACCGACAGAGCCCCGCATGCCGGCAGAAGAGAAAAATACTCCCGGAGTCTCTCCGGTATCCGAGAGCCACCGTTAACGACTGGACTCCCCTCCAGCCACGCATCCATCAGCACGGTACGAATGACACTTTGGATTGGGGGTAACTCTTTGCCAACGACTAGCAAGAACCTGAACTAAGTCTAGATATTTACTGAGTTCAGATAGTTACTAGCCGTTACCCGGGATGCACCCGTGAGACATCTTTCCTTTCCAGGAGAATACTGATATTCCACCTGGAAAGACAAGCTGTATCACATTCGTGGAGGTGATTACCTTTGCTCCCTTAACCATACTGCTTTGACACTAAACGATTCTCAAATTTGGGGAAAAAGATTTGAAAGACGAAAGGTGAAAGCCTTGTCATCTTATTCACTTGACACTTCATTCTATCTTCAAACCTTTGTAGGCACATTGGCATCATTGTCTTAGCTCGAAACATGGAGGGTTCTCCAAAAAGAGGCTTTGGTTAGAAACCTGATGGACGTTTAGAATGAAATGATTATCTTCAGTTGTAAGTAATTATACAGGGTGAAACTGATATCATTAGCATCCTTTTAAACTAAGAGTCTACCCATCAAACTGAACAACTTATACTATGGGAGTAAACCAATCAGATAAAAAAAATCTACTGTTCCATACTAACTTCAATGCCTACGTGACTCAAATGTATGCAACAGCAGATTTTTTTTGCTTCGTTCTGTTTGCTTCCATAGTAAAAGTTGTTCAGTTTAAAATGATGCTAATGATATCAATTTCACCCTGTATAGGTCCCGCTACAACTTTTACTATGGGAGCAAACCGATCGGAGCAAAAAAGAAATCAGCTGTTGCATACATTTGAGTCGAGTAAGCATTGCAGTTTAGTATGGAACAGCTGATTATTTTGTTGCTCCGATCAGTTTTGATTGATTGCCTTCAGATTGTTATCAAGTCGCCTCAATACGGCTCTGACCAGTCTTAACGGTTACACCGCCATCTGAAGCCACTTGCCGCTACCAACTGCTTAACGTGGCTTCCGAAGCACGGAGACGATCAACATGAAATACAAATATAACGCTCCACTGCGCCAACGAGCTCCTCTCAATAAACAGATAAAAAGTTTAAGACTTAACTGTTTGATACTTCGTAAAATTTACGATGGCTGCGTGAAGACGAATATGTCTTAAAAGTTGTAGCTAAAAAGATGCCTAGTTGTTTGTAATGGTCGGATAACGACTGTATTAAAAATATTACGAGCAAAACCGAACAGTAGAGATGGGCATCATCGAAAAACCAACATTCGAATCGACGGGGCCACAATTCGAGTCGAATCGTTCGAATGAAAAATCTGTTTTCAAGTAATTCATTCGAAATAGCTTTCGCTCTGCGATAATGCAGTTGGTAAATGTAGCAAATTTTATATTCACAGATATGGATGTTGGTTGAGAGATTATGTTATGTATTCCAATAGCTAAATGTGTCTACTAGTAATTTAACCTCTCGTATGCTGGAATTCCAGACACAATAGAAAATGAATTGTTCTTGGAGCAGATCTGCAAAATTTTGAATTTATAATGTTACCTAATGCAATACTAACAAACTGTTTATCCTCCTATTTGAACACAATTTATTTTCATTATTGTTACTACTGTGTGCTAAAATTAATTGTTGACTCAAAGATAACAATAATTAATTATTTTTGCCCTTAGTAATTCCATTTAATTCATAAAAATTAAATAAATTGTAATTTATCTATGTATATTTTGTTTTAATGTAATATGTGATGTTCAGACATAATGTATTATTGTTATTGAATGAATAAATAAAATGAAATGAATTTACGTTCGAAAAATTAGGAAAAAAATTGATCTATGGGTTGAACTACACCAGGCAGCACAGCATCGCATTTTTCCGTCGCTCCATCCTTTTCTGTCACTCAGGAACGTCATTTGCTAGAGCATATGAGATAGACGGAACGGAACAGCCGCGTGCGATCGCGTTCCGTCTATCTCATAATATGATAATATAGTAGTTTATAAGGTTTTGAGAGAATGAACACTGTTGTGCCATAATTATAGTCTACCTATCATCATATCATAATCATTCGAGTTTAATGATTTCTTTCATTCGATTTTGCCCATCTCTACCGTTAGGAATCATAATAAACGCGGCATTTTGATGTTTACGCTTCACTTGTATCTACTCAACGGTATTTATTCATGAGTAAATAAAGTTGAATATTGATTGACGTAACATAAATATTATATCTGGTTAACGGCTTATAATTTAGTTGTGTTGCTCTTTACGATCAATATGAAAAACTAAAAAAAAATCTAGAATACCTATAGGTTATTTCTAATTATGCTGACAGTTTTTCAACTGAACATCATTCTCTACTAATCGAAAAAAATCGGCTGTTCCATATAAAACTGCAATCCTACTCGTACAAAAATGGCATGTACTATAGGAAGCCTTAGCTTTGTTTCATGAAAATAGGTTCAGTAGTTTTCATGTAACTTTGAAAATTATGAAATTAAAATAAATTTAAGTATAAATTTAAAAAACCCCCAACGCCAAAAAGAAATATTTAAAAAGGAATAAAATATTCGGTATTTTCGATATTTATAAATGAAATGAAATGAATATTTATTTGCAATAAGTATATCATTTATAGCAAATGTATGTTTTACTTCTTAACTCTCTTTAAGATATTTTAGGTCAATTAACGTGTCGGGGACCGCAAGTGATTGTAAAAATATCTATGGTTATTTCATAGCAGTCCCCTACGCATTAGTTGATCTAAATTATATTAAAGAGAGTTAAAAAGTGAAACATGCATTTGCTTACATAGGTGACCGAATTATTTTTTACTTTTTAAATGTTTGTTTTTGGCGTTTGGGGGTTTTTTTCTATGGGCTCTTCGTCGGTAAATGTGTCTCAACCCTTATAAAAACCGTCAGCACATCCAGAATGACCCTGTATATCGTTAATAAAAAACAAAAGATAAAGAAAGACATAACAACACGACAGTTAGCACTCGCCTCACGTCCTTCATCGATGGCTGTCAGCCCATTGTGTTGTGTTGTGTTGTGCCCCATCCTAATAAGTGTTGTCGTCCCGTCTCGTCTCGAGACACGAGGCACGTAGCTCTGTCTCCATCGTCGTCCTCACCTTGAACCTGACACCGTTGTGATTTGTTCGCTTTTGACTGTGGATATTTGCATCGGGATATTTGTTCTGAGAAATTATTATGTAGGTCCTTAAATAGCGGATGGTTTATTAAACATTATAAACAATACATATAGCATTGGCATATAAGATCATCAGATTTGGACAGTCCTTTGCCTTAAATGCAAAATTAAGCATTTTTATGGTATGATTGGCAAATAAATATTACATAAACTACTATGGTTTACCAACGGTAAATTATACCTAAATTCATAAGTATGTCGTTTTCTGCGTTCAAAATGAATAGGCAGGTAATAAAGTTTAGCAAAATTATCCTCTGGAACTAGAAACCTCGAGTCGAGAGAGTGCATCTGTGTTGAGCCACCACTCACTCTAAAATATCTTGCGACTCCTTTTGCATCTTAGTGTAATGACGCACCTGCGGAACATACGGCGCCGAACGTTCGGTTGAATACGCGTCTACGGAAAAATGGCGCGTACTGATGTATCGCCGGTATAGGGAAAAGCGTTGCGCGCGTATTCAACCGAACGTTCTGCAGGTGTGTCCCTACACTTAAGCAGTCGAAATCTACCATGATCGTGTCATCACTGAACTAGCCTATTATTATTATTGGTTGAGGGCCTTAACAGACATGTGCCTGTGCCACCGCGACCATCGCTGGTCTTTTGCGAACGCCCCTTTCTATATAGTTCCCTACTGATCCCTACTGCAGTCAAAAACTGCAGCAGATTTCTAATACGGAGAGTCTGTATCTCATCTGGTGACAGGACCTGTCTACCAAGATGTTACGTTACGTCTACGTTTGCACTAGCCTAACCAATTTCTTTATTTGTTTCAGGAATAAAGTGTCCTGTATGCAGTAAATTCGTTCTCCCCGATGACATCGAATGCCACCTGGTTATGTGCCTTACCAGGCCTCGGCTATCTTATAATGGTAAGTTTACAAATCTACATTTGCTAACTAAATTATGAGCTTTGGGAAAATTATTGGAGAGTGCTTCAGACTATCAAACTGAAACAATTTCACTACGGGATCAACATTGAAATCGCGATGAGTCGTCATTTATGTTCTCGTTGGAACAGCAGTTTTGTATTTCTCGATTTCAATGTTGGTCCCAGTAAGTGAAATTTATACAGTTTCATGGTCTGAAGAATCCTCTAAGTATGTTCTGTATATTAGAAGTGGAGAAAGATAGAGGAAGGCCTGGCTAGTCCAACAACAAATTATTTGATATTATTCAAAACCTTGACCTGACCAAAATTCTGACCATGAACCTGGTTCATAACGCAGCAGTTCGACGCAGTTATTTAAGAGGATATAATTCGAAGATTGCTCCATACAAACGTACTATGGTGATATTTTTAATACTATCCAATTAAAGTCAATGAAATTTTGCAGAAACAATCTAGAAACAAATTTCTATGCTTGTATGGAGTCAGATTTTCGTTAAAATGTATAGTTTTAAAGTTGCAGTGCCTCAAAGATTTCCATACAAAACTTAAATTAATCCTAGCATTGTAACTGTATATTTTAACGAAAATCTGAATAGTTCTGACCATGAACCTGGTACATAACGCAGCAGTTCGACGCAGTTATTTAATTCAGGTAACGGAGAAGTCACCAGAAAACGCGGTTACAGACTATGAACGCTCTTGAGCTATGAGCTTGAGCTTCTTGTTCATCAGTCATCATCATCAGTATATATAAATCCTACTACAGGGCTTAGGCCACCCTCAAGGAGGGTTTATTTAGTCCCACATGCGTGCGTGCCCAATGCGGATTGGTGGATTACACAAACGCATCTGAATTTCTTCTTCAGCGTATGCAGATTTCCTCACGATGTGTTCTTTCAGTATTTGAGAGCAGACGGTATTGGTATATGGCATGTCGTCCGTGCGGAATTGAACCCTCATGATTGAGAGTCCGTACCTCCATGTCCATCAGTTTGTTAATGTCTTATGTTACGTTTCAGAGGACGTACTGAGCGATGCGAAGGGAGAGTGCGTGATCTGCCTGGAGGAGCTGTCGGCCGGCGACACGATCGCGCGTCTGCCCTGCCTCTGCATCTATCATAAGGGGTAATTATGCATTTCTATTTTTCACTTAAGTAGGCTTTAGACTTGCAATTGATCGCAGGCTTACGATCAAAGCCAAATCGCAAAGGCGGGTCGAGGGAAGAAGCACGCGCTACTTATTGCCTGCCTACACTTGCGATTTGGCTAACGGGCGATTTACATACATACATAAGCACACGCCATTGTCCCATGGGGGTAGGCAGAGACCACGGACCGCCACACGCTACAACTCTGACATACACCTCTTTAGCCTCATTCACATTCATACATCTCTTCATGCACTTCCGTCGATTGAGGGTGCTACGCACTTGTCCTTTACGGAAAAGATCATTGATTCGATCGATTTGCGATTTGATATTGGGAAAAAGTAACTAAAGAGTACTTTACTGCTTTGAAGTCGAAAGTTAAAGCCTGTAGTGTTCGGCCTAGATTAGCTCCGATTCGGTGTCTTAGAAAGCACCTTAAACATCTCTTACACCAAGTGGCTTAGTGTTACCCGATCACGTCTCTGATCGTAGCGGTTTCCCGTTCCATCTGATTCATGAGGGTAAGAGCGAGAGAGTGCATCCTGTGGACTTAAATGTATCCTGGGTTTTTTAGTCCAGTCATTTTAGAGTTTCCTTGTATGGACACTCTAACAATAATTAATCTATCGCGGAAACTTTGCAGTGTGATAAAGTAAAGTATACAGATTACGGTTGACACATAATCTAGGACCGGAAAAAATTAAACCTAGATTATTTGTCAACCGTAATCTGTATAAAGTAAAGTATACAGATTACGGTTGACACATAATCTAGGACCGGAAAAAATTAAACCTAGATTATTTGTCAACCGTAATCTGTATACTTTACTTTATCACACTGCAAAGTTTCAGCGATAGATGAATTATTGTTAGGGTCAAACCCTTAAATGATTGGACTATTTGTCTCATAAATGTCTACCTGGATGGATTCTAACTTTTGTAACCAAGCAATAGATATCTTTGAAATTGATTAGGAGCATAATCTTCATCGCCATTTATGTACCCGTCGATTTCCTGAGCTATTTATGTATTGTGCCGGTATCAAAGCCGTGTTTCAAGAGATTAAGATGCATTTTAAGCGAGCAACTTGAAGCCAACAGAAATATACTAGTTTGACAAATTGCAAGTTGGCTAGGCTTTATAATTCTAGAAACTTCATGAAAAGTACATAGCATTAAATCACATTCGTAGTCTAAGAACATAGGTCATGTTTGAGTCTCGACAAAGTATGTCAGTGGCACTTGACTCGGATCGGCAAGTGCAGCCGATGGAGATGGAGGCCGATCAAAGGGCTGCGGAGGGCCGATAAGCCGCCCTCTGGGCTCTGCCGATCTAGGTCGACGATAGGCTTCGCTGGCGTTTTCAACAGGGTTCATAGCGTTTACATTGTTTCATAGATACGGTATTAAATTTACAAATTACACATTTCACATTTCAAATACAATCCTACATTAAAAAATCCCGTTTCGCGGAATTGCATACAATAATTTTTATTTTGATCTAAGACAATAATCGATTCTTGTAGTAAGTACAGTAATACCATGTTCATAAGTCTTACGGTAGCAGTTCACAAACTTTAATAGCGCGCGAAATGATTATGACCAATCGGGATGGGCCATGTTCGCACGCCTAAAATCCCTTGCAGCTTTTGCTAATAGTTTTCGCGCGCTTGTCACCTGCTATTCAACTTAGAGCGTGATAGAGAAAGATTTAGAAGCACCCGATATTGTACCCTTTGACTACCGTCAATAATTGATTTTTAAGAGGATTTGCCCTCTAGCGCGCTCCATACAAACGAAGTTCAATTACATTATGGATATTAATCATTTAAAGTCAATGAAATATTCAAACTCGATCTAGAAACTAATCTCTGTGCCTGTGGTTTATCAGATTTAAGTTACAGTGGCTCTAAGATTGCCATACCAAACTGAAAAACAGCGCTGACCAAGTCGGTCAGCACTATGCTGAGTCTGGCCCTTTTGTCACATTTTAGCATTAAGTTCAAATTGTTTAAGTCTCCTTGTAACATGTAAAATGTGTCAATAAAGTTTTTTTCATTTCATTTCGAAATTAATCCTAGCATTCGTTGATTGAAACTATACGAGTATTTTAATGGAAATCTGATAAACCGGCACAGAAATTAGTATCTAGATCGTGTTTAACAATCATAGTCATTAATTAGTATTGAAATGCAAGGATGATAATCTTAATTACTAAATGATTTCGAGGTTTGAGGGGACACTAGTCTGGTGTGCGTAAACGAAGATTGACTAGTGGATTAATTTTCTTGGTCGTACTGTAACTAATGTTTTATATGTGTTTGTTTTCAGATGCATAGACCAATGGTTCGAAGTGAACAGATCGTGCCCCGAGCACCCGGGCGACTAGTGGGCGCGAGGACCCGGGCCCCCCCGCCGGGGAGGGCCCCCTCGCCCCGCAGGGCCCCCGGCAGGGCCCCGCCAGCCATGTGCCATGTCGCGAGTTATAATTTTATACAATGAACGGACTGCGCCCTCAAGGCCTTGTAAATATTACGTACTAGTGAGAGTTTACCATTTAATGAATTAAAATAAAAACAAAGACAATCATATTAATGGGAAATTATCGGTGGAGTATTATATTATAATTAATTAATTGTAAATTTTTCATCGTTTAGTTCAAATATAATTTGATTGATAGTTTGTTTTTTATTTGTATATGTATAATGAAGGTATAATTATAGTATGTATTGTATAGTGCTCGTACCGTAATATACCGTATAGTTGTTCAGTTTGCAGTAAGTATATAAGCGAGGGTTATGTTAGCGACCGTGATTCTATCGCTATTACATATCTATCTGTTTCGTAAGCTTATATAATTATTACATTGATTTGATCTTTTTCATCTTGATAATAAAGTTGATTTGTTTCTAAATTTTCTACGATAGTTTTATTAACATCCTATTATTGTTTTTGGTTAGTACGCTGCGGTGTAGTAAGGATAGGAGGCATGAGGATTCTTGCTCGGCATTCTGTGTGGCTTAAGGCTAACCATCACCGCTTTATACGACATTTCAGCCTAAAACCTAAAACTAGGGTCGTGAGTTGATGTTGTCTAAAACATTGCAGTGCTTTTCCTACAAATCATGTTTTTAGTAAGTATTACATTTACCGGCGCCTTCATCACAACATATTAAAAATTTCTCAATAATGAAAGCCTAAATTAAAGTTCTGAGGTTTCAGAATATCTCTGACTACACCCCCTCGGGGAATATAGTCGTAAGCATATGCTTATGCTGTAAATTTAAAAAGTGCTACTCCATTACTCCAAAAGCCTTAAAGCTATTTTTATTATTGGACTAAACCATGTCTAAACATAAAAAAAAAAAAAATATATGTCTTTGTTTACCTATATAATAAAGGCTTTTGAAGAATATTTCTTTATTCAGACATCTTTAATATTGTGATGAGGGAGCCACTGAACGGTAAAACGGTAAAAGGAGCGATAATTCACTCACATTTAGGAGAAAAACATAAATACGTGACTATACAGCCATAAAATCCGTAGAAGGCTAATGCGAAATGTTCAAACCCCAAAAATTTATAGCCAGAGCTTCAACACCTCGTATCCAGACGTAATCTAATATTTACGAGTTTTTTGCACAGATCCTTGTCTTTAACACACGACAGGGAGATATTATTACCCTTCTTCTAACAGCCGAATGCTCCATTAACAATAAAGATAAAAACCATTTTACCTTATAATGTGATTTATTGAGTTTTTCCTTAATAAATATAAACTCTTAATGACAATAGATGTCACTATCGCATGAAGGTGCGATGCCTCGGACCGCGCTGCATCCGAGCACCGCCCCAGCCCATTCCTCCTGCAAATTAACAAACACAAATGTCAAGAAACAACGACAGCGTTTATAACAATTTTTCTCCCCTCCGGACGGAAAGCGTCAATTTTCGTCCCGCCGCGCTAAACAAAGTTGTCGCTTTCCACCTCCGTCGATGAGAAAAATAGTGTACTAACCTCGGGCAGTAAAAAAGAAAGCCTCAGATCACATGTTTTTTGACCTCGGCTTCGCCTTAGTCAACAGTTTCATAAGAACTGAGACCTTCCTTACTTTCCTGCCCTCGGTGTGTAGTCTACTATTTCTTCCCTCCGGATGGAAAGCGTCAAATCTCGTCCCGCTGCGCTAAACGAATTTGTCGCTTTCCACCTCCGTCGCGAAGAAAAATAGTATCCTAACCTCGGTTTCGACTCTATCAACAATTACATGAGACCTGAGACCTTTCTTACTTTCCTGCCCTCGGTGTGTACTCTAAACTACATATTAGTAAACTGTAACTGAAGTGTGTATGTACATTGAAGGAAGATATTTACAAAAAAAGATTACGATATGGTTTTTAGGTATCCCCGACTCGAAATCAACCTTTTTAGAAATTTTGTCTGTGTTTGTTTGTTTGTTTGTTCGCGCATCACGCAAAAACTACTGAACCGTTTTTGATGAAACTTTTTTTGTTTGATAGCTTATGATCTGATTTAAAATCTGGTATATAATTTGTGCAGAAGAAGTCGCGGTTAAACACTAGTCTACTATATTTGTAGTCTTTCGCCCACAAATACACTGCATAAGAAACCCTTAAATCGCCTCGTACGACCCACGGAAAGAAAAGAACTGAGAGGCCGAGGGCCTCACTATCCAGATTTTACCAAAGGTCCCACATAGTGTGGTTGGTTATGCTACTGGCCATAGGATATAATAAAATGAAAGTACACACCCATCATATACTGAGACGTGGGCGCGAAGTGACCGAAGTGCTGTGCGCCCATCTCCCACGCACCACGGCCGCGGCTGGAAACATTACATTCATGTGTTTATATATGGTTTATATCATCATCATCATCAACTCTGACTCCGCTTTTAATCGGTGATGATTGAGAAGCTGGCAAGGACTGGATCTTAGATAAAGTAGAACGACTAGATGGACAATCGAAGCAGCGAACGCGTCGAACAAAATATCAGCCAACAGTTGGCTGATAAATCCTTTCCCGTGTTTAGCGTTTAATGTCAGAGATATGTAGAGAACACCAGCATACGTACGTTAGAATCGTGAGGCTTAATCTAGACACACTATCTAAGGACTGGATGTAGAACAAAAACCGGCTAAGTGCGTGTCGGACTCACGCATCGAGGGTTCCGTACCAAAGTATTAACCAAAAATAAAATGAACCTCCTGTCCTGGCCCCGTAGCGCAAGCCCAACACACTCTTGGCCGATTTTTGTTATTTGCTGTTTTACTTTAGTGTGTGATGACATACATGTCGACTTTACGCGTCTACTAGGAAAAATGGCGCCTACTGGTGTCTTTGGTATAGGGTTCGGCCACAGAATAGGTTTGGTATATAGTTCTATATACAGAACGGCCACTCCCCGCCCCCCTCTGACTTCAGATACCCCACCCCACCTCACACTTGAGGGAAACTTGAGTTAACTCGAGCAAGGGAAAGCAGTCAGGCGCGCGCAACCGTTAGATTTGACTACATAAAATTCCCCTCTGTCCTGTAGGCTCCACTATCTCGATCCACCAGTGGATTGAATAGGACGCTGAAATTCACTGTGATCCACCATTAGGCTCAGTGGATCCTATGATACTTGAATGTATTAATAGGCTCCACCAGTGGATCGAATTTAATTCTGGGAGTTTTGTAAGATCCACCACTGATTTCTGTGGGACCTGTAACCAGTCTTTTTAGTGCATAAAAACGTTGAAAAATAACGCTAAATTCACATTTTCATTCATACTTTAGCTCAAATACTATTTTTATGAACGAACAATAAAAAGTAATGAAATGTAGATGATGTTTATACAATGCGTGGTAAGTCAACCCTACACATAATTATGTCAAGGACAATTTGCACCAAGTGCGCATGTGCGAACGTCATCATGTCAAATCCAAAACGTTGTTTGAAGTGCCGGACCTGTGGTTCGGCGCCGTAGGTTCCTCAGATGTGTCGCGACACTAAGAGTCGGCGCACACCGGACGAAGCGCAGCGCAGGGTTCACTGCCAAGCCACTATAGATTTTGCTTGCGTTGAAGTAACATCAAAAAAAAAAAAATAGAACTACTAATCACCGAGAGCTGCGAAGCGACTTGAGGCGAAAGTTGTGTTATTTTCAATGTTATTTCAACGCAAGCAAAGTCAAAAATGGGTTTGCGCTGGCCTGGACGCCACAATTTTAAAATTAGAATAGAATAAAGCCTTGTCGGTATTGGGGTATTTAAGCAGTTATAACATTACCCTACATTTAGGGCCGATTTCGGCATACATTGCTTGCTTTGATCGCTACACTTTAAAATAGAGACAAGAAATCAGGCAATGTATGCCGAAATCTGCCCTGCAAGTTGGGTAATGTAATCGCTGCTTACCTCGTGTAGCGACGGGCTGCAATAGCCTTCTCAAAACGATGCAATACTCACAGATGCCTGTAGTGCTGGTGGACGGGCGCGGCGGAGGCGAAGCGGCCGCGGTCCGACCCGGACATGCCCGCGCCGCGCCGCATGCCTCTGTGAACACGCGGGGATGTTCTGTTTTTATATTGATTTTCTTTTGTTCATAATTTTAGACTCTCGGTAGGACCTACTAGTGAAACGTGGATGTTCTCCTCTATGCCCTCGGGGAACATAGTCGCGAATTCGCGAGTTGCTACGCTAATCATTTTCTAATGATTAACGCTGAGACAAATGGTCGGGTTAATAATGATTGATTTTTTTAACATAACATTATGCTCACGACTGTATTCGCTGAGGGGGTAAGTCTGAGATATTCTAAAACCTCGGAATATCCACGTTTCACCAATAGTACCGAAACAGAGTGTGTGCACTTGTTCGTACGACATTTAGGGACTACGGCATTTTATAATGCGGCAAAGGATATTATTGAAATAATAAGTAAACAAGAATTACAGTCCATATTTGCATGCAAATAAACTCGGTCGTCTCCGTTCGCATTCCGAGGCGGCCGAATGGCTCCGTACGCTTGCAGACGGATTCCGCGACATATAGCCGGGTCCGTCGACATGCGATCGACTTCTTTCGCGTCCGTTCCACCGAAGCCGGCGTTTACACAGCTGCCGCGACACGCGCGCGGCTCCGTTCCGACGCGGCACGATGCGAGCCGGTAGGTCTGAATCGTTCTAACGCGCGCTATGTGTGACTGCACTGACAGCAGCCGCTTGTATGAAGCTTCCGATCTGGAAAGGGATATTTAATAATATGGTAAGTGTACAGTACCTGGTCTGTGGCGCGTAGGGCTGGTGCAGCGCGGTGAAGTCGTCCACGTGCAGCGAGGGGGGGCGCGAGGTGTTGGGGGGGCGGGAGCGGAACGCGTCGGCGCACTGCACCGCGCCCGCCCCCGCGCCCGCACCCGTCCCGCCCACACCCCCGCCCGCGTCCCCGCGCACGCGAGACAGCGCCACTGCGGGGTACCACACGGTTAAAAACAACAAATTAAAACCGCCTTCAAAAAATCTAAAAAATAATATAATATTGCAGCCAATGGCTTTTTGTTCCCATCATAAGAACATTAATTTTATAGAAGTCGCTGTCGAGCCGGTACGATCCGCGACCGGGCTAGCATTCTTTTTTTGGCTTGGCTTGACAGCAAGCTGTGTGACGATCCCCGTCAAGGTCGCGTAAAACTGCAATCGCCCAAGATAACGTTGATGCTGTACGTAAGCAGATTGAGGAAGATCGACATGTGACTTATCGCGAAATTCAGGCAACTTTAGACATTGGCATGAGTGAAATACAAATAATCTTGCATGAACAATTAGGTGTAAATTAAAAAGTAGTTTTCCCGATGGATCCCGTATTCGTTCTGTGAGGAGCAAAAACAGCTTGCGTTACTTGGTGCGTCAGAACTTTCGAGAGATTCCACGGAGGTTCTTCAAATGCTGTATACAGCGTCGTATCAGGTGATGAATCCTAGATATACGCGTACGAACCCGAAAAATCCCTTACTCCCCTTTAGGATAACTTCCCAAGCCGTCTAAACCACCTCGAGGCAAAGTCCACCCTACTTCACACAACATTTAGTCAACGATTCTTCTGTTTTACTGGTCCATTTCTATACTGAACACCCATATACTTTCCCAAAACATGCTCAAGTTGTTTCAAGGAGAATACTTCGAAAAACAATAAATATCTTTTCCACTAACAATGTTGTATTGATTGATTTGATTCCCGAAATTTACAGTGCTCTCGTATTCTGTCTATTTTTCTAGCTGCATGACAACGGCTAAGACATATAAAAGGAATGTACCGGCGGGCCTCTTGTCGTCGCAGGGCATGGCCTCGACCCTGTTGTCGCGGCAGCCGGCGAGGCGCCGCACGGCGCTGGCCACGCCCTCCGCGCCGCCCACCACCAGCTGCGTGCGAGCTATCTCCATTATGTCACACGATACCTAGGGGACAATACCAACGTACGAACGAGTTAAACGATTGCGTGGTTAAAGCTAGGTCTAAGGCTGCTTTTCAACCAGAGAGGTGCGGTGAAGCGAGGCGGTGAGCGGGGAAAAAATCGGCCAATGAGAGTGCTTCGATTTCCCAATGACGTGATCGAGCGAGCGCGCTATTGCAGGATTGTTTTCTCGCTCACCGCCTCGCTACCTCGCACATCTCTGGTGGAAAAGCAGCTGAATACGTATCAGTGGAGAAAAATCTTCCACGGTAAGTGTGTTACCTGAAATCTAAAGAACAGTAATTGCTGGTAGGAAATTCTTCTAATTTCTATTGTTATTCCTCCCACTGCTCACCACTTGTTATGTCATTCCATCCTCAAACTTAAATTGCTAAATATGAGCATGCTAATGATGGTAGTTGTAGCAATGTTTCTGACCAACGGTCCAGAGTTTATGCATGTTGATTGTTGATTACATTTCCAACAGGCGACTGTCATCACGAATGTAGTAAAAGTCAAGAACATGTGACATGACTTGACAGAAGACTACTCGTATAGCTAATTATGGTGATTTACGCAGAATTCACAGAGCAGACATCTTCAAGTGAAGGTGTTCTAACTATTTCGTTCTTTTTAAAAGCTTATTTTCTAGCGTTGGGGTTCTTTATTCTGTAATTTAACAGGAAATCTATTCGCATATGAGCATTTACACGATTCGTTCAGCGGAACTTGGACATATGCTACGTCCACAATGTTTAATCTAGCCAATACAGCATGAGCGATCGTCAAACGATCTCACGCTGACACGAAAAGAAGAAGCCAATCTCTTGACCACGATGGCAAGTCAGACTCAATACTAAGCCACCGACACAACAGAAGACTCATATTATCATACCATCACACAGTCCAAACTCACCAACTCATGATCGTTGACGTCGTCCTCCCCGCTGATGGAGGGCACGTTGAGCCAGTAGCTGGTGGTGAGCCGCTCGTCGGCCGCCTCGCCCGGCGCGTGCACCGTGCGCGCCAGGAACTGCGCGGGCAGCGGCGCGGGGGGCGCGGGAGTGGGGGGCGCGGGGGGCTCGCTGTCACCAGGCGCCGGCGCCGGCGGGCTGGGCGGCGAGTCAGAGCCGCTCAGCTTTTGTAAGTGAGTCGAGAGGAAGGAGGCGTTCGCTATCGCGTCTTCGTCTGCGTTTCTTTCCTGGAAATCATTGGCTTAGGTTCAGGCACGGAAAGACACATAATATCCTACCAAAAAAACAGTATACCCTTACATGAACAACGATGCATCTACCAAACTGCCGCTCATTCTCGTACAAGAATGTTCACGTATTGCCGCACGCTGCGCATGTATGAAGCAGTTTTTCTGGTAGGATGTCTATTCGGTGGTCCCTAGACGCTTCATACGAAAGGGCTCGCGCTGTCATTCGAACCCAGAACCTCTGACCAGTTAAACGTAATATCCATTACACCGAAAGATCATCAAACACATACAAAGCAGTAATATGACGTATAATTGGAGGCCTATGCCCAGCAGTGGGTTGATGTGGGCAGAGAAGATAAAACAGAAGCGAGATATTAGGTTTTCTCCCCTCCGGACGGAAAGCGTCAATTTTCGTCCCGCTACGCTAAACGAAGTTGTCGCTTTCCACCTCCGTCGAGGAGAAAAATAGTATACTAACCTCGGACAGTAAATAAGAAAGCCTCAGATCACATGTTTGTTGACAGTAAATAAAAAAGCCTCAGATCACATGTTGCATGAAGTCTGAGACCTTTCTTACTTTCCTATCCTCGGTGTGTAATCAACTATTTCAGTCTATCACCATCATAAATGTCCAACAACAGTAAACATGCCTCTTACGAATAAACGGTCCCCATAAGTGAAAAATAATACCAAATGATTCGTACCTTCAAAGTCTTCTCCAAAACCAGCACAGGATGGTCCTCCTCAGCCGGCGAGTATCCCACCATATCAGCCATCTCAATCAGGGTAAACGTAGACTTCCTCCCGACCGTGCCCTCTCCTTCTTCCACCTTCAGTATCCTGATCAAATCTATGTACAGACTGAGACATTCAGCCTTGTCCTCCCCTGGACCTTCCAAAGCCCATCTGAAGAACTTTCCCAAAGATTCTCGCCTTTTAGATACGAATTTCTTAAAATGCTGAAAACCATATTCATGTTCTGTCAGCACAAAGAACGCCCGAAGAATAGATGAAGCCACGGGACAGGTCTTAGTGGTAGACTCTAGACAATCAGCTG
This sequence comes from Agonopterix heracliana, assembly GCA_963693445.1. Taxonomy (NCBI): domain Eukaryota; kingdom Metazoa; phylum Arthropoda; class Insecta; order Lepidoptera; family Depressariidae; genus Agonopterix; species Agonopterix heracliana. Next base: position 18,899,433 of record OY856319.1, read on the forward strand.
TCGACTCCAGAAATGCTGATAGGGCTTCTTTGTTCGGTAAAGAATTTCCTAGGATGAGATCGGTCGCAGCGTGCAAAGGCGTCAATGTGACTTCAGCATCGCAGAAGGCTGCTAGAGCGTGGGCAGCGAATTCTTGAGCAGCTGCATGTTCGTTAGACCCGTTCGAAAGGCTCAGGATTCCACATAATGCTGTCTGGACATCAGCGGATCGAGGACCGCCAGCACTCATCGCGTGTAACACCGCACATTTGACCGGCGCATGTGACACTAAACAAGCCAAAAATCCAAGAACTCTAGCAGAACTAGCCGTAGCAGGTTCACCGGGCTTCAATTCCCTCATCACTGCCCCTACAGCGGCTCTTCCAACAGTTGCTGCCGTGTTTGGAGCCAAATCTGCTATTTGGACGCAAACTCTCCTCAACATATGAACGACTGGCCTATACGTCGACATGCAGATAATCTGGATCATATCTGTCAGGTCGTGTGATAAAGCGTGCAAATGAGCTGACCAGAGACGTCTTTCGTTAGAGGCGTCGGCTAATTCTCTCTCAGTTGGAGCTGTTTTAGTTTGCATCGGTAATGGTAAGGGAAGGAGTTCGGAAAACACTAAAAGGCCAGGAACGAATGTATATGGCGCTGTCATTGTGTAGGATATTACTTCGGAACAGAGTGAAGTCCAAGGGCCACGGCGTATGGAGTCACCGTCTTTGGCATCGTCGGCTATTGGTTGAGCGTAAGCTAATAAAGCTCTCACAGAAGCTTCGGCTGCTTTTGCTGCAGTTCTATACCCAACCGATCCAACTGGAAAAGCTTTTGATATCCCATACGTCTTCAGTAAAACAGGAGCAGCTGTTAAATCGCGGAATCTAGGTCCGCGGCAACGGACGACTCTTGCTAACATTTCGTCGAGCAATCTCAGGCAGGGGAGCAACATCTGTGCCAGCTGCAACCCTCTGACTGATGCGAAGAACGATGTATGCATGCTCGGTTGATCAAAGTATGTCGCTAGACGATCTAAGATCCCTGCCAAATGTGCAACACCGTCTAAAGAGAACAACTGAAGAACGTTGTATTTGTATTTTAGCTCGACATATTCATCAGTTGACGATTCGCACGCTATTGCTACATTTTTCTCGTAGTCCGATATGCAGAAATGTCGTAAGATTCTAAAACACGTCATCAGTTCTCCGGGCAAGTCTGCGGAATGTTCCAAGCTGGCCTTCAAGATTTCAACGCATTCTGACATGATATCGTCTCCTGTTAAAAGATTTGTTTTTTCAACTGGTTTCAAATACGGAATGACTTCTTGTAACACGCTCGAGACGCTAGGTTCAAATCTATCATGCTCCCTTGACACGTTGATGAGTCTCTGTCCATATTTCTTCAAAAACGGAACATTGGCAGAGTAGCGCACAGCAGAAACGATCAATTCGATGGCGTAACCTTTTGCGGGAGATTTTTGTTTCGATGGAGATTCACCCTTTCCTCTACTCTTCAAGCTGTTCTCAAATACCTCCATAAGACAATCGGCGTTATCTCCCATGACTATAACATCGGGAACAGCAGTTTTTCCAATGCTGCCAAAGGTGAGGCAGTATAACGATTGCAGTCTATCAATCAATTCGTTTTCATCAACTTTTCCAGCTTGTAAATCAGAGATGGACTGCAAGTAATATAGTGCTTTGAGCCTGTAGGCCATTTCTAATCCCAATATTTGGAGATCACTGTAGTTGCTCAAGTCATGGGGGTATAGGAACTCTTCATTCGGTTGACCATAAGGTTGAGCTAGAGTCTTGAATAACAACTCACTTAACTCCATGTTTTTGTACAGAAAATTCAAACCGTTATCCGAATTTATCAGCTCAAAAATCAGATCATGGATCGGACTTATGACGACCAAATTGTTACAAGTTGTTGGACAAGTCAATAAATAAAGACAAACTTCCAAAACGCGGTGAATGTTGAAGAATTCTAGCAAAGTTTCATTGGAACATTCCTTGTTGATATCAAACTGAGCTGAGACTGGAAGAAATCGCTTCGGTTGAGATAAATGAAAACATTGTGAACGATACATGTAAAGGGTTTCATCCAAAGAATCTACTATGAAGTTTGTATCACTTTCGGATAATTCAGCATCTTCAGTTTGGATGCTTTCTGCGGCTTTCTTATTGAAATTCAGTACCAAGTCATGCAGTTTTCCTAGCAATTCGTATATGTTAAGTTTCTTGATTAAAGCGCTGATGGAAAACTTTATTCTTCCAAGAGGGTTTGTCTGCATGATAGATATGAGAGCCTGGTAACCGTTCTTCGGTTTCAGATCGCTGTCGCTTTCGGTTTTATCGAATTTTGGGAACATAGCATCTTTCATGAAATGGTCAATGGCTTCCTTTGATGAAAGACATGCGTTCAATGATTTTAGGATCATAAGACGAATACTTAACGCCATGTATTCTTTGGCATACATGTTAAGAAGTAGCATCGTCATGTCTATGCCAACACTTAGTAACACTTTCATGACCTGTCCGCTATGTCGGTGCGACATCAACGATTCTGCCAAGCGAATACCACATTTCATATGCCTGATTTTATATGTAGGTTGTTGCTGAGTCAAAGCAAATTCGAAGTTTAGGCCAATCTTGCAAAAGGTCACCAGTAAATTGTAAATATCAGTGAATTCTGACTCGGTTCCGTCGTTTTGGAATATGCGTAGGATAATGTCTGTATTCCTGCAAAGGTTGGCCAAGGAAACAGTTATTTGTTCACATTGATGTACCCAATCTTCTCTAGCAGAATTATCTGTTTCAGTAAAGTTTTCAATTGAGAATTTCTGTTCTCTCTTCATAGCTGTTTTCGTCATTTCTGAAATCTTGAACAGATCTGGACTGGCGTCACACAACTCTTCAAAAGTCGCATTGAAAACATGTTTTATTGCGTCATTCTTTCCATTAGGTAGCAGATGAATTTTGTTCAAGTACTCATACTTGCTCCATTCTACTTTGAAAGGGTTGTAATATTTTATAATGTCATCAACACCACAGTATTCATTGACGTCATAATCTACTTCCATAAAAGGAGGACCTTCAAGATCATCACAAATATCTTCGTCTGATAGGATTGGTTCGAATTGTTCAGCATCCATAGACTTGTCATCCTCCGGGTTCCTAACTGGTGAAGCAATTTCTTTAGGCACCGCTGTGTCCACAATTTGAACAGTAACAAGGCTTGAATGTTGTGGTTCTACGAAAGGTGGATTTTCCACCTCTTGTGAAGGACTTCTGATAGAACTTTTGTGTCTGTAGCTTTGATGGTAGAAGTCAACACGAGGAATCTGCTTGCCGCTTCTATCGTAATCACCGCCTTCCTCAGATCTGGCAGAATTTACTGGGCTGGAAGCTTCAACTTCTCGCGGGGATAAAGGTCTTCGGCTGCTTTCTCCAGGCGGCGTTCGAGGTCTCTTCCTAGGATCATCGCGGCTCGGAGATCTACTTCCATAGCTGGAAGTCCTAATGCGGCTGTAAGGTGAATGTCGTTTTCTGTCATACGGCGCCTGTTTCTCATAGGATGGAGCTCGTCTTTCATAGGAAGGACCTCGTTTTTCGTATGACATTTTGCGTTCGTAAGAGGGTGCACGTTTGTCGTAGGGAGATCGTCTCTCGTAAGATCCACCGCGAGATCTGTCGTAAGAACTTCCGCGGCGACGGTAATCGTCCTTCTTGTAGGATCCTCTGTCCCAGTCGCGTTCACTCGAAATGCCACGCATTCTTTCTCTGTCGATGCTGCGGGATCGAGAACGACTAAGCGGGCGATATTCACCTTTAACGACATAATCTCTATCGCGACTTCGTGACCGCGAATGAAGTCTTTCCATCCTATCCAGCTCTCTGCTCCTATCTCGAAGACGCGAAGATTCTCTGCTGCGACCTCTATCAATTGACCGTCTACGACTCCTGCCATCCCTTCTATCCCTTTCTCTATCCAACTCTATAGATCTAGGGCTGTGTCTCATCCTATCCCCTTCCCTCTCGAGACTGATATCTCTTCCTTTCTCCCACTCATTGTCCTCTATATGATGGTATGTTCTCGGATCTTTCGGAGGTTCATTATCATAGTACTCATTCCTATACATTTGATTATCATAGTTCTCAGGTGGATAGTTGGTACCATAATCAGGGTTGGCAGTAGCAACTGCGCCGGTGTAGGCCGGAATAGGGTTGGAATTTTCCTGGTTCCAGTCGGCAGGTGGTACAGTAGCAGTGGGAGGTGGTACTTCCCGGGCGATGACTGGTCGCTGGACGATGGGTGGAGGGGTAGCCAGGACTGGAGGATCTGTTATGACCTGGGTCAGGTTCCCATAAACAGCCAAGGTGATGGTTGTGTACCAGCCTGTAAGGTAATAATGGTGACTGGAGTCAATACTTCATTCATGGAATGGAATACAATTGAACTAAATGCAAATACATACATAAATAAGCTCTTCAAGTGGTTGGAAATTTTGCTATCACTACCTACAAACTTTAGAAGCATACAGTTTAGTAGCAAGGTTCACTTTTAGCATGATAGGCGGCTAACTTTTTATCCATAAACACACTAAAAATAAACCTTATTCACATCATACAACACCTAACTGATTGTGGATAATTGTTCATACCTAATATTTACTAGCAACCCATAAGTATGTTTGTCTGTTTGTGACATCTTCACTAGATAATCTGGATATTAATTGTTTTATTATTTTATGTAATAAAAAGAACACAAACAATATTGTAATGTAAAATTTATATATTATGCTCCTGGTGATGTATTTTACAATCATTGACCAAGAAAGTTCAGCAAAACCGCGTATGAAATAGCATTATGGAGTTTCAGACATAAATTGCTACCACAATTTGACAGGACAGCAATAGGGAAGCAATCTCCTTTTAAATAATTTGCTACCTATATGCATATCTTATTGAGTGAATAGTATAAAACACTTGCTGTCCATATTTGTAAAAAAAAATATGCATTCAATTTTTTCATTTGTAAGGCAAGGCGAGGGGCAACCGGAGAGACGCAGTGATCAGCATGTAAGGTTTCTTTCTGACCACAACACCATAACAGAAACATATTGCTACTGTTTACATAAAAGTCCTAAAAGACATTGCCCAATCCCGTTTCGCATACAAAACTGGTTAATTTGGGTTTGACATTTATTAGAAATCCCACTGCAGAAAAGGATAATTTCAATTCCTTGGGCAGTATGATATTCCTCCTGTTTTGTGTATAATTTTAGCTATCATACTCTTTGCATTTGTTCTTTGATTATACTAATTCATTAGTTGTGCAACGATTTGAAACAAATACAGTTAGTCACATGGGCAATGTCTTACTGTTTACGCTATTATAATAAGATACCAGAGGATATTCTAAGGCAGCAAATTCGGTAAAAATATTAATTGATTGAGATCTGTATAATAACCAATTCGTAGAGCAGAGAAAAGTCGTAAAAATTTCGGGCTTCCTTCGCTTAATCCATAGCTTTTACTTTATATTGAGGAGAAAAGTTGGGCTCACCTGGCTCGCTCCCCGTCGCCTAAGTTTCTAATTTTGTTTGCATAGATAAAACAAAAGATCACAACCCATACAGATGTTACAAAATTTAGAGCTCGGTTTGCACACTTTTTTGTGTAGATAAAGGGGTGGCAAAATCGGTCTGTGCCCTGGTCGCCAGAAACCCACACTATACCACTGGTTTACGCTACGCCATTTTGTTTAGTTTTCTCTATTTGCATTTTCATATATGTATGAGGTATGGACGGAAGGGATGGAGAGATATGTGTTAAATAAGATGTAAACTTGTAGAACCAGAACCACACCAAAAAGGGAGGATTAGACCATACTCCAATACTTTAAAGCTTCCTCAATAGGCCACTAACTACAAAACATAACTAACCTCTAAGAACAAGGCCGTCCGTTGGTATCCTCGGCTGTTCCCCGTTACTTCCGCACTCCATGTGAATCTGTCCATTCTGACAGTAGTCCACACTGCCCAGCGCCTCGAACGTCGACGCCCCGGGCTTGCTCAGGTCATTCACAAAGAAATCTATGTGAAATTTAGTTGGGTTCGTGGCACCAAGTCGCACTCCGCCGGGAAAATCTCCTTCTACACGCGCTCCCAGCGGAATTATACGTATTTCTCTCACGTATACAGACTTTGGGAACTGTACCAGGTCTAAGTTCAGCTCCTGGAAGGTAACGGCGAGGTAAATAAGACAGATTTTGGGAAATAAATGCGAAAATTAGGTTGCAATTTTACCTCGCTCGTGTCGTGTGAAAACGTGTCGAAGAACAAAAGGTCGGGCTGCTCGGTGATAGACATCTTCGTTAAGTTTAATTTGATGTTAATTTTATCGCAAATCATACATTCTTTAAATGTTTTATTGGAAAAATACACAAACGAAATTCGCGTCGGTCAACCTATCGTTTGACATTTGCGTTGCAGTGTTGCCAATCGTAAAATTTTAATAATTATTGCCAGCATAAAAGATTTTCGTTCAGAAATGTTTGATAGCTTACGAACCCATACAATCTTATTGCATACCATAGTCATCATCAACACCTCGTAGGGGGGGTTGGCGCTATGCGTGAATCCTCCCCTCCCCCTCCTCCCTTCAGCGAAATTAAATCTGTTGCAGCATCTTATTTGAACTTTTAGTTTTACCGAGAATCCAGGATGTGATTTACAAGGCAGAAGAAACCTTACAATACATCAGCCTATATTACGTCCCACTGCAGGTTACAAACCTCTGAAAAAGCGTAACTGAGCGGCCTTTCCGTCACCACAACATGCTGGCCTAATATACAGGGTTCTTTTAATATGCTGACAATTTTAAGGGGATGATCAGGAGTGCGATTTTTGAATCTCATTCGGTGAGCTCAGCAGTTGAAAATATCAAAATTACTATGGAGATATGCATCTTTCTAGTGCTGATTTAAGCATAGCATAAGCATAATGCTCACGACTATATTCCCCGAGGGGGTAGTCAGAGTTATTCTGAAACCTCAGAACATCCACGTTTCACCAGTAGCACCGAAAAATCTGTCCAGTGTGACAGGGGGTGAGCCCGTCGCCACTTATAATGGACAGTGGATACAAATCATGCCTCGAAATTGAAGCATGCAGTTTTCCTCACGATGTTTTCGTTCACTGAAAAGCCAGTGGTGTTACAAATCGTACATAAATTCCGAAAAACTCATTGGTACGAGTCGGCCTGGGGCCGACGGGGATCGAACCATTGCCTCCTGCACGGTAGGCAAGGTTACTGGCCACTGGACCACCACGGCTTTTAATGTGCTGATTTGCTGAAAAATCATACTTCAGCATAGCTAGCATGCCGCAGTGATACAGCGCTATCACCAAGCTATCACACCTTAGCTCTCTTTGTATTTGCGTGCGAACGAACGAGATAAAAGACGTGGTACAGCCGTATCACGTGCAGCATACTACGAGTGCAGGTGTGCGATTTTTGAAAGTCAAATCAGCAGTAGAAAGATACATATCTCCATAGTCAACTGCTGGGGTGCGTTCAGAACCTACGCCCAGAGTGCACCCAGAGTGCACTCCGAGTGCAACTTTTCGCCCTAACGCCGTTCAGAGGCTCGGTGAAAAGCGTATTACCCATAAGAGCGAGCGAGAAGAACAACCGCACCTAAAGGTTCTGAACGCAGCCCTGAGCTCAGCGAATGAGATTCAAAAATCGCACTCCAGAATCGAATAACCCTATCATGGCTTCAAAACAGGTAAGTAAGTAGATATTTTTTTTCAAAATAATTAATAAGTAATATTATGTTTGTCAAATTTAAAATTTACTGAACTCTATCTCAAGCCACCGCACCACAGATTACCCCCAATATTATACTACCAAAACAAGATTCTTAAAATGTAGGTAGATAAAGCCTGACCAGAAATATAAAAAACCTGGATTGGGGGCGCTGCAATCGACATTAACCTTTAATGACAGTGTTCCAAGTACAAAAATTAGTTCCAATAATTTTCCGTAACATGGCGTGGTTTTTTATATTTCTGCATAGCTAGCATGCGGCAGTGATACAGCGCTATCACACTTTAGCTCTCTTTCTATTTGCGTGCGAACGAACGAGATAAAAGACGTGATACAGCCGTATCACGTGTAGCATACTACGAGTGCTGCATAGCTAGCATGCCGCAGTGATACAGCGCTATCACACCTTAGCTCTCTTTCTATTTGCGTGCGAACGAACAAGATAAAAGACGTGATACAGCCGTATCACGTGTAGCATACTACGAGTGCTGCCCTCGTAGTATGCTGCACGTGATACGGCTGTATCACGTCTTTTATCTCGTTCGTTCGCACGCAAATAGAAAGAGAGCTAAGGTGTGATAGCGCTGTATCACTGCGGCATGCTAGCTATGCTGGTCAGGCTTTTTTTTTTTTACCTATCCATGCGCACGTTAGCGCTTTCATTCATTGCTGAAATGATAACAAATCATCAGATTATATTCTCTTTGCAAATCATTTTTGCCTATAAAACTTAAAAGGCGAATAACTTTAATTTTTAACAATCAAAATAATGAAATTATTGTTCCAATCTACTACTGAATTATTTTGTTAAATTAAAATGATAAAATCAGTTGGGGTATAGGTTCTACCTACCTACGCTGACGACTAAAGCAAAGAAAATTTTAAAGGCTACGATTCTCCTAATATTGTATTGTTTGACAAAGTTGCACCATCTAGATAGGTATTATAATATGTTAATAATCAAATTACAATACTATATTAACTATTGAATAATAAATTCATAACTATAATTTATCTAAGCTAAAGTGTTTACCGGCCCGCAGGTAAGTCAACAAAAAAATGGACAATCGATATTTAATTGCGATTCACGTTTCTTGAGGAAAAACCCGGGTGAGATTTTAGAATCGATCGGCATCAGACCAGACGCAATAAAATTAGCAACTTTATGATATTTTTAGTTTTAAATACTTAAGTAGTTTGTGGGCGGATGACCGAGCCGAGCGCGAGGCCGAAGACCGAGCTACCCCGAGGTTCCCCCTAGAACCTGGTGGACCTGGTCTCCGGGGTCAATCTGCTGCCGCTGCGAGCCGCAGGCCGATCGTGGAATCTGTCATAACGCGAATCTGCCATAAAACGCGAAAGAGCGGACTAAAGTACTTTCATTTCATCTTTCATTTCTTAAATTCTTTATTGTACACAAAACAACATAATTATGAGAACTTACAATAAATCATGATGTACAAAGGCGAGCTTAACTCTAAAAGAGTTTTCTTCCAGCAAACCGTTGAGTGAGAGGAAAACCAATGTGTTTGGGTAAAAACAGTGTGCACACAAATAAAGATCTAATTAATTATGAGATAATAAAATGTATACCTATAAAATAAGAAACAATATAAGATACACCCATACAAAAAATAAATAAATATATTCCCAAAATTATTATATAACCTTCATTAAGTATGTTAAAAGTGAGCCTTGCTTCTGCTTGTTAAATTGCATGCAAGACAGCTGCTAGTTGTAGCAATGTTTCTGACCACCCCTAACAGCAATATGGTCATGATAACGACTTCTACCACCAGAGATAGTAGCCGGGACCAACGGCTTAACATGCCATCCGAAGTACGGAATCGCTATGTGGACGATGATTGATAGGCTGATTATGAGACGAGTTTCTTAATAGGCATAGAGATTCGTTTCTAGATTGTTTCTGAAAAAATGTATTGACTTTAGTTTGTATTGAAAATAAATATACTTATGTGTACTCCATGGTCTAATGGTTAAGAGCATTGGGCTCTTGACACGGAGGCCGTGGGTTCAATTCCAACGCGGGGCACCTATTGAAATGTAACTTTGTGCGTTTTTCCCCAGTTAGTTAGGACATTGCTGGTTGAATCACCTGAGTGTCTGAAAAGAAAGATGATTCGTGCTCCGAATGGCACATTAAGTCGTTGGTCCCGGCTAGCTACTACCTATTTCTGGTAGTCGTTAGAAACATTAAAAACCACGTCAAAGGCCGTAATTAAGGCGGTTTGAAAAATCTGACACCTTGCTGCCCACACGATAAGAAGAAGATTGAAAATATAAACAGACTTCGTTTGTATGAAGCGCGTTCCTAATTGTATCCCCTCAAGTAATTAATTAAATACTTACTCTTGATTTAATTTAAAAAAAGAAATACTTAGTTTTACAAAATGTATAGAAGCGTCGCGACGCAAAATATATATAAAAGACAGGGCGCGGACTGCGAACACGCACGAAGCAATACGTTTTGTATGAAAATCCGAGTTCGCGCCCTGTCCGCGTCTCACGTCCAGCACGTCTAGCATGATTTCTCTACACGCGCGCGACTCTGCTCTTTTTCGTTTTTCCCTACATGTCGCGGCAAGCGCGGCTTTGGCTCTCCGAAAAGCGCGGGAACAGGTTATTTTCTATGCAGCGCGTCGCGCGCGTGTAGAGGTGTCATGCTAGACGTGCAGGTTTCTCTCTGTCCCGCGCCTTGGGTTTTTACAACAGTAATTCGTTAAAATTATCAATTTATCCTGGTTCTCATTATTACTAAGAAAATTATCATCCTTCGTTGTTCATTTTATTGAATTTTGTATAAAAATAGATGCTTAGAAAAAATCCCCTTTTCCTGTTACCTACCAACTTGACATGTCGTATGGATACCAGGATACAAAGTACAAATATATTCCTGGATAAAATGTTGAGGAAAAATGTTACGAAAAGAATAAGGTAGGTACGCAAAATAAGGTGGCCGCGCGTAGGTAGAGTAATCTATAACGTCGCGCGGCCAGCTTGTTTGTTTTGGGTATCTTAATGTGTCGCCCTGTGTACCTACTAGGTAATTTTTCAGAGGATGATCAGAACATCAATGTGGGACCCCACACGAAGACGCATTGATGACGGAGCGGCAGACGTCAGTCCGTCATTTGTGAAGCATGGAGTTGTATGAAACCGCAAGTAGAAGTACACACGTTGACGTCTGCCGCTCCGTCAATGCGTCATCGTGTGTGATCGCACAAACAAACGGAACAACTTTCTCTAGGAACAACGTGTGGCGATAAAAAAAATCTGCTGTGCCATACATTTTTGTCGCGTAAGGTTGTATGGTTGCGGTTTTGTATAAAACAGCTGATTTAATTTTTCGATCTTCTTCTTATCGTGAGGGCAAGCCCTGGGGTCAGAGTTTTTGAGACCGCATTTTTCGATTTCGTCGACGTTTTTCCCGTAGATAATGTTGTTCTGTTCGAGGGTTGATCATGCCCTTAAAAAGTCGTCAGCATATTAAGAAGGACCCTATAATACAGCCACAGGTTCGCTTATAAAAGACCACCCATTTTTTTTTTTTTTTACTATAGATGGGCTTGCTCTTGACCTCAACATAGTCTTCAGGACAAAGATGGGGTCGAAGATGTTGCGAGCTTACCCAGAATGGCACTGGCACTCCTGCACACTGACGGAACGCAGCAAGCTGTTTGGCGCCAGACTCTGGCAGGAGGGTGGTCGCGAGCCAGGCGGCTCCTTGCGGAGCCTACCACACCGCCGTGGGGATCGTTCAGCCGCCACCACAAAACTGGTAGCTTGTGGTGCCGTTGCCCGGGGTGGACCGCTAGGAGGTAGATCCCCAATCACCCCAATTTTTCTAATCGTGGGCATGTTACGAAACGACTAGGGTTCCTAAGCAGTGTTTCTGTGGGCGAACGAAACGCCAACTTGACAGTACAACTGCACGCTTAAGAGGATAGGCGAGCTGAAATGCTAATTTGGAGAATAGGTCACTTTTCCAACTGTATACTTATTTGTCCGATCCGTACCACCCATACAACCCGCCGACTAACTAGAGCGCGAAAGATACAACTGCAGCTCGGACCGATTTTATCTGCATAAAATCGACGAAAACAGCAATTCGTATTCTCTCGTTTCCTCCTCCAAAACTAAACCGATTTTAATAATTCTTTCAAGAATAATATGAGAAAGACTTTGGCTATGTCTGTACATTATTCGTCGAATTTCTTTGCTGGATGTCTAGACTGCCTCCGTGGTCTAATGGTTAAGAGCATTTGAGCTCTTGACACAGAGTTCGTGGGTTCGATTCCCACGGGGGGCACCTAGTGAAATGTCACTTTGTTCGTTTTTCCCCAGTTGGTTAGGACATTGCAGGCTGAGTCACCTGATTGTCTGAAAAGAAAGATGATTCCGTGTTTCGGATGGCATGTTAAGCTGTTGGTCCCGGCTACTATCTCTGGTGATAGTAGTCGTTACATAAAAACCACGTCAGAGGCCGTAAGGCGGTTTGAATAAACTCTGACACCAGGGCTTGCAACCCACTCGATTAGAAGAAGAAGCTGGATGTCTGAAAACGGGCGGTAAAATTGGTCATTCTCGAAGGTACATACAAAAAAGCAAAACATAGGGACATAGCAGAGGTAACATAGATTGTATGGAAAAAAAATGTTTGCTCTAGTGTCACTCATTATCCAGGGAGGAAACAGGGGAATACGTTTGTCTGGAAAAAAAGGTACTCGCCTATCCTCTTAAAAAGTTGGTAAGTAGTGGTAGTAGCATAGCTACTAACCACCCCGTTAGGGATTATGGTCGCAAGGACAGGGTGTCCTAAAACTCAACGTCAAGGCGAAAACATGTTGAAATTATAACTCTGTTCAGGGACAAATATCAAAAAAAAATCATAAGTTAGAAAAACTCATTGGTAATTTGGTACATCGTCCGTGCGTCCCATTGACAATGTTATTCAGCTTGATGGTCTGATCACCCTATTAAAAAACCGTTGGCATATTAACTTGGACCCTGTCTATTACACGTGCGAAGCCACAGGCGAGTCGCTAGTTAGATGTAGACAATGTAGATGATAATTATCCTACCTACCTACCTTCTTGTCTGGGGCAAAACCTAATAAGAAGGTAAGTACTACATTTGATCAACCACTAGTTGGTAGAGGATTACCAATCCAATAGGTAGGTTTTATTTGACCGCCGTTATGTGATTATCACCTGGGGTTGTTGACCCTTATCTCCGAAATAACCTTTGTACTTTACTTAGTAAGTAGGTACTTGTACTTTACATCTTTTTCAAAGGTGTTTAAGCACGTTAGGTAGCAATATCAAATCCCAAACTTTTTAAACTTTTGCAAGTTTTTATTTACAACAAAAAAAATGGCGGCTTAGATAGCTGTTCTTGTCACTCCAGTGGCTAGATAACGGGAGGAAGGGAGAGCAAGCGGTGTTTGCTTGCTAGCTACCTGCCAAGTTTACGGCCACCTGTGCGAGTTGGGTTACCAGTTTGTGGAGGCTTTACCTTGTTTTCGGGACAGAATTTATGAAGGTCGGCCGTGGCATAGCCAGCACAGGTGGCACTCAGTGCTGATATCAAAGGTGCCCCAAAAATCTAAACTATTATAAAACTGTATCTGAAGCGTGTCTGTACATTGAAGATATTTACAAAAAAAAGATTACGATATGGTTTTTAGGTATCCCTGACTCGAAATCAACCTTTTTTAGAAATTTTGTCTGTCTGTTTTATTGTGTGTTTGTTTATTTGTTTGTTTGTTTGTTCGCGCATCACGCAAACACTACTGAACCGATTTTGATGAAACTTTTTTTTTGTTTGATAGCTTATGATCTGACTTAAAATCTTTGGTTGGTTGGTTGGTCGGTCGGACGGGTCGTTTTGGTGATCCTTGGGTAGGGGGAGGCCTGTGTCCAGTAGTGGACGTCCGTCGGCTGATATGATAATATTATGAATACGATCGAGAATTTACTACGATACGACGTGGTCCCAAACTCAATGACATAAATGTATATGGCGTCGACTTGTTAGCAGAAGAAGATAGGAAAAATTTTGGTAAAAAATACATTGAAAGCCAGAAGTCAGTCCTTCTCCCCGGTGTCCGGTGCCGTTTCAAGAAATTATACTTTTTAATCTTGATAGGTATTAGGTAACTACATTGCTCATTGAGAAATCATTGTAGATTTGTAGATGTCATCATAATCACAATGTTATGTACTTAGTAGCTTCTATACGGTTGTAGGTAAGACATGAAGTGTTTAACAACAGAATCATATAAGCTATTGCTCAGCTCAGAAAAGAACAGTGACAAAGTCAAAAATAGTTCTGTTAATCATCGACAATTAATACTAGGTTGGTCTATCTATCTATGTACAGAACAGAAGCCTGTCAAAGTGTGAAGTGCTTAATATGCTAATTTGTTTTTGTTCCTGGCTATCAACAATAATCTAATATAAGCGGTCAGAACAACCTCATCAAATTTTTTATTTGAAAAGGCTTTTGAGGAAAATTTTGTCGTGACGCTTGCCACCCCACCTGTGGCGGCGTTCGCCGTTCGCCGGCCGGCGCGTCAGTCGCTCTGCCGCGCTCGAGCTAAGCGCACGTCTCCCACGCAGCTCACTCGCAAGACACGTCACCAAAACTTTCCAACGAGTTCAACTTTCCATCGTGTTCCAAATTCGAAAAACTTCAAATTGGCCAGTGTGTGTTATTTAAGTTGATTCTAACCTGTTTTTGTTTTATTTGTGAGTGTTTTTTTATGGTGTTGATGTGGTTTAAAGTGGTTTGAAAGATGCGGGGCGCCTTGGAGGCGTTCTGGCTCCTGGCGGTGGTGGCTGCGGCGGCCGCGCAGGCTGACACGAGACATTTATCAGGTCAGTTGCAAAGAGAATGGAATCGCGCACTGTCTAAGTTCGAACACTTCGAATTCGAAATACAAAATAGTGTGAACCCAGGGCATTACTTCCTTGGAGCCCATACAATCCAGGGCATTTTGTACAATCACGATTTTGTTCTGTGCAGCGGCAGTCAGTTAGTTACTTCTGTGGGGCTGGTTGAGTGTAATAATAAGTTTAATAAGTACGTGCTTCATTCACAAAAATATGTCTGACCGACAAACTACCGACACCGTCGAATTCGAAAACGATGGAAGTTCCGTTATTGAAGTGAGCTTTTTGAGTACAAAATAAGTGCGTTCAACTTTTTACTTTTAAATACGTAGGTACCGACTTAAAGTTAACGCTGTAATTGTGTATTGAGAACGTGGTTGTTGTGACTGGGTTTCTGTATACCCCTTGTAGGTATCATGTGTGCTATTCATAGAATGAATTTTCAACTGTCACAACAAAATATTCAAAACCAGCCAAGTGCGAGTATGACTGGCACACCGAGGCGAGGGTTCCGTTACACCATAATTAAAAAAATATCGGTATCCTTAAGGGGCCATAGGTCCAGACGAATATTTTCTATGAGAAACGCGATTGCCGAGCGCTCCGAAAAGTGTGTGCGTGAGCCGTATTTTCGATTAAAAACAACTAACCAAAGTACTTTTTCTAGATTTTATTTATGATTGCACTAGTTAAACTTGTAAAGTCCATAGGTGGGAATCCGAGGAATGAAACACGAGCGTCCGAATGTACTGAGCGTATATTTAGAACTAACCAAAAACAAGACTAACAACTACTTTAATATCATAAATCTAAATCTATATGAATCTACCTACATTACACTCTTCCACACTAAATAATTATGTACCTAATCCTAAAACTAAATTACAACTAACACCGGAATGTATATACAAAAAGCTTACACTCTATAGTTGGGAACATTATTAATTCTACATTGCCTAATAGGGCGGCTCCGGGGCGGTGTCACGGTTGGCGAGGCGAACCCCCACTCCGGTGAAGCCGAAAGTGCGTCCTCTACTCCCCTACTTCGACTCTCTGCCATGCCCCGCGGCGACTCCACCACTCCCGAAGACCCCTCCGACTGTCCACGCCTCGGTGTTCCTGCCTCGCAGTCTGAAAGATGCGTCTGAGAATCTGTGCTCGACCTACCTATACCCAAAGTAGTCGAAGCGAGCGACGGTCGACTGCTGCTACGTCGTTTGCGTAATTGATCTATATGCCTATGTACCGTTTCCCCGTCTTTACCTATCACTCTAAAATTGCTCTGTCCCAAACTGTCCATCACGCGGCCTGGAAGCCACTTCTCTCCTTTCAAATATTGCCTGTACCATACCTCTTCATTATTTTCCACGCTTCTACTCACTCCTCCTGCCGCTTCCTTCTGACGATCTTGTGCCCTTTTTACCTGACTTTCTCTATCTGGTTTAATTATATCTAGCCGAGTGCGTATGTGTCTACCTAAAAGTAGCGTAGCAGGACTTTCCCCTGTAGTCGAATGTTCTACGTTCCTATAGTATATCAAAAATGTCCATAAGGCCCTATCGATGTTTTGTTTTTCTTGTATTGCTTTTTTAATTACCCGTTTTAAAGTTCTAACTGCGTTTTCTGCTAGGCCGTTCGAAGCCGGATGGTACGGGGCTGTGAAAATATGTTCGATCCCGTTATACTTTGTAAAATCTCCGAACTCCTTTGAGGCAAATTGTGGACCATTATCACTAACAATTTGCTTGGGTAAACCCCATCTACTAAATAATTCTATCAACCTGTCTATGAGCCCACTAGCCGTAGTACTGGTTGCATTAAAAACTTCTATCCATTTGGACATAGCGTCTACCACGACCAAGTATGTTTTACCAGCGATGGGCCCCATATAATCGAGATGGAGCCTGGTCCACGGCCGATTGGGCCAGGCCCACATACGCGGCACGTTTCGCGGTGGCGCGTCCGCCTGTGCCGCGCACACAGTGCACTCGCGGCACATGCGCTCCACCGCCTCGTCCACCCCGCCCCACCACACGTAACTCCTAGCTATGGCCTTTGATTTAACTATTCCCATGTGTGGTTCGTGAATCATTACTAATATTTTATCTTTACAATTTTCCGGCACTACTAACCTGCGACCCCACATCACGCATCCTAACTCTTCGTATAGTTCGTTTCTCCTATTAAAATAAGGCTGTAAACTCAATATCTCACACTGTGCCGGCCATCCGTCCCGGATGTAGCTTAATACTTTTGATAATAGCGGGTCACGTGACGTCTGGCGCTTAATTTCGTGACAATCTAATAGCAGCGCTTGCTGCACGAAATGTAGGAACGTTTGCTCCGGCGGTGCTGTTTCGTTTGTTTGTTTACTAACCGCGACCGGCAACCTAGACAAGCCGTCCGCCTCGTTCTTATCAGTGCGCACGTACTCGATATCAAATGAATAGGCGGACAAAATTATAGCCCACCGCTGCATACGGCTCGCTACCATTGTTGGTATTCCGGTTTTTGGGCCAAATATTGATACCAACGGTTTATGATCCGTTCGCAAGGTGAAATGCCGCCCATATAAATATTGGTGAAACTTATTCGTGCTAAAAATGATCGCTAATGCTTCTCGATGTATCTGCGAATAATTTTTCTCGGCATCGTTTAACGTGCGTGACGCATAAGCTACCGGCCGTTCCCCCCCGCCGTCCGCGTTCAGCTGTGATAGCACTGCCCCTACCCCGCGCGCGCTCGCGTCACATGTTACGATTAACGGTTTCTTTGGATCATAATGTGCCAATACTACGGCGCTTGACAACAGGTTTTTAATATCTCTAAAAGCCTTTTCACACTCATTGGACCAGAACCAACGTTTTTCTTTCTGTAATAGTTCATAAAGTGGGACTATCCTCGCACTCATATTCTTTATAAATTTTCCGTAAAAATTAATCATGCCTAAAAATGATCGTAATTCCGTTACATTTGTTGGCTTAGGCATACGTACTATTGCGTCTACTTTTGATGAATCCGTTTTTATTCCGTCTTTACTTATTACATGACCTAAATAACTTATTTCATCAACAAGAAATACACACTTGCTACTCTTTAGTTTCATTCCAAATCGCTTCAATCTGCTGAAAACTGCTTCTAATGCCATTAAATGATCTTGTTTGCACTTTCCCGCTATGATGACGTCATCAATAAAAATGGCAACGTTTGGAATATCTTTTAATAAAGTGCACATAATACGCTGAAAAATACCCGGGCTTGAAGATAACCCATACACTAATCGATTGTATCTATATAGGCCGCGATGTGTGTTTATAACTGTATATTTCTTTGTTTCATCTAGAACCACTTGATTGTAAGCCTGGGACAAATCAATTTTTGAGAAATAACGCGCCCCGCTCAGGCTCACCATAAGGTCATCTATCCTAGGCAATGGATAACGGTCTATCAATAAAACCGGGTTTACAGTCGCTTTAAAGTCTGCACAAATTCTCAACGAACCGTCTGCTTTATTTACCGGCACCAGAGGCGAAGCCCAGTCGGAGCAGTCGACGGGCTCGATGACGCCGTCGCGCAGCATGGCGTCCAGCTCCGCGTCGACGCGGTCGCGCAGCGCGTAGGGCAGAGGCCGCGCGCGGTGGAACACCGGCGCCGCCCCCTCCCGCACCCTCAGGGTCGCCAAGCCTCCCGTGTACCGACCCAGTCCACCGCTGAATAGCTCCTTATATCTGTCAATTAACACATTTATTTCATGAGATATTTCTATGCGTTCACCTCCTACGTTATGACAATTGCTAAATGCTGGGATTGCTATGTTCAATTCTGTCAACCATTGTCTCCCTAGTAACGCTGTAGTGCCCCCCTGAATAACAAATAGTTCTAATCTTTTTTTACAACCTCCGTAACTGACAATTGGCTTTATAATTCCTAATGGCTTTATTTTCGAACCGTCATAAAAGTTAAGCACTATTTGACTATTTTCTATTTTGTTATGTTTGAAATATTGTTCGTATGTTTCACTGCTAATGCACGATACTGCTGTGCCCGTATCCACTTCCATACGTATTATGTGATCGTCTATTTTAATTGGTAAACTCACCGCTTGGTAATCGTTCAAACATAAGTGGTGGAAATCCTCCTCCCATACTTCCTCGTCCCCGGCAGGATCCGCCGCTTCCGCCTCCCCGAAGAACAATCCCGACGAGTGTGGATTCCCGCCACCGCCCCGGCTGTACCCGCCGCGGCGGGCGCCCCCGCCGCGCCCCGGGCACACTCGTCGCAAGTGTCCTGGGCGTCTGCACATGCTGCACACATAGTCCCGGAACCGACACATCGAGTAGTCGTGGTCTGTGGACCCGCAACCTCCGCAGCCGTACCGGCGGCCGGACGTGCTGCCCGCACCGTAACCGCCCCCGCCACGTATCGCTCCGCGCGCTCCGGCCGCACCGCCCCGCGCCGCTCCGCCCGCCGTCCTCATGTTGCCCACGCCTCGAATACTCCGCGATGCCCACTGTCCTACATTGCCGCCATTTTGTGTGTTTCCATGTACGGCATGTACCGCCAATGTGGATGCGCCCCCGACTCCCGCGGCCTCATCACCCATGCCCCGCGTCGCTTTCCTTTCAACCACGGCCGCATCCCGCTCCGCCGCCTCGAGGGAATTCGCAATTTTTACCGCATTACTGTAGGTCAACGTCTCGTCTTCCGCAAAAAGCCGCTGTCGTATGACGTCACTGCTTAACCCACACACAAATTGGTCTCGTAGATTTTCATTTAAATTAGTGTTGAACTTACAACAACGAGCCAATTTCTGTAGTTCGGCCACGTAACTAGCTACATTCTCATCACTAGCCTGCCTCCGCTGCCGAAAACGAAATCTTTCGGCGAGAATGGATTGTGACGGTTGTAGGTGCTTACGTAACAACTCCACCGCTTCACTGTACTTCAGTTCCGCCGGTTTTTTGGGACTCGATAGATTTACCAATAACTCGTATGCTTCATCGCCGATTACCGCGATCAAGGTTGGTAGCTGCATTTCCGACTCAACCTTGTTAACTTTAAAAAACATTTCTATTCGGTCCACATACGACGACCACGCACCGCTCTTAACGTCAAACTCGTTCACTTTTCCGACCGACATGTTTACTACTGTCCTCCGTACAATAAAACTGCTTTACCGCTATATAAAATCCGCACGCGCTAATATCCCACTTCGTCGTCACTGTAAAGTCCATAGGTGGGAATCCGAGGAATGAAACACGAGCGTCCGAATGTACTGAGCGTATATTTAGAACTAACCAAAAACAAGACTAACAACTACTTTAATATCATAAATCTAAATCTATATGAATCTACCTACATTACAAAACTAATGGTGAATATGTGAGTATAAATACCAACAATCGGAAACTATTTTAAGTTCTTCTAAACCGAGATTTTTTTTTAAAAATGCATGAAAATACGTCATCTTTGTCACGATTTTCTATCGAGTGAAGTAATTCCAATCGTGTATTCAGTTGATGATTGCACTAGATGACTATCCAAAAATACTGAGGTATGACTTTAGTTTCGGTAAATGGTATAAATCTAGTCGTAAAATGAAAAATAAAAGATGCCTCCGAGGTATTTCCACCTACTATTACGTCTTAACGCGAATTCGACTCGACACACACTTGGCCCGATACACGGTCATGTACTGTAGCCGGTGTAATCCCCTTAAAATGTTAAGTTTTTTTACATTATTAGCAAATCCAAAATAATAACATATTATTATATACCTACGTAGTTCTTGTACCAAGCCACGGCTATATTCTATGAATATTTCAAATCGCTATCTACGGTTCAAAAGATACAGCCGTTTGGTACTAATAGGATTCTGTCATTGGGACCCTTTGGGTACGGAACCCTAAAAACGGAAAAGACAATAAATGGTAAATAATAACAAACTAAAACTTGGTTTTTATGTGTCCACGAAAATACGTTCATACCAGCTCAATGCTACAATCATTCCGCCTTGGAAACGACATCAACGGGCGCTCTTTACAATATGAATTTCATTTTATTTACATTTCTTTCACTTTCATTTACTTTAATTGCACTAACGTTTTTTAATGGTTTTAATAAATTTAGTTTTTAATTTCATCACGCTTTTATGTTGATTATGATTTCTCATGTTTATGTAGTTATTTGTGGGCGAAAGGCACTTATACACAACACACGTGCTTGACACTTTATTCTTCGAACCTTCAATTGGCTAGAGTGGGAGTCGCGTGGCTAAGGGGGTAACAAGTAGACCTTTTTTTCGGCTTGCTTGGCTACGTGGTTCCGCCGTTTTATGGCGGTTTCGAGTGTGTATTTTTGTTTAAAAACGGGGCTTTGAGATCGCCATATCCTATTACCGTACAATATCTAATAAATATATCTTCAACACTTGACACTGGCGAAATTTAACAAGGAAACGCCATTAAATAAAAATAGAATAGAATAGGCTAGAGTGGCCAACCTTACTGTTTTCCAGGACATTATCCTTGTTTTTTGTGGGAGTCCAGGATAGTTTTTATGCAGTCCTTGCTTTTTTTAAAGGAAAAACGGACTAAAGTTACGTACTTAATCCTATACCTATTTAAAGTATTTAATAATTCATTACTTCGTTTCTTATATGTATAGTATTGGTAGATAGGTAGGTAATATAATTATTGAACATTGGTAGCTATTTTCATAATTAAATGTACTTACCTAATTGCTACTAGTTGATTCGAAATGTCATTATTAACATATTTTTAAAACTAAATGTGCTGGTATTTCCACCTTCAAATACCAGTTTTAAATATTTGGGTATGGCCCTACAATAGGCTAAAATTACTTGCTACAACCTGCAGGCTAAAAATGGTAGTTGTAGCTTGTAGATAAGTTTCTGTCAAAAAAAAGTCTATTGAACCATGTAGCAAAGCGTTCCTTTCCTACATGCAAGATCAAGAAATTATCAATGAGATATTGTTTTATCCTGTTTCTATTGCCTACAATGCCTAGCCTAGGTAGCTCAGTAGGAAAAGTATCATTCACCTTTAAATCAACATACTCTACCCATCAAACTGAACAAATTTTACTATATGGGAGCAAACCTGTCGGAACAAAAAAACGATGAGGCATTGCAGTTTCGAATATGGAACAGCAAACTTTTTTTTTTGCGCTGACAGGTTTGCTCCCATATTATAGTAAACGTTGTTCAGTTTGATGGGTACAGTGGTTTATAGGATATTTAGTATTTAATGCTTAACTTCTCGGCATACAAAACATGTACAAAAACAAAATTTTTTGTCGACACAGTCGCCTTATTGGCCGGAACTCTATTCGTCTCCACTTCTACGTGTTTGTCCACTCAATAAGTCACTTCCGGCGACTTGCTAAGCCATTTACAACCTTACATCTTTAACCTAAAGCTAAACTCAGCTTGTCCTGTTTCACGGCTACGTTTCTTCACACACTCGCCGTTTGATTTATGACTTTATTACCACAGATTAGAGTAATTTTTAAATTGTTCTGTCTAGATAGATTTGCCGCGTGTGATAGTGACTCGAGTATAACTTAGTTTACTGAAGGTAGGTAATTGAATAAGAACTAGGGAATAGATACTCTTTCTTATACGACTACACTGAAAAAAATGTTTTATTAAACATAACCAAACTTTAGTGACGAACTGTTATAAAGCACATAATAAAAAATTTGGTTAGTAATTACCAATTGTTTAGCTATTATAACGAAATGTTTGATTGCTACAAAACAGTTCGGAAGTCATTAAAGTTAAGTTATATAAAAAAATACATTTTTTTCAGTGTAGGGGGAAGGACGAGCAATACCGAAGACATAGATAAACTTCTTGTGGTGCCATCTCCTAACAGAGGTTGGCTATCATTAGGGCCTAATACTTAAACACACGACCATAATTCCTTTTGAGGTAGTCAGAAATCCAAAATCAACTAACAGCTGTACTCATCATCTCAGCCGATGGACGTCCACTGCTGGACATAGGCCTCCCCCAAGGATCGATCGTCGCAACGACCGGTCCTGCGCTGCCCTCATCCAACGAGTTCCCGTCGCCTTCACCAGGTCGTCGGTCCACCTTGTGGGGCCTACCCTCGCAGCGCTAGTTCGCGGTCGCCACTCGAGAACCCTTCAGCCCCATCAGCCATCGGTTCTGCGAGCAATGTGCCCCGCCCACTGCCACATTAGTTTAGCAATTCGCTAGTCGTTTGGGCTAATATCAGTTACTCTGGTTCTTGCAATTCTTTGGGCTATGTCAGTTACTCTGGTTCTTCTGCGGATCTCTTCATGAACTCATCTCTTCATCAACAGGTGTACCGTGTAAACAAAAATGCGTTACATACTTAAGGGACTGCTTCCAACCATCAAACTGCAACCATCAACTTTCGTTATGGCGATTGATGCTGAAGAACTTTAAAAGAAATCTGATCCCATCTCTTCGATAGAGCAGAAACTAAACTGTACTACTAATATATGAATATATAACTAACTATATGAGACGGAAATACACGCCTCAAAATTGAAGCATAAGCAAAGCGTTTTGCCAGTTGTGTTACAAATCTGAACAGTTCTGTGAGTGACTGACTAAAGACGGCATAACTAAACTGCTGAAGGTAGAAACATGAAATTTTAAATATGCATATTCTACTGAGGATGCAGGGATGCACTATGACAGGATATTTGCAAAATCAGTCTCTAAAGGGATGGAAGAAATTGCACTACACTACACTCGATCTAAATGTATCAAACAGCAGATATTTTCGCGATTTCGATGTTGGTCCCATAGAGAAAGTTGTTCAGTTTTATGGTCTGATCAATAAAGATAAATTAAATCATCCTCTTAAAAAACCGTTGGCATATTAAATTGGACCCTGTATATTTTAACTGTAGCCAACTGTACCTATTTGTTTCGTATTTGAAAGGTATTTATAAATAAAGAAACGTTGTAGTACAACAACGACAACAAAGCAATAAAATTGTCATTACGCATTACAAAAAAACCTTTATTCGCATAATTTGAGCATTCGCTGGAGAAATTGTAATTCTACAGTCATCAAAACGTGTGGTTGACCGCTTTGGAAAGGGAATTTAGGTTAGAGATAGTTTTACTAATTGTATCTTTAAAACTGTTCGGATAGAGTATGTTTTGCATTGTTTAACGCACATAATGAGATTTGTATGTCAAAGATATAACTTTTGCACTTGGCATAATTTCCGATTTGCTTCAATCTTAACAATATTTATTGAATAGAAAGGCTTCAGCCCAACTTATTAAATGTGAAGTCTTTTTTGAAGGTACCACCGCGTCGGAAGGTTTTGTCGCCATAAACGTAGGATATGTACTACGTACTAAACTATAAGGGTGTCGGCTAATAGAAGACTCCTAGATCTCATCATAGTAATTAATTTATGGAAAAAACAAAACACAGGGACATGGCAGAGGTAATAATTATAGACTATGGTAAAAAAGGTATTTAATGGTAGCCGTGGTGGTCCAGTGGCAAGTAACCTTGCCTGCCGTGCAGGAGGCGATGGTTCGATCCCCGTCCAGGCCGACTCGTACCAATCAGTTTTTGGAATTTATGTACAGTCAGCAGCAAAAAGATGTATGCACTTTTACTACGTCGTAGTATAAAGATGTATACATCTTTTGCATGAGGAGGCATACATCTTTTTGCTGCTGATTGTACCTACGATTTGTAACACCACTGGCTTTTCGGTGAAGGAAAACATCGTGAGGAAACCTACATGCTTCTATTTCGAGGTATGTATTGTACCCACTGTCCTTTATCAGTGGCGAAGGGCTCACTCCCCGTCACACTGGACAGAGTTTCGGTACTACTAGTGAAACGTGCATGTTATGGGGATTCAGATGGGATCGCTATACGTTTTATGGACTAAACGGAACCCGCCTTTCCTCTTAATTTCACAGTCAGTTTTAACTTTTTGTAAAAAATTGTTTCGCAAGTAGGTACCTATATCTTTTAATAAATCGTTATCTAAACCAGTATCAATAATTAGCATTAAACATTTCAAAGCAAAATCCTCTAGAACGTACGCACCTAAACTCGGCTAACGTGCCGTCCCTCTCTTCCGCTTGGCGAGTGACAGGGACAGACGGACTGGTTGCTGTCGCCTTGAACTTGTATAACCGCTATACTAACAACAGTACGTGTCATTTGATGTGATGTGAGTTACATGGATGAATAGCACTGAGATATTTTGGCTACAGCCTTTTGCATCATCACAGCCTATTATACGTCCCACTGCAGGGTACAGGCCTATCCTCAGGGAAGGTGTATGGGCAATAGCCCAATGCGGAATGGTAGACTTTCCTCACGATGTTGTCCTTCACTGTTTGAGAGCAGTCGGTATTACGCTTCGATCAAAGTAAATTGAATAGGCCATACGCGAATATTTCAAACCAGAAAAATAAGGCAAAACAAATGACAGGTATATTTCAAATAAGTACCGAGATGACAGACAAGTGTGCCAGTTTGTATGGACCAAGTGCACCAGTAGTGTGCTTCAACTTAACGCGCTTTGGGCCTATCCATTAATTTTACTTTGATTTGATGGAAGGTATTACGTATATAAGTTAGAAAAACTCATTGGTACATAGCATGTGGTCCGTGCGGATTCGAACCCGGACCTCAAGATTGAGTTGTCATAGCTCTCCGCAACGCGCCACCGACGGACGCTCTTTTGCATACCAAACCAAAAACACAATCGTATTAAACCGGCCAAGAGCGTGTCGGACACGCCTATGGTTGTGTTGAGTAGCCACAGGGGATAAGATTTCTTATGCAGTTTTTTATTGGGCGTAAGGCTTAGCCACGTGTCACCTACTGGGACAACATCAAAATAAAAAATTTTGCCCACATTTTAGTAAATTAGGATTATATGAAATGTATGTAGACAAAAAAGCCGTGGTGGTCCAGTGGCGAGTAACCTTGCCTGCCGTGCAGAAGGCGATGGTTCGATCCCCGTCCAAGCCGACTCGTACCAATGAGTTTTTCGGAATTTATGTACGATTTGTAACACCACTGGCTTTTCGGTGAAGGAAAACATCGTGAGGAAACCAGCATGCTTCAATTTCGAGACATGTATTGTACCACTGTCCATTATAAGTGGCGACGGGCTCACCCCCCGTCACACTGGACAGAGTCTCGGTACTACTGGTGAAACGTGGATTTTCTGAGGTTTCAGAATATCTCTGACTACCCCCTCGGGGAATATAGTCGTGAGCATATGCTTATGTAGACACCTACACTTGAAAAGGTAGGGTCTGGAGGGCCTGACAAAAATGTGACTATAACTCTTAGACAAGTTAACCACGTCTAAGCTATAACTACATACAATAAATCATTTTATCATTTTCGGTTTGTAATTTGTATGGGACCGATGATTTCTTTCATTCTGTTCGGGGTTTCGACTTTGGTCCCATAGAACAAGTTGTTCAGTTTGATGGTCTGATAATCCCCTCAATAAACCGTCAGTGTATAAAGACCCTACGCATATTTTAACAACTACCTTTAATTTTCTTCAGTTTGGCTTGATTCAATCAAGTTAAAATTCAGATTTAAATATAAACGGAACGTAATGCATGTTTTTATGTAACAAACTATTTTTTCCAAGCTATCCGGTAATACAGGAAATTCCAGCGATAGGTGAACGATTAGCAAATTAATTAAAAAGTCCAATTATGCTGGTGTTTTATCACGCGATCGTCGTGCCACCTGATTGGTCGAGCGCCGCTAGTGAAATTGCAGAGGAAAAGTATTGCAATGTTGGACACGCTAGCTTCGATGCATTGGGAGAATAAGTTAGTTTTATAATATACAGACATAATAGTCACTATATTATTCCATGGGGGTAAACAGAGACTAAAGGCAACCAAATAATGATTGTAACATACTTCTCTCGCTCCATCCACTTTCATACATCTCATGCAATTCTGTCGGTACGCGTCCTTTTCGGAGAAGGCCATTTATTTTATTTCTCCTCCAGCGTCGGTGGCGCGTTGCGGATACGTATGGAAACTCAATCTTGAGGTCCGGGTTCGAATCCGCACGGACCACATGCCAATGAGTTTTTCTAACTTATTTACGTAACACCGCCTGCTCTCAAACGGTGAAGGTAAACATCGTGAGGAAACCTGCATACGCTGAAGAAGAAATTCCGATGCGTATGTGAAGTCTACCAATCCGCACTGGGCCTGCGCGGTGGACTAACGCCCATACCACACTCCCTGAGCGTAGGCCTGTGCCCTGCAGTGAGACTTAAATGGGTTGTGATGATGATGATGATGATGAAGTTCTTCTCGGACTACCGTCTCGACTTTTTTTCAACTTCTTATTTTTCTACATGTAAAATCTTTTTTATATTTTAAAACTAGAATATATTTTGCAAGAATAGTGAAAATATACGTATTCTGTTTATGTCGGTTTAAACTCGTTCTGTCAAAGTTATAGTTTATAGCCATTTTATAGCCCAAGCCTGTTTTGGCAAGTAAAGAACGTTGACTTTCTAACTGGTTTGATATTTCAAACTCATCTCCGAAAATGCCGCCAAAAATAACTTCTGTACATACTTCTTTTTTAAGGTGTCTATAGCAGTGAAATTATATGAAAGACTGTGCATGGTTACATGAAGAGAAGTCGACCAAAGAAAAGATGGATGAATGGTGTGAAAGATGATACCTACGCGGTGGTAGATTCAAAAATTTTTCTTCAAGCTCCTATATTTAATAAATAAATTATTTTGAATTTGAGTGTGATAGGTGTA
This sequence comes from Agonopterix heracliana, assembly GCA_963693445.1. Classification (NCBI taxonomy): domain Eukaryota; kingdom Metazoa; phylum Arthropoda; class Insecta; order Lepidoptera; family Depressariidae; genus Agonopterix; species Agonopterix heracliana. The sequence goes on from OY856319.1 coordinate 18,926,995, forward strand.
AAAACGTATCCGTAGGTTGGAACAGAAGAACACTGGAGTGGAGGCCCAGAGAAACCACGCGTGGTAGAGGCCGCCCACCAGAAAGATGGGTCAATAATATTAGGAGACACGTCGGTCCCAGGGCGAGGGACAGGACGTCATGTAGAAATATGGAGGAGGCCTATGTCGGAAGACGGACTGATCAAGGGCTGTGATGGATAAATGGATGGTGTAAAAAAGGAGTGAGTGCTGAAATAAAGAGATGAACGGAGGTAAACGACATATTGCGCCGACCCCAAGTAATGGGACAAGGGCAGGATGATGGTCATGATGAGCAGTGAAACTAGAACCTTCAATAAATCTTCGAAGCATGTTGCTGATTGAGATCCTGTTTATTTATTATTATTGTTTAACTTTTGACGAAGCGTGTTGCAGATTTGAAGTTTGTATTTTCTTACATCTAATAAAGTCTTACATAAATCTTCAAAGATTTAATTCTATTAAGGTACCATTAATAAAGATCAATGTAAGGTACCTATTATTTTGAAAAGAAAATCTATTTTAGCGAACTCATCAAATGTATTTATATTTCCCGCCTCTGCCTATTCCCGTGGGAAACACACCGTGAGCATTTTATGTTGTGTAAAAGAATTTTATAATCGACGAATATTCTAATTTCTTTCACTGTTGTTGGTGCCTTATGAACTTGACAAAGACCTTAAAATAAAAGTCCTTATCGCACCAATGCCAAAGTCACTTAACCTCAACTGACTCGCACGCCAACCGTTTACAAAATGCGTATACGCATAGAATGTCAACTGCCCTCTACCAATGTACCTCTCTGTTAAAAAACCTTATCGTTAATTTCACACAAGACTTCCTTGAACACAACTCGTATTTGAACGTAATAAGGATGACAGTAGCTTGATTTACGTGACTTTTATAGTAAACGATCGTATCGCCCAGTTCTGTGTCCATTGATGCGTATAGTCCGTGACAAGTGAAGGTGATATAAGTTATAATCCGTTCTATTTAAGAATTCCCTTTTCAAGAGTCTTCTTCAAATGTTTTAAGAGTGATAATTGCTTGATAGGAGCGACAGAATATGTAGAACCATAGACAATGGAAAGGATTTGAAGTGATGTAGTGGTAGTGAGGGCATTGACTTCGTTGGTTGGTTGGGTTCAAATAATTATTGCAGTCACGTGGTTAGTCAGCAAAAAATGTTAACATTATTCATGTCGGTTTAGTCGTGTATGTATGTAAAAGGCTTTGGACACTTACGCCAAAGATTATTTTAGTTTTTATTTGCAATTTTGTGAACTTAATAAATTTTTTTAAGGTTTTCAAAGCGCAAGCCAATATTTTTCTTTGACAAATACAGTTTCATTCCTTACTAGGTTTTTCCTGCGAATCGATTACGCCACCTCCCCATGCGGAAAAGAGGGTAATTACCCCGAACAACAAATACCTACACTATATTCGGGGTAATTACCCCCTTTTTCGGAGTCAGGTAAAAAGTACTGCACATAGATGCGCTTTCTCGTCCTTCCCTAACTCTGACTAACATCGAAATAGCGAAAAAAATGTTCTATCTGTGTCGAGTAGGTTTGCAGTTTTGTATTCAAGGGCTCTCAAAGAACACAAACCCCGCCGACAAGAGTGCGAAAGAGACAACTGCAGCTCGGACTGATTTTATCTGCATAAAATGGACGAAATCAGCTTTTCTTATTCCCCCAAAACTAACTAAAGCGATTTTATCAATTCTTTCAAGAATAATATGAGAAAGACTTTAGCTATGACTGTTTGTTTTACTATTTTTTATTTATATTCGTCTTTGTTTGCTGGATGTTCTGAGGTTTCAGAATATCTCTGACTACCCCCTCGGGGAATATAGTCGTGAGCATATGCTTATGATGCTATGCATGTTTGCTGGATGTCCGAAAACGGGCGGTAAAATTGGTCATTTTCGAAGGTCCCTAGTTCTTACAGTAATTAATTTATGCAAAAAATAAAAACATAGGGACATAGCATAGCAAATTTTGTTCGAGTGTCATTAATCATTATCCGAGGAGGAAACAGGAGAATACGTTTGTATGGACAAAACGGTACTAGACTATCCTCTTAAAAATTCATGAAAGTGAAAAAGAAAGTCTTAAAAGACAAGCTTAACTGGCAGGTAGAGTAATTTCAGCCGTTTTTATTTTAAACGTTTGAAAGTAATGAAAACGAAAGGCTGGTAATTAGTGGAGTACCTACTCTAATTAGATGCGTTTTTTTGTTGAAGAGAACTGACTGACTGACTACTTTATTAGACAGTAAAATGACTACGCTACGGTGTTACTAGAGTTTCATAATAAATTAATAGTTTTTTTTCTGGTAGTAAAAAGTTCAAATATATCCCAATATTCCCAAGCCGATTAAATGGATTCTTCTGTGGCTTTTCGGTGAAGGAAAACATCGTGAGGAAATCTGCGCATGCTTCAATTTCCAGGCATGTATTGTACCCACTGTCCATTATAAGTGGCGACGTGCTCACCCCCCGTCACACTGGACAGAGTTTCGGTACTACTGGTGAAACGTGGATGTTCTGAGATTTCAGAATATCTCTGACTACCCCTTCGGGGAATGTAGTCGTGAGCATATGCTTATGCTTATCGATTGAAGCACACACGATGACGGATTGACGCACCGCGTATGCTTCTACGGACTGACGTCTGCCACTCCGTCAATGCGTCATCGTGAGTGATCCCACTTAGGCCGGGATCCCTGTAAGTACCGCCAATTGCACAAAGCTATAGTCTGCACCTCTTGATTGAAAGTCCACACACCGCAATAGTCTTGCCTATCACTAACAATAGTGAAACGGCGCAACGGCACTAGACTCGCGGAAAAAGTTGTAATCCATTGTTTTATGGCGTATCAGCCGTGGACCACTCTCCTCTCACTCACACTCCATACTAATCGATGAGAAAGAGCGCGTGGCTCCGGTCAGAATTTTGCTGTTTTCTTTGAAAAATTCGATGATTTTTTATTAATTTCGAAAAAGTAAAAAAACCACATCATTCTAAATTGTATTGTGAACAATATAGTAAATTTTCATTTTGTTCCGATTAAAAATGTAAGAGTAAAATTCATAATTCATAATTCATAATTCATTTATTCATTGCATATCACATGTATACATAGTAATGAAAGGTGTAACATTAAAATAGAAAGTAGGTAATACATGTGAACCCGGTTGGGCACAGCAATGCTTGAGAGAGATGTTCAGTACAATAGTAACTAACAAAATAAGAAATCATTCAATTCCAACATAAAAACGGATTATTTTACATTAAGGTACATTCTGATGTCATGCAATAAGATAAATAACAATTAACAAATAATTCAAATATTAACACAAAAGCAATTTTAAATTAGAAACATATAATAAGGCACATCACAGTTTTATTCGATTGGATAATAATAATAATGTAGATCAATATTGGATTGGAATAATTAAAAGTAAGAAAATAATTGTAGCAATGTTTCTGATCACCTCGAAAGGGGTTACGTTCCTGTGTGTATTATGTATATAATATGTAGGCAAAGAATTAATTGTCACTATAGTTCGTTATCATTAAAAAAATCAGATATGGAATAATAGGCTTTATCCACCAAGATTTCTTTTAACTTATTTTTAAAGACGTTGTTATTTTTTTCATCTTTTAGTCCTTCAGGTATTTTATTATATATTTTAACGGACATTGAGAAAGGGCTATTTGAATGTAGGTTTAGATTTGACGGCGGCAGTAATAAATAATTGGGTCTGGGGCGAAGTCTCGGTCGGTTTTCACGATTTTCATAATAATCAGGATGATTTCTTACGAATTTACAGATTTCAAGGATATAGATTGAAGGTAACGTCAGAATCTTTAGGTCCTTAAAGTAAGGCAAGCAGCTGTCGGTTTTTTTAATGTTGACTAAGATTCGAACAAGTTTCTTTTGTAAGATAAGGAGGTCAGTTGCTGCTGGACTGCTCCCCCATACGACGACACCGTAACTCAACCATGCGAATGCAAATGCATAATAGGTTGTGAGCGCAGTTTGAAGGTCAGTAGTTTTCTTGATCTCTTTTAGTGCGTACGTAAATCGTGATAACTTTGTTCTAACTTTTTGAATGTGAGACTTCCAATTTACATTGGAATCAATGTTTAGCCCGAGGAGTGAGAATTCATTGACTAATTCTAATCTAGTGTTGTTGTACAACATATTTATGTTTAAATGTGCTTTTTGGTAGGGGTGAAAGACCATCAGTTTCGTTTTAGAGAAATTAATTTCAAGGTTGTGATCGTTCATCCATTGGGCTACTTTGTCCAATATGCAAGTTAACGTTTGACTGAGGTTTTCGCTGTTTGAGCACGAGGTAAGTAGCGATATGTCGTCCGCAAATAGTACGCATGACTCTTCTATGATATTGGGAAGGTCGTTGATATAAATCAAAAACATTAAGCATCCGGTTACGCTTCCCTGTGGAATGGAGGCATTTATTCTCTCGACGTCAGATCGTACATTTTGAATTCGGCGCGAAGAATAGTCGTGGTATTGTATGTCGACGTACTGCAAACGATTTTGCAGGTATGACTTAAACCATTTGTGGGCTATTCCACGAATACCAATACCATATAATTTGTCTAATAATATATCATATTGTACCTTATCATACGCCTTTGTCATATCTAACAAGATACCGACCGCATATTTTTTATTATTTAGTACGTTAAGTATCTCTTGTACATATTTATATACTGCTAATGTCGTTGATCGCTGTTTTCTAAAACCGTTTTGGCATTCATTAAATATCCTATACTTCTCACAGAAGGAATAGACGCGATTGCACATTGCTTTTTCAAAAATTTTTGATGCAGTCGGTAAAAGAGCGATAGGACGGTAATTATTCGGGTCGGTTTGTGCTTGTTTCTTGTGAATCGGTTTAATTATTGATTTCTTTAATGAGTCTGGAAATATGCCTTCTTGAAATGACTGGTTGATTAACATGTAAAATGGTAACGTTAATTCATCAGCACATTGTCGAAATAACTTTGGTGGTAACTCGTCTATTCCGCTACTGCTTTTATTTTTTAGGCTACGGATGATCTTGTTTACTTCGCGATAATCTACCGGGCTTAGGTACATAGTATTCTCTGTTGGTTGCAATACGGGGCGGCCGCGCGGCCGGCTACCGTCGCAGGTTCGAAGCTGTGTTTTTCCTATCGATGCAAAAAATGTATTGAACTTATTTGCGATTAATTTTGGGTCTGAGGTTAATGTATTCTCAATTTGTAGCTGTATGTTTTTATTTTCTTTTGTAGATTTTTTGTTAGTACGCTCTTTGATTATGTTCCACATAGTTTTGACTACGTTGCTTGACATTCGTATTTGATTTTTGTATTGTAGCTTTTTCGATATATTTACAGTTTTTTTAAGTATTTTTTCATAGTTTTTATAGTTGTCGTGTAAGATCTGGTTCCGTGATTTTGAGGTTAGAATTTTCAATAGTCTTTTGTTGCGGCAGGATATTTTGATACCTTTTGTTAACCATGATTTTTTACGTTTTACTTGCAATTTAATTGATTGTTTAGGTATACATGTGTTAAGGATTTCCAATATTGTGTTACAGAAAGCGTCATAGTTATAATTAGTATCTTTGGCTTGTGAGATAATGTTATACCAATTTATTTCTTTTAATTTTGCCTTGAAGCGATCTATATTTGAAGGTTTATATAACCTTTTTTCAATACTCCAGATAATTCGATTTGTTTTTGAATATAATTTAATGTGCAGAATTGTACTTTTATGGTCTGAAAAGCCGAACTCTTCTACAGTAGAATGCATACTTTTATTAGTAAAATTTGTGAAAATTAGGTCTAAACAAGTTGACGAGGTATGTGTGATATGTGTAGGTTGTTTGATGTGTTGTATATAGTTATGTTTTGACATAAGGTCTAAAAAATTGTTTGTTTTTGAATTGTTTTGTAAAATATTTATATTGAAATCCCCGCCTATAATAATGTTCAATTTCTTGTATTTATTTTTTATGTAGTTCAAGATTAACTTTAATCTATCAGAGAACTCATTTTCTTTTTTTCCATTCCAATACATAACAACTATCATAACATTTGACTTAGGCAGCTCGACAGCACATACTTCCAGCACATACTCAATAGATAAATCAGAGACATCGCTTCTCTCAACATAGTCTAGGCCGTCTTTAAGCAGGATACAGACACCGCCACCAGAACGGGTTTTTCTACAAAAAGATGCTGTTATTGTGTAGTCACTAAAATTTGTTATTTCTAATTTTGCTTGAGAAAGCCAGGTCTCGGATATACATATAGCTTGGTAGGTTGGAGTTTGACTAACGAAAGCTTCTAAAATATGGCGTTTGTTATAAAGACTGCGCATGTTGTGGAATAAAATGTTAACGTTTGTTTCATTCGTTTCGAAATGTATTATTATTATGGGAATATCTTGTATTTTTGTGACGTCTTTGGCTGGGTCCAGATGTGGTGTCGTCTTCGTTATCCGTGTTATTGGAATCGGCAGTAAAACGGGGATCGATCGTCATTCCTTCTACAATTAGTTTGTTGTTCCTTATCACTGCATATAGGCCCTTTTCTCGTGCTAAAAACATTTCTTCTCGCATGATTTTTCTCTCTTTTAACATGGAATCATTTAAATATTCAGAAATAAAAATGCCCGAGTTTTTGAAGTAGTGATTATTTTTGATTAAATATTTCTTCATTTTTTTACTAATTAGTTCTACAATCAGTGGCCGGTTTTTGTGATTTCTTCTACCGATTCGTCGTGTTTCTTCTATATAGCCTGTCAAATCTACGTTAAGCATTTCCCGAAACAGTTGTATTATTTGGTATTGGACATCTTCCTCCGTCTCCCTATAATATTCGTTGACACCATACAGAACTATTGTTTTACTGTGGTTTTCATATATTTCAGGACAAATTTTCGTGCGTTTCATTTCTTCCAATTCCTCTTTCAGCTTTGTATTTTCTTCTGATAGTTTTTCTATGTTTTTGTTAATTGTGTCTATGTTCAGTTTGATTACTTTATTTTCTTCTGATAGCGAGCTCATTTCTGTATTTATGTCTTTTTTCAATTTTGAAATCGCCTCTTTTATTTCTGATTGTATAGTAGTTTTTAATTCAGATATTATAGATCTATTATTTTCCTTTAGATGTGAGTTTATGAGATTGCTCAGATTCTGCAATGTTAATGCCTCATTATCTTGTTTTGTTTGTGGAGGACTTGTTGGCTGCAGTATTTGGTTTCGGTTAGGCGGTGATGAATATACATTTTCCTCATTGTTTTTAGAGTCATCGTGAGGTGTCTCATCGGTTGACATCATAGTGTCATCTAGACTTTGTATCCTTTTTCGAAATGGGGTATCGTCATTTCTTTCAGTTCTCATCCTGCGGCAGGTTACGTTATCGCAGGGCGGGCATGTCCATGCAATATCATACGAATGTTTATTTTTCAAATACTGCGCTGTTGTTATATTTAGACAGGCATAATGGTAAACCATTTTACATTTCCTACATGTAATTATTTCTCCCAAACGCGTCGGGTAACTGCAAGCAGGGCAATTCATCTTATAATGTTATGTACTCTATTACTAGGTAGTTACGGGTTGTAGTTGCGTGAAGACGGCTACGGTGGTCAGCTGAGCTGCGTGGTGGGGTGGGTTCGTTGACCGCGCGCTTATCGGTGGCACAGTGAACTTGAGATTTTGAATGATCCGTCAGTTATTATGCACTTATTTTCACTGTTTATTCTTCACTGTTTGTATTGTTTTGACTATTTTTGCTTTTAACACAATAGTATAGTATTATATTACACTTTTATTCCGGTTATTGCACTTCAATTCACTATTAGCTATTTATTTTAGATTTTTTAAATACGACCGTACATTAAACGATGTTGCACGATCGGGTAGCTCGCGCTCTCTCTGCACGATCGGGTAGCTCGCGCTCTCTCTAAAAAATGGTTACAACTGGAAAAAAAGGGGTGACTTTAGAGTCCCTTTTCTTCGGTTTTATTCATTAAAATTGATTTCTAGAAAAACCACATCACTTCTCATATCCTGTAGATGGTTCAGTTTAAATTTCAGCTCTAAAGCTCAATTCACACACAGCCGCCTCCGGAGGCGGTCCGGAGGCGGGATTTTTTGTAATGTACGAGTTTATATGGACCCTGCCACACAGAAATCCGGGCCGGTAGCGGCGCGGCGCGGCGCGGTACCGGTCAGAACGCTATGACAACCAGGCGGCGGCGACGCGGGCCGGAGGCGGCGCGGTGGCGTGCCGGGGGCCGCTGTATTCTATTGTAGTCAATGCGAGGTGTCACACAGAGCGGTGGCGGGCGCGTCGCGGTCCGGAGGCGGTTTTTACCGCACTGTCATTTTGTATTTTTTCACGATTTTCGACTGTTTTTTTTTTTTAATTTTTCCTTACGGAAAGGCAAGGGGAACGAGCCCATACAGCCTGGTCATATGTGAGTTTTCTTCTATGGATTTTCGATTGCTGCTACTTGCTAGGGCTTCCTTAAACATTACAATGTGTGAACCACCCTCGCATTTCAATGGATTCCTGTCAATATTGAAAACTTATTGAAGACATCGGCAAATGAAATAGAAACTTGATCTCGGAAATGACACAAGGAAATGGCGAAAACCACAGAAATGACGTTATTACGGAATAACGAAAATTAACTCGGAATATGAAGACTTGGAAAAATTATAATTTTAACACAGATCACACATAGTGCCTTTTATAATTAATTTGTAAAAAAGACAAAATCTGACTTGGCTGCATGGGCTATGTTCCCTTTGCCTTTCCGCAAGGATAAATTATTAAAAAAAAAATCGGCTGTTCGACGTGAATTATGAATCCTACCGAAAAACTTATAATTTTAGTCCAACCTCACTCTTGTCTCTACAACACGAGTGATAGAGATTACAAAATCACTATCAATTGGCGACATTGTGCTTCCTTGCAATCTGTACAGAAAATGAAACAAACATGGCCGCCAGCCGCCATTGGCCGCTTTCGATGTCACACAGGCCGCCTCCGCCCCGCTACCGCGTCGCCATCGCGCCGCGCGGACCCTGTGTGGCAGGCCCCGGAACGCTTTCGCTTCCCGCAGAACCGCCGCCGGCCCGCTTTCCCGCAGGACCGCCTCTGTCTGGCCTGAGCTTAAAAGTGCCATAGTTAATGAATAAAATGGTTACAAAATTACCCAAAACCGGCAGGTAGCCCCTTATGGATCAAAATGGCGTGTTTACGAGTCTAGCGGCGGTCACCGGCGCGGCGTCCCGCTTGTATGAAGCTTCCGATCTGTTAGGATATTTAATCATGTGATTATAGAGTCTATCGATACCTATCGTCTATCGTGACCTCGAAAAATAATCACAGTAGTCTTCTGCGTAGCACAAGTGATACTAGACCCTATCACTTCGGCCTTGGCTTGATCTTTTGTGATCGCCACTATGATTACTGTTCACTGCTAATACCTACTTCCTTTATGAATTGTAGGATTTCTTTAGCAGTGTAAAATTTTACTTCACTCGGGTGGACAGTGTTTACCCAAGTTAGTATATCGTTTGTGCATTAGTGGGCCACATTCACAAGGGTTTAGTCCTCGTATCGAATCGATATCTCAGAAAGACCGATACTATTCACTCTGGGCTATATGTATTATCGATATTATTGCATCTCAATCCTATTTGTAGTATCGTGATTCGTGAGTCAATCAATCCCCTGGCTTGTTCCCTATTTGGGGTCAGCTCTCCTGATATTATTTCGCCACTCATGGCGATGTTGCGTCATTTCTGGCGTTAAGCCTATCGTCAACATATCCTTCGAGACGGTTCGCATCCAGGATAGGTGGGCGTCCTCTACCTGTTTTTCACTCTTCTTTGGCCATCACCTGACTAGTCATAATTATGGTTCTCTCTTCTATTACCAGCGTAATCTATTTTCTCGCATTTTATGCTGTACTTCAACGACTTTAAAGGTTCCTCGGATATACTAATTTCTGATTTTATCTAGCCCTGTAACACCACCCGCCCAGCGCAACATTTTCATTTCTGTGACACGCATTTTCTGTAGTATCGTGAGTATCAGCACTATAATTTCAGTATTAAGTTCGATACTACAGTTATGTTACTATTCTTCGAGGTCAACTGAGTCCTTTACCTTTTTGTCTCCATGCTATTTTTAAAACAGTGCTATATTCATTGTGTTTTGTAACAGTTTTAAGAGACAAATAAATACTTTTTAATTTAATTTAATTTAATTTAACTATCGATAGCAACTCCGCAGACTCCGCAACGCACTACTGACGCGTTATATTTCTAGGTAACCTCAACCAATCGTACAACTTGATTAAGATTTTTATATGTCAGAACTAAGCCAACTATAACTAAACTTATAATCGGGAGTGAGAAAGTTTCCGTTGTTATTGGCAGGTCTCTGCCGAGCCGGCGTGTGATTAATTGCTTGCCACGTCCTCGCCGCGCCGGCCGCACGTGGACGCTCATATTTTTATATTAAACTTTTAGTTAACCCTTTTGTCTTAGCCGAGAAAGGGTTTAACTCTGTTTACGAAATAATCTTGACACGTCATTCCTTCACCTTCAATATGCTAAGGGTCAGCCTTGCTACGTATGCACGCATAAAAATATTAGTTGCATGGTTGTTGAAGCAAAATTTTACACCACCCCGAAATAGATTATGGTCGTGAGTTTATCATTCAGTTGCAGAAACGCTCATTAAAGTTATCCTCCATTAAATCTCTTGCTGTCACTTTTCATCCTGTTGACGTAGTAAAAGCTAGCAATACATTTTATGGAGGATTAACTTTAATGAGCGTTTTGCAACCAACCGTAAGTATGTATATTGTATGTATCGAATCCACGCGGACGAAAGCGCGAAAATCCGTTTGTCAATATCCTGAAGTTTGATAGTCTTCAGGATGCAAGCTGTCGCCTGCCAAATCTCATAAAGATTTCAGAAAAAAGCGGCCTTGCCGTGAAAAGGCAACAAACACAAAGACAGTCACATTTTTTTGTGGTTCGGAACCAAAAATACACATTTCATTAGCAGTACCCAAACTCTATTACGTGCCACAGGTATTAAGCCCGTGTTCTTCTATTACAGGACAAAAACTTAAACTCAAAAAGTTACTTTTTTCCAAACTTAAAATACAAAACTGGTACTACGTGCGATCTATTACGCTAGGTCTCACAAAGTGTCAGAGAGTTCAAGAGTTAGACAGGCACCGGAAGTGGGGGGGCTAATTTAAGTTCCTGCCCCAACAGGGGGTGCAGGGGCAGAGGTAGGGGGTCAGGAAAAATAGATCGCTCATGGTAAAACTAGTTTAAGCAAGTATTCAGACTAATCTCGGTTAACATCTAGGTTTTTCTGAAGTTGGATTATTGATGGTGTTAAAAGCATCTAGTTTTTGTTTAGGGGTGGTATTTTTGAGTTTTTGGAGGGTGGGGGTGATTTTGGAAGGTCTGTTGGTCCAACAGTGGTTGGTTAGACAGGATGTCAAAAACAAACTGAAATTTTAACAAATTTAATACTTATTCTTTTTTGACTTGTACCTACCTATAACTTGCATGGCGTATTGGAGTTTCTCTGTGAAGCTGTGTAATTGTTTTAATAAATAAATGGATTGGATGGATAAATGGATGGACAAATTCGAGATTTAAAAAAAAAATCAGCTGTCCCATACAAAACTGCAGTACCGACTCGATTAAAATGTATTGGACAGCAGATTCCTTTTTTCTTTTCCCGATGTTGGATCCATAGTAAAAGTAGTTCAGTTCGATGGTCTAAACCGCCCCCTTAAGGCGAGGAAGGTAAGAAGGTAAAGAGTTCCCTGTTCTGTTTATTTCATAGGATGTCGTAAGGCGACTAAGGGAGGTTTAATTTTGCTGGCAAAAGGCCACCTAACCATCATCCCTTGAACCTTATTTCAAAATGCATGCATTTAAAAGGTAGCCTACTACCAGCTTAGAAACATTCCTAGTTATTTTTATTTTCAAACAGATACCTAATTCGCTACCTAACCTAGTTTTCTAAGTATTCGCGTGTCACAGAGGTCACCCATTCAGACAGAGACGCCGACGTCACGTAATCGTGGTTCTTCTAATGATTTACTGAATTGTTTTCCATCATTACTTTAATGACTGCTGTAATGATACAAGATTAATGGAGAAAATATGACGGGGCATTGAAATGTCTGCACGCCCTCAATTGTTATAAATCAAGAAAACCTACAATAAAATGTTATTTTCTTCCCTCCGGACGGAAAGCGTCATTTTTCGTCCCGCTGCGCTTAACGAAGCTGCCGCTTTCCGCCTCCGTCAAGGAGAAAAATAGTATACCTACTAACCTCAGGCAGTAAATAAGAAAGCCTCAGATCACATGCCGAGGTCGACAAACCTCGGCATCGCCTCGGTCAACAATTACATGCGATCTGAGGCCTTTCTTACTTTCCTGCCCTCGATGTGTAATCTACTATATCTATGTATCCGAAAGCCTAGCTATTTCTACAATACTTTTATAGGTTCGAAACATTTCACTTTTACGAACATCTAAATACGTACCTAAATAGCAGTAACGGTCGTTTTCGTCATAACTTAATGTTTAAACATATAGGGTCCTTTTTAATAAGCTGACACTTTTTAAGGGATTGATCAGACGGTTAAACTGAACAACTTACTCTATGGGACCAACATCGAAATCGCGAAAAAAAAATCAGTTGTCCCATACAAAGCTGCCAACCTAACTCGACCCGAATGTATGGGACAGCAGATTTTTTTGTTGCGATTTCGATGTTGGTTCCGTAGAGAAAGTTGTTCAGTTTGATGGTCTGTACATCCCCTTAAAAAAGTATCAGCAATTCAGCATATTAAGTTTGACCCTGTATGTGTATGTTGCTTTTAGGCTTTTGGATAAAAGTTAGTAAGGGACATTTAAAATGGTTTCTTGATTGAGAAAAGGGCGCCGGCCGCTGAACAGCGTAACTCCCATAGATTATCCACTAGCGCGACTATTTGAAGCTTTCTGTGGGGTATTTACTCATGTAGTAGGGTAGGGTTGGCTGGCATTGGAACAGGCATTCGACCAGGCCATTGATAATTGAACATAATTTAGTTTATATTTTTAAAATTGACATAATAAGACTACGTACTTAGCCTCTACGTACAGACTACAGACAGAGCCTAATATTAAGTATTTATTACACAAAGTGAATATTTTATAATTGCCCTATTGTGTCATTGTTAAACAATTGTGTCAAAAACAATGCAAAGTGAAACTAATTGCAACATGTGTCGGTTCAATATGACTTGTTTTAACAAGTGCCGTTCTGTGTTTCAATTTCATTTATTGTATATTATACATTTGCAACTGTATTTGGCAACTAGGTAGAGAGTATAAACTCAAGACGGTGTTCTTTTGCGTTTTGTGTTCAACGTTGAAATGAGTAGTATTTGTAATCTACGTGAGCGGTCGCGGTCAAAAGCTGTCGCGTGGTGTAAAAAGTTTCATATCCAATGGTTTTCAGGTGGCTCATGCGCAGAAAGTCCACTGTAATGTGTACCGTTCGCAAAAGGTCCGCTTCAACGAATGACAACTATCGCAAATTATCATTTTCTTTTTACAGATAACATTTATGTCGGTCACGGACCTGAAATAGACGGACGTAATGTGACACTAAAAATATGTGAAGCATTGCAAGGTCCTACATTTTCGTTTGTTCTAGAAAGGACCTACAATCACACAGATTCACTAGCTCTAGGCGCAGCGCAGGTCCTACAACTCGCCACCGCGTGACAGTTCGTCAGCACGCACACAAATATAAATGGGTGCTTCACTCGTGATTAAACGAGATTACGTCCATCTTTCTTTCTGGTATACAATTTTCATTGAGGTTCCAAATTTCCATTGGGTATGGGCCCTGGTTGAGGAGTTCCCCGGGTTCTTCAAGTACCCTGACTGAAGATGTTCCCTCGTCAAAATAACACCAAATATTGCTCGTCCGTATGAAGGTCATGTTTTTTTTCAAAAGTCAGATAAAGGTGAGCAAAAAGTTAATGGAAGTGGTACTTATGCTGATAGGTATTTTAGTAGGGTAGGCAAAAGTTTTTAGAACATTTTGTAATTATTATTTTAAGTTTTCACAAATTATAGAGCTCGTCACAAGGATTCCGAAAATGTATGTGACTTAATTTTGCCATAAAATACTTTCATGGCAAAATTGAGCCACATAAGCAGTAGGTAGGTATAGTAGATGCAGGAAAGTAAAAAAGGTCTCAGATCTCGCCGATATCAACAAATATGTGATCGGAGAGTTTCTTATTTACTGCCCGAGGTTAGTATACTATTTGTCTCCTCGACGGTGGTGAAAAGCGGCAACTTCGTTAAGCGCAGCGGGACGAAAATTGACGCTTTCCGTCCGGAGGTGAGAAATAAAGCTCAGGCCACACAGAGGCGGTCCTGCGGGAAAGCGGGCCGGTGGCGTTTCTGCGGGAAGCGAAAGCGTTCCGGGGCCTGCCACACAGGGTTCGCGCGGTGCGGTGGCGGCGCAGGTGTTGCCGTTCTGGCGACTTTGTCGCTAGATCTAGGGGATTTCATGACTGTTTAGCGGGGAAAATTTTCGTTTTAGCGACAAATAAATATTTAGCGACTTTTAGCGTCTTTTGAACCTCGAGCAAGGCGACTTTTTTCAGAAATAAAAATCGTGACAATCCAAACAAATGAGTAAAATTAATGTGTCTAGTATGTCTAATTTTCGAGTCTGCCCATAAGATTAAACTGGAATTTCCCTATCATAAACAAAAACTGAGGAGTCGGTTCAAGTTGAACACTCAGATGACTTAATTCTTCCTTGATTTTGAAATTTAAGTATAAGTACTTACCCTAGCTGATTGTCCAAATTTTTTGTAAAGTAATTATTACTACATAATTAATAAGTATTTAACTGTTTAAAGATTAAGGATTAGGTGTTTTGTTTGTAACTGGATTTTTTCAATAAACATGTTTCATTTATTTTACCTGTCCATTCTGTTCACACTTTTGTTATATTACTATTCATTTATTCATTTTAGTGTAATAAAAAGGTGTTTGCATGAATCAGACAAGTATAAAACTTGTTTAGACTTGGACAACCACGGTTTATATAACAGATAAAATCTAGGGACATCTAGCGGATTTTCAGAATCGATTTTTTCGCATATCTAGCGGAATTTTACGGAGTATCTAGCGACTTAAAATTTTGAAGAACGGCAACACTGGGCGCAGTAGCGGCGCGGAGGCGGCCGGTGTGACATCAAAAGCGGCCAATGGCGGCTAATGTCATAATTCACGTCGAACAGCCGATTTTTTTTTAAATAATATATCCTTGCGGAAAGGCAAAGGGAACATAGCCCATGCAGCCAAGTCAGATTTTGTCTTTTTTTATAAATTAATTATAAAAGGCACTATGTGCCTGATCTGTGTTAAAATTATAATTTTTCCAAGTCTTCATATTCCGAGTTAATTTTCGTTATTCCGTAATAACGTCATTTCTGTGGTTTTCGCCATTTCCTTGTGTCATTTCCGAGATAAAGTTTCTATTTCATTTGCCGATGTCTTCAATAAGTTTTCAATATTGACAGGAATCCATTGAAATGCGAGGGTGGTTCACACATTGTAATGTTTAAGGAAGTTTTACGCGGGGATATCAATTCGAATCGAACGGTCCCGCCGTACTTTATTTCTCACTTTTACTATATTGTTCTCGATTAAAGGCACATTCTAGAGTTATTTGAAAAATACTGAAAAATATAATATAGGTTGAATGACATTTTATTCCTTTGCCTGCTTGGCTTTTCTATTGTATTTGACAGTTTTTATTTTTAATGTCATTGAGGCCAAGGTATCTTAGCCATAAAGCCTACGTTTTTCAGAAAATTCAAAAGTAAATAAAAATAGAAATATCAGTCAAAAATTAAATCGAAAAAATACATATCTCTTATTTTTTTACCTATTTTTATATTTTTCATTAAAAACTGATGATTAAAAAATGAAATGTTGTCAATTGCTCAATTTACGTGAATATTTTAATGGCACGTCCTCAGATCAATTAATACAAGTAGATAACTTCTTGATGACGTCACACCGTACTACCCAAAACGTCAAACTGACTCCTAAAGACCTCTATCCATACTGCCAAATAAGAAAGTCACTTTTATCTATCTACGGTGGCAACATTGGGAACCCTTTTCAATTTGGTCGCGTATCATTGCTCGAAAGTACCGTCGCGGTTCATTGGCAAGAATTGTCATTTAAAAAAGAAATCTGAAGAAATTAGTGAAGTGGTGGTGACTTTAATATAAAGAGAATGTCCTATATTGTGCGCGGGTGCAGATCGCATTCAGGAAACAAGGAAAACTCGGGCGAAAATATCAGATTCCACAAGTGAGTACATAGGTAACATTTTCTCGAGTAAATAAACCAGAAAGTGTAAAGTCCGATTTTCCCATGGCTTAATTAATAACAATAAGATAGTTTTGTAGATTTTGGACTTAAATAAAGCACGAAAATGGAACCAATTAGATTTTGAGGTTAAAGCATTTGACAGCGTTTGACAGAGGTTTGACAGATAGGGGCTGTAGGCTGCTTGGAATCGACATGTTGAGAAAAATACTGCCATCTTGTTTTTTCACACGTTATGTTGTATTTGCGCAACCAAGATAGCATTACTATCGTAGGTTCTTGCTAATTAACTGGAGGCCTTGGACACGTCCGTTTTTATTTTTAATGTCATTGAGGCCAAGGTATCTTAGCCATAAAGCCTACGTTTTTCAGAAAATTCAAAAGTAAATAAAAATAGAAATATCAGTCAAAAATTAAATCGAAAAAATACGTATCTCTTATTTTTTTACCTATTTTTATATTTTTCATTAAAAACTGATGATTAAAAAATGAAATGTTGTCAATTGCTCAATTTACGTGAATATTTTAATGGCACGAAATTAATGGGGAGTTTTCTGACAGCTAGTAAAACTTAGTCCTAACAAACCGCGATAGATGGCGTTGACCGGAGAGGGGGCTGGGACGTAAATTTAGACTAAAAATTTAGCAAAAAAATCATTGACCAGAAATACTATAGACTCTTAGTCTCATATAAAATCTTAGCTAATTTTTGTGTCGGAATTGATAATACTTTTTAAACTTCTGCAAAAAGTTTTCAATCACTAGCCTTTTTTCTGTAATCTTTTCGCGTAATACGTATCAATGGAACATATACCTTACACTCCAGCGGGCGTAGTACGCCAACCCATTTAACACATCCATCTGTCAAATTAAGTTTTTTATCTCGTTCGTCCGCGCGCAAATAGAAAGAGAGCGGAAGCGTGATAACGCTATATCACGCTATCGCGGGTTGGCGTGCTAGCCCCGCTGGTATAAAGTTGTAAATACTTACATTTCTTTAAAATAAATTTTATTTCTAAAAAGGCATTTTGAAAAAGTAACAAGATGTCATCTATCAGACGATGACAAGAGTAGTATTTTTGAAAGTCACACGTTCAAATCTGCAGTAGAAAATGTCAAAATTTGTATGGAAATCATTCGAATTTCGAATGCTTCTTTCCTACTGCTGATTTAAAAGTGTGACTTTCAAAAATCGCACTCCAGAACAGCGGCAAATTATAAGCCACACAAAATAAGTATGAATGCTGTAAGGTGATACTAATACGTCATATTTGATTATTAAACTCAGTCGTATTATGTACTAGCGACCCGCGCCGGCTTCGCACGGGTGCAA
The DNA here is from genome assembly GCA_963693445.1 of Agonopterix heracliana. Classification (NCBI taxonomy): domain Eukaryota; kingdom Metazoa; phylum Arthropoda; class Insecta; order Lepidoptera; family Depressariidae; genus Agonopterix; species Agonopterix heracliana. The sequence goes on from OY856319.1 coordinate 18,944,857, forward strand.
TGCACATATAAACCTTCCTCTTGAATCACTCTATCTAATAAAAAAAACCGCATCAAAATCCGTTGCGTAGTTTCAAAGATTTAAGCATACAAAGGGACATAGGGACAGAGAAAGCGACTTTGTTTTAAACTATGTAGTGATGTTTACAGTCGGAGAGTCGGCGTAGTACTAAGACCAAAAGAGCTCGGAAACGTAATTTTTGAGCTCTTTTGAATGTGCCATTTTTGGACCGCTGATTGTGTGTCTACTTGTTATAAGAAGTCGATGAAAAAAATTAATGTCGCTAAGTAAGGTGCAACCATGGACGAAGCATATGCTCAGATTTTTCATCTTACTTAAAAACTCATTTAAACTCATTTTATTTGTATTTTATTATCTGCAAGGTCGCTCACCCCTGTTGGGTCAACGCCATCTATCGAGCCATTTGGAACTACTTTTTCTTTTTAATTGATTTTTGAAAACCCCTCATTGTTTACGCTTTTTCTTGATAGCAAAACACACATTTAACCATAATCTGTTGCTGATCCCAGGAATGTCTCCGTACGAGGGATCTCTTCATCGGCTTACAGCATTGACTTGATTTTTTGTTGTATACGTTCAGTTTTAATTGCAAAACACACATTTAACCAGAATCTGATACTGAACCCAGGAATGTCTCCGTACGAGAGATCTTTTCAACGGCTAAAAGCATTGACTTTTGTGTGTAAAAAAATAACGAATGGCTCAAAAGGACTAGTATCCAGAGCCGTTATTGACATTATTAAAAAAAAGCTTTTGCCCTAGCAAGTAGCAGCAATCGAAAATCCATAGAAGAAAACTCACATATGACCAGGCTGTATGGGCTCGTTCCCCTTGCCTTTCCGTAAGGAAAAATAAAAAAAAAAAGCAGTCGAAAATCGTGAAAAAATACAAAATGACAGTGCGGTAAAAACCGCCTCCGGACCGCGACGCGCCCGCCACCGCTCTGTGTGACACCTCGCATTGACTACAATAGAATACAGCGGCCGCCGCCGCTTTCGCGACGCCCCCGGCACGCCACCGCGCCGCCTCCGGCCCGCGTCGCCGCCGCCTGGTTGTCATAGCGTTTTGACCGGTATCGCGCCGCGCCGCGCCGCTACCGGCCCGGATTTCTGTGTGGCAGGGTCCATATAAACTCGTACATTACAAAAAATCCCGCCTCCGGACCGCCTCCGGAGGCGGCTGTGTTTGAATTGAGCTTAATACATAGTCGACTAATTTACTAATGAATTATAAATATAGATTTAAAAAAAACTTGTAATATACAAATCTTTCAACAAATCCATCCAACTCCACCTAGCCGATGACAAACGAAACAATTAGCATAACTCGTCTGCGCCCGCGCCGGTGCGCGGACCGCGCATGGCACCGCCTGGCACTGCACACAACTATACTTATGTATACACTATTGTTGGTTAAATAAACAATCGTTTGGTATGCTTCTACTTGCACTGAGGACTAAATTGTAACTTGTTTTCAATAACATTGGATTTAAATTAGCTTGAGTGTAATGTTGGGTTATTCCCCTTTTTGCGGGTGTCGTACGATGGGACTTAATTTTATTAAACTTAAGTGTAATTTTGCCGGGAGATTCCCGGTTTAGGTTAGGTAAACTTTTGTTTCCGTGTGTGATTGTTGTAAAGGGTGACTTTGTGATTTGAGTGATTAAGTGATTTGATTTAGCTTGAGTGTAATGTAAACTGATTCCCGATATTTTAGGTGTTTCCATCATATTACATTAGTCAGTGTTTTTTTTAGTACGTTTGTATGGAGCGCGCTACGAATTATATCCTCTTACTTAAGGCGTCCGTCCACGTCCACTATACCAGTTTTGGAGCGCAGATCTGTGTTTCGCACCCGATCGGTTAATTTTACACTTATAATGCTGTGCTCTATAGCTCGTTGGCAAATCTTGAGACTGGATTTCTGATGTTTGGTCATAATAAAAATAAATACTTTCTATTAAACAAACCACTTCGGTTCAAGTACAGTCATACGACACTGACCCAAATGCGGAACGACGCGTCTGTACACTTAGCTAAGTAAAAACAGCAATCAAAACAATTTTTACAAACTGCATACATATTCAATTCAGTAAGAAATAAAAACATACACAGTTGCAAATACTGAAGAAATTGTAACATTAACATTTTAATTGGTCACTAGTCCTCGTTTCACTTTAAATGTTTAAAGACTTAGTTTACAAGTCTATTTTTTATAATTTTTAAGTTTTCACTTTTGCCTGAAATGTTAAAATACTATGATTAGTCAGAAAATTAAAAGTGAAAACATTTTGTGTATAATTTGTAATAGATCAACGTACTTTACAGGGTGTAAAGTGGTTTGTGTAATATACAGGGTCCTTCTTAATATGCTGACACTTTTTTAAGGGGATGATCAGACCATCAAACTGAACAACTTTCTCTATGGGACCAACATCGAAATCCCGAAAAAAAAATCTGTTGTCTGTCCCATACAAAACTGCCACCCTACTCGAGCCAAATGTATGGGACAGCTGATTTTTCTTCGCGATTTCGTTGTTGGTCCCATAGAGAATGTTTTTGAGTTTGATGGTCTGATCAGTCCCTGAAAAAAGTGTCAGCTTATTAAGTTGGACCCTGTATATGGATCACTGATTATTTTATTACTGTTCGAAAGGTCAGAAAATCGCAAAAAGCTTTTATCATACATTTTGTAGGAAAAAAGGGACTCCAACATAGGCTAAGCAAGAGTGGCATGCACCCCCTTACATGAATCCGATTTCAAGCAAACGTCACCAACATTGAAATCACGAAAAAAAAACTGACCCCATACATTAGGCTCGAGTAGGTTTGCACTTTTGGATGGAACAGCTGTTTTTTTTTCGTTATTTCGTTCGATGTTGGTGCCTTAGAAAAAGTTGTTCAGTTTGACAGTCTGATCAACCCCTTAAAAAAGTGTCAGCCAAGTTATAAGGTGTCAACATATTCAGAAGGACCTGACCACTGAAAAATAGTGAAATAAAAACTAAAATGGGGATAAAATAATATTGCACCCAATGTCTCCTTTCACATCTATAAGACACAATAGATTTTCCTAAGGTTGTCTGGAAGAAATCGCTTCTTAGCGATAAGACCGCCTTATTTTGTGCCTCTTGTTTTATTTTTCTCTGTATTTTACCGTTTATATTTTGGTGTAAAATAAAGAATATTTGATTGATCTATCAAAACATTACTTTGTCCGATTGAAGTCCTCACAGCCTGGCTAAGGGTTAAACCCCTTCTTTCGGTGGACTCCGACGCAGTAGGCAACATCTATTGAAATTATTTATTAATTCACTTTTAGAAAATAAAATAATGTTAGTTTATTGTACAAAACAACTGTCAAGTCGAAGTTGATTCGTCACACAATGCGACAGGAGTAGCAAGAAACATTTTACGACAATAATATCGCAGTTTATGCTCAATTCTCACGCATGCGCAGTAAGTCGTAATGACCACACTACGCATGTGTCAAGTTTTTTTTAAGTCTAATACAATAGGTTAGGTTTCATCATGTTCTTGTGCATGAATTTTTTTGTTTCGTTTTAATATGCAATCGGCCAACGATGGCCATAATCAGATAGTTTCTCTATTGTTTGTGAGTTTTTTTTACGGGCGATTCTTCACTAAGCTTTAAGCTTCGATATTCATAATTATGCCATGCCACTTCCTATTTCTTGTCTCCTGATTGAAATTGCACAGATTTCTGGCCAATTTGTTAGAGTATTTTGAGCCTTTTCTTGTATATCGTACAAATCTTTCTATCTTTCTTCAAATAAAGTGTATTTGATTTGATATTTTTGACCTCCTTGATAGTTGGGATGTCCAAGTATTAATGTATTTCATTATTCCTTGTGTAGCAGGTCGCACCAGATATTGATCTCAGTGTTTTATTTTGGAACCTCTTCAGGATCTCAAAGTTTGGTAACATGGTAGAGCCCGAAAGTTGAATACCGTATGTCCAGATAGGTTTGTTGAATACAACAATGTGGAAGTTCTGCGACGAGTCAGGAAGTCCCGGGAGCTTTTGCAACCCATTGAAAGGAGGAAAGTCGCCTACCTTGGGCATATCTTGAGGAACGAGCAATACAAACTGCTCCAGACTATAATACCAAAGTGAATGTACATAAACTTAACATATTGAAGCCAAAAATCTGCTTACAATGTGTTCAAGTTGAACCTTGTACAAAGCACGAAGTGTGTTGAAATGCAAAAGACCAAATTACTATTAAGCGCTTGCACTATTCAATGGACGTACTCAAACCTACCTTCATCCAAAACACATTACCCTCCTTTTGTTTCTCGAGTTGGTTAACACGGACATTACGGTTCGGATTTGATTCGGTCGGTCGGTGTTTCAAGTCAAAACATCGGAGTGGCATTTCGAATTATAGGAATTGAGGCATATAGTGCGAAACTAGGTATGCTCCAAAGACGCCTAAATTGATGACGATCTCTTTAAAGGTACGATTATATTATCCAGGCCCGATTCAACATAATTTGTTTCTTTTGATCTCTACAATGTAAATAGAGAGAATAAATCAGGCAATGTATGCCGATATCTGCATACAGCCGCTGCTTTATCAGATTTTGACTAAAATGACTGATAGGTAAGTAAGGCTACACCGACTATTTTTAAGTGCATGAGTTTATGCACACGCCATTATCGTCCTGTCCTGAATCTGATGGAACTGAAAACCGTTGCGATCAGAGGTGGAGTCGAACACGAACTTCAGGTATCAACAACATACACGGCTTCGGATATTGATGATGCTTGAATCCAGAAGTCGTTTTTCAGGACACCTGTCTGGATTGGTGCTATACGTATCCAGATAAGGTGATAACATGGATGCCTTCTTGGAGAGTTGGCCAAAAGTTGCACACAACGGAGAGGATTGGAGAGTAAAAGGGGAGGCCTTGGCCCATGGGATATTGAACAGGCTACGTAAAAAAAAACAATTATCAAATACAGAATTAAACGTTTTAACGGGTTCTTACTGCGTTTTGGTATATTTGAGTTCCCGATATTCTACGCGTAACTTTCAAAAACTGTATAATTATCAAAGCTTGTACATACGTATACTCTAAAACAAGTCTTACAGCAGACAATTCAGAGGCGCGGAAGCTCGAGCAATAGTTACTTATCTGCGCTCGGCAGACCCACTTCAATATGCGGTGTTTATTTTATATAATTACCTACCAGTTTGGAGCGATGTTTGTTTGTTCGCACTCGTCCTCGTGTGTATGGGTGGAAGTTAATTGGCGTTGCCATGGTTACCGAGGTACGCTTCTGCGTGAATTTCCTAGTTATCCAATTGTTTCGTAAAGAATTACCGCAGAATAGTGATTAGTGATTACACACCAAGGGCAGGATAGTAAGATCTGAGATCTCATGGAATTGTTGACCGAGGCGAAGCCGAGGTGGAAAGCGGCAACTTCGTTTAGCGCAGTGGGACGAAAATTGATGCTTATTTTATTAGCTTATATCAACCCACTGCTGGACAAGGGCCTCCCCTCGTTCCTGTTTAGGGCAACCTCTGGCCATTGGTCGTCAAATTTATCCAGGTCATTCCGCCATCTCTTTCTGGGTCGACCCAGACTCCGACAACCCTTTTTGGGGTATCCATGGCATGATGGTTTTCGCCAATCTTTCAGGATGCATTCGACAGACAGATAGATAAACAGATAGAAACAGGTTGTAGATTGAATAATCTGTGACAGGATGTAAATCTAAATTAACCCCCCAAATTATGTACCTACCGCAAGCCTACCTTTGCATTTAATTGCAGTACATATTACAAAACTAAATAATTTTTTGTACAATTTTTACTTACCTAATCTTTATAATAATTTTATTTCAGGCAACAGTATAAAATAAATCATAACAGGCCCATATTATAAATACCTTAATCTAGGATACATATAACAATATAAAAACAAAAACAAACATAAACACTATACACTCCCTAGGGTTTATTTGTTCTCGCTACCCTGTAGCGTCGAAAGACGACTCCGGCGGGCCGTCAGGAAACTCTTCAGGGTCTCTTTCAGGGGTAGGCTCTTCTCTTCGGGTTCTTCTCTTCTCTTATTTACCACTACAGATATTGTATGTGACCAGCCTTGCACCCACTAAACACAGTATAAGAAACTTTTATCACTTATAGTTGCTTCGACTTTCTTAACTTACTCTCAGTCTAGTCGCAATCGCGACATACTATTTGACGTAATTAATTCAAAAGTATTAAAATTAACATCTTTATCATAACGTAAATATTAAAGTTATTGAAATTTAACAACAAGGTCACACGTTTTATTGACACAGATGTGTAAGTAAATTATATCTTAATTAACATTCACACTTTTCATACATAAACTGACGACCATAATCCCCTTTGGGGTGTTCAGAATCTGCAAGAACAAATAATTCTTTGCTTGCTTTTTGATACATATCATTGTCCACTGCTGAACATAGACCGAACAAATTTCAACAACACCGAAATCGCAAAAATAACTAAAATCTACGTTTGGGTCAAGCTTACATATGGAAATTCAGTGTCCCGTAGCGAAACTGTGAAAGTTGTTCAATTTGATGGTTTCACCCTCTAAAGTTAACCATGCTTTAAATCAATATTACAGCTATCGTTATGATAAAGTTTCACCTAAATTTGGTCGTTAGTTTAATATTAACAAGCGAGCAAACCTTAATAGATTTCAATTCTCGTGTTATTTCAGTCAATCCGTATCCTTTTATAGGGATGTACCGACTAGGGTTGTACTTGTACCTTACTCGGCCGGTAGACGGTATTTTAAAGTCCTAATAATTATTACGGTTGGGCGGATTAGTCACAAATACTCACCATCATCAACAATTTTAGATATTACTAGTGTTTTCCTGCGACTTCGTCCGCACAAATTATATACCAGATTTTAAGTCAGAGCTATCAAACAAAAAAAGTTTCATCTAAATCGGTTCAGTAGTTTTTGCGTGATGTGCGAACAAACAAACAAACTAACAATTTTGTCAATAGATGGCGCTGCACGTTTTTAGATCGCGCTATAGAGTGTTATTTGAATTTATATGAAGTGAACCGTTACTTTTTTATTCCTCATGATTTTACTGTTTTATAATAGTTAAGATGTTTATAATTGTGTTAATTTGACTTTTCGCCACCGCCACACGCGTCTTCTGTATAAACCGCGCCTAAGATCTACTAAGAACTATAAAATTTCCGGCCAAGTCGGTACATCTCTAATCTTGTTATCTATACTTTAACATAGTTTATCTATAAAGTAGGAGTTAATCGAGAGGCTTACAGGCAAATAGCCTGTCTAGTTCAGGCTTTAGTCTAAGTTCCTAGCTAGGTATTGGAAATTAATCTAGATTCTAGGTACACTTTATTGTGCCTTTGAAGTTGTGGTTTTTGATATTACTTGTTTCTTTGATCGTCTTGCCATTTTGCTTGATAATACTCATTTAAAAGGCTGCATTAATAATTACTGTACCCCTATTTCTTCCCTTGGTTGTCCCACGAGGCGACTAAGGGATAAAGTTTGTTGTGGAATGTTTTTGGGCGAAAGTGTAGATACTTTTTAGCACTTGACACGTTCATCATTTGACAGGTGGCTAAGTTGTAAGTGCACTGTAACATAATTTAAGAACATATTGTACACTTATTCCCACTTGCGCCAACCACGGGTTAGCAATTAACTCCGGATAAAATGGCCAATTTAACCTGGAGTTTATTGCTAACCCAGGTTGGCGCAAGTGGGGCTTAGTATGCAAAATAAACATTTGATTGATTGATTGATTCATTCATTTCTATGGTTTGCCAAAGTTCAGCCTTGCTACAACTGACGTTTTAAAAGATAGATTGGTAGTTATTGCAATATTTCTGACCACACCGTAAGGGATTATGGTCGTTAGAGTTTATGTATGTATGTACCATAACTATTTACCGCCAGTAGTGCGTGAATCTTATGTAATCGTAATATTTCTAAGCAATTTTTAGGATTCCGTAGTCAAACAAGGAACCCTTATTACTCTCGTCCATTCTGTCTGTCTGTATGCCCCACCTCAATAACTCGAAATTTAGCATGAAGACAGATAACAATAACCGAAAAACAGAAATGTAATAGTTTTTTTTTATTTATAATTAATGGACTTCTTGCTTGTGCGTTAGCGGCACATTTCCGCCAATGTCAAGTGGTTTGAGGGAGTATCTATCCAATCTCGAAGATTGTTTTTGAGTAAGAACAACAGGATTTTGGAGCCTCATGGCAGGATGAAACGCGAACCGCGCGAACACCACGCGAGAGACAAGTGTTCGGGGCAAACCCTGCAACGTGACTCCAATGTAATAGTTATGAAGAAAAAATTCTTTTCAACCCATACCATTTTATTAAAATAAATCGATTGAGGTGTCGTTGGATAGGTCTTGCTTGTCCAATGGAACAGATTGATCTGAAGCAGCCCCTTAATTTTTAGTATATATATCCTGTATGAAGAAATATTAGAAGCTTATAGCATGACGATAACCTATCGTATGCAATTCACGATTACAACATTCCGGAATATAATAATAAATAAAATATATTTTCATTTAATATGCCAGACGTGATTCTTCGAACAAATAATTCATTATTTTATTATCTAAGTCAAGTTTAAACGAACGTGCCTGAAAGACATTAGTTAACAATACACTTTGTTGCAATAGATATAGAGAACAATATTGTCTGTCGCCTTGAAAATGCACTGTCAATAAGGCTCATTATGTCAAGGTTATTTTGGATGAAGTAGGTAATTAGTTTGCCTTACTATTGCATTTTACTGAAGGTTTTTGCGAAAAACTATTGTTGATATGATGTTGGTCTCACGTAGAGTAGTCAAATTTTAGAGGATGTCTTTCTACAGGACTAAAATCGAAAACACGAAAATATTTGAGGCGTTTTTGAATCGAGCTTAAAAAGGGTAAACAACAACAATAACTGGGGGGGAATAACTTAAATACAAACATATTATAGGGGTTGTTTTTCATCATAAAACGTCAAGTTTCAAGCAGCCCCTAAAATATGTTAGTAACGCATTTAAGTTTAGGTACACCCTCTATAAGTAACAAATGATGGTAATGATGTTCCAATAGAACTTCAATGCCCATTCAATTCCAAAAAAAATAGCTGCTCGACTCTGTCCAATTATGTAAGCACGCGCCATTATTTGAATAAAGCAATGTCACTTTTTTAAATTAGCTAGCTACATAAAATATCAATTTTTCATCCAAGTTGTCCTATAGTCAGATTTCAAGGTGGCGCTGTGAAAAGTCTGACTCCTACATGCCAACGCTTTTCATTTAATAATAGTATCTAAGCTTTTATCAATGGGAATTGTTTTTTTTTAAAGATGTGTGTTTTAGATTTTCTGGCTGAAAACACCGTCAGAAAGCTATCCAAGGTGATATTATTTTGAATAAAACATTTTAAGTTTTGAGGAATCTAAAGTTAAACTATTTCTACGTACATTCCGCATGTAACCACAAACAGAAATTCTAAAACGTGTCACCCCTACAAGTTAACCCGTAGTTTTCCAATGTTATCATGTAACCGCTAACCCGCCGTGTCACGGAGGCGTACAAGCCGGATGCGGTACGTTTCCGTCTCGTCACGTTCCCTGTCGTCACGTGTCGTCGCCGTGTCGTCGCGATGTCGTGTGAAGTCGTCGGCGCTACGCGGCCGTGTGACGTTTTGGAAAGGACTTGGAAATTTTATGCAACAGCGTTGAATGGATTTTGTTTGAATTTTTTGGCGATTTCGTATTGTCTAGTCTTTTTAAGAGAATATTATTCCGAGAGCGAAAATGCGCGCTGCATACAAACGTACTATGGTGATATTTTCAATATTAACCAATTAAAGTCAATGAAATTTTGCAGAAACAATCTAGAAACAAATCTCTATGCTTCTATAGAGTCCGATTTTCGTTAAAATATACAGTTTCAATGCTAGGATTAATTTAAGATTTGTATGGAAATCTTTGAGGCACTGTAACTCCATACAAGCATAGAAATTTGTTTCTAGATTGTTTCTGCAAAATTTCATTGACTTTAATTGGTTAGTATTGAAAATATCACCATAGTACGTTTGTATGGAGCGCGCTCCGAATAATATACCCTTAAGAGTACCAGTTTGAGCGTCTTATGTACGTACGTAAAGGAACACATCGTGAGGTAACCTGCATACGCTGAAAAAGAAATTCCGATGCGTATGTGAAGTCTACCAATCCGCATTGGGCACGAGTGGACTAACGCCCATAGGCCCCCTGAGGGGAGGCCTGTGCCCTGCAGTGGAACGTATACAGGATGTATGGGAAAGTTGTTTAGTCTCATAATCTTAATACACTCTTAAAATTGTTTCTAGGCAGGGTTCGAAATTATCAAGATAATAACGAGCCGTGATAATTATCCGATAATTATCGGATAATTATCGGATAATTATCACCATTATTAAAATATCATTTGTTAAATTGTTTCATAAGAAATATCGATGGTTTATTGTCTCAAAACAAACAAAAAATGTATGTTTAATTTTTTTTATATAACATAATACAATACGTAAAACAACATTAATGTCATTAATTAAAGGTGAAATCGGTGTTCGTCAGATTTGACAGATTAACATTCGAGTTCACTTGGCTTTACGTAACACCAACTGTAATTTTTTGTGAATTGGGGGAATTCCCGTGTCGCGGCTAGACGTGCGTTCGGATACACGAAACAAGTGCGGAAATACACGTTTGGATACTTAGAATATAGTTCTATTTCACGGGCGCAATTTTTTGTTATTATCAATTGATAATTATCAACCTGTTATTATCATGATAATTATCGTGATAATTATCGTGATAATTATCATTGATAATTATCCTTTCGAACCCTGTTTCTAGGATGTATGGAAAAGTATCATTAACCTTTAGCTCTGACAGGTTTGCTCCCATAGTAAAAGTTGTTCAGTTTGATGGGTAGAGTATGCGGTTTAAAGGTTAATGATACTTTTCCTTACACTCTGTATAGGCTGATGATGATGATAATGACATTGATCTACGGTTTGTCCATGCGCCTTCGATCAAAGTGTCGTAACTCTAGACAGTCAATAATTAATGTGTCGGGGACCGTATAAGATTAACATAGCAATTAATGTTCTTCTTTCGTGTCAGCACGAAATCGAAGTCATATCGCATGACAATCCCTCATGCTGTAGTGGAATGATTAGCCAGTCAGCTATTATCGAGGCTGACTGCACAGGGTGCGCCGGGCGAACTCGTAAATGGCAAGTGCCATGAGATACCTTTTCATTTTATTTAATTGTCTCCGTTGTCTAATGGTTAAGAGCATTTGGTTTCTTGACACGGAGGTCGTGGGTTCGATTCCCACCTGTAAAATTTTACTTTGTGCGTTTTTCCCCAGTTGGTTAAGACATTGCAGGCTGAATCACCTGATTGTCTGAAAAGAAAGATGATTCCATGCTTCGGATGGCACGATAAGCCAATAGTCCTGGCTACTATCTCTGGTGGTAGTAGTCATAAAAAAAACAGGTCAGATGCCGTAAGGCGATTATGGCAAATAAAGATTCTATATTCTATATTCTATATATTCTATATTCTATATTATATTCTATATTCTATATTGAAAAATCTGTCACCAGGGCTTGCTGCCCACACGATAATTTTAGAAGATTTTATTTAACCCAAAAAACCATAAAATGCAGTAAAACGAATAACAAACTTCTAGCAGTATAACATAATCCGATTCTCGGTAAAACCTCAGCTACGTTCGCGACACCGGAAGAGAGTCGCGGAAGAGCGCGCCACTTCCGCCGCCGCGCGCGCACGCGATAAACTTACTAACGGACGTATTCCCAGCTGTTTGCTGAATTTATTGTTTTTAGGCATAAACCAAAATCCTAGCTGTAAGACACCGTCTATTTCACCAGTAAATACAATATTTTGTAGTTACATGAAATTGAACCATAGAGCCTTCCTGATATAGATAGTTCAATCCACGAAGGCGTACGTAAATAAATTAAATTGCTCAAAGACACTGGAACTGGAAGGATGGCGTCACAATAATAAAAACTTAGCTTTCAGATAGAAAGTGTTCCAGCTATTTATGATTCTCTAATTTTTGGAAGCAGTTCACGTAATATTTTACAGTGCAACTAATATAATGGTTGTAATGTGAAGGACTTTTTATGTATAAGTACCTACCGCGCCGCGTATCTCATGAGATACAAGCTGTCGCGCATTGAAAGTTTGAAATTCAAAAAAACGCGTAAAATCGAAAGAGTGCGGTATCTTTTATTGAATAATCTGCTTCAAGCCTAAAATCATTAAAAAAGATATCCCTATCTTTCCCTACCTAATACAAAGGTGGGGTCAAATATTAAACCGCTTCCTGGTCCAATATCCCGGGGCCAACTGCGCCCACAGCTTTGATCATGCGTCACTGGTCAAAGATAATGGGTTAGGGGCACAGTTACAGCGATCACCTGGGTTACTTTTTTAAAACTGTTGCCCCACTTGCGCCAACCTAGGTAACCAATTAACTCCGGTTAAAATAGCTCTCCCAGTTGTTTTTGTATCCAACAAATCATGGGTAATCAACCTAACCTGGAGTTTAATGGTCACCTAGGTGGACTCAAGTGGGGCTAAGTCATTTGGGGACACAAAAAGTTGAAAAAAGATGGTGCGTCTAGGGGTTAATCTCTGGAACAACTGAACCAATTATAATTTTATTTTCATTAATAAATAGAATGGGAGCAAACCTGTCAGCGCAAAAAAAAACAGCTGTTCCAGACTCAACTGCAGCGCTTAGTCGACTCAAATATATATATTGTAGATAGCAGATTTTTTTGTTCTGTCCACTGTTCCATAGTAAAAGTGGTTCAGTTTCATGGGTACAATATGTATTTTTATTTCATACAAATCCTTGCTTCACAAATGACGGACCGACGTCTGCCGCTGCGTCAATGCGTCATAGTGTGTGAACGCACTAAAGGTTAATGACACTTTTCCTTACACCCTGTTTAAATCGTACGCCTACAAAGTTTCGGACATCAGCTACTAGTCAGCTACTAGTTTCAAATAAAAGTAGCTAAGCTACGCTTGCAGTGAGGCCGCACTCAATTTACCTGAAACCAGTGAAATAAACAGCGATTATCTCTCCGGCCTCCAGGGTGATCCTTTGTAGATTTATTCCTTTTTATAAATTCTTTAACTCCCCAAGTCCCTGCTCGTTTCAACTAAATCAATCTTCATCATCATCAGCTTTTATCGTCTCTTCGAGAAAACGATACAAATCAAGATGTGCCTCTTTTTTGCTACTTTACGAGTTTACGAATGCTACAATGAGTGCGCCTGACTGTTTTGTCGCTTTGTTGTGCGTAGCATGATGTCCATAGATAGAGGTGCTATTTTCACACACTCTATAGTCTGCATACAAATAATGCAAAAATTCCATACATTTTTTACAATTTTTATCCATAAATAGCTTTCCTGCCCTGTCCACCAGCACGCGTGCCCAAGGCGGATTGGTAGACTTCACATACGCATCAGAATTTCTTCTTCAGCATATGCAGGTTTTCTCACCATTAACTAGTTAAAATTAAATTATCGTCGTGTTTTTGTAAAGTAGACATTTTCTAATATTTCGTTCATTCGAAGAACTTAAATTTGTATTCGTCGAACAAGAAGCACATGTAAAAAAATTCTTACATTTTGAATAACTTAAAAATTATCAAAGATTTCGATTTTCTCGCTACTACTGTTTTGACGGGGACGGTCTCTGGTCAGCGCCCGCGGCATGGGGCGCTTCGATAAACGTTTTATCGCGCCTGCTAAGCCTAGAAAGAGAGCAAGGGCGCGATAGTGCTTTATCGCGCCACCATGCTGCGGGCGCTGATCTGCGTAAAGAAGAAGAAACTAGAGACGAGCGGAATCTTTTTGTCGATCGTAGGTACTGTACGATCGTGAGAACAGTACTTATTTGTAATTAATCACCAACCGTCACGGAAAAGGAAGGCACCGAACAAACAACCTTGCAGTTGCACCCATAGCATTATAAATGTGTCGATATCTGCACGTTTAATAGATGCACCTGCACCTACCGGCGCGGGCGCAGGTTCGTAAATACGTTGAGGATAACGATAGACGTGTGAAGGTCGCAGCATTGACTTTGAGCCTTTGTGAAGGTAGTTCGTTGCAATGTCTACTTTATCGTAAAGGAGTAAGGGTGGGTACTTAATTGATGATTAGATCGTGTGGAATTAAACTGACGTCTACACTCTAGAGTGTTGTTTTTGGCCATATTTCTTTTAAATTCAAATCATAGGGTCTTTCGAAAAGGACAAGTGCGTAGCACCCTCAACCGACGGAAGTGTATGAAGAGTTGTATGAATGTGGATGAGGCGAGAGAAGTGTGTCAGAATCGTAGTGTGTGGCGAGCCGTAGTCTCTGCGTACCCCTGTCGGATAATGGCGTGAGTATAAATATGTATGTATGTTTCTTAAAGTGCTGTACGATTTTTTAAGGGGACGATCTGACCATCAAACTGAACAACTTTCTCTATGGGACTAACAAAGAAATGGCGTAAACAATCTGCAGTCCTATACATTTGGATCTGCAGTAGGTTTGCAGTTTAGTATGGAACGGTTTTTTTCGCGATCCCGAAGAGAAAATTTCTCATTTTGATAGTCTAAACCACCCCTTAAATAAGAAACGCATTTAAGTTCAGTAAATAAGGAAAACAGTCACGATTTCGCGCAGGTACCTATTGCTATTGAGGAAAGAAAACTGCGTGTTACAAATACGGTTCTCAGTTTACTTCAAAATTTCCATTAGCATTGAAATTAACAACAATTTAACTTTAAATATCGCCCGTCATCTTGATTAGCAAGATGCAAATGGGCGGGAAATCCTCACATGATAATTTCCCGGCATCCAACGCCATATTTAGCGGCCATTCGTGAGCACTTTAATAATATGTGCATAGCATACCTATTTGATTCTACTGCGCAAATTATTACCTACATCGTGAGGCATGATCAACAAATTCTTTGTCACGTGGATTTTATGGGTTTTTTATCCTCCGAAGTTAATACTTATCTCGCAGTGTTGATCTATAGCCTCGTTGTCTATATACTTGATGGCTGAGATTGGACGAAAAGAATATAAGTATGATGATATGCTCTTAGATGATTTCGTAGACAGCGCTTTCACACACGATGACGCATTGACGGAGCGGCTGGCGTCAATCCGTCACTGTGTGTGCTTCTACGTGCGGTTTCTTACAACTCCTTGCTTCACAAATTTTGTGATTTTGCCTGCCGCTCCGTCAATGCGTCATTGTGTGTGATCCCACTTCTGATTAGTTAGGTTACGAAACGGCGACACATCAAGCTATACAAAACCGACATAAGCTGGCCGCGCGTAGGCCGAGTAACGTATAACGTCGCGCGGCCATCTTATGTTGGTTTTGTATAGCTCGATGTGTCACCGTGTGTACAAGTTGGTAGCCGATCGCACGCAGCAGCAGACGACTCATATTGCTTAGTGCAAATAGGGCCGTAAAGGGTTAAATTCCGCTAAGATTACTCAAGTATAAGGTATGTCCATTCCTTGAAGATTCCTGCATTATCAAGCAATTACTATCACATATTTTGTTACATGATCAATGATTTTAATAAGAAATATTTACAATTACAATAGAAATAGGCATGCGGAATCCCGCTGGTGAAGTGATCGCGTAGAATTATGTACACACGGCGACAGATCAACCTACTCATAGTTGAACTCTATGTTCATGGACATTAGGTCCAACTTTGGGTAGCTTGACCTGTCGCCGTGCGTACTTAAATTCCACAAATACCGGGTTTATAAATGCAGTGGGATTGCAAATATTATTGCGTGAATTGAAACGTATGACAAGCAAGTTTTATGTTTACGTTTATGTGAACAAGGTGCATTTTGTTACGCTTCCATCCGAAACTAATCGACGTTTTTATGCACCGTTTTCAAGGTAAACCTAACTTTATCTTTTCGGAAAATCCCGTTCACTTAAACTTTAACGATAATGCTAACTCATTCCGGATCCGTATAAAAAAACAGCTTAGAAATAACACTCTTGGATCAAGAACTTCAAGATAAGATTGCGTTAACTAAAATTTATTCCAGTAACTTCAATACAAATTATTAATTATTAAAATTGGCAAGAAGCCTCGTCCAAAAGGATGTACAGCCATATATCCACGACAAGTTTCGTCACAAGACGGTATACATATATATCCACAACACGTTTCGTTAGCATAATTAAAAATAAATAGCGTTAATAATTGCGTTTATAGTAGATTACACACCGAGGACAGGAAAGTAAGAAAGGTCTCGTCAACAAACATGTGATCTGAGGTTTTCTTATTTACTGTCCGAGGTTAGTATACTATTTTTCTCCTCGACAGGGGTGGAAAGCGGAAACTTCGTTTAGCGTTGCGGGACGAAAATTTACGCTCTCCGGCCGGAGGGGAGAAAAGATTCCACCTAGCTTCTATCTATTTATCTGTAACGTCACGCCTCTATCCCTGAGGTGTAGGCAGAGACCAAGGTGCGCCATTTGCTACGATCCTTAAATAACATTCTCGCCTCATACTTTAACTGCTGACGACCTACGTCGTAGATCAGCGATAAATGGGCCGCAGTGCGCACGACTCACACCTTGAGTCAGAATTGTATAGCATCCCACAGTGTTAGCCCTGCGCGAATCTCATTGTTTTGACCTTAGCGCAGCGAAAGTGTTAACACAGATACATCTCTTTATATAGGTTGTATCTTTTGTACATTTGCTGTCATTCATCCTCTCCACGCTAGAAGTGGTTAAATCGTTCTAGTCTCCACGTGACCAAACTTTTCTTCTTTGAAAACCTAGCTTATTAAGTTATGCTTAAAGAAAAAAAGAAAGAATATAAAGACTATTTATGTTATGTTTCCCCCATTTTCGTCAAGAGTAAAACAAGAACGAAGCCTCAACTAATACCTAAATAGCTAAGCTTGTGAGCATGTAAGTTTGTAAAACAGTTTTTATCCGCGCCGCTTAATATTTGCCTCGCGCATTCGCATAGCAACAAGACTGTTCGTTTATTTGTTTGTCCTACATTTACCTGCTAGATACCTAGATCGTACTTGCCTACTTCATGTGTTTAGGATGTTAGCCTTACTGTCTTGTGCAGTATTACTTTGGAACCTAGAAATTCTAGGTTTTAACACCCGTTTGTAACGGGTATCATTTCAACATATTTCACCACTTTTGAACAAGTTCTTGATAACTTACATGACAGATCGTTTGACATACCTTTCATACGATGTAATGTCAAACGATTTGTCAGATAAGCTATTAAGAACTTTTCAAGAAACATGTGAAACAGGCACTAAATATTTTACTTGTTTTTATAAAATTATTGATAGTAAGAAAAAAATCACTGTTTAACACGACTCGATTCAAATTAAAAAACTAAGTATACCAAACCAATTGATCTCCGAAAATACTTAATGCGTGCGTAGCACTTTAATCAATGGAAGTGCGTACAAAAATGTGAATGTGGATGAGTTGAAAGAAGTGCCAGAATCGTAGCATAAGTAAGAGCCGTAATCTCTACGTACCCCCATGTGGTAATTGCCGCCGTGAGCATATCTTGTATAATTAACGGATACTGACTAACTCATAATAACTTGTTTTTGGTGTGCAAATAAAGAATATTGTATTGTAAATAATCCCGCAGCGATTTTTTATTCTTGAAAAGTTTGAAGCATTTTTCGCCAATTATATTCTTAACACGTTGTAATATATTATTAAATCTTATACAATACGTTGCAAAACTAATATTGCAGAAGTTTATTTTTTTTTATCTGGCAATTTAAAAGAAATCGATTAAAACTTTCCCGCCTAATGGCTTTATTTATTATTATCTTTTAGCAGACAGTTTTGTTTCTACTTTTATGACCGATTTAAAAAAGGAGGATGTACTTGACTGTATCATCATCATCAGCCTACAAACGTCCCACGGAAAAAAAATCAGCTGTCCCATACATTTGGCTGGAGTAGGGTTGCAGTTTTGTATGGGACAGACTGATCATTAGCTATAGTAATTATGAAAAAAAAGCTGCACTTTGTGATGGAAGCAAGCCGCTTTGCATAGTGATAGAAGGGATCAAAATAAGCGATTTGACCCGCAGCAGCGCAACTTTCATCCCTTAGGAACACAGATGGCGCCACTTCTTTACATGAAACTTCAAAAAATTCTACAAGCCTGACGGCTTCACCGATTTCATTCATCAAGGTGTCTATCGAAAGAACATTTATTAATAAATGATAAAAAAAAATAAAAAGTAAAAAATCCATAATGGCTGCAAAAAGCCATGCATTTTTGTAAATTTTTCAAAGTTATCTTTCAGTTTTTTCTTAATAATATATTTAAAAAATGTATGAGTTGGGTATATTTTTAATTATTCACATTGTTAATAAATCAATAACACGTTTAATGAAAAAAACTGCATGTCAATATCTTTAATAGTTAGGAAAATATTTAAGATTTCATAAGCAGGCACGGTGCGCCCCAGTCATAGTAATTATGAAAAAAATACTGAATTTTGTGATGGAAGCAAGCCGTTTTGCACAGTGATAGAACGGACCAAAATAAGCAATTTTACCCGTGGCAGTGAAACATTCATTCTTTAGGATCACAGATGGCGCCACATATTTTAACAATCTTCTAAAAGTTACAGAAACTAAACGGCTACGCCGATTTTAATTATTTAGGTGTCAAACGGTTCGTATTATTAAGTAAACTTAAAAAAATAAAAAGTTAAATATTTTTAAAAATTAAGTGCAAAAATAAAAAAAATATGTACAAAAAATTAAAAATTACTTACAAGTTTTCACTAAACTACGTTGAACAATGTATGTGTGTATTTTTTATTTGAGACTGATCTATTTCGAATCTAAAATAAAAACTGCATCGAAATCGGTTTAGTAGTTTTGTAGATATTAGCTTAGATCAAATAAAGTTAATGGATAGGCCTTACGCGAACATTTCAAACCAGAAAAATGAGGCAAAACAAATGAAATGTATACTTCAAATTTGTATGCAAGTGCCCTAGATTTGACAGATAATGGCGCTAGTTTGTATGGACCAAGTGCACCAGTAGTTTGCTTCAACTTACCGCGCTTTAGGCCTATCCATTAATTTTATTTTGATCTAAGGATATTAGGTATTTCTGTCGATAAACGTCCGCTGCTAGACATAGGCCTCCTGCAAAGATCGCCACAACAGAGCCGGTTCTGCTCTACCCTCATCCAACGAGTGTCCACTACCTTCACCGGATCGTCGGTCCACCTTGTGGAGGCCGCACGATACACTTTCCGGTACGCGGCTGCGCGGTTGCCACTCAAGAATTCTTCGGTCCCATCTGCCAGCCAGCCGTTCTGCAAGCAATATGCCCAGCCCATTGCCACTCTAGTTAGCAATTCTTGATTGTGTCGACTTAATTTCTGATTCGATTTCGGAGGTTTGCCCTTTGGTTGACTTTCAGCCTTTAAACTATGCCTTCATTTAGTGATAGACCACGTAACAGCATAATTTATTATAATACATTAGTATAGCATTTCTAGGTTTGTATTTACTTACGTTTGATTCCCACAGCCGCTTTTACAGAATATTTTGTACTGCAGGGTGCAAGGCAGGTCGACGTTTCGGCAACTACAGCGCATTGTGTCCGCCGCAGCCTGATTTACGAGCGCATTGGTCGAAGAATTTTTGCAATATAATAGTTCCCATCCCATGTCTATCTTTTTACGATGTTGTAACAAGACCTCCTAAGGTTGATGGACTCCACAATGGCCAAAAGTTACTGCGATTTGGTCAGAATTATCCCTCTTCGACTAATACACTTGTAGGTAAATCAGGCTGCGACGACCATTGTATATTTTGACTATTGTGGAGTCAAGACATCTTAGGAGGTCTTGTTACATCCCTAAAATAAAAAGATAGACATATTATGGGAACTATTAAATAGAAAACATTCTTCAACCAATGCGCTTATACATCAAGCTGTAGTGTAATCGCCCTGTAGTGTAGAAAAATCCTGCAAAGGTGGCTGTGGAAATTATACGTAAGTAAATAGATATGTTTTGAAATGCTATACTAATATACTTAATACAATAAATTATGCTGTTACGTCGTCGCTAACAAAATTAAGGCCAAGTAAAAATGCTGTAAGTCACTCGGAGGGCAATGCACAGAGCTAGATTGTCCCTGCGTGATCGAATAAGAAATAAAGAGATCCGCAAGGTAACCCGGGTAGTCGTCAGCCCAAAACAACCCGGAGAATTGCTAACTAAAGTAGCAATGGACTGGGCCACATTACTCGCAGTACGGATGGGCGATGGGGCTGAAAAGTTCACGAGTGGCGACCGCGCAGCGTACCGGAAAGCGTATCGTGGGTAGGCCTCCAAAAGCTAGACAGACGATCCGGTGAAGGTAGAGGACACTCGTTGGATGAGGGTAGTGCAGAACCAGCCCTGTTGTGGCGATCCTTGCAGGAGGCCTATGTCTAGCAGCGGACGTTTATCGGCAGACATTACAAATATCTACAAAGCTACTAACCCGATTTCTATGCAGTTTTCTATGCAAATAGATGTCTAAAATAAAAAATACAAACATCATACATTATTCAACATAGTTTAGTGAAAACTTGTAAGAAATTTTTAATTTTTCGTACAAATTTTTTTTTTTGCACTTAATTTTTAAAAATATTAGACTTATTATTTTTTTAAGTTGAAACTTAATAATACGAACCGTTTGAAACCTAAATAATTAAAATCGGCGTAGCCGTTTAGTTTCTGTAACATTTAGAAGATTGTTAAAATATGTAGCGCCATCTGTGATCCTAAAGAATGAATGTTTCACTGCCACGGGTAAAATTGCTTATTTTGGTCCGTTCTATCACTGTGCAAAACGGCTTGCTTCCATCACAAAATTCAGTATTTTTTTCATAATTACTATGACTGGGGCGCACCGTGCCTGCTTATGAAATCTTAAATATTTTCCTAACTATTAAAGATATTGACATGCAGTTTTTTTCATTAAACGTGTTATTGATTTATTAACAATGTGAATAATTAAAAATATACCCAACTCATACATTTTTTAAATATATTATTAAGAAAAAACTGAAAGATAACTTTGAAAAATTTACAAAAATGCATGGCTTTTTGCAGCCATTATGGATTTTTTACTTTTTATTTTTTTTTATCATTTATTAATAAATGTTCTTTCGATAGACACCTTGATGAATGAAATCGGTGAAGCCGTCAGGCTTGTAGAATTTTTTGAAGTTTCATGTAAAGAAGTGGCGCCATCTGTGTTCCTAAGGGATGAAAGTTGCGCTGCTGCGGGCAAAATCGCAATTAAAGATATTGACATGCAGTTTTTTTTCATTAAACGTGTTATTGATTTATTAACAATGTGAATAATTAAAAATATACCCAATTCATACATTTTTTAAATATTATTAAGAAAAAACTGAAAAATAACTTTGAAAAATTTACAAAAATGCATGGTTTTTTACAGCCATTATGGATTTTTTACTTTTTAATTTTTTTTATCATTTATTAATAAATATTCTTTCGATAGACACCTTTATGAATGAAATCGGTGAAGCCGTCAGGCTTGTAGAATTTTTTGAAGTTTCGTGTTAAGAAGTGGCGCCATCTGTGTTCCTAAAGCTCAATTCACACACAGCCGCCTCCGGAGGCGGTCCGGAGGCGGGATTTTTTGTAATGTACGAGTTTATATGGACCCTGCCACACAGAAATCCGGGCCGGTAGCGGCGCGGCGCGGCGCGGTACCGGTCAGAACGCTATGACAACCAGGCGGCGGCGACGCGGGCCGGAGGCGGCGCGGTGGCGTGCCGGGGGCGTCGCGAAAGCGGCGGCGGCCGCTGTATTCTATTGTAGTCAATGCGAGGTGTCACACAGAGCGGTGGCGGGCGCGTCGCGGTCCGGAGGCGGTTTTTACCGCACTGTCATTTTGTATTTTTTCACGATTTTCGACTGCTTTTTTTTTTATTTTTCCTTACGGAAAGGCAAGGGGAACGAGCCCATACAGCCTGGTCATATGTGAGTTTTCTTCTATGGATTTTCGATTGCTGCTACTTGCTAGGGCAAAAGCTTTTTTTTAATAATGTCAATAACGGCTCTGGATACTAGTCCTTTTGAGCCATTCGCTATTTTTTTACACACAAAAGTCAATGCT
Source organism: Agonopterix heracliana (assembly GCA_963693445.1). NCBI lineage: Eukaryota > Metazoa > Arthropoda > Insecta > Lepidoptera > Depressariidae > Agonopterix > Agonopterix heracliana. Next base: position 18,967,239 of record OY856319.1, read on the forward strand.
TTTAGCCGTTGAAAAGATCTCTCGTACGGAGACATTCCTGGGTTCAGTATCAGATTCTGTTAGAACTAAGTTTTACTAGCTGTCAGAAAACTCCCCATTAATTTTGTGCCATTAAAATATTCACGTAAATTGAGCAATTGACAACATTTCATTTTTTAATCATCAGTTTTTAATGAAAAATATAAAAATAGGTAAAAACATAAGAGATACGTATTTTTCGATTTAATTTTTGACTGATATTTCTATTTTTATTTACTTTTGAATTTTCTGAAAAACGTAGGCTTTATGGCTAAGATACCTTGGCCTCAATGACATTAAAAATAAAAACTGACGTGCCATTAAAATATTCACGTAAATTGAGCAATTGACAACATTTCATTTTTTAATCATCAGTTTTTAATGAAAAATATAAAAATAGGTAAAGAAATAAGAGATACGTATTTTTTCGATTTAATTTTTGACTGATATTTCTATTTTTATTTACTTTTGAATTTTCTGAAAAACGTAGGCTTTATGGCTAAGATACCTTGGCCTCAATGACATTAAAAATAAAAACTGTCAAATACAATAGAAAAGCCAAGCAGGCAAAGGAATAAAATGTCATTCAACCTATATTATATTTTTCAGTATTTTTCAAATAACTCGAGAATGTGCCTTTAATCGAGAACAATATAGTAAAAGTGAGAAATAAAGTACGGCGGGACCGTTCGATTCGGATTGATATCCCCGCGTAAAACTTCCTTAAACATTACAATGTGTGAACCACCCTCGCATTTCAATGGATTCCTGTCAATATTGAAAACTTATTGAAGACATCGGCAAATGAAATAGAAACTTGATCTCGGAAATGACACAAGGAAATGGCGAAAACCACAGAAATGACGTTATTACGGAATAACGAAAATTAACTCGGAATATGAAGACTTGGAAAAATTATAATTTTAACACAGATCAGGCACATAGTGCCTTTTATAATTAATTTATAAAAAAGACAAAATCTGACTTGGCTGCATGGGCTATGTTCCCTTTGCCTTTCCGCAAGGATAAATTATTTAAAAAAAAATCGGCTGTTCGACGTGAATTATGAATCCTACCGAAAAACTTGTTGGGGTGATTGGGGATCTACCTCCTAGCGGTCCACCCCGGGCAACGGCATCACAAGCTACCAAGTTTGTGGTGGCGGCTGAACGATCCCCCACGCGGTGTGGTAGGCTCCGCAAGGAGCCGCCTGGCTCGCGACCACCCTCCTGCCGGAGTCTGGCGCCAAGCAGCTTGCTGCGTTCCGTCAGTGTGCAGGAGTGCCAGTGCACTTCTGGGTAAGCTCGCTACATCTTCGGCCCCATCTTTGTCCTGAGGACTAGATTGGGGTCAAGAGCAAACCCATCAATAATAAAAAAAAAAAAAAAAAAATCTTATAATTTTAGTCCAACCTCACTCTTGTCTCTACAACACGAGTGATAGAGATTACAAAATCACTATCAATTGGCACAAAAGTGAAACAAACATGGCCGCCAGCCGCCATTGGCCGCTTTCGATGTCACACAGGCCGCCTCCGCCCCGCTACCGCGTCGCCATTGCGCCGCGCGGACCCTGTGTGGCAGGCCCCGGAACGCTTTCGCTTCCCGCAGAACCGCCGCCGGCCCGCTTTCCCGCAGGACCGCCTCTGTCTGGCCTGAGCTTTAGGGATGAAAGTTTCGCTGCTGCGAGTCAAATCGCTTATTTTGATCCCTTCTATCACTACGCGAAGCGGCTTGCTTCCATCACAAAGTGCAGCTTTTCCTTAAAATATCTCCATAATAACTAGGACTACATCCCTTTAAAAAAGTGTCAGCGTATTAAGAAGGACCCTATTATTTGAGTTTTAATTTCTTGTGATATTGGAATATAATCTCAATAACGTAGGCATAACGTTGCGTTACTACCGCTTGATTAATATATTATTAACGGCTACATAGTACCTAACGCAAAGTGTTAGTAATCCTCTTACTGAACTGCGGGCTAAACCTTTTGTGATGGAATTAGCGGGAGGTTTACCTATTGTTTAGCTTTAACTATACAGGCAAGTAATTACTAGTATGTCTAATGAGTTAAGTATGCTCACAGTTGATTAGACTATAATCTCTGCCTCGTTACAAAAGTTGTCAGATACGTAGGATACATTTAAGTGTTTGTGAGTGTGTGAGCTAAATAAAGATGCAATATCTCGTACTATATGACCAATGAAAAAAAAATATACAGGATGAAAACTAAAATGCGTTACATTACATACTCAAACTGAAAAACTTTTACTATGGGAATGGGAATAATATTGAAATTGCGAAAAAAGATATCGTGTTCCTATAGAAAAAAGTGCAACAAAACAATGCTGCTCGTACCTGTCGTTTTTTTTAGCGTTTTTCTTATTGGCCATTTTGACGGGCCCAAGAATGCTGGTAAAAGTGCCTAAATTATGTAACGTATTAAGTTTTCACTCTGTATAAAACTTCAATTCGAAATCACGCTTTAAAAAAATCGACCCTTCGGGCCTCAAAGGTCTGGCCAAACTGAGTTAAAAATGCAAGTTTTGTTTAATTTTTTTCGCTCTATTGATCGGTGTATTCCGTGGTAAAAAGTCCTATATGGCGTTTACGACAATTGAGGCCAGAGGAGTCGAAATTGTGTGTTACTCACTGAGTTCGTGTACTTACAATAAGCCGTCGCTAAATAAGAAGGACCCTAAACATACGTTGAACTGTAGTGACGTCATCTCACGTCACTATCGGCGGACCGGTTGGTACCGAGTGGTACAATTCATGCATGTAGTGTAGCCCATTACAGCGCATTGTGCTCTCAGTGGAATGGACTTGACATTATTTACATTTCGACGCGTGGCTATTCAATACGTTAGATAGTTTAGTCCTAGACCTAGTCTTTGATACACATTATGCTTTATGCAGACAATTTTTGTAGACAAACGGTTTCGCATTAGAAAGAAGTTCATTCATGGGGACTACCACATTTCTTTTCGTAGGTGTCACGAGGAATGATAAGATTTCTTATGTATTTGTGAAAATTTAGACCGTCTATCAAATTATAATGTTTGCTTTTGATAATAATTGATAACGCACGACCACGATATTTGCATTGAATTATAAGTAAGTATAACGTTATAAATTTGAAACTGCCAGAAGATTTCAATAGAATTAAACTAAATAATGAGGAATATCAAACAATATGAAAATATTGTCTAGACGATTATAGCAATCAGCACGTAACTTGTTTCTTATTTTCCGTTACCGGTCCGTACAGTTTTTATGGTTATCGAAGTGGTTCGTATCGTACTTAATATTTAATTTTTTAAACTAATTAAATGTACACACGGCGACACATCATGTTACGCACCCTATATACCCAATAACTACACTACGTAAAAAACACAAAATAGTGCGGTAGAGAGCCTGCATAGACGTGGCTGCCGGCGCGGGCGCAGCGTGCCGTGAGACGAAACAACAACAACATACCGCATCCTCTTGCACGATTTGCAGCGTTCAACTTCTAACAGTTCAAAGTCCAAACAGGGTAACCTGACATGTCGCCGTGTGTACAACAGCATTAGCACGCACCTTTTGATTGAATGACATCGCCGATTTCTCAGAACCGATAAATCAAAAAAAAAAGTTGTCTAATCCTGTTTTCGATAAATCTTAGGTAAGCATTGTGTTATTTTAACCTTCACACCTTCAAGTGTTTAATTGTGTTGTCTCTTTTTCACAGGTACGTGAGACTTCCTACTAAAGACTATTCTAGAATCTAGAATAGAAGGAAACTGGAATAACCTATTATACGAGTAGGTGAGTCGTCGTATCGTCATAGAATATACAAGGTGTACACTGAAATGCGTTACATACTTCAAGGGTTCCTTCAGACCATCAAACTGAACAACTATGGGACCAAAATTGAAGAAGCGAATAAAAATTATCTGTTCCATACATTTGGGTCGAGCTATTAACAGTTTCTATGGAACGACAAATTTTTTTTACAATTTCTGTGGTCACATAGTAAAAGTTGTTCAGTTTGATGGTATGAAGCACCTCCTGCAGAATGTAACGCATTTAACTTTACACCCTGTATACATACATAAACATGCAATAATCTCAACTCCTGCCTTTACTCCCAGAGGGGTGGGCAGAGGCTATGGATTTCGACTTTGACATTCGCCTAGCATTTTTAACGACGTCCCCAATCTGGTCTTCCTATGAATAATTTCTTAAACTTTTCTATAGTCGAATAATAAAATAAAAGAAAACATGGAAACAAATAAAGGAATTGATAATAAATAACAGTGGAATAAGTTGTAAAAGGGTAACATTTTTAGCAGGCGGTGCCGAGTGGCCCCAGTTGTCCTTTATGGGTTTAAGTTTGCGGTCCGTTTGAGTGCATCCCAGGATTCCGCCTGCATTTACATGCAGCGCCAGTAGCCGGAGATATAGTTATATTAGATGTATACAGTTATCCAGAACTCTGAAGTAGCCCAATTCTATGCTCTGAATATTAATAGTCAAAAGGAAATACCTATAGACATGATTATTTGCAATATCAGAAACCACTTTGCTTCTTTTGGTTTTCTAACACAAAATTGGCAAAACGAACCACTTATGAAATCACCGCGGTTTTTATTTTCGATAGTTTCTTCGCAAATACGGCGGACAAATATTTGTAGCCGGGTAATAGTAGATAATCAGGAGCGGCAGACGTCAGTCCGTCATTTGTGAAGCAAGGAGATGTATGAAACCGCACGTAGAAGCCCACACGGTGACGGATTTACGCACCTCTGTGGTTTTATGTACTAACGTCTGCCGCTCCGTCAATGCGTCATCGTGTGAGAACGCACTTAAACTCTGTCACAAACCCATCTCTTTAGTCTTGTCAAAAATTGAGAATTATGTCCGTTTAATCTGATCCCATTTCGCTTATTATTCTATTATATCTATTATCTGTTTTGTGCTCATACCAAGTCTTTCAATAAGCAAGAGCGTTGTTTTTAAGGGTAACCTATCTTACTTTCGAAATTTCACTGACCGAATTTCAGTTGTTCGAAAACGGTTTATAGAATTTTCTAGTGACAGATATTTTGTTACACATACATTTGTTACTCCTTATAAAGACTTGACAGAAGTATCATTTTCCAGAAAATTTAAAATCAGAATTTCATAATCATTTTTTTTCTTTTGACAACGGTCTTCTGGGTTCGAAGTTTTAAAATGTAGAAGCAACTTCTTCCAAAGTATGACTAGGACACTGACACAACACAGTAAAGTTTTCTGTAATAATTACCTAGTAGATACAGTCATGATACCAGGATTATAGCACCAACATGCTTGCTAGCATGCTGCTTGCTTGCTTGCTTGTTGCTTGCTTGTAATGCATGTTAGGGGGGCCCGGTGCGGGGAGAAGCGGTGCCTGAGAAAAACAAACCTGTGGTTTTAAAAATGTTGGTTAGGTTAGGTTAGAACATGTAAAACACATAGCGGAGCGAGCAGAGCATCAAAATGCTTGCTGCATGCTTGCTTGCTTGCTTGTATGCATGTTGGGGGGTGCAGGGGGGCGTAAGCCCCCTGCCTGAGAAAAACAACCTGGTGGTTTTAAAATTGTAGGTTAGGTTAGGTTAGAACATGTAAAACACTTAGCGGAGCGAGCGAAGCGAGCGGAGCATCAAAATGCTTGCTGCATGCTTGCTTGCTTGCTGCATGTTTGCTTGCTTGCTGCATGCTTGCTTGTTTGCTTATAATGTATGTTGAAGGTGCGAGAGGTGGACGCCCCCTGCCTGAAAAAAACCATCTGGTGTTTTTAAAATTCTAGGATAGGTTAGGTTAAATATTTCTGCGGAAATGTGACTGTACGGAAAAACAAATATTCGAAAAAGTAAATTATCTGACTTACATTACTTCGGAAAACTGTGTTACAGAATTTTGATCCATTGGTTAAAAGAAAAAAAGGACAATAAAAAATCTGGCTTTTTAAAATATGGCGAATAATATTTCGGGGAAACAAAAAAAAAGGGAAACAATAAAAAGTATAACGATTTCGGAGAACTAAAATTCGGAAAACTATTTTTCGAAAGTACGATAGGTAACCGTTTTTAAGCCACGACCTGGATGCTTACAAAGCAGAGTGTCGTTTACACAGCTCTAGTCCGTATCTCATAATCTGGTTGATTTACTTTACAATGAAGTATAAAACATACTCGTAGTAAATTTTTCTGCTGACCGTATAGTTAGCACAGGCATGTAAGCGAATGAAGAACGGCCAATTTGTTAAAAATAAAACACGTAAATCCGGATTGTGAAATGGCAAATCTACTGCCGACTGGATACTGTTTAATGTTTTATTGTGCACCTACATGAAATAAAATAAAATACTTATTTTTTTTATTTGATCAAAAGCTCAGGCCAGACAGAGGCGGTCCTGCGGGAAAGCGGGCCGGCGGCGGTTCTGCGGGAAGCGAAAGCGTTCCGGGGCCTGCCACACAGGGTCCGCGCGGCGCGATGGCGACGCGGTAGCGGGGCGGAGGCGGCCTGTGTGACATCGAAAGCAGCCAATGGCGGCTGGCGGCCATGTTTGTTTCATTTTCTGTACAGATTGCAAGGAAGCACAATGTCGCCAATTGATAGTGATTTTGTAATCTCTATCACTCGTGTTGTAGAGACAAGAGTGAGGTTGGACTAAAATTATAAGTTTTTCGGTAGGATTCATAATTCACGTCGAACAGCCGATTTTTTTTTTAATAATTTATCCTTGCGGAAAGGCAAAGGGAACATAGCCCATGCAGCCAAGTCAGATTTTGTCTTTTTTATAAATTAATTATAAAAGGCACTATGTGCCTGATCTGTGTTAAAATTATAATTTTTCCAAGTCTTCATATTCCGAGTTAATTTTCGTTATTCCGTAATAACGTCATTTCTGTGGTTTTCGCCATTTCCTTGTGTCATTTCCGAGATCAAGTTTCTATTTCATTTGCCGATGTCTTCAATAAGTTTTCAATATTGACAGGAATCCATTGAAATGCGAGGGTGGTTCACACATTGTAATGTTTAAGGAAGTTTTACGCGGGGATATCAATCCGAATCGAACGGTCCCGCCGTACTTTATTTCTCACTTTTACTATATTGTTCTCGATTAAAGGCACATTCTCGAGTTATTTGAAAAATACTGAAAAATATAATATAGGTTGAATGACATTTTATTCCTTTGCCTGCTTGGCTTTTCTATTGTATTTGACAGTTTTTATTTTTAATGTCATTGAGGCCAAGGTATCTTAGCCATAAAGCCTACGTTTTTCAGAAAATTCAAAAGTAAATAAAAATAGAAATATCAGTCAAAAATTAAATCGAAAAAATACGTATCTCTTATTTCTTTACCTATTTTTATATTTTTCATTAAAAACTGATGATTAAAAAATGAAATGTTGTCAATTGCTCAATTTACGTGAATATTTTAATGGCACGTCAGTTTTTATTTTTAATGTCATTGAGGCCAAGGTATCTTAGCCATAAAGCCTACGTTTTTCAGAAAATTCAAAAGTAAATAAAAATAGAAATATCAGTCAAAAATTAAATCGAAAAAATACGTATCTCTTATGTTTTTACCTATTTATATATTTTTCATTAAAAACTGATGATTAAAAAATGAAATGTTGTCAATTGCTCAATTTACGTGAATATTTTAATGGCACAAAATTAATGGGGAGTTTTCTGACAGCTAGTAAAACTTAGTTCTAACAGAATCTGATACTGAACCCAGGAATGTCTCCGTACGAGAGATCTTTTCAACGGCTAAAAGCATTGACTTTTGTGTGTAAAAAAATAACGAATGGCTCAAAAGGACTAGTATCCAGAGCCGTTATTGACATTATTAAAAAAAAGCTTTTGCCCTAGCAAGTAGCAGCAATCGAAAATCCATAGAAGAAAACTCACATATATGACCAGGCTGTATGGGCTCGTTCCCCTTGCCTTTCCGTAAGGAAAAATAAAAAAAAAAAGCAGTCGAAAATCGTGAAAAAATACAAAATGACAGTGCGGTAAAAACCGCCTCCGGACCGCGACGCGCCCGCCACCGCTCTGTGTGACACCTCGCATTGACTACAATAGAATACAGCGGCCGCCGCCGCTTTCGCGACGCCCCCGGCACGCCACCGCACCGCCTCCGGCCCGCGTCGCCGCCGCCTGGTTGTCATAGCGTTCTACCGGTACCGCGCCGCGCCGCGCCGCTACCGGCCCGGATTTCTGTGTGGCAGGGTCCATATAAACTCGTACATTACAAAAAATCCCGCCTCCGGACCGCCTCCGGAGGCGGCTGTGTGTGAATTGAGCTTGAAGGTAGTGACAGAATGCCGGCCGTGGGACGAACGGTCAGCAGGCAGACCAGCAACCAGGTGGTCGGATGACATCTGTAGAGTAGCCGGCAAACAGTGTATGATACTAGCGTGGGACCGCTCCAGTTGACGTGAAAATGAGGAGGCCAGAATACCCAGCAATAGGGTTTACCGGGCTGATGATGATTATGACTCAGGTATATCTTGAGGGGGATAGTTTATTTTCTAATCTGATATTATGAATAATGTTTAAATGTTAACACATTGGATACTTTTTTAAGGTCCACGCAGACGGGAGTTGCGGGCATGTTTATTGTTGGACACAAGATTTTCCTAGCATTTGTCATCCTTCTCTATCCCATGCCTTCATTTGCCTTTCTGTTTCGTGAGCATCCAGGTCGTCGCGCCGTCTTTTTCTCGGTCTGCCCGGTTTATCCTCGGGCTCATACTAAATCAGGATCGTTGCCTATACACCATGAATAACAAATATATCAATATAACAGGTATTATAACACCGTAAACAGAGAGCTTATTTTGTAGCTATTTTAGCGCACATTGTAATTGTGGCGCCTGAAGCGCTTCGGAGTTGTCAAACCTGATGGATTGAGTGTCAGTATGGCACGCTTAGACGGGGCTTAGCGTTTAGCTGTGGTGCATTGCAAGAGCTCTAGCGTGCTTAGAATCGTCGTGCCTTCATTGTTTAACACAAGCGGGCTGTCGCATAATAGTACATTATGATACAAGTAAGCAAAGTTGGTCATTACAGCCGAGGCGGGATTGCAACACGAGCCGCCAGGCGAGCCGTACAAGTTTTGTATGAAATTGACAACTCTGCAACCACCAAAGGCATGAGTTTTCCATGACTTGTACCACGCAAAGTTCGGAGACCGCAGATCCTCTCACCATGATTAGTCGCGGCGGCCATTATTTAAATTTTATGTCTTCAGCTGACACTTATTGGACGAAACTCACTAGTTTTTTTCCGAATATTCTTCTTACTCGACAAGTGTTTTATGTCAAATCGATGTTGATTACATTTACTTCTATCTTGCTGAAAGGGTTTTTGGCTGCATGTTTTTTTTATTACATTTCGTAATGGACTTTATGGACTATACCAATCATCGTGGAACATCCTGTCACATCACAAGATAAAGTACGTAGGTACAGCTACGTAGACTATGGACACCCCCTGTCCGCCACCAATTTAATCTCACCCTATTTCGCCGTTATGGGCACACCTTGGGCACTAAGCTGTCATTTCATACAAATGGGAAAAATTTAAAAGAGCGAGACAGATATACGTTATTGCCTACATTTTCCGCCACGCTTCCTGCCAGAGGATGTGAGGTTAAGGAGAACCCTCCTTACTGTATGTCAGTATGTAGTACAAGATACTCTTTTATATACTGTACTTTCTGGTACGGGTGACTCCACGCATTATATATATGTCAATTTAACCTATTCTTAGTGCGAGCTCCTTTGAATAGTGTCTATGGTGTGATCCTGTTTCTGCCATAGCTACCTTTATCCAAAGATTACATACCCTACTATCACGCCTGTCACGCAAAGACAAAAGAACGCCACTTTCTTCGATGCTGACATTTCTCTCGCTTCTTCAACATTCATCAGTCACTTCATGCATGCTCGTTGGTTTCGAGAACATCTGACCTGACACTTTTTCGTAGGTACGTTTCTAATTGCGCCTGCTTGCCTCTTCAAAAGATTAATTACAAATGAATCAAAGGATTGTAAATGTATTTGCCTGCAGGTTGATTAACTTTTGTGTGTGACGTCACATATTGAATAATAAATAAAACGGCGTCATTTCGCGTCGGAACCACGGGCCGCGTGTCGCTCTGATTTATTTCTCTCCCACTTTTGTTACTAACGGAAAACGTTACAATTTACAATTGTTTTATTATTTTTAAACGGAATAAAGAGATCGCTTTTTGTTTAATGCGAAGTCCTTTTGTTTTATTGGCTGTGTAACTGTTGTATAGTTGTCTTTTAATGACTGCGTAAAATTATTGGTTACTGTATTGATCCGCCAGTGACGTACTTACATGAACTGGCGATTAAAATGACTTTCGGGGTGGACAGAAACTTCGCTGCTACTACCAACTATCTTTTTAAACGTACCAAGGCCCACTTTTAGCAAATTTTTGTTGCATGCAAGAGACAACCGCAGAGGCCGTTCACGCTAATTTATAACATCTAAAATCCTTATTTAATTTCAGTTGTAATTAAATTGCAAACTAGTTACAATTCAGCTGTGCTGAATTCTGTATCGAGCTAAACTTGACTTATTTTACTTATATTTTGACAGCTGAGTCGCGCTTGCTGTCAGATTAGCGCAATACCATGTGAAAAATGTTTGTTGCGGTCATAGATATGGTAACTAGATGACACCATAACGTGGCTGCACATGAAACAGCAATAGTGTGACTTTTGCATACTAAAAGACACTTTGTTTGGCAAGATATCATCAACATTCCATAGGTTTTACATCTTACCAAACACAAAATCAGGCCACGGTGACCGAAACAAAAAATAATATTTCCGTCTTTTTTATTTACATAAGTTTTCATAACTATCTCGCTCTCTCATTTCTTTGCTCCATCTTTCAGCGTAAGCGAAAAGTTTTTAATCTAAGGTTGCGGTAAGGTTGCGGTAGAGCGGTTGATAACAATTCAGTGGACATTTATTTAGCGTAATCGGCCTCCAGTAATTTGTAGTACCTACCTTTCATCACAATAACACGTGTCTAAGTCATAATGAAAAAGTGAACCTCGCTACAATAGCAAAGGTTGGGTTGTAGCATACGTTCTGACCCAGAAAGGGAGCATGGAAGTTTATGTATGCAATTTGCAGTATAAATCTTCAAAGTAGAAAGTTATCGAAGCTAAGGTTCTAGGTCAGAGTGAGAGGTCGATTGTCGCCGTCTCGCATGGCCCTTGTCTTTGATGCTGCCGCAAAGAAAGTGGTTTCTTTATACAAGATTCTTTCACAAGTTGGAAAGGGTTACACGTCAGTTCTACACTTGATAACATTTAGGGACATTTATGGTTCAATAAATCTTCGCGTAATTCTGCCTAAAGCGCGTATTTCATTATCCAGAAATAAATTCGAATCTTCTTGAGTGGCTGATACGAGCATGAGTACATTGAGTTAGGGCCTGAAGTATGTACCGTATTGAAATTTACACCCTGTATAAAATCTGATAGAAAGGAGATCCGCTACGATCAGAGACGATTGTGTCACAAGTGCCAAATGATTTAACGGAGACTCAAATTCAAAGATCCAACAAGCAAATCCTATCGGATAAGACAGTTAAACGAAACTGAACCTTAATGCCAGGTGTGATGTGTTCTCACATGATTAGCATGCTGCGAGTGATCGACCGAAGACAATGAGCCAGTACTGTTGGCGTCAACGACCTCCTCGTCACTGTCGCGTCGTGAAGATGTTTGCTTGAAGGTGACTTAGATGTGTTGCGTTTTGGATTTTGCAATGGATTTGAAGCTTAGGTGACATACAGCGTGTAAACGTAAGCTGTTTTAGGGAGTGCCTCAGATCCAGATCATCAATTTAAACAACTTGTCCTATGGGAAATAGAACCAACATTGAATATGCGAAATAATATGCTAAGTATTTTATGCAGGGTTATTATTCTATCTAGGGTGTAAGGAAAAGGTTGTTGTTCTGATCGGTTTGCTCCTATAGTAAAAGTTGTTCAGTTAGATTGGTAGAGTAGTGGTTTAAAGGTTAATGATACTTTTGCTTACACCCTGTATATTTGGGTTGAGTAGCTATTAAAGTTTTTTGGAAGACAATTTCTTTTTCCAGATTTTGATTTTGCATGCTCACGACTATATCCCCAGAGGTAGTCAGAGATATTCTGAAAACTCAACATTCACATTCATACTAATAAGTAATTAACAAATCCACGCGATTTTTTTTCCAGAAATTGTATGATTATTATTGTCAAAAAAGTTAAGAGATGTGTAAACTATAACCTATACTTACCATACAGTATGCATAGGTATTGTATATGGGCAAAATACATTTATTATGTATGTATGAAACATGTTTGAAATAGGTATATGAAGGTCTACAAAGTCAGTAAATCCTAAAAGGGTCGCATCACAGGACATATTAGATTAAACAATCAATCAGATCCATCCCTAGTCTAACCCTAAGCTTCTAGACCGTCAGTTGAAGTGGGTTCATCCAGCGTGACCTAGATACAAATAAATATAGTACCTATGTAGGAATAGGTGTGTACCACAGACTTGGTACAGAGATAGATAGCGCAAGCCCTAGACACATTTTAAAAGACTTCTCTAAAGTTAGAGAGATCGAAGAGTTAAGGTGCCGGTTAACAGCCGACCGCATACAGCAGCAGCATACGACGTGTCGCGCCGACACTACTGGTTTGTATGTAGTTCTATGAAATACCCTTCGAAGCATCCGACACGAAGCATGCGACATGCTGTATGCGGTCGAGCCTCGACCGCACACCAGTAGTGTCGTCGAGTGCTGCCAGGCATGCGATAATTATCCTAAATTCACGAATTTATTTTGTGGCATGCGATAGAAAATAAAAGTCGGGTAAAGCACGATAATTCATACAAATTCCACTATAATATTTAATTTAATGAAATCACTATTTTCAACCACATTTTCCGTTAAATTCCAACGATACCTAGGTACATCATACGGGCGTTCGGTATCGTGTAAAACAGTGTTCAAATATTATATAGGGACTTTCTTAATATGCTAACACTTTTTTAAGGGAATGATCAGACCATCAAACTGAACAACTTTCTCTATGGCACTAACATCGAAATCGCGAGAAAAAAAAACTGCTGTCCCATACAAAAGTGCAAACCTACTCGAGCCAAATATATGGGACAGCTGTTATTTTTTCGCGGTTTTTTTATGTTGGGCTCATAGAGAAAGTTGTTCAGTTTGATGGTCTGATCATCCCCTTAAAAAAGTTTCAGCATATTAAGTTTGACCCTGTATAAACACGATAGTTTCGCATTAAATTGATCGAAGATCTTATAAACAGCTATTTTTGAGTTTAAGATGATATTCCTGCCAGCGCGCACGAGCGCGATGCATGCAAACGAAGTTTCATCCTAATTTCAATGAATTAAATTGATCGAAGATCTTATTAACAGCTATTTTTGAGTTTAAGATTATATTCCTGCTAGCGCGCCCGAGCGCGCTGCATACAAACAAAGTTTATCCTATTTTCAATTAATTAAATTGATCGAAGATCTTATAAACAGCTATTTTCTAAATAAATATCTTTTTCACCACACAAGCTCGGAAAGATTCTGTTTATCGTTCGAAATCTGAGTGCAAAAGTGTATTTTATCCGCTAGCGTGCAAAGAGTTTTTGAAATTCGAATTTGTCTATTCAATATTTTTGTATACCGCCAATGCACTGAAAATGCTTAATAACTATTTCATGACACTGGCCAGCACGAAAATAAAAACTTTTAGAAATGTTCTTTTTAGCAATTCACTTTTTTCCTCGCTGTTGTGAGGTGAAAAATTGTGTGTTTCGCTCGGCTGCAAAGTTATTCTGCGTCTCGTACCTTTGAAACTTTCGCTAAACGCTCAGGATTCTATTATTTGAACCACTCGCTTCGCTCGTGGATCAATCCTAGAATCCTTCGCTTGCTCAGGTTTCAATAAAAGTACTCGCGCCAAAAAGCAACTTTGCAGCCTAGCATAACAAATAACTATTCTGCCTTCGGTATGTAATCTACTAGTTATAACATTTTAAGATTGTTTGTACTCCAGCACTTTAGAAGTAAAGTAACTAAGACTACAGAACCCTCAAAACTTTTAAAAAAAATTGTTTTTTGTATGAGGATCCCCCTTAATTTGATACATGTTGTCGTTTTTATTATTTCTAGCTATTACGGTTCAAAAGTTACAGCCCTAAATAGGTAGGACGAACGGACAAAGTTTCCGCTTTCATTCTTTGGGCACGGAACCCTAAAAAGGTGAAAAGGAACCAGGCTACTAAGATCACTGATGTTTGTAACAAGGATTCTGAGTATCCCAAAGGGGAGCACGGTCGTAATTTAATGTGTCACTTTACCCCAAAAAATACCCTAAGTCGGCAACACTGTTTGCAGCTGCTGTATGCTGCTGCTGCGTGCGGTCGGGTTCGAATTCATACCCCTCCGACGTGTCGGAGCGACGCGTCGCTCCGACGTGTCGTATCCGACACGTCGTATGCTGCTGCTGCATGCGGTCGGCTGCCAATTTACTCCTTTATGTGTATCAAATAAAAACAGCTCACTCGTTAATTCTCATATGAATGAAAATATTTTCAGCCAATCTGTGACCTCACCTCACCCCCATACCTAATGGCATTCTGCCCTAAATTAGACTCTTGCCGTGTTTTCTGACTCACGCTGTAGAATAAATAAATAAATAACGCTCACAGGCAGATACATTGTAATGATCCCAAGTAAACTTTTGGCTTTTTGTTATGGGAACCATACAACAACGGCACACACATATAACATCCATGACCGAACCGGGATTCGAACCCAGGACCCTGGTTTGGCAGTCCGGCGTGGTAACCATTACACCAACCGGGCCGAATCTTTAAATAATCGTTGGAGTAGCGCTGCAGGTCTGGTACTGGGCGGTCGCTTGTCGGTTGCCTGCCACTAAGCTCCACCATTTCGTGTGGACTCAAGCTAATGTTTTTGTACAAAAACAATCCTTGACATCGCCGAAATATCTATTACCGAACTAAGTAGAAATTTTTTACTTAAGATTGGCAAAATCATCGAGAAATCAATGGTCGTTGGTAGTTGTAGTAATGACAATAAAATCAGTAAATTTTTTCTAACCTAACTAAGCACCTACTCAAATAAAGCTAAAGCGATCTCATGAAAACCATTACCTAACTAAAAAGTAAATTGTCATCTTATCGTAATTGTCGTCGTAAAATATAGCCTGTCCGTCTGTCCGTCCGTTTATGGAAGGGCAATCGTAAAACACAGCTGATGTCCGAATCCGGCGAGAGAAGTGCCCTTAACAGACCCTTTCGTAGTTTTATTTCGTCACAAATCAAAACGGGTTTTTGAAAGCAGTAAAACTTTTGTTACCCTTGCAGTTTCGCCTTTTCCTAGTAGGTAATTGGAATTTCTTTAACAATAGAGGTTTTGTACGTGAAGGTATATGAACTGTAGATGGCCTAGGTCTTCATCATCATATCGTATGGCATTTTTTTTGTCTTCCTGCTTGGATCCAGGGAGGTTTAAATTTCGAGGTCAAGATGTTTTAGCCAGTCTTCCTATGCCGGGGTTAACCTATGGAGTTCTTCAATACCACCGGGGAAACGGCGTAGGGTGCACTCATTTACCACATGGGTGAGGGTTTGGTCAGGTGCCCCGCAGTCGCACATCGGTGACTCCCTCAGGCGCCACTTGTAGAGGTGGGAGTTGGTCCTTCCATAGTTAGTTCTTAGGCCTGGCCTAGGTCTTGATGACGCGATATAACGTCGCTGCTTCAGTACTGTCACTCAGTTTCAGAAACGCTCATTAAAGTTAATCCTCCATTAAATCTCTTGCTAGCTTTTACATCATCAAGACAAAAAGTGACAGCAAGAGATTTAATATAGGATTGACTTTAATTCGCTTTCTGGAACCGAGTGTGTGGTGTGTGTATTGAAAATAAATAAATGAAGCGAGCTATTGGTGGATTTTTTCCTCGCTTGCTCATTCAGGGGTCGATCGCGGTAATTTAAAACATTGACGTTCGCAGTTTTGTTTATGATCCTGTCCTGCGTCGATTCAGCTGTACGGAATTTGGTTTTACGCTAAACTTGACTTACTTACAATATGATTGACAGCGGCAGCGAGTCAGTGGCGATCGAGTCAAGATTGCTGTCAAATGATAAGCGATCGAACGTACACACGGCGACACATTAGGTTACGCACCGTATATAACCATAACTACACTACGTACAAAACACAAAATAGTGTGATAGAGACTAGAGAGCCTGCATAGACGCGGCTGCCGGCGCGGGCGCAGCGTGCCGTGAAACGAAACAACAACAACATACCGCACCCTCTCGCACGATTCGCAGCGTTCAACTTCTAATAAGTAGTTCAAAGTCCAAACAGGGTAGCCTGAGCTGACGCCGTGTGTACAAGAAGTTTTGATTCGGAATCGGTTCAGTGACGATACAGTGAACAATAATTTAGCGCGATCATGTTTATTCAAAATAATATCACATGGATATCTTTAAGACGTAATTTTTTACTCTACCACCGCGTCGGAAGGTGTTCCGTTATAGAGAAGATGCGGCCAGAAACTCTACAACACACATCTTTTAAAAAACAAAATATGCGAAGTACACTTAAAAATACAATATTGAATTACAGAGTGTAACATTGTCAAGACCAGACATTTTGGTCATTCATATAGGTGGTCTAGTAGAGAGGAATAGAAGTATCCTGGTCTAGTAGAAAGGAAAGCCAACTTCAGAAAAGCTTCAGTGCATGGTGCATCTTTAAATACCATACAAAAATACTTACCTTAACTACTACTTATGAACGACAGACTTTGATTATGATGCAGCTCTATAGGTTTTGCAAAGAGCCATGGAGTGCTCCTACATATAAAAGGCAATTAAACTATTGCGGTAGGTCCTTACTTCACTATTTGGCTTAAATCCAACGACCCACCGCGGGCGATGTACCACTTACAGTATTATTTAATATATCGCCACATTGTACCTAAAGGTTTGGATTATATTCAAACCGTGTGGTATTCTGATAGACCCACAGAGGGGAACAAGGTGGAATGTTCCTCCATTTGATAAGGGCCGCTGCCTTCTATGGGATGCGACCTGCGTTTTCATCTCCAGGGACGCGGGTGCCAGGATCGGGTAACACACACTACGTGCTCATGTTTAGAGGCAACATCTGTACCAGTAGCGGTGGAGACAGCAGGGTCCTGGGGTACCGAAGCCAAAAGCGGGAGAGGGGCCGAGACGCCCGCTCCGGGTCGATCCTAGTTCAACATACCTATACAGCTTGGAAACGCTACGAGCTTGATGGACACATTTGAACCGGGTTCGACTCGAGGCGAGCTCTTCGATTGAACATAAGTACTTATAGGGTGGAAAGCGTCGACTTTCGTCCCGCCGCTTTCCGCCTCCGTCGAGGAGAAAAATAGTATACTAACCTCGCGCAGTAAATAAGAAAGCCTCAGACCACATGTTTGAAATTGGCAGAAATGCAGTGCTAGATACAAGCATAAATAATAATAATTATCATCATCATCATAGGCTTTAGCATCTGTTGCAGATGATATAGGCACAGTGTTGGGACACCCTGTAAAGAGCGAAGATGGCCCATACGGAAGAGAGCTAGCACCTCAATCATGAGGTGGCGGTTCGATTCCTGGCCTGTGCCACTAAGTTCTACTAGCTCGTCGGTAAAAGAAAACATCGTAAAGAAACCTGCATTCCCAAGAATTAAAAGAAAATACCATAAGTTCGGAGGTATGCGTATGGGTGAGCTTGGGGCGAACACAAAGGACCAGCAATGGTCACAGTATTACATCGATCACTGCAGCCCAACAAAAAACCAACACCCTATATTCACGTAGAATATCCACAATCCACAAGCAGTGCCCAAACTATAAAACGCTGTTCTAAAAACACCCAAACCACTATAATGTAACAACCACTGTTGTCAACCCTTACTTTCAGCTGTATACAGTATACATACAGCCCCTGGCTCTCGGCCAACCTTCGGGACATGCATTATACAAATTAGGACATAGTTCATCCCCTGCACGGTGTTGCATGCATTGTGTTTTGAGTATGCTAGTCTAGACTCGGGTTTTAAGCTATCGAGGGTTGGATAAAGATACGAGACGATTGGGTTTTGGTCGATGTTGCCAAAAATGGCATTAGATATACACGGTGTAAGAGACAGCCCTCCGCAAACTGAAACGGCGAACTCAGACCATCAAACTGAACAATTTTCACTATGGAGTCTACCTCAGGAAAAAATCAGCTGAACCATACAAAACTGCCGTACCTAAACCCGACACAAATGTTTGGGAAAGCTGATTTTTTTTCGCATTTCCTGAGGTAGCTCCATAGTGAACGTTGTTCAGTTTGATGGTCTGAGTTCACCGTTTCAGTTTGCGGAGGGCTGTCCCTTACACCCTGTACATTATTTGACATAAGGTCGTGACCTTATTACCTTTTGAGGTCAAGTGATGAGATTAAGGGATTAAAAACAAAGTAGGCCTAACATTAGTTTTCACTGTACGTTACTATTGTAGTTGCGGCGCCAATTTTGTATGACACAATTAGTTCCCAACGTAACCACTAGGAGCGCTGTACGAAATTCAATACAAAAACTGTAGTTTACTACAGTAGTTTTACTGTAGTTTACTACAGTGACATTACGCGAATGCTACGTTACTCTAAAATGACGTTACACGAACGAATGTGACGTTGCGCAAATGTGACTATCTGCGAAAATGACGTAACCCGATTGGTCCAAATAATTGTGTAGTAAAAAAAACTAAACAAAGATGTGTAAGTATCATAGTTCATTTTGCGTTAATTTACAGTTAATAGAAAAAACAATCGTTAAACCATAGGTCGTTATTTACTTGTATGTACAGTTAACGTCAAAAGTAAATTATGAAGAATGTCATCATCATCATCATTATCATCTTATTTAAGAGCTACGCTCTTTTCGGTGGAGTATTCGCCAATCTTGTCTCTTTTACACTATTAGTGTCTTGAGTTCTTGATCCGACACGACATCAACCGTTTCCTTCACTTGGGCTAGATAACTCTGTCTGGGTTTTCGTCTGCCTCTCTTCCGAGAGGGTGTGACTATCTTCGAAGAGAAGATAGAGGATCTTCTCTTCCATATGGTTTTAAAGAAATTGTCCGCATCTCAAAAGTTCCAGTCTGTCTCGATCTCGTTTAGTCAATATCCATGTCTCGCTACCGTAATATGATGAAAGTAACTTTCAATATTATCATTATTTTGCTGTTATATTAATTCTATAATTAAATTTTTGGTATCTAACTGTCTTTCACGTAACTTAGTAAAAATATCGCTTTGTTCGAGATTAATTTCATGACTAATTTTACTAAAGTACATTGACTTTTGCTATTGACTGTACATACAAAAGAAAGGTAGGTACTTCCACTTTCAACAACAAAGCACCATATCATTTCATTAATCATACTCAAAAGTACGTATTAGCATATATCTCTGTCTGTCATTTCATTACAGACTGAATGTCTCCCACAGTTTCAATGGCAATTGTTCTTGCATCTCTCTTGCACCCACGACTGAAAGCATTAGCGAGAACGAGACAGCTATAGCGGAGTGAATCACGGCCGCGCGTGCGCCGCGAACCGTTAACTGTGATTTAATTGGTCCAAGTGAAGAGAGACTTTCCTTTTCGGCTATAATGAGATGGAAATAGAATATTGTTCCGAGACAGAAAGTGCTGAATTAATTGCAAATATGTTTATTGTCTCTGAATACGGAATGCTTTATGACGGATGTGTCCTATGTATAAAAGCGTGTTAAAAATGAGGCGGGAAATAATAAAACCGTTGGCGGGAAATGGAAGAAATTCCAATTAGAGAGTAAGGTGGGATTGAGAGCGTCGGCAACGGTGTTACTGTTGTTGGAATGACATTGAAAAATTATAAAAAAACATTGCAAAAATACCGATGTCTACTGGGAGATTTTTTAAACACTTTTCAAGTTTTCAGGGGTGGCTCAGACTATCAAACTAAATAACTTATACTATGGAAGCAAACCTAAAATCAGTTGTTTCACAAATTAAAGTAGGCAGGCAGGCATTGCAGTTTAGTATGGAACAGATGATTCTTTTTTTGTATAGTTGTTCAGTTTGGGACTGTTTGTTTTTGGACTAGATTGGGGTCAAGAGCAAACCCATCAATAATAAAAAAAAAAAAAAAAAAAGTTGTTCAGTTTGATGGTCTTTTTTTATTATTGATGGGTTTGCTCTTGACCTCTATCTAGTCCTCAGGACAAAGATAGGGTCGAAGATGTAGCGAGCTTACCCAAAAGTGCACTGGCACTCCTGCACAGAGACGGAACGCAGCAAGCTGCTTGGCGCCAGACTCCGGAAGGAGGGTGGTCGCGAGCCTGGCGGCTCCTTGCGGAGCCTACCACACTGCTGTGGGGGATTATTCAGCCGCCACCACAAACTTGGTAGCTTATGATGCCGTTACCCGGGGCCGACCGCTAGGAGGTAGATCCCCAATCACCCCTGACTCTGACTGAACCATTCTCAAAAAATTTGAGAGTGGGGAGATACGGGGTGTAAGGGGGCTAAAACATACCGCGCAACTGACTTATTTTGTAAATAAACTGTAGCCAATTGTGTAATTACAGCAGATGAAGATTCAAAGTAGCTCATCGAGTTATGGAGAGAACTATGCTCGGTGTTTCTCTGAGAGATCATATTAGCAGCATTAGCATTATACGCTATTATAATAAGATACCAGAGGATATTCTAAACTTGCCAGACAAAAAGTTTAAATCCCATGTTAAACAAGTCCTCTGTAAAAAAGGTTACTATAAACTCGATGATTATTTGAATGACCAAAATGTCTGGTCTTGACAATGTTACACTATGTAATTCAATATTTGTACTTTGTATATTTTGTTTTGTTTAAAAGAAGTGTGTTGTAGAGTTTCTGGCCGCATCTTCTCTACAACGGAACACCTTCCGAAGCGGTGGTAGAATCAAAAATGACGTCAAAAAGTTATCTATGTGATATTATTTTGAATAAAAATTTTGACTTTGACTTTGACTTTGCAGAAATGAGATGATAAGTCAGAGAACTAAAGTTGTTTCAAAATTAGCAAGCTGAATTGGAAATGGTCTGGATATATCTACTAAAGAACTGACAACCGGTAAGTCCGAATTCTATAATGTAGACCACTAACATTCGGACAGTAGTGTGTGCCGCTCCAACAGCTAGACCGATGAATTGAGACAGATAGCGGGGAGCGACTGGATCAGAGAGTTTTGTGGCGAATATAGGCCTTGAAAAAGGCCTATATTCAGCAGTGGATGATGACTGGCTGATGATAATAACATAGATCACTTATGCCGTTCGTCCGCTCGTCGCTAGTAAATTGTACAGTGGTCTACATGAACCGTTATGGTTGCACCGTCCGGTCGGTAGTTTTATTTTGTTTGCTAGGTAAACGGGTCATTTTGTTGATATCTGGCACAGAGGCATTGCCCACATTTTTTGGGACAGTTTTCTGATATTTCGTGACGAAAACAATAACTGCGGACTTTCTCTCGATTGAAGAGAGTACTAAATGGTAGTTTATTATCTTTTGTTCAGTTCTGTAGAATAGTAGCTATCACACACAAATTCACGTCTGTATTCCTCCTTTTCAGAATTATTAACCATATTTTAACTAAAGCGTACTTGCTACAAGCAAGGGACTCTTGGCTTTTACTTCATAGTCCAATTATAGGGTTTGACCCTAACAATAATTCATCTATCGCTGAAACTTTGCAGTGTGATAAAGTAAATTATACAGATTACGGTTGACAAATAATCTAGGATCGGAAAAAATTTAACCTAGATTATTTGTCAACCGTAATCTGTATACTTTACTCTAGAACGATTTAACTCGTTCTAGACTTTACTTTATAACACTGCAAAGTTTCAGCGATAGATGAATTATTGTTGGGGTGTCCATACAAGGAAACTCTAAAATGACTGGACTATCATACAAATGGGAAAAACTGACAAGAAGATGTAAGCGATGCTAAGTGAGTTCGATTGTGAGATTTGTAAAATCAAAATATAACCTAACGCCTAATTGTTGTTTGCCTGCCGCCAAGAGGGGGTGAGGCAAAAATTTGGTGGGGGGCAGGAAGAATCCATACTCTTTCTTATACTGTGACAAGGGTAGTATTGTAGGTTTCAGGATGGAATAGGATTAGTCTTTCGCTCATAAAAACCCTGCAAATAATCCATGTCCGTTGTCACCTCGTGCGACATCTGCTTAATGGCACGGTTTCTAAGCCGGAACCACATGAATATTGTCCTAGTTTAATAACTTAGAAAAATCAAGTTCAACAACGAAACCTAACGTTTATGCTAATATTAATTCTACAACAATAAATTAATGAACAGTTTTGCTATAAAATCTTTCTTTCCTCTCCCATTATAGGTGAGATTGTTAAAAGACCGGTTTAATCCGGTTTGGCGAAATACCGGCTAGTTTATGGGATTTTAGAAAGAAAACTATGACATTTGTCGACTGGTGTTTGCGGTCCGGTGCGAATGCGACACGGTGACATCGGTCGTTGCCTTCTCTGTGGCCACGAGGTGGGCGTTTCATGGTAAAATCACATCATTTAAATGCTCTGTGGTTAGAATGGTAGTTGCTAGGCAAAGGAGGATTAATCCATTGAGGTGTTATGAAAAAACTTGTATAATAACTACAAAGTCCTTAGGTATTATGCACTACGTATTATATTTGAGACGAGAGGTGACACGATGAACAAACTTTATGCACCACATGCGAGAGGAAGAACGCATAGGCAGCGACACGCCGCATTTGGATTATTTTAAATGGGACAGCGCATAGCGCATTCCGCACTCTTGTACGTATTATATAATAGCTCAAAGGCTAAGTCCAGCACTGGTATAGTGCGTTCACACACGATGACGCACTGACGGAGCGGCAGATGTCAGTCCATAGAACCACACACGGTGCGTCAGTGCGTCACCGTGTGTGCTTCTACGTGCGGTTTCATACA
This sequence comes from Agonopterix heracliana, assembly GCA_963693445.1. Lineage (NCBI taxonomy): Eukaryota > Metazoa > Arthropoda > Insecta > Lepidoptera > Depressariidae > Agonopterix > Agonopterix heracliana. The sequence goes on from OY856319.1 coordinate 18,990,448, forward strand.
ACTCCTTGCTTCACAAATGACGGACTGACGTTTGCTGCTCCGTCAGTGCGTCATCGTGTGTGAACGCGCTAAGCATTTGTGCGTTCACACACGATGACGCATTAACGGAGCGGCAGACGTCAGTCCATGGAACACATCCGATGCGTCAATGCGTCACCGTGTGTGCTTCTACGTGCGGTTTCATACAACTCCTTGCTTCACAAATGACGGACTGACGTTTGCTGCTCCGTCAGTGCGTCATCGTGTGTGAACGCACTTAGTTACCAGATATCATTATTAGAAGCTGACAAATTAAAATAATATTCTTTATCGTTATGCCAGGTCAGGAGGCAACTTGAAAATACTCTGATATCAAGTTGATACGTCCACTTCCACACGACAAATCAAACGTCTGTCCTTCTTTATCTTTGAACATTATTTCAATGCCAACGTAAATTTTCATGGCCGCAATACCTACGCTACAGGATTGACTTGACAGACTCATTTGAAGCGGCTTTTAGGTTAAAACTAAATCAGAGACATTTCTATAAGTAGGTACTTAATTGATTTCTTATGACTAAATACCAAGTCACGGAGCTCTGCAGGTGGTCAGATTACTCGGTCTAGATTCTAGATTTTACTGATTTTTTTTTACATTAATAGCCTTTTGCTTTTGTCTATAGGTACTATACAACGTGTTAATGAAGTAACGTAAAACTAGAAAGTAGATTGTTTAGAATCGAGAGCAGAATCGAATTATCATGGTTTCAACCTTAGATCAAAATGAAATTAATGGATAGGCCTAAAGCGTGGTAAGTTGAAGCACACTACTGGTGCACTTGGTGCATACAAACTAACGCCATTATCTGTCAAATCTAGGGCACTTGTATACAAATTTGAAGTAAACCTTTCATTTGTTTTGCCTCATTTTTCTGGTTTGAAATGTTCGCGTTTGGCCTATCCATTGATTTTATTTTGATCTAAGGTTTCAAAATGTTTTTTTTTTTTTTTTTTTCGTAAAATTTTAAAATTTGCTGTATTCGATCTCAACCCTCTGCTCGGGCACACTCACACTAATTTAATTACTACCAAAACAAGATTCTTAAAATGTATCCATGAGCATGTGCATGAGCATGAGCATGCGCTTCCATTCATTGCTGAAATGATAACAAATCATTTTTGCCTCAAAACATAAAATGTGAATATCTTTAAATTTTAATTAGAAAAATAATGAAATTATTGTTGCAATCTAATTATTTTGTTATAAATCAGTTGGGGTGTATGAGGTTTTGCGCTTATTCATTAACACGTTGTATAGCACTGCAATTCTGCCAATTACGAGTGGGTTTTGGGAGTATTCGTAATCTCAAGACAAAAACACAATCTGAGCTAATCAAAAATGGTGGAGCCAAAAAGTACATGACCGTCTGCAAACAGACTTGCCAAGCGATTCCAACTGTTCTGTATTCTTCTGTGGCCATAAAAACCGTGGTGTTCTTATGATCTTGCCGTCCAAAGTCAAATTCAAAGTCAATATAATTTATTCAATATAAGAGCTTGAATCACACAGCAGCTACCACCGCGTCGGAACGTGTTGTCGCTGTAGAGAAGATGCGGCCAGAAACTCTACAACATAACACGATTTAATAACTATTACAATATAATTCTTAAGCTACGGTTATGTATACAATAATACATAGTCTATCTAATAAAATAATTGATACTATACAGTAATGTAAATAAACTATAAGTTAGTGACCTCAGACCCAAGCATTTTGATCATTTAAATAATCATCCAGTTTGCCGTCCTTGCGAGTCCTTGCGATTCGATCTAAACATGGATTGGACTCGTATCACGGAGTTTTATTTTGTCTTCCTGGCTCGTCTCACTGCTTAGTCGTAATAGTCCACGAAGGGAGCGTCGAGCGTGAGTTACGTTCAGAACTCCAGATTCGACCGGCACACCCTGGATAGTGGACACCTAGCGATGCTCTAACGCTCATTGGCAAATATTACTTATTAACCACCATGCCAATTGTCATGATCAGGGTTTCCCTGCGAGATCGAAAAGAGCAGAGTAGCAGACATAGCCCAATGCATTGCTAAACTGAAGTGGCAATAGGCAAAGGGAGGGCATATTGCTTGCAAAACCGATAGCCGTTGGGGTCGAAGAGTTCTCGAGTGACGACCGCATACCGGAAAGACCAGCGTGGGTAGGTCCCTGCACAACGATGGGAACGACGACCTGGTGAAGGCTGCGGGAACCTTGGGGAGGCCTATAGTGGACGGCTATCGGCTGAAATGATGATGATGATGCTAATGGCAAATCAAACTCAACATGCTAACAAATCGACAGAATAGTATCCTTCCTAGTAACGAAAATGCGCATAAAAAATGGTTGCAAGAGTCAAAAAGTTACTCACGGTTAAACAAACATACTTCCTGATTCGTGACGTGAAATCATACAGGGAAATGTTTTGTCTCAGAGTGCAAATAGGTAGAAATGTAAGAGTAAATAGGAGGCGAGATAAGTTGTACAAATACGTGCGAATGTTTGAATTGAGATGATTTCATGGAGGTGAACGCCCAAGAGCGTCGTGTCTCAATTTTATGTCAACTTTATGTTAGTTTGTATACATTTTTCTGTTGCCTCAATTGGAATTTTCCAGTAAAAGATGCCTTAACTTTCTAGTATGTTTCATATAATACGAAAATACATAAGTATATGAAGTCTTTTCGGCGTGATCTGGTCGGTAATTCTTTTTTGCTTGTTGGTATACGTTGAACTAGGTACTCGTACGCCGGTCACAACTTTTAATGGACAATGGATACAATAACACACGTATCGACATTGTAATACCTAAGTATAATGGTTTTCTTTTCTGTTTATCTGAATTTCTTTTTAGCTATACAGCCTATCTATTTTCGTTTATCAATTCCTCTACCCTAAGGTTGTCTGGAACAAATAGCTTTTAGAGATTAGACCGCTTTAGTTGTACCTACTTGTAATTTGCAATAAATTATAGGTACAAATGAATTGGTTTGTTACGATGATCGATCCTAATTTATAAAACATTTAAAGTAACCTTTCTATTCTATTTTTTTTTTTTTTTTTAAATGGCTGCCATCTTGGGTATTTAGTGATTTTGCCAATGTCTAGTTTATGTAGCAAAAGTGTTTGACGTTGTACGGTAATTTATGTATTTGGTGACTTCAAGGATTGTTTTTCGAAAAAAGAACACTATCTTGAGCCACCACTGGAGCTTCGTTGTAGGCCCGGGACGCTGGCAACCAACAATCGACGAGCGACGCGACTCCCCAATAGGAGAATTACAACGCGACTCCATAGTAACTTTTTATTAAATAACTATATTAACTACGTCGAAAGTTTTTTAAATTGATATGTTTATTTTTACATTGTAAGAATAGTTATGTTTTTATTTATTTATTTATTTATTTATTTAATTCTACAGACACAAAAACATTATCATTATTACAGTTACCAACATTATTTTTCTAGTTTAACATTTTTAAGCAGCACTTAGACCATGCGAGGTGCATTACGATGTGTATCGGTACTAGGTGAACAAGACAATCGCGTGTTCTAGTCACATAAACCTCACACAAACACCAGATCGTCCCGATAACGCCTAATGAAGGGGTTTCTGGAACGAAGTGCTCACTTGAGGCTAAATACAGCCCTAGTTTGGTTAGTTTATTGGATGGGATTTAAGGGTGAAATTAAAATCGTCGTGGTGTAGTGGCTAGTAGCTTTGCCTTTCGAGTGGTGGTGGCGGTTCCATCCCATAGGCTAGCAGGATGTCACCTTCATGCCACGTACGATGAAGTGACGAAATGAGAAAACTGTCATGGTCGCTCATTTAGGCATGCGTGATATAATAAAGACATCTCGATTTTTATCGTTTTGTCGTGGATGTCATGCTAGGGGTAACCTGGTATAGACACGTATTAAGTAAAAATGAATTTCTGTCCGAGTTGTAACACCACAGGCTTTTTAGTAAAGGAAATCATAGCGAGGAAGGTACATGTGGACGCAGCTTAATTGAGCTTGACAAGATAGAAAAAAAGATGTTTTCAATTCAATATTCAGGGAAAATCCGTGTCTAATAATATTTTCAATTAAAACTATACTTTGTAATTATGTCAAAGCTATTAAACGTTTTTAATTACTTACTTAAAAAAATAAACAAAATTTTAATTTTTCAATTTCGAATCGTGACCTACTGTGCAATTTCTACCACGATATTAATCTAATCTTTACCATCCATTACTCCTACAACTTAAAGAGTAGAAGCCAGGTGTTACATAACAAGCGATGAAAGGTTATTATTGTGGATTTGTAGTTTGAAGAAGAGTATCGTGGTAAGGGTAATAATAGACCATGGACTAAAACAATGGCTTATCGATACGGTTGATTAGACGTTAATTTTACAGGTCAAACTAATTGCTAAGTATACACTTTTTTCTTCAGAGATATACAATACATACCTGTATACATAAACTCAAATAAGATATCTGATCGGTAGCTAGCTGCGAAGAGGTATGGATACTCAATCATGAGGGTTCAGGTTCGAATCCGCACGGACGACATGCCATATACTAATGAGTTTTACTAACTTATGTACGTAATACCGACTGCCCTCAAACGGTGAACGAAAACTTCGTAAGGAAACCTGCATACGCTGAAGAAGAAGTTCTGATGCGTATATGAAGTCTACCGTGCATTCCATACAATACATGGTCTTTCTTAATATGCTGATACTTTTTTAAGGGGATGTTCAGACCATCAAACTGAACAACTTTCTCTATGGGACCAACATCGAAATCGAGAAAAAAAAACAGCTGTCCCATACATTTGGCTCGAGTAGGTTTGCGGTTTTGCATGGAAGAGCAGATTTTTTTTACGCGATTTCGATGTAGGTCTCATAGAGAAAGTTGTTCAGTTTGATGGTCTGATCATCCTCTTAAAAAAGCGTCAGCACATTAAGTTGGACCCTATATAAAATCCTAAACGTACGATACTAGGCTTTTTATTTTGGAAACAACGACGCCACAAAAATATTAACGTCCATGACTGAATCGGGATTCAAACCCAGGATATCTGGTTTGGCAGTCCCACGTGGTAACCATTAAATCAACCGGATCGTCAACACAAACCGAGTGTTACATTATCATCATTATTACCATATTTCTTTGTAGTACCTACCTGGCAAGGCAACATTAGTGATAGTCACATCAATGAAATTCTATTCAAAGCATTTTGCTGAACATTTTGCAACAAGCGGGCTGTCATTCACCATTTCACGTCATATCAAAACGTACGTTTGCAAATGGCGGCCGAGATTAGAGGTTAGATCGTTCCCTAAAATCTAAACTGTGCTTACATTTTGATCGTTTAGCTGTTTTGCGAGTTAAGTCTATGCGTGGGAGATGCGATTTTACTTTACTGGCAGAAGATAGGCCAGTTTTTATACCCGACTGTGCCAGAAGAAGGGTACCTAATGTTTTTCACCAAAAGATTTTTTATTTTATCATCATCATCTCAGCCGATGGACGTCCACTGCTGGACATAGGCCTCCCCCAAGGATCGCCATAACGATCGGTCCTGCGCTGCCCTCATCCAACGGGTTCCCGCCGCCTTCACCAGGTCGTCAGTCCACCGTGTCGGGGGCCAACCCACGCTGCGTTTTCCGGTACGCGGTCGCGGTCATATTTTATTTCACACCAACCTAAAGCGGTAAAGTCTGGGTTTGGGTACCCTCCTGATGCCTTAGAACCTAAGGTCTCATATAAATGGCATCAGAAAGGCTTTCTGATGCCAATCCACCTTATTGACACCTCGTCCAAGTGGCGCGACTTTGTTTTATATGCACTTTACTAATACAGAGCCGTGGTGGTCCAGGGCGAGTAACCTTGTCTGCCGTGCAGGAGGCATCTTAGCCCTTGACTACGCGGCCAGCTTATATTGGTTTTGCATAGCTTGATGTGTCGCCGTGTGTACATTGGAAGATTAAAATATACTTTTCACCTCACAAGCTCGGAAAGATTCTGTTTATCATTCGAAATCTGAGTGCAAAAGTGCATTTTATCCGCTACCGTGGAAAGAGTTTCTGAAATTCGAATCTGTCTATTCAATATTTTTCTATACCGCCAGCCTACTGAAAATGCATTAATAACTATTTCATGTCACTGGCCAGCATGAAAAAAAAGACTTTTTAAAATGTTGTTCTCTTTAGCAATTAAATTTTTTTCCTCGCTGTTGTGAGGTGAAAAGTTGTGTGTTTCGCTCGGCTGCAAAGTTATTCTGCGTCTCGTACCTTTGAAACCTTCGCTGTAAGCTCAGGATTCTTTTATTTGAACCACTCGCTCCGCTCGTGGTTCAATCCTAGAATCCTTCGCTTCCTCAGGTTTCAATACAAGTACTCGCGCCAAAAAACAACTTTGCAGCCTTGCATAACAAATAACTATTGCTAAAGCGTCAATTATCGTCCCGCTGCGCTAAACGAAGTTGTCGCTTTCCACCTCCGTCGAGGAGAAAAATAGTATACTAACCTCGGACAGTAAACAAGAAAGCCTCAGATCACATGATTGTTGACCTCGGCATCAGCTCGGTAAACAATTACACGAGATCTGAGACCTTTCTTACTTTCCTGTCCTCGGTGTGTAATCTTATATAAATACACAGATACGATGTAGTTGTCATTGAATGTTAAACTAAATCACTGCAAAGGACAGTTGGTATTCGAATGAATTGGAGCGGAATCCAGCAAGTTGCTTGGTTGCACTGTATTTAGCATTGATAAAGTTCAGTATCGTGTTGGCATTATAGAATGCGCTCTCTTGATTACGAAACGGCATTTTGCTGAGGTTTAGCTAGTAGGAATACTTAGTAGTATTAGTTAGGTACTAGAGAATCAATGAACTGCCTCCGTGGTCTAATGGGCTCTTGACACGGAGGTCGTGGGTTCGATTCCCACGAGGGACACCTAGAGTGATTTATCACTTGGTGTATTTTTCCCCAGTTGTTGGTTAGGACATTGCAGGCTGAATCACCTGATTGTCTGAAAGGAAAGATGATTCTTCGGATGGCACGTTAAGCAGTTAGTCCTGGCTACTATCTCTGGTGTTAGTAGTTACATAAAAACTACCCCAGAGGCCGTAAGGCGGTCTGAAAAACTCTGACACCAGGGCTTGCCAACACGATAAGAAGAATTAATGATTTCATACTTAACTTCGGCATAGAGTCAGGTACGCGTTGTGGAGAGGTATGGAGACTTAATCTTGAGGGTTAGAATCCGCATGGATGACATGCCATGTTCTAATGAGTTTTACTAACTTGTCTACGTAATACCGACTGCTCTCAAACGGTGAAGGAAAACATTGTGAGGAAACTTGCATACGCTGAAGAAGAAATTCTGATGCTTATGTGTAGTCTAGTAATCCGCATTTGGCACGCGTGGTGGACTAACGCCCATACACCCTCCCTGAGGGTTGGCCTGTGCACTGCAGTGAGACGTATACATTTTAAAGGGGATGATCAGACCGTCGTGTCAAACTGAACAACTTTCTCTATGGCGTCAACATGGAAATCGCGAAAAAATCAGCTATCCCATACATTTGTGTCGCATTGCAGTTTTTTATTCCAATTTTATAGTATTTCAGTTTGCGGGTCTGATCTTCCTATTATAAAACCGTCAGCCTATTAAGTTGGACCCTGTGTATAGGCTGATGATGATGCTTAATGCCTGTGACAATCTAACAGACGGACACCAAGGTGATTCCATAAGTGTTCCGTACACTAAAATATCGTTTCAAGTAAACAACCTAGGACGTTGGGGACCTGACGCTATACTCAGCGGATTTGATAAGCGTAAATACGTCTAGGGCGACCCCTTTCAACTATTCCATTCACACTTGCCTTGAAAATTTTATACTACCTACTTTCGCCTATTCTTTCCTCATGACCTAACCACCTCAACATAAACGTTTTTCAATCCTTGCCACTAGATAGTAAGGTAGCCTGTAGGATCCCACTGCAGGGCAAAGGCCTCCTCTCATGAATAAAGGTGAGAGGGAGTGGGCTATAATTCACCACGGGGGCCCAGTGCGGATTGGTGGAGGCAAGTTAGTGGTCAACTTGCTGTCAGAGTATTTTCAAGCCGCCTATAGGCCTGACCTGGCTTAACGAATAGTTACACCACCATCTGACGTAAATATCCGGGACTAACAGCTTAACGTGCTTTCCGAAGCCCGGAGACGATCGAGATGAAATACCACTAAACGGTCACCCATCCAAAGACTGACCGGACCTGACGTTGCTTAACTTCGGTGATCGTTTCCGATACCGAAGCTTCACTACGCCAACGAGCGCCTCGAGCGCGCCGCCTTGTCACTAGATATTTAAATAAAATCGAATCTCAAGCCAAGCGAAGCAGCGGGTTGAGTCTAGTTGCGAAATAAAATATTAGATGATCACATAAAATGACGGTGCATTCATCCAACGATTCTTATATTTCCAATACACTTGGAATACATTGCAAACACCTCGATGAAAATACAAAAAATCCAGTACAAAAGTATACAAGCTAATAAAAAAAGAAATTCGTTCCAGCTCCTGTTGATGTAATTTTGCGTCTTATGTGTATGGGAAAAGAGTCTACATATCATAATATCTGTGGCGGTTTGTCTCAATACACCAGACAGCAGCGGTGAAGGGTTATAACGATGTGAGGGTTAGGACAGGAATACACTCGAGAAATATTAATATTTAAAAAAAAAAAAAACGGTTTTTAAATAGGTACTTAGATACAGGGTGTAAGGAAAAGTATACTTAACCATTAAACCACATACTCTACCCATCAAACTGAACAACTTTAACCATGGGAGCAAACCTGTCAGAACAAAAAACAAATCAGCTGTCCCAATACGTTTGCATCTCGTGGATTTTATTATACGCCTTTAAAGGCAGAGCATATTGAACTGTTATAATATTTGTGAACAACTTCTTGACATTATGCGCATAATAAATCGATTTCTATTTCTATTTCTATTTCGAGTAGGTATTGCAGTTTAGTATGAGACAGCAGATTTATTTTTGTTCTGACAGATTTTCTCCCGTAGTAAATGTTGTTCAGTTTGATGGGTAGAGTATGTGGTTTAATGGTTAATGATACTTTTCCTTACACACTCCTGTATAATATTATACGTTTGGTTCCTGGGTTAGAATGTACCTTTTAATGTCTTTCGGTGGCTGTCTTATGAAGTGACTAATTGATAAGGTTTCCTACTTTAAGGGCTCGGTTCATAAAAGGTAATCGGTAATTATAGCAAAGTTTTTGGCCACCCAGAAACGATACAGTCGTGATTTTGTATGTATATCTAGTTACTTAAAATTTTGTTTAGAAATATGTCATTCCGGTAAATAACCGGTATTTTCAATTATTTATTCAAAAGACCAGATTTTTATGAACGCTACTTACCTAACTGTTGTGTCGCAGTAAAGTTAACTGCAAATTTCTTTTTCAAACTTTAAGTTTTCTATTGCTCTTGCACTTTATTAACTCTCATAGTCAACAGAAAATTCTAAACTCTTCCTATTAAAACTCATTATACCTGTTTTTTATTTTTGCAATTCACGTTGACGCTTGAAAAAGTCGTTGTCTCGGAAAATGACTCAATAAACCGGTATGAACTAACTTGTAAACTCAACCTTATAAATAAGAAAACTCCATATACATATTTGTTAAATAAATAAGAAAGAGAATGACTTTAGGTGTGCAATATACAAGAAGAAAACATATTTTAGTCTTTCATATCTTTGCCAAATGAAGAGAAATACTCGTAAGTGTCTTTTTACGTAATAACTGGTTACCTTCAGAGTTCTAAATACAATGGTTTATCTAAATATGAACTGAATGTCCATTGTAACTTGATATTTTAGTAGCTAAATTGGTTGTCGCCTTGCAATCAATATTAATAGGACTTTTTCTTGTTAGTACTGATTTGATCAACAAAGTTTGAGCTTAATATGAAATTGGCTTATAGATTTAATACTAATGTGATGTGAGAAACATTATGTATTTAAAGCGACATGAGGCTGAGTCGATTCATTCGTTCCAAATGAAACTTAAGACAATAATTATTATGGAAATTACGGTTCTTGATGTTTATGAATACCGGTTTTTAGCTTATATTTCAGTCGGTGTACTAATTTGAGGTTTGGGTCTCCCATCGAATATTTACTCGATGAAAAATATTTCTGGTCGAAAACAAGGAAAACATATAAAATAAAAATGTACACATGGCGACACATCAAGCTATACAAAACCTACATAAGCTGGCGTCGCTATACGTGATTCAACCGACACTCTGCCATCTTATTATTTATTAATTGTCATACGATTTTTATTTTTTTTATTTATCGATACAACCTAAAGGTTTTTTAAAATAAATCACCTACACTTTGTATGTATATAATTCTAAAACTAAATATATTATTATCTGTTATTCGCGATGTCTACCTTACATAAACATTCCTGCAACACACCGTCAAACACAATCTCGAGAAAGTGTCAAGACTCAACACTCTAGGACCATTAATCCAAATACAGCTTGTCTTCCCCTGGTACCGTTGACAAATCAAATCTTCCTCCACGTAAACTGGGAGCTCACATGCAATATCGTACGTTATTGTGATATGTCGCCACTTGGATTACATTACACCCGAGGTTGGACACTTGGAGTACACACGGCGACAGATCAACCTACCCATAGTTGAACTCTATGTTCATGGACATGTCTAACTATGGGTAGGTTGATCTGTCGCCGTGCGTGCATTGCTGTTTGAATTTTTCCGGTTTTTGCGGTTAATTAGGGAGTAAATTAATCTTTTTTTTTATTATAACAACTTGAATAGGTTATTTTACTACACTGTAGTGTAGACAGACTACGTTATTTTATAACAATAATAATGATTTTTTAAATTACTTTGGTGGCATAGTACATTGCACACACACACACAGTAGTACATTGTTTTTGTTGCTGTATGTTTTTGGTGTGCAAATAAAGAATATTTATGTTATTTATGTTATGTTACATTGATTGATAAAATGCAATCAGCTTATCTCTATCTTTGTGTTCCTCTTTGAACCAATTTTTAAATATTACAGGACGTAACAAATATATACAAAAACACCATTTTCCTCGCCTAGATATCATACCAGTGCAAAGACCTCCCCTTTTATCCTTCGGGCAAGATCTGGCCACTTGATTGAAAATTCCAAAACACGTTCAGATTTAATAGGTATTTAAGTAAGTACTTATTTTAAGAGTTAAATTTCGTAGTGCGATTTATTTCGGCGAATAATTTGTTATCAGTCCATGTAATATAAATTGAATCTATCTAAAATTCAAATTTCACTAAGCTCCTTTATTTTATTCCAGTCTCTCACAACATGGTTATAGTTTACGATGTTTCTGCAATACTGAGATGGTTCGTCTAATAAGGTTTACTCTCGTATCGTAGCGACAATTAATCTAATAAATCATAATATATCTTTTACGACAAACTCCTAAACGAGAAACTTACAACGCGAGTAATTGTGATGTGTCGCGTCGGATTATATAAGACCTTTGTATAAAGCACGGTATACATGATAAGGAAATACCGGTTTTTTGATCAATAATAAATTCGTAGTGTGTTTGTGATCAATAATACATTTTGGTTGTTTTTTTTTAATTTGTTATTTTTTTTAATCGCTAATTAGCGATAAGACCGCCTTATTTTGTTCCTATTGTTTTATTTTTCTCTGTATTTTACTGTTTATATTTTGGTATAAAATAAAGTATATTTGATTGTTTGATTGATTAAATTTTCTCTTTGTATTTTGCTAAATTTTTGCTTCTGATAGTTACGGTCATATATATGTGTTTAAGCCTTAGGTAATCCTATAAATAATAGAAATGATGTAATAGGTTTCATGTACACCTTCGAAAGTTATTTGTCATAAGCCGTAAATGTGTCGACTCCCGTAGTTCCTAGCAAACTTAACTTTTTCGTGCGATGTCCTTAATTTCTACCATAAAGTAGACAATAATAGTTATTTGTTATGCTAGGCTGCAAAGTTGTTTTTTGCCGCGAGTACTTATATTGAAACCTGAGCAAGCGAAGGAGTCTAGGATTGAACCACGAGCGAAGCGAGTGGTTCAAATATAGAATCCGGAGCGAAGCGAAGGTTTCAAAGGTACGAGACGCGGAATAATTTTGCAGCCAAGCGAAACACACAACTTTTCACCTCACAACAGCGAGGAAAATGTTAGGTGCAAGCAGGGACCGAAACCGGTATCGATAATACCGGTATTTTTTGGTTACAACCAAAATGTTTATTACAGGTATTTTTAAAGGTAACCTTAATATCATTCTACTAATGGTCCGCGTACACAGATATTTGTTAAAATTAAAAATTGAATCTTCCTAAATATAATAAGTATTCAGTTTTTTGAGTAAGTACCTCGTTACAAAATACAAATTAAATTAATTATAATAACAAACTTAAACTCAAACTCAAACGTGAACATAAACTTAATCCTTTTCTGATTTTAGGTTCAATAAAATGTAAATAACCATCTCCTTTATTATCTCAACCTGTCCAATGCTGTAGCAACACCAAAAATAGTGCGCGCGTCGCTCGTCGGATACTTCAACATATTTGCGTCACCCGCTACACCAACGACGTTGTTAAATCAATTTCGTACTTTTGATTAGCAGAAATTAAAGTTCATTTTTCGGTGTTATTAAAAACACGCGCGTTTTTTGCCGCTCCGTCTGCACCGACCCTTACCCGCACTCACTCTCTTTCTATTGAAGGTCATATTTAGGTTACCGGTATTAAAATCGGTTGTTACCTCGATAAAGGTAACATTTAAATAAAGGTTACCGAAAATTTTCGGTCCCTGGGTGCAAGCACTGAGTTTAGATGTATAGAGCGAACATCGCGCTTTATGACGTTGTCCCATTCTATTGCGGCTATTATTACTCTTGCCTTTAGTCACTGTCTCACTGCGGTCACGTGTAGCAGTTTGATTGAAAACCAGCATAAAAAATGTCTGGTGTGTAGTGTGTACTGAGACACTGCGCAAATAATTCAGGAAATGTAAGGAAATGTAAAGGAATAACTTCTCATAGGTAAACAAGATGAATTAATTATTAAAATGCATTTTAAATAAGTATTATTTTAAATGATGTTTTTATCCCACACTGGAAAAATAATTATATGCAAATGCAAATAAGGACAAATCTATACGTGAAAAAGAGAAGACAAGAGATATTGCTACTCAAAGGGATTATATTTAGTTATAATCTCTTTGTTGACACTCAAATAAATTATAGTGAAGGACAAACTTATACGCGAAAAAGAGAAGACAATAATATGCACGAATATATGCATAGTTCGTTATGTTAGCAACATAATCTTTTTGTCTTTCTCGCACTTATGGTTTTACTATCTTTTTATCTGGACTCGAATGGATTCGAATTTTAAAAACTCTTTGCACGCTAGCGGATAAAATGCACTTTTGCACTCAGATTTCGAATGATAAACAGAATCTTTCCGAGCTTGTGAGGTGAAAACATAATTATGTTTCATGAAGTCACTAGATCTTCCTAGATTATTGTTGATACTAAACATTATCTTTTTTGTTTAGTATGTTGTTTCTGTGTAATTGGTTGTCTGTGCCAAGTTTGGATTTAGGTACTAAGTTCATTATTGTAGTAGCGGATCTAGTTACATTATTATGTTATTACTTCTTCTTTTTGTGTGACATCGTCATGTCTCTCTTCAGATCGTCCATTTCCAGTATCTTGTCACCTCTTTCGCGCTGGCTGATGCGTCCACTTCTTCCTCTCCACATTGTGGTACACCGTACCTACAGACAGACAAACTGTTGGTCTACCATGAGTTTTCACCGTACTTTACTACTGTAGTTATGTTACCAATTTTGTATTGAATTTCGTACAGCGCTCCTAGTGGTTACGTTGAGAACAAATTTCTGTCATACGAATTGGTGACGTAACTACAGTAGTAAAGTACAGGGAAAACTCATGGTAGGCCTTCTGATTTGATTTAATTTTGACAGTTAGGTGCGGGTTCGGTCGGTTTGTTGTAGTCCGCATTTACATAGAGAGAGTGTTGCTGTTTCGGGGGATAATTTCCCATTATGTGAGATTATTCCCCATTATGTGAGATTATCCTTGGTCCTGTCCTGCCTATTCCAAACCACATGCGGTTTAAGGCTTTCCACACAGGCCAAGAAGAAGAGTTAATAAAATTATTAATTCAATGAAATTATTTCGTTATAAATAAGTTGGGTTGTATGAGGTTTTGCGCTTATTTATTAATACGTTGTATACAGGGTGACAAAACACCAAATTAATAGTAATAGTAATACTTTTAGTAAGTGCTTCAGACCATCAAACTGAACAACTTTCACAATGGAGCCAACTTCGGAATCGCGAAAAAACATCTGTTTCATACAAAACTGCAGTGCTGCCGGCTCGACTCAAAATGGGACAGCAGTTTTTTTTTTCGCAATTTCAAAATTGGCTCCGTAGTGAAAGTTGTGCAGTTTGATGATCTGAATTACATTCTTAAGTATTAGCGCGTTCACACACTATGACGCACTGACGGAGCGGCAGATGTCAGTCCATAGAACCACAACCGGTGCGTCAATTCGTCAGCGTGTGTGCTTCTACGTGCGGTTTCATACCACTCCTTGCTTCACAAATGACGGACTGACGTCTGCCGCTGCGTCAATGCGTCATCGTGTGTGAACGCACTTAATAGGGTGTTTTAAATGATACATTTTTTTTCTTGTATGAAAGATGAATGTTCAAACAAAGGGTGGGTTCTTGTAAAAACATTTTAAAATAAAAATGAATTGATAACATTGTCGAACCATATAGATACATTTCAAAGTCAATAATCGAATCGAATAATGTCAGTAAATCGTTATATCGTATTGTCATCAATTGATTATTGCAACACATACTAAATTCGCTCCTAAACAATAGTTCGTTAAACGTCAAATTAATATCCAATGCGCAACAATCAGTGCAATCTGCCAACGTTACCGCATTACCGATATTTCCGGTAACCGTTCTGCTTCCGGTAATCACCGGTATCCGGTTATGCCCGGCTATTGACGCCCACTTTACCGGTTAATCGGATTCCGGGAGATTTAACGGTTTTCCATTAATACGCTATATTGGAAAGTGGATGGTAACCGGTAGACGGTGTATCTTTTTAAACAGGGCGTGAGGATGTTTCAATTGATGGGTTTGAATGAGATTTACGGGTTAGAATTTAAAACCTGTTACCAAAAGATTTTACGTGTTAAATCATTGATACTGAAAAGATTTGAGAGAATGTGTTGCTGGTTTTCGTTTAAGGATAATTATTAATGTTTAATTTTTTTCTTTTCAGGTACATTTTAGAATCGCTTGTGAATTTAACATCTGTAAGGAATTTGGTGAGTTTATTATTTAAATTGTTTCAGCTAAAATTGGAAAACAAAAATTGAATTGTTTTAATAAATTTTTATTCTTCCCGGCTTAAGCACCGTGTTTTTTCTGACTATAAAGATATCATTTTTCTCTAGGATTTTACGTTACGAGACGACTAAGATACACTATTTTCTTCATTGTTTTTTATACAGGGTGAAATTGATATCATTAGCATCCTTTTAAAAAAAGAGTCTACCCATCAATCTGAAAAACTTTTACTAAGAGTGCAAATCGATCAGAGCAAAAAAAATCTGATATTATCATCATCATTCTTTTTATTTCATCCTGTACCTATATGGTAGTAATGATTCTGACCAACCCCAAAGAGGGTAAGGTCGTGCTCGTGTGTATGTATGTATACGTCATGAATTTAACAAGTCCCCATCTTTACATGATATTTTACAAAATTTATTTAGATTTACATATTATCATAATGACATTAATTCGACGCTCTGATTTCCACTTTAGTGCCTTTTGAAAATAAGCATGATGAATTCATGAATCACGATTTCAATATTAGCTTATTTCCATAAATTACTTAGTCTCGCATAAAATATATCGTAGAGTGCCTGGACTGGCAGATTCTTTTTTGTGTATTTAAAGCATGGAAGCAATGGACTATAATTTTTATTCCATACCTACCTATGAATTTTGCGTTGAGATACAATCAAACTCATTTCGAAGTACGATAATTTGACTAGACTACAATATTATATTGAACACAAAATATTTTATATGCAAACGTCCTTAAAATTGTATCTACAAAATACAATCATTCTCTTAATAATCATGATTCTTCATTGTCGATTTTCAATCGACATTATACTTAGAAAAAATAACCGGTTTATTAATTAACTGTACGAAAAGAAAGTAATTGTTTGTTTTTCGAAAGCTATGAAAGAAGATACAACTGGAAATGAAAATCTCGATGCGTATTTTAAAGTTGAGAAATAAAAAAATATTTTCCTACGAAACTCTTTACTGACAATTTTTTAGTTCAAAATTTTAAAAGGCTAAAAGCATGTTCTTAATAGAATCTAAAAAATTTAATAACGCTCCGTAGAGTAATAACGTAAGTAGGTACCTTAATGTCTCCGGGAATCTCACATATTGCCCATAAAAATGTTGAGCTGCAACCCGTCCCAACTTTTTTCCCGAGTACCGGTAATTTTCAAAATGATGGCTCATTTTACCGGTAAAATAGCGGCTTTTAGAAAATCCGTCACAATGGAGAGGCGAGTGTTTTTGAAATGTTTCACGTATTGTGTTGAATACAATGCTTTTAGAAAATTCGCCTTATTTATTTCGGTCAGTTGTAATTTTTTTTGCGAGCAATTTATTTATTGCCTTATTTTGATAATTGTGTGCACCTTTTTTAATGTTAAGATATCAAAGCGACTAAGGAATAAGATTTATTTCGTAGTGTTTTTGTCTGAGTTTATGTATGTATGTTTTATCGTTTGGTTTCAGGCTGTATAAATTCTTCTAGATCGGTGTTTGACCTATGACATACTTACATAATAGTTTAATGGAAAGTGAAGAAAATCTTGACAATGGGGAGTAGCAATCAATGTTGAAAAAAGAAAAGAAAAAGTTCAAAAGTTCCAATGATTTTCCGTAACCTATTGGCGAGATGTTTTTTTTTTCTAGTCAGGGATTATTTTGTTTGATATACAGGTATCTTCTATTCTAACTTCTTAAAAACAACTCTAAAAGAACTCCACAATCAACTAGTTTAAAATTCAACCTAAGTCCCCAAGCATGCACATCTTAACTCTTCGAAGTGACACTAATGCACTAGTTTGACACTTTGTGTGTGCAAACTTATCTTCGTCACAAATAAAGGAACCAACTTAATATGTCAACGGTATTTTAAGATGATGATAAAAATACATAAAAAATATTATAATATATACAGGTTGAAATTGATATCATTAGCATCCTATTAAATTAAGAGTCTACCCATCAAACTGAACAACTTTTACTATGGGAGCAAACCAACCGGAGTAAAAAAAAATCTGCTGTCCCATACTAAACTGCACCCGCGGCCGCTGCCTACACGACTCAAATGTATGGGACAGCAGATTTTTTTTTGCTGCGTTTGGTTAGTTTAAAAGGATGCTAATGATATAAATTTCACTCTGTATAAAAAAAAAATCGTTTAACAAAAAAAATATTTAAAAAAAAATCTACCGTCTCATACATTTGGATCAAGTAGGATTGAAGTTTTGTCACTATTAAGTAATCTGTAGTTTTGTATGGAACAGCTGATACTTTTTCTGCGATTTCGATGTTGGTCCCATAGAGAAAGTTGATCAATTTGGTGGTCTGATCATCCTTTTAAACTACCGTCAGCATATTAAGTTGGACCCTGTATTTGTGTGGAAGCGTACGCGTAGTAGTAACGACAGCTTCTTGGCAAAGCATAGCAGCTTTTTTTGCGAACGGTATATAACGGTTATAATCTCTTAACAACTTATAGTCTATTTAACCAAGTTATTAAACACAAAATAGTAGGTAGTTAAAAAAAGAAACTAGAATTTTATAAGGCAGTAAATCTTTATTCTTGCACAAAATGAACTTAATTGCACACCTAGAGATGGCGGCTGCAATTTGCGAAATTAACATAACGCTTGTGTGCTGAAAAATTGCACGACCGTGGTTGGAATAAATTACTGCAGTAAGTCCGACCTCTTGGCTTAGTGATTAAGGATCTGAATGTAGAATTAGCAGACGTCATAAAGGTGCCTAATTTATGGGGTTGGTGCAATAAAGGAACACATACACACCTTCCTATCCTGTACATCCTTCTTATAACTAGACAAAGTATTTAAGATCATCAGATGAGACATCAGACATATAAGCTATGTTAGTTTATAAACCAACATAGCTTATACAGGGTGTTTCATAAGTAACAATAAATATTTAAAACTCTTAAGGGGGTTGTTTAGACCGTCAAACTGAACATCTTTCTCTATGGGACCAACATTGAAATCGCGAAAAAAAAAATTTGATATCCCATACATATTTTAGCTCTAGTCGATTTGTAGAGTATGGAACATCAATTTTTTTTTTCGCGATTTCGATATTGGTCCCATAGTGAAAGTTATTCAGTTTGATGGTCTACACCACCCCCTTAAAGGTTTATTTGTATTTTTGTAACACCTTGTATATCTCATCTGATTTGTAGGCGACAAATGGTCTAAAAATCAGCAGAGAAACTAAAAAAAACAGCCAGTCAGTGTGACTATACTTTATTCCAAATAAGGACGAAAAGATTTTTCTGGCCAATTCTGATTAGCAAATATATAATTTATTTTTCTTCCCTCCGGACGGAACGCGTCAATTCTCGTCCCGCTGCGCTAAACGAAGTTGTCGCTTTCCACCTCCGTCGAGAAGAAAAATAGTATACTAACCTCGGACAGTAAATAAGAAAGCCTCAGCCTCGAGGTCAACAAACATGTGATCTGAGGCTTTCTTAATTTCCTGTCCTCGGTGTGTAATCTACTATATCACAAAGATTGTATAATATTATACGTAGTGAATTTTTCGGGGAAAATGGCACAGATCTATATCTTTATAGGTCCCACTTATATACCTCTAATCCGATTGTATTATAAAGAAAGAATAAATAAAACACTTCAAAAGGCAAAACTCGTGAATAATAAGCAGAATAAAGTGTCTAAGCTCCATATGTCTGTTCTTTATTCTTCTGAAAAGAAATGTCTAGACGAAAAAAAGGCAATTTGTTAGGAGAGACCTAAATTCGTACAATGTATGAAGTTGATGGAACGTAATATCTTTGCGCCCCATCCTTGCGCGCTAATTTACGTTATTGACCTTTTTAGGGCCGTCGCCCACCGCGACTTTTGGAGCGATACAGACGCGATGCAACATCGCTACAGCATCGATACAGCATCGATACAGAAGTGACTCAAAAAGTCTTTGCACCATTGACTTAAGACAAACACGTTCATAAAACAACACAAAATGACACAAAAAGTCGTCGTTTGATAATGGCCCTTTCCGTGCCTAAAGGGTCAACGGCCAACGGGACCTTACCACATGCGTGCTGTACGCCCAGGGTACTCAAGGGTTCAGTTGGGGGCTCTTTGTGGATCCCATTAGTGAAACAGAAGCTGATGATGATGAAGAGCGTTTAGCGACAAATCAGACCGAAGTATAAACTGCACGGGCGAGCGACTCCACCTGAATCTATTGTTATGTGCCGTGCAGTTTATGTGTTAGAGTTACCTTAGTTATGCCTCTATTGTATTCTAACTAAGAGGTCTGTGTGTGTGTCAAATAGATCGGCGGTTTCTGTTGTCGAAAGGTTCGATTCCCGTGGGATATTATGTGGATAACCAGTTGAAATAATAGATTTTGATCGGAATATTCGATATTGTTTTCAGGCGTTTGCGGTTAGCGCTTTGGAGATTGCAACGATTAATATCGAATGTTGTTTATGTACACATAAACTCACGACCACTATACCTTTCGGGGTGCTCAGAAATTTTCCTACAACTAGGCACACTTTTAGCATATTTCGGTTACAGGACGGAATAAAATGTCAAGTGATGATTTGGCTGCTGTTCTGCTCACAAAAATTTTGCATTTGAAGATTCAACCCTAAGGCTCGTATTACAGAACAACACTCAACTGGAAATCTCTTCTTGAGTATAGATAGAAAAGGATGCAAATACATACAACGTATACATGCATCCTTGTCCATCTTTACTTAAGAAGAGATCTCCACTTGAGTGTCGTTCTGTAATACTAGCCTTAGTGTCCCTCGTTAAGGGATAGTAACTAGTTTGATGTTCTTAACCACCCCTTTATGTATAACTAGGGTGTTTTCTTACACCCTGTATAGCATGTGGCAAATTACGCATGTGAGTGCACATGCATTGGCAAAAGCGCATACTATAGCGCGATAGCAATTATCTACGTAGAGCAAGTTAGGGTGCAGATAGGCAAACCCATTTATCACGTTAATATCTACCTATTATATTGATTAAACACTTTTCAATGTAAAAGGGCATGCATCCGTCACAGCCTTTAATTAGTTTGTTACCGGACATTTATGCCTTTGTAGATTTTTAGACGGCCTAACATGTCACCGCCGACAAAACGAGAAAAATATCTATTTTACTCATGCCAGAATAAGAGCGCATTCACGGTCTTTTCGTTTTGTCGCTTTGTCGTGCGTGGCTTGCTTGTTCTATAGGACATCCTATTCTTCGACCTCTGCAGTTGGGACCCGTATCGCCTAATTTCGTTGAGGTATCTTTCTGGTGGGTTTCTAGTTGCGCTGCGTAATTTCCCTTAGCCTTTCCAGTGTGTAGATGTCATGATGATGTTCAAGTCTTATTTCAGAGAGCTGCTTCAGTCGTCGCTTTTTGATAAACATTAATGTATGTTACAAGCAAAACCTATAGAATAATCCTTCATAAAATTTTTGTATCAAAAGTTGGAATGCAACTTTCAAAGAGGGTAACTTAATATGTGTTATTTTAAATGAGGTAAAAAAAAACAATTAATTCCAAATCATATCTGCCTCCTTACGTACTCTATGGACCCCAAACAGTTCGGGTAAACGCATTAGGCGATCACCGGTCCGGCAATTAATATTAGGCTTTGCCTCGATATAGGCCTTTGTTTACATTGCCTGTGGAGGGGCCTAAATTTGATCAGTGACCAATTAATTTCCTCTATTATTGACGCGGCAGTAGAGGGTTTTTTTTTTTTTTTTTTTTAATCTTTATTGAAGAGCTTGGCCTGAGGCCATGTCGCTCTGTGGGATTTTCTGTTGGGTAAGTTCACTTATTATTATTACAATATTAATTTAAAAAAAAAACAGTAAATACCGAATGAAGAAATAGAAAAATAAATAACTACAAATTTAGAGTTTTCTTGTAAATGGAGTAAAGTGCCTTGGCTGCAGCCGACGTAGGTGCAGCCAAGGTACAATTACAACGCCCGATATTTAGAGACGGCAAGCCGTCATACACCTGTCTCCTGTTAAGGGTAGAGGGTTAAGATGGGTTTTTTATTTTTTGGCTGGTAACGGTTTGAAAGACAGTTTTTTTATTCAGTCCTCTTGGAGGGCAAAACCAAACCAAATTATTATGTATTTTTCTTTTGCCATTGGTTACTGTTTTTTTTAATTTTCCATTGGATGCTTTAAAAATCACTAAACCCGTGCCTTGAGATTCCTAGCCTAGAATAGGCCACTCTACTCTTTTCGTGGGTGTCGCATGAAGCGACGTTTCTTAAACTTATTTTTTTAAACGAAAGGAAAGCCTCCAATCACCACTTAGAAACGACGCGTATATCCATTCTGAAACTTTATAAACAGCCACTGCTGGACATAGCCTCCCCCAAGGTTCGCCACAAGACCGGTCCCTCATCCAACGGTTTCCCGCCGCCTTCACCAGGTCGTCGGTCCACCTTGGCGAAGGCCTAAACACGCTGCGCCTTCCGGTACGTGGTCGTCACTCGATAACTCTTCGGTCCCATCGGCAAATGTTACATGTAAATAGCAAAATTGGTCACAAAACATTTCACTAATATTCTTCTCTCAAACAAACCGTACCTACTATCGAAGTTTGTTTACATTCAGATAACAAACCAACTAGGCATAAACTGCATTGCACACAGAATTATAACCTTAAACGACACGTGGAATAAAGACTAAATTCGTGTGAAAATTTCGTGTGATATTTAGAAAACAATGCTGGCTTTTAAAGAGGTCGTGAAACAAAGGTGTTTGAGGAAGTGATGTTGAGATTTCAATTATTTTTCTCATAGTACATCGGTCCGTGTCCACTAATCCAATACAATTTGTTTATCATGACATGCCCTGGCTCAAGCAGACGACTAATTAGTCATAATAATAGTAAATAAATAACGCTCATAGATAGTAATGATCTCAAACGTAAGCTACTAGGTTTTCTTATTATGGGAACCATACAACAAACGGCACAACATATTTTAAAATCCATGACCGAACCGGGGTTCTTTACCCAGGACCACTGTTTTGGCAGTCCAGCGTGGTAACAACTGCACCAATCGGGTCGTCAAATAGTAATCGTGATCCTGTGAAAAACATAATAAATAATGACATACTAGCTACGGCTTTATCTTTGGATAGGTTATTTTTCGGCTCACTTATGGCACAGATTATTTTAATAGTACTTATAGTATAAGAGATAGACGTACTTTTTGTTATCATCAGCTGCAAGGCTGATTCAGTATTCACAGGGTGAAGAGCATCTCTGTGATGGGGATGGACCAGGTCTGACTGCATAACTACAGTCGGTTTAAGAGTTACAGCCGTTCAAGTTTTTATACTACTAAATTTTATCAAAATCGGTTTAGCGATTTAGCTATTAAAAAGTAGATTCAGTTTGAAAAATAAGTGGACATAGACCGTTGTACTATTTATGTAGGTAGTTTTGACATTTTAGAATAGTTCGTGATTTTGAACTAGTTTTCGTTAGCGGTTTTGCACGAGTTAAAGCTTAGTTAAAATCATTGCAAAATATAAGATATTTTCTGGCCACATTTTGTCTACAACGTAAAACCCGGCGGTAGAGCCAAAATATGACAAAGAATTAAGCTTTCTTGGGATATTGTTTTAAATGAAAATGTTGGGTTTTTTATTTTGATGGAATTACCTAATAGAAACATCTCTTTTAGGTTTAGGTAAGTTCGTAAACATACATTTAAAAAAACGTATCCCTTAGTCGCCTCATAGAAGCCACTAGAAGAAAACGTGTTGGTCTTTTCTAAACCGGGAACGGCTTTTATAAATAATTCACTCTGTTAGAATTATATAGTGACCCCAACAACATTTTCTCGTAAATAAAGAGTTTATACTTAATTACATGAAAATGAAGCGCTGAAACAACAAGCCGCTTCATAACTCCAACTTAGTTTAAAAAATAAAACATTTCGCTGAGTGATCTACGGAACCGCGCTTTAATACTCTTTTTAGGGTAACCAGGCATTTCAAACAACTTTGGGATATTTTAAGCCAACACTGGCCCTGATCGTGCTAATTTAAAACATTTAAGTTCGATCCTTATTCAATTTCAGTTCTAATCACATTGCAATTCCGTTACTATTCAACTGTGCTGAATTCTTGACTTATTTACTATTTGACTGACAATCTGAAATGTCTGAGAGATCTGTCAAACTGCTGTCATGAGGTGTCAAATGATTAGTATGTATGTGTAAAAAGTTGTAATTCGCATGCGGTCCAATAACGTTTCAGTTGAGATTTGCACAGGGTTCTGTGCTGATTTAAGTTCTGCTCCCTTGTTTTGAAATTGGTCAGCCATGTGCATTATAAATATATTAATAGTAAACCACGTCAGATGCCGTAAGGCGGTCTGAAAAAACTCAGACACCCGAAAAGAAGAAGAAGTCGTAATAAATGTGTTAATTCTAAACATAAGCATTATCTACATTTAGTGATATTGCATTTGGCTGTTCATAGGTTTAATAATTTATTCATTCATTCATAAGGCGGGTCTTTTGGATTCACTCGCATTATTTGTCATATTATCATTGTGTTTGCCTAATTTAAGACCTAAATTATTCCCGTTCACGTTCCTGAGCAGGGTCCAGACACAGTATAACAGGTTTTAAATTGTGTAACTATTTGGTGTACATTAATAATAATGAATTGGCCAATTGCTTGATACGTCCAGACTGGACATTACTTTTTGTTTATGTTAACAAGTTGTATAAGAAATAAGATGTGCATATCGTGATGTTTTGTAGTATAATGGTATTCCCATTAGTCATTGACGTGAAATTTAAAATACGTTTATTAATATCAATTAAATATCGATAAACAGACGTGATGATCGCTGTAAAAATACACATTATAAATGAATATCAAACTTCCAGAGTCCTGGCAACTCTGTAGCCATGGACACCCCTAGTTTAACTATTTTTATTTTAAGAGAAATTTCAATTTAATTTAAAATGCGGCATGAAAAGACATTTAGTACTTTTTCGTGTCTGAAGCATCGTTTATAGGGATCCGTAGTCAGACACGCAACCCTCCAAACGTAGAGGTAGAAGAAATAGAGATCTTTCTCCTATCACTCAGTAAGAGATGCATATAGCTATGCTTTAGTTAAAAAGAAGATCGCAAACTTTGAATTGCTGTCTTATTTTGAACAACGGGTGTAAACTGGGGCGCCGTCAGCGGCGATTCTTTCTACTAGCATAGCGTAATCGAAATTTCTCGGTCAATGGTTCCAAATAACAGGCGACAAGCCAACACTTGGTTACTATAAGGGGCATTTATGACAACTTGCAGTTTTGTTAAAAGTGGCTTTGGTGTACAAGTACATCTGAGGCTCTGCTGATGTATGTAGAATGTCCTAAAGCTGTGCGGTGTCAAGACATAGCTCATCCATCATTATCATAGGCCTTATTTCTTCTAATTACCTACTAGATGTTTCAAACAGCGTCTGTTTGGTTAAGAAACCGACGTTCGTGGCTGTCTAAGCCAATTGGGGAGCGACAATGCCTGCAGCATTTGCGGCATTTAGTGTGTTGGTTAGTGCAGGAGCCTGTTCGTCGCTGTGTCTTTTAGCTAGCTTTACGGCCAGAGAACGAGATTTCATCGTGAGTTTTTCGACCGTCCGCTAAAACCTTCCTCCACTCATCCCTACTTGCAAGGCATTCCCACTTCGAGTGGCCAATTTTAAAGAACATGTTACGCTTAACACAGAACGTCTAAGGAATCCTATACGTTGCGTGGACCGACACGCTCTTGGCCGGTTTTTTATAATGCCCGTTCAGTTGTAATGGAGTGTGCGCTTTTAATTCTAGAGCTATTGCTACCGGATTTTATGTTTTTCTCCCGTCATTAGGGAGAATTTTTTGATATTTTTCTTTTTCGATGCTTAAATGGGCTTGGTGTTTGCTAATGGAAAGTATACTTTATTTGGTGAAGTATAGAGTTTGACCAAATGTGTATAGAGTTAAATGTACACCAAAACCATCTTTGTTTTTTGAAGTTGTGTGATGAATCTCTTACTTAACTGTCAGTTATAAGTGAAGATAGATAGATAGATGACACGTTTATTCATACAACAGTACAATATAACATAGTGAACAACAGAAATGATACAATACAAAATAAATATAAGATCTGCGAAGTATGCGACCTGATTCTGATAGATCAACTATGATTGCATTTAGTATAGGACAAATTAAAAAAAAATATTTGGCTAATTTCCAATAGGATCCCTGGGGAAACTTAATCAGTATCACGAGTACAATCACCCTTTAAAGTAATGCAACTGTTTACAATTAACTGGCCCTGAATAATTCGAATATATTTTTTAGGGTTCTCCGTACGTGCAATCCAACAAAACACATAGGAGCACGTGCTGAAATCGATCTAATAAAAAAAGTATTTCGAAACGCAAGTCTAAAAATCCAGCACACTGGGTTCGTTTACTTTTTCGCCTTTTTGTACCGGAAGCGATTGCTTTTTACGCGTCAAAAACAATACGCGACATGGATGGATGACGGAAAAAGTTTACTAAAAAACTTCTGCGACAAAATTGTTTTATATATCGGTGTTTGGTGTAGCTTGAAGTTTGGTTTAGAGATTGATGCCAGGTGTACGAACGGGTGCAATTCCTGTAAACCGTTCGTGTTAGCTAAGACCATGTTTATAGACTAAGATCTCACTCAAGATTTCTTCAACCACATTTTTAGGCAATGATAATACACCACCGTGGAATCGGGGTTGTTTTGAAGCCGAATCAGGATCTTCAGATCATCAAACTGAACAACTCTATGAAGCCAATATAAAAATCGAAAAAAAAAATTCTATTCCATAGAAAATGTTAAACAGCTTTACGACAAAAATGTATGAATGTATGATTTTAATGATGATGGTCTGAAGTATGGAATCAAGCGTAGAATCGGGGTGGTTTTGTAAGAAAAGACACATATAATATAATGATGAATATGTTTTATTGCCTTAACATATGGGAGTAAAAAACTTATGAAGGGATCTTAGTCTATGAACTCAAATACAACATGATTAAATTTAATAAACCTCAGAACGAAATTCACGTAGAACACATGTCAGAAAACCGCAATAAGATCGAAAACTCTGTATCAACGTATAAAATAAAGTAACAAGTTATCCAGGAAGTTTGCGGAGTGATCCCGGAAAACCGCACGAGTACCGGGAAACCGAGACGCTATTTTGACAGCTATTTATCCCAGTGTAATAATTGGTACGGTTAGATAGATATGACATGATGGCGAATCATTTCACAATGAAGAGCACCCAAGGTATTCCAAACAGCAATAACGCCATAATATTGTGGTGGTAAAAATTTGAAATTCGCTTTTTCTTAGCCTATTTAATACCACTGCTGGGCCTCCCACTTCATCTTCCAGCATCCCTGTCATGAGCTAGCTACTATTCACCCATCTACCCATCACTGAAGGTATCAAGGTCGTCCCTTATCTCTTCCGAGGTCGACCTTCAAGGCGACGTCCATTCTCAGAGACACAGCAGACAAATATGGTTTAAGTATTTAATTTTCATAGCCGATATCAAGATGTTGACGATCGTCTGAAGGAAATAGTTTTGGTAGTTTTAAGAGCTATAGGTTCTATACAAAACGGTCCTGATTCAGCTCAATTTGGCTCATTTCAGCCTATTAATAATTATGAAACATGTCTGGGTGCTGTTTGAAGCCTGAAACCATGCTGCAAAATGAAAGCTTTTATTGAATCTTAAGGATAATGCTATACGACCATTCTAAGGCAGACTTCAATCCACCCACAGCTGAGTAAAGGCCTACATATGTTTATGCCACCTTCCTCTGTCCTTAGCATGTCGCATCCACGTAGCACCGCGTCTCTCTTTATATCGTCAACCCAGCCGCCGGATGACCCACACTTCGCTTCCCTTCCCTCGGGCACCACTCGGACAATGCCTTGCTCCATCTGCCGTCACCTCATCTTGCCATGTATCCTGCCCATTTCTGTTTGAGTTCCATGACTCTCTTACCAACATCTTGGACCTTAGTACGGCGTCGGATTTCCGTATTCGGAACTTTGTCTAGGAGCGTGACGCCAAGCATAGCACGCTCCATGGCTCTTTCTGTGAGTGTCGATGTCATCTTCGTGGGCAAAACACATTGGTTAATATTTAATAAGTATCAAGTACCTCGAAACTCAGTAAGTAGCTGAACTCTGCCAACCCCCAGATTATCGACTTCGAACTATGAATCCCGAACTTAATTTCAGCTTTCTAACTTGACTATTAAGGTGACATAGTAGAAGGAAATACGTTGGAGGCATCTTTTATTTTTCATGTCTCGACTAGATTTATACAAATTACCGAATTATAAGTCATACCTCAGTATTCTTGGATAGTTTATCTAGTGAAATCATCAATTAAATACACGATTGGAATTACTTCACTCGATAGAAAATCGTCACAAAGATGTCGTATTTTTTAACATTTTAAACGATTTTTTTCGCTTTAGAAGAACTTAAAGTAGGTTTCATTCTTTTTAATTTATACTCACATATTCACCATTGATTCTTCTAGTGAATTCATCAACAAAAGTTATAAAAAGTAATTCCATTATTTATTTATCCTCAAAAATACGAATGGCGTACCAAATATTCTCGGAGCGGGTCTTAGCGGGGCGCGCTCAGACGGCTTTTAGCCACGGTCGGAGACGGACGCTAGCCAATTTTTTATTTTTTGACTTTGGAGTACATTGACTCGTCTAGTAAGTGGTTGTTACTAGTTCTGCCCACAAAAACGTCGATGTACAGCGGCCCCCGTCTAGGGTTGCATGAGCTAGACATATTGTGTCACGTTCGCTAAATGCTGACGTTTAGAGTTGCCACCTTAGCTTATTTTGAGCTAGATTTTGGATTTTTTAAACTCAACAGGGGAATACGTTTGTATGGCCAAAACGGTATCCGCCAATCCTCTTACCCAAAATGAAAAATCACGTCTCATAAATCAATCTAAACAATTACTTACGTGATTAAATTGATATACTTAATCTCACATTAATATTTACAATAAAAAAAGATGAACACTTTTCACACTAAATATTGATTTTTGACGATGGTTTGAAATACAATAAAGTGGTAAACAATTTTTAATTTTTTTTGTTAAGAATTTATCCTTTCGGAAAGGCAATGGAACTAGCCCTTAAAGCCTGGTCTTTAGTTATATTTTTCTTTGTTCTTAACCTAACCTAGCTAACTCTTGAAATGCAAGGGTGGTTCAAACATTCCAATTAGATGAGTTTTACACGAGGATTAATCCAAATCAAACGGAAGCGCCTATCTTTATTTCTCACTTTAACTGTAATATTGTTCTCCATTAATGGCACATTATTAAACTATAAAACTATATGTCAAATAAAGACGAAAATAAGAAGATGACAGCAGCAGGGCTACGAAACCTTTTCAGACCGTGATCGTTTTATAAAAAATCAAAATACCGATTGGCAGTGTTCGATAGAAGAAAGTTATATAAATACAAAATAATTATAGGAACATTATCTTAAATTAAAAAGAATGTCGTCTAAATTAAACACAAGTGCATGTTAATTTTAACATTTCACTCGTTCGGTGTTGATGGAAACGAAAGAAAAAATCAGTTTTGTGCTCACTAGGTCCGTAATTCCGTATGATTAAACCGGACTGAAAATCGATTTTGAGGGCGAATTAAACAAGTTTTCTAAAGCCTTGAACGACATCTGTAATCAATCAATCTATCAAATACACTTTATTCAAAGATGAATAACATAAATCCAAGTATTTATACGTCCTTCACATTGTTTGTGAAGGAAATACCTAAATCTTACTAATGCATTAAAAAAAATCTCCCTAAAGTAACGGAATCGATAAAAACACGAAAGCATTCATGCATGGCTAGCATAGATTTTTATCATTACAAAGCGTTTTAACGAGAAAAACGTCATGCGCGCTCTTTCTGGCATACGTAAATATAATAAGGATGTAGGCACATCTCGATTTTTATCATTTTCTCGGGGGTGGCATGCGAGGCCTACTGAATGGCCTTCAATTTATCGAAATTCACCAAAGACCGTCGCTTACCAACCGTGGTCAGCCTTCATCGCCGGAATAGTCTTCAAGTAGGTACTACCGGAAGGTGTTCGCGTCTAAACCTGCCCTTACCGCCTGGCCACGGGACAGGGCGACCGGCGGCGCGAATTGCGATTTTAGAATACACTGAGCGTTGTGTCCCTACTATTACGCAAGCACGCAGCGGCGCGTAGGCAGTGTATTCTAAAATCGCAAGTCGCGCCGCCGGTCGCCCTGTTCCGTGGCCAGGCGGTTAGAAACGAGTAGCCCCCTTGAATGTTAATGGAATAACTACACCTTAGTCATGGTTGCAGGGTATTTATCCAAGACAAGATACCATAGGTTCGTCACTCCATAAAAAATACTAAAAAAGTTGGAAGACTTCAATCCTGCATTTCTCAATACTTATACTTACCACCGTGAAAAACAAAATCAACTTTTTATTGTAACGCTAATTCAGAGAAGGTAATTCTCGTGTATCTCATCATAATATAACAATTTCTAATCAAAATAAGTGCTGACAATAATGCGTTCTCCAAGAGCAGTAAAAATAAATATTTTATTTATTTATTTGTAATACAGTAAAAACACAAGACACAATAATACAACTTAAAATAAACTCAAGTAAGCGTCTCCAATATTGTGCAGGTGTCAGTCAGTAGATGGAATACCATCAAGGATAGGTTTTTTGTCCCCAACAAGTGACAAGGATGAAGAGCAAGCGATGAAGCAAACATCGTGAGGAAACCTATTTACGCTGAAGAAAAAATTCGGATGCGTTATAATGAAGTCTACCAATCCGCATTCATCAATAAATATTTTTGAATTTGCATTATTGACGTTAGATATGACGAATGACGATATTACGACACATTTGGCGTATGCTTTCCAAAAATTTACTCAGCCGTTTCCTACCTGGAAGAGCCCACGCTTGGTATGTTTTGAAAATATTTTTTGGATTTTTTAAAACATTATGGCTGAAAGGTAATGGTATAGTATATTTTTAAGACCGACTCATGAAGCCCTTTTATTTAATACCCCACACGATAGGTTTCAGAACAAAAATTTATACAGTTGATAAATTACATACAGAATCATAAACATACATAAACTCACGACCGTAATCCCTTTATGGGTGGTCAGAAATATTACTACTCCTACGTACTTTCTGTTTAAGAGTATAGTTATACTCGTAGTAATGCTCACATTTTAGCAATTTAAGTTTCAGGATGGAATGACGTGTCAAGTGGTGAGAGGTGGCTAACCCTTCACCTATAAACACTGTA
This sequence comes from Agonopterix heracliana, assembly GCA_963693445.1. Taxonomy (NCBI): domain Eukaryota; kingdom Metazoa; phylum Arthropoda; class Insecta; order Lepidoptera; family Depressariidae; genus Agonopterix; species Agonopterix heracliana. Next base: position 19,021,429 of record OY856319.1, read on the forward strand.
TGAGAAACCTTTAATCCCTTAGTTGCCTCGTACTACACCCACGGGAAGAATTCGGGTGGTCCATTATAGGCTGGAACCACACAAAAATGTAACTCCTTGTTCGTTTTTAGGGTTCCGTAGTCCAACATTACACTTTCGTCCATTCTGTCTGTCTGTCTGTTGCCCTACCTCAATTCTCTCATTTTGCACCTATTGAATCGAAATTTGGTATGAATACAGATAACAGTACCTAACCCAAACAGAAATGAGGTAGTCATAATCATGAAGCAAGTAATTATTTTTGAAAAGAATTTTTTTCCAACCACCTTTTCTTTGTATGGGATACAACGAAAAGGTCGTTAAAAAAATTATTTTTTTAATAAATCGAGTGTGGTGTCGTTGGATAGGTTTTGTCCAATGGAAGAAAACTCCTATAGAAACTAAATCATTACAATGCTTGTGTCTCGAGATATTTGCGCTCAAAGTCAAAAATAGGGCGTACCCCCCTCTAACTTCTAAAATACAGGAGTAAAAAATCTGAAAATGTGACACAATATAGCTAGCTCTCTGTAAGTACTTTCAAAGAAAATTAGAACGGAAGCTTTAGCCCAACTAGTTTCGGAGAAATCAAATAAAATATCGACCGTCGATCGCCGTGTCGGCGTCTATCAATAGATGGCGCTGAACGAAATTAAATCGCACTATTGTTTGCTTCTTGAGGATTTTTTAAGTTAAATAACTTAAAAAATGCTATGTTAAGAAAAGATTTTCATATTTACTACGGAACCCTACCTTGGGCGATTCTGACATGCTCTTGGCCGGTTTTTTATTTTTGTTTAGTAGTTGCCACAGTACCTCAGGCAGGACACAAGAAGGCATATTTTTCGAGGCTACGAACTTAGCACTAGGAAACTTGTCATCAGAGGTGTAGCTACCGCCGTATCTGCCGTATCAATTATACGGGGCCCCCGACGTGCGTAAGCAAAAATTAATAAATACTTCCCAAATTTCTTCATCAGCTATAAATGATTTAATAAATCAGTTTGCCGAAAAAAGGTAAGAGAGTGTAATATTCCATTTGAATTGTTTTTTTTTTTTTTTTTTGGAGTAAGTTTCAGATACTTAGATAATTATGATGAATAAATATTTCTTTAAATTTTTATGAAAACATTTTTTTTCTTTTGTGAGAAATCTTTAGCCTTCATAATTAAGGTACCCAAACAAATCGCCGAGGCACGCTACGCCACTGCTTGTCATTATTCATTTTAGAAATTAGTCGCCTAAATCCAGGCCTGTACGTGTGTTCTGTGTTACAAACTATTAAGTCTCTGCGCCTACTCTAGTACCTACCTCAATAACTTGCAAACACATTTTTTCTAGATTTTTCAGATTTAGATTAGAGACAAATCTATTCATAAATAAATACTACGATGCTCAATAACAATTTGAAAGAAGTTCTACTAATCTTAGTACATTTTTTAGAATTTTTAAAAATATTAAGTTTCCATATGGCTACTACTAGCTCCACCTGGCGGATATTTTTCATAACTACCTTTAAAAAAGCTTCATTGAAAGGAAGACGAACCACATGTGTGCACCACTGCTTCTTTAGGTCTTTCAACATCGCCAATCGCTTTGCAACATTGTTGTTTGATACAATTTTTCATATTTCTTTAAAGTGTGTACTATAAAGAACCTTTTTTTCCTTCATTTCGCCCCTATTTGTAATGGAGTATAGTATGATATTAAATTTCACATAGTTAGTAAAAAAAATGATTTATTTAAATTTCCGGAAAAATCCCGGAATCGGTGGTCAATACGGTTGGCAACAGAATATGAACCCAGAGCCGTAAACTCTTTCCAAAAAAAAAGTTGACGCGGGGTGCCACCCGCCGATGGGCGGGACTACTCTCCCGTCACTTCCTCTGCTTCACCCCCTCAAATACCTAAAGAGCGGCGCCGCATTACGTCTTAACTTGCAGAGGACAGTTGTTCACGCATAGTTAACTTGGCCGTATAGTCTCCTGTAAAAGCTTTTAAGTCGACAGTGTAAGGACGAGAATAGGCTGTTTCGTGAAATTTTGTATAAGAACGAACTATTAAGTTACTTTTTGCTAACTTAGTCAAGTTGTTGACCGCAAGTTGAGTCCGTTTCAAGTGCTTCCACTTTTTGTGGGCCTATATTTTATATGTGTTAGTTATATATAAGAACCAGTGGTTTCCATGGAACCTCGTTTATTTTTTGGGCACTAGGATGGACTAAGATCTTGTGGTGATGGTGATATGATGATTTCTCAATGCTGTGCTATCTCAAAACAAACGAAATATTTTAGATCGTTGATTTTTCACAGACAGCTTCCACCATTATGAATATTTAAGTAGTTTTAGGCTGCGTTTCCACCAGAGATGTGCGAGGTAGCGAGGCAGTGAGCGAGGAAAAAATCGGCCAATGAGAGTGCTTCAATTTCCCAATGACGTGATCGAGCGAGCGCGCTATTGGCGGATTGTTTCCTCGCTCACCGCCTCGCTACCTCGCACATCTCTGGTGGAAACGCAGCCTTAGGAGTGCTCTGTTGTGCATTTCACTTGATATCGATATATCCAAGGGTATAATGAAGTGATATAATAATTTATTTTAATAATTATAACGTTTGAAAACTACAGAAATTAGATTCATAATTTTTGCTATTAAAATTTAGTTTCAAACAAAGGCTGGGGCGAAATTTAAAATTTTTCCAAAAGTTTTTGGTTTGCGGAACGCATTGTGCCAGTACGTCCAGTAATAAAGCTGAAACTAAAACTTTTTGTGTTTAAATATTCGTTGGAAACTATTAAAATATCACTCCGTTGCTTTTCAAACAAAATTATTTGTAGTCGAAGTTAAATGTAGTTGTTTTGTTTTGTTTCCCTATTTAGACAATCAAAATATTATGCAAACAATCTGATGCAATTTAAAGTACATCGACCGGTCTATGTGATATAAACTTTAAACATAACAAACTCACGCAGCAATGTACTTTAGATTGCATGGTTGCGGTTGCATAATGTAATGCGGTTTTATCTCACCAATCCCCGCTACCCAATCTGCCGCTTGCCCGCATAGTCCCAACTACACCCAATGCCGAGGCCCGTGGCCCGTACCCCTTACGGATGCCCTTCGGCAGGTTGCTCAAGTTCTTTCACTGGGTCAGTTGACCCACGACTCCCACGAGGGCGCAATCACTGGGGTTATATAAGGTTAAATCTAATTAGTTGGCGAAACTTAACAAGTTGTAAAGTTACAACTGCATGATAATGACCCACTGCCCGGTCATATGGTTTTTCGCCATTTCTTTGTTGGTATGGTCGTTTTTCGAAAGTTGTTTAGTTTTGGTATCTGAATACACCCTTGAAATGAAGTGGGTTAAAAATGGAGATGAATTTTAAGTCCGTATACTGTTGTAGCAAGTCTCAGTATAGTATAGTATAGTATAGTACATGTTGAAGGTTTCAAGACGGTATGACTACTCAAGTTTCTGCTCGCCTTTTGCCCACAAAAACACTGCGTAAGAAACTTTGTCCCTACCATCTGCTTAGTCCATCCTTATCCTATTTAACTTGTCAAAACGTAACTGTTGCAAAACCAACTTTATAACTAAACAAACACGTTCGTAAATCCAACCGCAGAGGAGTTAAGATCGCATTAGAGGCAGGTGCGCCCAACCCTGCCGGTCGGAGGGTCGCAAACTCTTCAGCTGACCACGTGACCTTTAACTTTGGCAACTTGTACAAATTAGTAGTTGGTTGGACGATCGTCCGAGTGTTTCCGAAAAGGTTTTCTGTTTTAGTTCTACTTGTTGATTACATTTTAGTTGTCAGGGATCATAGTTACTGGTTTTTTGCTACAACAATAATAGGCATGATGACAGTAACAAAGATCACTGAAATAATTATGTTATTATGATATTATACAATGAAGCAATTCTAAGAAATATATTCATTTTAATATTTGAAGCGAGATCAATTATATTTTTTGAAAATAAAAACACAAAATCTAGCCATCCGCCATTTTAAGTAAAACACCAATCAGAACGCATGACGTCACACCCGCACACCCTTGTGCCGACGTCGTGTGAGTACTAAACCAAACGTCATTTTCAAAGCTATTTTGTTTGAATCAAGGAATATACCTACTTACTGCTCTCTTCGTTTGAATGAAATGTTCGTCTCTTGTGTAGCGCTTTTATCGATCATTTCTATCCAGTATTTTATTAATAATTTGTAGTTTGAAACTAAGTTACTACTTACCTATATATCCTATTGTACAGTTTTGTTACGAAAACGAAAGCAAAGAAAAGTTTGTGATGGAACCTGGGTTCATCCAGGCAAACGGCCAATTTACCTAGAGTGTTTTGTTCGGCGGAATTCAGAAACATCAAAACATTCATGTAAGTACCTAGGTACAATAATAATCTATAGGTTTTCATTTATGACTCAAACTTTTGGTTAACTTATGAAAAATGTGCCAGCCTAATACCTACATGTACCTACTTTCCTCCGGGAAGACACTATGCACGACCGGTTCACGCGCATCCAAAATTTTGTACAGACAATAACGTCCGACCGGTGCAAAGGAACCACTGTCAAACTCATTTAGCTGGTTTCGAAAAACTGGTCGTACGTGCTTGGTCCGAACAAATTATGCCCGACCTGTTCATAGGAATCCATTTTCGTACTCGAGTGAATGGACGCGAAAAACCAGCTGTACAACGATTGATCGTGCATAAACATTGCGAACAAGTTATGCACGGCAAAGTTATTGACGTACCTTCCAAAAGAATCCCTTCGGATTCGTATGAACGGAGCGTACAAAACGCACGCGTTACACCCCGAACATTTCATGTCCAGCTAGTTTTTCGCGGTTGATTTATGCCCGGCCCATTCATTGGAATCCCTTCCGGTTTAAAAGTTGCGGGAATTTCAAACTGGAAAATGACCATAGACAAAGTAAAGTCCAATATAGACTACCGCAACGTGAATCGATCTTTTTTTTTATAAATAATTTATACTTTCGGAAAGGCAATGGGAACTAGCCCCTACATCCTGATCTTTAGTGATAGATATTGTTACCCGCGACGGAACGGAGAACGTGTATGCGTTAAGGGTGAGAGGTTGTTTGTTTTGTTTGTTTGTGCAAAACCAATGTTCCCATTTATCTCCAAAACGGCTAGACCTATTTATATTCGGTTTTCTGTAAAGGGTTTGTGATTAATCAGCGAAAGTTCTAAGATAGGTGATGCAGTGCTATCTTGCCAGAAGGCGCTGCAGTAAACATTTTTCTAACGTCAAAATGAGTTTATGCGCCTTAACGCCGAAACGGCTTGACCGATTTGGATGCGGTTTTTTCTTCAGTGCTTGAAGTTTATTTGCAATGATAGGTTTGATTGTGACAAACTACCAGGGGGCGCTGATCCGGTTGTTTGTCAAGTGCTTGCTAGTAGACCGTGTTTGGGCTCTTTTGATAGCGTTTGGAGAGTTGCTTCTGTACATGAACGTCTGAGGGTCTGATGATACAAAAGAACAACATAGTGGGTAGCTCTTTGAAGGCACATAGCTAAGAAACCATGTTCGGGCTGTTTTGATAGCATTTGGTGAGTAGCTTCTGTGTATAAACTGCCGATGCTGATGATGGATCAGAAGAACATCGTTGGAAACTATGTGGAGGCACGTAGTAAGTAGGTAAACCATGTTGGTTGGTTGGAGAACAGTGTGGGCCCAAAGTTAATTTTGATTAAAATTAAAAATTAACTATTAAAATTTTAATCTAAAAAGTTGATTAAAAATTAATTAATCTTAATCTTTTTCAAGTCGATTAAAAATTAAATAATCTTAATCAAAACCTTAATCTGATTAATGATTAACGATTAAAGTCTTGGTGCATAGAGTATTGTGGAATGGTTGGGTCAAATCTTGAGTGTATGGTCGGTGGATGGGTGGCTGTTTGTTGAGAGGTTTGTGGGATTTTGGTGGTTATTTGGTGAATGTTTGGAAGTTGTTTGAAGAGTGTTTGGTGAGCGTTTGATGGTCGATTCGTGGTGAGTGTTTGGTTAGCGGCAGGTTGATGGTGGCTGGTGATGGGTGGCGAGTGGGAGGTTGTGGGGTGGGTTGGCGCGTGCTAGGTTGTGCTTGTGGGTGTTTCGTCGTGGGTGATGGAAGTTGGGTGTTACTTAACCGATTTCTTCCAAAATCGATATCTGAAGATCCGTGTGGACTCTGAACACGAATCCGATGTCAGATTTGAGAAAAGTGGCCGCCATCTTTAACTTTTTACTTTCTGGACAGGTTGCTTCCAAAATAGATATCTGAAGGTCTGCATGGACCTTTAACACGAATACTGCCAAATTCCAGTACAGAAAGGTTTTTTGACATCAAAACATGTTAAAATTAAAAAAAAAGATGGGAATTTTAGGCATTTCCAGAACAATTCGTGAAAAGGCAAAATCCATAGTGAAAAATTAAATAAATTCCTAAAATTATTAAAAAACATAATTTATGAAATATCTCGATAACGGTGCATCCTAGCGAAAAAATAGCTAATTTTTCGAACCCCTGGGGTACCCCTAAAACTACCCTTCCGCATGCAAAAATAAAGAAAAAAATCATTTTGAAAAAGTTAACAAGTCGCAGCCCCCATACAAATTTGACCTGAAATTCGTCCAAGTCGATGGCTCATACAAAATCGTTCAAAATTTTCCTAATAGACCCTTCTTCCGACACTACATAGAACAACAAGTTTTAAAAATTTTACAAGTCCAGCCCCCATACTAATTTCACTCGAAAATTCGACTAAGTCGATGGTTCATACAATTTCGATAAAAATTTTTTAAGTCCCAGCTCCATATTTTTTTTTTTTTTTTTTTTTTTTATTCTAGATGGGTTCGCTCTTGACCTCAATCTAGTCCTCAGGACAAAGATGGGGTCGAAGATGTAGCGAGCTTACCCAGAAGTGCACTGGCACTCCTGCACACTGACGGAACGCAGCAAGCTGCTTGGCGCCAGACTCCGGCAGGAGGGTGGTCGCGAGCCAGGCGGCTCCTCGCGGAGCCTACCACACCGCTGTGGGGGATCGTTCAGCCGCCACCACAAACTTGGTAGCTTGTGATGCCGTTGCCCGGGGTGGACCGCTAGGAGGTAGATCCCCCCACCCCTATAAAATTAACGTAAAATTTCCCTCTTTGCAAAACCCTAACCCCCCTGCTGGCTGTAGAGGTGTGGGTGTCCACCCAGCCCTGTCTTCGAGTGGATTCTTGAATAAATTGAAAAAGACACACTAAACTTTTTAATCGTTAATCAAATTAACGAATAAAATTAAAAATTAACAAAACTAATCAGATTAAAAATTACTTTTTTAATCTTGATTAATTTCATTTTAATTAATTTAATCTGATTAAAACTAATCAAATTAATTAATTGATTAAAAAATTAATCGATTAATGCCCACACTGTTGGAGAAAGTATATGCGTTCCGGGTAAGAGGTTGTTTTTTTGTGTGTTTGCCTGTGTAACGAATGTTCCTATTTATCTCAAAAACGGTTAGACCGATTTAGAAACTGTTTTCTGTAAAGGGTTTGTGATTAATCGGAAATGGTTCTTGGATAGATATAAAATAAACAAATAAAAAAAATTGATAGGTGTTATGACTTATGGTGTTAACTCGCCAGAGGATGCTGCAGTAAAATCATAATGTACGCTTTGAGTAAAATGTTACTCTTGTCAATAATTTTTCTTTGTGTAAAATGTTACTCTTGTCAATATTTTTTTTCTCCGAGACGGCTTGACTGATTTATGTAAGACTTCAAGGAGTCACGTTGTGGATCTGCTATTGGGCGGTCGCGTCACCCGTCGATCGTTGGTTGCCCCCTCCCAGGTCTACAACGGGGCTCCAATGGTGGCTCAAGATAGTGTTCTTTTCGAAAAACAATCCTTGAAGTCACCAAATACATAAATTACCGTACAACGTCAAGCACTTTGTCTACATAAACTAGACATTGGCAAAATCATCAAATACCCAAGATGGCATCAATTTTTTTTAAAAATAGAATAGAATAGAATAGTAAGACTTCAAACGTACAGAAAGACCAAGAAGATTAAATGCCTACAGAAAGACAAACAAATAGACATATATTTTGACGGTTTGCCACTGCCACCTGCACTGGTAGCATGCTACACGTGATACGGCTGTATCACGTCTTTTATCTCGTTCGTTCACGTGCAAATAGAAAGAGAGTAAAGGTGTGATAGCGCTTTATCACGGTGTCATGCTACCTATGCTGTTCCCGATTTCAATGAGGGATTTTCAGAAAGTAATTAAAAAAGAAAAAGTTGTTCCTAGTGGCTCGATAGATGGCGTTGACGAGACAGGGGCGAGCGACGTTGCAGATAATTAAACACAAATAAAATCGTAAGAATGTGTGTATGTAAGTAAGCAGCAAAATATGAGCATATATTTCGTCAGCGGATGCGTCTGACTCAGTGACATGCATTTTTGTTTACTTTTAGCCTAAAATTTTCGCCTTCAGACCCCTCTCTGGTCAACGCCATCTATCACCGATATGATGAACTACGTTTCAGTAGCGGTCAGAAAACTCCTCATTAACTAATAATCAAAAACAAACTACCTTTTTTTTACTAGCTGTCAGTAAATCCCCCATTTAAATGAAACTAGAATAAAGCAACAAAAACTATCTAGCTAATGAGATTGCGTTAATTGGTACAGGCCTTATGACCATAACCAATACATACAACAGGCGGAAGTGAAAAAATTAAAAAGAAAACAGTGTCCAATCAGAACTAGGCAATCGTTCTACCAATAGGAATCCAGCAATTCCACCAATTAGGCGAGTTGGGATTCGGATGGACGGGATGGACAAAACTTGGTCGTGCATGATTTGTGCGTTACAAAACAGAACGGGCATGCTTGGTCCAGGCTGATCATGCACGTCCCGTCTATCCATGTACATTAAGGATTCGTATGCTTGGTTGCCAATAACAGGACGCGATTAACACATCCGTACATAGTTGACCTGGACATGGAATGCACGACACGAGCAACCGCGACCAAATATTTTAAATACAATATGTACATCGATAACTGGCCGTCTAAAACTCTCTGTACGAAACTGGATGGCAATGGCTGGATGGGAATAAACAATCCGCGCCAATTATACGCGTAAAAATACGTACGCAGAGTTTTGTCCAACCCATCCATTCGAGTACAAACAGTACTTCAAAAACGTGTACTTGGATAACTGGCCGGGCAAAACTGGCCGGCCAATGACCTCACCCCTTTCCTCCTACTTATGATTTCGTACTTAAAGATATCAACAAAAGCGGACCAATCGAATATCTAAGTAAGTATTTTATTTATCATAAAGTAAAAACTTACATTACCTACATCAAAGTGGTCCTCACAGAAATAAATTACAGAATTTGTAGACATAGGCCTGGTCTCGCCGTGCAAGAGTTAGCCCTTTACTTATTTCGCATTGTTATCTTGTCAGGAACATAACAAATAACTTGCTTGTAGTTTTTATTGATGTATTAAATATTAACGGAACCGCACATCATTTATACCGACATGTTTAACACAAATTAACTAATATTGTTCTTAATTACTGAAGACTACTATTACAGTTCATTGACATCGAAACGTGTTTATATTGATGTGACGTCACAACAGACGCCATGACACCTACGAGTGTTTTGGCGTGAAATTCAAAATTATTCAAAAGAATGTAAAATTTTCGCAACTAGACCTATATTTTCTGCAAAAATAAGTTTTTTTTATATATAGTACATACGAAAGAACATAATAAGATAGTTTCCCAAAATTAGTCATCATGCCTATTGTCGAAATAAAGGATACTTAATCTCTACATAATTAACATAACATAACATAAATATTCTTTATTAAATAAAAAAACAAACAAAAAAAAAACAATACCTATATTTTTTTAAATAATTATAATAATAATTTTTCTTAATTTAATTATGATTATCTCCAAATAGTATAAAACAAAGTCGCTATCCTCATCAGGTGGAGCAAGGGCAGGTCGCTAGTTAAGTTATAAATTAATTAAGACTGCGTTGTGATACATCATAATTAATGTAACCAATGATATAGTTTGCATTGCACCACTGGGTCTTCGGCATCGGCGCACAATTATATTCGCTAAATGTAATCTTGACGCAAAATGTCTCAATCGGAAATTGTCACACTCGCATAATGTCCCACTCCCAAAACGACGTTTTTTTTTTTTATTTTCTACGTTGGACTGGCCTGTCATACTGGACGGCTTATGATAGTGAAATTAATGTGGATATTCAGAAAATTTTGTTTTTTTTATATGGTCTATCTTCATATCTAGTTGATGTTATTGTTATTTTGGAGTGGCGGTGCAAGCCAAGCCCAAAACTTATCGCAAGCCCAGTCGCGAAACGTACCGTACCGGCTTGACAACGACTTCGATAAAACAAACGTTGGTTCTATTTCTATTTTGGACTTTTTAGGTTTAAAATCGATTTGTAACCTGGAATTGACGGAAGTCGCTTCAACCGTTAGTATAAGTAAGTAAATAAAAAATATCAGTGCGTTTGAATTTTCACAAATTGATGTCCCCACTTAAATGCTGGGTTATAGTAGATTACAAACAGAGGGCAGGAAATTAAGAAAGGTCTCAGATCTCATGTAATTGTGATCTCATGAAACATGTGATCTGAGGTTTTCTTATTTACTGCCCGAGGTGAGTATACATTTTTTCTCCTCGACGGAGGTGGAAAGTTGCAACTTCGTTGGGACGGGCGGGCGAAAATTGACGCTTTCCGTCCGGAGGGGAGAAAACAATTTTTCTATCTATGTCTACCCCTACCGAGAACAAAGTCATATACTTACCTACTGCTCTTTACAGTTAAGAAAACAGCCATAAAATGTTTTTATTAAGATAATTCAAACAGTAAAGAGGAAGCGATTCGTTATTGTCTTCTAAACACTCCTCCATAGCTCCCTGGAATAATTTAAGTCCTGCGGTTAAACAAATTGCTACAATGTTTACTTAGCTTATTCGCTCCGTTTTAGTGACGCCATCTTACGGAAAAAGATTAGGATAAGTTATAATAATTGAGAGAATAAATACCTTAATATGAGCAAAGAATGGGTACTATCCGGGGAAGTCCCAGATCCTCGTCTCCGACTTGCCTTTAATGGCCGGTCGGAGTGGACCCCAAGAGGATCAGATCCCCCACCTCTGTGCTTGCCTTCTTTGGACGGCCTTAGGTTGGAGTCGCAAAAGCTATAAGCTCGAAGAGTTGATGTGTAATTCAATCCTTATCCCATTAAAGATTGCAAAATTACGTCTCGGGCGGGACTTGAATTTTTTTTTTAAATTGGATATCACAATTTCCCGGTTTGGAACAGTGCGGGTTCAAGTCCCGCCCGAGACGTAATTTTTCATTCTTTAATGTGATTCGAAATAGCACAACATGGCTGTAACATGTTTAAAATCAATAATGTTTGAAATCCGTATCCCATTGTCGTTTTAAGCCTTGAAAACCACACAACAAATCTGTTATTAGGGCACAAACTTTAACAATTATTAGTCTCGGTTTCAAACAAACGCGTGGTTACCCTACTTGCGTAGAGGACTCAGTATATTTACTAGTATTTAGTGAGCAACTAAAAGTTAGTTTTGAATTGAGTTTACACTTCGTTCACTGTATATCCAGAACAACAAGCGCTGGCAATGAAATACTGTACTTAATTTTGTCAATAATTACACGGTTGACTCTTGAAATTCGGTATGGATAACAAGGCAAATGTGAATGGATTAGTTGAAAGGGATCGCCCTTGACGCGCGTACGCTGATTCTTACCAGAGAAGGCCTAAGTAAAATGTACTCGTAACCGATGAATGAAAGAGACTTATGGATAGTTGAAGAAGCGAGAGCTCTGTCTACCCCAGTAGTAACTATTGAGTAATCTGTGACCCCAGTGGGTAAGCATAATGTATGCATGAATGTCTCTTAAGAGAATATTTTTCCGAGAGCGAAAATGCGCGCTGCATACAAACGTACTATGGTGATATTTTCAATACTAACCTATTAAAGTAAGATTAAAGTCAATGAAATTTTGCAGAAACAATCTAGAAACAAATCTCTATGCTTCTATAGAGTCAGATTTACGTTAAAATATACAGTTTCAATGCTAGGATTAATTTAAGATTTGTATGGAAATCTTTGAAGCACTGTAACTTGAAAACTATACATTTTAACGAAAATCTGACTCCATACAAGCATAGAAATTTGTTTCTAGATTGTTTCTGCAAAATTTCATTGACTTTAATTGGTTAGTATTGAAAATATCACCATAGTGCGTTTGTATGGAGCGCGCTCCGAATAATATACCCTTAACTTTATACGAAACTGGAGTTTTCCCGCGACTTCGTCCGCACGGCATCCCGTCATCGTAGCGAGTTAAATCATAATACCTACCAGATTTTAAGTCTAATCATTGCCCAGCACAGCTAGCATGCCAGCCACGACAAAGCGTTTAAACGAGAAAAACGTCGTGCGCGCTCTTTCTGGCATACGTAAAATAATAAGGATGGAGGCACATCTCGATTTTTATCGTTTTCTCGGGGGTGGCATGCGAGCCCTACTGGACAGAGTTTCGGTACTACTGGTGACACGTGGATGTTCTGAGGTTTCAGAATATCTCTGACTACCCCCTCGGGGAATATAGTCGTGAGCATATGCTATGCTATGCTATGCTATCATTGCCTTTATTATTATTATTTTTTTCATCAGCCTTGAGACACAATTAATGTTTCGGTCCTATAGTTTCCGCGTGATGCGTGACCAAATAAGCAATCATTTACAGATTTACGATACTGAACGACTTTCCAAAAGGAACAAGTGAAATTCACAAAAACGTTCAATCACCATTTAGTTCAAATTCAAATGTATGTTTCTTGGAGAAAGTTCTTCAATATCATGTGTACAATCTTCTTTTACCGTATAATATGAATATAATCGTCTTAAACGTAATGCAACATTTACCCTAACACCATTTTGGAGGAAAAGGGAAGATCTTCCACGGGCTAGTTGGAATGCCCGGGACCGCGGTCCAACAGTTCTTAGTTGGATGTTGTATATATGCAAAGTCTCTTGATAACTTCGATAGTGCGATTCAGGACTCGCCATATGATTGGTTGTTATTCGTAATGAGCTGTGATGCGTTGGACAGATCCATATTGTGATTGGCCGTCTTCTGTGTGACGTGCTATAGGTCGCATGCGCTGACCTAGATAGATCTCTGTTTACATCGACTCGATCGATGTGTTCGGCATTGTTGCTTAGTCAGCTCTCGTTGCTCCGCTACAGTACTCCCCCTCCAGACGGAGTGTCGAAACTTGTCTTCAGCTTGCTTGGTACGCATTCAATCCAGGCATGGCAATTCTTCATGAAGGTATGTGTACGGCGTGTGACGGTGTGACCCCAATGGTTGCTGTACCGTTGCGCTGGCCGATAACCTCTGCTGCGGAGATGCGGGACCTTTATGCTTTGTAGGCTAGTTCAGGACCTCGTTGCTGCTCCGTGTTGCTGCCATCTTCAGTGACTGCTACGTACCAGAAGGTTGATTGCTCAATTGTCGGTGGTCACCAGTTTGGAGGAAAAGGGAAGATCTTCCACGGGCTAGTTGGAATGCCCGGGACCGCGGTCCAACAGTTCTTAGTTGGATGTTGTATATATGCAAAGTCTCTTGATAACTTCGATAGTGCGATTCAGGACTCGCCATATGATTGGTTGTTATTCGTAATGAGCTGTGATGCGTTGGACAGATCCATATTGTGATTGGCCGTCTTCTGTGTGACGTGCTATAGGTCGCATGCGCTGACCTAGATAGATCTCTGTTTACATCGACTCGATCGATGTGTTCGGCATTGTTGCTTAGTCAGCTCTCGTAGCTCCGCTACACCATGTAGTGTAGATAATCAATTTATTCAAGACACTTGTATTTGGTGGTCTTCGGCGATCCCGGACGTATTCATTGATTTCTTTAACAGAATCACATTGCAATGTTTTTCATGCCAGCTTTCGTTGTACACTGTATATATACTCTTATCCTTATTGCTAACTAAACTATGTGGCATTTAATTAAAGGTGTTGGATTGATTGAAAGGGTCGGCGGTTCGATTCCCATGTCGGGACAAATATTTGTGTAGGACACGTGTTTGTTTTGTAAACACGGTAGCTCGAGGATTCTGCGACAGAATGGGGCTTTTATTTCAACCGACCGCGGCGAAGTCAAAAGAAGGGTTGTGTTTTTGAAATTTTTATAAAAACTATAAATTCATACTTATCTTTGAAAGGAAACAACAATTTTTAGATTTGTCGTCAGGGAACGCAATGTTTGTATGGTCGCTTAGAATGGAGCACCGCATTTTTTCTCGTGAGTATCATACTAGGCGGCTAAGTAATTGTAACGAACCTTTAAGGGACCGACCGTGAATCTGAACAACTTTTCCTAAGGAACATGGGTCGAAAAACGAGAAAAATTTTTGGACTTCCCATAGAAAATCGATTGGCCGATCCGCACTTTTGTATGGGAGATCCAAAAAAAAATCTCGTTTTCGACCCATGTTTCTTAGGGAAAGTTGTTCAGGTTCACGGTCTGAACACACCCTTAAAGTTTCGTTTTTAATTAAAAACTAGTGTTGTATAAAAAGTTCTAGCGCTCTTATTTTGGGATGCATCTAATAACAAAGACAAAGGCACTTCTCGATTTTTCTTTTCTATTGTTTTCCAAGTATTTTTGTAGCGCTCGTTGGCGTAGTGGAGCTTCGGTATTGGAAACGATCACCGAAGTTAAGCAACGTCAGGTCCGGTCAGTCTTTGGATGGGTGACCGTTTAGTGGTATTTCATCTCGAGCGTTTCCGTGCTTCGGAAGGCACGTTAAGCAGTTGGTCTCGGATAGTTCCGTCAAATGGCGTTGTAACTATTCGTTAAGCCAGGTCAGAGGCCCATTGGCGGCTTGAAAATTCTCTGACAGCAAGGTGACCACTAACTTGCCTCCACCAACACGCACTGGGCCCGCGTGGTGGAGTATGGCCCACTCCCTCTCACCTTTATTCGTGAGAGGAGGCCTTTTGCCCTGCAGTGGGATTCTACAGGCTATAACTTAACTTTATTGTTTTCCAAAGGCTCTTTGGTAACAAGCTTAAAAAAAATTATAATACCATTGCCAGTATGAGCCTAGTTTAAAAACCCCATACTGGACTAGAAAGGTTTTTTAACTCGGTTTCCCTTTGCCTAAACGGACGCTTTGAAAAAAGAAAAATATTCCAAGCTCCATAGCGCTTTCCTTTGGCCGAGCGTGAGCGAGCACAACACTGTGAACAAAGTAGTTTTGTACACTTTATTTTTAACGAAGAGTTTCCCTAATTTAATTTAAAGGTTGGGTTGTTAACGTGGCATTCGCTATAGCCAGGAAAAACAACTTTCTCATTGGGGCTACGAGCATATACCCCTATAGAGACGTAATACATGCGAATTTAAAAGAAAACAATTCTGTCAACTAGCTGAGGTGCGGGGGGGTTGGAAATGCTCCGAAGTACTACGAAGTCTATTCGAAACAATGGCGGAAAGCAAAGGCGTTGCGAAATATTTCAGTGAAAAGTCACTGACGAGTTGACAGAGTTGGGTCGCCTTATATTACGTCTCTATAGGGGTATATGCTCGTAGCATTGGGGTAATATCTGGTAATATCGAAAAAAACTAAAAAATCTGCTGTCTCTTTGGTTGGGAAGTAACCTAAATAACCATAAATAAAACGGATTTATATGTCCAACAATATAATAAAGAAAACAAACTTACTATAATGTGTCTTTCATAAATAAATAAGAGTGGGTATTGAATCGGAACAGTAGATTTTTTATTCATTTCGCTGTTAGTCCCATAAACAACCTTTGATCTGATTGTCTGATTATCCCATTAAACTATTGTATATGTATATGTACTAGCTAGTGATGATGATGATACTTCGATGATCACCTTGAAAAATTATTAGGTAGGTATCTAACTAACAGATATAATCCGCAGCTCCGCCCGTGTGGATGCATGTTTGTGTGGATGTTTTCTGTCGGTAATCTCAGAAACGACTGTAGGGATTTTGATACGGTTTTTACTAATGGATAGACTGATTCGCGAGGAAGGTTTTTGTAGTCTGAATCCGGGGCGGGTCACTAGCATAATCTTCTTTTCGTGTGGGCAAGCCCTGGTGTCAGAGTTTATTCAAACCGCCTTACGGCCTCTGACGTGGTTTTTATGTAACTACTACTAACACCAGAGATAGTAGCAGGGACCAACGGCTTAACGTGCCATCCGAAGTACGGAATCATTTTCCTTTTCAGACTATCAGGTGATTCAGCCAGCAATATCCCAACCAACTGGGGAAAAACGCACATTGTGATATATCACTAGGTAGGTGTCCCCCGTGGGAATCGAACCCACGACCTCCGTGTCAAGAGCCAAATGCTCTTAACCATTAGACCACGGAGGCAGGCTTCTACTAGCGTAATAATATAAATTTATTACACACCTTACGGAAGAAATTACCTACCTACATGATGGTAAAATCTGCATCAAAATCGATTTCGTAGATTTAAAAGAACTTAGCGCACAATGCACACATACAGAAACAGTGACTTTGTTTTATACTATTTTGCCAACAAATCTTTAGTTTTCTCTCCACTTCATAAATGAGCTAATCGAATTTAGAACTTAAGCCCGTCGGTTGTCAGATTTATTTCACGTTGCCACGGCTTTTGACCGGAATTGCTTTTACGTGAATACATTCAAAATGTACGGGCAGGTCAACGGAAACTTTGTACTAGCAATGTTTTAGTGTAGTTGTTATTATAATTGCTGTTGGATAGATGTGGGCTGTAACTAGAATGAACCGGATTAGAGCACATGACTAAATAGCCTACAGAGGGAAAGATCCGACACAATCGCGCTAGTTGACAATCTATGGGAGGCATTGGGCGAGTGTGACACGTGATCATTTTGGGCGCTTTTTCCTGCGGGGCCAGGAGCGCTCAAAATGATCACGAGACGTCTTCGCCGAACTTCTCCCATAGATTGTCAACTAGCGCGATTATGACGAAGCTTTCCCTCTTTAAGGTATTTATTTTACTCATGTGGTTAGAGGTAGTCTGAATGTATCGCCTGTGACGGAAAACTGACGCCACAGATGTAGGTATAACTTCTTACGTGCGTACATATATAAATAAAAAAATATATTTTCCACACGCTATCACTTGAATAAAATTTTCCACACATAGCCGGTGTTAGAGGACGAACGTACAGGCGGACCCTGGCACCCGGGGCATGTATTCGTAATTCCACTATTGCGCGCTATTTGTGACTGTGAACGAGTACACTGACATTGACCGCTTGTATGAAGCTTTCGTTCTGGAGGGATATTTATTCGTGTGACGCTTCACCGTAACTATTAATAAAACCTGTCCTTTTCTATCATAATTAACTATTATATGTTGGAGTATATTTAAGTTATATTACAGACTACAGGGTAAGTATTCTTTGCCGTGAAGAGATTGCTTAGTCGTAGCCGTGGTGATAACCACGGCTACGACTAAGCAATCTCTTCACGTGACACTAAACCGCAATGTAAACGAGGCTTGAAGCTTCAAGCTATTGTCGTCAAGTTACTGGATTTGCATACAGTATAGTATGGAGTCAGGAGCGAGCTGAAACTCAAACGGTAACTTGAGTTTGCTTATAAAACAAACATCCACAACTTTGAATTGTTTATTAATATAGTTAGAGTAAATGATGATGATGATTGATTTGTCATAGAATAGCAGTTCCGTGATGGTTGTTCCGTTGTGGAACTAGAGTTACTTTTATCCCGATAGTTCCGCGGAGCTAAGGTGTTTATAAGCTATTATTCTAAAAGGTACATGCTAAAACACAGATGCATTTTGTCTCGTCCTTATTAATTTCTTATTTTAGGTGTTTTCTCGGACGAATCGTCAGAAGAAAGAATAAAAGTGCATTCGTTTCGTTCGCCTCCTTCGCGGATAGATATGCGTCCAAGGAGATACATGTATCTCCTAGTTTTTCTTTTTATTTCACAACAAGCAACTCTTATTTTCAACAAAGTTTTTGTCGTACAGTACTATTTTACCACAAAAATATTTGTCAATCCTGCAACCCTCCTTCCTTACAATAAAGTCTATTATCCCTCCTCAAGTCCTCACCAATCAGACCTAAAGTACCCAGTAGTTGACCCAAGCTCCTTTGAGCCTATCGTCTTGATTGTGCAAGTGTTATGGTAATACCGCAATTGATTTTGTGTTCTCTGCGGCTGCAATTACAGTTGATTATGCTTCTGTGCTGGTTCTCCATTGTGGTTAGATTCTCATGATTATATGGTGGAATAGGTGTTTAATGACCCTTATGGAAACTGTTGTAAGTTCTTGATTCAAACATGCGTAGATACATAAAAATGGGCAGAAAGGACAAGCCGGAAAATAGGACAGTCTTCAATGATATGTCATCCTTTCCACCTATCAGCATACACCACCTATTTGTCCTATCACAGCATACCATCCTGTAGGGGATCATATCGTTCACAAGATCGATAATGTTTAATGACTGAACTATACTTTATTTCAAATAAGGACGAAAAGGCCAATTATGATAGGAAATTTAATTTATTTATCAAAAATCAGACATATCTTGGACGTTACTAAAGCTGTTTTAAACATAAGAGGAAGTGTTTCGAATTCGTTAGGTTAGGTTCTGTTTCTGTAATGGAGCCTAACATATTTTCGTTGCTCTTTGGAATGTTTCTGCGATCATCATATCCATTGTATAAAATTAATTAACTAAATATTAAGAGTAGTAGAAGTTCTCGAGTGGCGACCGTTTACCGGAAAGGTAAGGACGACCTTGTGAAGGCGGCGGGAACCCGTTGGATGAGGGCAGCGTAGGACCGGTCGTTATGACGATCCTTGGATGTCCAGCAGTGGATGTCCATCGGCTGAGATGATGTTGATGATAAAATATATTAATCGCTAAGAACTGCCAAAAAAAAACACCATATCCTTTTGATACCGATTAAATATGGTTGTTACGCAATAAGACCCCTGAACTTACTACATTTCTCATTGTTGCACTTTAAAAGTTTTTTCACATACAGAAACATAGAATCACCTTCTTTTTTGAAGCGGGTTAAAAATAGGTTGCATGAAAATTCCCTTTTGAAAAGTTACAAAGGTGTGAAACCGTTCAACAAAAGGTATTTTGATTCGAACGATAGAATTGTATGAGGAATGAATGCACTACTAGCATTCAGAATGCCCGAGGACTTGCAACCGGTTCTAATTGAAAACTGCATCTAACTGCCAACACTGTGGGAGATATTTTGTCGGAGTTTGTTTTTTGAATCAGTCCAATCTTATACTAAAGTAAAAGTCAAATGGAAATAAAATAGTTTTATTTAGATTTTTATCACTCCTGTCGTTTACCTAAACTATATGAGTGTCAGAGTCATCATCATCATCATCAGCCTATATATGTCCCACTGCAGGGCACAGGCCTACCCTCTAGGAGTGTCAGAGTGATACCTTAAAATTATGCAACACCACCCCTTTACTTCCCGTGGGTGTTTTACAAGACTAAGGGAAAAGGATCATTGATTTATGGGCCAAAGCTTAACCACGCGTAAGGGGATAGGCGAGTACAGTTTTTTCCATACAAACGTCTTCCCCTGTTTCCTCCCTGGATAATGACACTTGAGCAAAAATGTTTTTACCATTTTAATCTATGTTACCTCTGCTATGTCCCTATGTTTTGCTTTTTGGCATTAATTAATTACTGTATGAACTAGGGACCTTCAAAAATGACCAATTTTACCGCCCGTTTTCAGACATCCAGCAAACAAATTTGACGAATATATAATAAACAAAAAAAGCAAACATACAGACATAGCCAAAGTCTTTCTCGTGTTATTCTAGAATTATTAAAATCGGTTTAGTTTTGGAGGAGGAAACAGGGGAATACGACATGCTGTTTTCGACGATTTTATGTCGATAAAATCGGCCCGAGCTGCAGTTGTCTCTTTCTAACTCTAGTCGGTGGGTGGGGCGGATCGGACAATTATGTATACAGTTGGATAAGTGACCTATTCTCCAAATTAGCATTTCTGCCCGCCTATCCTCTTAACTGTACCACAGAATAGATAGATATCCTACCAGAAAAACAGCTTTGTCATACAAGCTCGCGTAGGCCATACACACCTACATGAGCAGCGATGTTTCTACCAAATTTCCGCTCATATTCCCGTACGTGAACGCTCACATATTGACGCACGCTGCAATATGAATATTTGTAGCCCAAGTCATGGATGTCTGTAACCAACCCGTGAATGTTTGTATTTATCATACATTACATTACGTTTGTATATACAGCAGGGTGTAAGGAAAAGTATCATTAACCTTTAAACCACATCTCTGAGCAAACCGATCGGAGCAAAAAAAAAATGTTGTTGCATACGTTTGATGCATTACAGTTAAGTATGGAACAGCTTTTTTTTTACTCCAATCGTTTTGCTCCCATAGTAAAAGTTGTTCATTTTGATGGGTCTTTAGTCTTATTTTAAAATTATGTTAATGATATCAATATCTGTATTATGTAAGTACAAACTAATCAATTCTGGTACTTTAAATGGGTATAGAAAATCTGTGTGACAATGTTCAAGATATTACGGCCCTCCGCGTTTAAAAATATAGCTGATAGTAAAGCTACTGACCACCCCAGTAGAGAATATAGTCGTGGTGATCACTGGTACAAAGCATGCGGTTGAATTAGTCGTGTTGACGGTTTCGTATTCGTCGGAAGTGTTGTTCAACCAATCGAGATCGTTTTCAATTTAGACGAGAACCAATCAGTTTACTCGCTCAGCTAGAAAAAGCTACCTGTACTTTAATTTCGTTAAATTCAGGATAGTCGGGGAAAAATACGGTTCGAGATTGCATTAAAAACACTTTAGTAAATTGTGTTTGAACGTATATCTGTATTAGTTTATAACACTTTTTTCGAGATTTCGTGGTTATACAGGCTCAGGACCCTGAGAATTACCAAAAAACGATATAAATGTACAAAGGCAATCTTATTTCTAAAGATATTTCTTCCAGCATACCAGCAAAAGAGACAGTTAATTATCACAAGGCAAATTTAATGTGTACGATCAAACAGTAAATAATCAAGTTTTGAGGTTATAATTTTTGAATACTTACAAAATATTAAATATCTACTCAAATTTACGATATTAACCTCTTCATTATTGTTATAAGTAAAACGTTTGAGCGAAGCCGTCCGTACAAAATCTCCGGTTTTCCATTTTCTGTTCATACCTAAATTTTATGTTTTTAATGTCTGAATTATTTTAATAATACACAATAAAAAATCGGGGATTGTTGAGAATTTATGTTTTCGGGTATTGTATCTACTATATTCCAAATTATCACCTAAAGTGAAATTTATACAACCTACTCCATACAAAAATCCGTAGATTTCCTAGAGTTTCATTTTGATTGTAATGCTTTCCATTGTTTATGAGGATTGTGAAGCTAGCAGTTTCGATACAAAAAGCGAAAACGTTTTTACTCTGTTAATCCTTTACATTTTACAATGATTTTTAACTTGGTTGGTTTCAATACCTTTTCCAGCTTCCTGTTTTTTAATCAATACTGGTGTTTTTATATTTTACTGGCCAGCTCGGCTAGCATGCCACCCACGACAAAGCGTTTAAACGAGAAAAACGTCAAGCGCGCTCTTTCTGGCATACGTAAAATAATAAGGATGGATGATGGAGGATCTCGCTTTATATCGTTTTCTCGTAGGTGGCATGCCAGGCCTACAGGTATAAAAAGTAAAAACACTACTGAAGAACCATTGCTACGAAAAGAAGAAGAATCCATAGTATTTATAAACGAGCTGAGTCCTGTCTAAAAACCTATAGTAGAACATTAAAAAAAAATCGGTCCAGCCGTTCTCAAGTGATGCGCTTACCAACGAACAGCATTTCGTCGGCGTACCAAAGTCACCTCGCAAGTACCAAAAAAATCACTACTCTTTTAGGCAAGGAGTACACATTGTATATCTTCGCTTTAGAGAATCATTCCGAAAGTCCGTACTTATAAAAAAAACAATCATATATTAGTAGGGGCTTCATACAATGAAAATAAACATCATACGGTTTTTTGCTTCTCCTGTAAAATTTCGTCTCATGCACATACAACTGAACACATTTCGGTCGCACAAGTCGGAAAAAAAATCAGCTGTTCCATACATTTGGGTCGAGTCACCATTGACGTTTTCTACGGAACAGCTGTTTTTTTTCGCGATTTCAATATTGGTCCCTTTTCCGTTTTCCGTATTTAAGTTTACACCGTGTATAGTTGGACGCTCACTGCCAATCGTCCCGTCCGTTGATTAATAGCGAACAAGTTGATTATGCTTCTGTCCGACGCGACGACTGCCGTGCGTGACATATCGTTTTACGTTCGATCTGATTCTGTAATGAGTTTGCGGCTTATTTTATTACGTATTGTTTTTAATTCATACTACTTCATTAACAATGTGGTGATATGAACTGGACTGCACGTCTAGCATGATTTCTCTACACACGCGCGACGCGCCTTCGCTGCATGCAAAATAACCTGTTCCTGCGCTTTTCGGAGAGCGCAAGCCGCGCTCGTAACATCGTGAGGAAACCTGCATGCTTCAATTTCGAGGCATGTATTGTACCCACTGTCCATTATAAGAGGCGACGGGCTCACCCCCCGTCACACTGGACAGAGTTTCGGTACTACTGGTGAAACGTGGATGTTCTGAGGTTTCAGAATATTTCTGACTACCCCCTCGGGGAATATAGTCGTGAGCATATGCTTATGCAAGCCGCGCTTGCCGCGACTTTTAGTTTGGAAAAATGCCGAGTCGCGCGCGTGTAGAGAAATCATGCTAGAGGGTCTGGTTGAACATAGGCCTTATCATCAGCATCGGCCTATCATCGTCCACTGCTTGAACATGGCCTATTTCAAAGCACCCTACAAAACTCTATTCTCATCCTTCCTCATCCAGTCGCTCCCCGCTACCTGTCTCAGGTTGTCGGTCCAGCGCCGAAGTGTCGCATACTACGTCTGCCAGTTCGTGGTCTACATCTGTGGTTATGAGTTCTTCGGCACTTTAGCTTTCTAATCCGGCTTAGAATGGACCACCTCATTTCTTACCATGGGTGTCGTATGAGGCAAGAGGGGATGAGATTTTTAAGGTAAAATCTACTCAATGTGTGCGACAGGCTAGCTTCTTATTCCAGTTGACTCCAAGCACGTATCCATGGTTTTCGTTTGGAGTATAGTGTGTACACTGATCCCACACACACATAGTCTTAAGTCAGTACGTAGACGCAAGTAATAGTCTTAAGTAATATGTCAGAACACCAAACATATAATTTTCTTCAAGTACCTAGACTTACGTCAAACACCACTGGTGGGGCATATATTCTACTATACATATATTCCGATATTTGCTGGCTATGAAACATTCCAAAGTTCTGGTTTTGTTGTTTTTCATCTCAAAATTTAGTTCTTATTTTGATTTACCAATAAGTTCAAGTAAGCGTATTTGAACTTTCCAGTGAGGCACGGAATAACTTACAAGGCCGCTTCTAAGTACTAAGCATTTAATATTCTATTGACTGCATGCATTCTCCGGAACATAGGTATATTAAAATTCACAAAACTCAAGCCAGCCGTTCTGGCGTAAAAGTTATTCTCACAAAAGTATATAAAGGACTCTAATGCGAGTTCGATGTTCGCCGCGGGCGATGCGGATTGCACCCGGAGTGCTCTGACAAATGCATCACCCCCGCACCCTAGCACCCCCGAGGGATGATCATGTCTATTGACATGGATTGGTGGAGCTGTGATTGAAAAGCGAACTAGTGATATAATACAGATTTCCAAAGTCTCTATCTTATGTCGAAAGTGGTTTCGGGTGAGTGTAGGAAAACATTGTTTGGAAACCTGCATACACTGAAGACGAAATTCTGATGTGTGTGTGAAGTCTACCAATCAGCATTGGGCACGCGTGGTTGTCATTTGCCCTGCAGTGGAACGTAAAGATTGATTAACAAGCATCGAAACTTTCACTTTTATAAAAGTTGGGTGTAAGATGATTTACAGGTGGTGGTTCTTTAGACCATCAAACTGAAAAACTTTCACTATTGAGACAACGTCGAAAAACTATTTAAAAAATCTGCTAAGTAGGTAGTTACTGCAGTTTCGTATGAAACGACAGTTTTTTATAATTGTTTTTCGACGCTGTCTCCATAGAGTTTGATGGTCTAACTAAACCACCCCTCTAAATATTACTAGCGTGTTTCTTACACCCTTTGTAGGAAGTAATATCAATATTTTGCTCTTAAATAGATATAGTTCTAACACGTTCTATTTCGCTAAACTCGTAATTTTGTTTCAGGTATGTAATCCCCGTGAAATAAGCTGCGTATTCGAGAAGGCATCGTCAATACAGCTGAATGTATAGAACTCAAAGCATTTCATTACTCGGTCGGATTATCCCGCACACAAATGCTTACGGGGTAAGTTGACATCGTTTTTTTTTCAATCCATGCAAACGGCCGTACCATTGTTCATATTTGTATGGGTGAGATTTGAATGAGAAACTCCAACAAGTTGCGATTCTTTGTTATTCACAGAACATTATAAGAGGGGTTAGAAATGCCAAGTAGCGCTTTTGCTTCGGAGACGACTGTCGCCACTTGTCTTCCCGCTTACGCTGCTTCAATTACTCATGCCCTCTCGCTCGCACCACGCCGCGCTCCTTATATGGTGTTATGCAAATAATTGCATAACCTGTGGCGACAGGTTCCACGCCTACTTTGCACTTCTAACCCCTCTTATAATGTTATGTGGTTATTATTATTAGTCAATATTTATTATTTTCTCATAAAATAAGGGGGTAAGTAATATTCGATATAAATACAAAGAATATATAGTTTATGAGATATAATTTCTTTTTACATAATTTATACTTGCTATAAGGGACACTTGCTATAATAAACGTTAGATATAAATTTAAAACCTATAATTTGATAAAGTATAAAAGACAACGGATATAATGAACCTTTTGTATAACTGTCAAATGTTATACAATCCATAATTCATAATATTTAAAGAATATAGCATTGATTTTAACTAATCTTAGAAAGTTTAATAATCAATGCTCATAAAATTTTTAAACGCCTGCCGAATTTGTTATAGCAAATACATTGGGAGAAATAGTTGCTGTGACAAAATTTTTATTATAATGTTTGGTGGGTAGTATTAATTTATAAAACATTGTAGGTAAGGAGCCCAGAAAGTTTGAACACTATTATATTCAGGGCGATAATTGAATACCTGATGGGTTAGGGGTTGATGAGGGTTTACCTAAAAAGTATCTGAGATGTTTCAGATAGCAGCCCCGTGCACAAGGGGGCGTTTTCAGACAAATTTCATACTACGAACATTTTAAATAAAGCATGTGATTTGCCCTCGTATGGGGCTTGACTTTTTATGAAATTTAAATACAAATGTGATGAACAAAATGTGGGCTTTCACTAAATCTGATGACTCTGAAAACTACGATTTAGAACATTTTTAGCAAAAACCGTCAGCATATCAAGAAAAACCCAGTATGTTTACTATCAGGGATATGCAGCAATATTTTTTAGTTTTTTTAAATCTACCTGGAAACTCCCCCCTGTGTGCACGGGGATCCTATCTCAAAATGCTCAGATACTTTTTCGGTAATCCCTCATACTCATCACCCCCTAGCCCCTCAGCTATTCAATTTTCGCCTTGAATTATGACAGCGTTCAAACCTTCTCTCGGCTCCTGATCTATGGTGTCTCATTGTTTACACCGGAGCGCTCAATACTAAAACATTATTTTTTTGTAAAATGAATTCCTACAAGTGCGAAACGTTTAAAAGTGCTCAAGGGGCAGTGAAGTTATTCGTAAATGGTTACAGTTACAATAAGAACAGGCAGGTAAACAGTAAGTTTTACTGGATTTGTGAACTGAGTAAACGGGAACAGTGCAAGTCCCGGGCTATAACAACAGAAAGCGAAGCGGAATTGCATTCAGTTCTAAAGCTAGACGATTGTCATAACCATGACCCAAATCCATCTAGATTGACTACTGCAACCATTATTAAAAATATCAAGGATGAATGTATTGCAAATTATGATCGAAAAACTTGTCGAATTTTGCAAAATTCAAAAAGGAATCACGATGAATCCGTTCTTTCGCAGCTCCCTTCTACATCGGCATTGCGACAAATCGCCTATAGAGAAAAAAAGAAAGGAAAACCTTCGTTTATTGAGCCAAAAGACATTTATTTTCAAATGCATCACGAGAATTTGCAAATAAACAGCAAAAATTTTATCATTTTTGATGAACTTTTCGGTGAGCACAAAAGAATAATAATATTTTCGTGTCTGAAACTGATGCAATACTTGGGAAAATCTAAACTTTGGATAATGGATGGGACATTTTCTGTAGCAGGGATTTTTCAGCAGCTTTACATTATTCATGGAAACATCTTCGACGATAGCAAACTGACGTTTCCTCTTGTATTTGCACTTTGTTCTCACAAGGACAAATCGACATACAATAAATTATTCAATTTAATTTGTGATTACATGAACGAGAATGAAATTGAAATAAACATGACAAACGTGATATTAGACTTCGAGCAGGCGGCTATACAGAGTTTGAAACTAAATTTTGAAAATGTTAGTATCAATTGTTGCTTTTTTCATTTG
Source organism: Agonopterix heracliana (assembly GCA_963693445.1). Classification (NCBI taxonomy): domain Eukaryota; kingdom Metazoa; phylum Arthropoda; class Insecta; order Lepidoptera; family Depressariidae; genus Agonopterix; species Agonopterix heracliana. The sequence goes on from OY856319.1 coordinate 19,048,361, forward strand.
GGGCAGATAATTTACAGAAGAATACAAGGAAATGGAAAAACAATTATATATGCGACAAACTTAAATTTCTGTATAGAGATGAAATGTTTATTAGCTTTAGCATTTTTGGAATCCGAAGAGATACCCACATATTTTAAGAAGCTGCAAGAAGAGAGTTCGACGGACGCCATGGAAATTATATCGAAATTTGGCGTAGACTACGTATTGGGGGAAAACAATAAACCACCTAGATTTCCACCTTCTATATGGAGTATTGCCCATTTACAGGCGAGTGGTCTACCGCGAACCCAAAACTGTGCCGAGTCGTGGCATCATCGCTTCAATATGATTTGCGAAAAAGCAAATCCCGGTTTTTACTTCACCGCAAATGAGCTCCTTCAGGAGTCAATCAAAATACTGGGTGATATTGAATGTTTAAAAAATGGTTTGTCGCCCCCCAAACGAAAGAAGCAGTATGAACACAGAGAAAAACGGATTAATATTATATTACAACGAAAAGATCAGTACTCTGAATGTGAGTATTTGCGAGCTCTTGCTTCGAATTTAGGTTTAAAAAAGCAATAAAAATACTTCCCAAGAATATTTTATTTATTTGACCTTGACCTTAATATTTACGTCAAAAATAGGCAATAAGTAGCGATTTGGTTTTGACACTCGCCAACAATCAAATGGGTGCGTCTCGTTTCGTACAATAACATTTCGAATATGGACTGCAGCATGCAATGACACGCGGTGCTTGACTCCACTCGCTCCTCTATGTGGTCACACTACATACCTAACCTAACCTAACCTATAGTTTTGAAGCTACCTTTCATCAACCCAAGCAATAAGCAAGCAAGCATGCAGCGAGCAAACAAGCATGCAGCAAGCAAGCAAGCATGCAGCATGCAAGCAAGCATGTTGATGCTCCGCTCGCTTCGCTCGCTCCGCAAAGTGTGATACATGTTCTAACCTAACCTAACCTAGAATTTTAAACACACCGGTTTGTTTTTCTCAGGCAGGGGGCATCCGCCCCCCGCACCCCCCTCGCGGGGGGCGCAGCCCCCCTGCACCCCCCAACATGCATCCAAGCAAGCAAGCACACATGCAAGCAAGCATGCACACAAGCAAACATGCATGTACAAGCATGCAGAAAGCAAACAAGCATGCAGCATGCAAGCAAGCATGTTGATGCTCCGCTCGCTTCGCTCGCTCCGCAAAGTGTGATACATGTTCTAACCTAACCTAACCTAGAATTTTAAACACACCGGTTTGTTTTTCTCAGGCAGGGGGCATCCGCCCCCCGCACCCCCCTCGCGGGGGGCGCAGCCCCCCTGCACCCCCCATCATGCATCCAAGCAAGCAAGCACACATGCAAGCAAGCATGGATGCAAGCAAACCAGTATACATGCACGCAAAAATGCAGCATGCATGTGACACACGTTTCGCTTGACTCCACTTGCGCTCTTCTTGGTCGCAGTACCTAAATTAACCTAACCTATATAATATAACCTATAAACAAAAAAGTTTTTAAAAAAGTATTTAGTTTTAATATAATTTTTATATCTTTGGAGCAATATATGAAGAGATCGTTATGTCTCATAAAATAACATCAAATGATTGATATATCAAACAAGTTTTATATTTAGTAATTGTTAGTAATAATCAACATTAGATATGTTAAAATTATAGGATATAAAGTATTCGATTAAATGTATGTTATGTCTTTTCAATATTATGCTCGTAGTTAGTATTTCTAAGGTTCATTATATCATTTGAACGTTATAAAAATTATATTATACCAAATGTTATTATACGAAACGGGACGCACCCAAAATAAGGTACTGTAGAATGACATTCATTTCTGATTAGGATTGAAAGACTGCATTTTGTGTGTTCTTTGACGAACTGTATTATACAGGCAGGGTCCAACTTAAAACGCTGACGGTCATATCAAGAAATAGGACCCTATTGACCCTATATGTCTTGAAAATTTATAAAATTGTTAGTTCATTAGGAAACAAATGAAGTACCAAAAGGAAACTTATGAATGTTGTATTTCTTAATAAACGCGTCGAAATTTATTTAAAAACCTACATGTTTCGTGAAATAGGAACAAAAACAAATTGTAGCACGCATCAACTAAAGTTTCCAATGTCTTTGTTTTGACGTTAATTAAATTCGAGTTTTGTGTGTGTAAAAGTTGGCATGTGTAGTAGGGGACAAAAGTGTTCGTGAAGAAATAAATCGCGCGCTTCTACTTCGTACATATTTCCTTCGTTTCAGTTATATTTGTGCCTTATGTACTTAAATATCTATTTTCGGTAAAATTGCTTGCTAATGAAAGTGCCTTGTAATTACAATGATCGAAAGAAAAAGACGAAAATTTGTCGGGTTTGTGGATGTCCCTATTCCGTACTCTATTACTCCACAAAATACATTCTCACAGTACACCTGACCAACCCTCCGGGGTGGTCAGAAACATCGCTACAGCTACGAACTATATAGGAAACTATATATGGTTTGCCCATAGTAAAAGTTGTTCAGTTTGATGGGTAGACTCTTAGTTAAAAAGGATGTTGATGATGTCAATTTTACCCTGCACAGAGTGTAAGGAAAAGTATCATTTACCTTTAAACCACATACTCTACCTATCAAACTGACCAACTTTTACCCGGAGCAAACCAGTAAGAGCAAAAAAAATGCTGTTCCACACTACACGACTCAAAATATGTATGAGACAACACATTTTTTTTTGTTCTGACAAGTTTGCTCCCATTGTAAAAGTTGTTTAGTTTGATGGGTAGAGTATGTGGTTTAAAGGTTTATGATACTTTTTCTTACACCCTGTATTTTAAGCAAGCAGGTATTTGAAATCATGACGGTTTCAGGATGAACCGATGATCACAAACTGCATAAGAAACTATTATCCCTTAGTTGCCTAGTCGCCTTTACGACTACGACCTACGACAAACCCGGGAAGACGACTTAACCCCTCAAACCTTTACATACCAGACACAATACATAAACAATTGTTATTGGGCACACACCACCGCTCCAACGGGGATAAAGATTATTCTAACCAACATCAGCATTATTGCAAAAAACCTCCATAAACCGCCGATAAATCATTAAAACAAACACGATTACATATTCGTCCGCATTCAGAGAAATATTATTCAATGAAAAAAAAGAAACAAGATGAAGCTATTTCAATAATGCATAGCGTTTACGTTGCGGTGCGGTATCGGCGGAGGAACGGCTGGGATGCGACTCGGATGGCGTTCGCGCGAAAAATTTCACATTCGTTGCAAAGTGCAGGCGTGCCCCGCTACCGACACACATAATGCACTGTATTATTCTGATTCGAAGTAACTATAGTGTTTCAATCGTGTCTAATATTTTTCGTGTAATTAAAGGGCATTTCCCACGTGGCGCTTCGTGGCGAATCGCGGCATCAGTGGTAATCAGGATTCAGCATGCATAGCATATGCTCACGACAATATCCCCCGAGGGGGAGTCAGATATATTTTGAAATCTCGGAACATCCACGTTGCCTTAGTACCGACAGTCTTTGTCAGCTGCCACTTCAGCGGCGGCCCTGGCAGACCGAACCATGCGGCTGAGGTGTGAGGCAGCGAAAGTGCTGACGCAAGTTAGGCCATCAGGTCTTTTCCCATCCGTGCGACTGAGGCCCGGCCCGTCCCAACATCGTCTATTATTATCAGAATAAGAGCTCGAGCCTCGCAGCAGCCTATCCCTAGGGCTTGCGGCGCATCGCCTTTGTACGCGGCACACGGCACGGCACGGCACGGCGGCACGGCATGACACAAGGTCGTAACTTATGCATGCCGCCGCCGCCGCCGCCGCAGGGTTCGACTGTCGCTACGTATACTCAACGAACATGAATAACTATGTTTTAGATGTTAGATGTATGGTGTAAGGTGTGTTTACGTAATATCGTAGTAAATGGAGTGCCTTTGCTTCTACCTACCCCACTGAGAAAGAAACGTGATGCTATAGAAAAATAGTCTTTGTTTATAGTAGATTACACACCGAGGGCAGGAAAGTAAGAAATAACAAACGTGATCTGAGGCTTTCTTTTACTGCCCGAGGTTAGTATACTATTTTTCTCCTCGACGGAGGTGGAAAGCGGCAATTTCGTTTAGCGCAGCGGGACGAAAATTGACGCTTTCCGTCCGGAAGGGAGAAAAGACTTACTTTGTGTTTCTCTATTTATTGGTAGTAGTTTTTTTTTTTTAATGTGTGTGTTGTAGAGTTTCTGTCCGTATTTTGTCTACAACAACACTTGCCAACACGACGCGGTGGTAGAGTCAAAAATGAAGTCAGAAACATGTTGACGAAGTGTTATGTTGTAGAGTTTCTTCGACTTTACCGAAGCGGCATCAATAAGTGGGTTTGACTTTGAATAAAGATTCTTGAGTTTGAGCACAGATTTAATACTAGTACCTTAGATTATCAAGATAGACAGTCAAAGCTACGAAAGCGTCGAAAAAAATAGGAACCAGTACTGGTTCCAAAACCCTATACATATACACGCACACATACATAATTAGTATGGCACCTCACGCACACCAACCTAAGAAAGTTAGCCCCTTTTGTTTTATACGGAACAAGTGTGAGGCTCATTCTAGACATATACTTTTTCTAAGACTAGTACCTACTACGTTTGAGTTCGATGGAGACATTGTAAACTGCTATAGAAAAAGTGGTTCAGTTTGATGGTCTGAAGCAATGATATTAATATTCCATTAGGAATGCCCAAAAAATAGTTATTTGTTATGCTAGGCTGCAAAGTTGCTTTTTGGCGCGAGTAGGTACTTGTATTGAATCCTGAGCTTAGCGAAGGTTTCAGAGGTACGAGACGCAGAATAACTTTGCAGCCGAGCGAAACACACAACTTTTCACCTCACAACAGCGAGGAAAAAAGTGAAATGCTAAAAAGAAGATTTTTTTCGTACTGGCCAGTGACATGAAATTGACACATGATTTTTTTTTTTGCTTTATTTTTTTTTGGTGTGCAAATAAAGAATATTTATGTTATTTATGTTATGTTATGAAATAGTTATTAAGCAATTTCAGTGGATTGGCGGTATAAATATTAAATTGACAGATTCGAATTTCAAAAACTCTTTCCACGCTAGCGGATAAAATTTACTTTTGCACTCAGATTTCGAATAATAAACAGAATCTTTCCGAGCTTGGTAGGTGAAAAATCAATTTCCTCTGTTTTATATCATTTTGGCTATATTTTGTTTTGGTTGGCATGGCTACTAGTGAAACATGTCCTAAGTTTTCATAATATCTCTGACTTCCCCCTCGTTGAATATAGTCGTGAGCATAATTGCAATTTGGTTATTTTCTTATCAATTTAACTAAAATAAACATTATAGAAACATATCAGAGGCAATATGTAGTTAAAACTTAACAATTTTAAAACAACGTTAGCTAAACAAGGCGGTAAGTATTCTGAGAATCCTCGCAAGTTCTTGGCGCGATGAGCTGGTTACCGAACTATGGGCAAAGTGAGCTAAGTTGTGGAGCTTGCTTACTGCATGCATTAGTTAGACACTATGCGGTGCTGGCAAGGCTTCTTTATTAGGGTCCCGTATCAAAAGGTAACGAGGGAATTATCTTGAGGACTTCAAATCAAATATACAGGGACAGGGTGTAAGGGACAGCCGCATACTGAAATGATCAAACTGAACAACTTCACTATGGTGACTAAAACAGGAAACGTGAAAAAATAATCTGCTGTTTCACACAAAACTGCTTTACCTACCCTACTCAAATGTATGGGACAGCAGATTTTTTTTCACGTTACCTGAGGTAGTCACCATAGGGAAAGTTGTTCAGTTTGATGGTCAATCTGTACTTTACGTACGACTGGTAGACTTCGTTGTACGTCTGTCTAAGTCAGGATGATCGAATGAGCGCGAGAGGTATTAGCCTATACGCAAGAGTTTACAACTTAATCTCAGGGCAGCACGGCGGTTCGATTCCTAGCCTGTGCTCAAGTCATAGACGATCATTTTTTCGCTTTTTTCGCTTACGCTAACTGCCTACAAAAACGGATTTTGACAAGATGACGTCAGTACATGCGAAAATCGTACTTATTCGTTTCATGCATGTTACTGCCGAGGTAGCCAGAGGGCAATAGGTGAGGTAAAATGTTGGTGGGAGGAAGGGAGTGTCCATACTGTATGTAGTAATAGATACTCTTTCTTATGCTGTGACAATTGACTTACACTCTAGCGATAGACAGGCCCTTTAATTTTAATGTTCCCGAGTTCACTTCGTCACTATGGCAATGACAGACCGCAATGTGTCATTTTGTGTTGTTTTGTGTGACATGTTGTTTGTTAGAACGAGCTTGTCTATCGCTAGAGTATATGTCAGTGGCTGTGACTAAGTTCTACATAATTTATCTACGGTTGTATATTATTTGTCATTATCTTGCTCTAGCTCGGCACTAAAGCGATATACTAAATATAAATAATTAGTACAATGTAATTGATGCTCGAAGTATTAACACGAAAGGTCGAAAGTGATAAATTAAACTGTATTAACACTGAATATTAACTCGTTCTGGTTCATTAGTGCTCCCGATTCGATGATAACTTCGGTCATTTTTCAATGCGTATCTCTATTTAAACAAATTAACTGTTAAAATCAATTGTACTCGATTATTAACGAGCTTTTGTTTAATTATGAAAGGCTTTTAATCTGCAATAATATTGTTAATCCAAAATATTCGTCCGAAAGTAAAGAACTCCTGAATCATTCTATTATAAAACCTGGTACATTTTGTTCTTCGAATTCCTCTTCATTTGTGAAGGTTGGCAGTCAGCTCTGCATATCCCTGCCTATCTCTTGCTAAAAGAAACAGCTCTTCGACGCTGGCGATGCCTTTCCACTCCTTCAGGTTCGCGAGCCACCATATTCTAGGCCTACCTTGACGTGCCTCAACTGCAGCCTTCTTTTTAAATATTTGTTTTTGGTGTTGGGGGTTTTTATTTCATAATTTTTAAAGTTACATGAATACTACTGAACTGATGTTCATGAAACAAAGCTTAGAACACTCTGGCAAAAATTTTATTTCTATTTAAAAAAACCGCATCGAAATCAGTCCACAAGTTTGAGAGTTACGATTCCACGCCTCAGACAGACAGACAGACAAACATACAGACTGACATCGACATAGGCCTCAAACTTATAACACCCCCTCTTTTTCCTCGGGGGTAAATTTCTGACCGCCCCGATATTACATTCCAAAAAAACTCAAACATAATAACTTACTCGTGGCGTCTGCAACTTCGATTGGAACCATGGAAATAGGGAGTACCAGTACCACGTCTTCGAACCGTCGAACGAACGACGAACAAATCACTGAAATAATGTTGACACTCGAGAACTTTAAATGCTCTAACCCGATTCCGATAGAAACAAAACTTCTCTGAAATCACCATTAGATTCGGTTTAGAAGTTTTTACGCTTTTTGTGCACAAATAAAGATACTTTCAAAAATGACTCACACTATCTATCCCCCCGTTATTATTTTTTTCTCAAATCTTAGCAAAGTACATACATGCAAAGTTTGACCTCGTAAGTACCAAAAATTCTTTAAGTCACATTATACTTTTACTTTAAACTTTTAGGTAAGGAATACTCCGATATTTAAAGCTCCGCTTTAGATAATCATTCCGAAACTCTATACTTGTCAAAATAATATCAGATACGAGAATAACAAAGAGCGAATACCAGATGGTTTTTTGATTCACCAGCAAAATTTGGTCCCATGCACATACGATGTTTTTACAGTAAGCCGATGATATGTATAGATAGACATAAAAGGTATAATCTAGATGTCGTTCACGTCATCTAGATCTCCAGCATCGCACACAATCCTGTTAAAACCCTCACATGAATCAGAGAGTACATTTGAAGTCCGCATCTGCCCGGCTTCCATTACACTAATGCATTTTATAGACGAAGTGTCTCAGTGTGTACCGACCTTATCTTTTTAGGTACTAAAGGCACGGTTACACGGGAAATGTTCATTGGTAAAGAAATGGCGGGGTACCTATTCGTTAAGCCAGGCAGCTTTTTACCAACCAAATCAGTCCACTTCAACCCATTTTTATTGCGGCATTCCTTCATATGCTAATTTGATCTAATGCGAACCCGTCGCCCTCACAATGCCATCGGACCATACGTGCTGGGTGATCTGCCAACTGACCTAGGCTCCGTCCTTAAGTGGGATCACACACGATGACGCATTGACGAATTTGTGAAGCAAGGAGTTGTAAGAAACCGCATGAAGAAGCACACACGGTGACAGATTGACGCACCGTGTGTGCTTCTACGTGCAGTTTCATACAACTCAAGGTTCACATATGACGCACTGATGTCTGCCGCACCGTCAATGCGTCATCGTGTGTGAAAGCGATTAGGCGGCATGAAAATTCTCTGACAGAAAGCTACAGCTCAAACTTAATCTTGGACATAGTCACACAATTTATCTAGTCACATTTAAATTACCAGAACTAGCTTGGACTCATTACTCATATTATGAGGACTAGACAACGACACTGAATACAATACATAATACAGAAAGAAATTTCCAGTATGACTCGGGAACAAATATTCATATTCATCAATCATCATACAAATATTTGTCCCTTACAGAATTCGAACCCGCGACTCTCGGCACAGCAGGCAGGTTCGCTACCGACTGAGCTATCGGGCCGTCAATGATTCTAAATTTCTCCGAATGCTCGTTTGCTCGCTTCCGAACGAACACGCCAGTAGGGGTGACTCTTTATGCAATTTTGATACTTATCTTTAAAAACGTTTTGTTGAATTCCCTCCGAGAGGAAAGAGATTAAATTTGAAATGTAAAGCCACTTTAAGATGACTTAAAAATTATGAAATCAGTTTTTTGTTGGACACTGCCGTTTGGTTTTCAGCTTAGAATCTTCCCCGTGGGCACTATGTATAAGAAAGAGTATAGCACTTCATACAGTAGAGACACTCCTGCCTCATCTCCAAGGCAATGGTGTAGTTACTCATATTCGTGAGTTGGTTTTTGTAAAGTCATTTAAAAAGTAGCTGAATAATGTTTCAAAAGTGTTGACTACTGATATTGAAAATGAAATGAAAAAAATCTGCTGGTTATAGTACCTACTCAAGCCCTCAGTCAAGGTATTCCTGGGTTCTTGACTGTACCTACATATACATTTAGGGTCCTTCTTAAGGCGTATCAGCCGTGGACCACTCTCCTCTCACTCACACTCCATACTAATCGATGAGAAAGAGCGCGTGGCTCCGGTCATAATTTTGCTGTTTTCTTTGAAAAATTCGATGATTTTTTATTAATTTCGAAAAAGTAAAAAAACCACGTCATTCTAAATTGTATTGTGAACAATATAGTAAATTTTCATTTTGTTCCGATTAAAAATGTAAGAGTAAAATGGTTACAACTGGAAAAAAAGGGGTGACTTTAGAGTCGCTTTTCTTCGGTGTTATTCATTAAAATCGATTTCTAGAAAAACCACATCACTTCTCATATCCTGTAGATGGTTCAGTTTAAATTTCAGCTCAAAAAGTGCCATAGTTAATGAATAAAATGGTTACAAAATTACCCAAAACCGGCAGGTAGCCCCTTAATATGCTGACGCTTTTTTAAGGGGATGATTAGACCGTCAAACTGAACAACTTTCTCTATGGCAAAGACATCGAAATCGCAAAAAAAAACAGCTGTTCCATACTAAACTGTTCAAACCTGCTTGAGCCAAATGTATGGGACAGCTGATTTGTTTTCGCGATTTCGATGTTGGTCCCATAGAGAAAGTGGTTCAGTTTAATGGTTCAGTCTGATCATCCCCTTAAAAAAGTGTCAGCATATTAAGAATTTCCTGTATGTAAGATAAAATAAATAAGTATAATATAATTTCTAGTCTTAAAAGGACGTGTAGTAATAGCAAGTGACATTTAGCTAGTTCCCAGGGAGTTCAACGACCGAAGGCTCTATTTAGAGCAACTTTCAAACTACTTGTTACACGTAGTCTCCTGAATAAATTTATTTCCGTCTCTACCACTTTGAAATAAGAGTGGTATCGTGTGACTTTTGACTTCGTGTTAAATGAAGATTCCTGAATCAAGTTATTTTCCACTCTATACTTTGGACGTAAGAGTGTTATCGTGTGACTTTTTATGTGGCATGGACTAGTTGAGCAACAAGTCGCGATGTTCATGTATTTTGTAACTATCTGTACTCATCACTTATTACTGAATTACCAAACGGAATCTTGACATAACAAGATGGACAGACGATTTATGTGGCGACTATGGGGACTAGGAGCGTTAGTGGCGCGTCGTGGAGAAATATGGACACTCAATCATGAGCGTTCGGGTTCGAATCTGCACGGCACGATATATGCTATGTACCACTGAGTTTTTTTTAAAACTTACGTATCTAATACCGATTGCTCGCAAAGGCAATCGTATAGAACCACAGACCAGTAAATATAGAACCCTGCATTTGGGCACGCGTACTTACACACAGGGTTCCTTGTGGGTAGGCCTGTGCCCTGCAGCGGGGCCTATACAGGGTGAAATTGATATCATTAGCATCCTTTTAAACTAAGAGTCTACCCATCAAACTGAACAACTTTTTATATGGGAGTAAACCGATCGGTGAAAAAAAAAACAGCTGTCCCATACTAAACTGCAACGCCTACTCGACTCAAATGTATGCAACAGCTGATTTTTATTTTGCTCCGACCGGTTTGCTCCCATAGTAAAAGTTGATCAGTTTCATGAGTAAACTCTTAGTTTAAAAGTTTGCTAATGATATCAATTTCACCCTGTATAGGCTAATTATGATTAAAGTGACTTAGTTGATCATATTGATTGTAGGCAGGTTCACTACCGACTGAGTTATCGGATTGTTTGAAATAATTAATAGTATACGTAACTAAACGTCATAATAAACTTAGTTAAAGCATTACAAATGATGACCTTTCGATTCGTAATGAGAATTCAGGATTAGAACTAAGACTGAGCACTAAATGTCATGACCAGATTATCATATTAGACATTAATTAAGGTTAAATACACGACAAAAGTCCTTGCACTTTAACAAGGCTGACCTTTGACTGGCGGCATGGCTTTTGAATTAATACAAAAGATGTGAACAAGATTTAACATAATGATTACTATTTTTTTTTGTAACAAAATGTCTTGAACTGTTCTCACTTGAGTCGAGTCTGATTAAGGTCGTAAACGTATGGATTTCGGACACCCACTCAAAAATTATGATCATGATGGTTTAGTGGCGAGCAACCATGTCTGCCATGCGCAGGAGGCGATGGCACGGAACATAATAATATAAGAGTACAAGCGATGGTTCTCCCCATCCACGCCGACTCGTACCTATGAGTTTTTCGGTATTCATATACGATTTATAACACCACTGGATTTTCGGTGAACGAAAACATCGAACGGAAACCTGCATGGTTAAATTTCGAGGAGTTATTGTACTTATTGTCCATTATAAGTGGCGACGGGCTAACTACCCGTCACACTAGACAGAGTTTCTGTTCTAAATTGTGAAACTTACTGAGTTCTCGGAATATCTCTGACTACCCCCTCGGGGAGTATAGTCGTGAGCATATGCTGATGCTAATCGTAATTTCACAAATTATCTAATGTGATTACGAAGTTTTTAGTGCAATTGTAAAGATTAAACTAAATTATGTCAAATGAATAAGAAAATAAAAGAAGATGAACATAACAATAAGTACGAGTATAAAACGTGCAAAAGAATCAGAAGCGCAGTGAAAGTGTTCCCACGGTGCGCGGGCGCACGCCACAGATGATGTTCGCGTTTGACGCACGCCGCACGGGATGGGATGTAGCGATTACAAAAATCAATCAAGCATCGGCTACATCATTTATGCCTGTTCCCGGCTAGGGTTGCCAGGCCCTAAAATACAAAAGCCGGGAACAGCGCTATTTTAGGCCGGACACTTTTATGGACTGACTGTCTGAAATAGCATATGGTCACGACTATATTCTTTGAGGGGGTAGTCAGAGATATTCCAAAACAAACAAACAAACCAAGCAAAGCCGGACATAACTTAAAAAAACGCATCAATCAATAATTATATATATAAATAATAAAGATAGCACTATTTAGGGCCTGTTTGACTGTTTCACCGTGCATCCAACAAGTTACACAAACAACAGGCTGAAAAGAAAGCAGGACAGGCTGGACACGTAAATATTTTTCCGGCCACCACCCTAAAAACCAAACATGTCCGGCTAAAGCCGGCACAGGACAGCACAGGACGCCCTACCCCCGGCCCCCGCACACCGCGCTCGATTGACCTGTCGCGACCGCTGAGCTCCCGTACTATATTGTTTTTTCGCTATGACGAGAGCGTGCATCAGAGTTTACCGTACAAACTTAAGACACCCTACAAAGGTACCTAACTGCTTTTCTAAATAAGAAGTAGCTGTAGTCGAAATCACTAGCATCATTACGAGTATCATCGCTTCGATTTCAACAAAATGTAGTAAGTATAATTTAATTTATAAATTCATAAGTATAAGTATGATCGCTAGCGCATGTCCCTCGCGCACTATGACCTGCCTGCCGGCGGCGCAGGCGCATCGCAGCTAGGTTTCCGGGTCACCTCGCTGTTTCTCTGATTGTCTTGTCACGTAACTGTTCTTGTGACTGCATGTAATGCAATATACCTGCTCTGCGCTTTTTATTCATAAACTTGTTTTTACTCTAGGCTTGGTGTTAAGAATTAGGAATGAGTACATTAGAGTAAGTTTGAAAGTAGCACCTATGACAGAAAATTTTCAGGGTAATGGATTATCGTGGTATGGATGCGTATGGGTAACGAATGTTAAGTATGAATGTGGATGGCTATGGTAGAAGAGGAAGGCCGAAGAAAAGATGGATGGATTGTGTGAAGAATGATATGTGTACGAAAGGAGTGAGTGCTGAAATGACGGCGAAGAGAGATGAATGGAAGAGGATGACCTATTGCGCCGACTCCAAATAATGGGAAATGGGCAAGAGACTGATGATGATGCTTGGTGTTAAAAGGTAATAAAATACAGGGTCCATTTTACTATGCTGGCGGTTTTCAGGAGGTACCAGACCGTCAAACTTTCCCAAAGGAATCAAAATCAAATCTAAAAAAAAATCTGTTGTTTCATACAAAACTGAAATCCTACTCGACTGAAATGTACCTACACAGCTGGGACAGCTTATTTTCAGTTCAAGATCAGATCATGAGATCTGATCTTCCATCTTCCTTTTAAAAAAACTGTCAGCATAATAAGATATGAGAGAGTGAGTGGGATCACACACGATGACGCACTGACGGAGCGGCAGACGTCAGTCCGTCATTTACTCATTTATGATGCAAGGAGTTGTATGAAACCACACGTAGAAGCACACACGGTGCGTCAATCCGCACGTCGAAGCACACATGGTGCGTCAATCCGCACGTAGAAGCACACACGGTGCGTCAATCCGCACGTAGAAGCACACATGGTGCGTCAATCCGCACGTAGAAGCACACACGGTGCGTCAATCCGCACGTAGAAGCACACACGGTGCGTCAATCCGCAAATGTGTGACAGCTCTGAGGCGGAAGCAAAGGGACATTCCGGGACTGAGCCTCAGATTCCCGAATAGAATAGAATAGAATAGAATAGAATATCATTTATTTTTGCGAATATGGGTACATAGACAAAACAGAGATGTTACATGTAAGTTGTTCCGTACATATTCTGCCATTTACGAAAAGTGGCTTATTGTTTTAAAAAAACAGATTGCCACGGATCAGACTCAACACAACAACAACAAAAATCCGTCCGCATCCGTCATAAAGAAGGGATTTGCCAATTTCGCCATAATCGTCAACATAACATCTGAGGTTGTCGGTCGGTATGATAGTTGTAGCACTTGTAGCCTTGTTCGTGATCACTCCGAAATCTCAGGAGTAACGTCGTGAGTTTATGTGTTATTTGTGTAAATTATTGCTACAATATAAATTTAATCATTTTCACGCAACCAACCGTAAAAATCTCAAATTCAATAGGTATTTAACCCCGTGAACGGCGCAGTGCCGGATACGACCGGATTTCAGTAAAATTCACAAATGAACGGTGCTTTTAGTGGCCAATTATCGACGTTGGACCCTCGACGCCATTGTGTGGTCCCAATTCATTTCCACAGTTTCTGTGTAGCTTTTGCAAAAGGTATAAAACTGACATCGTATTATGAACTGTGGTCGTTTTAAGACAAAACGGTATTAAATTCTTTAAAAATGCTAGTTTTGCGTTCCTGGTTGAGATGAGAATTCCCATACCCAATTTCTTCACGAATGTGTTGAATGGAAGCGAGAAAAGATTTTTGTCTTTTTTCCAAGATGTTGAAAACTTTTGTCATTCCAACTTCTTCTTGTCGTGTGGGCGGGCAGCAAGCCCTGGTATCAGAATTTTCAAACCGCCTTACGGCATCTAACGTGGTTTTTTAATGTAACCTACCTAACGACTACTACCACCAAAGATATTAGCCGGGACCAACGGCTTAACGTGCTATCCGAAGCACTTCTTTTCAGATAATCAGGTGATTCAGTCTACAATGTCCTAGCCAACTGGGGAAAAACTCACAAAGTAACATTTGACTAGGCGCCCCCCGTGGGAATCTAACCCACGACTTCCGTGTCAAGAGCCCAATGCTCTTAACCATTAGACCACGGAGGCAGTCGATTCCAACTGAAAACCCAATAAAACTAGCTTTGGCCATCGCCTTCATCATAGAGTAATTCCGGGATAAACGTTTTAGATAGACCATAGGGTTTCAAATTGTAAAAACGCAGTTTTTGCTTGCTGCACGAAAAAACACAAAATAACAAAAACCATGTTTTGTTTGTGGAGACCAATGCCAAAATCAAAAAGAGTGGATGTGCGATAAAAGACAGAGAACTGAGCAAGTATTTAGATTGTCGTCCGCTTTTTACCGCAAAACCCGCATGCCACAAACATCGATCCGTACACAAAATGAATTACTACTAACATTGAAACGTTCATACATAAAACATTACTTAATCAACGCTCTGTCATGTTTACAAAACTTCCGACAAAGGCGCAGCTGCGTTAAACCTCTGATTATTGTCCGAAAATACAGTCAAAAACACGGAAATTATTTACCCGAACATTGTCGGGAACTTTTTAAATGGGCCGTGTTTAAACACGATATAAACTGTCTCCCTAGGAGTTTGCTGGGAGCACATAAAAAAGACAAACACGACCAATTTGCGAAGTTCGTCTAAACGCTCCCGAGCGTCGCATAATTCTCGGGAACACTCGGCTTCGGTCGTAAATCAAACTTTCTCGTCTTAATTCGAACAGGACGACGTGGACATGCTACTTTATATCTTATCGGACGAATGAATTTCCTAGAAGTTTTCGTGAGGGGATGTCTTTTGATTTAGTGGTTTTGTTTTTAGAGATTTTCCTTGAAACTGGACAGTCAAGTACCTTAATGGACTTGGCCTTCACTACTCCTGAGTATTTTTCTAAGACGTAAGGTCAGCATTCACTTCTGCACTACCTTCATCTAACTGCGCTGCCACGCATGGCAGTTATTGCAACTCCCGCTTTACAGGGTAAACAGTTGCAACTGATCAACTTTCCCTGAGCAACCTATAGGAAATTCTAAAAAAAAGTTTTCACTTTCCACACTAAAAGCAATCAGTTGATGGAACGTTGTTTGAATGAAACTTTTTTTTTTTTGCGAATCACCTATAAATATGTTTCTTATGGAAAGTTGATCAGTATCACGGGTACAATCACCCCTTAAATTAATGCAACTGTGCACCCTAACACCCTGTATAAAGACGTTCCAGCAGAATCCTTTTGGCTAATGTAATGAGCAATCCACACAATTCGTTAACCTCTAATAACGACCGTCCTATTCGCATTTCTATAACACTATCCACATAGATCTAATAGCAAAACATACAAGAACGTCTTTACAAAAACTAATTCAACAGACATCTTCGAAAAGAGCAATAATTGAAACGGCGCAGAATACCTGAGCTACAGAAGGACCCGTGTCGTATGAATGGGTGTTTTCTATAGGGACTTCTGGAGCGAGTGTCTGTGACGTTTCCATTAAATTTTGTCTCCAGCCCTCGCATTATACTCGCCTGATCGTACTCTTTTGTCCGCGAGTCGAGTTGTTCCGTTGATGACACTAGATTCAATTCTGTTTGGTATTTGAATTCGTCAGCATTGTTGTGCTTATTGAGTTGGTTTAAGATTTTACTTGAGTTAATGTGCAGTAGGTTAAGAATACTAGTAAATACCGGAAGGGATCTATTTTTTAACTCTCCGTTTAATCTAACTGCCTCCGTGGTCTAATGGTTTAAAGTGCATTGGGGTCTTGACACGGAGGTCGTGGGTTTTGATTCCAACGGGGGACACCTAGTGATATGTCACTTGGTGCGTTTTTCCCCAGTTGGTTAAGACATTGCAGGTTGAATCACCTGATTTTCTGAAAAGAAATATGATTGGTCCCAGCTACTACCTCTGGTGGTAGTAGTAATTACATAAAAACCACGTCAGATGCATGGCGGTCTGAAAAAACTGAAACCAAGGTCTCGAGATCTCGGTCTCGGATAGTTGTGTAATAGAATGTTTCTCCCCTCTGGACGGAAAGCGTAAATTTTCGTCCCGCTGCGCTAGACGAAGTTGCCGATTTCCACCTCCGTCGAGGAGAAAAATAGTATACTAACCTCGGACAGTAAATAAGTTAGCCTCGCCTTCGCCTTGGTCTACAATTACATGAAATCTGAGACCTTTCTTACTTACTACTACTGTCCTCGGTGTGTAATCTACTATATCTAACTTGCTGATCGACCATCAATACATAATAGGTATCAATGACCCATTCAGCGAAGAGGGAAGAATTTAGCCCATCTTTCTGCACATATGCAAAAGATATTTCCGTCTGTCATAGTCCGTTCAGCTGGCTTATTTGGTACCTACGACGGCTATCATGCTAATGTCCTAGATAATTTTCTAAAATTGAATTTTCACTGGATTCGTTTCGATTATTCCTCCGTTATTGACTTTAGGCATACCATACGTTATAATATGCCGGGAAAAATTTACATAAAAGCGAAGAGACAATGGAAAACGAATTTCAATTATTGAAATTCAATCCAAGATCCTAACAAAGCTTCATTGACTAGAGTACCATCTCAAGTCTATTATTCGTCCATGGATTGGGTCTCAGTTCGTCACTTACAATAGCCGATTGTAATGTACAATGATAATGATTCCCTTTCTAATGCGTCGTTGAACGGTGAAGGCTTTGTGCTCCTAATTGCATTTGTTTTTGTTTAATTACCAGAAAAAGTTTGGTTTCCTTGTTTGTAGAGACGGGTTAAACGATTGATCTATTTTCCTGTTTTGGACGATTTTGAATTGAGGACTTAGCCAGCGATAAACAAAACAAACTAAACTTTTTTTTTTATTTCCAGCTATAAATGACTCAAAAGTCGCTGTTTTTTTTTCTGAATTTCCTGTTGCTGTTTGATATTATAATCGTTTATGTTGTTTGTGTTTTATTTTTATCTTGATTAGTCTTCTACATCAAACAAGAGTTACACAAGGCTTTAGCTTTAGTATGTTGTTCATACCGAGAAACTTGGGAAATGTACATGAAGTCAAAGATGCAAAGCGCTCGCTCAGAAAATGACTGTTTACTCTACCCTTGAAGTTCTCGTTATTAACATTAGTGGAAAAATATACATATTATGTTTAACTATACGGTTCCGGCTTTTAAAACATTCTCGGTCTTCTTTTGTTGAGTTGATGGTAAGTCAAACTCTATGACGTGAAGAGAAGAGATTTATACATGCTGCTAGCTCACAGAGAGTGCCGTAAAAATAGGGTTCAGAAATTCATTCGGGGAGGCTCTCCATTCCATGAACCATTCCATCAAATTCTTTTTTTTATAAGTGGCCGTCGCGCGCCGACCGGCTGATGTGAAACATCGAAATACCGCACTCTTCCGACTTCGCACGCTTTTTTTGAAAATCTAACTTTGCGGGACGCCAAGCAGATGTGAAAAAAAGAAGAATAGTGTATCATGCCATAAAAGCGTCATGACATTTCCGTCACGGCATACGAGTCGGTTTTTCTGCCACGGTAGGACGATCTGGGCCCCGACGACCTTATTTTATGTTCCAGGGTTCTTGCCCCCCTTTCCTGGTGCAGACAGACATGGCCGACCCAATCCCACTTTAATCTGGCGGTTTTTTCCTCATCGGCTATTCTGGTTTTGGAATGCAGTGTAGTTTTTCTAGAATAATTACTTGGAAAAAACAAAGTAGACATCAAAACAAGACATCAAAAAAGTCCGATAGGCAACATTTACTTTCCGCAAGCACCTTGCGGTCACGTGGTCGTCGTCGGTACGAGCGGGTGCGCGCGCGCAGAGCATGGCACCGGCTTGCACCGACCGGTCAGCCGGCGATGACGGGCTTGTTTGTATAAGGCTTTTTGTAGGTACCTAATAATATAATGAATAATGTTATTATTAATTATAGCTACGATTCGTTTTAATACTGAATTGTTTGTGATGAATCGAATACTTATAAAACAGTTTCGTGAGTTCGTGACTCAGTTGACAGACAACGCTCAGCCTAAACTCAAGATAGGAACATGCAACTTGGAATATTTATGTTCTACAGGGTAAAATTGATATCATTAGCATCCTTTTAAACTAAGAGTCTACCCATCAAACTGAACAACTTTTACTGTGGGCGCAAACCGATCGGAGCAAAAAAAAGGCTTTTCCGTACTAAATGCCTACTCGACTCCAATATAGGTGTGGGACAGCTGATAATTTTTTTGCTCCGATTGGTTTGCTCCCATAGTAAAAGTTGTTCAGTTTGATGGGTAGACTCTTAGTTTAAAAGGATGCTAATGATATAAATTTTCACCCTGTATAGGATTTTATTTTGACTCTATTTCTGCGGTATAAATAAGGCGGTCTTAGCTAAGAAGCGATTTCTTCCAGACAACCTTAACCTTATCCTATCGACACTTTATGACGATTGATGTTTGTTTGTATGTTTGTTACTCAATCATGTATGCGCTTGAACGTATTTTGATAAAATTTGTTCTGGATTAACATTTAACATGAATCCAAAGGGTGCTAGCAGGATCCTATTACTAAGCCTACACTGGCCAGCCAACTGTGAGTTGGTCCCGGGCTAAGTAAGGGTCCTGGAGAAAATAAATATTTTTTTTCGTAATTTAGTTAAGTTTAGTTAAGTATTTAGTTTTAATTTAATTTAGTTTAGTTTAGTTAAGTGTGTGTTGGTACAGAACCGTTCCAGAGTCTGACTCGCACTTGGCCGGTTTTTAAAAATAAACGCAGACTAATTCGCGGGCAAAAGCTATATTTTACATTTCTTTCCACATTTCTGTGTCGCATCTTACGTTTACGAGAGCGTTCCATAAACTTCTAAAAAGTTGTCCATCCAAATCTGGTCGACAGTATAGGTATCTGATACCGGTCGCATATTCCGGACCGCGGAATCCGGACAATCCGGACGATGCGCGCGCACAATGTTAATGGCCAGGTATTTAATTCTACATCATTGTTTACTAAAAGCTATGCACTTGGGGAATTTAGTTTGTTATTTATTGTTTAGGTTTGAGGATAGTGGTTGGTATTTTAAATGTGGCTGTAAATAAAAATAAGCATTAGATTTTTGGCATATTTTTGTGAATAGTGTGATTTCTTGGACACGATGTCTTCCCATGTTGTGTCAGACGCGGCTAGTCTTCTTTTTTTTCTGTCTTACTCCTATCTTCTTTGATTTAATTCGTTGCGGTTTCCGCTACAGATTAGAGTGGACCGAAGATCTGGTAAAGGTGGCGGGAAACCGTTGGATGAGGACCGGTCGTTGTGGCGATCCTTGGGGAGGCCTATGTCCAGCAGTGGACGTCTGTCGACCGAGATGATGATGATGAAACTATGGGCAAAGTGATGTAGACCATTCAGCCTTGTCCAATAGTTTCTCATTTTTAATGCAAAATATTCATTCGTAAATAAGATAAGATTCGTGTATAAGATTAAAAGAAATGATTGAAAAACGCTCATTATACTTACAAAAATTTGCCCTACCAATTAACAATCTTGCTTTTGATTGAAAATCTTTTAACGGAAAATCCATCCAACATTTATATTATCTAACCTAAAATTGTCTTTCTTTTTCAGGTAATTATCTAAAACGGAACGCCGCAATTCATTTGAATAACGAAGCAAAAGTAAGATTGTGTCCATTAATTAATCATTATACCTAAAATAGGAACCAATCTTTTTATTTTCTTGAAACCGTCTTAAAAAAAGTTTTAATGCAATTTTTTTTTAACTTTATCCCTCAGACGAAAGAATCTGCATGAATAATAATTATGAATAATTTAGCGCCGCGAAATTCCTTTTGTCTCAAAAAGAATTAGTGAGGAGTGTCCTGGGGGGGAATTTACATGAAATTTACACACGATTACCGCGATACGGTTCCGGTACTAAACTTTTGAAATTTTCACTGTTTAAAAAATAAAAAGCATTTTTGAATATTTGGTATGTCAGGTCTTCAAGTCCGTGTCTGGACATGGATATTCCTCATAAACAAAGTGAGTTATTTGTCGTAACTGTCGTTGGCAAGCTAGGTGATCGTAGTTGCATAGACTCTTAGAGGAACGAGGTTCACACCTCTACTAGTAGTTGTTCATTCGTTGCTGAACCTGATCTCATGTTACTATGAAGCATACTAGAATCAAGTCACTAACGTCGAGATCAGACGTCGAACTAAGGTTCAGGACGTTGCTGGGGACCGGATAGCTTAAAGCAGCGATAGGCAGGACACGTAGCTAGGCGAAGTGAGGGCAGGTCGAGAAAAGCCTTAACACTGTAGTGGCCTAGATTAGGCAAAAGAGTGGGTCGTCCGGCAACCAGATGGGTTCAAGACACGACATCGGGAAAAGCGTCTGTATTAAGACCTGGATGCGATTGGCACAAGAATGAGAAGGATGGCAAAATGGGTTGGAGGCGTATGCCCCCTGCAGTAGTTGGATACGGGCTGATAATGATGATGATGATGATGAACAGAAACTTGTTTTTTCCAAAGCGATTAGTATGGTCTCTACGAAAGAACAAATTCTTTCCTCTACCCTTCCTCGTGAAACTAAAGTAATAATAACAATATCCAGCCGTACATGATACAATTTGGATACAATTAAAGTTCTGTCAGGCACACGCGTAAGCGTAACCACGGAAACACAGCGGTTCGAATCAAAGAGCACCATTTTAGACCTCTGAAACGAATGCGGACTGAACTGTGACTGCCGCGGTTTGCTGTTATGGGAGGATTATCCCCTAAAAATCCCCTTTAGAAGGGGAAAATTGGACAAGAAAAAATAATCCCCCGTCGAGATCTAGTAAAGGGGAAACACGAAATTTTAGAAGCATAGTTCACGGGAATCGTTTTATTGTAATCCACGAATACTTATTTTCTCCTCTTTGCGAAGTTGGAATACTTTTCAATGAAGTTTACGAGATCCAGTGCATATTTTGAGAAGGAGAAGTGGATTCAATTGCTTTGGGAAAACGATTAGAAACTAGAACTAAGATTTTCTGGCGCTCTAAAGATATCGAGGTCCGGATTTCCGAATATTGATGTTAGAAAAATATACGCTCCTCGAGAATGGTAAGAGCTAGAACTTGATAATCTTCCTTTTCTTCTTAACTTAAATAAAAAACCTGGCAGGAGCTATTTTTTAAAGAAATTTCTTCTACCAAACACGCTACGATTCTGACACACTTCTTTCATGATATCCACATTTTCCAAAAAAAAAATATTCACATTCATTCTTCACGCACTTCCATTTATGAGGCTTTGGAGGCTTTGAAGGCTTCATCTTTAACCCTCGAGGCAAAATCTCTTTAAGATAGGGACAGTATAGTTTACTTACTACCAATAAATGTGGCGGAATTATTTTGCAGTTCTTAAAAGTTTGTTTTTAGCGTTGTAGGTTTTGAATTTTCTAACATTTGATCATGATTTTCTCCTCGGAAATAGATAGCTTTTAGTACATAGTGATAGCAGTGATAAAAGTGAATGTTATGTGACCAACTAGCACGGCACACTAAACACTTATAGGCACTGTGGCCCGACTCCAAATGTCAGCACTAATTACACCTCGCTGAGTCCCAATAACGCCATGTTTGCATTATATTTTCTCTCCAATATTGAGTTTGGAAGCTGGAATATTTTAAATGGTGTACGCCTTCGGATAGCTTTTACCTAGTTGGGTATCATAAGGCTCAATTCACACCAAAATGGCAGCGGCTGGGCTACCAGCCAGCTAAGTTGTCAACGGCGGGCAGTTTGACACTTAAATGTATAGTAGCTAGCATGGAAGAAGAGATAATCCAAGCTTCTTGGTAGCTAGACAGCTCGCGTTAATAGAGCCGTATCACACGCGCGATTTATGAGAGCGGGCGATTTCGCGACTGCACCACAACAACGTCGCACTGTAATGCCGTGACATCACAACTGATTCGGCACGATTTTTACTGGGCGTTATTGCCGCGACAGCAGGGCTGTAGCCAGAACGGGGTATCGTGGGGCAATGCCCCACCTTAAAATACCAATGCCCTACCTTAAAAATTACCCAACCACTATTGGTCTTTACTAATATTAAGGGCCAGTGGGCAACAATAAGTAAGCACAATCCCTTCAATTGACATTATTCTAGCTGTAATCACGTCGCAGGGCTGGGAAATTTCAAGCTCGCTTCGCTTGATTCAGCTTTTGAATTCAAAGGTACAAAACTCGTAACAGGCTCGTACTTTAAATTCAGTTCTAGCTATGGCCCTGCGATTTCCCCGTGACACCGATTGATCTCGGAAATATCGCTGCGATATCCCGACTACATCGTTCCGTCAACGACTATGCTAAAAAAATAATCACGTCACACAAGGTCCGCTGATTCCGCCAGCACGATGCACGATCCTTAACGATGTGGTTTTGTCGATTCTCATCCGAAGGTTATTAATATTGCGGTTTGCATTTATAATGTCTTGTTTTGCCACTTGGAGGCTACGTTATTTGGTTATGCTTGGGTTATGCTGTAAACTTAGGTCGATTAACAGAGAGTCGTAGTCTTAAGGTGATCGTACACCTTTCTGCGCCGAACTCGCCGAATGAATTGAATCCAATGAAACTTCGCACACTTATCCACGCCGTAGGAATCGCTGGAAGAATTCGGAAGGTACCCAAATCTGAGACGAATTCGGATAACGTCATTAGTAACCATTGTTCTGACTACACGTCAGAAATATAAAACGTGCTGGGTAGTTTTACCGGCGATTCGTCCAATTTAGTACGGATATATGTGTGTGAGGCCTAAAGAAACTTCGTTTCATTCGGCGCGGGCAAGTGTGCGATTACCTTTAGAGGAAGTCCATAACATGTTTTAGGGTCTACGCGGCAACGACAGCGGACGGCTTCCCACACTAAACTCGCTTTTTGTATGGGCCCGCCGTCGGCCAATGTGTCTCAATCCTTAAACTTAAACTCATCAAGCATCTTCAATATCTCTTGATGCCCACGGCGGTTATAGTCCAATTAGAGTCGCTGCATCTGAGCTTTCCCGTGCCATCTGATTCGGAAGATAAGGACGAGAGAGTGCATCTGTGTTTAGAGCTTACACTCATGTAAGTACTTCAAACTTTCCTACGCACCCTGTGACCAGGGCTTGGTTTCGGTATAATACCGATGCTGATTAGAAAGTAATAATTACAGGCACCAATAGTATAGGTAAGACGTCCCACTGGAACCGTTTCCCAAAAATACCGTTATTTGAAGCCCTGTCTTTGACTGCTTTTGTAAATAAGCAGTCGTTTTTAGTAGAGATCGGCAAGAAAATCATAGTCAAATGGGCAAGTGGCGGTGCAAAAATCAGATGCGCAATATTAGCTACGTTAGCGGGATATGTGAGTAAATATTTGATTAGCCCCGTCCACTCGCCGCCGGCCGCGACACCCGCTCCAACGACCATGCAGCGGTGAGGGGTTGAGTTATAAGTATAAGCGATTTTCGTAATGTAGGTCGACTTGCACGACGCCATTTTAAACGTGTTTAGCCTTTACTTTACCTTTTTTTGTCCCACTGGAAAATATCTTCGCTAAACTTGATGGAATAATAGAACGCAAAAGTGTGTTCTAGCAACCCACCGAAATTGGCAACACTCTCTCTTCTCTAAACGTCAAACAAAAGTGCTAATCACGCTCCGATGTAATTTCCACCTAATTTAATATATTAGTCTTTTTATAATCTTCTCGAGTGTTTCATTGCTTTATCAAAACTCATCGCGTCATCTTTTTCAGGGTATCTCCCATCTCCAGCTCCCGTCTCCCGTCAACGAGGCACCCTTTGCATAACGATTAATGCCCACCGCTCGATGGACATTCCACAAACATGTCCAGTCCGGTCACACTTTATTTTCTCATGTCACAGATATTTTAGTTTTGAAGCTTGCTACAACTGCCAACTGTCTTTTTAGGATGTAATTGTAGCGAGGACATTTTTAGCTTATTCATTATGGATTCAAGTAGAGATAGGTGGCTAACTTTATTTCAACAAAAACAGTGCCGTATTCCTTAGTCGCCTCATACGAAACCCATTGTCTTCTAAACCAGGAACCACATGGCACTTACAACCTTTTCTTTGATAAAACATCAGAATTATTGTATGAATTACCATCAATTTCCAACCACATATTATAAGATGAGGAAGCACCCGCTATCGCCACCCGCTATCGCCGCCCGCTACCGGCCGTCGCTTGCGCCCGCGCAGTACACAAACATACTAATTAGAGGCGTGTTGCCGGAACCCTGCGGTCTCCTTTGAACTCACGATTCAATATGTCAACTGCTGTTATTTCTACGCAAAACGTTAGCAGGTTCATTTGTGACCATTTTGCTCTTGAATATGGCTAGTTTTACTTTAAATTAGAATTGAATCGCAGCGCTTTTCATTTAAAATGTGATATTATTTTTTTGTATGGTTATTAAACTGTAGGGCTATTGTGTCAGCTTCCGATTATATCGTTTACAAGATCGATAACGTTGTATGACTGTACTAGCCAATTTTTAAATAATATTTTGTTTCTGTGATCATCGCGTTCATTATCTGAGATAAATTAACTAAATATTAAGAAGGAAAAACGCCAAGAACTGCCAAAAACACCAAGTCGTTTGATACCGATTGAATCGGGTATAGTTACACAATAACCCCCCTGGTCAAGCTCAATGAAATTTTCTAGACACGAGCTACAAAATTTCTAACACAGGGTCCTTCTTAATATGCTGACAGTTTTGACGATCAGACCATCTAGAATAAGAGATAAGAGGAATTTTGGTAACCATCAGCTGCAAGGCTGATTCAGTATTCATAGAGTGTAGAGCTTCTCTGTGATGGGGATGGACCAGGTCTGCCTGCATAACTCTAGTCGGTTTAGGTGTTCCAGCCGTTCAAACGTCTGGTATGGTTTCAAAAATGAATATGCATGAATTTGTAGGAGCAGTCGTCAACATTTTATGCCCTTTTGGCGAACGGTCTCTGCATCCGACATCACCTCTGATCTTTGCGGTTCCCCGTTCTGTCACATATAGGAGGGTGACGACGAGAGAGTACATATGGGTGTACATGTGTGTGTAGTACATACGCTCTTAAATATTAGAACCGGCATAGGTAACTGACTAATATTGAAATCAAGCATTTGCTGTACACGATCATTATCATGCCCCGTCCTCAATAGCTCGCATTAATAGAGATATTAAAGGAATCCACCCATAATATAAAACTTGAATTATCTCGTTTATCTCAATTTTACTTAGGGCGAAACGAAAATAAATTTCATTGCTATTATAAGTTGCCCAAATCCCTGTTTTTGTTCTGACAACGCTAAATTGTTTTTTATTACAAACTGGATTATTGTGTCTTGGATTATGTTGGACAATAATATTTTCAATAACATTATGAACTGAAATATAATATTAAAATCTTAAACGACACGTGGACTAACGTCCATTCACTCTCACCAAGGTCTTCGTCCCAATAGTGGGAATGATACAGGCTGATGATGATCTACTAACAATCGTACAAGAGAATAATGTCAATTGTAATGTAAAATGCGCTTGCATTTTAAATCAAGCTTTCGCAAGCCAGTCACCCTATACCACTTGATACGTCGTTCCATCCCAAAATGACATGAGTACAAGCTTCGGTTTTGCGCTGTATACCTTTATGTAGTTTAAAAATTGATACTGCGACCTAAAGATAGTCTAGACCGGAAATTAAATCAATTTCGAAAGTTCAGCATTGAGTCGACATCTGTCTTTTATATTGAATATACATATATCTTTGTCGCACTACGCTTTGCTCGCCTTTATAAAAGGTTTTTTACTCTTTTCACTTTTGTAAAACTTTGCAACGGCCTATCTTCGAACGGTGATCATATGGAAGAAATAAACAAAAATCAATCAATTTGGATCTCTGACGAAGTGAAGACGTGAAGTACAATCTTGGAAAAAAGCTTGACTCAATCACGAGGCGGAGGTTCGATTCTTGCTTGTATCATAAAGTTCTACGGGATTGATGCACAGATGCATTTACCAATATATCATCAATAGCTCGACGTTGAAGGAATTCTTGGTGACGAAACCTGCATAGAAGAATCTGAGGCATATGTCAAATCTGGGCGAGCACTTAGGTAAGAAATGGCCGCAGTTTTACTAGCTAATGCTTGCATTCCAATGGCCTTTCAAATATCTCAAACTTTTCCACAGTCCCTCCAGTATGATGTTCTAAAAAGTTTGATAGATTGATACCTAACCTTGACAGATTGATGCTTATGATTATGACTATCAGCCTGGCTGAAGATCTTTCCTTTTATCCGATTAACGAGAATCTAACTTTACCTTTATGCGTCTGCGTCGATGGATAATTATTATTGAAGCCACCAACACTCAAAACTATGTTTTAATAGTTTCATATAGGATCGCATAGTATAAGGTAGATATTCAAGGCAAACATCATTTGAATACAATGACATTTGTTTGAATAGGAAGGCTTTGTAAAGATGTCTCCAATATATCTAACCGTAGCAAAAAGGGTATTTTTCTCCGCCGATCTGTCTTATTTATAGAATTTTTACTAGGATTAATTGTGTTACCTACCTTTTTCGGAATACCTTCTCCTAAAACTTGGGCTATCGCTGATTTATATCATCGTCCACTACTGAGCATACGCGTCTCCCAAGGCGCGCCACAAAACTCTAACCTCGGTCTTCCTCATACAGTCCCATATACTTCGTGGTCTCCTCTATATAACTCCGACTCGCCATCGGTTGTCAGTTCTTCGGCAGATATGACCAACCCATTGCTACAGAGCTCGGTGGCGCGTTGCTGAGAGGCATGGGCTCTCAATCATGAGGTCCGGGTTCGAATCCGCACGGAAAACATGCCACGTACCAGTGAGTTTTTCTAACTTATGTACGTATTACCGACAGCTCTCAAATGGTGAAGGAAAACATCGTGAGGAAACCTGCATATGCAGAAGAAGAAATTCTGATGCGTTTGTGAAGTCTACCAATCCGCATTGGGTACACAAGGTAGTAGAGGGTAGGCCTGTGCCCTGCAGTGCGACGTATTTAGGCTGATGATAATGATGATGATTGGTACTTCTGCTCATCGTCTGTGACACTATAATCTCTCTTCAATTGCCGGGTGAGGTGCGGTATATGAAGTCAGTGCGGGGCCGGGTGTGGCCATTCTGTACGTAGAGTACCTACTATATATTCTGTTCAGACGGTTACAGAATGGGCTTGTAAAATACGATATGAAATGATATCGACTATACAGGGTGTGGTTTTGGTTAGCGTCGCGCATTTCAGACCATCAAACTGAACAACTTTCACTATGGAGCTAACATCGAAATCTCGAAAATAAAACACAAACAAAACTGTAGTACCAACTCGACTCAAATGTATGGAACAGCAATTTTTTTTTTCCGTTTTCGAAGTTGGCTCCATAATGAAAGTTGCTCAGTTTGATGGTCTGAAGCACCCCCTAAATGCGCGTCGCTGACCAAAACGACACCGTGTATAGAAGTAATTAACGTATCTCCAGTGGCTCTTAAACGAATTTAGTGTCCTGTTTATAACACCCCTCAGTCGTAAATAAAATGTTTTGTATACTTCAACTTTGTTTATCAAAAGTTAGCTTCATTACTTATTAATTCATGCTACGGTTATGTCGGAAGTTTTTATATGGCAGCCATTTTGTACGACGCGTAATGTTGCTAAGTTTTGATTGTTATTGCTGTTTTAATATCACTGATCCTGCTGTGTCATTACCGTCCTTTTACGTGGAACTACCTTCTACTAAATGTACTATGAAAAGGGATATCAATGAGGGACACATTAATCTTTTTGACCCAGATATTGGACATGCTTTTAGCTTCACTAGTTTTCTTTACAGGGTGTATAATTAAATGCGTTATACTTATAGACTTTCAAACTGAACAACTTTTACTATCCAACACTCCCTCGATGTTAAACTCCATAGTGAAAATTATTTAGTTTATTGGCTTAAAGCACCCATCCCCTATAATCAGGTGACGCATTTAAATTGACACCATGCATATTCAAGCCTCAACGAGTTGAAAACTGACTTGCCTCCACTAATTCACACTTAGCTTGCATAGTGCAGTATAACCTACTCCCTCTCTCACTTATATTAGAGGGGAATCGAAGATCGAAGCGGGCTCGCGGTCCATCACATTCAGGATAAGGATGAGAAAGTATTATTTAAAACTATTCTTATTTTTCATACTGAAGTTTTGTGAGGAACATCAAACTCAAAAACATCAACAACATCGTTACATTTTTATAACATCGTGAGGAAACCCGAATGCTTCAGTTTCGAGGCATGTATTGCACCCATTGCACTGTCCATTATAAGTGGCGACGGGCTCACCCCCCGTCACACTGGACAGTGTTTCTGTACTAATGGTGAAATGTGGATGTTCTGAGATTTCAGAATATCTCTGACTACCCCCTCGGGGAATATACCTACTCGTGAGCATATATGCTAATGCTAAAGTTTTGAGTACAATAAGGAATCCAAGAGAAAATGCATCTGTGTAAGTTTGTAATATCCTGTGAACCCGACTGTTTTTTTTTTATACTGTAATCGCTGTTTAAATCTCAGTCTTTCATTAGAAGTCTGTCAGGTAGACGTCTAAACGGTTGGACCTCTAATGCAAAACCTCTGTAAAGGAATGTTCGCCACTTGATTCGATTCGAATAAATCGGCTCACTTATCTAATATAAATTCCCTCCGTCGCCGTCTATGTCGACTCAGATCCTCGCTGAAGTAATTGTTTTAGAAACGAATAGAATCTGCCTTCAATTATCTATGTTTAAGTGGCAGTTATCGATTCATGTCGATTGAAGGGGTTCGTTTGTTTTTACAGGATTTTTTATTCGACTTACACTCAGTTGCAGAAACGCTCAGTCACTTTTTGTCTTCTTGACGTAGTAAAAGCTAGCAAATCGATCTTTATCACTTAATTCTTAACAAGCCCGATTGTTTGTGTATCTTATTTTATCGATCACTTTACATTTCTGCGATCGAAAGCATTCAATTTGAACAACATTGCTGCGTGAGTGTGTTTTATTTCAACTTGATATCAAAATGATCACTCGATGTACTTCAAATTGCACGCGATTGGTCGTTTAGTCTAAAGCCAGCACTACACTTGTCTCACTTCTAGTATGTCTTGTACTCTTATCTCGTCAGTCACTCAAGCGGTTGTCATTGACCTCATAATCCTAGGGTCCAGGGCAGGAAGTACAGGATTCGATGCGACGATTGAATTGACGATGCTTCCGCCGAGTCCGAGGGATCGACTAGTTGACCAACCGGTTGGGATACTGGTTCGAAGTAATAGATGGTTCGGGTCTATTGAAAATAAGGATTGTAATGCAAAAAGTGGTATGCAGTTGGTGTAATTTGCCGATTGTCCAATCGATTTTTGAAATGTTAACATTGTTTTTCGGATCTGGATTGGATATTTGAATCTCTAGCCAAATCTGGGGTGGTTCAGAACAAACTGAACAACTTTTTGTATAAGAGCAACATCGAAATTACTAAAAAACTCATATTCCATACGTGTCCCAACGCGATTTATAACAATTAAAAATCTATAGAACAGCAGATTAGCAAATTATCAAAAGATCTGTGTTCCCATTTTTAATAGACATGTTTGAAAAATGGCATGAATTTCGCCAGGGTTGGATTATATTACTATTAATTAACCTTAGTTAAGAAAACTGGAAATGAAATTCCAAAAATCCCGCGATCAAAACTTGGGGTGTTGTCTAGGGTTGTCGCCATCATACCAATCATAATAACTTCCACACCATAACTAAACCTCAACATTCGAGGGTAGACCCAATTTGTGACACCAGGGATGCTGTCCCGTGTCACCGGCAGACACCTCCATCCTGAATTGATTTCGGAAGATTGACCCTTTGGTAAATAGACTATTTAGATTTTATGTCCGTAACGTCCGTCCGGGTTCTTCAATTGAATTGGCAGAAACTTGTCACTTTGTATAAAAGTTACAGGTTCAGATTGTGATAGACGGCTTTAAAAACAAAAATCCAGCTTTAGGTAACTGAGCCATTGCTATATTTATATCAAGTTTCAGCTTCCTTTGTTTTACGGTTTAGTATCTGAAAATAATAAACGGAAGGAGGGGATTCCATAATATACCGCTTTGCAAATTTTGGTACGGAAAATATGTGGTGTAACTTCAAAGATATATAAACACACGACCATAATCCCTTTCGGGGTGATCAGAAACATTGCTACCAGCTGTTCCAAAGTGCGTAGCACCCTCAATCGACGGAAGTGCATGAAAAGATGTATAAATGTGAATGAGGCTAAAGAAGTGTGTCAACGTCGTAGTGTGTGTCTGTGGTCTCTGTTAGCCCCTTGGGACAATGGCGTGAGCTTATGTATGTATTATTTATGTTCCAAAGTGATATCAGACCACACATCTTTCTGTATTTAAAATAGAAATTCGCCAATATGTCGTACCTGTACCAAGCGTGTAACAGCTCCAGCGAACATATTAATCACCCACATAGTTATTAAACTGCCAGCCTCTTATACCAGCGTCGTTATAAAATTCTCACGTCGTCGCCGTCTCGTTACACGGTGTATATTGTCACTTATGTTCAAGTGAAGATTATTTGTTCGTGTGTTTGTTTAAACCAAGCGAAGGGATTATATTTTCATGTACTCCCACACATTCCCACCGCTGTAACTCCTGTGAACCAGGTTCAACAGCGGCGACCATTCACAACACTAGACAATGAAGTCCAGCGAGCCCGGGGGATGACTCTAATCTGTCTTGGAATCCGCAATAAATTAATCAAAGAAGATAGGAGGAGTAGAAAAAAGGAATATCCGACTTCCCTCCACAAAGAGACAGCAATAAGAAAAAGCATGGCTATATTATTTCATGTACCATACACAGAGAAAAAAAGATCGTGAAAATGGTATTCTTCGTCTGAGAGTTGTTTCGCATTACCAAAGTCGATATAATAAATTCCGGAGCGACACCACCAAGCGACCAAGCTGACTAAACAACAATACTGACTCGTTGAGGCGATTTAAATAATAGATCAAATGTCGATACATAAATTCTATTCTATTCTATTTTTATTAAATGGCGTTTACTTGTTAGATTTCGCCAGTGTCAAGTGTTGAAGATATATTTATTCGATATTGTACGGTAATACGGCGATCACCTGTTGTGGATATGGCGATCTCAAAGCCCCGTTTTTAAACAAAAACACACACTCGAAACCGCCATAAAACGGCGGAACCACGTGGCTGTCAAAATCGCAAGTCGACGAAACGTCTACTTGTTACCCCCTCAGCCACGCGACTCCCGATTCATAAATACGACACACAGGTTTGCAATGGAGGGAAGTTTGATGCTTGTTTTTCCTACTTATTTTGAGTATACAGGGTCCTTCTTAATATGCTGACACTTTTTTAAGGGGATGATCAGACCGTCAAACTGAACAACTTTCTCTATGGCACCAACATCGAAATCGCGATAAAAAAATCTGCCACTCCATACAAAACTGCAAACCTACTCGAGCCAAATGTATGGGACAGCAGATTTTTTTTTCGGGATTTCGATGTTGGTCCCATGGAGAAAGTTGTTCAGTTTGATGGTCTGATCATCTCCTTAAAAAAGTGTCAGCATATTAAGTTGGACCCTGTATTCATTCATTCAATCAGAAAGCGCAGCGTTGATAGGCCCGACAAGGTGGACTGACCACCTGGTGAAGGCGGGAACCAGTTGGATGAGGGCAGCGTAGGTCCGGTCGTTGTGGCGACCCTTGGGGTAGGCCTATGTCCAGCAGTAGACGTCTATTAGCTGAGATGATGATAATCGCTTAAAAGGTATTGAATTCCTAGCGGGTTCCATGACAAATTAGTCATTGCCCCGCTCTTTAGACTTCATTGTTTATTGTTGTGTTTGGTCGCCGGTTTTGACCCTGGTTTCCAGAGTTACAGCGGTGACATGATGAATAAAATATTTTATATATTTTCTACAAATAACGTAATAGCTAGTGCAGGCAAACCCGCGGTCGTACCTATAACAAGCGTATGTAAATGAACGCGCGTATAAATCACTAGAGGCAGGTTTTTCATTTACCGCCATCTCACCTTCGTGTCGTAATCGTTATCGTTATCGTACGGTGTGAAGTGGCGGGAAAATGTTCTTTTATTTTTCAAATTATTCTTTATTGTAATTTTTCATGAAAGAGTTGGCAGGTAATTTTGTAAGCCTGTAACTGTAAGGTTCCTAGATTGTTTCCAGAAAATTAAATTGACTAAAAATATAATCAAACTTCGTTTGTATGGTTTGTATGGAGCGCGCGGCCTGTTATTGTGTTAAATATACTTCCAGTTTATTAAGGAGGATCCTGTATGATAGGATAGGAGTGTTATTATTAACTTCCAAATAAAGGAAACTCAATTTAAGATAAACATCTTTTACATCTACAAACAAGGAAATTTTCTCTTCAATATTTTACTGGGACATAAATTATTGTAAGTCACTCTCACCTCACACCTCATTGAACACAAGTCTCCTTACACAACTCTTATTTAAACGTCATAAGCTTCAAAATGTTTTGTTTATTGAGACATCGTATGTTAGACAATTCACCTCACAGTGCCTTTTAAACAAGTCTCCTGATACTGCTCTTGTACACAAGGCATAAGGTTCAAATTTGAATGTTTAGTCAGACATTGGTAGGTAAACGAAGTGTACAGAAGCAATTGTCACCAGAGGGCGGTAATTACCGTACGTCACCGCTGCAAATTACCGCCAGGGTAATATTTTACGTTCGCAGGTGACAGGGTATAACTAAGATCTTAGTTTAATAAATTGTGTGAGAGGCATCCTTATTGTGATTTTGGTAGAAATTATACAATGTAAGTACATCCTGAAAATATTATACAGGTTGTAAATTTAAATGCGTTACATAAATTATTATTTGTTAAGACGGGAGGCAACATCGATAAACCGGAATAGACATTTTTGTTCTATAGAAAAGGTCACAGTTATTCGATCCAAATGTATGGAAGAGCAGACTTTTTTCCTGATTTCGATGTTGTCTCCATAGGAAACGTTGTGCAGTTTGATGGTAAGTGGCGATCAATTGTCTCTTCCTTCCCCAATAGGATACAGGCGTACGTAAGTATATGTATGTATGTTTAACTTTACACCGTGAATATCGTCCTTCTGGAACAGTGCACAATATTTGAAGGGGATGATCAGACCGTCAGACTAAACAACTTTCTTTTCAATCAGGCTGTTCCACAAGATACTATAAATCGACCCAAGTGTATGGGACAGTTGATTACGTACCAGAAAATATGATCTGAAAGTCTAGTTACATATGATTATCCAATCAAGTCACCCACCTGCAATCAAACCATCTATTCCACCGCTGACAAACATATTGCTTACAGTCCTCTGCTGTGTAATCCCATTTCCATCACTGTGTGTGTAAACACAACACCTCAGAACAACTTGTGACGTCACTTGTAACTGCACACACGTGCTGTAATTCTGCACATTGGATGGACAGAGCCATGGGTACATGAAGCATTTAGACGTAGGTACTGAACCCCCGAAATACCCCCGACCATAGACGATTTTTTTTTCGCTTACGCTGGTAGACGGAATGTCAGTGTAACCGGGTATGAGCATCTTGGAGTCAGGTGGCCGTAGTACAAAAAAGTGGTTACGCCGATAAGGATAGCAATAAGGTAGCGATCTCCTTTTTTAACTAGAGCGAAATTGTTATGTGCATCTCTTATTGAGTGAATATGACAAGACACGTGCTTCCTTCTAGTACATTCTCTTTCTACACCCCTGACACTCCATACAACGATCTAATGATGTTTCAATAGTACTGGTACAGAAACAAGATGGCGCTGGCATATGAGACGTCCCGCTAGCACGCGCCGCCTCCTGTATGTGTTTTTTTCTCAGCTCCTCTGAACTTACCTTTAAAGTGCGGGGTGAGGTGCGATATCTGAAGTTAGTGAGAGGCAGGGAGTGGCCTTTCTATTTCTAGTCATGATGTGATGATGATGATGTCTTCCTCGCCGACACGGCTACGGCGACTGCCGCTGGCTTCGCTGATGTGCCTGAATGTGGCTAATGTAGCCAATCTTTGCGGTGAAAGTACGTCCGCATATGGCACACTTGAGCGTGTCATTCCCATAGATGTATTGTATAGCCTCAGGTGGTCGAGCTTTGAATTGGTCCCGTTTGGTATCGAGGTCCTCTCTTCTCTTTTCCTCAAAAGTGGAAACATTTGCCTGGACAAGAGGCCTCTATTCCAGGCGCTTTTGAAATTGAAATTGAAATTGAAATTGAAATGAAATTTATTGCGATAAATGTGGTACATAGTGGGTAAATAGGTGGTAACTTACAAATAGATCAGCACATTTAGTCAGATGTCTGACATACAATATTATTAATAATAGATAAGATATAAGAAATAAAGAAATAAAATAGTGCACATTTTTAAGTTGCTTTTGAAATGTACATTTTATTTTAATGCTTCCAACAGCTTTCATGCATTAGGGCTAAGTAGTTCCTTTAGTGCGTAAAATTGTTTTTCTTCTTTAGCTGCGCGTTCCTCCCAGCTCTCCGGGTCTATGTAACAACTCTTCATTTGCTTCTTCAGCACGTCCTTGGAGCGAAGAAACTGGCCCCCTCTTTTGCGCTTGCCGTCTCTGAGCTCCGAGTAGAAGACACGCTTTGCCAGCCTTTGTGCGTTCACACACGATGACGCACTGACGGAGCGGCAGATGTCAGTCCATAGAACCACACCCGGTGCGGCAATGCGTCACCGTGTGTGCTTCTACGTGCGGTTTCATACAACTCCTTGCTTCACAAATGACGGACTGACGTTTGCTGCTCCGTCAGTGCGTCATCGTGTGTGATCGCACTTTCGTCGGACATGCGGAAGATGTGGCCGCACCACTGGCTGCTAGTACCTTTCTACTAATACTAATATTCTGTGCTTTCAATACGTCCATCGCACCCTGATCAATCATCAAGCTTCTGACACCAGTCTGTCTCTAGGTATATCTCACATATGCGAATGAAGTTTTATAAGCTAGCAAATATCAACCTGTTTTGAGGGCAAAGATATCTAATTTTCCAAGTACAGCATCTCTAGCCTCTTGTCATTGAAGGCATCCAGATCGACCAGCCTCCTCTATCTAGGTCAAACTGGACGCCGAATATCATTCTCTGTGAACTATTATTGCCCTCCTGGTACATAAGGAATGGACTGAAATGGCAACCCTAATTTTAACGGCATTCCAAAATCTCTTTAAATTCTTTTATTTGTTCAAAACTATGTTGTTTTGTAAAGCTCAAATTTCCCCCTTTCAATTGAAGGCAGCCTAGAGTTAACCGCAGCATTATATAATAAACAATTCCTTTACTCGAAGCAAACTGAATCGAGTCAGAGTCAATAGCGCAGAATCATAACTAACTCGCAGATTCCGTCGAAATACAAACATCTTAATTAACCGCTGAATAAACTGCTCGTTGCTGAATGCTCTGCGTTTTAGTTAGAGATGCGAAATATAGGTGATTCGACGAGTAGATCAGTGACTCGGAATTTATTCAGTTCTCTGGTAAAAAAGTAAAGGGAAAATGTAAACTACTGTTTACAATGGCGTTAACCCCGACGGTTATCGTATCAGACGCCTAGTAGCTTCAGGCATCGTCAACATTTGTAATATTCACACCGGTTTGAGTCTCTGCATCTGAAACCAACTCTGATCGTAGCGATTTTCCGTTGCATCACATTCACGAGCGTATTTTAGGACAAGAAAATGTATCTTTGGCGAACATGTTCATGCTCTTCTCCATGACAAGTACCCAAGCTAAGCTACTATTGCGCTATCAAGAACTTTGACAAATTAAACATCAGAAGGGTAACGGAAATCTACTATCTACTCCGTATAACATACGGGTATGACACCAGTATCACATATATATGACACGATTTGTCTTAATGTAATATTTCGAGAAGAATGTCAAATCAAAGTTGTTAAGTATGTGGATGGCTGCATGAGAAGAGTACGACTCAAGGAAAGAGGGAAGATTTGAGTGAAAGATAAAAAGTGTTAGGATTGGAGTGAGCATTGAAATGACGGCTAATAAAGTGGAATGGAAGCAAATTGCGTCGGCCCCGAGAAAAAATATATGGGCAGGAAGATGAATGAAACATAAAAAAAAAAAAAAAAAATCTTTATAATTTAATTAAACGATTTCATAATCTCAAAAGAATCACCTAACTGATTCAACTCACTCATCCCACCCCCACAGCTCGATGTAGACTCGGTCAGTAGAAACCGAACTGTAATAGCTTCTACAAACGACAAACGCCCGGAGGATTCAGATCCTGACCGCTCCGATAGTTAACGCTATTGACTTCTATCGTTACTGCCATTTGGAAACCTATCTCTGTGTGGCAGGGTTTGATATTACTTGCAATTTTTGTTTGAAAGATCTAGTTTTCAGTTGGTTTTGAAGAATTATAACGGGCAATAAGTCTGCGTTTTCGTTCATTCGGTTATGTGGTGTGCTGTACCGGTACTGTGCGGTACAAATGGATATTAAGAGTCAGAGGTAATGTTGGGAACCCCTCGAAATTGAAGTATGTAGGTTTCCTCACGACGTTTCCTTTCTCCAAAAAGTTACAAGTAGTTAGTGCCTAGTTTTTTAACTGACTTTAAAAAGTAGAAGGTTATCAATTCGTCTGTACGTTCTTTTTACCCGACTGCGCCAGAAGAGGGGTTAATTATGTTATTAACGCCATAATTTAGATTATTCTTTTACACTGTTCTGAAGAAGATACTCTTCTGTTCTTATTATACCGCCATAGCAAGCTGTTCTTAGAGTTGCGTAGTCAAACAACGAACCCTTAATACTTTCGACCATTCTGTCTGTCTGTATGCCTCGCCTCAATTACTCTCTCATTTTAGAACCTTTTGAACCTATGGAATGGCCAAATATCGTTTTTTTTATAGAATTTCCTTAAATTGGACCCTGTTGTTGACATTGATCGTTGATGTGTCAGTCATTCTAGTAACCTTGTTTCTTACTCCCTCCCTTCCTCTATAAATCCTATCCAAATAATGTAATAATGAAACAGCATTATTATATACACAACAATGATGGAGTCGGTTAGCAGTCACCACTAACTTTGTACAATTTAATTAATCGTTTGATTGATACGATAGGCGCGCGTGATCGAACGCATGGCGAGCTTCAACTGAAACCTGCTATTTGTATAAGTCAGTTATACAACCATTATACAACTATTTCAATTCGAATTTCATTAAAGGTTGAAAGTGTTAAACTCGTTTCTTACCTATCCGGAGCAGATACTATAATCCACAAGTTACATCTTTACCCGTGAAGGTAAGAAGTAAGACTTGGCGAAAACTTGCATAACTTTATCGAAGAAAAATATACTGTGCTGTCTGCAAGATAAAACTTAAAGTTCGTAAACTGTGCTTCGTTCACACAGTATTACCAGCACCCTAATTAAGAGACACATTTCTCTGGTTTCTCTTCCACGTTGAAATGTTTATCCTGAACAGTTTCGTCAGATGAATGTGGAACTATTCGCTAGTCGAAAGATTATAAACACGACTTGTAAATTATCTGTCAAAGAGTTGACCACTAATATGCAACAAACCATTTTGGGGTGATTAGGGATCTACCTCCTAGCGGTCCACCCCGGGCAACGGCATCACAAGCTACCAAGTTTGTGGTGGTAGCTGAACGATCCCCCACAGCGTTGTGGTAGGCTCCGCAAGGCGCCGCCTGGCTCGCGACCACCCTCCTGCTGGAGTCTAGCGCCAAGCAGCTTGCTGCGTTCCGTCAGTGTACAGGAGTGCCAGTGCCATTCTGGGTAAGCTCGCTACATCTTCGACCCCATCTTTGTCCTGAGGACTACATAGAGGTCGAGAGCAAATCCATCAATAAAAAAAAAACTGTAGACCAGTAGGCGGTTTTAACAATGTTCATGCTGATATTGGTCAAGTGACGCCATGTGCATTTATTTTATTCTAGATGACCGCAAACTTCGTACCGCCTTAGACTCTTCCCGTGAAAGAATTATTAAAATCGGTCCAGTAGTTTCGGAGCCTATTCAATACAAACAATCAAACAAAACATCAAATCTTTCCTCTTTAAATGTTAGTTTATGTAGATAAAAAACTAAATCGTTTATTTGTTTTGTTACAGGTAAAGAAAACAAACTTCAGTTCAAGTTACAAGTTATTGTAAGTTGGTTAAAGTTATTCGTCTTGTATCTCTGAACAAGTACAGTTAAATTCCTCAGGCATACGAGTACGTCTTGCATACTGCATCCTACTCCTCTGATCGTCTTTCTATCAGATTCAGAAGAGTAAGGAAGAGATAGTGCACCTGTGTTACGTACACGGGTCATTGTCATATAAGGGGTGCAAAGAAAGGAATGTGAAAAGATGTTAATTTTTACCACTTTTTCATTATTAACCGAAGTAAAATAGTAAATATAACATAAATAAATTAAAAATTTAGGTCGTTTTTCTTCCTTTATCAAATAATTACCAAAACACGTTTTTTTCTGACCACCGAAAAGGTGCAGATGACCACCAAGAAGACATCAATTGCGCTTTATTCATAAAATAAAACAAAATTCAACATACATTAATCTCAATTAAAATTTCTCTGTTGTTACATTTTATTATACTTTGTCAGATATAGGGAATTGTTACGAATTTTTACCATAAAAATATAGTAAAATATGGACCACCAAAACGACATCTTTTCGGTTCTCGTTTTTTTCATTTGACAATATGAGTATCTTCCGTGGTTTCAGTTAACGTTTCTTGATAATTTTCATCCGGTTTATTAATCTTTCATTCTCTTCTATTTATGCTAACTTAATTTTGATTCTAACTCCATTAATAATAAATAAACCTTTCTGTTTTCAAATTCCCTTTCAAAGCTCTTAAAGTGTGTCTCGAAGCAGATGAAGGAGGAGGATTTAGGGGAAGATTATGCCTATCATCCATCATTATCATCAGTTTTCGTAAATTTCACGGCAGAGGGTTCAGGGCCTATCCTTAGGAAGGGTGTATGGGATTGTTCGCCAGTTCTATTTACCACATGCTGATTGGTAGAATCCAATCAGAATTTCATCTCAACCTTCAACTCTGCAACCTGCATCCTCACAATTTTGTACTTCACCGGTTGAGATATGTGTGTGAAACAATTGAAGAAGCCGGAGAAGTTGGTGGACTTCTACTACGACCTTATTTTTTTGACTAATGCGTTTCGACTTTTTTAGTATCTCTCGTCCCTGCTTCTTCTCTAAGTTTCGGTTGTTTATTAGGCATCCTCTCATAAATAAGGGTGGCAGCGAGTGGACCATATACCACCTAAGCGGGCTCAGTTCATATTGGTGGAGAAAAGTTAAAATAACGTTGTTCCTGAAGTCGATTTGTTGGTCAGTGGTCACCAATGACCACCAAAAAGATGACCACCGAACGGAAATTTCACATTCAAATTCAGCTATCCTGAAACTATAGCGGGCTGGCTAGCCAAATATGATGCGTTTGTAAACTAGACATTAGTATGTACTGCGCTATAACGAAAATTTCACTTATTCAATAATACTTACAAATTTAATGTAGTAACCGGAAAGACGCTATGAAGTTTGACAAAAAAGTATTTTTGGGTAAACGAAAAAGATTTTCCTCTTTTTTGATGAAATGTGGATCAGGGATGCATCAAGGGATATTGATGACTTTCCTTAGAAAGGAACTATTTGTTTTTGGGAACGTTTAAGCATAAAAATGTTGAAATGTTTGGATAAAAATATGGACCACCGAAAAGACATACAACTTGTGTAACATGTGACAATCGTATTTAAATAAAAAACCGACCCACTTTTAGGATTCATATCAATAGCACATGATTTTTGAGGATTGAGAGAACTAATTAAGCTGAACAGGGCGAACATTAAGTGCAGTTTACATTTACTTTTTGCATTGCAAACTTGCCTACATCTGTTTTGAACGGACCACCGAAACGGACTTTTGAGTATAAAAAACAGCAAAAATTCAGTTTATCGAATTAATTCATTAAAAAGATTTTCTTGGGTAAAAAGTATAATATAATTGTTGATTCTTTTTGCAAAAAGAAATTAAATTAAAGCATTATTTAAGAATTTACGTGTCTTGAACAATTTTTTGTCACTATATGACAATGACCCACACACTTATACAGGGTGTTAGGAAAAGCATCATTAACCTTTAAACCACATACTCTACCCATCAAACTGAACAACTTTCACTATGGGAACAAACCTGTCAGCGCAAAAAAAAGGCAGTTGTCCCATACTAAACTGTAATACCTACTCGACGCAAACATATGGAACAACAGATTTTTTTTGCTCTCATCGTTTTGATCCCATAGTAAATGTTTTCAGTTTGATGGGTAGAGTCTGTGGTTTAAAGGTTAATGATACTTTTCCTTAAGGTAACACAAGGTTACACAATCGCATTTGGTATCTGTTACTGAGTATACAATTGCGTGGTGGAATGACCCCCCCGCTCGATCATATGATTCTGAGGTCAATGTCTGCCTGTGCCCGCGTACTGCACGCACTGCGCTTACCTTACGCACGATAATGATAAATTTGTTAATCATCAATACCAATTATAAACATTGATAATGCAATCTGTTATCATTAACAAGTACTCTGGTTCAGTTTCGCCAACATATTTAAAATAGGTAACCCTATAATATTTAAGGGGGTGCTTCAGACCATCAAACTGAACAACTTTCTCTGAGGAGCCAATTACGAAATAGCGAAAAAATAAGCTGTCCCATACATTTGAGTCTGTGCTGCAGTTTTGTATGAAACAGCAGAGTATGATAATAAGAGTAGGTAATAATGGTGTGACGGACTGATTAACTTGTATTACACTCTATATAACTTTTGTCGATCTTTCATATTTAAAATTATTGGTAAAATTGTTGGTAAATGTGGCAGATTCACGGAGGCGCTGACTGTACGATAATTAAAACAATTTTACCCTCATATAAAATCACAAAGCGCCACTAAAACAATTTAACAGTTCTATCAAAATTAATGCAACATCCTCATTTCCGTGCCAACATAACAAATGTTCTATTTCGCAAATTACTTTAAATTGCAAATGTAATTAATTTCACTATCGTGCAATGAAAGTTTTAATTAAGCTGGATGCAAGTGGAATATGAATGCTTCACCACGGTCCACGGGAATGAGATTAGATGGTACATCACTAGTCATTCCCCTGGGGGTCACGGGAATTATATACTTGCGAGAAATGTGTTAGTTTTACTACAAAGGATAATAAAGATAAATAAATGAAGGAAAAACGTTGATAACGAACGAGTATGTGTTTTTTTTTTTCTGAATACGATTACGTAGTTAAGAAAATCGATATTCTACCAGAAAAACAGCTTCATACAAGTGCAGCGGCATCGGCAGCGGCCAGTACACCCCTACATGTGTACCAAACCTACAATATAATCCTCGTGCGTCAGTAACAGTTTCATAATAGTTTAGATTTGTGTTGTAGAGTTTCTGGCCGCATCGGAACATCTTCCGACGCGGTGGTAGGTTACAAACGATGTCAGCACTGGTAGCATGCAGCACGTGATACGGCTGTATCACATCTTTTATCTCGTTCGTTCGCACGCAAATAGAAAGAGAGCGAAGGTGTGATAGCGGTGTATCACTGCGGCATGCTAGCTATGCTGGAAGCTATCCATGTGATATTATTTTGAATAAAACATTTTGAGTTTGAGAAACATCTTGAAATTAAAGCACTCTGGCATTGCAGAACGCACAAACCCGAAAGCCCGATAACCAAACAGTCTAAAAACCAAAACACTTGTAAGACGAAAGTCATTACGTCGGAAGCAAGTGCAGTGAGGTTGACACGTATTGCATATAACGAGGTGACCTCTCTAGAGTACTCGTTTCGCGCCATTTTGCCGCTCGACGCCATTTCGCGCCATACGCCATCTTTGTAATGGCGTCGGTGACTCTTAGAGGTTATGGATATTGGAATTTGATGTAGTTTTGCAGGATGTCTTTGAAAGTTTGCGAATGAAGTTAATTGGACTGTTTTTATGCTTAGTATTTGGTGGACTTCAGAATATACTTAAGGCTTTAGATTAGGGGTGCCCGCGTCGTCGTATGCGCAGACCTCTGGTAAAACCAACCTACTTTAAAACTTTGGCAGCTCATAACTTTTGATACAGTGACACTCAGTGGTAGAAACGCTAATTGAAGTTAATCCTCCATTTAATCTCTTGCTTTCACTTAAATTTTTTGTCTTGTTGACGTACGTAGTAAAAGCTAGCAAGAGTTTCGGAGATTTAATTAAGGATTAACTTTAATGGTCTTTCCTGCAACTGAGTGTGAGACGATTACGATTATTATAGTTACTGCTAATGCTAACTAAGTCGTACGTTTTTTTTTTAAACTGCTTCAACCCTTATACCGTGATCCGTGCACAAACAAACAAATAGACAAACAGATGGAATGTTTATTCCAAAAATATTCTTCGACTGTGCGACGCAAAGGAAGGGTAATGTATTTATCAACCTATGTATGTATGTAAGTTTGTACCATTGTGGCACACTAGAGACCAAACGCGTGGACCGATTTTGATGATTCTTACGTCAATCGATATACATGACAGTAATCAAAATTCAATATGGCGACAACCAGACGCCAAAATGTAAAAATAAAAAAATGAAAGATGACGAACTATGTCGAATTGGGTATCATTTAATAGATATTTAAAAATCATCTTTAGGTTTCTCTTACCATTTTTCATTTTGAATTACCTTTTTAATT
This sequence comes from Agonopterix heracliana, assembly GCA_963693445.1. Lineage (NCBI taxonomy): Eukaryota > Metazoa > Arthropoda > Insecta > Lepidoptera > Depressariidae > Agonopterix > Agonopterix heracliana. The sequence goes on from OY856319.1 coordinate 19,092,098, forward strand.
GTACGTACAGGCACGCCATGTCTACAAAATTATTATGTAGGTACAGACACAGATTATTTAATAGTTACTACGTATAGAAGATTACACACTACACTACAACTTTGAACTAGTATTGATGTTCCACGTATTCAATTACATTTTATATTACATCGATCCGAACCTTTCGCTCTTGTGTTTGCACCATAAAAGGCCGACTTCTCGCTTACACACGTTCGTTACTAATAATTATTAATAGGCACCTAGATATATTTTCCTCCTCACGAAATGTATTTAGATGCTATGATAAAGCGTTATTTACTAATGGGGCTGAAATATTCCCGATAGAAATAATTATGATCATATTCTCGAACACGTTATGTTTTTGGAATTTCGTAGAGAAACAATCGAACGAGAATGTATTACCGTATCTCTGGTGAAATAAACAATTAACAACTATTAGATTTAGCCATTGACTTACACTCTAGCGATAGACAGGCCCTTTCATAGAAGCAACATGTTCGACTTGAATCCGGTGCCCGCACCTGATTGATGTTCCCGAGTTTTTCACTATGGCAATGACAGACCGCAATATTGTGTCATTTTGTGTTGTTTTTTGTGACATGTTGTTTGTTTGAACGAGCTTGTCTATCGCTAGAGTATATGTCAATGGATTTAGCATACTGTAAAAGTTTACGATCTTGCAAAATACGGCCCACTAGCTCAGTTGGTAGTAAACTTGCCTGTTGGGCCAAGAGTTACATGATCGGATCCCGTACGCGCTCGAAAAATGAAATTAAGCCTGCTTAAAGGCTCTTCAGACTTCATTTTCAAGCTGCCTTAACCTAACGGATCCGCGACCAATTACTTAACTATCGAAGTAAGGAGTCGCTCGGTTTGAAATAGGTCACCCATCCAAAGACTGATCGGACCTGACATTGCTTACCTCTTTCGTTTACAATATCAAAGCCTGCTCTACTGCGTCACCTAGATACGCTAAAAATAGCAAACCAGAGAGAGAAAATGATGGGACACTTGATACGACTATCGACTATGACAATTTCTTTAAAACTATATTGGGAGAAAATTGAGGGGAAGAGAGGCAGAGGAAGATATACAAAACTACAAATAAACATTTAAGGGGGTGGTTTAGACCATCAAACTGAACCACTTTCACTATGGAACCAATATAGAAATCGCGAAAAAAAAATGATGTTCCATACTCTACAAATCGACTAGAGCTCAATGTATGGGATATCAGTTTTTTTTTTCGAGATTTCGATGTTGGTCTCATAGAGAAAGTTGTTCAGTTTGACGGTCTAAACAACCCCCTTAAGAGTTTTAAATATTTATTTTTACTTATGAAACACCCTGTACATACAGGGTCCTTCTTAATATGTTGTCACTTTTTTAAGTGGATGATGAGACCTTCAAACTGAACAACTTTCTCTATGACACCAACATCGAAATCGCGAAAAATAAATCTGCTGTTCCATACAAAACTTCAAACCTACTCGTGCCAAATGGATGGGACAGCCGATGTTTTTTTTTCACGTTTTCGATGTTGGTGCCAGTGAAAGTTATTTAGTTTGACCGTCTGATCATCCCCTTAAAAAAGTGGCACCATATTATGTCAGACCCTAATAGTTATCTAGCACAAGACTAAGTGAAGGACAAGGCTGATGTCGTGTGGTACCATTTTATTTTGATCGAAGGTGGTACCTACCTATCTCTACAGTAGTAGACACTAGCGGAAAAGAGACAGGATTGGCGAATACTCAGCCTAGCCGACAGGAGCGTAGCTCCTCTATACTCTAGGAAATTTACGGATTTTTGTATGGAGTAGGTTGCATTAATTGCACTTTAAGGTATTCTTTTGGAATATAGTAGATACATACCTGGAAAACATAAATTATGAATAATCCCCGATTTTTTATTGTGTACTATTGAATAATTAAGACATTTACAAAACATTAAATTTAGGTATGAACAAAAAATGGAAAACTGGTGATTTTGTACAGGACAGCTTCGCTCAATGCGTTTTACTTATAACAAAAATAATCCCCGGTTAATTTAGTAAATTTGAGTAGATATTTAATAATTATTTTGTAAGTATTCAAAAATTGTAACCTCAAAACTTAATTATTTACTGTTTGTTTGTAAACATTACATTTTCCTTGTGATAATTAACTGTCTCTTTTGCTGGTATGCATGCTGGAAGAAATATCTTTAGAGATAAAAAAGCTTGCCCTTTATACATTTATATAGATTTTTAGATATTTCTCAGGTTCCTGAGCCTGTATTGTCACGAAATCTGGAAAAAAGTGTTATAAACAAATACAGATATACGTTCAAACACAATTTACTAAAGTGTCTTTAATGCAATCTCAAACCGTATTTTTCCCCGACTACTAGTAACAAATGCCTCTATTCTGAAATTATGATAATAGATAACAAAAGAAACCCTATCCCTAACTAATTAAAATCCAAATTATAAATTGACTCATAACCACAACAAAATACATTGCAAAATCGACCACAACATATGAATTTATATTGCGACAACGTGACCACTGCCGTTCATAACGTTCAGGATAATCTGTATGCAGTTTCAAGAGATGAAAAATAATAAGGTACGATAAGGATAGGCATACAGATTCCGTACCAGTGTGAAAGGGATGGGAAACATGAATGGGGTATAACGAAGAGACACCGATATCGTCAGGGTTTATGTAATGGTAATGATGTGGTTCGTTACGATATTGGTTTTGAGCTTGTAATTAATGTTTTGTGATAATAATGTGTTTACTGGCTTGATTCGAGTGTTCTAGCCACCTTTCAATCGTTATTTTATTCCAACCATTCTATTCTATTCTATATTTTAAAAAATGGCTGCCATCTTGGGTATGTGATGATTTTGCCAATGTCGAGTTTTTATAGCAAAAGTGCTTGACGTTGTACGGTTATATTGATATTTTGGTGACTTCAAGGGTTGTTCTTATAAAAGAACAATATCCTGAGCCACCACTGGAGTTCCACTGTGGACCGGGGATGGGGCAACCGACACGACCACCCAATAGCAGAGCCACAGAGCAACTCTTCCAACCATTGGTGAAACGATTATGCCATTACGATTACGATTGTCGATTACAAGCACGATTATTTCAAAACGTATACTCAATACACTTGATTCATTAAATAAAACATGTAGGTATTAATGTTAAGAAACTTAAGAAAATGATTGTAGGTTCGAACAATTTTTGAAAATTATGGAAAACTTGTATTATTTAATAAGTATTCAAAATTGATGTATTGCAGATTTTATTTAAAAACCATCCTTCTATATTTTCTATGATGTTCAAATTAAAGATTGAAAAATTTGTCTCGGGCGGGACTTGAACCCACGCTCTTCCAAACCGGAGAAACGTGCTAACCAATTACACCACCGAGCCCACTACTCAGAGTACGAAATTTTCAATCTGTTACGTCTTCCATGATGTTACTAAATTTTTTTTTCGATTTTCTACCGTTTATAGAAAACCACCTCTCTGAGGCAACTGATGATGGCTATATATATTTTTTTCAGTTGATTCTGTTCAGAATTCGGATAAATTTCTATTTAAAATTAAAATGTTACTAAATTGACTATTTTGATTAATCGCTCAATAACATTAATTAAACGAAATTGGGCTATTTAAGTAGTTCAATCACAGCTATTATCCTATACCTATAATTAATCGCCGATTACTAATCGTAACCGTTCCATCACTAATTCCAACCGTAAACCTTAAATATGACAAAAGTAAGCCTTACTGTTACTAGGGTTGAATGAATGAATGATCATAGTTCCGATTACAGCGCCTGATTTATTAGAAAATCAGTCAGGTACGCAGGATATTTTCTGAGCACAAGCCAAAGAAATGAGTTCCAAAAGGGTTCGTGGCGGGAAAACAATAGCTAACGTCAGGCTATCGTACTGCGGTGCGGGAGGCAATTGGGGAAACCCACTACACTAGCGTTCCTAGAACACTTCAATGAATCATATCACCGATCCACTACCCAATCGTAGTGCCGCGTGAATCCCAACAAAGCCCATTGCCGAGGTCCGTACCCATTATGGGTGCCCCTTGGGCAGATTGCCCTAAGACGCTTCGTCGTCGCCGGCGCGGCGTGGTCCCCCCATAGTCCGCAGTAACAAGCAGTCGTTGCTCCCTGAGCAGTGCTGTATCAGTAAGTAAAAAAAACAATGAATCAAAGCCATATCACTCTTTCATCCTTACCCTCCGCATTCAGATAGAACGATAAACCGATACAGAGGTGGGAGCGGATTATGTGCTATGACCGGCAGCCACGGTGAGGTCATCAGATATGATGACGATGGTCTGAAGGAATTAGTCTCCTCTTACGACATCTGTCTGGGTTGAGCTGTTTAAGAGAAGTTTAGTGCGTTCACACACGATGACGCACTGACGGAGCAGCAAACGTCAGTCCGTCATTTGTGAAGCAAGGAGTGGTATGAAACCACACGTAGAAGCACACACGGTGACGCATTGACGCACCGGGTGTGGTTCTATGGACTGGCATCTGCCGCTCCGTCAGTGCGTCATCGTGTGTGAACTCACTTATTCCGAATGCGCTAATGCGCGTTGCATTCAAACGAAGTCTGGTTATATTTTCAATACTAACCAATTAAAGTCAATGAAATTTTGCAGAAACAATCTAGAAACAAATCTCGATGCTTTTATGTTGTCCTATTTATTTTAAAATATACAGTTTCAATGCTAGGATTAATTTAAGATTTGTATGGAAATTTTTGAGGCAATGTTACTTTAAAATTATACCTTTTTACGAAAATCTGACAACATACAGGAGAGATTCGTTTCCAGATGTCACGCTGCGGCTGGCACAGGCTAAGTAAGCATTTGCCAATTGGCCTGTACGAATGTTACAAATAAATCAGTCTGGGTGTCGCCTTTAGTACCTCAATGCAACATAGTAACATTCTCAGTTAATTGACCTCTATACAACACCCCATAAAACAAAATCCACCTAACATAACTAGCTATATAATAAACCCACATAGTCCCTAAAGCACCGAGTGAAATCAGCCGACATGCTTGTTTACTATTTACCGGAATGCCGATAAAATTCCCGTCTCATTTCCCGCGGAGATTGATCCCGGTCCGGGACTCCGGGATTCCGAGCTAACAAACCAAATTACGGATGTGTGAAACCGTTGTTAAAGATAGGGAAAAGCGTGCTTCTAAATTTAGTCGGTTTCACATAGGGTTGTTTTCCATGTATTGGTGTGATTTTTTGTTTCTTTTCTTTGGATTGCCTCTTAAATAATGTTTAGGAAAAAAATTGGGGATACGTTGTTATTAGTTATTTATAGATCCCGATACCTAAGGCAAGGGTTAAAAATATCTGTGGAAATGTATAAGAAAATCGAGAGATACAATAACTCACGTCTAAAGAAAAGTATACGAGTATCGTAAACATATATCTATAACGTCACGCCTCTTTCCCAATGGGGTAGGCAGAGACCAGAGCGCGCCATCTACTACGATCCTTACATACCATACCTCTTTTGCCTCATTCACATCCATACATCTCTTCATACATGCCCGTCGGTTTCGAGTACTCCGCACCTCCCCTTTTGTTAGGACGCAACTGATTTGATCAGAATACGTCCTACTCGGGCGTCCTCTGCCGACACTTCCACTCATTTTAGCTCCATATATCTCTTTCGAATTAATCTTTAGCTAAAAACCAATCAACCCACACTTACTCCACAAAACAGCTCATAACCTGATTTATCGGCAAGAAAACACCCTTCAATCTTTATCTATACTTGCGCCAAACTCCCAAAATACACAGATAACACAAGTACGCGACACAAGATCATTAGGGGGTGAACAGAGGCGGAACATAATTTATTTTTCGCGTCGAGAGGGCTAGAGGCCACAGTACGGCGAAGTGACAGTGTGTTGTACAAAGAGGCTGGAAAGAGAGCGATGGGGATCGGATTAAGGGATAAACTTTTGGTGAAAAAAATAAAAGGTAGAAAAGGATTGTTGGCTGTTGCGGAAAAATTTCTGGCTACCTCGAAAGGGATTATGGTAGTGACATTACGGATTTGTGTAGAAAAACTGAGTGAAATTATTTCACTCCTTTTTGCCATAGTCGAGTAATAAAGATGGGTGAAAAAGAGTGAGCCATCCAGTTTAGATTCTTGAGACTGCTTGAAAATATAAACAAAAACATCACAAATTTTATGGTGTCTCAAAATCCGGCAATAGGCGTTAGGGATAAATTACCGCTAAGTTATCCAACCGAAGAACCCCGAGCATAACATTCAGAACATGAATTGCAATATAAAATGAAATCAAAATTAAATGATCACCCACTGCACTGTCACAGACCAAAAAGCTAAAGATGTATGTTTCATCGACTGCTGTACGAAAATAAATATCCAAAAGGATGCAGGAGCGGGGCAGGCTAGCGACCTCAACTGCAAAGAGACAAAGAACTTAGAGCATGATTTTTGAGGCGATTATGGGTGCCACACCACACCACACCACTGGCTTTTCGGTGAAGGGAAACATTGTGAGGAAACCTGCATGCTTCAATTTCGAGGCATGTATTGTACCCGCTGTGCATTACAAGTGGCGACGGGCACAGTCCCCGTCACACGGACAGAGTTTCGGTAGTAGTGAAACGTGGATGTTCTGAGGTTTTAGAATTTCTCTGACTTCCCCCTCGGGGAATATGCTTATGGGTGCCCTACTAATCAGGATCTATTGCGTGAGAATAATAAGAATAAGCTTTTCGCAAAGCCTTAACGCTACCTCCCTTAACTTCCACAACCGGGTCGCGGCAAAGAGGACTGGTGCGAAAGTCCCATTGACTGAAGACCCTTCACCCCCCGCCCCCCACGCCCGCGCGCTCTGTAGCTAAGTGAATGAGCCTTCATAAAGGTGTACCTTTATAATATTAGCACAGTATTATGTTAAGTTATGGAGGTTATTACTTATTCAGGCCGGTAGTTTTGACTCTCATTTTGGAAGTGGAATGGAAATATTTTGATCATTTGCTTTGTGTTTAGATAAAAGAACATAGGGATGAACAGACAGTCAAACTGAACAACTTTCTTTTTGAGACCAACATAGAAATCGCGAAAAAAAAATCTCTTTTCCATAGAAAACTGCAAAGCTTCTCGAGTCAGATCAAATGTATGGGACAGCTGTTTTTTTTTCACGATTTCGATGTTGGTCCCATATTATGAATATTTGTACCCGAGTCATGGATGTTTGTTTGTAATACAACGTGTTAATGAATTAAAGCAAAACTAGAAAGAAGTTTGTTTAGAATCGAGAGCAAAATCGAATTTTCATGGTTTCAACATAGTAATACATAATAATTGTTAAGTAAAACAAGCTAAAACGAATTTAGATAGTTTATTTTAAGATTGTAAATTTCACTGACTCGAACAGAGAAAAGCCAAAAGTAGAAGAGCGAATATTGCCATACGCAATAATAAAAATTGACATAAAAAATGTTGCCAATTTAATACTTATAATTACCTTATTATTTAACTTTAATGTTTATGTTATGTTTTTGTATCAAACATAAGTTGCCGGGCCAGAATGAGCAAAGAAAAAAGAAACAACTTAGTCATCCCTTAGAGGGAGAGGACACAATTTAGTATATGAACGAATAAAGGTTTTGTTCTTTGAACCCACTCTCAATTCGGCTACTCTTACATGACCATCAGGTCCAGGAAACGTTTTAACAATACGTGCCATGGGCCACTGAAATGGGGAAATATCCTTTTATAATTACATTTTGAACTTAAATTCTATTAGGTACGAATACAGCTATCACATCCATACATTCAATATAAGATACTTCATTTTATAAAGTACCTACATGATTGATGGCAGCGTTAACCGTACATACATATGCCTGGTAAACAAGCTATCTTAACAATATTTTCATATGAAAGAATACCGAAAGATACATAATCGACAGTTTCTTTTACTGCTATTTCTCCTTTCTAGCCCTGCGACATTGTCTTGGGTTCGGAATCCAGAGTTTAAGCTGTACCACTAGAAAGGAGAAATGCTACATTGTATATCTCTATGCGTTTTCAAACAGATGAACTATGTTCACCAGCTCACACTCTAGTGGTACATTAAATCTAATTGCGGTCACCTACCTTTAGGGCCGTCTTAATAAGGGCTCAGAGGGAGTCCTGACAAAATTCTCTATTGCTCTTGGTAGCCCTCATTGAAGGATACCCTGCAATAGAAAATAACACCACTGGTGGCACGGCAGCATCCTCTCAATGAGAGCGCCGACAATGAAAAGCTTAAATCCTTAAAATAAGGAGTGCACTGAAATGTACATAATTTACATTACATATTACAATTTGTAAGGTTGTAACATATCTATTCAAAAATATAGACAGGAAGATACAAAGGAGTTTATAAGGAGTGCACTGTAATATACATAATTTACATTACAGGCATTTACATTACATATTACAATTTGTAAGGTTGTAACATGTAAATTCAGAATGAATGAGACAGGAAGATATCTCCTGCTCCTCACAGCCTCACTGTCTAAAAATGTTTTATAAGAATAATCAGGATTGGACTGCAATTTCTTTTCTAGTGAATAAAATCTTTGCAGCGCAAGTGAAAAAGAATCACCAATAGTAAGTTCATCTATAGGACAATTCAACAAAATGTCAACCGAGAACTTATTATCCTCATACTTGACAGAATTTTTAAAACGTTCTTCAGCCTTTTGAAATTCTAAAGATTGACTGTTTCTCACTTCCGGCAATTTTTCTGACAACCAAAAATTCTCCATTATGTTTTCTAAGTTATTTTCACTTTCTTTCATAATAAAGTTTGAAACCAAGTTTACATTACTGACATAAGAACTGAGTTTACATGGAACTGAGCCGGCAACAATATAGCCGTATAATGTGTTTTGGAGAACAAGACCGTCATTCAATTTGACAAGTCCACCCAATAAAACTTTAAAGTAAAAATCTGCACCTAACAACATTGGAATGTCAGATGGTACATTGAACTCTGTGTCCGCAAGCATTATATTTTTAGGGATCACAATCTTTTTCACATCAATGTGATTTTGAGGTAAGTTGCTGGTAATAGAATCAACAACGTGACACTTTACGTCAAACTTTACATCATAAATTGATGAGGGCAACATAATGTTGACATACTCATTTATTTTGTTATTATTATTGCCAAGCCCAACAATATTTGTACTTTGAGACATTGGCTGCAAATTCAATTGATTTACAAGAGAACGTTTTACAATAGATGCTTGGCTTCCGCTATCGAGCAAGGCCTTTACATAAATTTCCTTACCATTTTTGTCAATAAGTTTAACCTTTATAGTAGGCAGTAATACATTGGTATGAGCATTGCTATTGGAATGCAAGGCGGTATTAACCGGATCATCCTTTGGAATTGTCTGATGCAAAAGAGTATTATGGTCCTCTTTACAATCTTTGCATCTAAAAGTGAACTTACATTCATTGGAATGAGCTCTAAGACATGTAGTGCATAATTTATTTGCATCTACAAATTTTATTCGGTCTCCAACTGGAGCCATTTTAAATTTCGGACAAGCAAATAACATATGATTGTTGCTACAAAATGAGCAAATGTTTTGCTTTGGTTTTATTACAATATTATTAACTTTATAGAAGTTATTTGTTTTAGGCTTAGCGCCTTCACTGCTATTATTGTGAGGTGGGCTATCCTCTAAAGCAATTGCCCTTTTTTCCAAAAATGACAAAAACTCGTCTATAGTAGGTAAGGAATCAGGAGTTGTCCTGTCTAAATGGTAAGCTCGATGAGTATAGCCATCCAGCTTACGCGACAAAATAGAAATTAATAACATATCCCACATTCCAATGGGTTGTTCCAAGTTTTTTAGAGCATGAAGTTGTTGTCTAATATCGGACACAAAGGATCGAATCGCTGTTGCAGTGCCCTTTTGCATTTGAGGCAAGTCCAAAAGGAGATTAATGTGATTCAACACCAGCCTTGTTTTATTATCAAATCTCTTTTGCAACAACGACATTGCCTCTGGATAAGACTCATTGACAATTGGTAGATTTATGATAACGGCCAAAGCATCACCACTTAAATATTTCCTTAAATAGCACAATTTCTGTACATCTGACAAAGATTTATTTTTTTCAATAACAGCATTGAATAAGTCCATGAACGGCTTAAATCCAGTGAAGTCTTTCCCATCAAATGATGTTATTTCTATGTTTGGAAGCTTAGAGCTGGAAATATTAGAAGGTTCAGCCGTATCATTTTTACATTTAAGTTTCATACTCTCTTTGAACTTAGACAATGCTGAAAAATATTTACATTCTATTTCAGAAAAATCCTCTTTGTCAGACTCATCAAGAGATAAAATATCAAGGTTAATTTCCTCATATTCAATATAAGTACTCACAAGTTTGTCCATTCTTGCCTTGAGCATTTCTGCTCCAGCTGACGCAAACGCACTCGAATCAGATACGAACGATTCAATCCGGGTAATAGCACCTTTTAGCTGTCCACGCTTCAATCGTAAACGCTTTACATCCGCATCCATTTTTAATCCGTGAGACACTTTACTTTTTTAAATATTAATTTAACGCACTTATATACCGCTATTATTTATTATTGATTCACTTTCGAACACAATTGTCGATTTTTAAATCCGCACTTTGAGGTTATATTTTTGTTTACAACCGTGTTTGACAGATGACAGGTTGACAGCGAAGAACAAGGACGCCAACACGACGCGAAGATACATACAAAGCTGCCAACACGACGACAAACGGAAGTCAGAAATGAGTACCAATAATTTTCGAAGTACCGACCAAAATGGCTTCCTTGAAAAGTTGAAATTTTATGTTCACCGACGATGCGATCGCTGGCACAAAGATCCAAATTGTATCGAATTTGGTCTTTGGAGGTTCACAGCCGCCGAAAATAGGCCTGGGCACTTCGTTTATAGACCGAAATGCACCTAAGCTCAAATGATGTCCGTCTAGATCCGCAAGCCAAGCACACCGGCGACTCGTATAGCGAGCCAGCACAGTAGTAATATAGCACTCGCGAAAACTAATACGTTCACTGGTTAATATTATCTCGAAGGACCACTTAGTTGTTAAGTAAAACAAGCTAAAACGAATTTAGATAGTTTATTTTAAGATTGTAAATTTCACTGACTCGAACAGAGAAAAGCCAAAAGTAGAAGAGCGAATATTGCCATACGCAATAATAAAAATTGACATAAAAAATGTTGCCAATTTAATACTTATAATTACCTTATTATTTAACTTTAATGTTTATGTTATGTTTTTGTATCAAACAATAATCTTCACAAAAAGTCTTTCTTCCCATAAAGTCAGTCCTAGAACACTTCCAACATAGCTCAGTAAACAGTAAATAGACACAGAGCAAATCTCCGAGTGTACGGAGTTGATAAGACTCCTTATTTACCACCCCGTGTCACAGAGCAACGGATACAAAACTCATTTGCTTCTAACTTATAGCTTGACAAATTGAATTCCTACAGAAAGCGTTTTCCCTGAAAAAAAAAGTTCTTTGGCTATATAATTTGAAGTTGTATTCAGCCGATTATATGGTTTAGTAAAGTCTTGATAAAGTAACGGGGAGCGTCGGTGGCGCATTGCAGAGAACTCAATCATGATGGTCCAGGTTCGAATCCACATGGATGACATGCCATGTACCTACCAATGAGTTTTTCTAACTTATGTACGTAATACTGACTGCTCTCAAACGGTGTACAAAAACATAATAAGGAAACCTGCGTACGCTGAAGAAGAAATTATGATGCGTCTGTGAAATTGTGAAGTCCACCAATCCGCATTGGGCACCCTCCTTTAGGGTAGACCTGTGCCCTGCAGTGGAACGTGTTTAGGCTGACGATGATGATGATAAAGTATAATATATTTTATAGGGTACAATCAGACCATCAGACCGATCAAAGTTCACTATGAAGCCAACATAGAAATCTTGAAAAATTATAGCAAACGTCATCGCGACCCAAAGTGTGTAAAGCATTAAGTACTAATAAATAATAACATGTAACGCATTTAATGTTTTGAACGTCGAACTCACTATACCATTTGGCGTTTATCGAACACCTTATATTACGCAGGCGTGTACTATATTCCATGCTCTGTGTCTTATGAAATGGAAAAAATAGTTTTATTTTTTACATGGGAGTTATCGCCTATTCATGTATGAAATTGATCTTGTATTAGGTTTTTATTAGGGTTCCGTATTCTGACACGGAATCTGGCGGATGCCCATCCACCATCCTCCAAAATCTGTTCAATGGTTTAACCGTGAAAATGAAATAGACAGACTTTCTATTCGCATTTTTAAATATTAACATTGGTTCTGTCAACTTCTGTCTGTGTATAGTTTTTTTTTAATCTGTCTTGGGTCCACCACACATTCCCTTTTTAACTCCTGTAAACCAGGATCAACTGCGGCGACCATTTACAACACTAGACAATGAAGTCCAGCGAGCCCGGGGATGACTCTAATCTGTCTTGGAACCCGCAATGAATTCATCATAGAAGATAGGAGGAGTAGGAAAAAGAAATATCCGACTTCCCTCCATTGCAAACGGAAGACAATAATAAGAATAAAAGCATGGCTATTAGAGAGCCAATTCCAGAGATAATTTATGGCAGAGTTGAAGACTACTGCAAAAGCACCAAAAAATCAAAATACAGAATAGCATAGCATATGCTCACGACTATCTTTCCCGAGGGGGTAGTCAGAGATATTCTGAAACCTCAGAACATCTACGTTTCACCAGTAGTACCAAGAGTTTGTCCAGTGTGACGGGGGGTGAGCCCGTCGCCGCTTATAATGGACAGTGGTACAAATACATGCCTCGAAATTTAAGCATGCAGGTTCCCTCACGATGTTTCCCGTCACCGAAAAGCCAGTGGTGTTACAAATCGTACATTAATTCCGAAAAACTCATTGGTACGAGTCTGCCTGGGATGCGATTTTTGAATCTCATTCGGTGAGCTCAGCAGTTGAAAACGTCAAAATAACTATGGAGATATGCATCTTACTACTGCTGGGTTGACTTTCAAAAATCATACTACAGGAGAGAGATTTTTTAAAGTCAAATCAGCAGTAAAAAGATGCGTATCTCCGTAGTAATTTTGAAATTTTTAACAGCTGAGCTCACCGAATGAGATTCAAAAATCGCATCCCTGGACGGGGATCGAACCGTCGCCTCCTGCACGGCAGGCAAGGTTACTCGCCACTGGACCACCACGGCTTCTAAAAATACAGGGTTCTTCTTATTATGCTGACACTTTTTAAGGGGATGATCAGACCATAAAACTGCACTACTTTCTCTATGGAACCAACATCGAAATCGCGAAAAAAAAAACTGATATCCCATACAATTTGGCTCGAGTATGTTTGCAGTTTTCTATGGGTAAGGAGATTTTTTTTTACGATTTCTATACAAGGTGTTACAAAAATTACAAATAAACATTTAAGGGGGTGGTGTAGACCATCAAACTGAACAACTTTCACTATGGGACCAATACCGAAATCGAGAAAAAAAAAATTATGTTCTATACTCTACAAATCGACTAGAGATAAAATATGTATGGGATTTAAAATAATTTTTTTCGCGATTTCGATGTTGGTCCCACAGAGAAAGTTGTTCAGTTTGACGGTCTAAACAACCCCCTTATGAGTTTCAAAAATTTATTGTTACTTATGAAACACCCTGTATAGAGAAAGTTGTTCAGTTTGACGGTCTGATTATTCTCTTAAAAAAGTGTCAGCATACTAAGAAGACCCCAATACTATAAAATTACAAAAAAAGAGGAACCTAACATTGTACAGAAACTATGACTGTGTATAGCTGTCCATAGCTTGCACCTCACGCGTTCACTTTCGCGACCCCTGCCCTATTGTTTATAACAAATAGTTCCTCGACCTCTGACCTCATCGCCTACTATTAATATAACCCTAAGTGCCCTTTACTCAATAAATATCGTCACTGTGAGCTCTCCAGCCTATCTCTGGTGAAAAGACTTCCGCGTCATTAAACATACAAGTTGTATAGAACTGATGTATGGTGGGGGTTAAGATTGGGAGACGATCTGTTCTGTTTCTTGCCAAATTATTATCATTTGTTGACTAGTTGTGCTCGCGGCTTTATTTATAAATATACATATACATCTATTACCTATGTGTCTACTCAATATTTAGGTATCACATTCACGGATAGTGAACAAGACCGTTCGCTGTCGGTGAACGTGGTCGCATAAAATTTAAATTTCGAACTTCCGTCACACAAAAAAAACTTCAATAGTATAGATTTCTTATGTAGTAAGCCACCACTCCTGACACGTAATTTCATCCTGAAGCCTTCCATTTGATAAGGGTGATACTTGCTACAACTGACCTTTTCAAAAGAAATGTAGGTTGGTGGGGTTACCTCAGATCACAGCAAATCTGAGGTTGTTACAATAAAGATTCTGACCACACCTAAAGTGATTAGTTGAGTATCATGTATGTGTTTTACTCGTAGAAAGAGTAAAGACTAGAAGTCGAAAGTCAGAGAAGTCTTTTGGGCGTAAGTTGAGTTTTAAATCGAGTCCAAAATGTATGGATTTTGACATACGGGAGTTCAAACTCAAAAGTGACATTAAAATAATAGTAGTCGTGAAAACGGGACAGACGTTAATTAATTATTTGTCTTTTTCTATGTTTGCAATGTTTTGGTTTGACCTAATTGCTTGCAAATCTTCCAACAAGGTCAAAGAAAAGCATAATGTAAATATCTCCGTCCCTCTTCAGTACCTAACCTATACGAGCTCAGCACATCTAAATTGATACTCGGTCTACGGTTAAACAAAACCGGGGTTTATCTTAACTATTACCCGTAAACCAGCACCATACAAGTAATCCTCCGTGTAACAGTCGAATCACACGCAAAAGATCAGTTTCCCACGCGGTCTGCGCTTGCGCACCTCCGGTCAATAACCCCGCTGTAACCTAGCAACGGTACATAAGCCTTCACCTCCTTACTGACCAATATATATTTAACTCTATTTGCATATAAACAGTGACGTTTTTCACTTGAGTAATTTTTTTGTAATTTGTTTGGTTACATGTTGGTTTGTATTGGACTTTGTTTTTAGGGTGAATGGGTTGGTTTTTCAGTGGCAGTGTGTGAATGAAACAGTATATCGCAGTCCATTCATGCGATTGAGATGTTTGATGTGTTGCATTGAGATGGAAGGTTATACAATTATAGGCTGTATGGTTTTCATGATAAGGTTGCCTTTTGATATGTGTTCGATTAGATTAATGTTGTATAATCAAGTTAATTCTAGAAGTATGTTCTAGATCTACAAGCTGTCTCGGATGTGAGGTGGGCAGAGAAGTGGCAATTATCCAGTCGTAGTGGCACATGAATACCGAATTTAATAATATCTTAAAATCCAAAAAACTAAGTCTACTTTGAGACGTGCCGATTATAAAAAAGAATTCAGACCATCTGAACTTATTTCACTATGTAGTGAAATCGCAAAAAATATATTTGTTGTTCCATAGAAAAGGTAATAAATCTCGACCCAGATTTATAGAACAGCGGAGCGGAATATTTTTTGTGATTTTACTCTTGGTCTCATAGTAAAAGTTGTTCAGTTTGTTGGTCTGAACTTCTGACAGAGTCCCTTTAATTTGTAAGGCATTTCATTTCACATCCTGTACAATATTACGTTCATATTCGTGGTATTTCCATGTCATTGTATTTAACATTCATGCCTGTTTAGCAAAAAATAAACGCTAAGCCAATTTGCATAATAATGGCACAGACTGGAAATCAAATCTAATAGTAAATAATTAATATTGATTATTGATGTAGATAAAGCTTTTATGTAGCTAATTTATCTTGCTTGTCTTCTTGTCACGGCCAGATAATATCCGTAGGTCAAAGTTGAATTTTTTTTTCACCTCACAAGCTCGGAAAGAATCTGTTTATCATTCGAAATATGAGTACAAAAGTGAATTTTATCCGCTAGCGTGGAAAGTATTTTTAAAATTCCAATCTCTCTATTCAATATTTTTCTATAGCTACTTACCGCCTTATTGCGCCAATTTTTTATTTTTTTTTCTTGCATCCTGCCAGCATTTTCCTCACCGTTGTGAGAGTTGTGTGTTGCGTTCGGCTGTAAAGTTATTCTGCGTCTCGTACCTTTGAAACCTTCGCTGCGCTCAGGATTATATATTTGAACCCACTAAGGTTAAAAAAACTCTTCGCTCGTGGTTCAATCTTAGAATCCTTCGCTTGCTCAGGTTTCAATACAAATACTCGCGCCAAAAAACAACTTTGCAGCCTAGCATAACAAATAACTATTGTCATGATTTTGACTGGTTGTTTGTGTGTGTTAAGTAATACTAATACACAATGCAATACCCTTTATTTGTACACCAAAAATATGAATAAAAAAATAAAAAATTATAACTATAAATATGTATCAAATAACAATATTAAAAGCAAACGAAAAGGGTACGAGTACAAATGGCGTTCTTATCACTAAATAACGCATATTCAACTATCTAGCTAAAAGTTACAGCCCTAAATAGGTAGGGCGGACGGAGGGACGGATGGACAACGTAGGCTTAGTAATAGGGTCCCTTTTTCACCCTTTGGGTACGGGACCCTAAAAAATAAATAGGGCACCTTAAGACTTTTTGCCTCTATCGGTCTCTGAATACAAATAAATTCAGTCATTATTGATATCTATTTATGGATCAAGCTATATTTAATACATTGGTTATGGCGATCACGACAATTCCACCGTGACTGTCCAAGGTCTAACGCGTTATGGTAATGTGTTCCATATCTTAATCACTTTTAAGTGCTTATTTGATTGATACTTCATTTGAAAAGGCAGATTGAAGGACAAGATTGAAAAGTAGAATGTTAAATTCACTTTTTAACACATTTTTTTTCCATACGTGGTTGTAAGGAAAAGTATCATTAACCTTTAAACCACATACTCTACCAATCAAGCTGAACAACTTTTTCTATGGGAGCAAACCTGTCAGCGCAAAAAAATCTGCCGACTGCTGTTCCATACTAAACTAAAATGTATGAGACAGCAGATTTTTGTTTTGTTCTGACAGGTTTGCTCCCATAGTAAAAGTTGTTCAGTTTCGATGGGTAGAGTCACGGACTTGAATGAAATACGGACCGAATATTGCACTAAAAAGATGTGAAGCATGCAAGGTGATACAATCTCGTTTGTTCTACAAGGGACCTACACTCACACAGATGCACTAGCTCTAGGCGCAGGTCCTACAACCCGTCACCATTAATGTACCGCGTGACAGCACGCACCACTAAAGAAATGGGTGCTTCACTCATGATTAGACGAGATTACGTCTGGTACTTCTTTTAAGTATGTGGGGTAGAGTATAATAATTATGGTTTAAAGGTAAGTGATACTTTTCCTTACACCCTGTCTGTATAGGCTGGTCCAGACCTTATGGATATTTTTTAGAGACAAGAAAATATTTTTTATTTACAATTTTCAGATGATCAGACTATCGGATTCAGACTATCTTGAGGAATATTTATTTTATTTTAAATTTTTAGTGACCATTTCTGAATATTTTTCTCTCAGAAAGAAAAAATCCGATTGGTTGATGTTAAGTTCATTATTTTCTAAGGCGATACTAGAGTATGTGTCCATGTCCGTGGCAGACACTTTGAATACTTGTTGTAGGTAATACTTAAGTAAAATAATTGATTAATAAATAAAATGCAGTCATTCAATTTATTCCTTTTCATAATTATAAACGTTCGTTCTCTGCAAGAGATCTATTCGGCTACAATCTTGAAGAATAAAATATTATAATATTATGCTCAAGGTCTTATGCTTATAACTATTATATTGAAAAATAATGATTGACGCATAGTACATCGGCACAAGTCCACTTATGTAATAATTTTATACACTTGCGTACCAGGCTTATGATATTATTTATGAAGCGTGGTCAAAGTTTCGAAGGTGGAGATCATCAAGTGCTCAAACTACAGCGCCGCAGAAGTGTCTATGGGATAAACACCGAAATAACGAGGAAGAAAACATATTGATATTGACTACGCTTCGAATCAACAATTTGTATAGGATCATGATTGTGTTATATTCCAGCAGAATGTCTTACTACTGATTTAAGTAGGTACAACAAATACGAAAGAAAATAATCGATTCTTCAATAATCATAATTTTCTATAGTGTCTTCAATTTGATTATTGGGCCCGCAGCCGTTGTATTTATGATTTCGTGTTGTTTAAAAATTTGGTGATGTTTAAATGTTCTTGACATCTTCAAGCAGTACCGTGCTAGTGGAATGATTTTACAATACAAAATTTGCGGAATTATTTTGCCTAGACACGAAAACAAAGATATAAGTACTCTGAATTACTCAGCTCACCAAAAGTGCCAAATAAGAGGATATGGACTGATGTACTCACATTTCACTCTCGTAACATAACGCGTTATAAAGCAAGTGACAGCTGAACAAAATGACGAATTCGTTTCAAGTTTCACAAATTCACATTTTTAACAAACTTTAATAACTTATTTGCGCAGATGTGATTCATATTTTATTTCTGGATCTTTTAAAGTACCTAATTACTAAAACAGCCTTGCGGAAAATATTTGTTCACGGCTCTTTCCATTATTTGGTTTTTACTACTGTGTTGTGAGTCGTATTGTGTCTGTGTCTGGCTTCGAAAGCCCCAACCCAGTGTAAGAGGCGAACCTTCAGACTATCGGCGTCATCTCTGATGCTCTCACCGCGTGGCTGCCGGTACTATTAGAGTCATTGCATCCGACCTTAGATGAAAATAAAATTAATGGATAGGCCTAAAGTGCGGTAAGTTGAAGCACACTACTGGTGCACTTGCTCCATACAAACTAGCGCCATTATCTGTCAAATCTAGGGCACTTGCATACAAATTTGAAGTAAACCTTTCATTTATTTTGCCTCATTTTTCTGGTTTGAAATGTTCGCGTAAGGCCTATCCATTAATTTTATTTTGATCTAAGCATCCGACCTCACTTCTGTGAGTCTGAGTGTAGGTTTGTCGTTCCATCACAATCGGGAGAGAAAGGACGAGAGAGTGCATCTGTGTCCTGTATACACTTATGTACTTGCTTGTGTATACAGGGCCTCTTACCACGGACATTCGAACTTCGCAATCACGTGAACGTTTTCATTCTAATGTAAACTCTATTACAATGAAGTTCGGGCGGTCGCAATATATCGAAAATCGAAAGTCCAGGTACAGGGCCAGGTTGTAAAATTAAATGCGTATCAAAGGGTTTTTTTTTCAGACCATCAAACCGAATAACTTTCAATACGGAGCCAACATCGAAAGCGCCAAAAAAATCAGCTATTCCATAGAAAGCTCAGTTTAGGTTTTCCCAAATGTATGGTACAGTTGATTTTATTTTGCGATTTCCATGTTGGATTCATTCAGTCGCTTGTCAAAAAGCAAGTCATCTATGTATTTAAATATGATTTAAGTTCAAAGATGTCAGGTCAAATTGCGCCATACACCGAGACGAATGATCTATCAAACAATTGTACAATACTTAAAGGGCTTCGTAGATCAATCAAAAGCGTACCATACTTGTCTGTCATGATTGGTCACAGTATTGTACACACATCTTTACCGTTATCACATACACCTTTACTAATCCTATTTCCATTGACACTGTCATCTTACATTCTAAATCTAATCTTATTACGACCACCTAACGTTGTTTTTTCGTCTACATTTACTTTAAGATGTTATTCATTCATGTGTGAGTGGAATCCCTGTGATCTGTCTGGTATTTCATATTCAGTTTTGATGTCTTTAGGATAAAGTTCAAATTTAAAGTAGCAAGTTTAATGTTGATGCGAGCCCTGTCGTGTCATGTATTTACAATTGCGTCAGTTGATTAACATCGTTATGTAAAGGTGTTAAGATATGTTTTTGCTTGTTTAAGTTTTGTTGGTGTGAGTGAGTGGCCGTGCCAGTCGGTGCCAGGCGTTCGCAAGAATGCGCCGGAGTCGAATACAGTTACTTACTATATCGATTGTTGAATAGATTCTTTGGTTTTACGAGGAAACCATTGGCTTGTTTCGTGTTTGCAAATTTTTTGTGGTTTGAATTCGACCTTGTGGTATATTGTGTTAGAATCTATTTTAATTAATGGAATTTTTAGTGGGGATTTTTTTCTTAATTTATTGTAGCTACCTATTAAGTACCTAGGTTAGGTACCCATGTGGAATAGATCCCGTTATAAAAAATATCGCAGTTTTTCCGCTCGACTAATGGCTTTTGAATAACAAAATCAGTTCACTAGTTGTCACGTGAAACATACGAAAATTCCAGCGGCTTTAGCATGACGCGCGTAAAAGCTATATCACGAATTTGATCTCGTTCCCTCACGCGCAAAGAGAGCTATGGCGCGATAGCGCTATGTATCACGCTGCCATGCTAGGGCCGCTGAAACAGTACCTAACCCTGCAATCCCGAATTCCCGTGTATCTGAGATAGGTGAGACACTATACCTATGTCGCCGCGATAGTCGGTGAAGTTATGCGAAAAAAAAGTCGGCGGCGCGGACTTGTGACTTGGCGCCTGGTGGACCTGGTCTCCGGGGTCAATCTGCCGCCAAGCGAGCCGCAGGCCGAGCGATCACAATTTTTTTTTGCATTATTCCGTGAATAATTTATTGTTTGGAAACTCTTCATTCATTGGTCTATTCATCAATAGGGCGAGGCTAGACAGCGCTTTTATTTTTAGTATGCAAGCAAAAATTTGCCTAGTGGTGGTCAGGCGGAAAAGTCCGCGATAGCTACCTTTAATGGTGAATAAAGTTTTTTCTTTCTTTCTTTCTACGAAAATGTTTTTTTCTTTCTTGTATAAATTAATTGTGACCTGTCTTCACCTGTAGGAACTACGTCCTATCCTATACAAACCTGTTCATTGATGAGGCATATAATATTTATATAGGGTCATTATTCTTATGATCAGACCGACAAACTGAACAACTTTCTCTGAGGTGCCAACATCGAAATCGCGAAAAAAGATAGCTGTTCTATACGAAACGTTAAAAATGTACCTTCCTATAAAATAATTTATTTTTTAATGTGTTGCAGTGCCCTTACATGGTTTCTGTATCTTGTACCTACTAACCTAAAACTTAAGATCATGCAAACTAACACATAGAAAAGCAATAAATGTATGAATATGAAACGAAAGATGCTCATATTACTAACCAAGCTCATTCATTAGCGAGCTCTTTCATGTTTCAATAGTAGTAAATGCCTTCCTTATTACCTAATTAGTGTGTGACATATTGGTACAAATGGCAAATGTCGTATTTTTGTCTTATTCTCTGGAAGCAACTGATGAATCCATGTTGTCTTTTTTGATTATGTGTTTCATATATTTACGTTTTTTCTGTTTTACATTGAGTAATTAATAATTACTCAATGTAAAAACCTAGGTTTGTTCCCACCGATAGTACTTTGGTTTGACTTCTAAGACAGACCAACACTTGTTGTTGTTCCACTTAGCCTGTGCCAGGCGCTCGTCGCAGCCTGACGCTCCCAGCACGCGTCCCGCACTGCTGATCATGGTGCACAGATTACTAATTAGAATTAGATATATAATAAGAATAATAGATAGATATATAAATAGAATAAGAGAATAGAATTAGATAATTACTAATTATGTATAGAGCAGACAACGCGAACAAAATCTGTGCACCATGATCAGCAGTGCGGGACGCGTGCTGGGAGCGTCAGGCTGCGACGAGCGCCTGGCACAGGCTAAGTGGGTTAGAGCGCGTGCACCCTAACGCGTGTTACAAAACATTACTTCTCGGTAGCTTCTCTAGTTAACATAGTACCTCAATGGGTTTTTAGGTATTATTTGTAACTTTTTTTAGGATATGGGTCTAAGTGAAACACAGCCGTCACAGATTTTAAGACTGTAGTGAAGAAACTTTGGCAAAAGGGGTCTGTCAGGATTATTCAAAATCGTAGCCAAGATACCCCATTGGGACACAAGCGTGAGTATAATGTGTGTATGTGCATGAAGAAACTGTAAAAATTATAAATAAATAAATATCTTGGACATTGTCATACTGTTCCCATAGTCACATAGAATTTCTAAGGTACTTTAAGTACCGGTGAAACGTGGATCTTCTGAGGTTTCAGAATATCTCTGACTACCCCCTCGGGGAATATAGTCGTGAGCATATGCTATGCTATGCTTAAAGTACCAGCATCTAAACAGAACTTGCATAGTGATGACTACACAATTGTGAGCATTATTTCGCGCGAGAGTTCGAAGCTTTACCTATGAACGCCATTCGAGCAGACGCCTCAAGAGAGGAATCAGTTTATTTATAAAGTACTGCCGTAATTTTATTAATTTAACTAATAGTGAGAACTTTATAGAGTTTCTGGCCGTATCTTCTCGATAGTTGTATTTCCGAAGCGGTGATAGAGTCGGAAAATAAATTATTCGGGTTTTATCAAAATATCAAATTTTGTATTTTACTTCATCACAAAAGATATGGGTAAGATAATACAATATACCTAATATAGAATAGATACAAATATTAATGCCTCAGGTCAGGTACAAAAATTCCTATACATCATACAAATATTTGCCGTTGGCGCGCTCCATCCAAACGAAGTCTGGTTATATTTTTCAGAAACAGTCTAGAAAATAATCTCTATGTTTGTAAGAAGTCAGATTTTCGTTATAATGTATAATTATATTTATAAAGTTACAGTGCCTCAAAGATTTCCATAAAATTTTAAATCAATCCTAGCATTAAAACTGTATATTTTAACGAAAATCTGACTTCATAGAAACATAGAGATAAGTTTCTAGATGGTTTCTGAAAATTTGCATTTACTTTAATTGGATAGTATTGAAAATATCACCAGACTAAGTTTGTATGCAGCGCGCATTTGCGCTCACGGAATATTCTTCTACCACTCAGTTCAGTAGCCTACACTGCCTACACTACCAACTGAACTATCGGGTCATGGAAGCCTTGCTGAAGCAAATCAATTGTCTGAATGAAGCCTAGTATTGTTCTGTGATTTCAATCATATATTATACCTACCTAATTTATTTCGAACATCCAAGCTCCAATATACTACGAGTGCTATCGAAAATTCTAAATTCAATAAACAAAACCGATAGAATTTTGATTCCACATGAATTTCTAACTTCAACTTCACGCTATAGTTCCTCAAACATGATTTATACCACGAATACATTACAACTTGAACAATATCGTTCAGGAATCGAAGCCTTCTCTCCGGGGGTCTAAAGCTGACATAAATTATACCATAGTTCGTTAATTAAACATGGATAGGTGGAATCTACGAATTTCTTTATTCGTAGAGTGACATATACACAAAAGCCAATGCCTAAAAATGGCGCCTTTTTCTTTTCGCCAATTTTTTTGCGCGGCCATCAATAAAACTTGAATATTGTATACAAACAAAACTTCCCAACTAACACAAAATGGCTGCACAAAGGTTCAAGAGCCAATGCAATTATTGCTTTATGTTGCAAGGCGTAAGCTATAGAGCATGCTCAGCAGCTCTAATGCAGCAGCACTATAGCCAAATTGACACAATTTTATGCAGCCCTAAGCTTCAGAAGAGCTGTTTAAGAGCGCCACAGTAGCCGCAACGGAAGATTATGTGCTAAGATTCACTCTTACAGCCCCTACATACGTGAACGAATGACCGATTGAAATGAATGAATCTTTTTTGACAGTACAGCGTTCAGTTCAGTTGTACCTATATTTTTGTTACTGAACCGGCGAAATCTTTGTTAAATGTGAAATGAGCAGGCGGCCATCATCAAAATAAATAAGTATGTACATAATTAATTCAAGTTTCTCGTTAATTTGTTAAGTACGGGCAATTAAAAACGCATATTAGTTTAATGATAATGTAAATATCACTTATTGGAGTAATTTTAATGCGAACTGCCTCCGTGGTCTTATGGTTAAGAGCATTGGGCTCTTGACACGGAGGTCGTGGGTTCGATTCCCACGGGGGGCACCTAGTGAAATGTCACTTTGTGCGTTTTTCCCCAGTTGGTTAGGACATTACAGGCTGAGTCACCTGATTGTTTGAAAAGAAAGATGATTCCGTGCTTCGGATGGCACGTTAAGCTGTTGGTCCCGGCTACTATCTCTGGTGGTAATAGTCGTTACATAAAAACCACGTCAGAGGCCGTAAGGCGGTTTGAATAAACTCTGACACCAGGGCTTGCAGCCAACTCGATAAGAAGAAGAATGCGCTCTTGATATAATCCAAACAAGCAATTAATTATGTCTATTAGAATACATTATTTTTTCAACATTTATGTAATAAAATCATTTGATCGATTTAATGATCACCGGTTTGGAGACAATATCGCAATCCTTAACAATGTTAGTTCTGTTTACGTTATTTCTTCTTCACTGATTATTTTATTATCTCTTTAATGCAGCTGCTAGTAACAAAGTAGTGCCTATTTGAACTCTTAAACAGTTGGTTGAAACCAGAAAGCTGAAGAAGAAATTCTGATGTGTATGTGAAGTCCTATACGGATTGTGCACGCGTGGTGGACATGGCCAACTCGAACTTGTTGACTTGGTCATGTTATCCGAGTTGTCCCATGTTATTCGAGTTTTCCTAGTTGACCAAGTTGTTCATGTTGTTCGAGTTGGCCAAGTCAACCAAGTTCGAGTTGACTAAGTTGTTCGAGTTGACCAAGTTGTTCGAGTTGTTTGAGTTGGCCAAGTTGACCAAGTTGTTCATGTTACTGCATGCATACCCACAACTGCATATGAATACATGCCTAAAACACACAAAATAACAGATACGTGGAATAGCGAATGTGATGAAAGGCAATTGCGTGGAATTAATATGGTGTAGAATCGCGAATAGGAAGAAACGCGATTGTGTCAAATTGAAGACTGCGTGGAATATAGAATGTGTTCAATGTCAGTTGTGCGGAATCCATATTGCGTAGAATATCGAATAGGCGGAAAAGCGTTTGGCTTGAACTCAGATCAATACGGACTAACGCCCATGCACCCTCGTACAAAATAGGCCGATGATGATGATGATTTCACATGTGTTGACAATATTCACGCGTTAGAAAACTTGAAACAATGTTATGTTTAGATAAACAATGTAATTTTTGTATTATATTTAGTTATTTACACACCGACGTACCTAATTACATGTGTGACTAGTAGTGAAGACTACGTTATTTGATTTGTAAATGTTTGCAATAAGGTTTATTTTAGCTTACGAATTCCACTGTATTAATTTATTTCTTGTTATTTTTGTCAGCTTGGGATTTGATAATCTTTAATAATATTCACTTAAGGCATTGCTAGTTTATAATATTGTCTCAATTTCAAGTCCAGAAATAATAATTATGAACATGGTTATGAGGATACAATTCGGAACTGGTTATATTTTCAACGCCAGGATCAATTTTAATTTTAAGATTTGTATGGAAATCTTTGAGGCACTGTAACTTTAAAACTATACATTTTAACGAAAATCGGACAACATACAAGCATAGGGATTAGTTTCTAGATTGTTTCTGAAAATTTTTATTGACTTTAGTTGCTCTGTATTTAAAACTAGTGTTTTCCCGCGACTTCGTCCGCACAAATTATATACCAGATTTTAAGTCAGATCATAAGCTATCAAACAAAAAAAGTTTCATCAAAATCGGTTCAGTAGTTTTTGCGTGATGCGCGAACAAACAAACAAACTAACAATTTTGTCAATAGATGGCGCTGCACGTTTTTAAATCGCGCTATCGAATGTTATTTGAATTTATGTGAAGAGAACCGCTACTTTTTTAGTATTTATATTATGATTTTACGGTTTTATAATAGTTAAGATATAACCAGACTTCGTTTGTATGGAGCGCTATCCTCTTATGCAGTACTAGCGGCGCGGCGAGACCCGCGCGACTTGGTATGCATGCGCAGACCACTGACTTTAAATAGGTACTCATAACTTATGATTGAATGAACCGATTTCGATAAAATATAACTTAAATATTAATCCAAACTAAGCCCTATGTCATAAGAATAGTTAATAACTGTATTCTTATGCCTGTGTTTCTATGCAACCCCATCCAAATCAGTTCAGCAGTTTTTATGTGACGCCTCATTTTAAATAAGCATTTCCTTTATGTTTCAGGTACCAGACTTTCTCACTGAGGATCTTTACTTAATTATCGTAAGTTATAAAGATAGTAAAATACAAACATGGAAGGTCTCAGCTTATGATAAAAATTCAGATGTCTATGACCAAATCGTGTTTTCGCATTATGGCACAATCGCCTTAACGCCGCTCTGTCAAGGTCACGTCCTCACGAATGTCAAGGACATTCCGCGCCGAAGTTCAAGGTAAGGTTACTTGTTTGGAACAGAACGCTTTTTTTGTTCTTCTTCTACGAAACCTGTTGAGTACCGCTGTTGTTTCCTTTTTTGCATATTATTATTATATTTTCCTTGTCATTATGGAATTTCTGAAGAATTCTTGCTTTGAAGAAATGAAGCTACATCAGATACAAATTAGTAATTTGTGAGAGACTTCCTTTTAAAACAGAAATACGTAGTTTCCAAACACTACATTGAATCAACATTTTGTTTATTCCAATTTCTAAGTAGACAAATCACAAAGATAGCTTTTGACGTCATTTTGCAACTCTAGAAGGTGGAAAGGGACTGGAATGTGTAACGAAAAAATATACAAAGAACAATCACAATACTTATTTGTTATGCTAGGCTGCAAAGTTGCTTTTTGGCGCCAGTACTTGTATTGAAACCTGAGCTCAGCGAAGGTACGTACGGTAAGGAAAGGACGGAAAGGTAGGTACGAGACGCAGAATAACTTTGCAGCCGAGCGAAACACACAACTTTTCACCTCACAACAGCGAGGAAAAAATAGTATTGCTAAAAATAATATTTTAAAAAGTTTTTTTTTTCGTGCTGGCCAGAGACATGAAATAGTTATTAAGCATTTTCAGTGGATTGGCGGTATAGAAAAATATAGAATAGACAGATTCGAATTGCAAAAACTCTTTCCACGCTAGCGGATAAAATTCACTTTTGCACTCAGATTTCGAATGATAAACAGAATCCGAGCTAGTGAGGTGAAACATAAATATTATTCTAAAAATATAAATTCTGATGTGCAATGTATGTGTAGTCTACTAATCCGCATTGGGCACGCGTGGTGGACTGACCACGTACAATATGTATGGGCACAGAGGATATAGGCCTGTGCAGTGGGACGTATACAGGGTGAAATAGATATCATTAGCATCCTTGATGATGATCCATTAACTTCTACTGCTCTACAATTTAAATACGAATTAAGAATCCATGCGATTATAGTCTTGGGTACAGTCTGTAAAAATGTACAACAATACAAAAGCAAACACTTACATTTCACGGCCTTGCACTTGACAATGGATGGCTGGACAGTGACTGTGACAGTGTGGTGGCGGAACTAATGGGCCGCGTGACGGTCTCTTGCGCAGCCACTGACAGTGGCGACATCTGTTGATGACTCGTAGTTTTGATGGTGGATACGGAGGGAAGTTCTGAATGGGACAAGGATTTTTGGTCTTCTTCTATCTTGTCGATGGTATATGTCATTGGCCAACCAGGATTAGAGACTGATTGTACATGGGATGTAAACCACATTGCTAGCGACGCTACTTTAAGAGACAACACTCAGTTGCAGAAAAGCTCATTAAAGTTAATCCTCCATTAAATCTCTTGCTAGCTTTAACTACATCAACAAGACAAAATGTGACAGCAAGAGATTTAATGGAGGATTAACTCTAATGAGCGTTTCTGCAACTGAGCGTCAAGCATGGATGAGAATCTCGTCGGGGTCTAGTTTAACAACTTAAAGGAAATCTAGGCACAGATTATTTAATAGTAACTTTGTAACAGATACTACACTCTCCCGATTTCGCATCCTTTTACAGCCTACCGCGACACAATACGCGTCTTATTTCAATGCACGACAGCCTGTATCTCATGATATAGTCGGCGCCGTAGTTACGTATCACCGATTATGAGCACAGTGCCTAAACTGCAAGATACCACTGGTGCAATCACAACTGTCAAACACGAGTGACGGAGCACTTGAACTAGGATTGGCAAACACTATACCGATACGTAGCTCTTAAATAAGATGATGATGAAGGAAATATAGAACCATGGGATTTAACCCTGAACTAATTCTTAATCTACAGAGAGGAGTAAAAGAAACTAGTAGGTATTCGACTTTCCTCCATCTAATGCGGAACTCAGTAATGAAACCAAGGTTATCTAACCTTGACTAATCGTTTCAATTAATCGTTGCACCGTATTTACCTGCACCAATACTTCACAGTCCATTCCAAAAACAAACATATCTTTAGTCCTGTAAAAACCTACTCAAACAAAAAACTCTTCCGTAAAACCACCCGAATCAAATTACCATTCTCATTCCAACATAAACTGTATTACAAAGGAGTAAGGCCGGCCCATGTTAGGGTACTAACGTGCATTAGCATGTGTGACCCATGTTACCCACAATTTGTCTGTAATAATCCCCGATCCGTCTTCGAGGAAGAGTTTTTATGGTGCTCGTTTGTGCTACCCCGAGGTTAGCTGACCCCAATTTGTTGAGGCCTGAATGGTTGGTATTAATTTTGTTTCTCAGGGTTGTTGGAAAATTAACCCGTTTTTCTGGATGCTCGCGCGCAATAGGTACTAGTACTCTTTATTATACTGCATCATGAGCATAGACCTGTGCCCTAATTGAGAGGCTGATGTTATTAAGTATCTTTCTTTCCTAGATAGTATCCTGCCAGATATTGATACTCTAAGCCGGACACCACAAGGAGTGACTTAATTGCCTGTACTCTTGAAGCTATGATATTGCCCCATATTTGCCGAACCGGTTAGGGACACGCCCTGTCTCCCAACAAAGGTGGTACAGGTGGCGGATGACAGTAAGCAGTGGTGTATTCCTTTCTCACTCTCACTCACTAAGCATACCATGAGCTGGCGTCTTGTCAGTGCGAGCCCAGGTTCCAGGATGCACTTTTGGTAAATTAGAGAGCATATTGGCGTTAATCTACCAAGCGTGCTCTAATGCGTATTGGTTTAATTCACAATACTCATCAGAAAGCCAACAATTATTGGGTAGTGATAAATCATATGAACCGTTAAACACTAAAAGCTCCTCTAATAGAAGTAAGGAAGAGAATTGAAGAAGATAAGTGCATTATAGTGACGAAACGAGCCAGCTGTGCCCCGATGCAGGCGGACGACGAATAAATCTAACACAGATGCGTCTAACGTTTGATACAGCTCGCTAGAGATGCTGGAAGAGACATCCTTGAACTGTCTTGAACAATTACAGATATTTTACGCGATAGGTTCTAAACTTTTGAGGTCCATGGCCACTATCACTACACTAAATAAATCCCATTTATTCTATGGAACCTAAAATGATATGGTGGCACTTCACATGGCGTTTTTGACGCGTTTCCTCGTCTTTCGGTCGGGAGTGAAATAGGAATCCAAGTTTTATAGTTTTACTGCCTATTTTCACATAGAAACCTGTATTTGTCATGCGTGATATTTATAGGCCATGTGAAATGCCACCAATCAAAAAGCTTTGCGAGAATGATCATGAGCTTGCTCATGCGGTTCAAATGGCCTGAGCCTATTGACATAATGTTACTGATTCACGGAACTCTTGTTAATTTTCCGCAGAACTCCCTTTAGGAATCACTGCGATAGATGACACAATAACCCATAAAGAAGGCAATTTAAGATGGAAAGAGGTGCCCATTGGCATAGTGAGGCTTCAAAACTCAAAATGATTTATTCAAAATAATATCACACATGGATAGCTTTCTGACGTCATTTTTGACTCTACCCCCCCCCGTGGATGTTCTGAGGTTTCAGAATATCTCTGACTACCCCCTCGGGAAATATAGTCGTGAGCATATGCTTATGCTTATGCCCCCGCGTCGGAAGGTGTTCTGTTGTAGAATTCCGTATGGGAGACGATTACCGCAAACAGTCGACGTCGGATTGGTGACCGTTAATGTGGTACCTACATTTCGAGCTTCTTCGTGCTTAGGAAGCAGTATACCGGCAAGATACCGGTGACCTATTCATAAGATCAGATGACTTGAAAATGGCTTTCCAATAGCCATGCTTTTCCTATTGCTGTCTCCCGTTTGCAATGGAGGGAAATCAGACATACAGGGTCCAACTTCAAATGTCGACGGTTTTTAAGGATGATCAGACCATCGAACTGAACATCTTTATACATGGGACCAACATTGAAATCGCGAAGAAAAAATCTGCTGTCCCATACACTTTAATGGAATTGCTACCACGTCCAGTGTCTCTATACCTTTGCAATAAGAGCCAGTTTGCAACGAGCGGTCGTGTCAGACATCTGCAGCGGAGCTGAATTATTGTCATTCAGCAAGTGTATTCGCTTCGCCATCATGATGGATTGTATTGCAGTGCCACAGGGTCCATATTACCCTGGATACATATAGATTTACGGTAAAAATTTCAAATATATTTATCAATTTCTTCTTTAATTATTTACAAAAGGTCCTTTACCACTTTTTCTGTTATGAACGAGTATGGGTATTACGTATACAATACGGATACTCCCTGCCTGATTGGTGAATGAATGACATGCATATCGCATTTTTGTGTTTTATTATTATGAATCGGAAACCAAACGGCATTATCACTACATAGTATAAAACAAATTCGCTTCCCGCTGTCTGTCTGTCCCTATGTATGCTTAGAGCTTTAAAACTACGCAACGGATTTTGATGCGTTTTTTTTAATAGATAGTGAGTTTTAAGAGGAAGGTTTATATAGGGTGAAATTGATATCATTAGCATCCTTTTAAACTAAGATTCTACCCATCAAACTGATCAACTTTTACTATGGGAACAACCCGATCGGAGCAAAAAAATCAGCTGTTCCATACTAAACTGCAATGTCTACTCGACTCAAATGTATGCAACAGCAATTTTTCGTGCTCCAATTGGTTTGCTTCCGTTGTAAAAGTTGTTCAGTTTGATGGGTAGACTCTTAGTTTAAAAGGATGCTAATGATATCAATTTCACCCTGTATGTGCATTGCTCCCGTTCGAAACCGGGGCGGGTCGCTAGTTTAGAAAAAAAAAATATTGCTGAAACAAGGTAAACGTCCCTGAATAAATAAAAGTACTGGAATTGACAAACTCTTTCTTGCAGTCGGTTAAAAATGAAGTGCTCTCAGTTCTTCGGCACAAATTCCTTTAGACAACCGTTCTAGCGGTAATGAATGAAATAAAAAAAGTGAATAAAAAAAACGGTAATAAAATTACGAACGGTCACCGCAGACAAAAACTAAGTTTCGAATAAAAAAGTAGGAGACCACGGAACAAATTATTTGAAAGAAAGAAAGGAAAGAAAACAGAACTTAATTGAATAAAAACTTTCTCCGGCAGTGACCTCTTGCTAGCTTACTGTACAGCCAAGTTTTATTTATATCCTCTGAAAAATACTATGAACCAGTAAAATCATAGATCATAGTTTTGGCCATTCATAATAAATAATGTAACATTTATCAAACTTTCGGGTTTGGCTAGTTTTGACCGTGTTGTTCCCAGTTCAGATTAAATAGGCCAACCCTGTTTCAGTTCGTGATAAGGGAATACTTTGTATATGGTTGTTTTATTTATTTTCTCCCCTCCGGACGGAAAGCGTCAATTGTCGTCCCGCTGCGCTAAACAAAGTTGTCGCTTTCCACCTCCGTCGCGGAGAAAAATAGTATACCAACCTCGGACAGTAAATAAGAAAGCCTCAGATATCTGAGACCTTTCTTACTTTCCTGCCCTCAGTGTGTAATCTACTATTATTTCCTTTTTGGAGAACTTACAGCTAAATAACAGTTAGATTTCAACAAAGACAAATTGATGGTCAGATGCTGACAACATGTTCAAGTTTTGTGTGATATTAGGTTGGTTATTCGAATAATGATTAATCATCGTCATCATCATCAGCTCGTACCCACTCTCTATAGGGCTGCCTCCTCCCCATTTTGTCAACCATTCTGAAAATCCATGCTGAAATGCAAGTTATGTAGCTATGTAAAATGTTAGTCTAAAATAATAATATCGCCTGGGCAAAGCAAACTGTTTCCACCATGTAAACATTGACCGTAACATTCACTCATGTATTTCAATCATAAAGCCAAACTGTTCGGATGATATCCCCCAAAAAATGTGCGACATAGTAAAATGTTGAGAAATATCCCCGGACTAATCCGTCGCCATTCCTCACCGGTGACGTGACGCGGCTGCGTTATGAGCTGATGCTACATCTCCCTCTCGTCTCCGAGGCAAAGTGAAGTGGGAACAGTATGACGGATATAACCGAAAAAGGCTAATAGTGAAACTTGCGACCTTAATGCATAAGCTTAAAAAAATACCGTTAAAAAATATTGTTAGGAACACTAAAATGAAACATAAATAGTGAAATTTTATTGGGCAGTGCTGAATTCTAGTAGTGAATATATTCTCACCTAGGCATTATGAACTACTCATGCCCAACTAGATTAACGATATTGAAATTTCTCGAGTTAAAACAAAAGTCCGCACAATTTTGTCACAAAATGTATAATAAATCCCACGCGCAGTGCACTTTTCATAAGGATTGGAATTTAAAATTAAGACAAATAAAGCCGGACAAATTCCGTTCGGAGGTCCGGAAATCCGGACATGTAACACTATGCGCAAAAGGCTTTTTAGATATTCCATTCATGCGAACTATATCCACTTACTATATTCAGCACTGCCACAACAAATGTAACTCAAAGAGCATTTTATAAAGCTAAACTGAAGAGTGAAGTGAAGGCGGCGCCTTCTGGTATTAAGCAAGTTTCACCCACCGTTACAGTCAGGTGAGGGGAAACTGAGGCCAAACACAAGCCCGTTAAATATCTGGAGCACTTACTGTTATCGTTGCACTGTGCCGAAGGCTGCTAGGTCGCGACAATTTTGAAAATTGCACTCCGCGCCGTCGCATCGCATCGCATCGCATCGCATCCCATCTTCTATTCGTGTCGTGCCTATAGGTTTTAATATTCTCTCCTTGTGACTTGTATTGTTGGTTTGAGGAACAATGGAGGGTTTCGGTAGGAGGTTAATTCTGATTGTAATTGCCTTTTTAAGATAATTGATATTAGTTAATAGCTGGGTCCGAACCGATGTTGTCCTTTGGAAAACTTAAGCGTACTTATATCTTTTCTGTATTTTATAATGCACACAATATTATACGATTGTAAACTTGGTATGACT
This sequence comes from Agonopterix heracliana, assembly GCA_963693445.1. NCBI lineage: Eukaryota > Metazoa > Arthropoda > Insecta > Lepidoptera > Depressariidae > Agonopterix > Agonopterix heracliana. Next base: position 19,125,664 of record OY856319.1, read on the forward strand.
GTTTATTATCTATCATAGGGAAAGTGGTAAATTTTCCATTGCTAGACCACTTCTTCTTATCGTGTGGGCATCAAGCTCTGATGTCAGAATTTTCGCATACGGACACAACCTTACGACCTCTGATGTGGTTTTTATGTAACTCTATTGGTAGTAACCAATAGAGATAGTAGCCGGGACCACGGCTTAACTTGCTATCCGAAGTACGGAATCATCTTTTTTTTCAGACAATCGGGTCATTCAGCCTGCAATGTCCTAACCAACTGAGGAAAACGCAAAAAGTTACATATTACTTGATGTCCCCCGTGCGAATCGAACCCACGACCTCTGCGTCAAGAGCCCAATGCTCTTAACAATTAGACCACGGACCACTGAATCGATATTGATGAAATTTGTTATAAAGATAGCTTGAACTCTGGGGAAAGATTATGCGGGTGAAGTCCCGGGTAACAGTATGGAATATTAAGAACTCTAACTACCCCTCAGTGAATATAGTCGTGAGCATATACTATGTTTGAAGAACCTTGGAACTGTAATAAAACATGTTATTTTGAAGTGCCCCATTATGTACAATGGATGTAAATAGTCGTGTTCATAGTCACGTCATGGAAAATAAGTAGTATAATTTTATCGATCATTTGGATCATTACCGTGTTTCCGGAACAAGTATCGTAATGAAGGTGACATTATATTTGTGTTACATAGATATAGCGTGTGTAGATAACCTCAACCATCAACCATCAACAAACGTAAGGTCAAGGCCATTTTTTTCGAAATTATCAATATAGGGAGCAGAAAGCAGCTCGGCAACTGTTTAGTACTACGGACTGGGAGGACCACACCAGCACGGCTGGCATGCCACTCACGATAAAGCATTTAAACAAGAAAAACGTCATGCGCGCTCTTTCTGGCATATGTAGAATAATAAGGATGGAGGCACATCACGATTTCGTTTTCTCGGGGAGGCCTACAGAGACGGCAAAGACAGAATATAATTTTTGGACCTCCCATAGAAAATCCATCGACTGATGGTATTTTATAGTACCTATAGGACTTTCGTATGGTAGGCCCAAAAAATTTCTCGTTTTTCGACCCATGTTCCTTAGGAGATGTTGTTTAGTTTCGTTTTTTGAATACATACTTGAAACTGTTCTAGTAATTAAATATTAGGGGTGTGTACTATTATCTATTCTGTCTGTATCTTTAGCCTTAGGCTGCGTTTCCACCAGAGATGTGCGAGGTAGCGAGGCGGTGAGCGAGGAAACAGTCCGCCAATAGCGCGCTCGCTCGATCACGTCATTGGGAAATTGAAGCACTCTCATTGGACGATTTTTTCCTCGCTCTAGTCCCGCTACCTCGCACATCTCTGGTGGAAAAGCAGCCTTATCCTAGGCTTTTAGGACGAAATAATGTGTCAAGAGCGATGGCTGTTGGTGGCCCACACAAACGTTTAAGTATTAAAACACTACTCCTAGCTTAAAATATACAGATGCAACTAAGGGATGGTGCTTTTTATGCAGTGTTTCTGCCTGAAACATCACGTATCACCACTTGAAACGTATTCATGCTATAACATAACATAACATAAATATTCTTTATTTGCACACCAAGAACATACAGCAACAAAACAGAATAAAAAAGAAAGTATGGGTACAAATGGCGGTCTTATCACTAAAAGCGATGGCGGTCTTATCGCTATAAGTTAGCCTTCCTACAAATGCATCAAGCAATGTTTCTGACTACACCGAAAACTATGATAGTCGTTAGTTTATAAAAAAAACTTTGCAGTATCAGTTAACGACCAACACAATTTAATGTTCACTGCATTTTATTGCACATAACATGATAATGAAAGTTAAAAAGAAGTTAAAACCCAATTTGTCGATAGCGTCCGTTTATCTGAACACGCATTAATTCATTAACTATGGCTGTTGGGGGTGCTTTCAATGCGATATGAGTTTTATTTTTAAAGCTTTAACTTTTAACTAAAGTATTTGGGGGACTTATCTTATATTTTCCGGGACCCGTGTGTGTTGCGTGAGTCGCCTCGAGACGGAGTTCCTGCCACAGGAGTCTTAGGACCGATCTAACGCATCTACAGGATGAAATTGATATCATTGGCATCCTTTTAAAAAATAAAAAAAAAAATAATAATTAAAAAATTCAATAATAAAAAAAAATCAATAATAAAATAATAATAATAAAAAAAAATACAATAATAAAAGTACAAGTACAAGTACAATATATAGTTCAATAATTTGGTGAAATTGATTTCACCCTGCATTATCCAGTTACCGTTTGGGGTGCACGGCCTTGTTTTTCGGGCCACGACTCATTGCAATAATTGGATACAGCCCTGTACCATAAGAATAGTTAATTAACTATTCTTATGCCTGTACATATTGGCTTTTTACCCGACCGCGCCAGTAGAGAGTAATGTTTTTAAAAATTCAGTATAAACAAAATTATGTGACATTAAGGCGGCCTGAAAATTGTCTGGCAGCAAGTTTACCACAAACTTGCCTCCACCACTCCACTCTAGGCTCTGGTGGTGGAGTATGGCCCAATCCCTCACACTATTATTCGTGATACATAGGCCTTTGGCCCTGCAGTGGGATCCTACTGGCTATACCTAACTTGCCTTCTTGGCATGCATTTTTCATTCAATCTTTTCTATAATGTTACTGTTTATCACACGGACCTGAAAAAAAACCAGACGTTATCTCGTCTAATCACAAGTGAAGCACCCATATTTTTGTGTGCGTGCTGACGCACTGTGTCGCGCGGTACATAATGGTGGCGGGTTGTAGGACTTAAGCTTAGAATTGGTGCATCTGTGTGAGTGTAGGTCCCTTGTAGAACAAACGAATATGCAGGACCTTGCATGATTCATATATTTTTAGTGTCACATTACGTCCGTCTTTTTTTCAAGTCCGTGGTTTATAATAAACAATTTTGATAACAGAGTACCTTATTTATAACAAGCGTCTATAGTTGTAAGAATGCATGTAAAACAATATAATAATATTATGTGGTCGTAATAAAGGCTGTAATAATAATAATAGTTGTAAGAACACATCGGAGGCTCAAATTATTAAGCTAGGCAAATAAACTCCTCAACTCAAACCTCTAATCAAGGCCTGCATATTGCACAATTAGCAGCCCACCACCAGATGTCGCTAGTTAAATGAGAGATAAATTGTCCGGGGCCGGACCGGACGTGACGCGGCGAGTCGCAGTTCATTTCCGGTCTCACGCAGCTTCCTCTCTGTGCAGACAATGTTTAATGAGTGCGCTGAAATTTACAGTGATTTACTTGATTGCTGAAAACGTTACTTATATCAAGCATCAAGGAAGTATTATCCTATAGTAACAAAAATAACTATGGAGTCACGTTGCAGGGTTTGCCCTGAACACTTGTCTATAGCGTGGTGTTCGCGCGGTTCGCGTTTCAGCCTGCCACGATGCTCCACAATCCATCTCAGTTGTGTTCTTTTCTTACTCAAAAACTCCTCGAGATTGGATAGATCCTCCCTCAAACCACTCGACATTGGCGGAAATGCGGTGCTAAAGCACAAGCAAGAAGTCCATTAAATATAAATAAAAAAATATATATATTCGTGGTGGTTTAGTGGCGAGAGGCCTCGCCTACGTCTTCCATGCAGGACGAGCGACAACAGGCAACGGTTCGATCCCCACCCGAGTCGATTCATAGCAATGAATTTACTATGAACTATGTCAACTTGATGGTCTTTTTTTTTTTTTTTTTTTTTAACGCTTACTGGCACATACATTGTAATGATCCCAAACTAAGCACTAAAGGCTTTTATTATGGAAACCATACAACAACGGCACGAACATATAACATCCATGACCGAACCGGGATTCGAACCCAGGACCCTGGTTTGGCAGTCCGGCGTGGTAACTCGGTGGTCTGACTGAAGCACCCCCTAAAGTAGTGTACCTACTCCCTGCATCTGAGCTGATAGCTCGGTGGCGCGTTGCGGTGAAGTGTGGACTCTCAATCCGGGTTCGAATCCGCACGGACAAAATGCCACATACCAATGAGTTTTTCTAACTTATGTACATATATTACAGACGGCTCTCAAACAGTGCAGAAAAACATCGTGAGGAAACCTGCATATGCAGAAGAAGACATTCTGATGCGAATGTGAAGTCTATCAATCCGCATTGGGCACGCGTGGTGGACTAACGCCCAAACACCCTCCTAGAGGGTAGGCCTGTGCCCAGCCTTGGGACGTATTTAGGCTGATGATGTTTATGATGACTCCCTGTATCATAGTAATATCCATTCTTTCCTCAAAACAATAGAATTTTATGTTTCTTCCCAAAAAACTGAAAGCAATAAACAATACTAAATGCGACATTATAGTCTCACGTATTATTAGATCAATTTATCTGGACTTCTACTTGGAGACGTTACGCTTCACTGTTCAATATTGCGAGACACGGTATAGTTCCTACGTGACTACGTGACTTCGTCAATTGTCTGCTTTATACCTTACAATGTTACCTAAGTCTGGGGGAAATTGATTATATTGAGTTTTATTGCTGTGTTTGTGAGATAGTGCTATATCCAACTATACAAGCTAAGAGACTATCATGATGTTTTTGAATTCTACTGGCTATGCTTTCAACATTAATTGTAGGTTTTTTTTTAATTAAGGCAACTTCTTGTTTTCTCTCTTGGAAAAGAGAGAAATAAAAAACATTTGGAATGGTGCTTTAATAGACGTGTGATTTGTTCTTTCTAATAAACTCTATGATATTAAAAAAAACCCTTGATTTTATCAAGTCAACACCCGCGAGCTAAGGCAATCAGCCAGGCACAAAAGATATTTTTGGGGAAAGATAAAATGGGGGGATCAAAAAAGTTGACGATATCTGACGAGATATTCGCCGTAACTAGCTTATTAAATCAAATAACAAAAACAAAAAATACTACATCCATCACTGCACCGGGATTCGAACTTTCGAACCCAAGACCTCTATGGTTTGGCAGCCCGGCCGGCACGGTAACCACCAACTGGGTCTTTGAAATGAAATGATATCATTGAATCGATAAATCTCTCGTCTGAAGGATACTTACTCCTTTCATTCGTTATCAATCGTTCGTTTATCTTAATTCTAAACCATTCTGTATTTACCAAATCAGACCACTACAATACGAGAGCATATTGTGAACTCAGAATAACATTAATATCCTAAGGCAGGCAACACACAGTGAGGCGTCATAAGAGTAAATACCCTATACAGAGACAAAGCTTCTAACAAACGGACAAAATTATCACTTGCTTGACGCGCTCGCCCATAGACAGTCCACATTGGCCGAACCGATTTGTCCACGAGCGGTTTGTAGGTGAACTGGTCGGTGAAAGGTGACGCACACACCGCTGCGCCTTGTAGTAGTGTACCTATCAATTGTATGAAGCTATATCTCTGTGGGGTATACTGTGGCCACATGGATAAGTATCCCTACAGAACGAAAGCTTTACACAAGCGGTGGCTAGCAGTAGAGGACGAACACACCTCGGCTAAGTGTGTGTACCTGTTCGTACGTTCTCTGACGCGTGTTATGCGTGAGTGCACCGACAGCGGCCGCTTGCATGAAGCTTTCGTTCTGTAGGGATATTTATTCATGTGCTAAGGCTCCACCACGCCACGCGCAGTTCAGTATACACCACGCCTAAGGCCAACTCCTTAGACTTACACTGCACTAGCTCCAATTTTATCCAATTTAAACTTTGTTGGAGGAGTGTACTTGCGAGTGGCATATTACGTTATGTGAATATAATTTGCCGAAACTTGCGCACACACAACACAACGCTGTACCTGTGTCTTGATTAACAAGTACCTAAGATGTGGTTCGAACAAGATTCAGATTGACGGGTTGTATTTACAACTTTTCTATACTTACCCATGTTTAGGCAATTAGTTTTACAGGATGTAACAAAACACCCTAGTAAAAAAAACAGCTGTCCCATACAAAACTGCTGTTTCGACTAGACTAAAATGTATGGGGCAGCAAATTTTTTCTTTCACGATTTCGAAGTGTCTTCATAGTGAAAGTTGTTCAGTTTCATGGGCTGAAGCACCCCTTTAAGTATTACTAGGGTGTTTTGTTACACTCTGTATATGGCTGACTGACTCACAGACAATGAACAGCTTAAACCACTAAAAATAGAAACCTGAAAGTAATACATAATTCTGTAGAGGATGTATTACTTTCATGTTTCTTTTTTTGTGGATAAAAAAGCATTTTACTAAAATTGGGTGCAACACGGTGTGGTGGTGGTGTGGTGTGTGACGGTGTGCCTGGTGGGAGCAGGCGACCGGGGCGACCCGCACACACGTGGCGGCGCACCGTCGACGCTGAGCTACGAGCAGCCGGGTTGAGTTGGCGCGACATTGAACACCAGGCGCAGGACAGGGAGAGGTGGCGACGTCTCACGAGGGCCCTCTGTACCATCGGGGTACCATAGGAGAACAACAACAAGACGGTGTGGACGGTTTTCAAAATCCACGCGAACTAAGTGGCAGTTTTTCGCGTTTTTGTTTGGCTCTGTAGTGTTGTTCAGTTTAATAAAAAAGAATTGACGTTTAATAAGTGTGCTTCAGGCTCCTATATTGAATGATCTGAAGTAGTTATCCCGTCCCCAAACTATGTATCGCATTTATGTATTACCCTGTACCTATGTACGTCTAACTCGAAACCTCTTTTAGTTTTTTACTATCTCTTTGTTTTCCCATACGATCACAGACAGCGTCTCTTACAAGCAGCGAAAATACATATCATTGTACCACATAGTACCATCTCAAAGCTTAATATTAAGTCTATTAAACACTTATTTAAAAGCGAGCTTTTCGTCCCATGCAGAGGCTTAAGCGAAAATTATGGGTTTTCATAGAGGCTTTTGTTTCGCTGGAATTTTTAATATTCACGGATAAGCTGTGAGCTTAGCTCGGTTTAGCTCTCTTTGATCTATGCCTATACATTGCTGATAGCTGACGATGACCGTTTTAATGTTTGGATGTTTGTGACTCAAACGGCGGAATAGATTTTGATGAAATTTGGCATGCAGATAGTATACTTATTTAAAAAAAACCTACAAACAAGCTCGTTTGCTTGTTTTTTATCTTTTCAGTTAATCGTTTTTTATGCAGTCAGTTTCTTGTTTTTCTTAATATTTGCTCAAACATAGTTATTTAAGCTGATTAAACGAGCTTGTTTTTTTCTTTTCAGTTAATAGTTTTTTTCTGGTAACGTGGACCTTGGAGCCCATTTTTACAAAGTAGGTAAAAATGATAGCAGTAATCTCTGACCTAAATGAACAAAGGGAAACTAAATAATATCGTTCCACGTAATACATATTCACGGGTTTCATTATACTACCTTTTTCACAACAATGTTTTCAAGAAAATTTCTTTTCTTCATAAATAAAAATTGGGCTCGACCTTAGAGTGGGCCCTTATAATTTTACGAGCCAAGATTCCGGGAACACGGGAACAAAGTTCGATTCCCGGGCTGAAGTGTTATGTGGGGCGTAACACGAGAGGTCGTTATTTGTTGTATGACATCGCCAGGTGGGTTATTTTGATGAGGAAAACTCTAGGTAACTGTCGGTTTTATGCTCTTGACTGGAATATATTTTTAATGAAAAGTTTTTAGAGTTTTAATATACCTAAGGGGTGTGTTTATTTAAGAAAGACATTGCGTCGCGCCGGGGGAGAAGTTTGTGTTCAACAATGAACAGGTTCAGGCTGATAATGGTCATAACATAATTATTTGATTCAGATAAATTTAATTTGACGATTTGAGTAGCGGTTTTGTTGTCAGTAAATGCGATTAAATGTTTTTATATGTACCTATCTTTAATAGATTTGATGACATTATCTCATATAATCTAAATTTCGATCTACCTATGAATGTGGATGGCTGCATGAAGAGAGGACGACCAAAGAAAAGATAGATGGATTGTGTGAAAGATGACTACAAAAGGAGTGAACGCTGAAATGACAGCTAAAAGAGAGGAATGGAGGATGACTTCATATTGCGCCGACCGCCGTAATGGGATAAAGGCAGGAAGAAGAAAAATAATCGATTTCGACCTACTAACTTCTAACAATGCTTCTAATTGCCATCATTTTAAGACATTAGACATTGCGTCTTGTGTGCAATAAAACATGATGCATTCTCTTGTCCTTATCCTGTATCTGATGGAACGGGAATCTGCAACGCTTAGAGGTGGGTGCTAAATTACATACTGTAAGAAACACGTCAATTACCGTAACCGAAACATGATTTTCGAGGTCAATCTGTAAACAATTATTTCGTAGTACTTAGCGACAACATTTTCAACATTGCTTGTGGACATCAAGCGGTTTGCTTAAAAGATAGAGCGCTGAAAATTACCTTATAAGCACATTTTATATAATTCAGATCAGTATTTGAATATAGGTAAATCGACACAGCATCAACTGTCAGCCGCTTCATACGGTATCATATAATTCTAGCATATACAAATAAGATTAAGATTATTATTCAAACTAATTCAACAGTAGTGATTCAACAAAGTAAGTATCGTCCCCACTAAAACCCATTAATGCAATACGTATCTCAGAATACAAATTAGTCCATTAAATTATGAATTATGCCAAATGTAATAGTATTATGCGTCTATACGGGCGGTGTTTGAATGTACAGCGCTGACCGCAATCCCGTGGGACTCGCCTGCCGCCGTCCCGTTTTCATTAGCGGTCCCGCGGTGTCCCAACACTATTCGAATGGTATCGGAACGATGATTATTACTTTTGATTTTAGGTTAAATAATCTCAGTATTGTTTTCACTGGGAATTTCAACATCATATACAAGGTGTTACAAAACTACAAATAAACATTTAAGGGGGTGGTGTAGACCATCAAACTGAACAACTTTCACTATGGGACCAATATCGAAATCGCGAAATCGATCGTCGATATCTGCTGTTCCATACAAAACTGTAATCTTGCTCGAGCCCTTTTATGGGACGTCTGATATTTTTTTCACTATTTCGACATCTCGGCCCCATAGATAAAGTTGTTCAGTTTGATTGTCTGATCATCCTCTTCAAAAGCTGTTAGTATATTAAGTTGGACCCTGATATTGATAGTTTTTAAGATGGAAAATACGTCTCAATTCCGCCGTTTTCTCGTGGACCTATTATTTTTTCCTACTAGTAGGTCCACCAGGGAAGCCTACTAATGTTGATTGTATGATTAGCCTTTTTGGCTAAGATGATAGTGACGATTATTCTACGTCGGAACTTAATGACAAAGTTAACCAATCCAAAACTGAAGGATTGTGACATATTTGAACGTTATTACTAAACACTCAGGTAAACATTCTCAAGCAATCGATCAGTAGAAACACGCAATGATGTATATCCTGACGGACAGGACAACATTAGACGTCCGTCCGTCTTTCCACCGCGAGCCAGTGCAACCATGCGTTTCAGTTATTTAGGACATTTCCTATAACATCAGAACACTTATGTTTTTTGATTCAATTGTTTTTTTTTTACTTAAATGCGTGACAATTATGTTTAACGCTGCTTCAAACATTCTTTTTTTCGTGCCAGCATGAGTATTATCGCATGAAAGCATTCTGTAGTATCTGTAGTAGCCAGTCAGCAATGGCAGCAGTCTTCAAATATTGAAATCGCGAATTTCTATGTTCAAAGATTCTTTATTGTACACAAAACAACATAATCATGAAATATTACAATAAGTCATGATGTACAAAGGCGAGTTTAACACCAAAATAATTTTCTTCCAGAAAACCGTTGAGTCCATTCATAGGATGAACATTTTATCTATAGGAACTATCACGATATTTTATCATAAACTTCACGTCATTTTATGAAAAACAAATCAAAAACTGAATTCACGCAATATGTCTGTTTTGACATTCATTCCTTCGCTAGCTGCTTTCACAATAAGTGATTATGGGTTCGGGTTATCACGGACTCGTACTGCTTTAAATTATGTTGATCATGTTTATATGTAAATTGACATTTCACTATGTCAAATGGAACTCCTCGGGCGGTGAACATTTAGGGTAATCTGATTCTGATACGGATTGAGCCGTTGCTTCGACGATATGTGAATTTAATCAAAGAGGCATTCTAAACAATGCAAATCCGATTACTGGAACTTGTTAAAAAGTGACTTGTATGATTTGACCCTAAACATTTTTTATTTTTTTCTTAATGGAGTTTTGCTTGTGCTAATGCTAACGCATTTCATTCCTGCCAGTGTCAAGTAGTTTGTTTGTGGGAGTGTCTAGAGAAGAGATGGCGGAAACTGTTAGCAAGCTCAAACGCGAACCACGCAAACACCACGTAAATGACACAACAACCGCTCACAGCAAAACTTGCAACCTTACTCCTAACCTAAACAAACTTACTAACATGTGGAGTTAATTATAAGCATCTAAATATCTACCAAAAACATATCGAGAAAACTCTAGAAATAAATTATCACATCAAAGAAACGCTGTTTATGCTAAATTAAAGCTAGACGTCACAAGATTAAAAGCTCTGCTTTGAAATAGCACTATCTTTAGAATTTACAGAAGATTTATGCGAAAACTTTTGACATATTATAAAAACTCAACAAAGAGCAAGGATCGGAGATATTATTATAACTTTTGATATTTTATTTAAGTTTTATTTAAATGTTTCGAAGGGTGGGAGAAACGAATATGCTGTTTTATTCGTTTTTGCACTCTTTGGAATTGAGATCAAGTTATTTATTCTACAATATCCATTTCGATATTTTATCGATTTCCAAAAGTTTGTTAAACGAGTTTCATAATATACCTACAGGTAGGTTGTAACAGATAGGTGTTGTCATTTATGTAAAGGGGTACTTCAGACCATAAAACTAAAAAATTTTCGCTATAAAACCAACTTATAAATCGCGAAACTCGGGTGTTCCATACAAAACCTCCAAAATATATAGTCGAATAAAATATGTGGAGCATCGAGTTTTTTACAATATCGATCGAATAATTTTCATTTTTAAAAGCTTCTTCTTAATTTAGGAATGTGTCTGAAATATAAAACAAATGATGGCGACCCTCCTCCCCGGTAGGTAAATATAAATGTTAATTATTTAATCACGCGACCTGCCGCTTATTAAGGGATCAGCAGGGTTCCCGGAACGGCGCGACGGCTTACATTACACGGTTTAATATAAAATGGTTTAGCTAATATTTTATAAACGACGTTATGAAATTTAGAAAAAAAAAGGTTACTTTTTTGTTCTAGTCGTCGTCAATGAGGCGATCCTAATTTAAAAAAAAACATTTCCTCATACCTCCGAAAATACTCCATGTATGCTCCGCGATTTTTTGTGGTACTTATATACAGGGTGTTTCATAAGTAACAATAAATATTTAAAACTATTAAGGGGGTTGTTTAGACCGTCAAATTGAACAACTTTCTCTATGGGACCAACATCGAAATCGCAAAAAAACAAATTTCATATCCCATACATACTTTAGCTCTAGTCGATTTGTAGAGTATGGAACATCATTTTTTTTTTCGCGATTTCGATATTGGTCCCATAGTGAAAGTTGTTCAGTTTGATGGTCTATACCACCCCCTTAAAGGTTTATTTGTATTTTTGTGATTTTTGACAGTGATTGATTTTTTAATGTGTATTTGAATATTTTCTTTCGGAGCGGCTTAAAACTGTCATTACTTTCTTCTTAGTAAGAATTTTTACATTTTGTTTTTGCAAAAAGATCGTCTGGAAACACTCATCCATACGTAAAATAATCAGCAACACAACATCCACAGAAGTTACCGAAAAAATGGTCGAAAATGAAAATTATAGGTTTGAGTTGGACGGAGCAAAATTTTCTAAATTCTTTTTAGGCCAGGTTATCCAAGTGCAAGCGTCTCTTTCTTGCAAGCATAAGTTTGCAATTAGCCATCCCGCTTCAATTGAAAGCAGGATCACAAAAAAACGTGTTTTTCATCAATATCTTTGCTCATGGGTGTTTCTAAGCTCAAAATTCTACGGAGTTCACTAAAAATATTTAATGTATTTAGTTAAGTACAAGAATAATAAGTTAAATATCAGCAGTTTCATCATAGTATTGAAAAAACATAACAAAAGGGGGTAACTTTGGGATTTTTTTCTATCTATTAAACTTAATCTAATCGTGTAATTGAGAACGGTCGCCTATCAGCCAGATCCTTAAATAAGACATAATTGGTTTTCAGACTTTAAAACACTGTTTAAAACACTTTCGTTCGTGTTCAAAAAACGGCCTCGACCGGATAACAGCGTCTCAATGTTAATTTATATGTTTTTAATGATATTTAACAGTGTTAGCCATACGAATAAAAAATATTGCGGATACTAATTGTTCGATCAAAATTTTTTCTTAGCGGATTTTTCACCTACTTAAATATTTACCCACTTTACCTATCTATCTGAATTTAATATTTCATTTTATTATATCGAGGGAAAGCTTACTTTTCGAAATAAAAGTTGGTAGGTAGGTACCTACTTGTTGTTTATACGAGAATACGAAATATTACAAGTTATCCAATAACCCAAATTGTTTTACTAAATCAGAGGTCAGTAACCTAGGTTGTTGTATTTTGTTTCTTTGAAACAAATGGTGTTTGTGTCTGAAAAAGACATAATTAACTACCTATGTTATACATAATTATGCCAAATGAAGGCAAATAACCGTTTTCAAGCTTTGGATGGAAATAACTCTAAGCTATTAGTGAATTTTGGTAATATTGAATATGATGTACATATAAATAAAATAATACTGGTGAAACGTGGATTTTTTTTTAAATTAAAAAATGGGTTTGTTCTTGACCTCAATCCAGTCCTGAGGACAAAGATGGGGTCGAAGATGTAGCGAGCTTACCCAGAAGAAGCCTATTCACTCGTACTTTGTTGAGAGTTCATGTTGGAAGTTCAGAGGTTTCAGAATATCTCTGACTACCCCCTCGGGGAATATAGTCGTGAGCATATGCTTATGCTTATATAAATATAATACCTCTTATTGTAATATAAAACCCACGACACCAGGGCGATGAAGAGACAAAAAAAACATTTTCAAAGTTAACAAAATTTTAAGTCGGCTAACTTAAAACATCAGTTCTGTTTTACCTTCATTTGTAAACTAAGCTTTGAATTAGTTACATTATCACCTTGCAAAATCAGCTACAATTTGAACCTTCACCCATAGACATAAGAACTAAACAAACAATACCAACTAAACCCAAAGTGTCATTAACATAGTCTGATGTACGAGTGTTTTGTTGACACGTTGTATTACGTTACGTCAAGGTAGAGTAATTGATGGATGTGCCACATTGGTCTTAATATTAATTAACGTTGTAATCATTCAGCCTATCTCATTATTAATCTGGGTCTTCGATATCTAGGATGCCAAGTAATTAATCAAGAACTAGCTTGAGCGGTTAACGGCACGCATCATTTGTACTTGTATTTATTTCTATGTAGGTATTTAAGATATTCAATAAACATCACTACACTAAAGTATAATAAGCTGTAACGTTGTTTATACAATCTTTAATTTTAATAGTAAAATTTTATCAAACAGAAAAACAAAAAGAACAGAACACCAGAGAAACCATTTCACCACAAACATTTTAGAAATATCTTGAACAATGTCACAGATTATCTAGACCTAATAGATTTACCAGAAACTAGCCCAAGACTAGACAATGATATAGAATACATATACAACAGGTATGTTAACATAATGCACGTAGGTGTCCTAACGATGTTTTCCTTCAGAAAGGCCAATAAAAGAACTTAGCTCTCTAAAATGGTTTAGAATAATTGTTGAAAGTTCTTTTCTACGCATTCTTAATGTTTTTTGTTTTATTTTCAGGTAAATAAGAGATATTCCCGTAAAATTTGGACGGAAAAGGATTTTTAGGAAGTAAGTACTACCTATACCAACAGAAAATATGCAACGCAAGGAAGGCCGTTTCTCTGCGAATAAGCCAGAGGCGTGCTACCTACCTATACCTATAGTGTCTATATTCGGTATCCACAATATGTGAGACGATGACGCCTGACTACGACACCCGTCTGTGTCGGTGGTATTATCTAATACGGAGATTAGCACCTTCGACAATACAGGGTGTAAGGGACAGCCCTCCGCAGACTGAAACAGTGAACTCAGACCATCAAACTGAACAACTTTTATTATGGAGCTTAAGCTTGCGCTTCCTAGCTCAGGAAACGCGAAAAAAATCAGCTGTCTCATACATTTGAGTCGGGTAGGTAGGCAGAGCAGTTTTGTATGAAACAGCTGATTTTTTTTCGCTTTTCTTGAGGTAGGCTCCATAGTGAAAGTTATTCAGTTTTATGGTCTGAGTTCACCGTTTAAGTCTGTGGAGGGCTGTAAAAACAACCATTTTAAACTCGTTCTTTTTAAAATGAAAAGTTTGTGCCATTTATATACCTACTAACTCGATTGAAATAGTTTTAATAAGGCAGGTTCATACAGTGGGTACTTGAAAGTGTGTTAAATTTTACGACAACCATGAAACTAAGTTCAGTGTGGACCGACCGTTAAACGTAATGCTTTCTTAAGAGGGGGAAAGATTTTAGTTCTATTAGACGTTTAATTTTCTCTTATGATACCTATTTATGGACATTACTTTTACAAAATGAGTTTTAATCAACTCTCTTTTTGGTTCTTCCCTTTGTCCTTCTATCTATCAATCAAATCAGTCCACATCCACCGACAGATGGTTATTTCCCTCATTTGTCAGGGTCCTGAGCTCATCTAATCCAAAGCAAAGCACTGAAATAGTTGTCGGACCAACGTGCTGGTGGTCAACCTATGACTTTTCTAGACCTGTCGACCATTTTAATACTGTCTTGGTCAACCGTCAACCGACCGTCTTCCCATCTTGCCTACCTGCCCTGTTCTCACCTGCCGATTTTGTTCCTTTTTAATAATTAATTACATTGATGTTCGCTTGTTTTTGTTTGTTTATTAGTTAGTCTGATTTCAGCCAACATTTTTTCATGTTGTTACTTCTGGCCTAACAAGAATCTGCCGTAAAAAGAATCTACCACCCGCATCTGCGATATCCCGAATCTGTTCTTAACCGAACGAGGGTTGTCAAGTACCTACCCCAATACCCATAGTGAAAGTAAGCGTCTGCTTCTAAAATTTTCCAAAAGCAGTCAGGTACCAAATGAGTGTGTGCGTTCAACACAGACAGATTCAGAATACGAGAAAGCAATTAATCTATCACTCACTCGTCCGTACCATCCTGAGCTCCTGAAACTGATGGAACAGGACACCGCTCTATGATTAAAGATGGGGTCGATTCATGACTCTAACGCTAGCCAACATGGTCTGTGGGTATCAGAGATTAGTCGCCCCTTTTTCTTCTTCTTTTTTTATATAATGGGCAGCAAGCCCTGGAGTCAGAGTTTTGTAAACCGCTTTACGGCCTCGGCCGTGGTTTCTATGTAATTACTACTACCACCAGAGATAGTAGCGTGCTTAACGTGCCGTCCAAAACACAGAATCATGTTTCTTTTCAGACAGTCAGGTGATTCAGTCTGGAATATCCTAACCAACTGGGCAAAAACCCACAAAGTGACATATCACTAGGTGTTGCCGTAGGAATCGAACCCACGACCTCCGTGTCAAGAGCCCAATGCTCCTAACCATTAGACCACGAAGGCAGTAGTTGCCACTTCCGGCCTATCTCTGTATATGTTCTATTCGAAGCCCCCACACGGAAAAGTCCTGAACTGATGGTAATGTGAAAGGAAACAAATAGAAGACAATCTAATGAATTCCTTCCCGACCGTGGCTCACATTTACGCCTTGTGCTGTATAAATAATGAATACTATTAAAATTGACTTCCTTCACGCTGCACCGAGGCTGCCTGTCATCATGCATGTGTCCACAGGAGACACGGATATAGGTGCAAAAGTGTATTGGCAACGGCGACTCCTTAGCGCTTTCACACACGGAGACGCATTGTCGGAGCGGCAGACGTCAGTCCGTCATTTGTGAAACAAGGAGTTGTATGAGACTGCACGTAGAAGCACACACGATGCGTCAATCCGTCACCGTGTGTGCTTCTACGTGCGGTTTCTTACTACTCCTTGCTTCACAAATGACGGACTGACGTCTGCCGCTCCGTCAATGCGTAATCGTGTGTGATCCCACTTATTGTTGGGAGGATTCTTGATAATTTTGCTATGATGCTAACACCAGCTGGTACTCCACATTACAAGATAATGACCACCTATTTCAAGCAATACTGATTTCATCATTTCAGTCATCATCTTATAAACCTAAGAATTATACAATATGTGGGTTATGTCACTAAAATATGTATACGTTTCACAATGTTTAATTTTGTCCATACGATCAGTTATCGAAAGAATCAGTTTGGTATTCGCGCCGAATTATATGATTTGGGTTTTGTTTGTACCTACTTCTTCTTCTTATCGTGTGGGCAAGCCCCGGTGTCAGAGTTTTTCCTTGGTTGTACTTTACCGGAGGCCTCATTTTCATTGATGTATTCATCACAAACCCTCGCTAAAGCTTACATCGTGACGTCACAAACAATGTAACCAGTTTATGACGTCATCTAACGTCACGGCCCACTATCGCCGCCGCCCGGCCGCGCTCACATTTGCATATAATTCCCCCAGCTCGCCCCAGCCTGCAGTTTCACCAGATTGAAGCTCGCCCCAGCTTGCACCTCCCATATCAATCGCTCTGCTTATTGATTGCATTCTGCAATGAAAGTGCAAATGTTTGTTGATTTATTATTGTTTATTTGAGAGTTTTAGGATAAATGTTCGTGCGGGTTATAGTTTTGTTGAATTTTTTTAAGCATTTGTTGCTGTGAGCTAAGTGCAAACACTTCTTTCATAACGAGAGATGAGAAAATAAAACCGGCCAAGTGTGAGTCGGATTCGCGCACGAGGGTTCCGTGCCACCATACACCATTTCCAAAAAGTTTTGTTTCCTCCGGGATCCTTACCGTTTTTACATGCCATAATAAGTATAATAACACATATTGTGAAAATTTCAATCGACTAGCTATTACGGTTCAAAAGATACTGGACTTAATAGGTAAGACAGACAAACAGACGGACGGTCAGCGAAGTTCTTGACAAGACAAGGTCCCATTTGCACTTTTTGAGTACAGAACTCTAGTCTATCAATACGACAGGTTACAAACTTTTATTTAAACAGATTTTCTTTCTTTGATCTAGATAGAGTCCTACTTCTCTATGTGCAGCAAAAACATAATTCTAAACGTGTCGACACGATTCAGGAAAAAGGGTTTTTTAAAGTAGTTCACGAGTGCAAATATCTTCACTATGTTTTTAGCAAAGAGCCAGTGGTCCAAACGCAAGTTTTAGCTATATTTCTATCCCGAAGAGAGAGAAACCTTTCAAAGATATAGATTTTTAATTATCACCCATCAATAAACCCAAATTAAGTTTTGTAACTGAATAACGAGCGGCTATCCGTAACTTTTAAGCCTTTCTATAAAATTTATCGTTAAATGCTTTGAAAATAGACTTTGTTGAATATTAATAGAGTTCGAGTTGCCTAATCAATCGAATGATTTGTTAGTTTGAATTAAGTTTTCTGAAATATCTATTGATTTTAATTTCTGAAGTTTTGAATAAACATTTGTTATAAAATTATTAATTTTGTGGATGATTCTTGTCGCAGTTAGAAGAAGAAGTTAGAAGTATGTTAGATATTTTTTGTGTCCTTGGCGTCAATTGACTGGTTATTGGTTTTTTTGTCTGTCTCTTTGTCAGTTTGTTTATTAGAGCCTTAGATTTACTTTAGTCAAAGATTAGAGCATCACGCGGAAACTATTAGACCGATCTTAATTAAGCTTTTTGTGTTTAGAAGCTCATGTTTACTTTCTTTAGCTTATAAAACTGGCGTAGGTATATGGCGTAAAAGCCGCGGGGAAAAGCTAAAGTATACTATAGTTATAATATATCTCTTACTACCACCGCACCACGGTAAATAAAGATTTTTCTCCCCTCCGGACAGAAAGCGTCAATTTTCGTCCCGCTGCGCTAAACGAAGTTTCCACTTTCCACTTCCGTCATAACCTCGGGCAGTAAATAAGCAAGCCTAAGACCACATGTTTTTTAATTTAATTACATGAGATCTGAAACCTCTCTTACTTTCCTGCCCTCGGTGTGTAATCTTCTATTATTCGTCCGTTTATCGGACGACTAGCAAGTAACAGCCTAAAAAAATGCCTTTTGTGTAAATATTACACAAAAATAGATTTTTAATCAAGTTCTCGATTGTACTAAAAATACCAGAAATAAATAATTTTATAAAAAAAAGCACAAGTTTTTCCTCTTTTCATGGCAACAGTCTTTTATCTCAATTCTGAATTTTATCTCAATAATGAACCTTATTATCTTACATAAAAGGGTTGTTTGTTTTGATGTTACAATCGCGTGTACATTTTTCTGTGAAAATGACTATCGTTAGCTTAATGAATGTTCTCGTTTATTTTTATGTAATTATTACTTTGGACTGTTTTTGTATATTTATGCGTTCGTTCAATTGAAAAGAAAATATACCTACAAGCACAGAATATAATAGTACTACGTACAGAAGGGCCACTCCTTGTCTTTCACTAACTGTAACTTCATACCGCACAGATTTGGTATTTTAGTTTCGCCTTACAATACAAGGGAACATACACAGACGCGCGAGTGTGCATGTGTACGCAATCTTGTTTCTGTAGTAGTGCAACTACAGGAACACCGTTTTGTGTATTTGTGTGTGTGTGCTATACATACAAAAAAAAAAAAAATCTTGGACATTGTCACACAAATTATCTAGGTTTCCTGCGGGCGGGGTATATTGACGGGGGGAGGTGAGTGTCGCTTGTTAACGAAGTACCTAAATAGTTAGTATTCTTTGCCGACACTAAGCGTGTCCGATACGCTCTGGCTTGACCGGTTTTCATATGCAGGCAAGGAATTCCTCGTGTTTGGTTCCCGTGAATCCGTGATCTACCTCCGAGACTGACGTTGTCTGCAAATTTTTAATTTAAACTCAGGAATGCATGATGCCCAAAGCTTGGGAGAAACAAAGGCATGAAATAGCGTATGATGTACGATTTAACTCGCCGACCAGCGATGCGCGATTAATTTTAATGAAATTTTCTCTTTGACCTTTGGGAAGTGGCAGGTTTGGCTAACGTACGAGAGGGATAGGTTTCTACCTTTTGATTTTGACTATTTTTGATCGGCTTCAAAAAAGGGAGGGTCTCTGTTTGTCATATCTGCCTATCTTACGCCAGCCTGCCAACTGCCATCTGCCATCACAAAATAATACTTTTATTTTTAAATTCCGCAGCAATTTCATAAATTTTTCCGCGATTATAATAGTTTGTTTTCTCAGTTTCGTACCATTCGATGCATAATTATTGCACTATCTTTGTATTTTCGTGGACACTATTTGAAGCTGTTATTAAATGAACTTTTTCAGCCAATTTCGACTACAGAGACTTAAAAGAAATTCTGTCATGTATGCAGGGTATTATTAAGTGCACAAGCGTGTTCGGTAAACACAGATGCACTCTCTCGAATCAGCTGGAATGGGAAACCGATACTTTTAAAGGATATACCTTGAGGGTATCAGGTATGTTGACGTGACGAAGAAATTAGATTCCTTTTACAACACCCGCCTTGGCTGGTGCTATCGAAGCTGGCACTCCTCTTCCTCAGACTATGGCGCTTCTGTATCCTGCCCTTCCTGCCCGGACATTGCGAACGAAGCTTATGGATGCTGCCGATACTGCTATCCGTGTGGTGAAATACTGGAAAAATGTTGCCTCGATAGACGAAGGTGATAAGATAAAACAATATACACATCGTCCTAACACAGCCATCCAAACTCAATTAGATGCAATAATGCACTGTCCCAATGCATACATGAGTGAACTCAAGACGGCCGCAATTTGCACGGCGCGGCGCAGCGTCGTGACAACCCTTTATTAACTATTCCGTACTAGTTTCGAGCCAGGTTAGTTATTTAACCTTCATCCAGTTTGACTTAGACTTGCTTAGCGTGTTTAGTTATTACCTGATTTTGGATAGGAAGGAATTATGAACCTGCAGGGTATTGCCCGAGGTACAAAGTATACGATGTTCAGAATTTCCGCATTTCATTCATGTAGCCGTTTTGCCACAGATATTGTGTACCTGCCTATGCTACCTGGATGTCAAACTAGCGTACCAGATAAAAAAGTCATCATCATCATATTAGTCGATAAACGTCCACTGCTGGACATAGGCCTCCCCCAAGGATCGCCACAACGACCGGTCCTGCGTTGCCTTCATCCAACGGGATCCCGCCGCCTTCGTTGGTCCGCCTTGTGCTGGGCCTACCCACGCTTCGCTTTCCAATACGCGGTCGCCACTCGAGAACTCTTCGGCCCGTGAGCAATGTGCCCCGCCCATTGCCACTTTAGCTTAGCAATTCTTTGGGCTATGCCGGTTACTCTGATCCTTCAGCTAATCATTTCCATTCGATCTCGCAGGGAAACTCCGAGCATATCCCTCTCCATTGCCCTTTGGGTGACTTTCAGCCAAAGCCTTTGAGGTCAAATATTCAGTAAAATTTTGGGGATCCTGTAATCCATGATCTTCAGGGTCTAATGATGATCTGCTCAATAACAATATTTTCAAAGGGATCTAAGCAAATATCACAACTAGACATATCGTGTTGGAATTCATATTTCGTTTCATCTTCAGGGTGTGATGCTGACCAGTCAAGAGAAGAGGTGTCGAAATCAATCGTGTGATTAGTTTACTTGACAAACATGTTTTTTATTCGAATATAAGCAGAACACAACTCTGCAGTAGATATCTAAATGGAGCCAAGTTACAACGTTATTTAAAAAACGATTATAGTTGAAATATAACAGTTAACTTAATAGTCTTAACTATGTACATTGTAGCGAGTACAGTAAGATATGTTAGCCCAGCTAATGTAATAGGTAGTCAAGTCAGTGCCGGGTAATTAGTGCCTCTTCTCTAGCAAGTTAACTTGGAGCTAAGCTGCGATAAGCTCAGAACTTAATACAAATGAACCTGGAAGCTGAAATCTTAACTTTGGACATCGTTTTCTTGAAAGTACATACTTCGCTCAGTGGCGCGTTGCGGAGAGCTATGGACTCTCAATCATGAGGTCTGGGTTCGAATCCGCACGGACAACATGCCACGTACCAATGAGTTTTTCAAACTTATGTACGTATTACCGACTGCTCTCAAACGGTGAAGGAAAACATCGTGAGGAAACCTGCATATGCAGAAGAAATTCTGATGCATATGTGAAGTCTACCAATCCGCATTGGGCACGCGTGGTGGACGAACGCCCATTCACCCTCCCTGAGGGTAGGCCTGTGCCCTGCAGTGGGACGTATATAGGCTGATGATGATGATGACATACTTACATACTTATTATGTACAAAATTAAGAGGAAATGGGATGATTTAATCTAGGCTCTTGGACCGGGACCGTGGTCCAACTTTTCTTAGTTGTATCTCGTATTTATACAGACAGGGTGAAATTGATGCCATTAGCATCCTTTTAAACTAACAGTCTACCCATCAAACTGAACAACTTTTACTATGGGAGCAAACCAATCGGAGCAAAAAAAAAATCTGCTGTCCCATACATTTGAGTCATGCATGTAGGCAGCGGCGGCGGGTGCAGTTTAGTATGGGACGACAGATTTTTTTTTTGATCCGACTTTTTATAAAAGTTGTTCAGTTCTATGGGTAGACAGACTCTTAGTTTAAAAGAATGCTAACGATATCAATTTCACCCTGTATAAAGTATATTGATCTTCTTGTGGTGCCATCTCCTATCGGAGGTTGGCTATCATTAGGACTATTCGGACCCTGGAAACTTAGTAAGCCAGGACGTCCTTATTTTGTATTGATTATTGCTCTCAAACGGTGAAGAAAAACATCATAAGGAAATCTGCATACGCTGAAGAAGAAATTCTGATGCGTGTGTGTAGCCTACCAATCTGTATTGGGCACGCGTGGTGGACTGTCGCCCATACACCTTTGAGGGTAGTCTTCACAATCTGATGGAAGCATGCAGTTGTAGCAAGTTGTTGCAAAGTTGTGTCACTTTCAGCATCTTGAGGGCTTCAGCATGGAACAACGTGTCAAGGGGCAATTCGCTGATACCTGTAAAATAGTAGCTTATCTATGGCTGATATAACCTTTTGTGCCACACTTGAGAGCTACGTAAGAATTTATAATAGAGCTGATTATGGAAACATTTTAAAACAAGGAATGCACTCCAAGCACTACTATAATGTCTAGAATTGCTCTAAAACAGGATGTTTTCTGTAACCTGTTTAAACAAGTTCCGAAGCAATTTCCCGCGGCTTAGCGAGTCTGCACCAGCTTAGTGCATGTTCTCACTTTGAAGACCTGTAACAAAGCTCTTATATCACGGTGGTTAGGTTGGAAATAGCTTGGTTTAGGGGATTTCTTGGATTGAAATGATGAGAGGTAGCGGGTTCGACGCTCGGACGCTGCACTATGAATTGGATTTAGTTTGAGAGCCGAGATAATTAATTGAGAGCTTTGAGGTTTAGGAAGTTTTTTAATTGGTTTTCGGCTTGATATAATGTACTGTTTTGTTAAGGTGTTATATCCCGCGTTGTATTTTTTATTCGGAATGGGCTTGTGTTTGGTTTCAGCTCTCTTGGTGGAAAGTGTAGATAAATAACGCGATCACCTAGAAATAGATTATATAATAGAAATAGATATCAAAATAGATTATAACTCTTCTGCTTCTTCATATCCTCATTGTATTTGCTTGAAAAACTGCGTCTCAGACATTTAAAGAGAGAATACATAAACTCACGACTCTAAACTTTCAGGGTGGTTAGAAACTCTGCTACAAGTACCAAGTTATCTTTTTAGGCATGCAGTTTTAGAGGTTTCAGAATATAATAACGTGGCTAGTGTTATATGTATATAGTAGGGGATAAGCTTGCCAAAAATAAAATACAATACTCTTTATTTCGACACCAACAACGACATTAAAAGCAAACAAGAAGGGCACAAATGGCGGTCTTATTAACAGCGATTTCTGTCACCTCTTCAAACCAATAAAAACAGAAAGTAAGAATAAAAAACCATAAAACATTGCCTTATCGC
This sequence comes from Agonopterix heracliana, assembly GCA_963693445.1. NCBI lineage: Eukaryota > Metazoa > Arthropoda > Insecta > Lepidoptera > Depressariidae > Agonopterix > Agonopterix heracliana. Next base: position 19,148,963 of record OY856319.1, read on the forward strand.
CACCTTAGGGTTGAACTACACCACACAGCAACGCATCGCATTTTTCCGTCGCTCCATCCTTTTCTGCACGGCCGCGTGCGATCGCGTTCCGTCTATCTTATTATGCTCTAGGAAATGACGTTCCTGAGTGACAGAAAAGGATTGAGCGACGGAATAATGCGGTTCCGTGCTGTCTGGTGTAGTTCAACCCTTATACTCAACACTAACGGGAAGAAATGAGGTGCTTCACATTCTAGTCAGAACCATACGACCTACCGTTCATCTATGAACCCTTTCTCTCGAAATCAGTTAATTGCACAATAATGTCAACAAAACAACAAGGAAATGAAGCGAGAGGACATTACAAAACTTAACGTTTGTTCCGTCCACGCTTGTAAAGCCGTTGTACACTGAACACATCAAAGGGCCCTGATTACTAGACCGCAGTGTAAGGCCGACCGCACACTAATGTAATTGCAACTTTGCAGACCGAGCGGTAGGGTTACCTCAACAACAAAATGTTGTTTTAGATGTATTGTTTTTATTAAGGTGTCCAAAATAAATAACATAATTTTAATCAGTTATTCTGCCTCTACTACACTGTGTACGGTATATCTCGTTTTTTTTTCATCGAGAAAAATACGCACATCACGTTAAAATAATTGTTAAATTTTGATTGGCGATACAAAAAAGTATAAAAAGTATCAAAGTAAGCAGCGTTTTTCAAAATAATTATTGATTGATGCTATATTAAAAAATGTGACAATAATTATAATAATTTATGATTATTTTTGTGCCTGTAAATAGCCTGAAACTTTGAGACATTAATATGCGTATTATTTATTTTATGTCCTATGTATGATAAACCGTATAAATCCATGGCCCACGCTCCACGCTTCTTAAATTTTTGTAAAATTAAATTTCTTTACAAATTAAGGTTCCTTTCGTCTAGCAACCCTACGTAAGGACGGCGCACCGCGGCGAGGGCGTTTGCATTATTTTGACACTTCAACAAAGTTTGAAAGTTGGGGAGTTTCAAAGATGTCTTCCTTGTTTGGAAGAAGATTATATTTCACCGAGTATTTTGTTACAATTATTAAAAGGATGTTATTATTAATCAAAGTACATACTCCGAAGTTAACTGAACCTAATTCAGCAGTCTAAAAATAAAAATAAATAAATTCTAGCAGTCTTAAAATACAAAAACAATAAACCTACTGTCTATTACAGGTGGCGATGGGCTCACTCCCCGTCACACTGGACAGAGTTTCGGTACTACTAGTGAAACGTGGATGTTCTCTGTTTCAAAATATATCTGACTACCACCTCAGGGAATATAGGCGTGAGCATATGCTATGCTCTGCTAATAAATATGACTTTTGCCATTGTAAAATCTTTACAATAGTTTTTGCCCAACCTTGAGATCTTGGATGATGGTGATGGCAAGCATTCGATGACCGAAGATAAAGTAAAGCTCAAATTGAGATCTAACCAAACTTAACGTTCCGGAACTTAGCGGAACAAAGCGGAACAAGTCTGGATCAGTGTAAGTCCGCCGTCATAATCGGTTCAGAACTAGACAGCGCAAGTTCTATCGGTTTAGAATTTGCGTTTGAAATTCTGATAATTTGACTCTAGTTTCAATTGTTGCTAATTTTGTAAGTTTGAGTATTGTTCGAGATTAAGTCTTATCTCGTTGTAGTAACGAATCTATTCTCCTAATTCAATGATGTTTGATGTTCGTGTGGTTTTAAATTCTATTCCATTCAATCGGTAACATATAAATAGTCTGATCTTCCCCCTGAACCATATGCATATTACCCTATGTACAAGAATTGTAAGTAATTTTCGGCAGTTTTGAAACTTTTTCTTAATCTAGTTCGTGGAGTAAAATGAATAAAAGGAAAATAATTCATCTTAACAAAAGAAAACTAATTTCTTAGCCATGTTACATTACAATGTGAGAACTTATAAACAAGTACGACTCAATAATAGAAAACAATAAACTGTCAAGTTAGAGTCGCTCTACATTCCGTTTTCCCATATTATATTTATCAGTGTGATTGCCGCGAACCTATCCAGTCTATGGGTCATCTGCTAGAATTTCCCTTATTGTGCACGAACTACATGAATAAATATCCCTACAGAACGAAAGCTTCATACAAGCAATCGTACTGTCGGTGCACACACATAGCGCCCGTTTGAGGACGTTAAGGCCAGGTTATCCCAGTGCAAGCGTCTCTTTCTTGCAAGCATAAATTTGCAATTAGCCATCCCGCTCCAATTGAAAGCAGGATTGCAAGAAAACGTGTTTTTTATCAATATCTTTGCTCATGGGTGTTTCTAAGCTCAAAATTCTACGGAGTTCAATAGAAATATTTAATGTATTTAGTTAAGTACAAGAATAAAAAGTTAAATATCAGCAGTTTAATCATAGTATTGAAAAAACAACAAAAAGGGGTAACTTTGGGATTTTTTTCTATCTATTAAAATTAATCTAATCGTGTTATTGAGCACGGTCGCCTATCAGCCAGATCCTTAAATAAGACATAATTGGTTTTCAGACTTTAAAACACAGTTTTAAACACTTTCGTTCGTGTTCAAAAAACGGCCTCGACCGAATAACAGCGTCTTAAGGAATAGGTGACTCACTCAGCCGGTGTATGTGCGCTTAGACAAATTTCATTTCCCGTGTTGCCTTTGAACTGTCCTAGGGAATCCTAAAACAAGCGGTATCGGTCTCACGCAGCGTCATTAAAGTTGGCGACAGAAATAATAAGTTGGTCTATAAAGTTTGGTCCGGAACTATAATACAATTTGCGGCGAGAGCGAGACGTGCAACAGAACTTGGACATTGGTTACGTGCACCGCCTGCGGACATCACCGCTATTATTGGGTTATTAAGGACTTCGTTTTTAATTACGATTGAGAGTTTCTAGATTGTTGTTGGTAGATTGATAGACCAATTACAAACTGCCTCCGTGGTCTAATGTTAAAGAGGCTTGGCTTGCCCACACTATAAGAAGAAGAAAACCAATTACCGCCTTAGAATGTAGAACTTATGTAAGTAATACCAACTGCTCTCAAACATACATACATACATAAACTCACGCCTTTTTCTCAGAGGGGTAGGCAGATACATGGATCTCCACTTTGGGCGGTTCTGACACACCTCTCTTGCTTCCTCTAGGTCCATACATCTTGTCATACTGCTCTAAAATGGTAAAGGAAAACATCGTGAGGAAACCTGCATACGATGAAGAAGAAATTCTGATGCGTATGTGAAGTCTACCAATCCGCAATGGGCACGCGTGGTGGACTAACGCCCATATACCCTCCCTTAGGGTAGGCCTGTGCCCTGCAGTGGGTCATTTATTTTGCGGTAATATTTCAATGGATTGTAGAATCTGATAGGAATGTGTGTTGTTTTGCATATAAGTTGTATGAATATTCATTTCATGTAGGCTGCGAGCTTGTAGGTATCAAAATTATTTTTATAATTGTCGTTTTCTCAGTATAGATGTAAGTAGGTATAATGCCAATGTAATATCAAGCATGTTAAAATTGTACATACAAAAGGGGGAGACCGCAAAACAGCATTTGTGCTGAGGCTCCACCTGTTCAGTCAGGAAATATTGATGATCCGTGTTTCTTTTTCTGATGAAAAAATATCTTTTTATTTAGGCTGATGATGACCACCTTAGAATGAAGTCGTATGGTTCCGCATAGAATATCAATAAGATGAACACTCAATTTCTCGTAGGTGTCGTACGAGGCGAATAAGATATTTGATTTCGTATGCATTATTTTAGTGGTCGTTTGTATAAATTTATTGAATTGTTCTTAATAATATTTGTTTCTGTTTCAGGTAATTTAGTCTACTTTGATTGGTACCGGGTTCAATCAAATACCAATACAATTGTAAGTAATTTAACCATCTCTCGTTTCTTTTTTGCGAAAAGCAATCTGACTCTTGTCATCTCTTCCTGAAAACAAAGAATCGAGTTAAATAAACCAATCTCAAGTGCTCGCGGGCTCTTAGGGTGGACGCATATCTATCCGCGGCAAAGGAGCAGAAGGAGGCGAACGAAATGTATTCACTTTTAATTCTTCTGACAATTGACAACATTTCATTTTAAGAAAGGTACCAAAATAAGAAAACCATTTGGAGATTATGGTGATTCAAAGCTTATATATCAAAATTATAAGATTTTTCTATCCGTTATAGCTCGAGTCATTTGAAAAATACTGAAAAATATAATATAGGTTGAATGAGATTTTATTCCTTTGCCTGCTTGGCTTTTCTATTGTATTTGACAGTTTTTATTTTTAATGTCATTGAGGCCAAGGTATCTTGGCCATAAAGCCTACGTTTTTCAGAAAATTCAAAAGTAAATTAAAAATAGAAATATCAGTTAAAAATTAAATCGAAAAAATACGTATCTCTTATTTTTTAACCTATTTTTATATTTTTCATTAAAAACTTGGGGATAAAAAAATGAAATTCGCCGCGGATAAGTGTGCGAGGTGTCATAGAATTTCATATAAATAATTCTAAAATTCGATTCTTTCGCCTCCTTCGGCTCGTTCGCCGCGGATAAATATGCGTTAATGCTTAATTTCTTATTTCAGAGTCCCTGAATTTATAAACCCATCTTAACTTAAGTGCTTGCGTTTTCATGCTCACTCAGAACACTTGAAGATGTGCTCGCGAACACTCTTGAGATCAGTTTATTAATAATACGGGATTTATTATATTATATTACACGTGGTGCTTCAGACCAACAAACTGAACAACTTTTACTATGGGACCAATATTGATATTCCATTCCATTCCAGAAAACGTCAATGGGTACTCGACTCGACCAAAATAAAATAAATAAATAACGCTCACAGGCACATACATTGTAATGAAACCAAGTAAGCACTAAAGGCTTCTTATTATGGAAACCATACAACAACGGCACGAACATATTAACATCCATGACTGAACCGGGATTCGAACCCAGGACCCTGGTTTGGCAGTCCGGCGTGGTAACCATTACACCAACGGGGTCGTCAAAATGTACGGAACAGCAACAGTACATATTTTATTCGCGATTTCAATGTTGGTCCAGTAGTGAAAGTTCTTCAGTTTAATGGTCTGAAGCACATAAAGCATTTAAGTTTACACCATGTATATTATTCGCTACCGATTCCGAACACTTGATCCTCCAAGGTAAAGACGTTCCTTTGATCTCTGACCCCTCCTCTCTCTGCCGTGCACCCCGCACCCTCACCCCCTCTCCTGTCCGGACGCAAATTGCTCAAAGTGATACGGTGGGACAATCAGCGATCGACCATTTTATTTATGTCTCAAGGTGCAAAAGAAGGTTTGCACCTTGAGACATAAACTTCAATATTTATGTATACACAACAGATAGGATTTTTCGTCTAACCCGGAATTTATGATGACTAGAATATCCATGACTCGGGTACAAATAAGTATTCCTAATATTCATCATACAGATATTTGCCCAGGTTCACTATAGATAGACTGAGGTATCGGACCGTCTATACAGGGTGAAATTGATATCATTAGAACTGAAAAACTTTTACTATCGGAGCAAACCGATCGGAGCTAAAACAAATCTACTTTTCCATACTAAACTGCAATGCATACTCCACTCAAATGTATGCAACAGCAGATTTTTAATTTGTTTGTAGTAGCTCCAAAAAAAAGATATAGGACTTTGAAAAAAACTCAGCACCCGGTTTTGTCGGAACTCAACTTTGATAATTTATACTTAAAAAGAATTGTTTGTAGTTGATTGTACTACACTACAAACGATTTTTTTTTACTACAATCAACTACATACGAATACCTATTAGAAAAAAATATTTAAAAAATAATTTTCCAAGGTCGGGTGCCGAGTTCACACAGCTTTGCTCCCATCGTAAAAGTTGTTCAGTTTGATGGGTAGACTCTTGTTTAAATGGAAGCTAATTTTATCAATTTCACCCTGAATACCAAGCAGTAGGTGAGGCTGATTTTCATTAATATGTTGGTTCAATAACAAAATCTAATCTTAAACTTTACCCAACCTTTTCAATAATTCACGATCTTTTTCTACTACATAAAGTTTTATACCTACCTACCGATTAGTATAAATTCTATCAAAGAGATCTACGGGTCCCCGGGGGGTTAGTGCGGGGTGCGGGGATGGGTAGGATCAATCAATCAATTACTTACGGACCTCAGCTATTTGCATGTGGAATTCTTTTCTTAAAAAATATCAAACCGACGTGAGGTGAAAGGATTTATTTATGTGCGACGAAATATAGGGGTTATTTTTTGCAAATCTTTGAAATACGTCTTTTCTAAAAAGAGGTTTCAGGATTTATATCGTAGTGTATAATACACATATTCTATGTATTTCTAGCATAACATTGACTGTAAGTAATTTTTATTAGCAATAAGACCGTGGTCTCCACTCTAGAACTCTGACACGCCATCGGTTGTCAGTTCTTCGGCAGATATGACCAGCACATTGTCTAATTTACCCATTGCTTGCTAATTTTCTAATGTGATCTCTCAGAGAAACACCGAGCATAGTTCTCTTTAAGCGACTTTGAATTGATGAACTAGTCCTATCGTCAGGGTCCACGTTTCCGCACCATAGGTCATCACTGGCAGAACGCACTGATTGAACACTTTCGTTTTGAGGCATTAGGGCTGAGGATATGACGTAGTTTCCAGAAAGTAGCCCATCCTAGTTGGATATGCCTAGCGACATAAATCATATCAGCCGATAAAAGTCCACTGCTGGACATAAGCCTCTCCAAAAATGGGGGGATTTGCCATAATTGCCACGCTTGGCAGTTGGCAGGCGAGTTGGCGATCGCAGTTGGATTGAATGTGTGTACTCAGAGGGTGCTGCTGCCCATCCTCCGGTAGATCCCTTAGTCGCTTTTTACGACACCCACGGGAGGAAATGGGATGGTGCTACTCTTAGCCGACACCACACGGACGACGACGGCGACATAAATAGTCGGCGCCTATTCTATACTCAAAAATACAAAATAATAATAAAATATCTATTTTTGTTGTAAATACAAAGCAACTGGGAATTTACTAAACTAAACAGCGTTTAACTCAGAATGTATTCAACAGTTTAAACTTAAAGTTTGAACTGCAGTAGGTTTTGTTTGTTCCAGACTAAGATTAAACTAACTCTCGCAGAAGCGCCAATCCGATCTATTAGTGCAAGGAGGGATTAAACTTTGTTTTGTACCTAACTTGCTTCGAGTACTTGAATCGGTTAGTTGGAATGACGTGGTACAATAATTGGGGACGAATTTTAGTAAAGTTAAAGTTTTGTCGTGTTTCTAATACCACAAATTAAGTTTCATCACGGAGCCAACATCGAATTCGAAATAACGAAAAAAGTATCAGTATATCCATATTACTATATACTAAGGACGCAGTGCACAAAGTCAAAGTCGCACAAAGAGCAATGGAAAGAGCTATGCTAGGAATCACACTTCTGGACCGGATTCCGAATGTCAAGATCAGACGACGAACAAAGGTGGTTGATATCGGCAAGCGGATTTCGACTCTGAAGTGGAGGTGGGCGGGACACTTGGCCAGGCGGAATGATGGCGATGACGATGACGAGGGCAGTAACAGAGTGGCGGCCGTGGGAGGGGGAACGGTCAGTGGGCAGACCAGCAGCCAGGTGGACGGATGACATTTGTAAAGTAGCCGGCAAACAGTGGATGAGACTAGCGGGGGACCGTTCTAGTTGGCGTGAAAATGAAGAGGCCTATACCCAGCAGTGGGGTTTACCGGGCTGATGATGATGATATCCATATTATTGTATAGCAGTTTTGTATGGGACAGTTAATTTCTTTTTCGCAATTTTGATGTTGGCTCCGTAATGAATGTAGTTTAGGTTGATAGTCTGAAGTACCCCTTTAAATATGACAACCCTTCCAATTACAAGAGGCCCTTTTAAACAACCGGCCAAGAGCGTGTCGGACCTGATACGCCCACGACAGGACATAGGCATATATACTATATACAGGGTTTTCTGTAACCGTTATAAAATGATTATTAGACTATTTTTCTCTGTCCATATGTAGTACGTAAAAACTATAAAAAGTTAACGTCACTAACACACTTTGTTCAGAAGTGGTGTTTTATTTTAATTCGCTTCTAATTTTGTTGTTATAATATAGGTACCTACTTACCTGACGATAAGGTTATTATGTTATAGCAGATATATTCCTCAAGTTTTCACGAACCAACAGCGTACATACAGTGGGTTGTGTATTTACATAATGTATTGTAATGATCCCTTCGGCGGTCGTTGATCAATGGCCAAGCCGTTACAGACTTTATTTATTATTAGATTTATATTTATTTGTGCTCCGAGAATATTACTGGCAAGGGAAATACTTACTGACTGGGATGTTTCTTTATAAGCATATTCAGGATAAGTTGTCTAGAAAATTTACATTGATACCTCCGAAGCCATCTTTTTTGACCGTGTCGTCATCATACCCTGAAAATGTAGGATAAGTATAGAAAAGCTACTAAACATTTGAGCTCAAATTCGATGTGAATACAGGGTGTAATTGAAATGAGTCGACCAATTTTTAAAGGTGGTTGAGACCATCATACTGAACAACTTTAAATCAGCTGTTTATATAGGTACATTTTAGTTGAGTATTAAGCATATTAATTTATTATAGAACACCAGATATTGACTCTAAATGAGACGTATTCATAAAAAAAAATATTGTTCAGAGACATTGGAAGGATACGGGGGACATGGGGAATATGAAATGCCTTTTTCGACGATTTTATGTAGATAAAATTGGTCCGAGTTGCAGTTGTCTCTTTCGCACTCTAGTCGGTGGGGTGTATGGGTGGGGCGGATCGGACAAATATTATGTATACGGTCGGTAAAGTGACCTATTCTCCAAATTAGCATTTCAGCTCGCCTATCCTTTTAACAATCATGAAAACGTAGCTGTCACATCGAAAGTGTTCCGTATACCTAAATAAGATTATGATCGTTTTAAGACGTTTTGATACTTTCAATTCATCGACTTTGTACAGTGAATCTACAACATCACTACATCTTCGACCCCATATTTGTCCAAGAGCAAGCCCATCTACAGTAAAAAAAAAAAGAATGTTTATTTATGTTAAACAAACTAACATTTTAGGTGCTATTGCGTATTGGTAGTGAACAATGTGACAGGTTTTTCTAAACTTTTAGTTAATATTGCCATCTACTGATTGTTTCGTGTACATAGGAAAACGCCTTATTAAAAAAATGCATATCGACGCAGAACTTTCTTGTTTATACCTTCTACAATAATGCAATAGACTGCCCTCAAGAGAACTTTTCAAGTTAAACTTAACACAAACCAGTTAACAATGCTTTAATCCCACGGTTAAGGAACTATGAACTTAGACCCAATGAATTTTTCAAAACTGCGGATTTTCTTTTCTGCTCAGAAGCACTCTTCAATAATTCTTATACCTTAGAAATTAAAGGCGAAAATAGCTTGATTCTCGAGACTTTGTGTTTGGAACTGGCTAAAGTAGGGTTTATCACAACTTTGTTGGAGCTTAGCAGTGATTAAGTTTTATTCTCAGATGTAACCGAAAAGAGGAAAGTGCGGGTCCATTAAAATTAACATACGGGAATAGGAATAGTTAGTCTTTAGTTAAGAAAAATTAAATAATAAATATAAATAAACAATGAATTCATATAACATCGCACAAAATGTCGTGGCATATTAAAAAATAACGATTGTTACTTACAATTCATTTTCTAAATCAAAGGTAGTTGTACAGTTGGATTGGGTTGAAATTGTGGAAGGATATAGGTAATATAGTACCACAGATATAGTACCAAAGTATAGTACAATATTAATTAAGTCTCCTTATGGAACCAAGAAAAGACTACCTATCAAACTCCCAGTATATGTCCTATCTTGTATCTATTAAAGGAAAGGAAAATGTAGTCGTACGTAGGTACTGTAGGAAACATCCCTTACATTAAATATTCCATCGACATTTGTCTATAATTTTTAAAAGTCTTGTAAAAAACAACCTGTAACATAGAATAAATTATATCTAAAATGTAGCGTATTCCTCAGTATAGTGTCATCTAAGGTTTCAAGTGTAGTTAGTGGCTAGGAGAGCAGCGGTAACTTTTGCCTGTTTCGGTTTTACTGGACAAATTAATGAGATGGGATATTGTTGGACTTAATAGCCTCTTTGGTGCTGAGTGTGTTTTCAACTCGTTCTTGTGTGTACTTAAATATTGACTTTAAAACTAAATAATGTCATTTATGGCGGCTTGAAAATTCTCTGACAGCAAGGTGACTACTAACTTGTCTCCACCAACACGCACTGGGCCCGCGTGGTGGAGTATGGCCCACTCCCTCTCACCCTTATTCGTGAGAGGAGGCCTTTGCCCTGCAGTGGGATTCTACAGGCTATAACTTACTTACCTACTTACTTATGGCTTTTAAATTTGCCCTAACGCCCATGCGCGTTTTGCGGACTTTGTTATGGTGCCCAGACCGCTTATTTGCGCTAATACAAAATTTTATGGGCAAAAACAATGGTTGATAGTCAATGTCAACATTATTTAATTTAATATAGGAACTTTAAATCCCGCCCGAGACAAATTTTTCAATCTTTAATTTGACTTGAAATCCATTTATTAAAGTAACATTTTTTAAGCTACCACTTGTCGGAACGTTTTGTCGCTCTGTAGAGAAGATGCGGCCAATAAGTCTAAAACATAACACGACTTAATAACTACTACAATTATAAATTCATACAATAATTAATTCTAGGATTTGCTGTCGTCCGTTGAGTAGTTCCCGCTTCACCAAATATTTGTAAATGAGATAAACCCACCTTAGTGGATCCCTAAACAGAAAAAGAATTGAGTAAGTGAGTAGGATCTTTTTCTACTTTCCCGCAAAGAAACTTGTTTTCGAACCTACCCCACATGTAAATATTTTATAGGTTCCGAAAGAAAGCCAATGTAGTGTGTATTTATAAGAATAATCACCTTTCCGTGGAATAATTCAAGAGGTTCAGCAACTTTGTTAAAAAGTATTTATAAAAAACTGGTCATGTGCTTATTCGGGATCCGTAGCCATTTATATCTCAACTTCGCACACTATTTCAGGGTAACAGCGGTTGCGCACTACGGTCCGAATCTGACCCGTCAAAAAAAGGATAGTCAAAAATGTCAGAAAATGTTTGACGGATCCATACTTTTTTTGACGGATCGGATTCGGATCGGACGTAGTGCGCAACCGCTCATAAAGGATTATTACACCTTCCTAAATTCAGATTCTAATTGAAGGACAGAGCTATAGGTTAGAACGGGACGTCGTAATTACGTCGTTTTTTAACCTATCGCTCTGTCCCTCAATTAGAATCTGAATTTAGGAAGGTGTAATAAGCCTATTAGGCTGGTCCATCAGAGTCTATCACGCCGCAGCGTACGTGGAAATAAACAACCAATAGCGCGCTCGCTCTGTCACGTCATAAGGAAACTGAAGCGCTCTTATTGGTGGGTTATATCCTCACACGTCGTCTAGTTGCCTAACATATTTCTGGTGGACGACCAGCCTAAGTCTTGCAAGCGGTAGGGTTGGTAAAAAACAATACCAATTCAAAATATTGACCAATAGGAAAATTGAGTAACAATCCTTATACCAAACATGCATTCGAATCATAATTTAAAGGACAGACGGACAGACTTGATCTTATAAGAGTTCTAAATGTTACTACGGAGCCCTGAAATTAAAGATGCGGAAAATCGTAAGAATTCTATTCGGTTGGTACGATCAAAGGGATTTTTTTCACAAACCATGTTACACAAATTATTATTAATGGGAAAAACTTGGAAACAACAATGGGAGAGTTATATTTTTATTTGAATAATAACTTGAGCCCTTAACCTAGTTATGGATCAGAAAAAAAGAGATTGTGACATAACTGATGATGATGATGTCTATTTACCGTTGGTAACTAGTGTCCATACTATGTAGCCAGTGGCATCTCCTAGTGAAAAATCAAATTTTATTTAGCAACATCTACTGTAATTGAAATGAGTCTTAAAATTTTGAGGGTTGTTTCAGTCAGACCGAGAAACTTTTTCTATGGGAGAAAACTTATACCACAAAAAATCTGCAGTTCCATACTAAACTGCAATGCCTAGTCGACTCAATGTATGAACAGTAGATTTTATTTTACAAGTTCAACTTTGCTGCCATAGTAAAAGTTGTTCAGTTTGATGGTCTGAACCACCCCAAAAATTTTATCGACATACTCATAAACTTGAAAATATCCTGCGTAGATACTTGTCTGTTTTGACACCCCTAAATTCATTCTTCGTAAAATGTACCAAAATAGCACTTTTCCTTTAAATGGAGTTCTAAGGACAACCTACAAAGGGTATCGGAACACGCATTATGCAGTAAATTCGGCAACAGCGGCATTATAATCGTCAATCGGCAGTATTTTGTGCCGAACCACCGATAGCACGTATAAATCTCTGCTAACTGCCTGCGGACCCCTGGGCGCGATTTGACGCTCGTTTACATTTGGTTGCTACTTGCTACTATCTGCGTTAAGCAGGCTTTAGATCTGTAATTGATCGCAAGGCTAAATCGCCCGATAGCCAAATCGCAACAGTAAGGTCTTAACCAATCAGGAGCTCGTGTTCCTCCCCTCCACCCATTTTTGCGATTCGACCTTGATTATAAGACTGCGATCAATTGCAGGTCTAAAGGTACTTTTAAGTTGGCTAAAGGACCTTGGGACGTTTCTTAAAAACAGATGCAGATTATACCAATGACGTTTTACAAATAGACGCGTCATTCGCTAACATCACTGCACTTTAAAATGGCGCGATATAGTGACGTGTGGCCCGTACACTAGAAGGCGCGCGACTATGCGAACGCCCGGCAATTACCTTGCTTTTTTGTTGCCATTTTGGAGCGCGTGCAACGCATTTACATATAAAAACATCTTAGGATTATACCATTATTAAGAGTTTTTAAAAGGTAAAACCTATATTAAAGAAAAGGATACACGAATTATGTGGCCACCACGCGAAGTTGCAGGCAGAATCGAGTACAAATAAAACAATGATCTCATTTTTGAGTAAGTCTTACAGTTAATCAGATTCAAATCACGAAGCTATGCAAATATTCACAGAATTTATTGCCTTCTGATTACTAAACACGAGCTAGTTTAGAGTAATGACTATTAATAGATTACTAGGTCTTAGCAACCGATTTAACTACAGGTTGCAACCTGCGGTTAAATCTAAATCATGTAGGTGGATAGAATCATTTTAATGTTTTGATTTATAGTTCTAGTTCGTTGAAAATAATAAGGTTCAATTTTAACAAAATCGAGTTTAAAATGCAGTATTTGGAATAGTTCAAATTTATGACAGTTAAGTCACTCACTCACCTACATTGCAAATCCATAAATGTATGTTATTTTTGAATCGTGAGATTCATAATCATGACAGAATGAATACACGAACTTCATATTTTTAGTTAATTTTCTACGTCTGATTTCAAAGTGTGACTTTTAAAAACTTATATAACTGACTCCAGACAGAAACTAGCCACTGTAACCAAACGAGGCACAGTCCGAATTTCAATGAGAACCCTTTGGTCCAGGGCGTATTGTCGGAGCACGCTCCCGGAATCATAATGAAACGCCTTTGTTTACGGTAACCATCCTGGACCTTCGGGAGTCGGGACCACGGCGCAAAAAGTGGGACAAAAATGGCGGAGGACGTGTGGAAAATTTTAGCAGAATTTGAGAGAAAGTGAAAGGCATTTTGCGACGATATGGAAGTCAAAGTCAAAGTTCAACGACTGTAGTTCTTTTCGGGGTGATCAGAAATTTGCTAAAATTACCAATTAAATGCCAAAATGCGGAGGTTCTAGGTTCGTCTGGAACTTTCACTATGGAGCCAACTTCGAAATCGCGAAACAAAATCCACTGTCCCACATTTGAGTCGAGTCTGTAGTGCAGTTTTGCATGAAACAGCTGATTTTATTTAGGCGATTTCGAAGATGGCTTGTCTCTGTAGAATTTCTTTTCTTAAATTTGATTTAGATTTCAGCACGGAGCTACGCCTCAAGTAGTGATACGTGGCTATCGTCAATAGAAACCTCATCCCTTAGTCGCCTCGTGCGATACCCATGGAAGGTCTAATCTTAATTGGAAACCATGCCTGTCCTTAAAAGGCACGCTAGTGTGGTTACCTTACTAGTTTATAGTATCGATGTCCCAAACTCGAATAAGGAGTCGGATTGGAATCACAGCTCTATTGGCCAGCGATAAGCCCGACAATAGTTACCGAGACATTTAGTTGAGTTCGATAGTTGGGTTGTTTTGTTGAGTATTTTATTTATATTCGCTGTGGCCGCCGCGACAACTGATTGTTTGTTTCGCGATTTCGAAGCTCCACAGTGAAAGTTGTTCAGTTTGATGGTCTGAAGCACCCCCTCAAGTATAACGTGTATTATTACACCCTGTATAGGTTGGAAAAACTCATAAATGCATGTGGAATGTCGTTCGAATTCGTACCTAGTTCCCCATGATTGATTTAAGGCCTCCGCTCATTGCAGCGATATTATCGAGCGATAATATCGCTGCGATTCTGCGATAATTGTTCTCAGTACATTTTGTATGGGGACGCGCGCGATCCTACACACTGCCGCGATATTATCGAGCGATAATATCGCTGCGATTTTGCGATAATTGTTCTCAGTACATTTTGTATGGGGACGCGCGCGATCCCACACACTGCCGCGATATTATCGCAACCTGACGCAATCTCTTTCTACTACATTCAGTGAAGGGCGCATGCGTGACGCGAATCGCGGAATCGCTGCAGTGTGTAAGGTGTCGCGATATCGCTGTCGATAATATCGCTCGATAAAATCGCTCGATAATATCGCTGCAATGTGCGGAAGCCTTTATCCACACTCCTCCGCAATGCACCACTGACACATTGACGATGACGTTAAATAACAGGGTAACGGATATCTTCAGCATGTATACTACTCATCAAACTGAACAACTTTCACTATGGAGCCAACTTCGAATAGCGAAAAAAATATCTGCTGTCCCATACATATGGCTCGAGTAGGT
Source organism: Agonopterix heracliana (assembly GCA_963693445.1). NCBI lineage: Eukaryota > Metazoa > Arthropoda > Insecta > Lepidoptera > Depressariidae > Agonopterix > Agonopterix heracliana. Next base: position 19,164,153 of record OY856319.1, read on the forward strand.
TTGCAGTTTGGTATGGAACAATTTTATTGTCGCGATTTCAACGTTGGTGTCATAGAGAAAGTTGTTCAGTTTGATGGTCTGATCATCCCCTTAAAAAAGATTCCGCGTTCTGAAAAAGGACCCTATATGAATATAAATGTTAATAAAACAAAAAGTTATCCGTGTACCAATGTATAAAAGTGAAGTCTTTATTGTTATAAAATGACTTCTCGTCACAGAGATGAGTATTATAAGTGTCTCGGCAAGTTATGAGAGCTTCCGTAGGGGTTGAGTTATATGGTATAGCAGTGAAGTGGTTTCATGTTGTTAACATAATGTGTGTTATTGTGGTTATATTACCTGATTTATATTGCGTTTGGGCGGCAGGGTTTTTTAGGATAAAATCACAGATCTCTTGTCTTCTAAGACTTTTGGGTACATTAAAAATGAATCTGTCAAATGAACTAAATTCTCACAAAGGTACAACTTTTGAATAGCCCGTCAGTGATACCTACGGGCTTTATATTTTTTCGATATCTCATTTCGATTTCGAGAAAAAAAATATCTTGAAGAATTTTATTGAAATGTCAAGATCTACATTTAAGACGCAAATCTTTGATACAACTACCTATAACAAACACAATTATAATATTTTATGGATATGAGATATTATTGGTTATTTGAGTTGCCGGTATCTTGGTAGTGTTAAGGCTTCCGCACATTGCAGCGATTTTATCGTTCGATAAAATCGCTGCGATTTTGCGATAATTGTTCTCAGTACATTTTGTATGGGGACGCGCTCGATCCCACACGCTGCCGCGATATTATCGTAACCTGACGCAATCTCTTTCGACTACATTCAGTGGTGGGGCGCATGCGTGACGCGAATCGCGGAATCGCTGCAGTGTGTAAGGTGTCGCGATATCGCTGTCGATAATATCGCTCGATAAAATCGCTCGATAATATCGCTGCAATGTGCGGAGGCCTTTACGACTCCGGTGATCACGGGATCACTGAAGAACTGCAGCAGACAAATCTGACCCGATCCTTCTTCGCTTGCTCCAAATACGGCCGAAAATATTGACCTGCTCTACTAAATATAGTCTGATGTATGTCCATTCTTTATGAAAAGGAGCGCTGTATAGTTGAAGAAATGTTTATTCGCGAGTTTTTGCCCCTTTCAAGAATTTCCCTAAGGATGGGAATCGCTCTCCACTCCGCGTAATAACTCACCTGTCCTTGAGTCTACAGTCATTTTACGTGAAGATAGATTACTCTGCAATCATGTTAATGTCGTGAAATCATCACATTTTTTTTTGACAATGTTCTTTTTTTAAATCACCTCCTTTATCAGATTGGTTCAATCATTTATAATAGATTTTAGGCCGTTTTATGTGGCTACGAATCAACACGACGGGCGCGAAGTCGATGAATAAGGAACCCAAAAAATCTTACCTTATTAAGATATATCTTATCCGTCAGGGCGCGCGGTATACATACAACATAACATTTTTTTTTTTATATTAACCAATCAAAGTCAATCAATTTTTTTTAAACACAATCTACAATCGAATCTCTGTGTTTTTTTACAGATTTCTATTAAAATTTATCTTATTTTCAATGCAAGGATTAATTTAAGATTTGTATGGAAATCTTTGAAACTATAAAATTTATACAGGGTGTTTCATAAGTAACAATAAATATTTAAAACTCTTAAGTGGGTTGTTTAGACCGTCAAACTGAACAACTTTCTCTATCGGACCAACATCGCAATCGCGAAAAAAATATTTTGATATCCCATACATATTTTAGCTCTAGTCGATTTGTAGAGTATGGAACATCAATTTTTTTTTCGCGATTTCGATATTGGTCCCATAGTGAAAGTTGTTCAGTTTGATGGTCTACAAGGGGGTGGCCCTTAAAGGTTTATTTGTATTTTTGTAACACTTTGTATTTTAGCGGAAATCTGACAAAATGCAGACCCAGAGATTAGTTTCCTGATCGTGGTTGAAAATTATCTAATTGGTTAATATTGAAAATTCTTCGTTAGTTTGGAGCGCCGAGGAAAGAATTGTGATTTGACAAAAAGCTAATGAAAATTTATATTTATATGTCTACTGACATCTGTTGTTCCTTCCCTCCCCACCCCCTCCCTCAACCGTCACAGACACTCATATAAAGTAAAGACGCATTCGGAGAAATAACTCAAACCTCCAAATGTCTCCCGCTCTCGCCGAGATGAATAAGTAAGGCAATAAATTGTTATATCCATTAAGGAGTTATGAGCCTGAGTGCGGACGTGTGCTTTCTGCAAGTTTATTCATAATGGAGGCTGTTTTTAAATTTTCCAGGTTTATATTGAAAGCTTCTAAAACACGTTTTGTTCGGGTACTGAGAAGGCAAAAGAATGGTACCTACTTAAGCGAATGTTAGTATATATAATATACATGTAACATATTATGTTACCGCTTAACTAAACTCCGATACCAGGGGGCTGGAATAAATTAATAGACTATTAAAACGGATGGTTCTGCAATCACTATTATCTACTTATTCAGTGCAGATTGTACATCTCTACAAATTGGTATATATTTTTTACCATAACTGTTTTTGACGGCTCTACAATGTGATAAGTTATATATATACAGGGTGTTTCATAAGTAACAATAAATATTTAAAACTCTTAAAGGGGGTTGTTTAGACCGTCAAACTGAACAACTTTCTCTATGGGACCAACATCGAAATCGCAAAAAAAAAAATTTCATATCCCATGCTATTTTAGCTCTAGTCGATTTGTAGAGTATGGAACATAATTTTTTTTTTTCGCGATTTCGATATTGGTCGCATAGTGAAAGTTGTTGAGTTTGATGGTCTACACCACCCCCTTAAAGGTTTATTTGTAGTTTTGTAACACCTTGTATATGTCAAGACAGACAGTCGAAGCTTCGAACACGTCGAAAAAAGGCAGCTAAACCCTATTCATATACATGCACTAAGAGATAATTTGTATGACGCCTCACGCACACTAACCTAAGAAAGTGGGTCCATTTTGTTTTGTTTTTAGAAGCGTGATGCTCAATCTAGACATAGTATACTTTATCTAAGGCTCTACATTTATTTGATAACGATTTACACTCAGTTGCAGAAACGCTCATTAAAGTTAATCCTCCATTAAATAATCTGTCACTTTTTGTCTTGTTGACGTAGTAAAATTTTGCAAGAGATTTAATGGAGGATTAACTCTAATGAACGTTTCTACTGCTGAGTGTTAATGTTTTAAAAATAATTGTTGCTATTTGGTTCCAACATAATATTCATTATTCGAAAACCACGGGCAATTCTCGTACCTACATAAAATTGAACGGCGACAGATCAACCTGCCTATAGTTGAACTCTATGTTCATAGACATAAAGTTCATAGGTCGTAGGTTGATCTGTCGCCGTGTGTACCTTCTTGAGCTCTCAAGCAAAAAGCACTCAATAAGAGAGGTACAATACAGAGAGGAGTAACTTTGGTCCTCTGTGTAGGTGTCGTAATAAACCGTTGTGTGTGTTACAATACTATAAACCAGAGTGATTTTATTAAACCGCCACCGTTGACGACAGAGAGGGAAGCACAGTACTGACGAACTGATTGTACAACGAGTCGACACTTCCGGAGTATACGGGATGTAAACTTAATTGTGTTACACATTTTAGAAGGTGCCATCAAACTGAAAAAGTTTCACTATGGCGACAATGTCAAAATTGCAATAAATTTAGTTTTTTAGCAAACGTCAATGGCTACCATATAAAACAATTGTTGTAACCTTTCGATAAAATTACGTCAAATGCTTCGTTAAAATATTATAATTGTATAAGATCTGTACACACTTTTGAACGACGAAACATTTGTCAAAACACTACAGGGTGAAATTGAAATAATTGGCATTTTTACCCATCAAACTGAACAACGTTCACTCACAATCACATTGACCCTAATCACTGATATGACTGATGATAATAAGTACCCCAATAGCCCTATACGGGTGTAAGGAAAAGTATCATTAACCTTTAAACCACATACTCTACCCATCAAACTTAACAACTTATAGGTACTATGGGAGCAGACCTGTCTGAACAAAAAAAAATCAGCCGTCCCATACGTTTGAATCGAGTAGGTGATGCAGATTAGTATGGGACAGCTGATATTATTTTTGTTCTGACAGGTTTGCTCCCATAGTAAAAGTTGTTAAGTTTGATGGGTAGAGTATGTTGTTTAAAGGTTAATGATACTTTTCCTTACACCCTGTATTGTATACTGGGATAGTTGCCGGCTGGTGTCACTTCAACATTTAGATCAAATTGTCTGACTGGCCTCTACGTTTTGGATTCGGCCCCAAACACGCCTCCCAAAGGTCCGGGACACTTATGTCCCGAGATAAGGAAAAGCCATACAACAATAATAATGTTTGAATGGTGACATTGTACTGCTTGATCATTAATACTGTAGTTGAAACGTCACCGAATTGTACAATATTCGTATCTTGAAGACGGAGCGGACTTTTTAATTTTATTTCCTGTGTCGAGCTCGTCCAAATTAATTTCTTTAAATTGAAATAGTTTTTGTACTGGTTGCATTTACAGTAATATTAAAGTCTTGGTGCGCTTATGGACGCTGCCGGCAATACTTCCGTATGGCAAAATACTGGGCTGGAAAAATTTTGAATGACTTTGCATCGACTCAATAGAGAAAGAAGAATAGTTATTTGTTATGCTAGGCTGCAAAGTTGTTTTTTGGCGCGAGTACTTTTATTGAAACCTGAGCGTTTAGCGAAGGTTTCAAAGGTACGAGACGCAGAATAACTTTGCAGCCGAGCGAAACACACAATTTTTCACCTCACAACAGCGAGGAAAAAAAGTGAATTGCTAAAAAGAACATTTCAAAAAGTTTTTATTTTCGTGTTGGCCAGTGTCAGGAAATAGTTATTAACGTAGAAAGAGAAGGAACTAGAAGAAAGCACGTGTCTTGTCATATCACTCAGTAAGAGATGCACATAGCAAATTTGCTCTAGTTAAAAAAGGAGATCGCTACTTATTGCTGTCCTTATCGACGTAGCCACTTTTTTGTTCTACGATGGCTGTCTGACTCCGGAGTCAGACATCTATTTTCATACAAATTGCATGGGATTTTATGACTATCGCTGTCTCATACGCGGTTACACTGATGTTACGTCTATCAGCGTAAGCGAAAAATACTTCGCCTATGGTTATTAAGCATTTTCAGTGCATTGGCGGTAGGTATACAAAAATATTGAATAGACAGATTCGAATTTCAAAAACTCTTTCCAAGCTAGCGGATAAAATACACTTTTGCACTCAGATTTCGAACGATAAACAGAATCTTTCCGAGCTTGTGAGGTGAAAAGATTTTTTGTTTAGTACATTACGTTTCGTTTAGTACTTGAATTATACAGGGTGTTCCGTAAATCAACGTTGTAGTGTACAGCAATAAAGAGTAGTTAGTGTGGAAAGCGCCGGTAACGCCGTCTACCGGCAGGTACAGTCTATGGTCAATATATATCGTGCATTCGCTCGGTATTCACTCAGTTCACCCACCGACCGCCGAGCCGTGCGGACGTGCGCTTAGCCACATTCACTAGTGAAGACTATATCTGTGTTTTATTATATTATACATCAACCTCAACTAACCCTGAGTAATAAAGAGTATATTACAAACGTCAAGCCGGAATCGGGTGATAGGCCAAATCATAATAGTTACCAGAAAAATAAAAAATTAAATCTAAGTCATACAATTTTTAAATTAAGTAAGAGCCATTTTTTTTCGAGAAAATGTACACCCTGTGTATTCCAAGCAATAGGTTAGATTAATTAGCACTATTAAGAAAAATAAAATTGAGAAAAAAAGTTAAGATTTGTAGTAATCGGCTCGGCTTCGCCTCGGTCAACAATTACATGACATCTGAGACCTTTCTTACTACTTGGTCTGTCACCTCGGTACATATTTTATGTAAGCTCGTCATTTGTTTTGACCTTACATATAACTATGGACGAGTTATGCGTGTTATTTAGGTGTTATTCCACCAACAAACTTCTCTGTCACTTTTTGCGGGGGACGAGGTAGCATGAAATATGCAACTTTGGATTTTAAGTGTTAGCTTAGTTAATTGTTACTAACCCAATTTTGATAAATAATATAAAATAAATTAATTTTATTTAATTTTTTTTGAGTAGAAGTTGTTCCGATACCGATACTTTTTTTTAAATATCGGCGATACCGATACCGATACCGATGATTGAATTAAAAAATGAAGGTAAAATGGTATTTAAAACTCAAGTCTGGTAATTTTTTTATTTATATAAGAAATATAGGTAGGTAGGTAGATTAGTTAATAGTTTTATTAATTAAAATGAACATTGATAAGATTTTTGTTTAAAAAACAAAGTGTTCTTAAGCTCTGCTGAGAAAAGCGATTTCGCAAGTCCGTTTGAATAAGACCTACGGTGGCAAATAGTCTCTGAGATGTGACAGAAATCATTTGGAAACTAAAGTAGGTACCTACTTCTGCGCCATTTTTTTCAAGTTTGGGTATAAGACGTCATTGCGCCAGAAAACGAACGGATGACATGCGCATTTACGAAATTTTAAAAGTATTGTTGCCGATATATCGGCAAACCCGAAATATCGCCGATATATCGGTATCGGTATCGCATGCATCCCTAATATAAACTCACGACCATAATCCTTGGTCAGAAACTTTGTGTCTTCCGAAGTGTCCAATTGATGCGAACACGCGCTTTTATCTACACTACACTATTCAATCATGCAAAAATATGAGTCGTAATGTTATATAAACAGAACAAAAACAAATAATTAGGACATATCTCACCCTTTCTCTCCCATAGGTACCAACATTCAGCGACAAAAATTTGCATTTTTATGAGAGTGCAGCGAACGGCTGAATTAAACCGACGGGGAGTGGGCAGAGAGAATAAAAATACGAAGATAAACTAATTATGGAGCTGCTCTCTGCGCCGGGTAGTTCGGACATGACAGAGGTCTCACATGCAATAAACATGCACAAACATTGTCACACTTGCTTTGTTTCTGTTCTGATAGGGAAGTGCCTTTTTGACAATGTTTGAGGCAGAGGGCGTCATATTAGTATGGGGGGTTGTGATTCGTGAAAACTCTTGATATTTTGTTTGTTTATAGCTGTGGCATTGTGGCTTTCACATCCTTTTTAGGGTTCCGTACCCAAAGGGTGAAAACGGGACCCTATTACTAAGCCTACGTTGTCCGTCCATCAGTCTGTCTATCCTACTTATTTAGGGCTGTAACTTTTTTATTTATTTATAATTAATGGACTTCTTGCTTGTGCGTTAGCACCGCATTTCCGCCAATGTCAAGTGTTTTGAGGGAGTGTCTATCCAATCTCGAGGATTGTTTTTGAGTAAGAACAACTGAGAAGGATTGTGGAGCCTCGTGGCAGGCTGAAACGCGAACCGCGCGAACAACATGCGAGAGACAAGTGTTCGGGGCAAACCCTGCAACGTGACTCGGGATGTAACTTATGAACCGCAATAGCTAGACAGTTGACATTTTTTCAGAATGTGCGTTATTATTGTGGATTTACTAACAAATAAAATTGTCAAAAAGTTACTAGTAATTGTGTATTTTGTATTTAGCTCAATCGGCTAAACGGATTTCGATGAAATATGTCACACAGATATAATATACAGGGTGAAATTGATATCATTAGCATCCTTTTAAACTAAGAGTCTACCCATCAAACTGAACGACTTTTACTGTGAGAGCAAACCAATAGGAACAAAAATTAAATCATCTGTTCAATACTAAACTGTAATGCCTGCTCGACTCAAATGTATGCAACACCAGATTTTTTTTCTCGATCTGATTTTTTTACTCCCATCGTAAAAATTTTTGAGTTTGATGGGTAGACTCTTAGTTTAAAAGGATGCTAATGACATCAATTTCACCCTTTATATGTTCTGGATTGACATACAGGATGTAGTAAGATTAGTATAAAACACATTTAATTTTATACCCTTTATGCTTTATCATTATTGCGATTTAAGATTGAAAAATACTAAAATTTAAATTATTTAAAACACGATTAACGATAAGTGTGAAGTATTTAGAAAAAAGAAACTGCTATAGATGTACGAAAAGAAAATCGTTTTCATACTTCACTTTTTATTTATTCGTTGAATTGCTTAGTTAATTAGTTCAGAACTAATTTTCCATAACAATGACGTCTCACTCACCCTCATGTGACCTAGCAGGTGTGGGACCGGATAGAGAACTGTCAACGTCACTCCCAACGGATCCACAACATACTGAAGTAGCTCTTACCTTAATTATAGTCTTGATTAAGTACCAATACATTTATCAAGCAGTATTGTGGTACGTACTATCCAATCGAATTCTCTATTGAACAGCGTTCATAGATGTAACTAAAATCAATACTAAATATTAAGAGAATATTATTCCGAGAGCGAAAATGCGCGCTGCATACAAACGTACTATGGTGATATTTTCAATACTAACCTATTAAAGTCAATGAAATTTTGCAGAAACAATCTAGAAACAAATCTCTATGCTTCTATAGAGTCCGATTTTCGTTAAAATATACAGTTTCAATGCTAGGATTAATTTAAGATTTGTATGGAAATCTTTGAGGCACTGTAACTTGAAAACTATACATTTTAACGAAAATCTGACTCCATACAAGCATAGAAATTTGTTTCTAGATTGTTTCTGCAAAATTTAATTGACTTTAATTTGTTAGTATTGAAAATATCACCATAGTACATTTGTATGGAGCGCGCTCCGAATAATATACCCTTAAGAGATCTGTTGTGCTGAATGGAATTGTCGGCAGAGGGCGTGTACTCTGAAAAACTCTACTCTACGTAAATCTGTTACTTCTTACAGAAAGGTGTGTGAAACCGACGGGCATGTATGTGAATAAAGCGAGAGAAGTTTGTAAGAAACAGCAAATGGCGCGCCTTGGCCTCTGCCTGTCCCTCAGGGGAAGAGGCTTGACGTTATAGATATGAATATTGAGAGTGTTGTGACTAGTGGGCTTGTGGACGGTCAGTCGTGTCAGTTGTGCGCTTTTTGGCTCTATTTCCGCCATTTCTTAAATGTATACAGGGTGTAAGGGACAGCCCTCCGCAAACTGAAACGGTGAACTCAGACCATCAAACTGAACAACTTTCACTATGGAGTCTACCTCAGGAAACGCGAAAAAAAACAAGCTGTCCCATACAAAACTGCCGTACCTACCCGACTCAAATGTATGGGACAGCTGATTTTTTTTCGCGTTTCCTGTGGTAGGCTCCATAGTGAAAGTTCTTCTGTTTGATGGTCTGAGTTCACCGTTTCAGTTTGCGGAGGGCTGCCCCTTACACCCTGTATAGAGTCCTTTTTAATATGCTGACACTTTTCTAAGGAGATGATCAGACCATCAAACTGAACAACTTTCTCTTCGGGACAAACATCGAAATCGCAAATAAAACAGCTTTCCTATACATTTGGCTCGAGTAGGTTTGCAGTTTTGTATGGAACAAACAGCTGATTTTTTTTTCACTATTTCGATGTTGGTCTCATAGTGAAAGTTAATCAGTTCGACGGTTTGATCATCCCCTTAAAAAAGTGTCAGCATATTAAGAAGGATCCGGTATTATACTTACCTCCACTCGACTCGACATTGGCAAGTGCAAGACAAAAGCGAAAGGCTTTATTCATTACCATAAGCATGATACCTGTGCTAGTCTTACATATTATTTGTCAGAGTAAAGTTATTAAACTCGTGCTCACCCCTACTGTGAGAATCATCACAAGGTAAGTTCTCTACAAGATTAAACCATTAAGAAACTATTACAACAAAATACAGCCTTAGCAACAACCCATTAAGGTGTAATATCCAACAATGAGAGAAGATTGTATGACTCAGTTACACATATTGCATAGTTAGTGACACACTATCGTTAGTGTAATAGTCACAGTGACAGCCAGTGTAATAAGTTAACACTTTATTGCTGCAATGTTTCCTAGTTGCCTTGAGGATCTGCTGTGGAGGGTTAAATATTATAAGGAAGTCGTGACAATTATTTTATTAAGTACTTACCTTAAGTACAGTATTACCATTTTCATAAGGTTGTACGGATTGTAACAGCACAATGAACCATTTTTAAAACAGCACAGATAAAATATATCGTACCAGTTTTGATGTCTAATCATACTATTAATTTTAAGCACAAAAAGTTTCACCAAAATCGAAAGAAAGACATAAATACCTATTTATTCTCCATTAAAGGCATACACAAAACAAATTACAGAGTACATTAAATTATATTAATCAGTCCAGTTTTTGGTTGTGCTCAAACAAACAAACAGAAAAAAAGTTATCTGCGTGCCAAAAATTCAAATCCGTTCAGCAGTTTATGTGTGATTGGGTGACAAACATTGAAATTTTGATTTTATTGATTTTATTATACTAGCTGTTGCCCGCCACTCTGTCTGCGTGGACTTTAAAAAAGTACCCTATGTGTTAATCTAGAACATATTCTATCTGCGAGCCAAATTTCATTAAAATCTGTTCAGCCGTTTATGCGTGATTGAGTGACAAACATAAAAAAAATCCAAACGTTGACATTTACAATATTAAAACTCAGTTGCAGAAATGATCATTAGAGTTAATCCTCCATTAAATCTCTTGCGAGATTTTACTACGTCAACAAGACAGAAAGTGACAGCAAGAGATTTAATGGAGGATTCACTTTAATAAGCGTTTCTGCAACTGAGTGATTAGTAATATGTATAGACATAACTGCTTCTGTTGCAGTTTTATAAAAGCGTAGATACAAAGCCGTGAACCACAGACATAAAACGGGTCCGGGTGATCCCTCAAGGCCCAGCGAGATAACCTCGCCACACTCCGCTGGCTGTCATTACACGCATGCTAGTTTTATCGCTCCCTCACGTTTTGATAGACACCTCACACATGCCCTATTTATTTTACTACGCCATAAACTCATTAGCTACTCCTGTCAAAACTTTATTCGTATGATATCGCAATTTTTTTTAAAGTTCTTTGATACGAGGAATATTTATTCTTCCTTAGTTAAAAGCATCGGATAACACTCAGTTATGAGGGTTCAGATTCGAATTCGCACCCACGATATCCAATGTACAGGATGTTATGGTAAATAGTTGCATTACTTTAAGGGGTGATTGTACCCATGATATTGATCAACTTTCCTTAAGAAACCTATGGGAAATTCGCAAAAAAAATTTCGTCTGTCCATACAAACGTTCGATCGGTTGTTTTTTTGGAATTTTCTTAAAGGTTTCGTAGGGAAAGTTGATCAGTATCATGGGCACAAACACCCCATGGGTAAAGTAATGCAACTGTTTACCCTAACACCCTGTATACACGGCACGGCGACACATCAAGCTGTACAAAACCAACATAGCCGCGTGACGTTTTACTTTACTCGACCTACGCGCGGTTTACTCGACCTACGCGCGGCCAGCTTATTTTGGTTTTGTATAGCTTGATGTGTCGCCGTGTGAACCTACCAATTAGGTGTTCTACCATATGTATAACTGCTCTCAAACTGCGAAGGAAAACAACGCGAGGACACGTTTATATGCTGAAGAAGAATGAAGATAATTCTGATGGATGCGCATTAGGTACGAGTGCAAGTGGTGGACTAGCGCCCACACCTTTTAGGGTAGAACATTGACTATAACCCGACACAGTAGTGTGAACATATGAGAGGTGCAGAGCAAAATACACTCTTTACTACAACTTTTACTTTCCCTCTCACCCTTATTCGTGAGAGGAGGCCTTTGCCCTGCAGTGGGATTCTATAGGCTATAACTTACTTATTTACTACAACTTTTGCTATCTTTTCACAAATTATCAAGCGTCCTTGAACCTATCTAATTTGTCGTCACAGAACTAACTTGATTTTCGTTTCCCCCTAGCTATTAGTCCCTGACTCTTATCTAAAGTGAGTGTCAAAATGCAAGTCACACCGTCAATTTGAATAAGTTAATGAACTGGACTCGAATCTAGAGCCGTCTGGAAAGAGTCGTACCGCGTGATCCTCGCTTGATTGGCTTGTGACAGTTCCAGTTTATTTCAGGGGTTTTAAAATAAATGAATAAGGGGTTTAACTGGTTATTAAAGGGGTGCTTATGTTGACAGTTTTAATGTATTTTGCATTGTTAAGATGATTTGAAATGTGATGTCGTTGGAATAGCAAACATAATATCTTGGTGAGATTTTTGAATGTAGGTATTAAAAATGTAGGTTCTGAATGCACAATACGTTGAGGAGATGATCAGACGATCAAACTAAACCTTCTCTACGCAAGTAAGTTCGAAATCCCCCCTCCCCATAAAATATTGTGTCGGGAATAGAAGACGCGGACACGTCGTTGTGCAAGTCCAAAACCAAAGGGTAGGTACTATTGACGTTCTTGTTTTGGATTGCAATCCCTAAAAAAGTGTTCACTTAAAAATTACAAAAGAGACCATCAAACTGAAAAACTTTTAATATGTGTGGGCAAACATGAAATCACAAAAAAATATCAGCTGTTCCATACCAAACTGCAATGCATACTCGACTCAATTGTATGAACAGCAGATTTTTTATTTGCTATTTCAGTTTTCTTCCCATACTAAAACTTCTTCAGTTTGGAGGTCTGAACCACCACTAAAAATTTGGCGTCTTAATTCAATGTCACCTTGAGTAGAAACTAGATTTTCCTCTCGTGGGGTTAAAATATCTCACGCTAACCCCTCAGGGAATATAATCTTGAGCATATGATCCTTAACAGTATTCCAAAACTGACAAATTGAAACGAACTTTGAATTTGAACCCAAGTTTCAATTAATTTCCGAAAAGGTATAATTCCGATAGACGCCGGTCGAGGTCCGAGGGGTCCCGGCGCTATTCTAATTACATTATGCAGATTGGTACGTGTCACCAGACGACGGCTAAACGTCGTGAATGTACTGCTGATGGAGACCACTGCGAAAAGTTCCTTAGTTCTGTTATTGACCGATTTTCAAAACACCTTCATGGGCAACTCATCCCACACACGACTCATCCCGCGGGCTCAGTTGACACCTTTTATTTTGTCGGGGGTGACACGGCCCATTCATTTCCCAAGGGGTCTACTCATCCCGCGGTGGATGGGGGCGGGAGTGAATGGGGAAACCCCCTTTTCCAACTCAGACGGTTAGGTTAGCGAGGAGCGAAGCGACGAGCATGTTAGGTTTCTTGTGACCACAGCGCACGAGCCGAGCGAGCGGAGCGAGCGGTGCCGCGGTAGCGGCCGGCGAGTGCCAGAACCGAATTGCTACTATTTACCTAATCCACCGCGGGATGAGTTGACCGAGTGGTCCGAGTCGCCCCCAACATAAAAAGTAGCGGTCAACTGAGCCCGCGGGATGAGTCGTGTGTGGGATGAGTTGCCCATGAAGGGTTCAAAACATAGCTCTCGACGCAAAATGCCCTAAAACCAATAATTTTCTTAAACACATAATGACGTATTCTCAAAATGACTTAATCGCAAACTGACCTAAACGCAAATCCACCCATTATTTTTATATACCAGAACGTAAAATGAGCTGATTGAATAAGTCACTTTGTTTTTCGAATACACTGGTTGAAAGACTCGTAATTCTCGATTTTGAAAAACCACTGTCATACAAATAGTTTCTAAATAAGTTAAAAGTTCTGTCTAAATATAGCAAAAAGCCAATTAAAGCGACGCCAAGCCAAGTGGCAATGGGCTCACTCACCGTCACACTGGACGAAGTTTCGGTACTACTAGTGAAACGTGGATGTTTTCAGAATATCTGACTATACTCGGGGAATATAGTCGTGAGCATATGCTTATGCTAATTAAAAGCATTATGCAAGACTATATTCCCTGGGAAGGTATTGTGTCCAATAACTCCTCCTACGTAATTTTGATAGCAAGCAACATTTTCTGCATTTTGACTCAAAAAACGACCTATACCTATTGACATTGACTACAACAACATCCTACTTCCGATGAAAAAAGAAAATGGGACAAATGATTCGGTTCTAAACTACACCTTTTCGGTGTACTTTGGAGGCTTCAATTTGAAGCGCGTTTGCGATTTCTGATTTGTACTCTATTCTGAGATACAAACTTGCCATTTTATATAAATAATACTTCGCAAATTACGTAATACTACGCTGGCGCAGCTTGGCAATAAAGTACTCTTAAATCAAACTAACTAGATCAAGTTTAACGATTATCAAATCATATTGCATCTGTTCCCGGCAGTAATGCAGTCTGGTCAAGATTTGCGATGAACACTTGCAATTGCAGTTTGACGCAGTAATGTCGGTTGCATCGCTGAGTTATTTATTAGTTATTCGTCACAGTCACAGCGCATGCTTGACGAGTTTGATAACTAATGTATTAAACTTCTAGCTGGACTAATACTAAACTACGTCACAGAATGTGCATGGAATTTGTACTAGTTCACTCTATTTATTCCTAAGATTGTACGTGGTAAGACTTAGAACTTTTGACGCGTTAGTATTAAAATATTATCATCAGCAGTCATCGTCCACTGTTGAACATTAGTTCCTCTTCCAAGGCGCGTCACAAGGCTCTATCCTCTTTCTTCCTCATCCAGTCGCTCCCGGCTACCTATCTCAGGTCGTCGGTCCAGCGCTGGAGCGTCACTCACTACGCCTAATAGTTCGTGGTCTTAGACTACCACTCAATTGTCAGTTCTTCGGCAGATTATACCGACCAGCCTATTACAACTTTAGCTTTTATCAGGCAATTTAAGGTCCAGAGTTTCTAACCGCGACAATACGTTCCGACGATGAGGTGGCATCAAAAAAAGATCTGGGCTCGGCTGGGCAGCGTTCGGAATACTACGTAGTATCTCTCTCTTTCCGAATACCGCAGTGTTTCAAGAAGAAAGTCTTTGACAAGTGTGTACTGCCAGTCATGATGACATATGGAACTGAGATGTGGTGGCCTCACTCAAGGCCTCTTAAAAAGGCTGAAAGTCACCCAAAGGGCAATGGAGAGGGGTATGCTTGGAGTTTCCCTGCCAGAAAGAACTGATGGCCGCTGGGGCCGAAGAGTTCTCGAGTAGCAGCCGCGTATCAGAAAGCGCAGCTTGGGTAGGCGGACTAGGTGAACCGACGACCTGGTGAGGGTAGTGGAAACCCGTTGGATGAGGGTAGTGCAGGACCGGTCGTTGTGGCGAACCTTGGGAGAAGCCTATGTCCATAGCGGAATGCGTCTATCGTCTGATATGATGATGAAATAGGCTTCAAGGTCCTATATTAAATAAATTATGTAGACTTTGACTACATCAAGAATTTTTAGACAACACAGTCAACGTTGAACCTAACTTCTCAAGCACTTGGCTTCGTATCTTTTATTTCGTCAGCGGAACTCCGTACGGAGCGGAGGATTCCGTACAAATTGTGTTTCTGTTCGTTGTTAAAGTCGCGTACATTTTTGTCGGGAGACGTTTTCGAGTGAAAAGTTTTATTGTTGGACATTCTTACTTGTATGTTGAGATTGTTGAGTGATCGCTTAAGAATTGCTATCTTTATTTTATTTCGATGAAAACTCTTTTTGTGTTTGTTATTATGTACATTTTTAAATCGCTTTTTAGCGATAAGACCGCCTTATTTGTACCTACTTGTAATTCTTTATATTTATTCATAATTGTATGTTCTGTTTTGGTGTGCAATAAAGTATAATTTATTGATTTTTTACATTTTATACACGGTCTTTTTAAAAATCCGATGGTTTTTTAATGGAATGATACAAACTATAAAATCTCAAAAAATATATAATGCTGTCCAATACATTTGGGTAGAGGTTTCGTAGGTTGGGGTGGGTTCCTCCTGAAGCATCCTCTCAGATATGTAACGTATTTAATGTTCAACCCTGTAAACACTTTTTTTTTAAATGTAATGTAGGTACTGTAGTTTTATATGAAACATCAAAATTTTTTTTTCATGCGTTTTTGAAGTTGGCTCCTAGTGAAAGTTGTTCAGTTTAAAGAGTAGAATGCATGGATAAAGTTTCCGTGTTGACTAAAAATGTATCCCGTATGTTCTACATTCTACTTATACTATGTTTTACATACTGTATGTTTTTTGGGACTCAATTCCCACGCTCTAGCTCCTCGCCTGGGGTCTTTGCGTCCGACAGCTGAACAATTTCATTTCGATGCTGAAACAAATGATGTCGGTCTATTTATCTGTCAATACAAAGTCAAGCAAAAGACGTGCGAAATAGAATCGAGAATTCTTTACCTTTCCGGTGAGGAAGGCGACAAATAGTACGTCATGTTGTTTCGATTTGAGGGTTTATACAGCTTGAGGGAGAGAGATAGATTGTTTTTGAACCATTTTGTGCACTTTGGAGTGTAATATTTGTATATCACAATATAGAAAAATTCTTTCGAAGTACGGTGTTATGAAATTAATTTAAAAAACTGCGCTCTGTATAATCATACCATCATACTGAACATTTCTCTATGAGACCAACATCGAAATTGCGGACAAAAAATCTGCTGTCCAATACATTTGAGTCGCGTAGATTTGCATTTTTGTATAGAACAGCTGACTCGTTTTTTCGCAATTTTGATGTTAGTCCCTTAGAGTAAGTTGTTCAGTATGAATTCATCCTCTTAAAATACCGTCAGCATATTAAAGAAAGACCTTGTATAAATTATAGTTTTCAGTGAACCTACCGTAGAATAATGTTTTTTTCTCCTTGTACTAAACTGTGTCTTTTTTTTGTTGTTGCAGGTAACGCAATGACGTCACGTCACGTCACGGGCACGCGGAAGTGCGAATTAATTCCCGCCAATATCACGAGGTACATACAAACCCCTTCGCTATGCAAATGTAGCGCAGAGGGACTGTGTTTTGTCGAAATTCCAGGACGAACTACGACTAAAATAAATTACTTACAATACCAAAAAACTTGAATTTGGTTTAAAATTCATATTTTTTAAGTGACTGTTACTATGTTTATTAAAAAATAACAAATCGATCTACCATGTCCACAAAAATTGGATAGGAGAGGAATAGACAGCGGGCAGTCTATTGACGAATAAAAGTAGAAAAAAAGTCTAATATGCAAAAAAAAACATTTTGGAGCAGAATAACTAAAGAAAACGGTTGGTACCTAATTTTATGTTCGACACTTATTTAAACAAATATTAATTACCTACGTTATTCTAATATTTTGGAAACAAATAACTAAGAAGAAAACAAAATTTTTTAGCTGTTCGCATGTTTATAATAATACTTCTTTAACGAAAATGAGACAACTGTTTTACTTTTTTCAATGTGCTAATATGTTTCGGTGTTTCAATAAAACACGATCAATAAAATTACTTCACAATGGTTCTAAATGTTGTTTTTATTAACTACTGAATGTTGAAAATTCGGTCAATTCTGGAATCAAACGTTTGGATTCCAGGAACATCCCGCTTGTTTTCGAATGATCGTGTAACCCCAGTTGGAGCCGGAACGCTGAAATATTCATTTTATTCATATATTTGAGTGAAGCCCGCTGCGGGCAAATGGATTTTACAGTCGCTAATTTGCTTCGGGTTTGTTTTCAAATGCCATCCGCTTTGTGTCATCTTTGAGTACTTAATTAATTTCTAAATATTTTACCATATTAAAAAAAATTATAACGTAGGTTGGCTGGTATTTCAGACTGACAACTTGTCACTGTAATCAAATCAAGCAACTTATTACTTCCGTATCTCACAAGCTATTGTTTCTTTTATTGAATCTGGATAGCGCTCAGTAAATGGCTAGGTTATCCCAGTGCAAGCGTCTCTTTCTTGCAAGCATAAGTTTACAATTAGCCATCCCGCTCCAATTGAAAGCAGGATCGCAAAAAAACGTGTTTTTCGTCAATATCTTTGCTCATGGGAGTTTCTAAGCTAAAAATTCTTCTGAGTTCACCAGAAATATTTAATGTATTTAGTTAAGTACAAGAATAAAAAGTTAAATATCAGCAGTTTAATCATAGTATTGAAAAAACATAACAAAAAGGGGTAACTTTGGGATGTTTTTCTATCTAGTAAACTTAATCTAATCGCGTAATTGAGAACAGTCGCCCATCCGCCCGATCCTTAAATAAGACATAATTTAATTTCAGACTTTAAAACACAGTTTAAAACACTTTCGTTCGTGTTCAAAAAACGGCCTCGACGGGATAACAGCGTCTTAAGTTGCGACGTCGGCGATTGCGTTGCGATATCGTTGCATTATAGTTACTTCATCGCACCTTCGCTCAAAAATAGCTTGTGTGATAGGCCTTGCGAATTTTGTAGCATCGATTGGTATACGCTTAGTTGTATACCAGAGGCGTTGTTATGAGCAAACATAATATGTAACCTACATTTATACCTAGCGAGTTATCGACCATAATCCTTTTCGAATATTCAAAAACTATTAATACTAACCATCTTATACAGGGTACAAACATTAATGATCTATATACTTTTGCCTCAGATCAAACTGAACTAATTTTACTATGGACCCAAGATCGAAATCGCGAAAAAAGAAATCAGCTGTCGCGTACATTTGGGTCGAGGAGTTGGCCATTGACGTTTTTTTCGCGATTTCTGTGTTGGATCCATTGTGAGTGTTGTTCCGTGAAATATGTACTTTTAACACATTTAATTTTAGACCCTGGGTACCAAATTCAAAATTCTAATATTATTTATTTCGGACAACAAAGAAATAAAAACGTAAAGAATTTAAAGTAAAAATTCGAAAAGGTGGCGGCGCCGCTATAAACTTATTCATTTGAATTTGGACAGAACATGTTGAATTTAAAATATTAAAATAATGTGAAAAACATGACAGTGTTACTAAAAACATGTTTTTTGTGCTTCTAAACCGAAACTCATTTAACGTGTGGAAACTAAAACCCCAGACAGAATATTAACTATTTGGCGTATAAAAGAATTTTTCCCATTTTAACAACAAAGGATTACCTACTTATATATAAAATTTGTTTTATGAATAATTCCTAAAGAGCTTTGTTAGCACTGTTTGTGCAAAAGAATAAAAGAGGATTTAATAATTTATGAAAATGTTCAGTACACCTGTTTTATTTGTGTAATCAGCCAACGCAAATAAAATTATGCGTCACAAACAAATGAAGTTTCAAACTCTCTGTGTCCAAAATATTTGTCTATATTTTAGGTAACTGTGAAAATAAAGCGACTAGATAAATTTAAATCACAGTCATTTAAATTGTTTGCTAGTCACCATTGAGCACTAAGGCTCTGTTTCATTATGAAAACGAAACAAGTTACCTATGTACCAAATAACGATCTAAACAGAGAAGTCAATAAACATGTTTTTATAAAAGGCGTAAAATACTGAGCTTTACAGATTACAGGGCAATTAAAAAATACCAACTTAAATCAAACACTTTTTGTCACGCACCGCACTTAGGAAAAAAAGACTATGATTTTTGGTATGGTCAAAATGAATGTCCATGGTGGAGTCAAATGAAAAAAAAAATGAACATTATTTATTTCTCTTTATAACTAAAACTAAACTAAAATTAAGCAACGAACTTAATTTTAGTTTAGTTTTAGTTAGGTACCTACTCTGAAGAGAAATAAATAATTGTTTATTAATACATAACTAAACCCGAACTAATACGGAACCCTTTTTTTTTTTTTTAATGAAGTCAAAAAGTAATCTATTTCAAATGAAAAAAAGTTTAGCTTGAGTTCTATGTTCTTTCAGACAGACATAAATACTCAGCCCAGACGAAATATATCCTTATTAAAATAAAAAAACGTATCGCACCTTTAAAGGCAAACCGTTACTAAACGAAATTTTTCAAGAATTGAGTTATGAATGCCATCTTTCTTATGATACCATAAACTACAAAATGAATTTGACACTTTCCGTTTTCGGAGAGAGATGGCGCTTTTTAGTGCGGTACTAAACTAAAAAAGAGTGAATAAAGATGAATGGCTAAATGCAAAACTGTGTCTAAACAAATTGTTACATGTCCGTTGAGGAATAATGACGGAAGTTTATAAGAATAGTGTGATTATTTGGATAAACACGCCTGCACATCACGTAAAGGGGATTTTGTCTACCCTTTTTAATTGGTAAAGTGTAACATTTTGTTTAGTCACAGTTTTCTTTTTACAAAATATGCAATTCACACCTATGGTTTTATCGGTAAAATGTTACATTTAGTATAACTACCCTTTACTTTTATGTTTTGGGATATTTATGCAATTATATTTACCACTAAAGAGTAATGATTGGGTTAGTCACCGTTTTTCTTATCTAGAGAGATAAGAATTTTTGGTTAGTTGCAGTTTGCCACTTACATTTTATTTAAGTAGGTACTATTTTTGTAATTAAATATTGACTTGATAATAAAATCGAATAGTTAATCTTAGTTTATTGGCATTGAGTATCACTTTTATACAAATCGAAAACGAAATAAATATAATTGTTATAGTAGGTAGGTACCTAATTTAGTTTTAGGTGCAGAGTAGGTATTTGAAAATAAAATTTATATTTTTTAATAGGTTTTCATGGTAACAATTAAAAAAAACGTTGATTCAGATAATTTCATTTTATTGGTTCTTCACTTTCGTGGCTGCTATGGAAACAAAAAGTTTTTTAAGAGGATAGTTCTTGCAGCAAGCTCCGTACAAACGAAGTAAAGCCTGACCAGAAATATAAAAAACCTGGTTTGGGGGCGCTGCAATCGACTATAACCTTTAATGTCAGGATTCCTAGTACAAAAATTAGTTCCAATGAATTTCCGCAACATGGCGGGGTTTTTTATTTTTCTGGTCAGGCTTTACCTACCATCCATAAAGTTAGAACTTTATATTTTAAAGTTAGAACTTTATATTTTAACGGAAATTTGACCACATGCATAGAGATTAAGATCTAAATCGTGTTTAAAAATTTTGTTACCTACCTTTGATTGGTTAGTAGGATAAATTTAAGATTTGTAGGTATGGAAATCTGGAATCTTTGAGCCACTGTAAGTTTGAAACTATACATTTTAACGAAAATCTCACACACACCACAGAGATTAGTTTCTAGATCGTATTCAAAACATGTAACTGACTTTTATTGGTTAGTATTGAAAATATAATCAAAATTCGTTTGTTTGGAGATCGTTTCAAGGACTATCCTCGAATGAAATGACTAAAGCCCCACAAAAATCGATCTGTGGGTGAGCTGAATCACATCCCCGATGCAGATTTAACTTTTTCGCTAAATCTAAGTAATCGAATCGCAACCACAAGCATCACTGTTACTTCGTGTTCTTTTTCTACGGATGGAGTAACTGTGGAAACTACCTAAGTCAGTAAGAAATAAGATCACCGAGCTCAAACAAAAGAGGAAGATCTAACTTATCTAGCTCAGAATCGTCTTCAATTTCATCATCATACAACTTCATAATTTCCATTGAGTAAGTCTACCTCGGACTTTCCCCCGTTGAAGTAAATCACGACATAAGAATATATACATAATATTGGCTACCTAGCAATCTTAACAATCCCAAATTAACAATGCAAAATAAATGTATATATTCTTTTTGATTTCTAATAAAACATGATTTCGAAAATGTTATTTAATTTATCTTTCCAGGTATAATTAGAAGGAACGCTAACTATATTATTTTCAATTTGATAGTAAAGTAATATCTTCGAATTATTCAGATTTTATATAGTTTTTTGTATAATTACAAAATTTACACAGTGACTTCAAAGTTAATACTCATAATCGAAAAAAAAATTACCGGAAAAGTGTTACTATAAAAATTATAAACCATAATTAATAATGTTCCAATTAAAAAAATAACTTTTCTGAATTATAATGTAATACAGTAAAGAAATATCTACACTATAACCTCAAAATACGGCTCAAAGAACAACGTACTTAAATTTTATGACGAAAAAGCCGCTCATATTTCTTTATATTTGCTCCTGTGTAAAATTTGATATTTTCGTTTAGTAACGGTTTGTCTTTAAAGGTGCGACTAGATTCTCTTCTAAATTGTGCTACTACGCGATTATATCGTGAAACATAAGCGTTACAATAGCGTCTAAAAACCGCCGTGATTCTGCAACAAAGTGCGTTGGGTCTTTCGTAGGCGTCTTGAAGGACCTTTTTAATATTAAACAGGATCATCTCTTAGCTAAAGACTCTGTGCTGGGATGACACTGTCAGCGAGCTGGTGCTCTTTTAGATAGAAGGATTATGGACATTCGTCTCAACCTGCGCGGCATGAGACTAGGTGTTAAATCTGCTAGGACTGAGGAAAGATCCGGCTATCTGGGAAATATTTTTCGAAGAACAATATTGCTTTCTTATCAAATAAAACAATTTTTTTGTTCTTTGTTTATTTATATGGGGGCTTTTAACCCTGACTTTATGTTTTCCCATATAAAACCTTTACTGACCCAGTAATAAATATGTTTGTAATTTTAACCTAATTATAATCTTTAAATTACCACGTAATTTAGAACAGCAGCATTTACTTTAGTACTGCATCCAACTAAATGTGATTGACAAATCACTAGCCAAGCGCGGCGATGATTATAAAACCAATTACCTACTTTAATGATGATGATGATGATGACCTCTCCTTTATTTCATATCGACTGTGTTATAATAACTGCATGTGTTTCAGGACGGGCGGGGCGAATGAAGGCAAGACTCATGCCCAAGTCCTTCCTTAAAAAGTTAAGGTTCAAAGGTACGTCGTAGTGGGTTCTTCGTAGCCGATCCCTCGTAGCGGGTCTTTCGTAGCGAGTGTTTCGTAGACCCTGTGTTTTGTGTGCTCTTTTCTGTTTTTTTTTGTGTTTTATTTCGGGAATGTGTTTATTTAATAGTTGTTGTAGATTTGTTTGGGATGTAATTTTGAACTATACATTATTTAACGATTGTTCGGAAGAAAATTTGCAATAGATAACATTGCTTTGAAATTGTTTTAATTAAAGTTTTTTACAATATTTAGAACTGTAGCTTTTTCGTAAACGGGTATATTTTTTCCCACGTTTATCTAACATTCTACAGTTTTCTGAGTTTCGGTACTACTAGTGAAACGTGGATGTTCTGAATTTTCAGAATATCTCTGACTACCCCCTCGGCAGGGCCGTAGCTAGGACTGGATTGAAGGTAGGGCATTGGAGGTTTAAGGTAGGGCGGAAGCAAATAGCAGTTTTTTTTGGATGAGATGAGAAAAGCACATAACTACCAAGTCTCAAAACGATGGTGATACTGAGTTCCATGCCTATCCTCCCCTTCGACATCACTCAAAATTTCACACTCCAAGACTCAAAACAGTGTTGGTACATGCGTTCCATTAGTCTACCTACGCTCGTAATATCATAGGCTGGAGCGAGCGAAGCGAGCTCGAAATTTCACACTCAAAACGGTGTTGGTATGCGTTCCATTAGTCTACCTACGCTCGTAACATCATAAGGCTGGAGTTCGCTCGTGAATTCGAAAATTCACACTCAAAAACTCAAAACGTTGTTGGTATGCGTTCCATTAGTCTACCTACGCTCGTAATATCATAGGCTGGAGCGAGCGAAGCGAGCTCGAAATTTTGCACTCAAAAACTCAAAACGGTGTTGGTATGAGTTCCATTAGCCTAACTACGCTAGTAATATCATAGGCTGGAGCGAGCGAAGCGAGCTCGAAATTTCACAGTCCAAGACTAAAAACGGTGTTGGCATTTGTGTTCCATTAGCCTACCTACGCTCATAATAATCATAGGCTGGAGTGAGCGAAGCGAGCTTAAAATTTCACACTCCAAGACTTAAAACGGTGTTGGTAACTCATACGGCACAATGTCATAGGCTGGAGCGAGCTTAACATTTCAAACTCCAAGGCTCAAAATGGTGATGGTATGATTTCCATTAACCTACCCACGCTTATATTATAATATCATAGGCTGGAGCGAGCGAAGCGAGCTCGAAAGTTCACACACCAAGTCTAAAAACAGTGTCAGTCCGAGTTCACTTAAAAAAACAATTCAAAGGCTGGAGCGAGCGAAGCGAGCCTGAAATTTCACAGCACTGGAACTTTGTTGTGACCAGAATTCTGTCAGTTTTGTAAGGGAATTTGCCCATATAGTAAAGACGTTGCCCAGGAAAGAAGTAATGGTTGGGTGGTTTTTCAGGTAGGGCATTGGTATTTTAAGGTAGGGCATTGCCCCACGATGCCCCCCCCTAGCTACGGCCCTGCCCCTCGGGGAATATAATCGTGAGCATATGCTATGCTATGCTAACTTTCGAAAATGCCTCATCCTCATTAAATGTGAAATGGCGCTGAGCAATGACCGATTTTACAGAAAGTTTAATAAGTACTTTTTGCTACATTTCTCTCGCAATAACTTTCATCAACTTTGGAAAACTTTTCCAAAACTTAAAATCAGTGTGAATATCTCAATGAGACTATCAAGATATCAAGTTTCAAATTCGAGGACAGTTGAATAATTCAGCGTCTAGTGCAAGTTTGCGTGCATTTCGGATTGCATTGACTTCAGAGTTGAAAAGAATCTAATCTACGTTGGATGTCTCATAAAACAAACTGTTTTCTACTTTATGACCACCGTATACGTGTTTTGAGAAAGGACTGTTGCAGTAGAACAGATTTGGTACACAACTTTCCTATTGTCGTGTAGTTCGCCACAATTTTGAAGTTGTTAAAGGAGCTTTGTTCTTTTATTTTGCTTGTTTTAAGTATGTACAAACGGCGCTAGAATAACCGACTCATACTTTATACTATGTCCTCATACTATGTCCATGGACACAGAGTTCAACTAGGGCAAAGAATATAATTATACTGACTTAAATCTAGGGTAGGTTACGTACTTCACAACGATAATAATCCTTTATTAGTGGTATAAAGAGCGTCGGTGTCGAGTTGCGGAGAGATATAGAAACTCAACCGTGAGGGTCCGGGTTCTAATGTGGACAGACGACATGCCATGTACCAATGAGCTTTTGTATCTTAAGAGAATATTATTCTGAGAGCGAAAATGCGCGCTGCATACAAACGTACTATGGTGATATTTTCAATACTAACCAATTAAAGTCAATGAAATGTTGCAGAAACAATCTAGAAACAAATCTCTATGCTTCTATAGAGTCGGATTTTCGTTAAAATATACAGTTTCAAAGCTAGGATTAATTTAAGATTTGTATGGAAATCTTTGAGGCACTATAACTTGGAAACTATACATTTTAACGAAAATCTGACTCCATACAAGCATAGAAATTTGTTTCTAGATTGTTTCTGCAAAATTTCATTGACTTTAATTGGTTAGTATTGAAAATATCACCATAGTACGTTTGTATGGAGCGCGCCCCGAATAATATACCCTTAATACCGATTGTTCTCAAACGGTGAAGGAAAACATTGTGAGGGAACCTGCATACGAAGAAGAAGAAATACTGATGCGTATGTGAAGTCCAACGATCTACGTTGGGCACGCGTGGTGGATTGATGGGTAGGCCTGTGCCCTGCAGTGGGACGTATATAGTCTGATGATGATGATGAGTCGTATAATTCCTTTCAGGGTGGACAGCAACTTTGCTACATGTAAAGTATGCAAATTATGTAAAGCAAAATTCTAAAATTTTCGAAATAATTTGAAAAGACTGGACCCAGATTTGCCATTCTTCTTTTGCGTTATTTATTATAAATAAATGAACATATTAATATTCCTACTATTGAAAATATTGATATAACCTCATTGCTAGAACGAACGAAAATGTCAATAGAATGAGTCGATTTCAAAGTAAAATGAAATGGATACATCCGCGGAAACAAATCAAACATAAACGTAAGCGTATGAAATAAATATCCATTTCGCACAAAATATCCAAAACATTCGATAGAAAAGCTTCATGTGCATAATTTCAGCAGCCCCTTATAGTATAGGATCCTATCACACGATATTCAGGTTTAATTTACTTATATCGATAATATTATATGAATGATGTAAAATTCTGCAACAATTGTTACTTACCTACAATCATACTCGTATATACTAAAATACATAACCTTACTGTTATATGTTATCTTTTTCATAAAACTGTATCTTAGGCTAGTTGTTTACATAAATAAATAAATAAAAAAAATAAAAAAAAATAAAACAATCTGCTTATACAAGGTGTAACAAAACATCCTCGTAATGTTTTAAGGGAAGGAACTTTTTTTTTTTTAATTATTATTTATGGGTTTTCTCTTCACCACACACGATGACGCATTGACGGAGTAACAACATTCAAAAATCTGCTGTCCCGTCATTTGGGTCGAGTAGGTAACGCAGTTCTGTATGAAACGGCGGATTTTTTTGTTTTTCCTCGTTGTTGGCTCCATATTGATAGCTGTTCAGTTGTATGGTCTGAAACCATCCTTTTAAATATAACTAGAGTGTTCTGTTGCACCCTGAATTATAAATATTTCTTACGCTCATTTATTTCATTCGAATTTCCATTAAAATATAAGCAACATAATAAACTTACAACGGGATCTTACACACTTATCTTTCCTCCATTACATTTTGTTCGAAATAAATTCATTCGTACTATAAAGTCCCTTAAATCGACACGATTTAAACCTTATTGATATCACCAGAAGAGCTTCATGAAAGGTGTTCACAAAGTGGCCCGGTAATATCGATGCCGAAATAAATACATCGGCATCGTTTACTTTATAATGTAAATAAGGTCTCTGTCGACACCGAGTTTTGAGAATGCAAATGGTTTGACAATATCAATCACCATGAGTAATGAGGGTAGGCAGGTTCTATGTAGGCTTGTCGCTTCTTTCATGTTTATACTCCTCAATGAGTTTGTATTGCTTTTGTTTGTTGTTTTGATGCGTACTTTTTTCAGGCCAAGTCCCATTCGCTTTTCAGCATTATTATCTTTGTTTTGATAGAGGGTGTTATTTGAGGGGTCAACATCGAAAACAACCTGGTATAAGTAACACCCCTTTATAAACATACATTGACTCACGACCTTAATACCGTTTGGTGTGATCAGAATCCCTGATACAACTACAAACCAACCCTAAAAGGGTGCAATTCTAGCGAGGCTAACCTTTAGCGTATTAGGTAGCGAGCCCCACGCAGACAAAAACTCTGCAAAAGGCACCATATCCCTTAGTCGACTCCTACAACATCCACAAGCAAAAATTACGTTGGTCTATTCTATTCATACGGCACAGCTTCTGGTACCATAATATGGCACCAGACACCAATTCTAATACCAAAATCGAAATTTTATTATTTTATAAATAAAAAAACGATCTACTTACATGATAAATTCGACTAAAATAACATGTAGTCTTGCTACTTTAAAATAACTTTTGAAAACCGACCACTATTTCGTAGCAGTTCTGCGTAGCACTAGTGTACTACGCAGCTACGTGCTGCGCTACGCCGTAGCAAAACTAACGGACACTCAAAATGTTCTAAACCGACTGAAACCACCATGACCATTTAACTTTACTATATACAGTCCCGTAAATCACCGTAAAGCCGGAATCGGGTGATAAGCCCAATCATAATAGTTAAATCATGATTTTTTTTAAATTATAGGCTTTTTTTAATGTACATCCTGTGATGGTTTTTTAGCTTCGTTTGCTACAAATCTGTACTTTTTTTCTCAATTTAATTTTTCTTATTTAATTCTGAATAGTGTTTATCTAACTTGTTGCTTGGAATTCACAGGGTGTATGTTTTCTCGAGAAAAAAAAATGGCTCTAATTAAAAAAAAATTATGACATGTTTATTTTTTATTTTTCAGGTAACTATTATGATTTGGCCTATCACCCGATTCCGGCTTGACTTTGATTTACGGGACGTAAATCGATTGACGGAATTACGTTGATTTATTTTTAGGGTCGCGTACATTCGCGATTTAATGGTTTCCCATAAAAAAGTTGTTCAATTTGATGGTTTGATAATCCCCTTGAAAAACCCCAAGAAAGATCCCGTATTTAGTTATAGTCATAATTCACACCACCTTTTCACATAAACCGCATCTCTTACCTTTCAATAAACATTTACTCAGTTCATCCTGAAAATTGTTTTATGCGTAATATTTTATCTTTGTGTCACAAGGATACACCCTGTCGCAGATCCCAAGAATTGCCCTGTCATAACTCTTACGTTTCTGTGATAAATACCAAAATGATTCGACACAGGGGACTTGTTACAAATGCATGTTAGTTAAGATATATGGGGAAGGGATCTAAATACTTTTTATGGGTTTCTCTCCCGTCTGCGGAACCCTCAGACACGATTTATGGGCCAAATGTCTTCGGGAATTGATGGAAATTGTCATTTTTATTGATGGACCCTATTCAATTTTTATTTTTGCATCGTTGGATTCACGTTGGAGGGGAGTGAAATGGGTTTTCAGACGTCTTGATTTCGTGTGTTAAAGTTTTTATGGTTTTGTTATTGGCTGTTCGTATTTATATTAAGTATATCGATTGTTTAAATGACTATAACTTTATATATTTTTACAAATTTAAGGTTATGGAACCATATTTTAGAGATAGAGAGGAATAATACATTGTATTTAATAATACATCGATAGAGAGGAATAATACATTGTAAAAATATGCATTGGAAATTTGAATATGGCATCCAAATAAAAGGGTCCAGTTGTCGTCGGGTTTTGAGTTAAGGATAGATTTGGCATCTAGATCAATCACATGATATTAAATAATAAAATAGGTTGGTTAAAATGTCGACATCTGAACCCTTTTTGCATGGACGCCCACATAATTATTTCTAATACATATTATGTGACGAATTAGCTTTTACTGAGAACAAATAATCACTATTTCGACACAGCTATTGAAGTCTTCTGCGTCTAAATAATTGACCACTCTTTTATCGCCTTTCGAACACCAAACTAGAAGGGAACCCGTAACGGAACTTTCGTCTGCAAGTAGATGAAATAACCGTGACAATTCAATTTGAGGGCGATCAAGATCCGAGAGTCAGTCGTATAATGCTCTTTTTGCTCCGTTGTCGGTTCGACGCCCTGCCTGCGGTGTTACTCATGATTATTAGATTTCAGCACAAATACATAGGATATACTTACATGGCATGATATGCTTACATGTATCGGAGTGATTAGAAATTTCTTTCTTCCTATAAGCAGATTTAGTGTTACGAAACAGGATATTTTCGGCTTACGGTCGTTAGTCTGTCAAATTCATTTTTTTCTGTTATAAGATAGAATAGATCTTGAGAAGAGAGAATCTAATGACGGCCCGACAGCACAGTCTGTAGTGAACCTGCCTGCTGTGCCGGGGGTCGCGGGTTCGAATCCCGTAAGGGACAAATATTTGTATAACGAATATGAATATTTGTACCCGAGTCATGGATGTTTGTATCTATATAATATGTATTCTATATCGTTGTCTAGTTAGAGCGTTCACACACGATGACGCATGACGGAGCGGCTTGCGGCTGCGTCAGTGCGGGGAATCGTTGCCTCAGTCGCAGTGATGTCCGTCAGTGCGACTTGCAGTCCGTCAGAACGACGTCACTGCGGCAATGGTGTTGCGAGATATGGAATAATTATCCTAGATCTGCGATATTTTTGAGTAGCATGATTGACTACAATATTTTAGTATTTTATTATTATTATTTTTTTTTTATTCCCCCTCGGGGAATATAGTCGTGAGCATATGCTTATGCTTATGCTTATGCTTATTATTACACGTAACGGATCGTTACCTTACCCGGGGTAACCATGTTGACGGTAAATTTTTCAACGGGTTAAGAGCCTACCGAGCCTATTGTGCTGCCCCCAATCGTATTTTTTTTATTTCTGTACAATTGAATAACATTTCCAAAAAACAAGAATGTCACATTGTAGTCCTGATTGGCTTTCAATTTATCGAAACATTACGGATTATTATGTTTTATGCTTGTAGCTATTATCGTTAAAACTGCAACTGGCGGTTTTATAGTAGACTAGTGTTTTCCCGCGACTTCGTCCGCACAAATTATATACCAGATTTTAGGTCAGATCATATGCTATCAAACAAAAAAAGTTTCATCTAAATCGGTTCAGTAGTTTTTGCGTGATGCGCGAACAAACAAACAAACACACTATTTTGTCAATAGATGGCGCTGCACGTCATTTAAATCGCGCTATCGAGTGTCATTTGAATTTATATGAAGTGAACAGCAACTTTTTTGTTCCTTATGGTTTTACGGTTTTATAATAGTTAAGACTAGTCTTTTGCTCGGTGCCGCGGGCTTGCAGCCCGCGGAGGTCTGAGTCGCCGCGAATGGGGGGGTGCTGGCCTCTATAGTTTCAGTTGTCTGATTAACCTTTCGGTCGGGAAAAGGAAAAGAGGGGGAGGGGAGAGGAGTTGCAGTTTGCTCATGGCGTAGGGATTTGGAGTTTTAAATTTTGCTGAAAAAAGGGGAAGGGAAGGGAGAGAAAGTGACAGAGGATGTTGACGTTTGGGGGGTGGAAGCGCCACCCCTCAATAAGTTGGGGGTGGGGCGGGCCGTACCGCCTGGAAGCCTGGTGGACCTGGTCTCCGGGGTCAATCTGCCTGCCAAACGAGGCCGCAGGCCGAGCGTGCCGCTCGTCCTGCGGCTCGCTTGGCGGCAGATTGACCCCGGAGACCAGGTCCACCAGGTTCCAGGTGGGCCGCTTCGGAGCTTCGCTCCTACGCGTAGCTCGGCCTTCGGCCTCGCGCTCGGCTCGGCCTGCGGCCTCGCAAAAATTACACGGGAGAAGGGAGACGGATCGTTACGGCGGTGTCCAGGCAGTATAACTAACCCTTGGACGCTTCGGCGCACGCGCCTACGCGGAGCTCGGCCTTCGGCCTCGCCTTTTTTCGCTTAGCTCGGCCTTCGGCCTCGCTAACTTGGCTCGGCCTGCGGCCTCGCGTTTAGTTAGTTGGGCGAAGTAAAACGGGTGGGAATCACTTTGGACGCTTCGGCGCACGCGCCTACGCGGAGCTCGGCCTTCGGCCTCGCCATCGATCGCTTAGCTCGGCCTTGCGGCCTCGCTAACTTGGCTCGGCCTTCGGCCTCGCGTTTAGGTACTTGCACACCTCGGCCTTCGGCCTCGGTCACCTGGCTCGCCCTTCGGGCTCGCCCAAGATGAACATTCGTATGGCGACCCTATTGAAAGTTTAAAAAAAAAAAACGATTTCATATTTGAAGTCAGCGACCCCTAAAACCCCCGGATACAAATTTTCAGTCGATTCGGAGAAAGTTGAAAAAATACCATAATTTTTTTTTTTTTTTTAATTTTTTTTTTGTGTCTCTAAAATCTGCTCATAATTCTCTATGACATTTGTTTGGGGCCCATACCCCTGTCTGTCGTGGTTTCCGCTGGCCGTTGACCACATCGAAGAGGAGTCGACCTTCGAAGGAAGTCGAAGTTTTCCCTGGGCCTCCGGGGTGTCCCCTATATATCCCCCGAATGGCGTCCCCCTACTTGGGGGGGAACATGGAGAACATGATCTGTCACTGGGTAAATCATGGGTAAGTCTTTAGTCAGTGAGTGGGGTTTGAGCTTTATAGTATTATAACTAGTCTTTTGCTCGGTGCCGCGGGCTTGCAGCCCGCGGAGGTCTGAGTCGCCGCGAATGGGGGGGGTGTGCAGTCTATAGTTGTCGTGTCTGATTTTACCTTTCGGTCGGGAAAAGGAAAAGAGGGGGAGGGGAGCGAGGCTGCAGTTTAGCTCATGGCGTTTGGTAGTGGAGTCAAAAATTTTGCGGAAAAAAGGGGAAGGGAAGGGTGAGAAAGTGACAGAGGACCCTGTCGTTAGGGGGGTGGAGGCGCCACCCTCAATCAAATATGGGTGGGGCGGGCCGTATCGCCTGGAAGCCTGGTGGACCTGGTCTCCGGGGTCAATCTGCCTGCCAAACGAGGCCGCAGGCCGAGCGTGCCGCTCGTCCTGCGGCTCGCTTGGCGGCAGCTTGACCCCGGAGACCAGGTCCACCAGGTTCCAGGGTGACCGCTTCGGAGCTTCGCTCCTACGCGTAGCTCGGCCTTCGGCCTCGCGCTCGGCTCGGCCTGCGGCCTCGCAAAAATTACACGGGAGAAGGAAGACGGATCGTTACGGCAGTGTCCAGGCAGTATAACTAATCCTTGGACGCTTCGGCGCACGCGCCTACGCGGAGCTCGGCCTTCGGCCTCGCCTTTTTTCGCTTAGCTCGGCCTTCGGCCTCGCTAACTTGGCTCGCCCTTCGGGCTCGCGTTTAGTTAGTTGGGCGAAGTAAAACGGGTGGGAATCACTTTGGACGCTTCGGCGCACGCGCCTACGCGGAGCTCGGCCTTCGGCCTCGCGTTTAGGTACTTAACACCTCGGCCTACGGCCTCGGTCACCTGGCTCGCCCTTCGGGCTCGCCCAAGATGAACATTCGTATGGCGACCCTAGTGAAAGTTGAAGATAAAAAAAAATGGATTTCATATTTGACATTAGCGACCCCTAAAACCCCCGGATACAAATTTTCAGTCGATTCGGAAAAAGTTGAAAAATTCCTCAAACTTTTTTTTTTTTTTTTTTAATTTTTTTGCTGCCAGTCAAATTTGCTCATGAAGCTCTATGACATTTGTTTGGGGCCCATACCCCTATCTGTCATACTTTCCGCTGGCCGTTGACCACATCGAGGAGGAGTCGACCTTCGAAGGAAGTCGAAGTTTTCCCTGGGCCTCCAGGATGTCCCCTATATATCCCCCAAATGGCGTCCCCCTACTTTGGGGGGAACATGGAGAACATGATCTGTCACTGGGTAAATCATGGGTAAGTCTTTAGTCAGTGAGTGGGGTTTGAGCTTTATAGTATTATAATTACACACCGAGGACAGGAAAGTAAGAAAGGTCTCAGATCTCATGTAATGAGGTTTTCTTATTTTTTGTCCGAGGTTAGTATACTATTTTTCTCCCTCACCGATCCCCACTACCACCCCTACGACGTAGGCCGCGTAGTCCCAGCAACGCCCATGGCCGAGGTCCGTACCCACTTTGGGTGCCCCCTGGGCTAGTTGCTTAAGCTCTAGCATTTGGTTCGGTAGACCCTTCGAAGTCCCGCCAATAGTCCGAAGTAAAAAGCAGTAAATGCTCCCTGAGCAATGCTGTATTTAGTCACAAAAAAAAAAAAAAAAAAAAATCTCCTCGAGGGAGGTGGAAAGCGACAACTTTGTTTAGCGCAGCGTTGCAAAAATTTACGCTTTCTGTCCGGAGGGGAGAAAATAGTAGATTACACACCGAGGACAGGAAAGGTCTCAGAGCTCATGTAATTGTTGACCTCGGCCTTAACATGTGATCTGAGGCTTTCTTACTCGGACAGTAAGTCCTAGGTTAGTATACAATTTTTCTTCTCGACAGAGGTGGAAAGCGGAAACTTCGTTAAGCGTTCTCCCCTCCAGACGGAAAGCGTCAATTTTCGTCCCGCTGCGCTAAACAAAGATGTCGCTTGCCACCTCCGTCGAGGAGAAAAATATTAAAGTAAAATAGCTTACGCAGTGGAAAAATCGAAATATAATTTTCTTGACAGTAACAACATTATGGAAACCATAACATAGATCTAAAGTACGTCGAGGATATATAAACACAAGATGTGACAACACTTTACTAGATGTGCCACCTTAACAAAAAATAGTTTACAAAAATAATCTACTATAACAAGGAATCGGTTTTATTATTTATTTTTCTCTAACAGCAAATAATATTTATGTTGCGTTTCGAGTGAAACACCTATATATTTTTCATAATGGGGCAACAGTGTAAAATTACTCGAAATTTGCAGAAATTTCGGCCATCTAAGGTGTATCTGCTGGCAACTTTACGCGCGTCACTGCGTCACCCGTGTGCCATACCATGCGACTTCGCCGCAGTGACGGACTGCAGTGCGACTGCAGCACGTTTGCCGCATTGACGCACTGCAATGCGGTGACGCATGCTGAGTCGCATTGCAGTGCGTCAATGCCCGAAAGTTCTGCTAATTTCGATTAAAATAATGAAAAATGTATAGTAGTATTATACGGTTTTACTTTTATATTAACCTCTTAACACGGGTTGAACACGGTTAATTTTACAGGGTTAAAAGGGTGAAATTTTTGTTTGTCAATCTATTCTAGACGGTTGTCAGGTCTGTTTGCTTTTTTTTGTTCAGTTTAGTTTTAGGATATTTTTTCTTATGTATCTCTCTATCTATACTTACATGTTAATTTAACTATTAAAACTTTAGAGGGGGTTACCCACTTTACAAAAACATCTTCTGCTTTCAAAACCGATATTTGGGGGTTTCTAAGGACACCGAACAAGAATCCGCAGTCAAAAATTCAGAAAAGTGACCGCCATCTTGAACTTTTTTGTTTCTCAACCGATTGCTTTCAAAATCGATATTTGGGGGTTTCTAAGGACACCGAACAAGATTCCGCAGTCAAAAATTCAGAAAAGTGACCGCCATCTTGAACTTTTTTGTTTCTCAACCGATTGCTTTAAAAATCGATATTTGAGGGTTTCTAAGGACACCGAACACGAATCCGCAGTCAAAAATTCAGAAAAGTTGCCGCCATCTTGAACTTTTTTGTTTCTCAACCGATTGCTTTAAAAATCGATATTTGGGGGTTTCTAAGGACACCAAACACGAATCCGCAGTCAAAAATTCAGAAAAGTGACCGCCATCTTGAACTTTTTTGTTTCTCAACCGATTGCTTTCAAAATCGATATTTGGGGGTTTCTAAGGACACCGAACACGAATCCGCAGTCAAAAATTCAGAAAAGTGGTCGCCATCTTGAACTTTTTTGTTTCTCAACCGATTGCTTTAAAAATCGATATTTGAGGGTTTCTAAGGTCACCGAACACGAATCCGCAGTCAAAAAATCAGAAAAGTGACCGCCATCTTGTACTTTTTTGTTTCTCAACCGATTGCTTTCAAAATCGATATTTGAGGGTTTCTAAGGTCACCGAACACGAATCCGCAGTCAAAAAATCAGAAAAGTGACCGCCATCTTGTACTTTTTTGTTTCTCAACCGATTGCTTTCAAAATCGATATTTGGGGGTTTCTAAGGACACCGAACACGAATCCGGAGTCAAAAATTCTGAAAAGTGGTCGCCATCTTGAACTTTTTTGTTTCTCAACCGATTGCTTTCAAAATCGATATTTGGGGGTTTCTAAGGACACCGAACACGAATCCGGAGTCAAAAATTCTGAAAAGTGGTCGCCATCTTGAACTTTTTTGTTTCTCAACCGATTGCTTTCATAATCGATACTTGGGGGTTTCTAAGGACACCAAACACGAATCCGGAGTCAAAAATTCTGAAAAGTGGTCGCCATCTTGAACTTTTTTGTTTCTCAACCGATTGCTTTCATAATCGATACTTGAGGGTTTCTAAGGACACCAAACACGAATCCGCAGTCAAAAATTCAGAAAAGTGACCGCCATCTTGTACTTTTTTGTTTCTCAACCGATTGCTTTCAAAATCGATATTTGAGGGTTTCTAAGGTCACCGAACACGAATCCGCAGTCAAAAAATCAGAAAAGTGACCGCCATCTTGTACTTTTTTGTTTCTCAACCGATTGCTTTCAAAATCGATATTTGGGGGTTTCTAAGGACACCGAACACGAATCCGGAGTCAAAAATTCTGAAAAGTGGTCGCCATCTTGAACTTTTTTGTTTCTCAACCGATTGCTTTCATAATCGATACTTGGGGGTTTCTAAGGACACCAAACACGAATCCGCAGTCAAAAATTCAGAAAAGTGACCGCCATCTTGAACTTTTTTGTTTCTCAACCGATTGCTTTAAAAATCGATATTTGAGGGTTTCTAAGGACACCGAACACGAATCCGCAGTCAAAAATTCAGAAAAGTGGCCGCCATCTTGAACTTTTTTGTTTCTCAACCGATTGCTTTAAAAATCGATATTTGGGGGTTTCTAAGGACACCAAACACGAATCCGCAGTCAAAAATTCAGAAAAGTGACCGCCATCTTGAACTTTTTTGTTTCTCAACCGATTGCTTTCAAAATCGATATTTGGGGGTTTCTAAGGACACCGAACACGAATCCGCAGTCAAAAATTCAGAAAAGTGGTCGCCATCTTGAACTTTTTTGTTTCTCAACCGATTGCTTTAAAAATCGATATTTGAGGGTTTCTAAGGTCACCGAACACGAATCCGCAGTCAAAAAATCAGAAAAGTGACCGCCATCTTGTACTTTTTTGTTTCTCAACCGATTGCTTTCAAAATCGATATTTGAGGGTTTCTAAGGTCACCGAACACGAATCCGCAGTCAAAAAATCAGAAAAGTGACCGCCATCTTGTACTTTTTTGTTTCTCAACCGATTGCTTTCAAAATCGATATTTGGGGGTTTCTAAGGACACCGAACACGAATCCGGAGTCAAAAATTCTGAAAAGTGGTCGCCATCTTGAACTTTTTTGTTTCTCAACCGATTGCTTTCATAATCGATACTTGGGGGTTTCTAAGGACACCAAACACGAATCCGCAGTCAAAAATTCAGAAAAGTGACCGCCATCTTGAACTTTTTTGTTTCTCAACCGATTGCTTTCAAAATCGATATTTGGGGGTTTCTAAGGACACCGAACACGAATCCGGAGTCAAAAATTCTGAAAAGTGGTCGCCATCTTGAACTTTTTTGTTTCTCAACCGATTGCTTTCATAATCGATATTTGGGGGTTTCTAAGGACACCAAACACGAATCCGCAGTCAAAAATTCAGAAAAGTGACCGCCATCTTGAACTTTTTTTGTTTCTCAACCGATTGCTTTCAAAATCGATATTTGGGGGTTTCTAAGGACACCGAACACGAATCCGCAGTCAAAAATTCAGAAAAGTGGTCGCCATCTTGAACTTTTTTGTTTCTCAACCGATTGCTTTCAAAATCGATATTTGGGGGTTTCTAAGGACACCGAACACGAATCCGCAGTCAAAAATTCAGAAAAGTGGTCGCCATCTTGAACTTTTTTGTTTTTACACCGATTGCTTTCAAAATCGATATTTGGGGGTTTCTAAGGACTCCGAACACGAATCCGCAGTCAAAAATTCAGAAAAGTGACCGCCATCTTGAACTTTTTTGTTTTTACACCGATTGCTTCCAAAATCGATACCTGGGGGTTTCTATGGACACCGAACACGAATCCGCAGTCAAAAATTCAGAAAAGTGACCGCCATCTTGAATTTTTGACTGCGGATTCGTGTTTGGTGTCCTTAGAAACCCCCAAATATCGATTTTTAAAGCAATCGGTTGAGAAACAAAAAAGTTCAAGATGGCGGCCACTTTTCTGAATTTTTGACTGCGGATTCGTGTTCGGTGTCCTTAGAAACCCCCAAATATCGATTTTGAAAGCAATCGGTTGAGAAACAAAAAAGTTCAAGATGGCGACCACTTTTCTGAATTTTTGACTGCGGATTCGTGTTCGGTGTCCTTAGAAACCCCCAGATATCGATTTTTAAAGCAATCGGTTGAGAAACAAAAAAGTTCAAGATGGCGGTCACTTTTCTGAATTTTTGACTGCGGATTCGTGTTCGGTGTCCTTAGAAACCCCCAGACATTGATTTTGAAAGCAATCGGTGTAAAAACCAAAAAGTTCAAGATGGCGGTCACTTTTCTGAATTTTTGACTGCGGATTCGTGTTCGGTGTCCTTAAAAACCCCCAAATATCGATTTTGAAAGCAATCGGTTGAGAAACAAAAAAGTACAAGATGGCGGTCACTTTTCTGATTTTTTGACTGCGGATTCGTGTTCGGTGACCTTAGAAACCCTCAAATATCGATTTTTAAAGCAATCGGTTGAGAAACAAAAAAGTTCAAGATGGCGACCACTTTTCTGAATTTTTGACTGCGGATTCGTGTTCGGTGTCCTTAGAAACCCCCAAATATCGATTTTGAAAGCAATCGGTTGAGAAACAAAAAAGTTCAAGATGGCGGTCACTTTTCTGAATTTTTGACTGCGGATTCGTGTTTGGTGTCCTTAGAAACCCCCAAATATCGATTATGAAAGCAATCGGTTGAGAAACAAAAAAGTTCAAGATGGCGGTCACTTTTCTGAATTTTTTACTGCGTATTCATGGTCGGTGTCCTTAGAAACCCCCAGACATTGATTTTGAAAGCAATCGGTGTAAAAACAAAAAAGTTCAAGATGGCGACCACTTTTCTGAATTTTTGACTGCGGATTCATGTTCGGTGTCCATAGAAACCCCCAGATATCGATTTTGGAAGCAATCGGTGTAAAAACCAAAAAGTTCAAGATGGCGGTCACTTTTCTGAATTTTTTACTGCGGATTCATGGTCGGTGTCCTTAGAAACCCCCAAATATCGATTTTGAAAGCAATCGGTGTAAAAACAAAAAAGTTCAAGATGGCGACCACTTTTCTGAATTTTTGACTGCGGATTCATGTTCGGTGTCCATAGAAACCCCCAAATATCGATTTTGGAAGCAATCGGTGTAAAAACCAAAAAGTTCAAGATGGCGTTCACTTTTCTGAATTTTTGACTGCGGATTCATGTTCGGTGTCCTTAGAAACCCCCAAATATCGATTTTGAAAGCAATCGGTTGAGAAACAAAAAAGTTCAAGATGGCGGTCACTTTTCTGAATTTTTGACTGCGGATTCGTGTTCAGTGTCCTTAGAAACCCCCAAATATCGATTTTGAAAGCAATCGGTGTAAAAACAAAAAAGTTCAAGATGGCGACCACTTTTCTGAATTTTTGACTGCGGATTCATGTTCGGTGTCCATAGAAACCCCCAAATATCGATTTTTGAAGCAATCGGTGTAAAAACAAAAAAGTTAAAGATGGCGGTCACTTTTCTGAATTTTTGACTGCGGATTCGTGTTCGGAGACTGCAGAAAACCCCAGATATCGACTTAGAAAGCAATCGGTTGAAAAACAAAAAAGTTAAGATAGCGGCCACTTTTCTGAATTATGACTTTGGATTCTCGTGTTCGGTGTCCTTAGGAATCCTCAGATATAATACATTTGGAAAGAAATCGTTTAGGAAACAAAAAAGTTCAAAAAGGCAGCCACTCCGCTTGTAAAATTAACCGTAAACTCGGTTACCCCAATTATGATAATAGTAGACACCGAGTAATAGTTACACACCGAGGATAGGAAAGTAAGAAAGGTCTCAGTACCTAATTGTAGCTGAAGTCAACAAACATGTGATCTGAGGCTTTCTTATTTATTGTCTGAGGTTAGTATACTATTCTTCTCCTCGACGAAGGTGGAAAGCGACAACTTCGTTTAGCGCAGTGGGACGAAAATTGACGCTTATATCGCTACTTGAAAACGTTCCGTTACGTGTATATTAAAATAATCAATCGAAATGTTGTATCGCATTCACTCAAAAATATAGCAGATCTAGGATAATTATTGCATGTCTGGCAACACCATTGCCGCAGTGACGTCGTTCTGACGGACTGCAAGTCGCACTGACGGACAGCACTGCGACAGCCGCAACGATTCCCCGCACTGACGCAGACGCAAGCCGCTCCGTCATGCGTCATCGTGTGTGAACGCTCTTATCATAATACAAGTCCAGGCTAGATTCTGGAACTTTAAATGTGACTAGATAATTTGTGTGACACTGTCCAAAATATTAAAAAATATTATTATTATTAATCTAAGGTTGTTAATCATAATCATTACGAGTCCTGAAAACCTGTGTCACACGTTGGTTCAATAAATATTTTGTATTTGTATTTTGTAGATTATCTAAAGAATCCATCAGTACCGGGTCAGCAGTTTTTCAGACAATCAGACTAGACTAGACTTAAAGGCCAGGCGATTGCCTGGCTGGCTGCCTGGCGTTTTCTGATTAGAGAAACGGACAAAAAGTATCCTGATGCATTTGAATGATGATGATTTCCGTCAATGATTATTTTTTTCAATAATTGTCTATCTTCGGACACTTAATATAAGAGATGTACATAACATAACATAAATATTCCTATAGATGTATAGAATACAAAACATAATAGCCAAGAGTAAGTTACCTAAGACCGTCCTATTTGAAGTAGAACACACAAGTTCCTGTGCCATTATTGCAAAACCTCTAACTACAGGATCCTGAAGCTCGCACAGTTCGTCTCGCTCACTCTCTCGGTGTGAGTATAAAGTTGTCGCTTTCCACACGGACGACAAGTTTGTGTAACGAAATTTAAAAACAATCCCCACGAGGCGAGCACAGCCAAGCAGCAATTTATTTTGTTGTCTACGAGATTGTTTCACCACTCGTTGTAAGGCCTGTGTTATGTTAGAAACGCGTTTTACAATAACTGTCAACAACGAACTTTGTTGAATTACATCGAGCTATCCTATGCCTTAGTGTAGGCCTTTTCAGTCTATGTCATAATTCTCGATTCTGCCTTCTTTATTCACTTCAGCAGTTCTCGAGATATCGTCAAACCAACGCTTTTGTGATCTTTTTTTATTGGTCCTTTTTTGGCAAAGTGGCCAGCCCTAACTTTGCTAAAAAAATTGCTACTTGAGCTTTGTTGTTATTTCTCTCCTTTATGAGTCTTTCGGTCCGTGCTTATTTTGCTTTATCTTGTATTTTTCTCTGTTCTTCCATTCCTATAAATATTAGGAGCCCTGTCTCAGTCGTACTCACTAATTATGCATTTCCTATTCTCTTCTTGTTAGTGCGAGTCCATTTGTGTGAAGTGTCCAAGGTGTGGTTACACTGAAGAACAAATCCAAATGCGTAGACTGACACTTACACTCTACATGGGGAAAGGCCTTTTCGGGAGAGGAAGATGCTGATGACATTTTTTAGTTCCAGTTGCTACCCAAGCAACACGTAAAGTTATACCGGATTAGGGGTGGTTCAGACCATCAAACTGAACATGTTTTACTATGGATGCAAACCTGAATTCTTAAAAAAAACAGCTGACGTGTTGCTTGGGTAGTCAGGTCCGCTTCAGCGTCCGCTCCCGCTCCGCTACTCTCTCCGCACACCGTATCATATCGCCGTTGAGCAACGAAATCATAACTCGGTCCGTGAGGCGGGAGAATTGAAAATCTAGATAACGTCGAGCCAGCGTCTCTGCCAGCCCCGTGACAAAGAGATCCCGTCGTCTTGTTCACACTGACTGATTGTCAGATTATTTGAGGCAATGCCTCCGTGGCTGAATTGAGAGTTACATGCTGGGCGCCATTTTGCGTCGGAAGTAAATTTATTGGCTCTATGTCATTTGAAAAATGTTACCATGATAATGTTTTTGGTGATTAGATTTTAGGACGAAGGACTAATCATTGAATGACGAATCAATTAACAAACAAAAATCAAGTCTAATAAATTTTGCTAAAAGTTTACTTTGCAACAGCTGCGTAATATCCCACTGCAGGGCAAAGGCGTCCTCTCACGAATCATGGTGAGAAGGAGTGGGACATGCG
Source organism: Agonopterix heracliana (assembly GCA_963693445.1). NCBI lineage: Eukaryota > Metazoa > Arthropoda > Insecta > Lepidoptera > Depressariidae > Agonopterix > Agonopterix heracliana. The sequence continues at coordinate 19,205,666 of OY856319.1, forward strand.
GGCGGCAAGTTATTGGTCAAATCGGTAACAGAGAACATTCAATCCACGGCCTCTGCAAAAGCAGAAAAAAAACAAAGCAAACAAAGTTTACTTACTCTGACTTGGGCTTAAGGAATCTGTCAGTACCAACTATCCGAGACCAACTGCTTAACGTACCTTCCGAAGCACGAAGGTGATCGAAATGAAATACCACTAAACGGTCACCCATCCAAAACTTGACCGGACCTGACGTTGCTTAACTTCAGTGATCGTTTCTAATACCACAGAGTACTATAACTACCTATACTACCAAATACCGAAGCTCCACTACGCCAAGAATCGCCTCGCAATTTCGAATGTAGATTATAATAATTATTTAGCAAACCCACGTCGGGCGCCATTATGCAAACTTCCAGTGTAATATTTGTTCAAGTGATTATACTAACAGTCACTGTGCAGTCATTTCTACGAAGCTTAAGTCACTATTTACCGCTCAGTTTATCGCAGGACTGTGCAGCTATGCAGTCCAGTAGAATTAACTGCCCCCTTGAGCTTGAAAGCGCATTATAGCTGATTGCAGACGAAACAGCTTATTTACTCAAAAACGTTGTAAATTCCTTCGTGAAAAGACAATAAACGATTAAAAAGGCTGGTCGTTGATGGTGAGCTTCGATAGCGAGTTGTCGGGGATTCTTTGACTTTCAACCATGAGGGGTCCCGGTTCAAGTCCGTACGCACGCAAGGGACAGCCTGGCAAAAAGTAGAACGGTTAATTTAGACCATATTACTGAAGAAATGTCACTCTAGAGCCAACCTCAGGATCAGCTGTTATAAATTCGAATCGGGTACGTACAGAATTTTTGTATGGAACAGCTTTTTTTTGTTTCCTGAGTTTGGCTCCATAGTGAACATTATTGATGTTATCAATTCACTACTTCAGTATTTTACCAGGTTGTCCCTTACATCCTGGTAAATTTTTCTAAGTTATGTAATAAAAGCCCAGACAAATGTAAGTGCTACACAAATAAATAAATTGAAATTGAAATTGAAATTGAATTGCTAGAAACCAAAGAAATTGCATAAAGCGATTGATGATGATTGATCTGAAACAGGCAATTAATATCTGTGTGTAAATATCGTAGCAAGTCTTTTGTCTGGCGTGTAACTGTGTGAACTCAAGAAGCCCTCGAGCAAAACGCTTAGAAATTATAAGAATCAATTATCTCGTTTCGCTAAAAATACAAGAGGGCTTTACTTCAATTGAAGCCCAAGCTTACACAGTAAAGATCTTTTATAATTATTTTTGCCTTTTTAATTTCAACTTCAATCGAGAGAGTGAGCTCTATTTGACTTAGAAACGAAAAAAAATAAGTTAGCGAAAATAACAAGTCAGTTATTGAATTAGTCGAACTGTTTTTTGCGTTCAATTTAAGGTACGCGTCCATTGGTTTTGACTGGTAATACATTGGAGTAAATTGTTTTTCTAACTTGTTTTTAACATGTTTTGTTAGACGTGGTGCAGAAGACCCCGCTTTACACTCACACTGACAATATGTTACTTTTTAAACTCAACATCATTATTTTTTTCCATTAAAATCTAGTTTCCGACTTCACACTACTTCCAGCGCTAGTGCTCCGGAAGTGCGTCAGTGCGGAAGTGGTAACGTTTCCCGCGCTTCCGCCAACATGGCGGCGGGGTGGGGGGCACTCGACGCCCAGCGTTGCCGATGCGGAACTTTTGTTCCGATTTCGGAACTTTGGAGTCTATGGCGGAACTTTGGCGGAACCTCGGCCTAGTCGGAACTTTTCGGAACTTTTTGATTATCTATTAAAGTCAGCGCACTGTGATCAGCGCACCAAACGAGGCAGTATGGTCTGAAACCATTAGCTTGCAAAATAAAAAACAACACGTTTGGACAGCTGTCAAATCCACAGAAAAAAAAAGTAGTAAGGAAAAATGAACTTTAAGATATTGCAGTAACGTTGAAAATGTTGATGTTGAGAGCTGTCGAAATGGACTTCTTATATTGGAATGTATTTGAACAGAACACTTACAACGAGCGAAAAAGACAGATCATTTCGTTTCAACCAGTTTAAACAGAGCCGAACGCGTGACTTGCATTTGCGCCACTTGCTCACAAGTGTGCAAAACGTGTACACGTCGCGCGTCCGGTGTGCTCTGAGCTTTATATGATCTGTGTTGCCCTTTAGGTAATTGGATTTAAATTTTTCAGATTATTTTGTAAATACATAAAAAATGCGATTATGATTTGAAATGATGCATTATAACACCGTGATAACGTTAAAAGGTAAATAATTTAGTGCTCACACATTAATATTTTTTATGTAATATGTATTTGCTCAATCGGAACTTTTCGGAACTTTTCAGGGACGATAGTGGAACAAAACCGAACGGCCTGGCGGCAACACTGTCGACGCCAGTCGGGCTCGAGCCGCCGCCGCGGGCGGACGCGTTGCACCGCTTGTTGATGTATTTATAGCGCCGTTGGAAAAGGAAACGTTTAGTTTCGTATGTAGCATACGATTTTTATTTCAACTGAAAAACTGGCTGTAACCGGAAATTTTCTCGAAACGGAAAAATGTAAATTCGTTTTGTCTGCAAGAAAATAATGTTGGCACGTTTTATGTGTTGCAGTTTATTCGGAACTGAAACAATTTTTGTCTTAAGGTTTTTAAACCACCGATTTACTTCACATACAGACACAAGTTATAGTTTGCAAGCTGCAAACTATAGCGGTATAATATACTTTTCGTAAATTTATGATTGTATCGTTTGTTTATGCAACCTAAGCATGAGATAACTTGAGTTGAGACGAGATATAACCGTTTTTATAAGTGACTAGATTAACCACAAAACACTTCAAAATAAACCTTGTCACCTCGCCTATTAAATTAGTCTAAGAAACCTAACACGTAAGATTATTATTACTTGAGTAAATAAATATTGGGTTAACTAGGAATAACATCTACGCATCTTGTTCGAATTACCGTGATACCGTCTGAAACCAAGAATAGTAGATTACACACGGAGGGCAGGAAAGTAAGAAAGGGCTCAGATCTCATGTAATTAAACATGTGATCTGAGGCTTTCTTATTTACTGCCTGAGGTTAGTATACTATTTTTCTCCTCGACGGAGCTGGAGCTGGAAAGCGCCAACTTCGTTTAGCGCAGCGGGACGACAATTGACGCTTTCCGTCCGGGTGGGAGAAAAACTATATTTTTCGTCTTTGCAATCTATCGCATGCGTTATCTACGCGAGGCTGTTTCCTATCAAATAAGACAGAGATCAGAGACTACAAATCTTGTCAGGAAAATATATCTAAATCATAACATATTGTTGCCGTACCTAACAATATTGTCCTCGAAGTGAACACAAAGAGTCATAGCATCAAATGATTCGCAGATATCGGATGTTATTTGTACAAAGTCAACTCAACAGGTGGCATCCGTATCTACCACCTGTGTCCGCACCGGGGCGCTTCTAGCGTTTTATATCCGTTCCACATTTATACTGCCAATGCTAGGTACCTACTTAATAGTCCTTACATCTTCAATTATGTTCTTTGTATAGGAATTTGGGTTATAAAATGATTGACAAAAGGATGGATCTCGTTATATCAGACCAATTTTTCAGCGTCTCAGCAGCGTCTTCGTTTTGTTTTCATGTTGTTCTCAAGACAATAGACATTCCGTGATCTAAACTTAAATATGCTATCTTAGTATTATTTCAGTTTAAAAGCTATTAAAATTATTCATGATAACTGTTACCCACGACGTCGTCTACTTGGAATTTGATACTCATGTCCTTTGTCAGAGTTCAAACTATCTCTAATCTCTACACATAATTTCATCAAAATCGGTTCAGCAGTGTAACCTTGAAAACGTAAAGAGAAACTGGCATTCATAATAATAATAGTATGGATTTTTATATTATTTTCGACAAAAATGAATGATAAACCCAACGCTTCGCAAAACCGAAATAGTCTGGCCGCGCGTAAGTAGAGTAATGTAAACTCGCGCGGCCAGATTATTTTGGTTCTGCGTAGATTGATGTGTCGCTGAGTGTCGGCGTGAATTTATTAAAAATCCTTTCTTAGTGCAACCCCTACGCCCTACATCCTCCGTAGAATCTTTATTCCAAATTACATGTTTCTATCTACAGCGGTTTAGGCTAGGCGTCTGTCAGTCAGTCAGTCACAGAACTTTTTATAAGTATAGGTTCCAATAACAAAACTCCTTTAACAATGTTCTAGTTTAATCTAAGCTTAGTTGTTATCTACAAATAGCAACGAACGAGTCTAGACGAGACGCAATATCTCAACACTTGCGTATTTCCCGCGGGCCTCCTAACTCTGTCTGCCTCTGATCGATGTCCTCCCGGAGGCACACCTGGACTTTAATGAGCTGCCTTTTGTTTTAATTAAACTAATAACTACAAATTGTAATCATACATTTCTGTGCCTCTAGTGAAAACGGGTACAAGCGAGTTGAATCAATTGCTACTTGTAATCATTAAAACGGTGGTTGGTAGGTAGGTAAAGTTTCAGAGTACTCCGAAAAGAAATGCGGTCGTGGGTTCACGTATGATGTCTGTATACATGGTGTAAATAAATGCGTTATCTACAAATTTCAGGTGCTTCAAACTGATCAAACTTTCACTAGAGAACCAATATAAAATTTTTCCGTTGAAAACATTAACTGAATCCAAATGCCAAATTGCAATTATTTTTTAATTATTTCTATGATGGCACAATGAAAGTTATTCAGTTTGATGATCTGACGCACGCCCCGAATATGTTTAAGTTTACACCCTGTATTCTATGAGGAATGATACAGCAGCTATTCTCATTTTCCCCGAAACAAAACAAGCAAAATTTCCAACGTGAAACCCGTTGCCAATTTTAATCGTTATATGAAACATTAAACCTATAATTCCCATTATCTGAGCCGTTTGGCTGCACTGACCATAGATAAGAAATGTTCTCTTCCGATACGGGTTTCTAATTACCGCTAATAGCTTCCCCGCGCCCCCCGCCTCGCCTCGCCACCGCAGGCGCAAGCGCTTTTAACTTATCTCTATTGAAATCTTCCTTTACGAGGCGCTTTAAAACAATTAGCGGTATGCGGGGTAATGTTTAATGTTTCTGACGATAGCTTTTAGATTTAGGGTCAAATTCCCACTGAAAGAGCAGCGGCCGGCAGCGCGCGGCATTTCACCTAGCATACTCGTATTAAACTTTATTTAGAGTGAGATAAGATACAATTCCATACAAACGGGCTCGACTGACAAGAAGAGGTTAGCATTGAACTGAGTAAGTGCCAGTGAGAGAGGGCTATACCACTGCTTACTAATTTCCTCCTCCCGTACCACCGAGAGGGTAAGGTCAAAATTGGTGGAGGGCAGGAAGTGTCCTTACTGTATGTAGTACCCTATTACCATACTATTTCTAATACTGTGCCGCTACCTTTCTCAGATGGTCGTATGTCCAGCAGGTCGGGGGGCATCCCACACTATGCCTAACAGTTGGCCACCCTAATTGGCTCTATGACCATAATTCATAATTATTTCAGGATTATCTTACAAATGGCGAAACGTGAATGTTCTGAGTTTTCAGAATATGGCTTTGGGTAATATAGTCAAGCTATGTATGTATACATTCATTTATTCGATATGTTAACATAGTTCTATCCCTGTATCACTATGTAACATAGCCTATAAAGAACAAAATACAATAAAAACTATAATCCCGTGGCAGTAACCCTAGTATTAACAAGGTGATCGTTGTCGCAGCAGCCGGCCTTGTTATAGGATAACGAGCTTTATAGCCTTGGGTGTAAAGCTGTGATGTTTATCTACTTTGTGGTGTTATGTACACAGTTTTATGTGGTTTCCATCACGGCTTTACTGGTGCGGAAGAAATAGGATTTTTCTTTGACACATTATAAAATGATGATATGAATTCCCACAGCAGATTTCGATTACCTACAATGACTGCCTAGCCATGAAAGCAGTCAGGTTCGCAGAAAATACTCTGGTTTGGGTAATTGTATCCGCGTATTGTAGAATTTACGTCTCTTTGTACGTTTTCGCATTCGCAATCCGCATTGAGCGCGCGTGTTGCACTAACGCCCATACACCTTGAGTGTAGGCCTGTGCCCTGCAGTGGGACGTATGTAGACTGATGATGTGTGGTTTTTCAAGCATCACGAAAGTACTTTTCTTCCCTCCGGATGGAGCGTCAATTCTCGTCCCGCTGCGCTAAACGAAGTTGTCGCTTTCCACCTCCGTCGAGTAGAAAAATAGTATACTAATCTCGGACAGTAAATAAGAAAACCTTTCTTACTTTCCTGTCCTCGGTGTGTAATCTACTATATCATATCTATAAGTTTTATTACCTGCACAGTTAAAACCATCGAGAAATTACACGCTCCCCTTGTTAAAACATTTTAATAGTGTGCGAAAGGTTCTTGCGCCTGAAATCCCTTGCTGCTATTTGCCCATCGTTTTCGCGCGCTTGCCGCTGGCGAAGTGCCCATCAGTCAGCTATTCGACTCAGAGAGAGAGAAAGATTTAGTAGCACCTGATTTTTCACCCTTTGACTATCGTGCAGGATTGATTTTCAATTACTAAATGACTTCGGGTTTTGACGGGGATTCTGCGCCTGCGGCATGACGGCGCGAAAAAGCGATATCGCGCTCTAGCTCCCTTTCTTTTTGCGCGCGAACAAACGAGTTAGCAGGCGCGATAAAACTGATCTGCTGAAGATCGACTCATCATCATCTTATTTAAGAGGATAGAAGGTCTGAAATTCTAATTTGGAGAATAGGTCACTTTTCCGACTGTTTACATATTTGTCCGATCCGCCCCACCATACACTCCACCGACTAGAGTGCAAAAGAGACAACTGCAGCTCGAACCGATTTTATCTACATAAAATCGTCGAAAACATCATTTCGTATTCCCCTGTTTTCTCCTCCAAAACTAAACCGATTTTAATAATTCTTTCAAGAATAATATGAGAAAGACTTTGACCATGTCTGTACGTTTTGCTTTTTTTGTTTATATTCGTCAAATTTGTTTACTGGATGTCTGAAAAAGGGCGGTAAAATTTGTCATTTTCGAAGGTCCCTAGTTTATACAGTAATTAATTAATGCAAAAAAGGAAAACATAGGGACATAGCATACATAGGCATAGGCAATAGACATAGCATAGGCAACATAGATTGTAGGATAAAAATTGTTTTGGTCTAGTGTCATTATCCAGGGCGAAAACAGGGGAATACGTTTGTATGGAAAAAACAATACTCGTCTATCCTCTTAAGAGCCACGCTATTGTCGGTGGAGTATTCGCCAATCCTGTCTCTTTTCCGTTAGTGTTTTGAGTTCTTGATACGAAACGACGCAACCTTTTCCTTCACTTGGGCTAGATAACTCTGTCTGGGTCTTCCTCTGCCTCTTTTCCCCTCTATCTTCCCTTCCAGTATGGTTTTAAAGAAATTGTCGTTTCGTATCAAGTGTCCGATCATTCTTCTTTTCCGGTTTTCGACTTGCGGACTTATTTTCCTTTCCTATTTAGGTATTGAAGCGATTTTGATGCCTATGATTCATCTAACAACTGCACCAATTTTAACCGTTCGTTCTGCGAACAAGAGGTAAATATCCCGGAATGTGATTCTATGCGGACGAATTCGCGGGCGAAAGCGAGTATTAGAATATAATTGTATTAGTTAATGGTTAGATAATTTGATGGATGGGCGCTATGGTTAATTGAACTAATTGCCAAGTGATACGTAATTGCATTTGGACCATCAATATAGGCTGTTAGGCCTACTTTAGAAGATTAGATTCGATCATGTAAGTACTCACCTACATACGCGTATCTAAACTCACGAATATTTTCCTTTCGGAGGTAGTTCCGGTTAGAAACTTTGTTACAGCTATCTTCTTCATCTGAAAAATAAAATAAAATTGATCCCTCTACCAAAAGAAATGTACAGTACGCTTCAGAGAAACCTGACCCCCCATCTAAACCCTTTTGAGCGCCATCTGTGACAAATTGTAAAACTAAAATCAAATGGTTTTAAGTTCCTCGAAGCAGATGTGAACCATAAAAACTGCTATCTTTATTGATTTACAATAAGCGACATCTCTAGAAACTTAACCATAATAAACTGAACCAAATTCTCATCGTGACGGAGGATATGCCTATTTACGTCGGTAATTATATGGTAGTCGTAGCTCAGTTGTTAAAGGTGCTTGATAAGAGAACAGTTTGACGTGAGTTCAAAACCTGTGAAGAGAATTTTATTTTTAAATTTGTGAAAATACTAAACTTGACTTTTCATACCATTTGGCTAAGAACAAATTAAACTAAAAAGGGATAACAACGAAATAGAAAACAATTATAAGTTTTAAAACATTTATTAAAAGTATTTTTGAGAAAATAAACAAAAGCATATAATTTGTGACAGCTAAATGATGTTGTTTAGATTTTGGCGAGAGAACCAACATGTTAACTGTAGTCAAAATAACTAACATGATAACAATTTACATCTCTCGCACGCAATCTGATATACCTAACAGAAACATTAAGGAAAAAGATATACCTAAATTACACAATTAGCCCTTTATAATTGAGGAGTCAAACGAACGTTCAAACGATTTATATAAGCAAGCGACTGCGTGACGCGTCGTGAAGGTTAAACAGAGCAATTATCTTGAACGAAATATATCTGGCCCTCAGCTTATCCTGGTATTATCAAATCTTTCAATATCTCCCTATTGTAGCTGGTTCATACTTCAATAAGCTCTCAAGCTGGACCTATGTAGAAAATCTGAATGTTATGTAAATAAAATAACGTCCACAAAACAAGTAGTATATAATATGCTATAAGTATTAAATAATTATATATATATATATATATATATATATATAGTATACACTGTTATATATAAGTATATAATATAAGTAATAAATATATAATGTTATGTTATAAGCTATATAAATTTATGTTATTTATCTAAATAATGCTATGTTACCTATGTTATGTGAATGCCTGAATGCCTGTATGCAAGTGTCTTCTAAGCAAAATTCCATACAATTCCGCAGTTGAGCGAGTGATTGATTGATTGATTGATTACTTTTGGTGGCGTTCGAATCTGTCCGAACGACTGGCCGTGGTCCTTGGCGGTTACACTTTACAATCGCTTATTTCCTGATGTATTTGTATCCATACGCGAACAGTATTTGTCTGTAAACGTTTAATAAACAGTAAATAAAAATTAAATTAGCAAACAATAGATTTTCTGCGTCGGTTATATGTAATTCAGATTTACTTACCGTCACGCCCAATTTTCGTGAAATTCCTTAATACTTTCGTATTGCTCCCAAAGAACAATCATTTTAGCCTTTAAGAATCCACTTATTCGCAACAATAATTAATCAATATTTAAAAATCTAAAAACTAAACATGATTCCTCCGATACGTCATGTGAAAGTATGCACTGGATTGCAACAACTTGGATCGAGCCATATTGAATTACCCTCAAACATCTTAACTATTATAAAACTGTAACTGAACTGTGTCTGTACATTGAAGATATTTACAAAAAAAAGATTACGATATGGTTTTTAAATATCCCCGACTCGAAATCAACCTTTTTTAGAAATTTTGTCTGTCTGTTTGTCTGTTTGTTTGTGTGTTTGTTTGTGTGTTTTGTTTGTTTGTTTGTTTGTTTGATCGCGCATCACGCAAAAACTACTGAACCGATTTTGATGGAACTTTTTTTGTTTGATAGCTTATGATCTGACTTAAAATCTGGTATATAATTTGTGCGGACGAAGTCGCGGGAAAACACTAGTATTTAATAAAATTATAACGATTATCGTAGTTTGATACCAAGCAGTTCACAATTTCACATGGTTGAGTAAGTAACCGCTTGGCTCAGTGGTAAGATCGCTTGAATTAATGGAGTTGAATTTTGCGAGTGCTGAGTTCAAATCTCTGTCATGGATGGAAAGATATATTTTATAAATTTTTCACTGTGTTTGTAAAATTTAGAATTGGCAGAATGATTCTCTATAGTATCTAAAATGCAAAGGAAGTGCGAGAACAGGTTTATCGCTTGGAAACGTCTACCAATAGATGGCACTTGATTCACCTAACGTGAAGCTTGTGCCTCAAATTCTTAATACTTAGGGGGTCAGATTTCTCTGACGCTGACTGTACCACATACCCAGAAATTTGACAAATGAGAAGACCAATGTCAAAAAAGTAGAATCTGTTCAAAGTAGAATCTGTCCATAGTAGACCAAACGGGTAAAAACTGAAAACTTAATAAGTACGGACTTTCCCGACCGGACCAAAGTCGATAAAGCTTAATAGGCCAAAGCCAAAGGTGCCCGATACGGATGAGAAAGAGGTGTGTTAGGATTCAGGACCATAGTTGGCAATTAGATCCCTGCCTACCCTAATGAGGGAAAGATAGAGTAGGTGTAGGTCGTATGTATGTATGGAGTGAATTGGAGTGTTTTCAAAGAACCCCCGCGGTAATTTATTAAAAATCGATAACCTATATTTTGTAAAAGTACGGTCTTTACTCGGTATCTTTTGTCACACCTTAACGTTTTGTTCACCTTCCCTGAAAACGTTCCATTCAACATTGAATACCTCATCAATCATACATTTTATAGCTAAACTTGTTTTTACCTGACTTTGTCTGTATGGATGTGTTGTGTTCATTGTGTGTGTAATCTGAGATTTGAACAAGCCAAATAGGCCCATTAACTACCATAAGGCTTCTTTTCCAATGGTAGTGCCTCAATTTCCCAATGATGTGATCGAGCGAGCGCGCTATTGGCGGATTGTTTCCTCGCTCACCGCCTCGCTACCTCGCACATCTCTGGTGGAAATGTAACCTTAGTCGGTCCAGTACGTTTTGACATTCATGAAATTTTGGCCCGTTCATCTATTCGTACCTACGTATCACTTACAAACTTACTGTACCAATCAGTACCTTTTCACTCAATCCCACTTAGCCCTGTGCCTAGTTTGGAGTGACATTTAGATTTATTTCATCGCAATCGGCAATTAAAAGTAACGAGATGTTAAACTTTTCAAGTGATTGTTACAGTGGTCTGCGTGTACGAAATCCAGGGCGCGATTAGAAGTGTGATTTTTGAACATCATACGAGCGGTTCGGCAGTAGAAAGATGCATAATCTCCATAGTAATTTTAATACTTTCTACTGCCGATTCGCTCGTATGATGTTCAAAAATCGCACTTTAGGTTCGAATTAGTAGCTACCTGTGAATCCTAGTATACATGATGTAAAAAACCCTAGTAGTGTAGTAGTAGTAGACCATCAAACTGAACAACTTTTACTACGGAGTCATCAAGGAAAAAAAATAAAAAAAATCTGTTACTAATTTCTTACAAAACTCCAGTACCTGACTCTAATCACAGCAGTTTTTTTTTCGATGTTGTGTCTAAAGTGAAAGTTGTTCAGTTTGATGGTCTAACCAAACCACTACTATAAATATTATTAGGGTGTTTTGTTACACCTTGTATTAAGCGAAGGAGGAATTATTCAGGTACTTATATTTTTAGGTACACTGGAAAAATTGTCTCGAATTTTCTCCAACCATGACTCTCATTAGACATTAAAATCTTATCTAAGTATATAAATATGAAAGTACGAGCTATTCGTACGGCATCTAACCGAGTTATATTCACAGCTTGTTAGTATCGTATTACTAAGAGCTGGCTGCGGTGCAGTTTACAGGCCATTACGTGCACTTTACGTTCTCGGGTCGCGACTCGCAGCTGAGTGCTGCGTTTACGTTCTATCTCCAACCGACGCCCGGTATCTCTTGTTACTTTGTCTTTTGTTTAAGAAGTTAGAAGCTGAAATGTTTATTGTGGTTAGGATTTAATTAATATTAATGACTGGTTGAGTTTGGGTTCTTATAATCTGTGTTTTGTTATTATCATTGTCAGAATATCGTCATACCTACAATACTTACAAAGTGAAATAACAGATGAAAACCGTTTTTATTTAAGTACCAGAAACGATACTTTTTTTTATACCAGAAACGATAAGTGATTCTGAAATCGTAGCCTGCGCCACAAAAGGGCGAACCTCAAAGGAGAAAATTTTACAGGCACCCCTTTGCAACGAATTAATATGGCACTCCCACCCAGCTATTGTCAAGGAACCGTGCAAACAACAATAAAGTTAAAAAACTACGCTTTTTGCCCGCGAATTCGTCTGAAAGTATCCTATGTGTCAATTTATAACCACGGACCTGAAAAAAAGACGGACGTAATCTCGTCTAATCACGAGTGAAGCACCCATTTCTTTTGTGTGCGTGCTGTCACGCGGTACTTAATGGTGACGGATGTAGGACCTGCGCCTAGAGCTAGTGCATCTGTGTGAGTGTAGGTCCCTTGTAGAACAAACGAAAATGTTGGACCTTGCATGCTTCACATCTTTTTAGTGTCACATTACGTCCGTCTTTTTTTCAGGTCCGTGTTTATAACATTCTGTGTGCGAAATTTCATTCAAATCCGTACAGTCGCACTGTAAAAATATGGCATAAAGTTTTGCTATTTATAACCAAATCTTATGTGCTATAAAACAAGTTTGCTATTCACTCAAAGTTTAAATATTTCATTGCTTGTTTATAAATGCGTGATTATGTTACATTCAAACATCGTCACAAACTTTCACAATAGGATTATATTAGTGCTCAAAGTTATAGCAAAATAAATAGTATTTACTTTCCTAACACAGAGAGATAATATCCCATATATTAATTCAAGTAAATGTAATATACATTCACTAATATGTTTTCTAGTCACGTCACAAAACTATAAGTAATACATTTTGTTGGCACGTCAGTATTATTGCTCGTAAAAGCAGGGCTTTACCCTCCTCCCAAACTTCACCCCCGCCCCTCATCAGTGACCATAGACTACCAACCCTATGGACTAATAATGTGACCACTAAATAAGTCAGCAGGCAGAGTAGTAGTTTTGTTTTGTTGTGTTGCAGTTTTCTGCCTTGTATTAGAATTAGAAGTCTATAAGTAATAGCCTGTAGGATCCCACTGCAGGACAAAGGCCTCTCACGATTAAGGTGAGAGTGAGTGGGCCATACTCCTCCAACGCGGGCCCAGTGCGTGTTGGTGGAGAGAATTCAGTGGTCAATTAGTTAAAACCGCTTCTAATAGGCTACTAACCTGGCTTATCGGATAGGGACCCTACCGTCATATGATATAATGGCTGGAAATTCTTGAGCAAGGCCTAGAATGCGCAAATTCAAAATTTGTAGGCAAACGCGCTACTTTTTTCAAGATGTTGGCCGGGTACTGTAGTGCCCAATGAAATTGAATTAGGTTAAATATCTTTGGTAGTGCCAGTGCTATAGTAGTTCGATAGGCAACAGGATAGGCTGGAAAAATATAGCATGACATACCGCCATTTTATCCGGGACCAACTGCTTAACGTGCCTTCCGAAGCACTGAGGCGCTCATGATGAAATATCACTAAAACGGTCACCCATTCCACTGACTGGACAGGACGTTGCTTAACTTCAGTGATCGTTTCTCGAGCGCCACTGCAGAAGTCTATAGATTTGTTAGTTTAGTAGTTACCCTCTTCCCCCCTCGGCTGTAGTGACCCTCCCCCCTGAGGACGGCACATTGTGTCAACGTTAAACGAAAAACGATATAAACAGGCAATAAAATTTGATGGCCAGCTGTAAAGAAGGACTGCTCCAGCTCCTTTAATATAAAGGAGAATTAATTTTATTACAGACATGTACATTTTGAAAAAACCGGCCAAGTTCGAGTCGGGCTCGCTCACGAGGGATTCCGTACCGCTAGTAGTTAGTACAGTATTTCCTGTACACATTTTTTTCCTCTTGGATCCTATGCGCGAGCAAGGCACTCACTTGGCCAGTTTTTATTATTTGTTATTTTACTTCTGAGTATGTTCTATAATCACACCAAGTTTGACGCTTGTTTCTACGATAGAGCAAAAACAAAAAAAATTACGTTTCATTTTATCAGTCTCTTAATTTTTTTTTATTGTTTGTCAGCAAACCCACCGTATTACGCATTCTCTGTGAAAATCTTAACTCGCTATCGATTACGGTTTTAATGATACAGCACTTTAGAGTAAGGACGGACGGAAGGACAGCATAGGCTTAGTAATAGGGTCCCGAATAGTCCCGATGGCACCATATTTGGGCACCGAACCCTAAAAACGGATGTTGGTCCTGTGGAAAGGACGAGTAAAAGTAAGAATAGACGCGTTATGACATATTCGCTAAAGGACATCCTGACGCACTTTGTCATATTCGCAAATGGTTCAATTTGCAAAAAGTCACATTCGCAAAATCGTGAAATACGTAATGGTCAAATTCGGGTACTTCTCGCTATTATCATCATATATCGAGACTTGTGTCCTGCCATAAATGATCCCAGGATTTGGCTTAATAATAGCCATGCTTATCCTAGTGCTGTCTCCCATTTGCAGTGGAGGTTATTTTTCCTACTCCTATCTTCTTTGATTATATTTGTTGCGGTTTCCGCTACAAATTAGTGTCATCCTCCACTTCGTTGGACTTCATTGTCTGTGTTGTGTTGTGATTGATCGCTGTTAATCCTGGTTTACGCGAGTTGATGAGAATGTGTGGTGCACCAATGCCCGTTAGAAAATGCTATCTATCTATAAAAGCTAATGAATAATCAATCAAAACGCCCTTGAATTAGGCTCCATAATTCAATAACACTCACTTGAACAGTATCAGTAGTCGACCGACCACTATTCTTAGTTAGCATTCCCGTGAATCAACTCATTTTCGCACTTGCACCGTTAACTTAAGAGTGTTTACAGAAGACTAGTTACTTAGACAAGAGGATTTACGTTAATACGTAGCTATTTCCCCGCCTCGTTAGCTGCCCCCGACGGAGTCGGTCGCCATCTTTTATTCAACAGAGCGGTGAATGAATGTGAACGAATGAACAAGCTCGGATTGACGAGCTTCAATCCTGCATCGATAGTTGTGGTACGAGATATTCTCGATCAGGGCTCACTATAAAGTTCCTGGTATAGTAACTTTATGGGGCTCACACTACGATGCGATGTCGTGTCAGTGTCTTCCTTGTACGCACCAGCCCAGAGACAGGATTGAATATCCCTACAGATTGAAAGCTTCATACAAGCGGCCGCTGTAAGTGGACTCACACATATGAACAGGTGCACACACTGAGCCATGGTCCACCTATTCGTACGACCTCTAATGCGCGCTATGTGTGAGTGTCGACAAACTTTCACCCTAGGCTGGGTGCCTGAACACTACGGAATTGATGGAAACGAGGCTGCTGACGAAGAGGGGTGGAGGAGGACGCCTTAGGCCCCGAGTGTTATTGCGGCATCTCTCGCAACACCTCTAGACGTGTGACTAAAGGAATGGGCCGTGAACCAAAGCCTTAAGCTTTGGTCGGATATACCAGGACTGAAGCATGCAAAAGGACTTGTGACCGGCTTCTCAAATAGACATACCTCGGTTGCCGTCAATTTAAACCGCAGTGACTTAAAGGTCTTGGTGCGAGCCTTAGTGGGATCACACACGATGACGCACCGACGACCTGGTGAAGGCGGTGGGAAACCGTTGGGTGAGGGCAGTGCAGGACCGGTCGTTATGGCGATTGGGGGAGGCCTATGTCCAACAGTGGACGTCCATCGGCTGAGATGATGATGATGATGATGAGGTCGCGGTAGCTATTGGTCATTGACCAAGCCCTTACAACCAAATAATGTGTGAGTGCACCGACAGCGGCTGCTTCTTTAGGGATATTTAATCATGTGGCCTAGAGCAAGCTTTGTCGTCGATTTAGGACTTATAGGTTCACTTATTGTTGTAATTTCGAGTTCGAGTTTACAGCGACCCGTAGTAACGCTGTTAGTTATACAAATACCTTCAACCACTAGTAGTCTGTTAACCCTCGGACAAGAGACGTTATTTTTAGATTCATTCTGCTTTCACTGTTACAAATGCTTAGTGGATGCTGAATTTCCTCGCCTCATCAGCGATAGACAGATCGGATGACTGATTTGATGAATAAAGCGGTTATATCCTCTAGTCGCATCAAACACCATCAAAAGAAATGCGATAGCCTATTCGATACAAAGATTTATTTCAACGGTATATAAACCAATGGTTATTTTACCGTTGAAATAAATCAGTGTATTGGGAAAATTTGGTGGAAAATTGGCGCACTAAAAAGAAAATTGTAGGGTTATTCAAATGGATAAGAAAGGGTTCTCTATGATTGACATATTTTGTGATATTGCCATCCATTTTGAAGATTGCGTTATTTTATTACGTCTTTCAGATTGAAGCGAAATAGTTAGCAATAAGTCAGAAGCTCGAAAGTATGACGAACCGATGTTTCAGTGCTGAAAAGGGGGGTCTTTAATTTCTAAACACAGAATACGTTCTAGTGCAGAAGAATCACTCCGCAAAGTCTCGCTGCGGTCGGCTACGCGGCAATAAAGTGCAACACGCGCGTGCAGGCGAGATTGTACCGAAGCTTGAGATTGTGAGACTCTGACGTCTCAAGACTCAAGGTTGCGCTGTCACTGCTCGCTTGTTAAAAAGTGTCCTCGAAGGGGTTGCACCTTATATTGGTATAAAGATAAGTCAGTTTTAACTGTAAATCGTTTCCAGTACCGAATTTCCACTACGGCAACATCTATTTCAAGTAAGTAATTATGAAGTCCTTAGTTTCCTTGCAAGCTTGGATTTCCCCACCACAACCCGATACGATTATTGTCTTCGTAATAATCTTGATACTTGATACTGCTTTAAAATATCCTTCCCTTCCGTATTATAAAGTTATTGCGTTTAGGGACGCTCTGCTCACTAATTTGTTTAGGAATTTAATTATTTGTTCTGGCTTTGCGGACTCGCTTAGAAAGGACCACGCTATTTCTTCCCGTGGGTATCATACGAGGCGACAAAGGGATATGGATTCTTATGCAGTGGTTTCGGTGGGCAAAAGGCTAGCTAGCTAGCTATCAGCACTTCAAGTAATTCCGTCCTGAAAACAATACTGAAAACGTCTTTTCGGTTTATTAACCGCTTGCATCCCGGCTTAAGATAACAATCGATTAAACAATTGATATCGGGCGATATCGCGACCACGGGACTTGAAGGGTTAAAGGCTTAAGCTACGTTCATACTTCGTCTCGTCTATCATCCATGCATTAATTGTATGTATATCAAGGCTTAAAACGTCTTGTTGACGTCTCTCCGATCATCGTGGCCTATTTTTTTTTTTTTTGTTACTATATACAGCATTGCTCAGGGCGCATTTACTGCTTTTTACTGCGGACTATTGGCGGGACCTCGAAGGGTCTACCGAACCAAATGCAAGAGCTTAAGCAACCTGCCCAAGGGGCACCCAAAATGGGTACGGACCTCGGCAATGGGCGTTGCTGGGACTACGCGGCCTACTACGTAGGGGTAGTGGGGATCGGTGAGAATCGTGGCCTATCTTTACACCACGTACCTATGTACCTAATAGGTCAGCCTGGGGTAGTCGCACACATATCGCCTCACCTGGGAATGTAATATTTATATCCAATATGAACATTAAATCGTGTGCCATTCCAAAGATTTTACTTCAAAATTGTGGCCCTTTGCGTTGCGTTGCGTTGACGACTCGCTGCCATTGTTTACTTTGCACTTTATTTTACGCAAATTCGCAAGCTTCATAGCGATATCGAAACGATATGTGTGGATCTTCTTTGATGCGATAGTAAAATATCGTATACCTATAATCGGGGGGAAATGAGTAAGTATAATGTGTTAGAGGCGATATTACTTAATCACTGGCTACTTTTCAATTCGAATATACACCTGAACAAAAAGTCGACCGCTATTTTCTCGGGTTCTAAAAACCGAAAACGTGCTCTCTCCCGCGGTTCGCTGACAGGTCGGGATTGGCGCCATTTTTCAACGTTGACCACACTGCTCGCATTCACTCGGACGTGTTCTTTGTTGCCTGCTATACTAACCTACGACCTGGCCAAGTTTACTTGACACCTCACTTACATGGCGTACAAACATAGTAGTACTGAAACTTAAAGTTATGGTCAGCCTATAGGATCCCACCGCCAGACACCTCTCAAGAACGAGTGAGAGATTGTGGGTCATACTCCGTGCTGGCCTTGTGCCGATTGATTACATCGCCATATCTGATGGAGCGTCCAGGGCCAAATACTTAGCGTGTCTTCCGAAGCACAGTGACGTTCGAGATGAAATAGCACTAGAACGTTTTTTTATTGACTCATCCGGAGAGAGACTGGACATGTCGTTTTCTTATCTTCATTTTATCTACTTCGTGAACACATTTGATGGTCTGAAAGACCCAGTACAGTTTGACCAATTCATCATCATCAGCTTACAGGATGAAATTGATATCATTAGCATCCTTTTAAACTAAGAGTCTACCCATCAAACTGAACAACTTTTACTACTGGAGCAAACCGATCGGAGCAAAAAAAACAGCTGTTCCATACTAAACTACAGTGCCTACTCAACTCACATGTATGTAACAGCAGATTTTTTTTTGCTCCGATCGGTTTGCTACCAAAGTTGTTCAGTTTGATGGGTAGGTCATGGGTAGACTCTTAATTTAAAAGGA
This sequence comes from Agonopterix heracliana, assembly GCA_963693445.1. Taxonomy (NCBI): domain Eukaryota; kingdom Metazoa; phylum Arthropoda; class Insecta; order Lepidoptera; family Depressariidae; genus Agonopterix; species Agonopterix heracliana. The sequence continues at coordinate 19,224,389 of OY856319.1, forward strand.
TGCTAATGATAAATTGCACCCTATCCACGTCTCACTGCAGGCCAGTGACACATCTAGCTACGCAAAACCACTATAAGCTGGCCGCGCGACGTTATACATTACTCTACCTACGCGCGACCAGCTTGTTTTGGCTTGATGTGTACCCCACACGTCACATGTCACACTTGCCCAATGCGACTTGGTACTATATCTAGTGTGCACAAACGCATAATTTCTTCTTCAGTGTATGCAGGTTTCCTCACTAAGTTTTGCTTCACCGTTTAATATTAGATGGTATTACGTGCATCAGTTAGAAAAACTCATTAGTCCATGGCATGTCGTCTGTGCGGATTCGAATCTTGCCCCTCATAATTAAGTGTCCATAACTCAATACAACGTGCCACCTATGCTCTAAAGTACCTAATATTTTGTAAAATCAACAGTTAGTACGAAAAGAAAAACATATTGGCTGCTTTTGAACCAGGTGAAAAATACCCCAAAACTTTTCCACGAGTGTCAACGTAAATTGGACGGCGTGTAGTAAGGAATTCTTTCACGTCAACTTTACTAGAAGTCTGGAAGGTTCTCCTGGAAATAGGGACGTAGATGGATTTAGTGTGGAGTTGTTATAGGTACTCGTATGTATAGGTACACTCTGAACTGGAAATCGTTCACTGTTGTTCTCATTGTTCGTTTTTAGTACTAGATGTAGCTCATACGATAAAATTGATTTTCACTGGAGGATTTACTTTTCTTTTTTTCTTTTGTACTGGGTGATTTTTAAAACACTTCCCAAATTTTCAGTGGTGGTTCAGACCATCAAACTGAACCATTTTTACTATGGAAGCAAAATTGAATTCGCAAAAAAAAAAGTCAGCTCTTCCATACTAAACTGCAATACCTTCTCGACTGAAATTTTGTATGTGATTTTTTTTTAAATATCACCTTGTAATTTTTGGGGTGATCAGAAACTTTGCAACAACTATCAACTGGCTTAGTGTGCAGTTGCCACTTTACACTGTACTAAAGTATATGGTTCCAACTTAAACCTTCATTCAAGATAGACAGACAGTCAGTTGGTCGGTGCAGGTTTTTTCATAAAATCTTATTTAAAAATAATAATAATAAATCAATGCGAATCTATTTTTAGGTAACTGAGTCGAGCATCATAATATTCATTTCAATTTCGTTAAATATTGTTTGTTTGTTTGTGAAATAGGATCTTCTTACTCGTAATACCACATGGTAAACTAACGCGGTTTGCGTTTGCGATCTCAGTGCCATCGCCCCTGTCACGGCATTTTTGTTATAATTTCGTGTTGATACGGTATTGTATGAATACAAACAAATACAATGGACCGTAAAAATCGGAAACTGTAAATATAAAAAGGGAAAATTGCTTGTAACTAAACAACATTGGATCATTATCTCCATCAGCCTATTATCGTCCACCGCTGGTCATACTTAGGTCTCTCTTCTCTCTACTACCAGCTACCTGTCCCAGGTCGTCGTCGGTCATGCAGCTGAGAGAATGTCCGAGCATCCCAGTAAGTTTGTATGAAATTCATCACAGACAGCAGCTATAAAAGCGCTGCATCATACAGCCTAGGCTGTTCAATTCGAATGCACGCCAGATGCTAATAGCATCCTTTCACGTACATCACGGTACTATATCTACGGTTTAGGTACTATCTATCCTACGCGCTCGCGCTATAACTTATCATGAAATCAACGCGGTCTGCGATCTTGTGACCTGTGTGACCTGTAACACAGGTCACAAGATCGCAGACCGCGTTGATTTAAAATCTTCAAAAATAAAATACCACACTCGACTTCTTTTCATCTCGACAAAAAGACACTTAATAATGATTAAAGTGAGAGGGAAATTGTGAGAAACAAAGGGCAGGAATAGGACGGAGGATTCTAAATTCATTAACGGCGCTGAAAGCAAGTCAGGGCGACATTTAATATTCAATTAAAACTGGGTTTGTTTAAGAAATCAAACACAAACCGAAGTCTGTTTCCCAACGTTTATTTTTGGAGTAATTTTAAAGAAGGGAATTCACCGGGAGCGTTTCAAGTGAGCAAGCGAATATTCGAGTGAGGATGTTGCATATCACTGATAAATGTTTCTTGTCATTTTTTTGGCAAAGGTTAACCACCTTTCACTATTTGACACGACATTCTATCTTGATACCTTCGATACAGGGTGTAAGAAAAAGTATCATTAACCTTTAAACCCCGTACTCTACCCATCAAACAAATATTATGGGAGCAAATCGGTCAGACCAAGAAACAATCAGCTGTTTCATAAATTCGAGTCGTGTGCCCATTGCAGTATGTATGGAACAACAGGTTTTTTTTTGCCCTAACTGGTTTGCTGCCATAGTAAAAGTCGTTCAGTTTGTTGGGTAGAGTATGTGGATTAAAGTTGAATTATACTTTTCCTTACACCCTGTATACTAAAGATAAACCTTGCAGGCGGACAGTGTCAGTGGCGCGTTGTGGAGAGGTATGGAAACTCAATCATGAAGCAGATAATTTTGCTTATGAATCCTTGATGCAACTGGAACGTTGTCAGTTGAAGCAAACTTTCTGATCACCCTTTCCCCGTCGTCGGGGACCTAGTAGAGGCGAAGTATTGGCAGGTACAGTAGACCCTTAACAGAGTGGCGGCCGAGATTAGGCATAGGCGGAAGCTAGGTGGGTTGACGTCATCGGGAAAATCGTCGGTAAGAGCTGGATGCGATTGGCGCAGGACAGAGAAGGATGGCAGGATGGGGAGGGGGCTTGTATCCTGCAGTGGGTGGCTTTGGGCTGATGAGATAGAATACCTGTAAATAGGTCTCAGGAGGACAGCTTCATACAGACGAGCGAACAGGTGCACGCACACACACGCGCACGTACGGCCACAATTTGAATGGTCTCTACTTAATGCGAGATCGCGTTTATGTGTGCATGGGATTGTTTCGCTCGTTGCGAGAAATATCGCGAGATCTGAGTGGATTTGTGTTTGTTCCGTTAGATTTCACATAATGCTCTCGGTGTAACCAGTCTTAATGAAATACAATTTTTCATCCTATCATCTAGATTACATTTACCAAAAAATTTTACATCGTATTACCGCATAATTTTAATTATTTTCCTTTTCACCGGCTTTAAATACGAGGTTCGTTATTTATGAGTAAATGCGATCTTTTTTACCGTTCAATACCTTGGGGGAAACAAGTCTGTGAAACGGAGTACAATAACGTTACAATGATTATTCAAATAATGAAATCTCCTAGAGTGGAATACCAATTTTCAAACCCCTAGGGCAACCCTGAGCGCAGATTTCGGAAATTCTGTTTACCTTCTACGTAAATATTGCGAGCTCAGTAAAATAGATACAATAAATTAAATAAATCCATAAACACAAGACCTTAAATGCCAAAAAATATGTAGTAGTAGGTGACAATTACCTATTATGTAGTAGTAGGTATTGTTACAATTACCTATTTATATTAGCAGAATTTTGTTGTTATATGTGGATTTTAGTGAAATCTACCAGAATTCAAAGTCCGTGAAGTGAAGTACGTGTGGTGTCGGCTAAGAGTAGCACCATCCCATTTCCTCCCGTGGGTGTCGTAAAAGGCGACTAAGGGATCTACCGGAGGATGGGCAGCAGCATCCTCTGAGTACACACATTCAATCCAACTGCGATCGCCAACCCGCCTGCCAAGCGTGGCGATTATGGCAAATCCCCCTATTTTTGGGTAGGCCTATGTCCAGCAGTGGACGTTTATCGGCTGATATTATGATGACCAGAATTCGATACCACCTACACATTCCTTCAGATTGAACAACTTTCTCTATGGGACCAATGTAGAACCATGTAGGTACCAACATGTAATTTGTAAGTTCAATTTGAAAATGCAGCGATCGAGAACATTACACATGCATTTCAAATAATGTTGCATGTTTGTTTGTTTGTCGCTGGTTAGAACTATTCAGCCACAACACCGCGATAATTTAATTCACATGTCGATACGAATGCGAATTGAGACTTTATTTACTTTCGTGTTCAGGTATTAATTAGGTTTAGAGCTTTATGTATCCATTTGTATTTATGCTTCACAATTAAACATACCTGGTGGTAAAGATATAACAGATCAGCATTATACCAATATAATTTAATTTTGAACATACTTACTCGTAAAAAGGCTCTTATCGCACCGTTTTTAGGTTCATAATGCAATTTATAAAAAACTAGTGTTTTCCCGCGACTTCGTCCGCACAAATTATATACCAGATTTTAAGTCAGATTATAAGCTATCAAACAAAAAAAAGTTTTATCAAAATCAGTTCAGTAGTTTTTGCGTGATGCGCGAACAAACAAACAAACAAACAAACACACAAACAAACAAACAGACAAACAAACAGACAAAATTTCTAAAAAAGTTTGATTTCGAGTTGGGGATACCTAAAAACCATAATATCGTAATCTTTTTTTTGTAAATATCTTCGATGTACAGACACGCTTCAGTTACAGTTTTATAATAGTTTAGACGAATGCGCATTAGTGCGCTGGATACATAATGCCTACGTCCTACCGAAATTATCTTAATTCTTGCAACCACTTGTGTGCATTAAAGAATAAGCGAGACATTCACGCCTACAACACGTTTCTCCTTTGTCGTCCCTTCCTGGCGATTGTTTTGGCAACTAACACAATCAGGATCGTGTCTGAGCCGATTGATTTAGATTTATTTGTCACTGCCGACCGGCCAGTGACTTCTATTAACCTTTTGGGGGACCTGACGCTGTTTGTTGGAGAGAAACTAAATAATTACGATACCCAGTCCTCATCCGACGCGTTGTCCGAACAACTATGTCGAGGCCCTTCTTGCTAGATACCCTAGGGAGGCCTGCTTAAATTCATTAACTAATGTGGTTAAACTATCAGGTGTGCAATTCTCTATGAAACATCGGCGCGCTGTCAATTCGGTATGCGTTGTGTCAAACTTAATATGACATCTTCGACGATCTGAAGGATGCAAGAAGGATGTTACCTTAGAGAATTGCACTCTAGGTCAGAACGCGTCAAGGTAAGTAGTGTGGTCGCTCCATTGGCCACAAAATTAGCAGCAGATGATATGAGCAGCAAGCAAATTAAAAATTAAATAAAATGTTTTATGTGTAGTTGGGTGTTCTATTTTTTCTTTCTTCCTCTCACCGGTAACGACTGAGAACAAACTCCTCTGTTTATTTCTCCTTTCATTAGTTGCTTAATTATCACGAATGTTAATGTTAATAATTGTGTTATGTCTTGTCCGCAGGGGACACAGTATGTCCGAGCGGGATGTTCCGCTGTCCGGAGGGGAAGTGCATCCCCGCGCTGTGGGTCTGCAACTACCAGCGCGACTGTGAGAAGGGGGAGGACGAGTTCCAGGCGTGCCGTGAGTAGACTGCTTTATATTCGTATTGTAAACAGAACATCGCGAGCGCGAGCATGGGTCGAAGGAACGTCGGTGGCGCTGCGGAGAGGTATAAACTCTCAGTCTTGAGGATCCGCGAGTTCGAATCTTTCTTTGTACTCAGTTTTTTCAAACTATATTCGTAATACTGACTGCTCTCAAATTGTGAGGAATGAGGAATATGCTGAATAACGTTTAATTTTACACCCTGTTGTAGAATGAAGGATCATTGATGGTTATACAAGGTGTTTCATAAGTAACAATAAATTTTTGAAACTCTTAAGGGGGTTGTTAAGACCGTCAAACTGAACAACTTTCTCTATGGGACCAACATCGAAATCGCGAAAAAAATAATTTCATATCCCATACATATTTTAGCTCTAGTCGATTTGTAGAGTATAGAACATAATTTTTTTTTTCCCGATTTCGATATTGGTCCCATAGTGAAAGTTGTTCAGTTTGATGGTCTACACCACCCCCTTAAAGGTTTATTTGTAGTTTTGTAACACCTTGTATACAGGGTAAAATTGATATCATTAGCATCCTTTTAAACTAAGAGTCTACCCATCAAACTGAACAACTTTTCCTATGGGAGCAAACAAATCGGAGCAAAAAAAATCTGCTGTCCCATACTAAACTGCACCCGCCGCCGCTGCCTACACGACTCAAATGTATGGGACAGCAGATTTTTTTTTTTGCTCCGATTTGTTTGCTCCCATAGTAAAACTTGTTCAGTTTGATGGGTAGACTCTTAGTTTAAAAGGATGCTAATGATATCAATTTCACCCTGTATATTTAAAACTCGTCAAGTATTTGAAATCACCGTGGCCACAGAAAAGATAATAAAGTATAGTCATGGCATAACAAGAAAAAACTTGACATTTTTATTCGATAAATTGGATGGTGTTAGGGTTGAGACACATTTACCGACGGCGATCGACGGCGGGCCCATAGAAAAATGAAATTTAGTATTATGCAATGCAGTACTTATGCAACAAATAAAATATAGAAGAACTCTGTATTTTTTGATGAGAATATTTTTTTTTTCTTATGTAATAAAAGTTGTACTAAGCCCCTCAAACTATAACGCCTTGAACAAAGCTTTTGGCATCTTGTAAAGTTAAAACAATTTGGCTGCCTGAGCTCTTTAACTTCCGTGTCAGAGGGCACACGCACGTGATTCGTGTGCATAATGTCTGGTGCAGTGTTCTTCTGCCCTCTATTTACTGAAGGTTGGCAGTTAGCTCAGAATAAGATTTAGCCTGTAGCATCCATCGCGAAGACCTTTCACAAATAATTGGAGACATTGTTGGGGACAAGTTTATAACAACGTGCTTTCAGTGATATCAATACGCGTACATACAACGTATATCACACAGTCATCTATCAAACCTAAAACATAGCATGCCTTCCGAAGTACGAAGAATGAAATAACTGGCCGGGACCTGCATAATTTTAGTTAATTTTAAGGCGTATCTGCCTTGGACCACGACTTTCCATACTAATCGATGCGAACGGGCGCGTGGCTCCGGTCAGAATTTAGCTGTTTTCTTTGAAAAATTAGATGATTTTTTATTAATTTCTAAAAAGTAAGAAAACCACATCATTCTAAATTGTATTGTGAACAATATTGTAAATTTTCATTTTCTTCCGATTCAAAATGTAAGAGTAAAATGGTTACAACTGGAAAAAAAGGGGTGACTTTAGAGTCCTTTTTCTTCGGTTTTATTCATTAAAATCGATTTCTAGAAAAACCACATCACTTCTCATATCCTGTAGATGGTTCAGTTTATTTTTCAGCTCAAGAAGTGCCATAGTTAATGAATAAAATAAAATGGTTACAAAGTTACCCAAAACCGGCAGGTAGCTCCTTAAAGAGATGCGAGATGCATAATATTGTAACGTTGTTCAGATTATTATGCACAAAATGCTGATTGGTAGATGTTAGTTTTGGATAGAAGGGGATGATCAGACATTACAGTGACGCAGTGACCTAGGCTGACTAATCTCTGCGACACAATGGTTCTACAAGAAGAAGACCATCAAATTGAACAACTGTCTCAATGGAACCATCATTGAAATCGCGAAATAAATCTGATCTTCCATATATAAATCTGCAGTCCTACTTGACCGAAGTGTATGAGATAGTAGATTTTTTTTAATGATAGTTTGTTCATCCCCTTAAAAAACCGTCAGCTTATACTCATTTCACTTTTTCCGTCATTTCTGAAGCAAGGAGTTGTTTGAAACCGCACGTAGTGTGTGCTTCTACGTGCGGTTTCCTACAACTCCTTGCGTCACAAATTACGGACTGACGTCTGCCGCTCCGTCAATGCGTCATCGTGTGTGATCCCACTTATTAAGAAGCACCCTATATGAATCAGGCAGTCTGTAACATTAACATTGTTATTCTACGCTCACACGGCGAGCATATCGCATCAGTCACCACAATCCTCGCAACGCGGCCTCTATCCAGGGCTGCCACCTCAAAAAATCGATTGGGCGTTAAAACTATGAAAAAAAGCGCTAGAATATAAAATTTGATGATTTGGCGCTAAATTCTTCCTCCATAAACCATTGAAAGTCTTATCAGTCTTTCCTAAACCCATCTATAAGTCAGTCAATTCGTAGGTCCTTAGTAAAATTAATGATAACACCTCAGATAAACGTTCGTATTTAAATCTCCCGAACACTGCACTCTATATATTATTTACTATATATTTTGACAACAATATGCTATCAATATTTATCATTTATCAATCAAAAACACAAATTAGAGCATTATCAAACAGGAATACTGTCTTTTTATTAATAGTTAAAAAAGCGCTAGATTCTCCGCTGGGCGCTAAATTTTGAGGTTAGGCGCTAAACAAATAAAAAAAGCGCTAGATCAAGCGCCGAAAGCGCAAAGGCGGCAGCACTGCCTCTCTCCACTATCCACTATCCCTCTATCCCTGCACCATTGTTGCACATGACTAATGTTTGTTGGGACATTACGCCGGAGATTTCCCGCGAGCCAAAATGGCGGCGGAAAAATAGGCTTAGTGTCGCATCATACGTCAGCTGACACGTGACGTCATTGCATGCGCTTTGTGCATGATTTATGGGGTTTTAGTCTTTCACACTTAATAAAGTAGGGGGATTTTACTAGTTTTTGTTGTTTAACTTTAGTATCTACGTACATCAATTTGCAACTGTGACCGACTTAAAGCCGAAAGACATCCACTACTGGACACATGCCTACCCTAAGAACTCTCCCCTCATCCAACGAGATCCCGCCACCTTCACCAGGTTTTCGATCCACCTTCTGGGGGCCTACTCACTCGAGAATGCGGTCGCCACTCGAGAACTCTTTTTGTCCCCATCGAGCATCTATTCTGTGACCCTCATTGCCATTTAAGTTTTGCAATTCTTCGGGTCTTCGGGTCGGATGCCTTGGTTTTTCTGCGAATGTCTTCATTTCTGATTCGATCTCGCAGGGAAACTCCGAGCATAGTCATCTCCATTTCCCTTTGGGTGACTCTACGTCTTTTTATGATGCCTGCAGTGAGCGACCACGTCTCAGTTCCGTATACCATCTGACAATCCTAAACTCTGTCCAATATGACGACGAAGATGGTCGTCTGTCCATGTCGCCACGTTTAATAGATAGTGGACACAATACACATCTCAATATTGAAGCATCTAGTCTAGGTCATCATAGCGTAGTTTATCCTAAGCCAACAACAGTACTTTTCCATTCCCATCTGATTTCCCAGGATCCGTAAATAACTGAGACTGGAATTGCTTATTCAAAAGCGATCCGAACAAAACGCCTGCAATGCCCATCAACTCTCAACTCCGCCATTTCGCGTCTGATTCAACATCTACAACAATTTAAAACCTCAATAATTTGCGCCGACGAAAGTTTAATGTCCGTCCATCCATTCCCGCGGGACAATAGCATTCGATGTAAAAACTGCGGGAAGATATATCGCAGTCCCGGCGTCCATGTTCGGGTACAACACTAGTAAATAAATAAAAGTAAAAAGTGCGAGTCCGTGCTCACGGGACACGGGAACTCTTTGTCCATTTGAACGGTTATAAGTTACTAATAAATAGAATGAACCAAATCGGTGCAATCGTTTTTAGTAAATCACATAAAAAACGACACGTGAAGAAAACTTCATCATAATTATCAGGTTAAGCGGATAAGCACTTTTTCCTGTCTCAAGAAACTTACATGCTTCGATGTTTTGTGTTCATATAAGAAAGTCCCTGGGCTAATAGCCTAATACTACCTGCCATCGTGGCAAGAGTTTGGTCCTAAATTTACTATTCTATATTATTATATCTCTTATTGCGCCTTCGAGAAGTTATAGCCTATTGAGCATTTATTCATGTTACTTATCCCAACTTCAAGATGCGAATGGTTACAGTATAACTGTTGAATTTGAGACTAAACATTATATCGATGGCTTATAATGTTAGAATTACAACGTTTTAAGTCTTAGGGGATTGTAGATACTTACATAAATGATGAAGCTCTCTCCACTAAGCCGGGCGGGAACTATTCATGTCATCTGAATCGAATATATTCGTGAAATCTAGACTCCTCGAAATTGTACCTACATGTTAAATTCACTAAAGTCTGAATTCCTGAAGATATTAATTGCAATTTATCAGGATTTGGATCTTCATTTTATGACAGTCAAAAAATTTTTAGATTAAATTTCTTAGGTGTACATTTTTTAAATACTTTTTGGTGACTTGTGAAAGTCTGAAATAAAAAAGTTCTATGAAAACTTTTTTTTATTGGGCTTTTAACGATATGACTATTTCAGCCTTTGAAAACATTATTTGAGTAAAATTTAAACTTAAAAAAACTCCGTGTTTTAAATGGCTCCGTAGGTAGGTGGGTAGGGTTCTATTCATAATTTAGTAAATCTTATACAGGGTGTGACAGCCTAGCAAATACTGAAACGATGAACTCAGACCATCAAACTGATCAACTTTCAATATGGAGCCTACCTCAGGAAACGCGAAAAAAAATCAGCTGCCCCATACAAAACTGCCGTACCTACCCAAATTTATGGGACAGCTGATTTTTTTTCGCGTTTCGTGAGGTAGGCTCCATAGTGAAAGTTGTTCAGTTTGGTGGTCTGAATTCACCGTTTCAGTTTTTGCTAGGCTGTCACTTACACCCTGTATATCACCTGTACTGTATTTTTATGCTGTGTGGGAAGCTATTCAATTAATGAATCATATCAAATTTGTAATAACAAATGATTAATAAAACGTAAAAAATACAAAAAAACAATTAGTAACATTTACCTACATTCAAATTAAATTTGTTTCCCTTTGAGAAAGCCCTAAAACAATAGGCTAATACTCGTACAATCAACACTCCGAGGGACGTTTCTCTGTAAGATTATTTACTCGGTCCTATACTGTAATTATCTTGCTATTATTACGTTGAGGAGCAATATATTTGTTCGTACCTTATTTAGTAGGTACCAAAGGGTCGGCACTACCTACGGCCCGTTTGACATATCTGTCAAAAGAAAAAGACCGGTGGCCGACAACACTCAACCCTATCTTATAAGATTAATGAACAAATAAATTTGATAGCTTTTGGTAATACTTTTCTTGCAAAAAACTTGGTCGGCTGCAGCGCGCGGCGCAGCTTGGCTGGCATGTTTACTGGTGTGAAGGAAAAAGTGAACCCTACCTGGTGACACAACATTTTACCTCGTTGAATTAAAGGACGTAACTAGTCTGTTGGTCTAGAGTCCAATTCGTAAGGACTAAAAAGTCTGGTCGGCCGACCCTATCCTGGCAGGGTCGTAGGTCCGACCGAATTTAGGGTACCTACTACTCGGAAGGCAGATTTTACCACATTAAATTAATGTTGAATGTTTGGTTGTGCGTGGCAATCATCCTGCAGCATCTGGATTTGAGAGCCGTAGGTCGAAATTGACATTTACAGCAACAGTACAGTACCGTGATGGACCTATAATGTGACTGATCAAAGATCACCCCTGGTGGTAGGATAGGATGGGTTCTAGCTAATTAGATCACAGTATTACTAAGGCTTAAAAAAACTTAAAATTATTTTAACAGAACAAATTAAAACTTTTAACAGAATAATGAAATTATTATAAGTTTAATATTATTGGTATTAGCAAACTAAGGGTTTGTAATCTTTTATCATCATAATCATCGTCAGATATAATATTTTAAGCACGGAATAAAAGTTAATTTTGCAGTAACTGGAACGATTGCCTTCAAAAACATTTGCGCAAAAGGACATCATCAGTGTGACGACTTTTAGTAGATTTCTTCTTTATTGGTATATTTAGGGCAAAATTGTTTAGTAGATTTTAGTAGAAATTGGGTATTCGAAAATGTTAATGTATTTAAAAATGCAAGGATTCAGGCTAATAAAATCTAAGCTGGCAATACTCTAACTGGCTGAGAAAACGATTGCAGGGTTTGCAAGTTTTCCGGAACTTCTAGTACATCATCATCATAATCATCAGCCTATGCAAGATGTTACAAAAATACAAATAAACATTTAAGGGGGTGGTTAAGACCATCAAACTCAACAACTTTCACTATGGGACCAATATCGAAATCGCGAAAAATATAATTTATGTTCTATACTCTACAAATCGACTCGAGCTAAAAATCTATGGGATATCAGATTTTTTTTCGCGATTTCGATGTTGGTCCCATAGAGAAAGTTGTTCAGTTTGACGGTCTAAACAACCCCCTTAAGAGTTTTAAAAATTTATTCTTACTTTTGTAACACCCTGTATACGTCCCACTGCAGGGCACAGGGCACCTTCTAGGAGGGTGTTTGGGCGTAAGTCCACCACGCATGCCCAAAGCGGATTGGTAGACTTCACATATACATCAGAATTTCTTCGTCTGCATTATGCAGGTTTCCTCGCGATGTTTTCGTTCACCCTTTGAGAGCAGTCGGTAATACGTACATAAGTTAGAAAAACTCATTGGTTCGTGGCATGTTGTCCGTGCGGATTCGAACGCGGACCTCTTGATTGAGAGTCCATACCTCTCCGCAATGCGCCACCGAACTCACTTCTAGTACAGCAAATATTAATCATATCGCCTAATGTTATTTTTTTTACAAAAGAGGGCTTCTAAACAGAGTTGGAATTTTGGTACCTAGCACTTTTAATATGTCAAAGAGATTACATGTTTATCGACTTCCAATAATGTCGATATACGGGTATATTTTATATCACTGCGGATAACTTCAGCATGTATCGAACTTCAAAATAGCGAAAATAAATCAGCTGTTCCATACATTTGAGTCGAATATGTAGGTACTGCAGTTTTGTATAGGACAGCTGATTTTTTTTTCGCTCTTTTGTAGTTGGCTCCATAGTGAAAGTTGTTCAGTTTGATGAGTAGAATACATGCTGGTGTTATCCGCAGTGATAAAAAATTACCCGTATATGGACACAATCGGAAGTCGATAAACGTGCAATCCCTTTGACATAATTAAAAGTGCTACCAAAATTTCTGACTCTGCTTATGAGACACAGAAAACTGTACTAAATTTAAACTTGCGTAGGGACGACCAAATTTAATATTTATTTGAAAATTGGAGCATCCATGTTACAAAGTGATGAAAACCAATAAAAATTATACAAAAATGCGAAAATAACATGTGTAATGATCAGCGTTTAGATAAAATTGATAATATTTTGTTCAAAAACGTGTTTTATATTAAATTTTAACCATCTGTAACGACGTTAATATTATTTGGTAGAATTTAAGTAGAATTTGAAACAGGGCTGGTAGATTATGGTAAATTTCAGCAGTAATTTTCGTCACGCTGAAGGACATTGTGCGACACAAGAACATATAAGTAGGTGTTACTTTGTAGCTAAAGTGGGTACATGAATCCTGAAAGGGCACAGCAATATTAACAAGAAGTAATTTTAAAGAAAAAAATTAGTATACTGTCAATAGTTCTTTTGGTAGTTTTTGGTTCTTTTGGTAATTTTTGGTAGTTTAGTAATTATTTTTTTGTTGTTTCTGGTTTTTTGGTAGTTTTTGGTTAGTTTGGTAGTTTTTCGTTGTTTCTGGTTATTTTGGTAGATTTTCGTAGTTTTTGGTTATTTTGGTAGATTTTTATACTTTTTGGAAATATTTGATAGAAGAATGAAAATTACCAAAAACTACCATAAAAACAAAAGAGTTCTTGACGGCTTGGCTACGGGGTGGGTTTGTTGACATAAATAAAATATATGTTTTGCAAAAGAGGTACCTACATTCGAATCGTAAGCGGAATTCAGTCAATAAGGGTGTCATGCCGATCCTTGTTTACCGACTTTAAATTACTCACTGTGACAGCTTCGTATATCCTCGATCTGTGCGAAATCGTGAGACGATACCCCGTAGTATTCCGTAGCAAGAGATTAAATTTAACTCGCAAAAATGAGCTACTGGTACCAAATTACCGACTAGCATCGATGCTAAGGACTACAAAATAAAGTCGAATACTGTTCTTGTGTATAGTAAAATACCAGATGACATTAAAGCCGACAAGAAATTTCTGAAGTAGGTTAAAGAATTATTAATCGAACAGTGTCCCTATGACTTTAATTAGTTTCTTCAGTATAAGTAAACAAACAGGCATCAATCTGAGTAGAAAAAAATGTGTTACAGACCGATTATTTGTACCTCAATAGGTTATTATAATATTTAACTAATCACATTTAACTGATTTTATAACATTTAACTAATTTAATTGTAGTAAGTGAAAGGTGGTAGTTAAGTTATTGTCTGGCGCCTATTGTTTAAATCTGTTTTTTTCTTAATGTTTATAAATTATATTGTAGTGTGACTAATAGGTACTCTGTACTTACCATCTGTAACTTATGTACCTACCTACAATTTAAGGTAAATAAATGAAATGAAATGAGATGAACCAAAAGTAACAAATTAACCATAAACTACCAAAAAGTACGAAAAATTACCAAAATAACAATAATCTACCAAAAAGTACGAAAATCTACCAAAAAAAACAGAAACTACCAAAATAACCAAAAACTACTACCGAAAAGTACGAAAATCTACCAAAATAACTTTTTGGTTACTTTTGTACGAAAATTTACCAAAAACTACCGAAAGACTCAAAACTACCATAAATTACCAAAATAACCAAAAACTACCAAACAGTGCCCGGAAAGTAACTTTTGTGAAATTCCTTTGTGTTGTCTTGTGTCGCGCAATGTCTTTTCGCGCAAAATTCTGTCGTGCAAATGACTTACAAAGTCAATCGTTTGAGTTACCTACTGCGGTACAGAATTCACTCTTATTCCATTCTTATTTAAAACATATCTGACGATGATGATGATGATTTCAGATTATCAATCCTTAGTTTGCTAGTAACAATAGTAATAAACTTACAGTTATTCTGTTATAATAACGAGTAATAGTCGACCAATTTATAAAATGTACTTCTAAGTCCACATACGTGACGGGCAACTACGGAACCCTACACTGCATGTGGCCCGACACCCACTTGCCCGGTTTTTTATAAGTTACTTTGCCTTTTTTAGCTAAAAATGGATTTGTTCATTAATCTTCTAAGACAGGGTTGGGTGTTGCCGGTCACCGGTCTATTTGCAATGATTTCGAACGATTGACGGCCCATAGTAATTTGTATGAAGAAAACGTCCAAACAAATATGTGATTTTTGGTAACAAATTGCAAAAAAACTAGAAGTCGTATCGAAAAACTGATTTGTTTAAAGTGTTCTTTGATGTTTTGCCATTGATTAGAAATATATTTTGTTGTTTTATTTTGTTTCACTAAATCACAGGACTCGGAACGCGGCAGTGCTATTCTGGAGTTTTTCATGAAATTCTCGATTACTTTCTGATGTAACTACACAATTTTACTGAAATTTTTTTTGTTCATCTTGTACTTCATCTTTTAAAGAAGCGATGGTATTAATTTTGTTTCTAAATATAGCTATTTACTATCCTCAAAAGTCGGAACGCCGAACCCTGTTTTGCCCGATTAGGGTAGTGCCGACCCTTAACTAATACCCATATAGGTACGTTCTCACCTACAGTTTAGCTGAAATAACGTAGGTCTGGTTACTAAGCCTGGGTTCTTTTGTCTATTATGCCGCAAGTTGAATAGTCTGCTATAGGAATCAGAGATTTTCAGAAAGCCATTAAAAAAGAAAAAGTACCTAGTTCCTAATGGATCGATAGATGGCGCTGACGAGACAGGGGCGAGTGACCTTGCAGATAATAAAATACAAATAAAATAGTAAGGATTTGTAAGTTGTTTTTAACTTGTTTTTAAATAAGCAGTAAAATATGAGCGCACTATAACTTTTAGTTGGCAATGTTGGTTTATAAAAAATGTTGATATCTTACTATCCTACTATATAATTAGTCCGTAGTTTTACTAAAATGAATAAAATAAAAATAAAATACCTATATTTCGTCAACGGATGCGTCTGACTCAGTGAAATGCATTTTTGTTTACTTTTTAGCCTACGAATAAGAGAATGTATAGAAGTATCAATGAAGCTCAAAAAGTGGCACCAAAAAAATTGTAACGCGTTCTAAATTTGTTCTTTAAAAATTGTAACTCGCCGCCAAAACTCATACAAAATGTCATTTTTCATGGGGTGCCAAAAATGATTTCGATTTTGTTTGGAGTTACTCTTCCATATTTATTCTCTTATTCGTAGCTTTTTAGCCTAAAATTTTCGTCTTCGGACCCCTCTCTGGTCAACGCCATCTATTGCCGGTATGATGAACTACGTTTCAGTAGCTGTCAGAAAACTCCTCATTGTAGGATTTCTTTATTTGTTCGTAGTTTCTTTGGCAGTGATCAACAGGTTGCATTAAGAAGTAAAAATTCATACTGTAAATATCAAAAGAAACTATCAATGCGAACAGTAGTTTATAGTGGGAATAAACACGCCCCGTTGACACGCCATAACTCAGTCGATTAATTACTCGCACGCTAATGCGGGCGGATTACATCGCGTGAATTATTTACACGCACTCACATGCGCTGAGATGTGCGGGGTGCACGCACGCTGCGTGCTCGTGCGTGTTCACGTGTGATTCAAAGAGTTATCCTGTATGGGTGCTAATTGAAGTGATTGAGTAATTATAGGTGTTTAGTTTATTAGCAAGTAGGTTAAGTTTCGAAAATAGGTCATTGGTTTTGATAGCGGCGTTGCTTTAGCCGATTCCCGCGTCCAAATTTGTCGTATCTTTATAGGTAGACCTTAGTGCTACCCGGGTCTTCGGCGTCTAGGAGGTGGTTACTCAGATCACAGTAGTAAGCAGTAGGTTCTCTTCCTTATTCATTACCACTTTTTTATCATGTCAATTAAATTTTCACCTCACAAGCTCGGAAAGATTCTGTTTATCATTCGAAATCTGAGTGCAAAAGTGCATTTTATCCGCTAGCGTGGAAAGAGTTTTTGAAATTCGAATCTGTCTATTCAATATTTTTCAATACCGCCTTCGCATTTGCGAAGACGGACTGACGTCTGCTGCTCCGTCAGTGCGTTGTAGTTGTAGCAAAGTTTCTGATTTCCCCAATAGAAAATCTGGCCGAGTATACGGACGTATTTTATGAATTCGTCGCTCCTAATCCGTTTCTCCTCAGCTCTAAAACGTTTGTAAGGACAGACGGTGTCCCTCAAAGAGTTGCACTTGTGTGCATGTTATTGGATGCACTCGAGTGCAAGCTGCGCTGGGCCGCGGCTCGCATTACCTGCGGTCTGCTTCCTCTTTGATTTACTTCTCTTTGATATACAGGGTCCAACTTAATATGCTGACACTTTTTTAAGGGGAGACCATCAAACTGAACAACTTTCTCTTTGGGACCAACATCGAAATCTCAAAAAAATATCAGCCGTCCTATACAAGGTGTTACAAAACTACAAATAAACATTTAAGGGGGTGGTGTAGACCATCAAACTGAACAACTTTCACTATGGGACCAATATCGAAATCGCGAAAAAAAAATATTATGTTCTATACTCTACAAATCGACTAGAGCTAAAATATGTATGGGATTTAAAATTTTTTTTTTCGCGATTTCGATGTTGGTCCCATAGAGAAAGTTGTTCAGTTTGACGGTCTAAACAACCCCCTTATGAGTTTTAAAAATTTATTGTTACTTATGAAACACCCTGTATACATTTGTCTCGAGTAGGTTTTAAGTTTTTTATGGAACAGAAGACTTTTTTTTCGTGATTTCGATGTTGGTCCCATAGAGAAAGTTGTTCAGTTTGACGGTCTAAACAACCCCCTTATGAGTTTTAAAAATTTATTGTTACTTATGAAACACCCTGTATACATTTGTCTCGAGTAGGTTTTAAGTTTTTTATGGAACAGAAGACTTTTTTTTCGTGATTTCGATGTTGGTCCCATAGAGAAAGTTGTTCAGTTTGACGGTCTAAACAACCCCCTTATGAGTTTTAAAAATTTATTGTTACTTATGAAACACCCTGTATACATTTGTCTCGAGTAGGTTTTAAGTTTTTTATGGAACAGAAGACTTTTTTTTCGTGATTTCGATGTTGGTCCCATAGAGAAAGTTGTTCAGTTTAACAGTCTAATCATCCCCTTAAAAAAATGTCAGCATATTAAGAATGACCCTATATTTGTTTCTATTTGTGGTTGTGTTACTCATTTGTGTTGAGTGTGAAAAAAGTGGGACTGCGGTGTGTAGGATTCCACAATCAAAACTCAAATCATTCATTTACCTTAATGTCGCATAGTTTTAAACCTAAGAATGATGTTGCCCTCCATACATTTTTTTGCATTCTTCAAATTGAGATCTACTATGCCTCGTAAAAGCATCGGTGGCGCGTTGCGGAGAGCTATGGAAACTCAATATTGAGGTCCGGGTTCGAATCCGCACGGACCACATGCCATGTACCAATAAGTTTTTCTAACGTATGCACGTAATACCAACTGCTCTCAAACGGTGATGGAAAACATAGCGAACCTGCATACGCTGAAGAAGAAATTCCGATGCGTATGTGAAGACTGCCCATACAATACAACCTCCCTGAAGGTAGGCTTGTGCCCTGCAGTGGGTCGTATACAGGGTGTTTCATAAGTAACAATTAATTTTTAAAACTCTTAAGGGGGTTGTTTAGACCGTCAAAATGAACAACTTTCTCTATGGGACCAACATCGAAATCGCGAAAAAAGTAATTTCATATCCCATATTTTAGCGCTATGCGCTAGTCGATTTGTAGAGTATAGAACATAAATTTTTTTTTCGCGATTTCGTTTATGGTCCCATAGTGAAAGTTGTTCAGTTTGATGGTCTAGGTACACCACCCCCTTAAAGGTTTATTTGTATTTTTGTAACACCTTGAATAGGCTGCGATGATTTTATACGTTTCGGTTTGTAACTTTAGATTAGAAGTTGTTACGGCGCTTCTGTGACGGTCTGGTACGGACGGACCGACGATCTTCTAAAAATACCCATTTTAGCCCACTGGGGTCCCGATAGATACAATAAAACCTGAATACGGGCTTATACAGGGTGTTAGGATATTGTAAACAGTTGCAGTACTTTAAGAGGTAGGTACCGAACAACATTCCTATAGGTATAGGTATAGGGTATGAAAGTCATAATTTTTTTTTTATAATTTTTCTTGTTCCTTCTTTCTTCAGTACACCCCGTATATTCTTTCAAAACAATGGTTTCTTCGAACGCATTATAACTCTTTGGAGTAAAGTATAAGTTACTTAACATTAATTACGTCACAAGTCAGTAGAAACATCGTGTCGACAGTGAAGGTGATGGGTACCGCATTAATTATTTGTAACTTTGTTTCGTTACTTGTTATTGTTGTATCTTGTTAGGCGCTGATAGGGTTAACTTGTGCAATACAGCGTGTGCTGGGAACATAGGTACAATTTCACCCTGTTTATGTAGCCGAACAAGTAAACATACACAAAAATTCCAATATTATGAAATAAGTTCGACATTCATCATCATCATCATCTTCCTAGCTGTTGTCCCGCTGGGTAGCGGGGTCTGCTTTCCTAGTCTGTCTCTTCCACAAATAAGTTCGACATTAAAGTGTAATATTTTCTGGTTGTTACTAAATTTGCAGAGAAAATGTTAGGTCAATCAGTAAAATGACAAGATAGCCTCCATTTGAAAGTTAAAATACCAAGAGGAGGTACCTACTTGGTCATTTAATACAGTCTTTGTTGAAAGTAACGCTTGAGCGACGCGGTTATATCTATGACTTAAAATATCTATAAACATATTAGTTTTATAACAAACCTCATTCTCAAAACCAAGGCAACTCTTTCTTTCACAAAAGTCCACCTTTAATTTAAATTAATAACAATTAAATAAAGCAGCAGACAATTACCGTCTACCTTTACGAGCGTGTACGTGAGACGTCTGCACGTAGTCACGTAATCGTCACGTAGTCGTCACGTAGCCGGCGATAGCCCCCGGGACGATCTACGTGATACTTTGTTACTGGTCGCTGAGGGCCCATTCACGGGCAACTCATGCAATCATTGTAGGTTCAAATTACTAGCTTTTGTAACTGAGGAGTTTCGCCATAAACGGGCCACTGGTGGCAGCCACAAGTGGTTGAGCGAAACACTCTATTTTAACCGATATAAAACCGTTTTTTTTATTTTTAAATTTCAGATTTTGGCTTACTATTATCTGCCTACATGTTTTTTTTTTTAAATAAGTCAATTATAGGTAGACAGAATGGCAGATAGAATGGAAGATCTATAGCGGTTTCTTATTCAATTATAGAAACCTAACATAAAAAGTTATCAAAAGGTTTTTTTTTGGCTTTTACTCTTCTATTTGTCCCCCATGTATGTCGTTAGTAAAGTCCACCACGCGTGCCTAATGCGGATTGGTTCACTCACAGACCAGAAGGTACACTTCACAGACTCATCAAAATGTCTTGTTCAGCATATGAAGCAAGCAATCATACGCAGTCATCTTGAGGAAAATCCTTACGACGGTTTCCTTCACAGTTTAAGGGTCGGCACTACCCTAATCGGGCCAAACAGGGTTCGGCGTTCCGACTTTTGAGGATAGTAAATAGCTATATTTAGAAACAAAATTAATACCATCGCTTCTTTAAAAGATGAAGTACAAGATGAACAAAAAAAATTTCAGTAAAATTGTGTAGTTACATCAGAAAGTAATCGAGAATTTCATGAAAAACTCCAGAATAGCACTGCCGCGTTCCGAGTCCTGTGATTTAGTGGAACATAATAAAACAACAAAATATATTTCTAATCAATGGCAAAACATCAAAGAACACTTTAAACAAATCAGTTTTTCGATACGACTTCTAGTTTTTTTGCAATTTGTTACCAAAAATCACATATTTTTTTGGACGTTTT
Organism: Agonopterix heracliana; assembly: GCA_963693445.1. NCBI lineage: Eukaryota > Metazoa > Arthropoda > Insecta > Lepidoptera > Depressariidae > Agonopterix > Agonopterix heracliana. Next base: position 19,245,240 of record OY856319.1, read on the forward strand.
CTTCATACAAATTACTATGGGCCGTCAATCGTTCGAAATCATTGCGAATAGACCGGTGACCGGCAACACCCAACCCTGTCTTAGAAGATTAATGAACAAATCCATTTTTAGCTAAAGTAGGCAAAGTAACTTTTAAAAAACCGGGCAAGTGGGTGTCGGGCCACATGCAGTGTAGGGTTCCGTAGTTGCCCGTCACGATATGTGGACTTAGAAGTACATTTTATATATTGGTCGACTATTACTCGTAAATTTTTGTCCCCATTATTATAACAGAATAACTGTAAGTTTATTACTATTGTTACTAGCAAACTAAGGATTAATAATCTGAAATCATCATCATCATCGTCAGATATGTTTTAAATAAGAATGGAATAAGAGTGGATTCTGTACCGCAGTAGGTAACTGAAACGATTGACTTTGTAAGTCATTTGCACGACAGAATTTTGCGCGAAAAGACATTGCGCGACACAAGACAACACAAAGGAATTTCACAAAAGTTACTTTCCGGGCACTGTTTGGTAGTTTTTGGTTATTTTGGTAATTTATGGTAGTTTTTGAGTCTTTCGGTAGTTTTTGGTAAATTTTCGTACAAAAGTAACCAAAAAGTTATTTTGGTAGATTTTCGTACTTTTCGGTAGTAGTTTTTGGTTATTTTGGTAGTTTCTGGTTTTTTTGATAGATTTTCGTACTTTTTGGTAGACTATTGTTATTTTGGTAATTTTTCGTACTTTTTGGTAGTTTATGGTTAATTTGTTACTTTTTGGTTCATCTCATTTCATTTTATTTATTTACCTTAAATTGTAGGTAGGTATATAAGTTACAGATGGTAAGTACAGAGTACCTATTAGTCACACTACAATATAATTTATAAACATTAAGAAAAAAACAGATTTAAACAATAGGTGCCAGACAATAACTTAACTACCACCTTTCACTTACTACAATTAAATTAGTTAAATGTTATAAAATCAAATTAAAGATTGAAAAATTTGTCCCGGGCGGGACTTGAACCCACGCTCTTCCAAACTGGGGAAACGTGCTAACCAATTACGCCACCGAGCCCACTGCCAAGAGAACGAAATTAAAAAAAAAAAATTAAAAAAAAAAATTAAAAAAAAAATTTCGAAATTTTTCAATCTTTAATTTGATTCGAAATAGCACAACATGGCTGTAACATGTTTATAATCAATAACTAGTCTTTTGCTCGGTGCCGCGGGCTTGCAGCCCGGGGGTGTGTTGAGGCTATAGTTTCGTGTCTGATTTTACCTTTCGGTGGGGAAAAGGAAAAGAGGGGGAGGGGAGAAATTTGCAGTTTTGCTCATGGCGTTTGGTAGTGGAGTTGTAAATTTTGCTGAAAAAAGGAGAAGGGAAGGGAGAGAAAGTGACAGAGGATGTTGACGTTTGGGGGGTGGAAGCGCCACCCCTCAATAAGTTGGGGGTGGGGCGGGCCGTACCGCCTGGAAGCCTGGTGGACCTGGTCTCCGGGGTCAATCTGCCGCCAAGCGAGCCGCAGGACGAGCGGCACGAGACCAGGTCCACGAGGTTCCAGGTGGGCCGCTTCGGAGCTTCGCTCCTACGCGTAGCTCGGCCTTCGGCCTCGCGCTCGGCTCGGCCTACGGCCTCGCAAAAATTACACGGGAGAAGGAAGACGGATCGTTACGGCGGTGTCCAGGCAGTATAACTAACCCTTGGACGCTTCGGCGCACGCGCCTCCGCGGAGCTCGGCCTTCGGCCTCGCCTTTTTTCGCTTAGCTCGGCCTTCGGCCTCGCTAACTTGGCTCGACCTTCGGGCTCGCGTTTAGTTAGTTGGGCGTAGTAAAACGGATGGCAAATCACATTGGACGCTTCGGCGCACGCGCCTACGCGGAGCTTGGCCTTCGGCCTCGCCGTCGACCGCTTAGCTCGGCCTTACGGCCTCGCTATCGCTATTTAATCTCTTGCTACGGAATACTACGAGGTATCGTCTCACGATATCGCACAGAACGAGGATATACGAAGCTGTCACAGTGAGTAATTTAAAGTCGGTAAACAAGGATCGGCATGAAATCCTTACTGACTGAATTCCGCTTACGATTCGAATGTACCTCTTTTACAAAACAAATATTTTATTTATGTCAACAAACCCACCCCGTAGCCAAGCCGTCAAGAACTCTTTTGTTTTTATTTTATGGTAGTTTTTGGTAATTTTCATTCTTTTATCAGATATTTCCAAAAAGTATAAAAACCTACCAAAAGAACCAAAAACTACCAAAAGAACCTAAAGAACTATTGACATTGTACTAATTTTTTTCCTTAAAATTACTTCTTGTTAATATTGCTGTGCCCTTTCAGGATTCATGTACCCACTTTAGCTACTAAGTATCACCTATTATGTTCTTGTGTCGCACAATGTCCTTCAGCGTGACGAAAATTACTGCTGAAATCTACCAAAATCTACCAGCCCTGATTCAAATTCTACTTAAATTCTACCAAATAATATTTATGTCGTTACAGATGGTTAAAATTTAATATAAAACATGTTTTTGAACAAAATATTATCAATTTTATCTAAACGCTCATCATAACTCATGTTATTTTCGCATTTTTGTATAATTTTTATTGGTTTTCATAACTTTGTAACATGAATGCTTCAATTTTCAAATAAATATTATATTTGGTCGTCCCTATGCAAGTTTAAATTTAGTACAGTTTTCTGTGTCTCATAAGCAGAGTCAGAAATTTTGGTAGCACTTTTAATTATGTCAAAGGGATTGCACGTTTATCGACTTCCGATTGTGTCCATATACGGGTAATTTTTATCACTGCGGATAACACCAGCATGTATTCTACTCATCAAACTGAACAACTTTCACTATGGAGCCAACTTCAAAAGAGCGAAAAAAAAATCAGCTGTCCTATACAAAACTGCAGTACCTACATATTCGACTCAAATGTATGGAACAGCTGATTTATTTTCGCTATTTTGAAGTTCGATACATGCTGAAGTTATCCGCAGTGATATAAAATATACCCGTATATCGACATTATTGGAAGTTGATAAACATGTAATCCCTTTGACATATTAAAAGTGCTAGGTACCAAAATTCCAACTCTGTTCAGAAGCCCTCTTTTGTAAAAAAAAAACAACATTAGGCGATATGATTAATATTTGCTGTACTAGAAGTGAGTTCGGTGGCGCGTTGCGGAGAGGTATAGACTCTCAACCAAGAGGTCCGCGTTCGAATCCGCACGGACAACATGCCACGTACCAATGAGTTTTTCTAACTTATGTACGTATTACCGACTGCTCTCAAAGGGTGAACGAAAACATCGCGAGGAAACCTGCATATGCAGACGAAGAAATTCTGATGTATATGTGAAGTCTACCAATCCGCATTGGGCATGCGTGGTGGACTTACGCCCAAACACCCTCCTAGAAGGTAGGCCTGTGCCCTGCAGTGGGACGTATACAGGGTGTTACAAAAGTAAAAATAAATTTTTAAAACTCTTAAGGGGGTTGTTTAGACCGTCAAACTGAACAACTTTCACTATGGGACCAACATCGAAAACGCGAAAAAAAAAATCTGATATCCCATACATTTTTAGCTCGAGTCGATTTGTAGAGTATAGAACATAAATTATTTTTTTCGCGATTTCGATATTGGTCCCATAGTGAAAGTTGTTGAGTTTGATGGTCTAAACCACCCCCTTAAATGTTTATTTGTATTTTTGTAACACCTTGTATAGGCTGATGATTATGATGATGATGTACTAGAAGTTCCGGAAAACCTGCAAACCCAGCAATCGTTTTCTCAGCCATTTGTATTGCCAGCTTAGATTTTATTAGCCTGAATCCTTGCATTTTTAAATACATTAACATGTTCGAATTCCCAATTTCTACTAAAATCTACTAAACAATTTTGCCCTAAATCTACCAATAAAGAAGAAATCTACTAAAAGTCGTCTCACTGATGTCCTTTTGCGCAAATGTTTTTGAAGGCAATCGTTCCAGTTACTGCAAAATTAACTTTTATTCCGTGCTTAAAATATTATATCTGACGATGATTATGATGATAAAAGATAACAAACCCTTAATTTGCTAATACCAATAATATTAAACTTATAATAATTTCATTATTCTGTTAAAAGTTTTAATTTGTTCTGTTATAATAATTTTAAGTTTTTTTAAGCATTAGTAATACTGTGATCTAATTAGCTGGAACCCAGGAGGGGATGGGATCCTACCACCAGGGGTGATCTTTGATCAGTCACATTATAGGTCCATCACGGTACTGTACTGTTGCTGTAAATGTCAATTTCGACCTACGGCTCTCAAATCCAGATGCTGCAGGATTATTGCCACGCACAACCAAACATTCAACATTAATTTAATGTGGTAAAATCTGCCTTCCGAGTAGTAGGTACCCTAAATTCGGTCGGACCTACGAACCTGCCAGGATAGGGTCGGCCGACCAGACTTTTTAGTCCTTACTAATTGGACTCTAGACCAACAGACTAGTTACGTCCTTTAATTCAACGAAGTAAAATGTTGTGTCACCAGGTAGGGTTCACTTTTTCCTTCACACCAGTAAACATGCCAGCCAAGCTGCGCCGCGCGCTGCAGCCGACCAAGTTTTTTGCAAGAAAAGTATTACCAAAAGCTATCAAATTGATTTGTTCATTAATCTTATAAGATAGGGTTGAGTGTTGTCGGCCACCGGTCTTTTTCTTTTGACAGATATGTCAAACGGGCCGTAGGTAGTGCCGACCCTTAAGAACAGTCGGAATAACGTACATAAGTTAAAAAAACTCACTCGTACATGGCATGCCGTTCCGGATTCGACTCAACATTGTGAAAATATATATTTAAAACTAAACACAAACAATGTTTAATTAAAATGTGCATTCGGAAAGCAATCAAACCGCGTTACAGCACCGAAGCGTTGCAAACAATGCAATGAGACTAGTGTAAACACCAACAACTTCCTCAATATTGAACCTAAACTCAGTCGCCCGTAAACTCAATTTGCACTTGCACCTCACTGCCCTCGTGGTTAAGGCGCGTTTACACCGAGAAGTCATAATAAAGGCCTACTCTACATTCTTATCTTGTTCTTTTTTAGCGCGTCAGAAACCTTGCAACAACTACAAACTGCCTTTTCATAATGTCACACTCGAACACTCACACACGCACACACACTTTTATTTTATCATAAACACGGTCAATATGCCCATTAAAGAAAGTAAAATAATTAAACACGAAAAAAACAAGTTGGACACAGAAATTGTTAATTTGGAGTCAGGACACCTAAACACCATAATATATCGCTACGTTTTTCTATTATATTTTCAATGTACAGACAGGATCACAGGACAGACATATTCTGTAACAGTTTTGTAATCATTTTGATGACTGTCCCCTAATGAAATAGCAGTTTTCTACCAATATTTTCCACTTGTGTTGTTCATAAAATCCAACCAACGCGGTGAAAACACACTACAAAGGTGTAACGCGACTGAAGCCTGAGGACCCTCCAACGCGCCCGCCAGATTGATGACCCTTGGCCTCGGCCGGGCTGCAGTCCCAACCTAACTTCTTTCACTAATGATGCTGGATTCAATCCTTTCGCCAACGTTTATTGTTTGCTAACGATTCTATCTTTTGCTATTCTTTTAATTCATTTTAGGTGGCGTTTTAACGCCGTCAATTTTGTGCCTAATAATTTTAATTTGTGTTTCGTTTTTGCTGCCCAGCGAATTTTATAAATAAAGGTCTTAGCTCACGTGCTAGATATAGGACAATTTTTGTAATCGGCAGATTTGGGATTGGGGAAAAGGGTAGTTAGGTAATAAAAACAAAAATCTAATTTGTCGTCCTCATTCTAGCGATGTTATGGGATATGTACCACATTTTTACATGGGAAACCAGAGCACAGGAGCCAAACCCCATTATTATTATAATAATCGTAGTATAATAACGTCATCGTAGCGGGATAAGTGATACCAGATTTTAAGTCTAAACATGAGCTTTTAAACACAAAAAGTTTCAACAAAATTGGTCTAGTTTTCGCATGATGCGCGAACAAACAAACACATAGACAGACACAAATCCAAAAACTATTGATTTGGAGTCAGGGACTCCTAAAAATTATACCTTAACTTTTATAATAGTAGATATTATGTAGTTTGTTTGTATTTTATGCTATAAACTTGTGAACTGAACTGAAGGCGTTTAAACGCCACGTAATTGAGGGTTTCCGCATGTTTTTTTTTCGTTTAATGTTCAACACCATAATATTTCTCCTCACTTTATGATAAGGATGCCAATGGTTTTTAATTAAGAATATAATAAATATAACGTAATATCTTCCGCTTGCAGCTCCTCCGGAATGCGAGGCGGGGCAGCTGACGTGCGGGCAGTACGTGTGGAACAAGACGTACTGCATCCCGCCACACTACCGCTGCGACATGCACGTGGACTGCGTCGACGGCACCGACGAGGCGGACTGCAGTGAGTACACACCTTTACTTTCTCTCTACCCGACTACGACTGCGTCAGGAAGGCAATGTTTTTCGAGTGTATGTATGTTTGTATGCCTAATTCTTTGTCACGTCTAAACGGCTTTTTCTTCTTCTTTCGTGTCAGCATGACGCATATCGCATGACAATCACTCATGCATTTCGCCTGCGATACCTTATAGCAGGGGTGTCCAAACTTTTCAGCGTACGGGCTACACTGACTTCACCACTAGGTCTCAAGGGTCAAGACCTAGCCCGTCGGCCCTGGGATCGTACCAACATAATTTTATTTCACTATTAGAATTTGCTTAGGTAGGTATTGCAGTTAGTCACATGTTCAACATTGGACATTCAAAATATTGTATGATTTATATGGCGGGCCGAATATAGGGGATAGCCGGCCCGATGCCGCGCGGGCCGGTTCGGTGTGGTGTTTGGCAGGGGGCCTTATAACAATCAAGTAATATTTTAAATTCTATAAGTAAACTACTTTTAGAGCTCATTTATCTCTTTTCAGTTCATAATTTTTTCACGCAATCTGTTTTTGTTTTTAATTTAGAACAGCTACGAGATCAATTTCAAGCAACAGTTTTCGTATAAACTGTTGCCTTTATAGGGGCGTTCACAAAAGAACAGCGATGGTCGCAGTGGCACAGGTCATAGCTGGTCAAGACCTCCAACCCCAAATAATAGCAAACGGGATTCGGGTTATAAGCGTTCGGAAATACTGACACAGGCATGGCATTCCACTCCTTGGCTGTGCGCATTGAAGATGCTGAAAGGCGCTTAGTGCATTTAACATTGGGTACCCAATATCTAAATCATTAAAAGCAATCCGATAAATATATGTGATCTGTATTCAAATGCCATCGCCTCGTACAAACTCTTTCCGGCGGTATTGGAGCCGTGTTAAAAGTTAAAACTAGTTTACGTCAAACTGCCGTTAACTATGCCCCGTGCGGTTTGAACCCGCGATGGAACACCGCACCACTTACTTATGCTCCCCAGTTTTTGAGGTGGTCGCAGAAACATTGCTACAAGTTTTTTATGTGAGCGGTTGTACCCTCACCTCGTACGACATACATACATACATAAACTCCCACCGTTTTCCCAGAGGGGTAGGCAGATACATTGGATCTCCATCTTGGACGGTTCTGACACACCTCTCTTGCTTCCTTTAGGTCCATACATCATCTCATATATTCCCGTAGATTTTGGCTACTTTTAACCTGGAATTGTTTAATGACGTCCTTGATCTGGTCTAGGTACGTCCTCCTAGGTCTGAATCTAGCAATATTTCCTTTCACCCTCGTCTTATAATATACCTATCTGTTTCGTGAGTCGACTTTCATTCATCCATTCAACAAAGTATTCCCTTCTCTACTTTAACCACTGCATCTTCAATCAAACCACAACGTATTACTCCACGGGAAGAAATAGGCTTTTCCATCTCTTGAAGCCACAGATTACCCCCAATAGATACCGCATACAAGGCCGCCGAAGCGCACCACACATCTATGATTTTGCACTGATATAAGCAACGGAGTAGTGCGACATTGAAATGGCCAATCACGTTGCATTGTTTCGCCTACCGCCAAAAAATGTGACTTCGGGCCTGCAGAAAATTTTCATCATGCGGTATCTATGGGGGTAATCTGTGCTTGAAGCGATCGCATGTAGCCAAATCGGCTATTTCATGATCAGATTCCCTTATAATCCTAGTCATAAATATCGAACTAACGAACGAAATCCCAGAGTTAGAGACATCAGCACAAATTCGCAATTAAAACTTAATTGTTCCATCTAACGGCATCTTGAACTCAAAGGATTCCCGGAGATGTACCCCGGGATCCCGTAATATCATCCCGGACATTACTCGTAAAGTCTAACACTCATTTGTCGCAGATGCATGTGATGGCCACTTTGTGGGGGGAATTCTGGAGTAGAACATACTTATATGTTGGATTGAGGAAACTTGCTGTCTTCAGATTTTTGAATATAATATGCCGCGCTGTTGAAGAATGGAATTGTCTGAAAGTCGGAAACCAAAAATATGAGTACATAATTTATAAGTCCATCCATAGAGGTAACGCGACAATTTTGGGGACTTTTGACCCAGGGTTTCGCAGAGCCAGGGTCTTTTGTGTTTTGAAGAAGCTTGCATGCGGATTATATTTTGTGCATAAGTTTGCAGTGAATCGGACATAAATGTGATTCAGGGATGACGATGCCTTCGTTGTGGATTAAAATTGTCTGTGTATGTAGTAAAATTTTCGTAAATAAATGATTTTATTAATTCAAAAGAAAAAAAGTTTAATTTAAAGTTTTCAAATACGACATTGATATTTCGTATCCTGCAGGCTATAAACTTACTTAACATAGAAAATGTCAAAAGCTATAGCAGATTTATGTTTCGCGATTTTAATGTTGGTCCCATAGTGAAAAATTTTCAGTTTTTAATGTCTGACGCAAGCCCAAAAAATGTAACGCACCAATGTTTACACTGTTATCTAAACATTAAACTTAATCCTGATTTCAAAGAAAGGTTAAGCCGCAGACACAACAATTCTGGAACAAAATTAAAACTTCAGCCATTTTAAGCTCATGTCAAAGAGACGCGCAACTCAATTGCCGAAAAAACAACCTGTCATTGGTATTCCCCGCCGTGTCTCACTCATTACCGTACGAACAAAACTCGAAGCCTCTCACAGAACTCTACGTTATACGGCTTTAAGACGAAATTGGCTTGATAAAAGGACTTGTTATGCAGAAAAAAACAATATTGTACATTGCTTTTAAAGCGACACCAAAATACACCGCTCCTATTTCTTTAAAAGGCAACTCCGACCAACTTAACCTGGCCTGTTATTCCCCCCCTTGCTAAGCACAATTTGAGTGCTCTGTAGAGGCTGTGTATGAAAGCTGGGGTAAACATAAATTGGTTTGCAAATGTGGAAAGTTCTAACAAGTGGATAAGTTTTAATGGTGTGGAAATTGCGTTTTTGTTTGTCGTTTGTATCATCGATGCTGGGCTGGTTCAAAGTAAATCCGTTGTCTTTGAGATTACTTTGCTGAGACTTTGTTTAGAAGCAGATTCTGATGTTTTCTACAAGCTGTTCAGAGTTGTGAAATCTATGTACAGTGTTTTTACAGAAAAAAAAGAAAAAGCCGTGGTGCTAGTCGATTCCATCCAGTCCTGATAGCACCAATTTACTACATTTTCTTCCTAATAAAAAGATATTCCGATTCCTATTTTGATTTCTGGCCAATTCTGATAATGATATGTTTTTTATTTAATTTAAAGATGTATAATCCGACATGTCTTTGACATTGCTAAAGCTGTTCTAAGAATAAGTGAGAGTTTCAAATCTGTTTGTGTTATCCAAAATAGCCTTAAAATTTCATTGCTATTTGGAATGGAGTATAGGTATTAGTAAAGGTGCACGGTTTAAACTGTTAATTATAAAGTGTTTGAAGATGCTAAAGCAAAAATGGAAAAAAAAATATAATTACGTTCACCAAAGCATACCAATAGACCGGCGGCCAGCTACAGTCAACTATACCTTATAAAATTAGCGAACTAACTCATTATGCACCTAAAGTAGACTAAAAATAAGTCATAAAAAACTTGGTCTGCCAGGGCGCAGCTTGGCACGTTTTCCGGTATGATGAAAAATGTGGACCCCAAAATCACCCCATTTTACCTCATCGAATTAAAGGATGGAACTGGTCTGTTGGTCTAGAGGCCGATTAGTAAAGCCTAAAAAACCTGGTCTGCCGCCGCCTATCCTGGCAGGTTCATGGGTCCGACTGAATTTAGGGTGCTCCTCGGAGGGTGGATTTTACCTCATCGAATTAATGAATGAAATCAATGCCTATTTATAGTCCTATTAACTATGTTTACATATGCCTTGGTTTGCCTAGGCTCAGCCTGGCAGGTTTCCGGGTCCGACCGATTTTACTTAAAAAAAATTGTTTAGCCAAACTTTAAAAACCGGTATAAATCTACAGAATCTGCGGAAAAATTAACTGAAATTAGCTTGTATAAATTAACTAAGATATATGTACTCATACAAATATCCCTGAGGGTGGCATTTTAATAGAAAAGGTTAACGGCCCGCGGAAACTAAAAGAGAAAGGCATGAGGTCCCGAAGGAAAAAATGTCAAAGACCCTGGGCAATTTGACGTCCCGATGTAAAAAATCCAAAATGGAAAATCCAAGATGGTCGACTTACATTTTCCAAGTCCTCATAACTTTGTTATCATTGACGGTCGGCGCGCTGTGTGTGTACAAATCAAATAAGTAGCAAAGCCCGGCTTACAATGTTTACCTTTCGGTTCTGTCAGAAGGCATATTTTTAGTGTCGAAAGAATGGTGGCCCAGAATTGTTAATCTATGTAACAAATAAATTGATAGAAAGATAACTCATTTATTTCACCTGAACCATACAGGAAAAACAGCGACTGACAAAGGTAGACAATTACCTACCTACACGATAAGGGCTCGTCCGCACAGCGATTTTTATTCGCGCGAATGATGTGAATGTGATAACATAGGATGACTTCTGACAGGGCACTTATGTCAAGACGATAAGTACTAAAATTGCTTGTTGCACGCGTCTTCCTATGTGAAAGTAGGGTGTGGGAGGTCGTTTTAGCGGTAAACAGCATAGGAAGACGCATGAAACAGGCAGTTTTCGTACTTAGTGTCTTGACACAAGAGTCTTGTAAGATGTAATACTATGTTATCACATTCACATCATTCGCGCGACTAAAAATCGCTGTGCGGACGAGCCCTAAATTAAAATGCCTAATTAGTATATTCGGACATCGTAGGTATTTTTTTTATTAAGGGCTCATTCCTGATGTTTTACACTGCAATTCTGCCAATATCATGATGTGTGGCAGTATCGAAATCTCAATCTCCAGGATTGTTTTATTATCAAAAACATATTTGAGGACACCAAATAGCGGAACTGCGTGGCAAGTCCTGAGATACAAACTGAGATGACCGCCCGTCAATATACTCACCAAGCGACTAAGCTACTTTAAATAGTAAAAAACAAGTAAAACACTTAGTACAACATGTCTCAATATAATATGGCGTTGACATGGACATGGCTTCGAAACCGGTGATTAGGCCAAAATAGTAAAAATACGTGTCCATCAAGCCAGCGTACACATGACGGGAATCAAGATTAATAATTTAGTGCCATTAAATAAGTAGCTCCTAAATAGTGCCTCTGTAGTATGCGAAATATCTTAACTATTATAAAACCGTAAAATCATGAGGAACAAAAAAGTAGCAGTTTACTTCATATAAAATCTAATAACACTCGATAGCGCGATTTAAATGACGTGCAGCGCCATCTATTGACAAAATTGTTAGTTCGTTTGTTTGTTCGCACAACACGCAAAAACTACTGAACCAATTTTGATGAAAAATAAGTTTTTTGTTTGATAGCTTATGATCTGACTTAATACTTACTTATTTAATGGCACTAAATTATTAATCTTGATTCCCGTCATGTGTATACTGGCTTGATGGACACGTATTTTTACTATTTTGGCCTAATCACCGGTTTCGAAGCCAGGTCCATGTCAACGCCATATTATATCGAGACATGTTGAACTAAGTGTTTTACTTGTTTTTTACTATTTAAAGTAGCTTAGTCGCTTGGTGAGTATATTGACGGGCGGTCGTCTCATTTTTTATCTCTGGACTTGCCACGCAGTTCCGCTATTTAGTATCCTCAAATATGTTTTTGTTAATAAAACAATCCTGGAGATTGAGATTTCGATACTGCCACACATCATGATATTGGCAGAATTGCAGTGTAAAACATCAGGAATGAGCCCATAATAAAAAAAATACCTACGATGTCCGAATATCCTAATTAGGCATTTTAATTTATCGTGTAGGTAGGTAATTGTCTACCTTTGTCAGTCGCTGTTTTTCCTGTATGGTTCAGGTGAAATAAATGAGTTATCTTTCTATCAATTTATTTGTTACATAGAATTACAATTCTGGGCCACCATTCTTTCGACACTAAAAATATGCCTTCTGATAGAACCGAAAGGTAAACATTGTAAGCCGGGCTTTGCTACTTATTTGATTTGAACACACACAGCGCGCCGACCGTCAATGGTTACAAAGTTGTGAGGACTTGAAAAATGTAAGTCGACCATCTTGGATTTTCCATTTTGGATTTTTTACATCGGGACGTCAAATTGCCCAGGGTCTTTGACATTTTTTCCTTCGGGACCTCATGCCTTTCTCTTTTAGTTTCCGCGGGCCGTTAACCTATTCTATTAAAATTCCACCTTCAGGGATATTTTTATGAGTACATATATCTTAGTTAATTTATACAAGCTAATTTCAGTTAATTTTTCCGCAGATTCTGTAGATTTATACCGGTTTTTAAAGTTTGGCTAAACAATTTTTTTTAAGTAAAATCGGTCGGACCCGGAAACCTGCCAGGCTGAGCCTAGGCAAACCAAGGCATATGTAAACATAGTTAATAGGACTATAAATAGGCATTGATTTCATTCATTAATTCGATGAGGTAAAATCCACCCTCCGAGGAGCACCCTAAATTCAGTCGGACCCATGAACCTGCCAGGATAGGCGGCGGCAGACCAGGTTTTTTAGGCTTTACTAATCGGCCTCTAGACCAACAGACCAGTTCCATCCTTTAATTCGATGAGGTAAAATGGGGTGATTTTGGGGTCCACATTTTTCATCACACCGGAAAACGTGCCAAGCTGCGCCCTGGCAGACCAAGTTTTTTATGACTTATTTTTAGTCTACTTTAGGTGCATAATGAGTTAGTTCGCTAATTTTATAAGGTATAGTTGACTGTAGCTGGCCGCCGGTCTACAAGAGCGCCTCTACTTTTCTATCGCTAGTAGATAAATATTCTACGCAGCAAAGAATTAATCCAGCTTTTTAGTAGAATTCTTAAACATTAAGCAGCACTCGCAAATGCAGCAAGTATGCTAAACCGTCAGGATAAGCCGGCTCATCCAAATGGCACTAAAACAAACTGCCAGTAAATCTAACTACGGGTCCACAACAAACGTCTAATAAAAAGATTTATTTAAAAAAGACTAAGATCCCGCTTCGAGTTTTCTACACCTACCTGTTTAGGCAGTGAGATAAGTATAAGTTAAAGTGCAAATGTAGGTACTCAAGGATCTTTAAAAAATAGGATTGTCACTCTTAAGCCAACGCATTGCAACCCTTTTATAGTCGATTGCGAAAATTTTGTTCTTATTGTGCTTTACAAAAGCATATACAAAAGTCACAAACCAAAAAAGAGGAGATTTCAAAGAATTATCAACCAGTCAGTCAGTCCAGTCGGTTTTGAGTAAATCTTCCCCATTCGTACGACCGAAAACTGTGGGAAACTGGCAACCTTTGTTGCGACAATCTTTATGCAAGCATCTTATTTTTTCGTGTAGCTAAGTTTGGCTTCAATTTATTGCCTAAACAAATGAGGGTATAGAATGGTAATCAAAAGGGAACAACATTTTTTGCATCCGGTTGGCAACAGGCTTCCGGGCGACAACCCTACTCTTTATGACCTTACGACTGTTTCACTGAATATGTATTATTACCTAAACAAATGGGTTTATAAAACTTGCATCGAGATCTTGAAATAAAAGACACTTTGGCTTTTCCAGTAGATTTATTTCACCTGTGAAAGTACTCGCTTCAATACGTATAAAAAGTTTTTTTTTACATCTGCATTTTGTTAGTAAAAGCGTCGTTTTTGTAAGACTTACCGCCCAACTTTGGATATTCGAACAAAGTTCTTCGTACGTACAAGTTTTAATAGACGGCAATTATTGTATTCGTACTTTCAGAGAGTTTTTCGATATTTCTATGCGCGTAAATGGAGTGTGAAATACAGACATTGTGCTTGTACTTTGTTACAATATGACCGTATCGTCCTAATGTCCTTATCCAATTATTTTGGGGTCGAACAAGGTTGTACCAATAAATGTTTTCATCCATAATTCCATGAGGTTTTTTCAAAAGAGCACTATTAGTAATTTTTAGGGTGCCGTACCTCAAAAGGAATAAAACCTTTATTAGAACCCTAATACTATCATTCTCATATATATCATTTTTTGTCCTGCTGTCTGACCCGGCCAGCCGAGCCCGCTCTTGTGTGCGAAATACGCATTTCGGGAAATGCGTAGATGCGGCGCAAATGCGCGCTTCATACAAACGAAATCTGGTATATTTTCAATACTAACCAATTAAAGTCAATGTAATTTGTCAGAAACAACTATATGCTTGTATGAAGTCAGATTTTTTAAAGTTACAGTGCCTCAAAGATTTCCATACAAATCTTAAATTAATCGTAGCATTAAAACTGTATATTTTAACGAACATTAAACTTCATACAAGCATAGAGATTCGTTTCTAGATTGTTTCTGAAAAATTGCATTTTCTTTGATTGGTTAGTAGGTATTTAAAATATACCAGATAACTTCAGAACTAAAGATTTGAAATGAAAATTTAAATCTGATATATACAACATAGAACTGTATAAAATTCATCAGTAAATTTCCAATACCCCGTGTAGCAATATCATTTTCACCTCGATAGTTAAATCTCGCCACAGTGTTATGTACGCCGATAAGGACGCGCTCTTAAGGCGCATAATCCTGTGACACGCGATGCCGAACAAAGCCTTCTACCCATATTGGAGGCTTCGAGGTAAGGCAGACGATTCTGCCGGATTGCTTCCATTTCCCGGCCACTGATCCGCCAGAGAAACCACCATATCATGCTCCCTGCAAGTCTCCCAAAACTCCCCTTTTGACTACCAATTTAGGAACATGTCCGGGAGGTGGAAAAGGTCTTTACACTGGTTTTAAGACTCTAGGAGAAAAGTTGGCTTAAAAATACTATAGTGGATGATGTTTGGTCTAAATTTGCATTTAATCCCGTCAGGTATGGAGATGAAAAGAACTGCATATATTAAGGTTGGGTTTTTAAAAGGAATACGTAATTGGAAATATGCATTAGTTGGGGAGTTGGTTTCATTTTTTTTATTGTAGTTTGAAATTAGAAGCTTGAAAATCTACTTTGACTAGTATGAAATTATCTGAGATAGAAACAGACTTGTGATTTTATACTAGGTGATTTTGTAATTGCTTTCTAAATTTTCAAGGGTGGTTCCGATATTTGAGTCGAGTAGGTATTGCAGTTTGGTATGGAAAAGCAGATATTTTATTTCAGATTTGCCCCCACGTAGTAAAAGTTGTTCAATCTGATGTTCTGAACCACCCTTTATGGGATGTGTTTAAATATCATCCAGTAGTTAGATGGTTCAGCTAACGTTAATGAGATGTAGTATAAAAAACACGACAATATTCAATTTCGGGCAGAACCTTACAAAATATACTTTTACAATTTACAAAATAATTAGGTACAACGAACAGAACGATGACAAAAAGAACTTGTGTCCCATATTCAGTCAATAAAGGAATTTCATCACGTGACTGAGACCCTACGCGTGTTGTTCACGGGTCACCGCCCGGACCCGGATCCCGGACCGTACGGACATTACCGGACGCGGGTCGACGTGATTATTACCCAACTATTTATAAAAGGATAGTTGACAATAATCTGCTCGAGAACAAAGCGATTTTATTTCATTGATCTCGATTCAAATTGGACAATTCAACTCGTAATATAAATAACTTATACCATTATTTGAGGTCTACGCAATATTAGGTTGGTATGTCGTCGCCTTCAATGAGGTGTTTTCATTTAAAAAATCGTTCAAAGACTTTGGAAGGATCTAAGGACTATAATCGTGCCAATTTGGCTGCCAGATCGAAAGTGCTACGTGTTTTTCTCGATTCCCTAATTTTAGGGAGCAATTTTTTATTTATGATTATTATGGTTTTAATATGAGGTGACATGAGATTATATTTGATTAGATTAGATTATATTCTCTAAAAGGGAACACTTGACGCGGTAGTGGATTCAAAAAATTACGTCAAATAATTCATAGAAATATCAACTATAGGAACCTACATAACATCTATGGTGATATTATTTTAAACCGGAGATACAGCGAAGTGCTAAAACAAAAGAAGATATTTCCATTAACTGTCGCATCATTCGTAAACTATGAACTAACATTGAAACCATCTGCCGACACCAGAAGAGAGTAAAGGGAAAAAAGTGTAACTAGCGCAAACTCCACAAAGAGTCGGTTATAAACAGATGTCGCAAGACAAGGCCACTTGACGTTCAAAGCGAGCCCTATCGGGGATTTTACATAACTTTATGAAAACCACATTATCTCTACTCTCTAGCCTGGGAAAGCAAGCGTCATTACAAAAGCTCGTTGTCTATCCATCAACTTGCTCTGTAGCACTCTGGCTTTTGTAGTTGGCTCTCAATTTAAAACCTATTAAGCGTTGGCCTATCACATCGTCTTATTTAAGAGCTACGCTCTTGTCGATGAGGCATTTTCAAAGTTCCAACCTGATACGACCTATACGTCATATTTTAGAGACTTGAAGCATAATAAAGTTTTTGAATTTTATGTAACGTATAGTATCGGTTATGAATGGAAGAGGATGACATATTGCGCCGACCCCAAATAATGGAAAATGGGCAAGAGAATGATGATGATGTATAGTATCTGTTATTGGGTAGTGTAGATAATAGAAACTTAGCCATAAGCTAAATTCTGGGTAGCGTAACATCATTAGTACTATCTAGATCTATCTATCTATGAGATTCTTATCAGATATAACATCTACAGGGTGTAACAAAACACCCTAGTAATACTTAAGGGGGTGCTTCAGACCATCAAACTGAACAACATTCACTATGGAGCCAAATTCGAAAACGAGGAAAAATTATCTACTGTCCCATCCATTTTAGTCGAGTCGGTACAGCAGTTTTGTATGGGACAGCAGTTTTTTTTGCTATTTCGAAATTGGCTCCATAGTGAAAGATGTTCAGTTTCATGGTCTGAAGCACCCTAGAACGATGTGGTTAAATCGTTCTAGGAGTGTTACTAGGGTGTTTTTTTACATGTATAATATTCTGATGTTCCAAGTTTAGTGTCCAAGGAACCTCTTAGTAGTGTATCAGTCTGATAAATGGATAAATGCACGACATCGAACAGATGCGATAATTTTACCGATCACAGCCTACAAAAATACGAAGTGAAGAGTCCCAGCTACTTCATTCATCAGATTACCAAGCTCCTCTACAAAGCGTACCTAAGCCATAATAATGGAGTATTTTCCAAATCTTTTGCCTAAGCTTAGCAACATGCTGCTCAAGGGTCAATAATTCAAGTCAAGTGAGTGAACTACAATATCTAGTACGGTTCACAACAATGGGTAGCCGAATTTAAAAGGCTTTTGTAACTCCTCCGCCCGCGACAGCGTTGTTTTTGTATCATATTCACAAAGCAACCGAGTAACTTCGGATTACATTAGAATACAGCAGGAAAGCCATGCATGAGTAATGTTTTAGAATGCATTAATGTTTTTATCCGAAGCTTTATTGTGAAGGAGCTACCTTTACACAGTATTTTATATTATTAAACCATGGAGTACTTTTTCTATGGGGTAAACATTGAAGTCAGCTTCAGAATTAGAGGACCATCCCCATTTGGGGATAGTCATTTGACTATCACCGCATCACGATTTTGGTATGTCAACGATAATGGAGTTGATTCCAAAATCTGTGTCCAAAATTATCTATTATTTTCATTGTCTATTCCTAGGACTTTAACCTATAACATTCTTCTGTTCTTGTTCTACGTTGGGATGAGCGTTATTATGTCGTATAAATACGTACCTATATCATCATCATCATCAGCCTATATAAGTCCCACTGCATGGTGGTTCCCATGGTTCCCACTGGGAGGGTGTTTGGGCGTTAGTCCACCACACGTGCCCAATGCGGATTGGTAGACTTCACATAATGCATCAGAATTTCTTCTTCTGCATATGCAGGTTTCCTCACGATGTTTACCTTCACCGTTTGAGAGCAGTTGATAATGCGTAAATAAGTTAGAAAAACTCTTTGGTACGTGACATGTTGTCCGTGCGGATTCGACCCCGGACCTCATGATTGAGAGACCTCTCCGCAACGCGCCACTGAGCTACACTAAACTAAACTATTTATGTACCTATATGATAATTTGGATTTAGCAGCTTTCCAATAATAATGTTTTTATCGTAGAATGTAATTTGTTTCAGCATATCGCAAGTGTCAGACAGATGACTTCCAGTGCGGAGTGGAAGGGGCGGGGCCTGGGAAGGTTTCTTCGCAGGGCCCCTGTATACCACGGGAGAAGAGATGTGATGGGTAAATATTGTCTTCTACACGTTCGGTTGATACGATTAACTGCTTTACAAGCATGACAAGAAAAAAATTGATAAACAAGATCCATCTGATTAAAATATTTGAGAAAGAAATATGTGGTCGCTTCATGAGCGTCGAACTTCTCTAGGTCGCTCTATCTATTTTAAAGAGCTTTTTGAGAAAGATCAAGGGCTAAAACTGTTGAAGTGTTTGTTTACATTTGTTTTGTCTATGTACCGTTGGTGTGTCTAATAAAATAAAATAAAATAAATAAAATAAAGATGAGTGTATATTATTCGTCAAATTTTAATTGCACTTGATATGATACAAATAATGAATGCACTCGTGGCTGGTTCGATAAGATGTTTACTATCAATAGTTAGGAAAGACTAGTACCAAACGATTAAAAAAACTAATTGGAATTTGGCATGCCCTCTTACCATGCTTGATGACCCTCAAGATTCAATATCTTTTTGCAACGCGTCTTTAGAAGAACTTGTTGAAGCACAGAAACGTTCCTTTCTCCGCAGGTACCTAGACTGTAGAACGAGTAAAGACGAGCAGGATTGTCCAGGCTCGCCTCTGTCCTGTCGACTGGATCAGTTCAGATGTGCAGCGGGAGACAAATGTATCGACGCCAGCGCGAAGTGCGACCACAAGGACGACTGTGGCGACAACTCTGATGAAGCCAACTGTAGTAAGTTCTATTTGTGATTAAAAACCATGTTCCGTATCGGAATTGTCAAAACGAAACTTGGCAAAATAGAAAAATGAATGACCCAATGACATAAATGAAGTCAACCATGCTCTCTCTCTTCACTCTTCTTTCTTTTGGGGGGCAGAAGGGGTGACAAAAAAAATGATGTATGCCCACGACGTTGTTATACGATAGAATCGAAAAAGAAGATTACGAATATGATGAAACATATTTATTGCCTTTTATGCAGTGTTAATACCAACATACTCGTAGGTAAGTACCAACAAGTACCACACTCATCAAGTCCGAAAAACAGTGCAATGAGAGAGAAAAACTTTGTTGTAGCCCTAAGATTTTACTTTGTATAAAGAAATTCAGCCATGACTCATGAAACAATTTGTTTTTTTGAATTATTCCCGGCACGCCGCTTTCCCCCTACGCCGCTTCTCTTTATAGTGAGTCGCGCTACGTCACGTCGCGTAATAGTGATTCCCTCTACATCGAGTCTACGTCATGTACAGTTCGCGAACGATTTTTTAAAATTGTATGGTAGTTTGCATGTGTGTGTGCTTTTTTCAATCATCATCAGCTTCTATGCCTCTCATTACACTTACCTACTTACTTAGGGTTTATAATTTTAAAAGATGAAAGGCTAATAAGCATTGAGAAGTACCAGGAGAGCAGAGGAGTACAAGAGGTTAAACTTACAAAATTACCGTTGGCGCGCTCTATAGGTAGTAGGTACAATCTCTATAATATTATAAAGAGGATACCTAGATAGATTTGATTTTTTGTTTGTTTGTTTGTCTGGATGCTCGTAAGTTTGTTTGTATTGAATAGGCTCCGAAACTACTGGACCGATCTGAATAATTCTTTCACCATTTGAATGCTACATTATCCGTGTTAAACATAGGCTTAAAAACGGCCAAGTGTGTGTCGGGAAGATTCTAAGGCGGTACGAAATACGCCGCGGTCATCTAGTACATAATGAGTTTGCATTTTCGAGTTGCAATACATATATACGAGCATACTCGATCATCAGCACCAAAGACAGACAGCACTGCATAGGACACGATGATAAAATAATAAAAGAAGTGTTAATTTTTTGAAACACCGCCATTAAGGTGAGGTGATTGATATAGAAACCGCGCTATGAAATTTAGGTGTGCATTGCTATAGACAATGCATGCAACACAATCTTGTGAAAAAAACAAAGAACAAAAAAAGCGGACCAACAACCTCTTTCTTTATTATTTTATCGTGTCCAAGTGAGATAAAAAAACCGGTTAAGCGCGAGTCGGGCTACTCGCGCACCGAGGGTTCCGTACCACAACACATAGGTAGGTACTAATACTACTAATACAACAAACAGCTTACAAAAGCTCTATAATCTAATCACACCAAGTTTGACTTTTGTAAGTAGGGGGAGTCCGGGATACTTGAACCACCTTTTGCTTAAACGCATACAACTTTTTATTGCAAAGATGCAGTGATGTCACTTTAGTGATATTAGATAGCGAAGTTATTTGGCTACAAATTTTATGTACTAAGATGTTTGTGAATATAATATTTATTGGGCTGGACAATTTTTTCCGAAAAATGAGATTTGGCTCAACCATCCCCAATGGGTGGGATGGTTGAACAGGGGGGTAGGGATCGTTGAAAATACCCTTATAATTTAAGAAATAATGCTTTTTAAATTCAATGTACTTATATCAAAATCTCATATAAGTACATTGTATGGGAACAATCTAAACTTGTAAATATATTAAAAAAGAAATTAAAATTGCGGCATGTCAACATTGCACACTTTGACAAGGTAACTACGGTTTTCTACGTAGGTTATATATTGATACTAAAAGAAATCATTTTAGAGTCAAATTTAGCATTATAGAACTATATTCCTTAATAATATGAACACACTAAGCAAGATCTAATAAGAGAATCAAATTTTGAAACTAAAACATGGCAAAACACATAAAGCTGGTATGTGATCTGCAAAACTTCGAAAGTCGAATCTACTAATTGCTGATTTTTTATTTCCTTTCTTGGGGCTGAAGCCTATGCTATGCTTAGTTTTGATCTGGAACGGCATTTGAAGCTAAAAGATAATTAAAGTCGATGAAAAATATTATTATTCACTATGGTTCCCTCTGTGGGGTGGATCAACCATCCTTTATCGACCCGTTCCTACTTTTGTTTAGATTTCCGAAAAACTCTGAATCACAGGTCAAATAGGCTTTGCATTCAACAAACTGCACTATTTTGAAAATATAATAATAAATCAACATAATGCGTACCTTTTAATTTAACGCAGTAACGAACAAGTAAATAAAACTATTTTTTTTCACTTTTTACTATAAAAAACACACAAATTCAGCTCAAAGTCAAACTACTCTGCCCGCAGCCTAGATGGCGCTTGTGGTGGTAGGTATGGATCGCGGGAATGCAATGACCTGTCAAACGAATCGATAACACGAAATTTTCAATCGACAAATGGAGGTGGCTCATCTATCCCACCTGTTCATGCATCCCGGTTTACCCCTACCGTTTTTACGATAGAGCGACAAGAAAAAACGTTCATACAAACTAGTTTCTTGTACGAGGTCCCCCTTAATTTTTACTTTTTGTCATTTTTATTATTTGTTAGCAAACCCGCCATAATAAGAATAACGCACATGCTGTGAAACAAATGTCTAGCTATACGGTTCAAAAGTTACAGCCCTAAATAGTTAGTTAGGACAGACAGAAAGCCGAGACAGACGGACGGACGAACAATTAGTAATATGATCCCGTTTTCACCATTTGAGTACGGAACCCTAATAAAAGGCTAACAAAGAAAGGCTAATAAACGTATTGAGAAGTACCAGGAGAGCAGAAGAGTACAAAAGGTTATTCCGGATGAAAAAAAACGTATGTGTGTGGATGGCATCAGGAATTCCGGACAGTGATGCCAGATGATAATCTGGCATTCTCCGCAAATCTCCCCGAAATCCCCCAAAATTGTAGTGTTTTGAGAAAAAAACCCCCACTAATTGGAAACATATTTATTTATTCAAAACAATCAAATAAAACTTGCTTCCATCACTGGATCAGCATCTCCACTTACGTCGTCAGCAGTTCCATACATTTTCTCTGAGTTAAATTTTGTTTTGACAGTGCCATTGATTATCTTCACCACTATTATTTAAACATTGTCACTTTTAATCACGATTTTTATTATTAATCAGCAACCCCGAAAACCCACGGATACAAATTTTTAGTCAGTTCGGTGAACCTTTAGAAGCTGCGTGGGCGTTTGAAATTTCCATGGCAGCCATCTTGGATATCGCAATTTTGGATTTTTTTTACCGACAACCAAATCTGACCAGGGTCCACTATGACATTTGTTAAGGTCCATACCCCTATCTGTCATAGTTTCCGCGGGCCATTGACCTCATCCATCAGGAGTTACCTTCGGAGAAAGTCGAAATATTCCTTTTATCACCAGGCCATCCTTATGATGATCCCCAAATGTCATCTTTGTACCGTAAGGGGAACACGGAGATCAATTAGAGGTATCTGGTCGATCCCCCCCACCGCTTTCTATGGAAAGCAAAAACTTAACAGTTTGATTTCTTTAAAGACTAATCCCATCACAAACAATAAGTTGTAAAAAAAACAAGTCTCGCAACACAAAAAGTAAAAACTCATCTACCGTAAAAAGTTGTGAGATGCATTTATTTTATTTTATTTTATTATATTTGGGGAGCTTACAGCTACAAAACAAATAAGTCTCAAATTTAGTCAGCTATAGGCCAATTACAAGCTTCCACATAAATAGGAATGTATGAAATGCTTCCACATGTCCAAGTCTGTTAATTTATTCAGTCCCTACTCAAGGATCCTTATAGTGACCATATCAATATTAAAAATCTTCGTTACGGACTGTTGGTCCTACCGCTTAGTTCCCCTAGTAGGACCAGCAGGATTTTAAAAACCTCGTGGTCCTACTCTTTTAGGTTTTAAAGAAATAGATTGACTTCGCCATCGCATGAAAACACAATGTATCTCACAAGTAATACAAATTATTTAAATTTGTTTATTTAGTGCGATTGCCAAGACAATCTATCTATTTAAAACCTAAAATATTTTTAATATTGATATGGTCACAACTTTTTGCGGTAGATGAGTTTTTAGTGATTCGAGACTTGTTTTTTAAAATTTAGGTTTTTGATAGGATCTCATTTCTTTTTGTGGATAGTCCTACTTTTTTACTGACTGCAAATGTAACTTAGTAATCCCATATACCTACATATTATGGGATTACAAAGTTATTTATATGCAGTTATGGTGTATCTAGAAAACTGGACCGTTATCTTTGAAGCACTAAATATAAGCCATACAAACATATTCAGAAAGCACTAATAGCCCAGTAAAATTAGACAAATCAGGAGAAATAATTCCCGGAGTTTTGGAACTTTTTTTAAACGTTCCTTTGGTACGTAAGATTGAAGAAAAAAAAAGTCCTGGCAAAGGGGGGGTGAGCTCGAGGAAGGGGGGGGGGGGCTCTGAAGGTGACTTTTTTCAGTTTTTCGCTTATTTCTCGGAATCTGTAAGTCGTATCGAAAAGTTTTGTAAGTACAAATTAATTCTCACAAAATTTCCTACAAAGTATGTGGTATGCACTTTTTTCATAGAACTTAACCTTTGAGGGCTAGAGGGCCAAGAATTTCAAAAATTATGAAATGTATATGGCAACCCTTATGAAAGTTGAAGATAACAATAAAATGATTCCATATTATTAATCAGCAACCCCGAAAACCCACGGATACAAATTTTCAGTCGGTTCGGCGAACCTTAAGAAGCTGCGTGGGCGTTTGAAATTTCCATGGCAGCCATCTTGGATATCGAAATTTTGGATTTTTTTTACCGACAACCAAATCTGACCAGGGTCCACTATGACATTTGTTAAGGTCCATACCCCTATCTATCATAGTTCCCGCGGGCCGTTGACCTCATCCATCAGGAGTTGACCTTCGGAGAAAGTCGAAATATTCCTTTTATCACCAGGGCATCCTTATGATGATTCTTAAAATAATTTTACTATTTCAATACTACATTAATCACTAACTAATCATTTACTAGTTGGTTGGGGCCTTGGGGGAGACCAGGTGAACAATTATCCAGGTATTTAGCTAATTCCATAGAAAGCGGTGGGGGGGATCGACCAGATACCTCTAATTGATCTCCGTGTTCCCCTTACGGTACAAAGATGACATTTGGGGATCATCATAAGGATGGCCTGGTGATAAAAGGAATATTTCGACTTTCTCCGAAGGTAACTCCTGATGGATGAGGTCAATGGCCCGCGGAAACTATGACAGATAGGGGTATGGACCTTAACAAATGTCATAGTGGACCCTGGTCAGATTTGGTTGTCGGTAAAAAAAATCCAAAATTGCGATATCCAAGATGGCTGCCATGGAAATTTCAAACGCCCACGCAGCTTCTAAAGGTTCACCGAACTGACTAAAAATTTGTATCCGTGGGTTTTCGGGGTTGCTGATTAATAATAAAAATCGTGATTAAAAGTGACAATGTTTAAATAATAGTGGTGAAGATAATCAATGGCACTGTCAAAACAAAATTTAACTCAGAGAAAATGTATGGAACTGCTGACGACGTAAGTGGAGATGCTGATCCAGTGATGGAAGCAAGTTTTATTTGATTGTTTTGAATAAATAAATATGTTTCCAATTAGTGGGGGTTTTTTTCTCAAAACACTACAATTTTGGGGGATTTCGGGGAGATTTGCGGAGAATGCCAGATTATCATCTGGCATCACTGTCCGGAATTCCTGATGCCATCCACACACATACGTTTTTTTTCATCCGGAATAACCTTTTGTACTCTTCTGCTCTCCTGGTACTTCTCAATACGTTTATTAGCCTTTCTTTGTTAGCCTTTTATTAGGGTTCCGTACTCAAATGGTGAAAACGGGATCATATTACTAATTGTTCGTCCGTCCGTCTGTCTCGGCTTTCTGTCTGTCCTAACTAACTATTTAGGGCTGTAACTTTTGAACCGTATAGCTAGACATTTGTTTCACAGCATGTGCGTTATTCTTATTATGGCGGGTTTGCTAACAAATAATAAAAATGACAAAAAGTAAAAATTAAGGGGGACCTCGTACAAGAAACTAGTTTGTATGAACGTTTTTTCTTGTCGCTCTATCGTAAAAACGGTAGGGGTAAACCGGGATGCATGAACAGGTGGGATAGATGAGCCACCTCCATTTGTCGATTGAAAATTTCGTGTTATCGATTCGTTTGACAGGTCATTGCATTCCCGCGATCCATACCTACCACCACAAGCGCCATCTAGGCTGCGGGCAGAGTAGTTTGACTTTGAGCTGAATTTGTGTGTTTTTTATAGTAAAAAGTGAAAAAAAATAGTTTTATTTACTTGTTCGTTACTGCGTTAAATTAAAAGGTACGCATTATGTTGATTTATTATTATATTTTCAAAATAGTGCAGTTTGTTGAATGCAAAGCCTATTTGACCTGTGATTCAGAGTTTTTCGGAAATCTAAACAAAAGTAGGAACGGGTCGATAAAGGATGGTTGATCCACCCCACAGAGGGAACCATAGTGAATAATAATATTTTTCATCGACTTTAATTATCTTTTAGCTTCAAATGCCGTTCCAGATCAAAACTAAGCATAGCATAGGCTTCAGCCCCAAGAAAGGAAATAAAAAATCAGCAATTAGTAGATTCGACTTTCGAAGTTTTGCAGATCACATACCAGCTTTATGTGTTTTGCCATGTTTTAGTTTCAAAATTTGATTCTCTTATTAGATCTTGCTTAGTGTGTTCATATTATTAAGGAATATAGTTCTATAATGCTAAATTTGACTCTAAAATGATTTCTTTTAGTATCAATATATAACCTACGTAGAAAACCGTAGTTACCTTGTCAAAGTGTGCAATGTTGACATGCCGCAATTTTAATTTCTTTTTTAATATATTTACAAGTTTAGATTGTTCCCATACAATGTACTTATATGAGATTTTGATATAAGTACATTGAATTTAAAAAGCATTATTTCTTAAATTATAAGGGTATTTTCAACGATCCCTACCCCCCTGTTCAACCATCCCACCCATTGGGGATGGTTGAGCCAAATCTCATTTTTCGGAAAAAATTGTCCAGCCCAATAAATATTATATTCACAAACATCTTAGTACATAAAATTTGTAGCCAAATAACTTCGCTATCTAATATCACTAAAGTGACATCACTGCATCTTTGCAATAAAAAGTTGTATGCGTTTAAGCAAAAGGTGGTTCAAGTATCCCGGACTCCCCCTACTTACAAAAGTCAAACTTGGTGTGATTAGATTATAGAGCTTTTGTAAGCTGTTTGTTGTATTAGTAGTATTAGTACCTACCTATGTGTTGTGGTACGGAACCCTCGGTGCGCGAGTAGCCCGACTCGCGCTTAACCGGTTTTTTTATCTCACTTGGACACGATAAAATAATAAAGAAAGAGGTTGTTGGTCCGCTTTTTTTGTTCTTTGTTTTTTTCACAAGATTGTGTTGCATGCATTGTCTATAGCAATGCACACCTAAATTTCATAGCGCGGTTTCTATATCAATCACCTCACCTTAATGGCGGTGTTTCAAAAAATTAACACTTCTTTTATTATTTTATCATCGTGTCCTATGCAGTGCTGTCTGTCTTTGGTGCTGATGATCGAGTATGCTCGTATATATGTATTGCAACTCGAAAATGCAAACTCATTATGTACTAGATGACCGCGGCGTATTTCGTACCGCCTTAGAATCTTCCCGACACACACTTGGCCGTTTTTAAGCCTATGTTTAACACGGATAATGTAGCATTCAAATGGTGAAAGAATTATTCAGATCGGTCCAGTAGTTTCGGAGCCTATTCAATACAAACAAACTTACGAGCATCCAGACAAACAAACAAACAAAAAATCAAATCTATCTAGGTATCCTCTTTATAATATTATAGAGATTGTACCTACTACCTATAGAGCGCGCCAACGGTAATTTTGTAAGTTTAACCTCTTGTACTCCTCTGCTCTCCTGGTACTTCTCAATGCTTATTAGCCTTTCATCTTTTAAAATTATAAACCCTAAGTAAGTAGGTAAGTGTAATGAGAGGCATAGAAGCTGATGATGATTGAAAAAAGCACACACACATGCAAACTACCATACAATTTTAAAAAATCGTTCGCGAACTGTACATGACGTAGACTCGATGTAGAGGGAATCACTATTACGCGACGTGACGTAGCGCGACTCACTATAAAGAGAAGCGGCGTAGGGGGAAAGCGGCGTGCCGGGAATAATTCGTTTTTTTATGCACGTGCTTACACGGTTGTATTTTCCAATTCCAGGCTTCCCAGCGTGCCACATCGGTCAATTCCGTTGTACAAACTCACTCTGTATTCCTGCGACGTACCACTGCGATGGCTACAAGGATTGCGCTGACGGTTCCGACGAAGCCAACTGCACGGCCATAGCCTGCCCCGACAACAAGTACCTGTGCCCTAAGGGGGGCCCTGGAGGCAGTCACAAGTGCATCGCGAGGTCACAGCTCTGCGACGGCAAGAAGGATTGCGAGGATAATGCTGATGAAGAGACTGCTTGCTGTGAGTGTTTATTGTTATTTGTGAAAGGGCTTTCAATGAAGGTCTGACTTGAGACATAAGACACTTGTGAGAGGCTGCAACATGCGACAAGGATTATGATAATAATACTGATGGCTTCTGATTATTAGGTGTAATTGAGTAAAGAGATTTCATTAAAAATATGTCGCCAATGGTTGCAAGCTGCACAAAATCGATCACTGAGGAAAACATTAGGGGAAACCAGTGTCCTGCAGTGGACTGCAATGATGATGATTTATTGGTTCTCGGTTTATTTATTGGAGCTAATAGGTATTTATTTTATCGGCTTTGGATTTTGGAAACAGAGCGTCTCATTAAGGGTGGCATTTAAAGCAGCTGGTCTTGAATAAAGTTGCTACATAGATTGCGTTTTTCCTAAAGCCACATCAGAGGTCTCAAAATAGGTTGACTACTGCCGTCAACATAGCTTTTAGAGCATTTTGAGACCTGCCTCTACCTGCCCGTATTGGGCTAGCGTAGGTCGGTTTACTTACCATCACCTTTTATTGAGAGGCAGACCTGCAGTTATATTCTACAGGCTGATGATAATTATGTCACGTTTTTGTCAACGGTGACTCATTGTATAGGTTCTGGTCTGGTCTGGTCAATTGGTCTGTGACTGGAAAACTGTCTGCAGGCAACTTTAATTCGACGTTAAGTCAGGCCTGTCTCACGACGCAGTTTAGGAACGCTTGGTCGTCGTCTTCCACCAAGAGGATAATGGCTTACAAATTAAATGACTCGGTGCATTTTTGTTTGCAAGCGCACTTTGCACTTTATTGCCGCGCAGAGAGAGTTGCTATTTATTCAGCGTGTAACTGTTCACAGCGACATCGTCGTGCCCGGCGCTGGAGTGCGAGTACAAGTGCGTGGCGTCGCCGGCGGGCGGCGCGTGCGCGTGCGCGGCCGGCCTCGCGCTGTCCGCCGACAACCGCACCTGCGTGGACCGCGACGAGTGCAAGGAGTGGGGCTTCTGCCATCAGCTCTGCGTCAACACCCCCGGATGTAAGTTGACGGCTACTGATTCATTTTGCTGTGGATTTTTTTGGATAGATTAATGCCTGCGTTACATTCTCTCCGAGAATAGACGTATGGATATCCTTCATTGTTCTCGCGGCGGTGAGCCATATACCTAGTAATTTGTTTTTAAAGTTTTTGTCGAGAATCGACGTCTAGAAATTGTCGCACGCGTGTAGACTACAAGGATATTGTATCGAGAATTAATCGGTGGCTATTCTTAGAAAATGTCTGAATTAGCCAATGAGAATGATAAGGTCTTGAATCTTGAGATCGAAAGATGAAAGTATTACTTAATACGAAAATAAAACTGCAATCCTCCTCGACCCAAATGTATTTGTATTTTAATGAGTAATGACAGAAGATTTTTTCGCTACTTCGATGTCGGTCCCTTAGTTGAAAGTCGTTCAGTTCGGTCTGATTATCGTCATATAAAATAATCAGAATTAGAATTTAAATTTTGAAATAGTTTTCAATGACATGCATTTATTATATCCACCTCGTACTTATCGAAGTTCCGAGTGATAACCAACTGTCCTGCGGATATCACATATCACAGATTTTTCATCGCGCTATGATTGCGCCTGTGGGTGTGGCCATAATGTAATAAATGATGTAATTTGTGCAGCGTACTCGTGCGCGTGTGCGCCGGGCTACACGCTGACGGACGGGCGGCGCTGCGCGGCGAGCGGCGCGGCGCCGGCGCTGCTGCTGGCGCACGAGCGCGCGCTGCTGCGCATGGACACGCACGGCCGCGCCGCCGCGCCGCTCGCCAACGCCACCCAGGCCGCCGGCCTCGACTACCACTACAAGAAGAACCTGCTGTTCTGGTCCGACCTCAAGACTAGGAAGGTCCGTATGAGTCCGCTTTCCCTTTGAGATGATTCGCTGGATGAGCTACACTTTTGTTTCCATCGAATGATATGAGGCCTAACGCGAGCCGATTGCGAATAAAGAGATGAATATAATGTGACTTCTACGACGGGAGGAAAGCATGAAACACATCCAGTGTGACTGCGATGTCTTGGCGGCTAATCATATGCGCCTCCTGGGATATGCTGGTTATCCGAAAGGTTTCTTTACCTAAACCGTATTATCTCCTTCGTTTACCGAGTTTTTGAAGGGTGATAAAGATAAATAAAAACCTAATCGAGCGAAGTGTAGCTGGCTTTTCTTTAACCAGCCCCCATTATAAGATAAAATAAGAACGTGACTTCTATCCGTACTCTTCTCTTATGGCGCTATCTCCTACCGAAGTTCGGCTATCATTAGGACTATACGAGCACCGGAGACTGCAGCTTTGAACAAGAAAGTAGTGTTAATAACTAACCTGAAATACAATTAACACCCCTAACAGATCCACTCGCAGCAACTATCGGTCCCGGCCGGTCTACCCAGCTACGCGGGCATTGACATCACGGTGACGGGCTCGTGGGCGCCGGTCGCGCTGGCGGTGGACTGGGTGGGCGACAAGCTGTACGTGGCGGACGCCATCGGCCAGAAGATCGACGTCTTCGAGCTGGACGGCCGCTGGCACGCCGTCGTGCTCGGCTCTAACCTCACCAACCCCTCGGATCTCGCGCTCGACCCTACGCTGGGGCTGATGTTTGTCGCTGATAGTAGTCAGGTATGTTGGACTTGAGAAGAAACGTTTTTAATATTATTGGGTGGAGGATAAAACGGAAGAGGAAGCTCCCGTAGTAAACTTAAAAAGCAATTTTAAGCTATATAGCTAGTCTGATTTAGCCTTCAATGGTTTGGATAGCATACTCTTGACATCCTTCTTTATCTTCTTCGAATAAATTCCTTGCGTGTTCCAAGACAGATTAGATTCGTGCCCCGCTCGCTCGCTGGATATGATAGTAGTAGATAGTAGTCGCCGCCGGTGATTGTGGTTTCA
Organism: Agonopterix heracliana; assembly: GCA_963693445.1. Lineage (NCBI taxonomy): Eukaryota > Metazoa > Arthropoda > Insecta > Lepidoptera > Depressariidae > Agonopterix > Agonopterix heracliana. The sequence goes on from OY856319.1 coordinate 19,276,399, forward strand.
AAAAAGGTTTTATTGTTATTGCAGTGATGAGAGCTAAAACCGGAATAAACTTGACCTTAGCTGATGGAATTGGCATTTAAATATGACATTGGATGTTTTATTTGTATGGTAATATGATTTAGTAGCAATCTAACTACCTCTAACTACCTCAGATTATAGGGATTACCTTTTTACACCATTTTAATTACAATCTCACAAATTGCAGATAATTCGAGCGAACATGGACGGAACGCACGCGAAGTCAATAGTCTCAGAGGCGACATACAAGGCGTCAGGTATCGCGGTGGACATAATAGCGCGGCGCGTGTTCTGGTGCGACTCGCTGCTGGACTACATCGAGACGGTGGACTACGACGGCAACCACAGGTTCCTGGTCCTCAGGGGGCAGCAGGTGCCCAGCCCCTCGCGCCTCGCCCTCTTCGAGGACCGCGTCTACTGGTCCGACAGCACCAAGCAGGGCATCTCCTCCGTCAACAAGTACGACGGCTCCTCCAGCATCCAGGCCATTTACAAGATGAAGGACATCAGAGACCCCAAAGCTATATCTGTGATATATTCATTAAAACAAACCTCGGTGAACAACCCCTGCGGTAACAACAACGGAGGCTGTGCACAAATGTGCATAGTGACGGCCCTACAGAACGGAGGGCTGGGCTACAGGTGCGCCTGCAACATAGGCCACAGATTAGAATCGGACCTTAGAAACTGTGTTCAAGTTAAAGAGTTCCTTATGTATTCCCAGCAGAGGTTCATTAAGGGAAAAGTGTTGGATCCTATTATAGAAGGTTTTAGTGATGCAATTTTACCAGTAGTTTCTAAACGAGCGAGATTCGTCGGTTTAGACTTCGATTCGAGAGACGAACACATATATTACTCTGATGTTTTACAAGACGTTATCTACAGAGTTCACAGGAACGGAACGACGAAGGAAATTGTGTTGGCTTCACAGAACGAGGGTGTCGAGGGTCTAGCAGTAGACTGGGCCTCCAAGAACCTGTACTACATTGACTCGAGAAAGGGAACTCTGAATGTGTTGTCCACGAGAAATGTCGCGTACAAAAGAACGCTTCTGAAGAACTTGAAGAGGCCAAGAGCGATAGTCGTCCATCCGAACAAGGGTTACATTTTCTTCTCCGAATGGGATCGTCCAGCAAACATCAGCAGAGCAAACACCGACGGTACTGGTCTCCTTGTATTCGAGAACGTAACACTCGGCTGGCCTAATGGTTTGTCCATAGATTTCATAGAAGACCGAGTGTACTGGTGTGACGCTTTATTAGACCACGTCCAACACGCCAAATTGGATGGTACAGATGTTAAAACTGTCAATTCTAGATTAATAAGACATCCTTTCTCCATAGTTATTCACAAAGACTTCATGTATATTACTGACTGGAGGTTAGATGCTATCGTAAGGCTACACAAGTTGACTGGGGAACAGGAAGACATTATGGTTCGGGAGCCGCAAACAAACAGATTGTACGGCGTCAAAGTCTACAGCGAAGAAGTTCAAAAGATAGATCCTATGCAGCCTTGTGCGAGGAATAACGGGAACTGTCAGAAGCTTTGTTTTGCCGTGCCGAGAAATAATACGGGACTGTTGACAGTCAGATGCGGTTGTCCGTATGGAGAGAAATTGGCCTCAGATGATACCAATTGTATATCTGATCCTAACTCGGAGCCTCCGGTGCAGGCGTGCCCCAACTCCTGGGACTTCACGTGCAACAACCAGAGATGTATTCCGAAGAGTTGGGTCTGCGATGGCGACGATGACTGTCTGGATAACAGTGACGAGGAACAGAATTGTACAAGTGAGTTCCTATTTTCAATGATTTTGGCTTAGACTATTTTATAATGTCATTTCTTGTTTTTTCGTTACGAAGCGAGGTGAAAGGATTATGATCGTTTCACGGTATTGGTGGAATGTTTTCAACCTGATACGTCGTTACATCTTAATGCTAAAAGTGATTCCTGCTTGAAAAGCTGTCTCAAAGTTGCAAATGAAAAAAAAAATTACCGCAAAAGACCGACAAAAGATAGAGTTTTCTTTAACAAGTCTTAAGGTTAAGGCACGATGGGGCTGACATAACCTCAGAGTTAAAAGCCCCAATATAAATAAAAAGAATAAAAAAAAAATGCTATTTGAACACATTTGCTCCGAAAGTGGTTCTTATTACATCGCTTCTAGGTACATAATGCAGCTTATTAGAACACGCGTGCGAAAATGTTTACATTATCGCTCTAGTGCGGTAATGTTACTTTTTTTTCTATAGTTTGTTTTTAAATCTCAGCAATGAGTTTTTATGTAAAAAAGAAAGTTAAGTATTCGAACTAAAATGTTCAAGTATGGTCGATGGCCGCGCCAAAAAAAATTACGAAAAAAGTCGCCGCGAAATTCTAAATCTTGATTTTTTTTTTAAATACTTTTCCCTGAACAGGTTGTAAACTGGCTTATGTCCTGTTTTCGGCTTGAAGTTGAGTTTTGGTACATCCTGTGTTAGTCCCGTTCTAAAACATGTAATTTGCTTTTATTTAAGCCAACAGTCCTGTTCTAAATATCTATTTATTCCTTTCAGAAACAACATGCAGCGGTTCAGAATTCATGTGTAAATCCGGGCGGTGTATCCCCGCGACGTTCAAGTGTGACTCGGAGAACGACTGCGGAGACTTCAGCGACGAGAGCGGCTGCGTCAACGTGACCTGCAGCTCCTCGCAGTTCCAGTGCGACAACGGTCGCTGCGTGCCCAACACCTGGAAGTGCGACTCGGAGAACGACTGCGGGGATGGTTCCGACGAGGGCGTCCACTGCGCTGAGAAGACTTGCGCTTATTTCCAGGTTTGTGATGGTTTGGTGGTGTCGTGAAGGTTGTGTGAAGTGCCCCATAAGGTAATGGATCTGTGGTAAACTGGATGAATATAATCATTACCATCGTCTCAGCCGATGGACGTCCACTGCTGTACATAGGCCTTCCCCAAGGATCGCCACAACGACCGGTCCAGCGCTGCCGATGCCGTCATGGAATTAAATATTAACATTACTTCTGGTTTTTACCATGTTTGTGATTCTTTGTTTCGTTTGAAATGTAACCGCACCTCATCAAAGAAAACTGCTTTCATTGTATTGTATATCAACTATATAATTTATTTTAGACTTTTTTGTCCATATTTTACAAAATTCACTTATTACGGCCAATTCAGTTCAATCTGTTGAAGATTCCAACACCAAAAGAATTTGATCTAAGATATAAAAAGATACAAATAAAAATTTATTGTTTCCAAATTTAACATGGACGTAGACGTTTGAACGCATCGTACCATATCCAGGGACGGTGTCCAGTTCTTCACTAAGATAATGTATTATTGTCTTTTTGATTGTATTACTTTCCTCTCGAGAGCTAACAGTGCCCCCTCCCCCGCAGTTCACGTGTCCCCGCACGGGGCACTGCATCCCCGCGTCGTGGGTGTGCGACGGCGACGACGACTGCTTCGACAAGCAGGACGAGGCGGACTGCCCGCCCGTCTCCTGCCTCGCGAGCCAGTTCAAGTGCGCCGACCTCAAGCAGTGCGTTCAGGTATACAGACCCTCTATCCCTAGCTATCTAACTACTAAGATACTCATCAGTGCAGTTCGAACAGGAAAATAAAATACGCTCGTCGATCTTCGTTCGCGCAGACACTGATTGACATTTCCCGACGGTACTCGAAACCATTCTACGCTACTCTGTTCAAGAGGAAAATCGTTTGCCGTGCAGTCTAATGACCGAATGCAGATCACGTCGGTCATGCGTCGGGCGCGAAATCAATCCAATAATAGAAGCAGATCATTTTCGGCGCGCATCCTGATTCCTCATTGGTTCGCCTTACAGGTTGCATCCGTAAGCATTATAAATTTGGTACTGCGCACTACTGTCTCATTTCGCAAGCATATTGTATGCTTCAAAAATGTCAAAAACCATAAAATAAGGAATTCACAGCATAATATAACTCACAGGAGGCGTACAAGTGCGACGGCATCCCGGACTGCAACGACGGCAGTGACGAGGCCGGTTGTCCCTCCCTCGCGCCACACCAGTGCCAGCCCGACAAGCAGTTCCAGTGCCGCTCCTCCAGCATCTGCATCCCCAGGACCTGGTACTGCGACGGTGAGCTGATCTTCTATCCGATAGTCTAGCTGTTAGCTGGTGGCTGGCTACCTTTCCTTTACGCCGCATTATTGCCAGTCCAGGAAGCAAGAGAAGCAGCGGGACATTCCACCATTCGGACTCAACGCGGCTTGATGGAGGCAATTAGTAATCAACGTTAAGCAGTCTCAATAGGCATTTCGCCTCGCTTAACAAATGGGTACACATCCATTTAATGAGGACTCTCCGGGTCTTACTACATAGTGTGATTGATTACACACGCTCCGGAGTGTTATTTTGAACAGGACTCGCTTTGCATGTGACAGACAGCGCGCATATCGTCATCATCATCTTCAGCCTATATACGTCCCACTGCAGGGCACAGGCCTACCCTCTAGGAGGGTGTTTGGGCGTTAGTCCACCACAACGAGCATAAATTTACGCCGTCCGAATTATTCCTGCTGGAAATTCTGTTTAGGATGTCATAAGCAAAGCGCTTCCAAAGCACGGAGATACCACCGTTCCTCACTACCGGTGTCAAGTAGTATAATAGCCTATATCGCCCTGCAGGCACGCCCGACTGCGAGGACCTGTCGGACGAGCCGGCGTCGTGCGGCTCGGTGCAGTGCGCACAGAACTACTTCCGGTGCACGAACGGGCGCTGCGTGTTCAAGGCCTACGTGTGCGACGGCAACGACGACTGCGGCGACAACTCCGACGAGGGGCTGCAGCACGCCTGCAAGCCTCCACCCTTCAGGTATGCAGCCTACTGCTTTAGTTATCTCTTCGGGATAGAACGTAGAATGCTTTTGAGCCCTTCCCTTTGATATCAACTAATTACGAAGCTATTTAGAACCTTTCACGTGGTTCTGACTTCGAATAGTCTACCCGATTTCTTCTCGCGTAAAGGGATGTGGGTAAGGTTTCTTTGCAGTGTTTTATGGGCGAATTTGTTAGTGTTTGACACGTCGCTTCATTCCATCTAAACCTTCAATATGCTAGTTAGGTTAGTTTTGCTATAGCTACTCGTACATGCTTATAAAAATGTTGAAACTTTTGGTAATTCCGGACGCAGTCCCATTTCATAATGTAAGCAGTTTCTTGCAAGGCTTGCAAGAAAAAACAGAATACCACACCATAAATACCAAATGACGAATAATAGAACTAAATGTACTTTCAATTTGCAGATGTCCTGCTGGACAATGGCAGTGCCCGAATGTGACGGATCGCTGCGTCAACCTCACGCAGGTCTGCGACAGCAAAACCGACTGCCCCAACGGAGCCGACGAAGGTAAATATCTTAGAAAACTATCTTTATTCTCCTCATCGGTGAAAACTTTCGAAATATAGAGATCAAAATTTTTACCCAAAGTCTTCGTAAATAACTTCTTTAATTACTAATGTATTTACCTTTCATTATGTTTCAGGTCCCGGCTGTGATTCCGCAGAATGTCAACACCAATCAGGTCTATGCTCCAACGAGTGTAAACAGACTCCAGGAGGCCCTCTCTGCCTCTGTCCCCACGGCGAAGAGCTGGAGGCCGACGGGTTCACCTGCAAGGACATCGATGAGTGCAACCCTCCCGGCCTGTGCTCTCAGATCTGCACCAATGTCAAGAAGTCCTACATGTGCAGCTGCGTCGAAGGATACGAACTAAACGTCGCCGATAAGCACAGCTGCAAAGCGAACAACTACTCCAGCGCTTTCCTCATCATCTCCAACAGACACTCGATCCTGGTCGCCGACCTGAACGAGCAGGGTCTGGAGCGGGTGCCCATCAACGTGGAGAACGTCGTCGCGACCGCATCCAACATGCACACCGGAACTATATTCTGGTCCGACATGAAACTGAAGAAGATCTCCAGGTTGGACCGGGGCAGCGAACCTCAGGTTATCATCTCCACCGGACTGGACCTAGTCGAGGGGCTCGCATACGACTGGGTCGGTGGCAACATCTACTGGCTGGACAGCAAACTGAACACGATTGAGGTCTCCAGGGAGGACGGCAGCTCGCGGACCACTCTACTCAGCGGGAACATCACGCAGCCGAGAGGGATGTGTCTCGACCCGGCGCCGAACGCAAGATGGCTGTTCTGGACCGACTGGGGAGAGAACCCTCGCATCGAGCGCATCGGAATGGACGGAACGCAGCGCATGGCCATCATCACCACTAAGATCTACTGGCCGAACGGCCTCACCCTGGACACGGCGACCCAGAGGGTCTACTTCGCGGACTCGAAGCTGGACTTCATAGACTTCTGCAACTACAACGGGTCCGGGCGGCAGCAGGTGCTGGCCGGCAGCCACTACCTGCTGCACCCGCACTCGCTGACGCTGTTCGAGGACACGCTGTACTGGACGGACCGGCAGCTCAACAGGGTGCTCTCGGCGCACAAGTTCCGCGGCTCGAACCAGACGGTGGTGTCGCACCTGATCTCGCAGCCGCTCTCCATACACGTGCACCACCCCTCGCTGCAGCCGCAGTACCCCTCGCCCTGCAAGCCGGACTCCTGCCAGCACCTTTGCCTGCTGAGCCCCAACAGATCCGTGGCCTACACGTGCATGTGCAAGCCTGGCTTCAAGCTGCATCCTGATGGCAAATGTGTCGAAGGTTAGTAGTTAAATAGTAAGAGTAGGTCTTTTCAAATGTGTATCTTACACTTGGTTGAAGAAACGCTTATTAGAGTCAATCCTCCATTAAATCTCTTGCTAGCTTTTACTACCTACGTCAACAAGACAAAAAGTGACAGCAAGAGATTTAATGGAGGATTCACTTTAATGAGCGTTTCTGCAACTGAATTAGTCGATGAATAGTTGATTGATCTGTGGAGAATGCGAATCGAAGAGTATGCGACTTCTCGATTTATTTGTGGTTATTGACATTTTTGCGGTCTTTTTCGTTCCCATGCTGTAACTCTCTATAGACAAATTAGACATGAAATCTAGCAAGACCGGGTGAAGTTTAAAAGGGCGCATTGTAAAAACGAGTGATCGTTACAAATACCTGTTATAGCCGTGTTTTAATATTTCAATTCTAATTAAAGTAAGATAAGTAACTACATTCCCGGATTGCGGGTTAAAGTCTCGTCCGATGCAAAAATTTGTCAATTTTTCAATAAGTGAACCTTGTTTATATGACTAATAGGGATGGGTAATATCGAATTTTCGTAATATCAAATCGAAACCATATATTGATGTTGAATATCTGATTCTGAAACTATATATTGGATATCGGTCGATATCCAGTAACGCTATATCAGTCAGTATAAACTTAAGGTTTGATATTGTACGAATGCATAATTATTGCTATTTCACTCTCTAGCAGGGTGTTGGTATACTTTTTTCACTCGGCTTTCCTCGGTTCAGATCGATATTTTTTATGTGTTAGGTATTGGATAAAGATAACAGGTTTCTAAAAACATAATTTATAAAATATCTCGATAACGGTGAATCCTAGCGAAAAAATAGCTAATTTTTCGAACCCCTGGGGTACCCAGAAACCCACCCTTCCACATGCAAAAATAAAAAAAAATTGATTTTTGAAAATTTTCCAAGTCCAGCCCCCATACAAATTTCACCCGAAAAATCGTCTAAGTCGATGGCTCATACGAAATCGTTAAAAATTTGTCTAAGTCCAGCTCCATATAAAATTAGCGTAAAATTTTTCTATGTGTGGGACCCTCGTTGCGACACCCTAACTGGTAGCCGCTAGCCCGTATAGCGATGCGATACGGTTTGATATCCTATATCTATGAATCTCAGATATCTTGAAATCGAGGCGAATCGAGTTTGTGCGGCAATATAGTGTTTCACCAAATATATAGTTTCTGTACGCATCAATATCTGATTTTAAGATATTCATGTGATATACGTTTCAATAACTATATACGATATATATCGCCCATCCCTAATGACTAAGCTTGTATTCAATAATCGATGATTTTCCATTACAGAGGAGACCGCGTACCTGATGATACTGAAGGGATCTCAGATAATCGATATGTCGATGGATGGATCTGGAAGAGCTGGACAACTCGCTCCGGTCGTTGGCGTTCAAGGTAAGCTCCAAGTATCATTGCACTTTACTCGGTTGTGATAAACTGATAACATTTCCATTTGGAACGTTAACCATCGATTTTGGTATTTTACCAATGGACTTTTTAAATCTTTTCAGGTGCAGTACAACTAGACTATGACCGACAAGGACACACTCTCTATTGGCTTCAGTCAATCTCGGGCGACAGCGACGACGACGAGAACTGCACAGTGTATACTATGCCTTACGGCGGAGGCAACAAGGTCGAGTTCTTCGGGCAGGACACCGGCATCGTGGGCGCGCCCTCGGCCATCGCCTTCGACTGGTTTGGTCGTAACCTGTACATGGCAAATAGAGTCGCCAGCAACATCGAGCTGATCAGGGTCGACAGCAAGGTCAAGTACAGGAGTATCATCCTGGCGAATGATGGCAGCAAGGCGTCCGTCGCTAAACCTAAGGCTTTGTGCTTGGATCCTACTGAAGGGTGAGTAAAAAATCAAATTTATTAAAAATAAATCGAAATGACGAACTATTTTATCCAAAAATCTTTCATCATTTTTCTGACTTACTATACTACGTAACGTTACTATTTAAATCTTTCCAGAAAACTTTACTGGTCCGACGAAGGGGGCTACGGCGTCCCAGCGAAGATCGGTAAAGCGAACATGGACGGAAGCAACCCCGTCATCCTCGTGGACACCATCGAGAGACCAGAGGGCATCACCATAGACATCGAGAAGAAAATAGTTTACTTCAGTACCCAGTACCCCGCCAGCGTCAACAGCATCAACACCGACGGTAACGACAGGAAGACGATCCTCACCGAAACGAACGCCATATCCTATCCCAAAGTGGTCGCCGTACTGGACTCCAGACTGTACGTACTGGATCCCCGACACGAGAAGATCATAAAGGCGGATTTACCCAACGGCGACAACATCAAGGTCATAATGGACAACGAGAGCGACCTGAAGTCTCTCACGATATTCCAGAAGAGAAAGACGGGCCACCACAACTGCCTGACCAACAACGGGGGCTGCGAACAGATCTGCATCCCGAGCGATAGCGGCGTGAGGAGGGTCTGCGCCTGCTCCGTCGGCTACCGCAAGGAGAACGAGATCAACTGCGTCCCGTACAAGACCTTCGCGGTCGTGTCCCAGCTCGACCTCATCCGCGCCTACAGCCTCGACTCCAGTGCCGAGGCCATGGTACCCGTCACCGGCCAGGGCCACCACATCCTGCACGTGGACGTGCACTTCGCCGAGAACTACATCTACTGGGTGGAGTTCAACAGGGGGCAGTGGAACGGCATATTCAGGGTGCGGCCCAACGGCACCGAGCTCCAGCACGTCGTCAAGGACGGCATCGGCAGCAACGGCATCAGAGGCCTCGCCGTCGACTGGGTCGCCGGCAACCTGTACTTCACCAACGTCTTCCCTCACGAGAATTACGTGGAGATGTGCTGGCTCGACGGCTCGCACAGAAAGGTCCTCGTCAAGGCCACCATGGACGCGCCGCGGGAACTCGCCGTCAATCCTCTGAAGAGGCTGCTCTACTGGATCGACTACGGGCAGTATCCTAGAATAGGAAAGGCCTATCTCGACGGAAGCGAGTGGCAGACCCTGGTCACGTCGGGCATCTCGAACCCGAGGGATTTGACCATAGATATGTTGACGCACGACGTATACTGGGTCGATTCGAAACTAGACCAGATTCAGAAGATCTCCTACAACGGTGGTAACAGGCAGCTGATCAGATCGAACCTGCCTAACCCTATGGGAGTAGCTATTCATACTACTAGCGTTTACTGGGTCGACAGGAACTTGCAAACTATTTACAAAGCCTCCAAGCTGCCGGGTAACATGTCGATGCCGGAAAAGGTTAGGACGAATCTACCGAAACTGAGAGATATCGTAATCTTCGATGTGAATAACCAGCCGACGGACGAGGCCAACCCTTGCCGAAAGCTCGGTAACGGAGGATGTGAGCAACTCTGCTTCAGCTATCCTCCGGACTCCAACAAAGGCTCGTACAAATGTGACTGCGCAACGGGAGTTATATCGACGACGAATTCCAGAAAATGTGACGTTGTCGATGAATATCTTGTGTTCACCACTAGGACCGAAATCCGCGCCATCAACTTGGATCCAAAGTCGACTGGCACTCCATTCAAACCGGTCGGTAACTTGACTAATGTCGTCGGCGTTGAATTCGACTATGCAGATAATAAGTTGTTCTACACTCAGATCAGACCCTGGCCGATAATCGCCTGGATGCCCGCCAACAACCCAACTAAAGCTGGTAGTCAAGAAATCATAAAGAAAGGAATCAATCCTGAGGGTATCTCGTACGACTGGACTCAAAAGAAAATTTACTGGACGGATAGCTCTAACAATTCTATCTACGCTATGAACCTCGATGGAACTGAATTAGTGATGATCGCGAGAGTCGAACGGCCTAGAGCTATAGTCGTAGACCCATGCAACGGAACTCTTTACTACACCGACTGGGGAAGATTCGGTACATCTGGGAAAATCTACAAAACAACAATGGCGGGATCTTTGAAGAAGGCCATCATAGACAAAGATCTATCGCAACCTAGTGGCCTAACGATCGATTTCGATGAACGCATGCTTTACTGGACGGATGCAGTCCGAGAGAAAATAGAACGATCATTACTCGATGGATCTAACAGGGAGGTGCTGATATCCGCCACAATCTATCCATTCGCCATAACTGTTTTCCGGAACTACATCTACTGGACCGACCTGCAGCTGAGAGGCGTGTACCGCGCGGAGAAGCACACCGGTGCTAACATGGTAGAGATGGTGAAACGACTGGACGACTCCCCGAGAGACATCCACGTCTACAGCACCAGCAGGCAGAAGTGCCAGGCGAACCCTTGCAAGATCAGCAACGGAGGCTGCGCCCAGAGCTGCCACCCCGCGCCCAACAACCAGGTCGAGTGCAAGTGCGACGACAACACCAAGCTAGTCAACGAGGGCAGGATGTGTGTCGCGAAGAACATCTCCTGCGACTCCAGCAAGTTCTTCTGCGCGAACGGCAAGTGCATCAGCCGCATGTGGTCCTGCGACGGCGACGACGACTGCGGCGACAACTCCGACGAGGACAAGAACTACTGCGCCTACCACTCCTGCTCCCCCACGGAGTTCCGTTGCAACAACGGCCGCTGTATCTTCAAGTCCTGGAAGTGCGACCACGAGAACGACTGCAAGGACGGCTCCGACGAGGAGGGCTGCGTCTACCCTCCCTGTGCCGACGGAGAGTTCACCTGCCTCAACTCGCGCTGCATCCCTACCTCCCAGGTCTGCAACGGCATCAACGACTGCAAGGACAATGTCACGTCCGACGAGACCCACGAGCGCTGCCCGAGGAATACCACCTGCCCCCCCAACCACCTCAAGTGCGAGAAGACCAACATCTGCGTGGAGCCGTACTGGCTCTGCGACGGCGACAATGACTGCGGCGACAACTCTGACGAGGACCCGCTGCACTGCGCCCAGCGCACCTGCCCCCAGAACTCGTTCCGTTGCCCCAACCACCGATGCATACCAGCCACCTGGTACTGCGACGGCGATGATGACTGCGGCGACGGCGCCGATGAGCCGCCCGAGTACTGCCGCTCCGAGGGCCGCACCTGCTTCGGCGACCTCTTCACCTGCGACAACGGCAACTGCATCCCGCGCATCTACATCTGCGACGGCGACAACGACTGCCTCGACAGCAGTGACGAGGACGACCGCCACCAGTGCAACGAGAAGAAATGCGACCCCGAGACCGAGTACACCTGCGAGGTCAACAAGTTTTGGAGCCGAGCGCAGTGCATCCCCAAGAAGTGGATCTGCGACGGCGACCCGGACTGCATCGACGGCGCCGACGAGAACTCGACCGTCCACCACTGCGCCTCCCCGACACCCTGCTCCGAGGACCAGTTCCAGTGCGAAAACGGTCGCTGCATCAACCAGGGCTGGGTCTGCGACCACGACAACGACTGCGGCGACGGATCCGATGAAGGAAAACATTGTAACAGTCAGTACAAGACCTGTACGGATCAGGAGTTCAAGTGTCAGAACTTTAAGTGTATCAGAAATCACTTCCGATGTGACGGGGAGGACGACTGCGGCGATCACTCTGACGAGGTGGGCTGTACTAAGGAGAATAAGACTTGTCCGACCGGGCAGTTCAAATGTAACAACGATCAGTGCATTGACAACAGACTCGTCTGCAACAAGGTCTCCGACTGTACCGACGACTCCGACGAGCCCGCGCACTGCAACGTGGACGAGTGTGCTAAGTTGGAAATACATCAGTGCGGCCACAAGTGTATCGATACCCTCACCGGGTACTACTGCGACTGTAACCAGGGATACAAGCTGCTTTCCGACGGCAAGGCCTGCGCCGATATAGACGAGTGTGTGGACACTCCCGGAGTATGTTCCCAGTACTGCTCCAACACGCCCGGCTCCTACTACTGCAAGTGTAACGATCAGTACTACGAGCGAGAGGCCGACGAACACACCTGCAAGAGGAAGGACAACACCACCGCGTGGGTCATTTTCACCAACAAGTACTACGTGAGAAACATGTCCACTGACGCATCACTGTACAATTTAGTCCATCAGGATCTAATGAACGTTGTCGCCATCGATTTTGACATTAAGGAGCAGAAGATGTACTTTGCCGATGTATCCGCGAAGACGATTTACAGATCGGACTACACTGATCCCATTCCGAACAAAGAAGTCGTCATCAGACACGACTCCCACGGTCTGGAAGGTATTGCGATCGACTGGATCGGCCGAAAACTATACTGGCTGGACAGACATTCGAAGAACTTGGACGTATCTGAATTAGACGGTACTAGAAGAAAGACGCTGAAAACTGGCATCGCCGACCCTCGAGCTATCGTCGTACACCCGGGGACCGGGTACTTGTACTTCACATCCTGGCACCTGCAGGCGTACATCGGCAAGTTGGGAATGGACGGTTCCAACTTTACCACCATACTGAATTGGGAGGACGACATCGCATGGCCAAATGCGTTGACCGTCGACTACTTCACAGATAGAATCTACTGGGCCGACGCTCACTTGGATTATATCGGATCCGCCGACTTGGAGGGCAAGCACAGACACGTCGTGCTCTCCGGTTCCAAAGTTCCTCACGTCTTTGCGCTCAGTCTGTTCGATGATGAGATCTACTGGACCGACTGGAACCTCAAAGCTATCAGCAAGGCGAACAAGCATTCTGGGGAGAACTTGATGATTCTTAGAAATACTACACATCGACCGTACGACATTCACGTCGTCCACCCGCTGAGACAGCTGTCGTACCCCAACCCGTGTGGAGCCAATAACGGAGGGTGCTCCCACCTCTGCCTCCTCGCGCCCCCCCACGAGTCCAGCTACCTGAACATCTACGGCTACAGCGAGGAGGGCGCCACTACGTTCAAGTGCGCTTGCCCGAACCAGTTCTATCTTGCCAGAGATATGAAGACCTGCATAGCAAACTGTACCGACGGCCAGCACAGGTGCAACGGCCGCGACGAGAAATGTATCCCCTGGTTCTGGAAGTGCGACGGCGAGAAGGACTGCATGGACGGCTCCGACGAACCGGAGACCTGCCCCGTCAGACACTGCAGGGCCGGCTCCTTCCAGTGCAAGAACACTAACTGCACCCCAGCGGCCACCATCTGCGACGGCAACGACGACTGCGGCGATGGCAGCGATGAAGCTCAGTGCGCCCACGAGTGTCCGCTCCTCGAGTTTAAATGCAAGTCCAGCGGCAGGTGTATCCTCGACAGCTGGAAGTGCGACGGAGACACCGACTGCAAGGACAACAGCGACGAGGACCCCGTGATGTGCCACAACAGGCCCTGCAACCCCGACACCGAGTTCTCGTGTAAGAACGGCCGCTGCATTCCCAAACTGTGGATGTGCGACTTCGACAACGACTGCGGCGACGACTCCGACGAGCCCGCGTATATGTGCCGCCAGAAGAACTGCACCACCGGCTGGAGAAGATGCCCGGGACAGTCCAACTACAGGTGCATACCTAAATGGCTGTTCTGCGACGGCAAGGACGACTGTAGAGATGGCTCCGACGAACTCGCCGAAAACTGCCCGACCTGTAGCTCGGAAACGGACTTCACGTGCGAAAACAAGCGCTGCATTCCGAGACAGTGGCTCTGCGACTTCACCGACGACTGCGGCGACGGAAGCGACGAAGCCGAGGCGATCTGTCAGCACAATTACAGAGAATGTTCAGAATCCGAGTTCAAGTGTGGAAACGGAAAGTGCATATCATCGAGATGGCGCTGCGACCACGAGGACGACTGCGGCGACAACTCCGACGAGTTGGAGTGCGGAGGGTTCAAGTGCAAGAACGGAACGTTCCAGTGCAACTCCGGGCACTGCATCGCCATGTACTTCCGCTGCGACGGAGATAGGGACTGCAGGGACTTGTCGGATGAGATTGGATGTCCGCCGCGTTTCCCCAACAAACGATTCTGCCCAGAAAGCAGGTAATTATAAAATTCCGGAGGTATGTTTTTTGAATTCCTTATGTAACTCTCTTACCTAAATAATTTGTTACCAGATTCCAATGTGCGAACAACCTGTGCGTGTCCCAGTCGGACCTGTGCGACGGCACGGACGACTGCGGCGACGGCTCGGACGAGGCGTCCTCGCTCTGCACCAACTTCAACTGCGACACGCTGAGGCGCTTCCAGTGCGACAACCACAGATGTGTGCCCAGGTAAGACATCTGGCGATGACTATAATAATATTGAATTGCAAAACTTAGTTACTTCAATCCTAGAAGCAGCGTTTTAAAAACCAATTTCTTTATTTACATTTTACAGTTTTTGAATTGCCATTCTTACTTTGTCTAAACTATATGTATCCAAAAAACGACCGCCGTTTTCCCTATTTTTTTCTAAGTCTATATTTCAATAAAATTTTAGAGACTGCTAGCTTTAATTTACTTGGATTAGATGAAACATTTTTTTTTTCAATCTAACTTGTGCGAGGAACTTTAAATAAAGTCTTCTTTGAGATGGTATTTAAATTAAGCATTGACTTACAATCTAGCAATAGACAGGCCCTTTCATAGAAGCAATGCGGTGCCCGCACCTGATTGATGTTCCCGAGTTGACTTCGTCACTATGGCAATGACAGACCGTAATGTGTCATTTTGTATGAAATGTTGTTTGTTTGAACGAGCTTGTCTATCGCTAGAGTATAATTATGTCAGTGAAATAAAGTTTTGTTATTTCCCGATTTAGCGCGCATTTTTTGAAAACTAAATCGCAGTTTCAATACGGCACTCTCCCGACTTAAATTTCGAACTTCCGCCGTGAGATCCATATCCGTCACAACATCGCGTCGGTTTTACTGTCAAGGTGCGCCAATAGATGTTTCACATCAATAAAATTAGCTCTACTCAAAACCTCGTTAACTCGACCAGATACCAAGTGTGCGACGGGGTGGACAACTGCGGCGACGGGTCGGACGAGAACAACATGACGCTGTGCGCGGCGCGCGTGAAGCCCTGCGACCCCTACACGCAGTTCCAGTGCGCCAACAAGCGCTGCGTCGACAGGACGCAGCTCTGCGACTTCGCGGACGACTGCGGCGACGCCTCCGACGAGCTGGGCTGCCACCACGAACACACCTGCTCACATCTCGACAAAGGTAATGGCTGGACGGATAACGAGCACGTGTATAGTCTTCTTTCTTTCTTTTCGTGTCAATTGTTCTACTAATGTTTCTATATTTCATTTGGTGATAGATCTGTAATAGCCCAAGATCTGACCGTAAATCTATGCACCTATTAGTTTGATGAACGAAATAAGTGAAAGTTCATACAAGGGTTTATGCAACGCCGCCGGGTTGCCTAGCAAAATACTGTCGCAAGACTCGCGAGTACCTTTACCATGATGATTTATGGTAAAATTTTTTCCACCTATCTGTTTGGGAAGTTATTGAGGTGACTGAAGGAGACCGCTGTAAAGAACTGAAAAAACTAGGGTTGCCAAAAAAGGAGTAGGTTCTCCATTCGTCTTACGTTTTTATGGGATAGGTAGTATCTAGATAAAATTTGAATTCGTGTAGGTATGAGTTATTCTGTAGGTACTTATGTTGATGATATGTTTTTTTACCTATAAAATTATAGGTAAACTGTATAGCTGCGCTAAACGAAGTTGCCGCATTTCGCCTCCGTCGAGAAGAAAAATAGTGTACCTAAATAACGATGACACCTTGGGCCGTAAATAAGAATGCCTCAGATGACGTCGGCTTCGCCTCGGCCATTTACTTTTATTACATGTGATCTGAAACCTTTCTTACTTTCCGGCCCTCGGTGTGTAATCTTCTATTCCTGCCTTAGGTTTAGGCCCTGTTTTACCACTTCCGAATAAGTTATTGGTAGCTTAGGTATCCGACAGCTCATTTTACATATTCTTCATACAAAATATGTCATGTGAGCTGTCGGATAAGCTAACAAGAACTTATCCAAAAGTGGTGAAAGAGACCCTTAATCGACTATTGTTTACCTGCAGGTGGTTGTGAGCACTTCTGCACGAACCTGACGCTGGCGGGCGGCGGCGCGGGCGGGTACATCTGCACCTGCTTCCAGGGCTGGATCATCTCCCCCGCCGACAAGAAGAAGTGCATCGACGTCGACGAGTGCACCACCGGCGCGCACCACTGCTCCCAGCTCTGCACCAACCTCAACGGCAGCTTCAGCTGCAGCTGTCGCGACGGATTCCAGTACGTATCTATATCTCTGATCTATCATTTTGCCATTTTGAATCTCGGTAAATAATCATTGAATGCTAATATTTGTTATAGATTGGCTGATAGTTTATCTGGCGTTTGCAAGACGACGCAGGACGACGTGGTGCTCATGTTCGCCAACGGACCGGAAATCCGAGCGTTCGTCCAGGACAAGAACGAGGAGTTCGACGTCATCACTTCCGAGAAGAGGATAGAGGCCATCGACTATGATCCCAAGCACGAGATGGTGTTCTGGGCCGACAGCTACGAAAAGACCATCAAACGGTCCTACATGATCAACGCCCTCGCCGGCGAAGTGAAGAGCGGGTACGCCCAGGACCTGAACATGAAAGGGAACGCTAAACCTACGGCCCTAGCCGTCGACTATGTCGGAGATAACTTATACTGGACCGAAGTAGATAGAACCGGATCGAAACCTAGAGGACGGGTCATGGTCGCGAGAACCGACGGAAGATATAGGAGAGCTTTAGTATACGCGGGACTCGAAAGCCCGACGTCTTTGGTTGTAGATCCGCAGATGGGCAGGATGTTCTGGGCCGATGCTGGGTCAGCACCGAAGATCGAAATAGCTTGGATGGACGGATCTAAGCGACGACCCATCGTCAGAGAGAACATTAGGCATCCGACCGGTTTAGCCATCGACCACGGAATGGACCACGCCATATATTGGGCCGATGCCAAATTAAACACTATTGAGATGATGAAGCACGACGGTTCGAACAGGAAGGTGATCCTCAGAGGGGATATCCTCAAGCACCCGATCTCATTGGACGTGTTCGAATCATCACTGTACTGGGTGACGAGGGACACAGGGGAGCTGATCAGGCAGGATAAGTTCGGAAGGGGAGTGCCATTCGTCATTTCTAAGGATCTAGTCAATCCGTCGGCCGTTAAAGGTGAGTGATGACACTTGAATTGAGATTTATCATTATTTTTGCTGTTGCTGTTTGTTGTGTGGAGTCATTAACTATTTTGGTTGACAATTTACCGACCGAATTGAGAATTCCGTACAATTTTTTTTTATGTGACATTTTATCGCGAATTTTATTGAATACCGTCAAAGTTGCAATTCGGTACTTAGGAATGTTTTATAGGTGTTTAACCTACCAAAGGTGTGAAAATTACTGCGGAAGTTTTCCCGATAAGAATGTGAACTATGTAAAGTAAGGTCACATCATCATTTATATACGTTTCACTGTAAGGCATAGGTCTACTGTCAAGGACGGTGTATGGGCGTTAGTCCATCACGCGTGCCCTATGATAGCTGTTAAGCAGGCACTAACTAGTCTAACTACACTCCTGTCGAGAATTCTCTTGTTCTCGGTCTTTCTCGTCTATTCTTGGCGAGAATAAAGTGTCTGTTTTAGACTCGTGTCCAAACCAAAAGAGTGAAGCAGGCACTTCATTCTCGCCGAGAACAGGCGGGAAAGACCGAGAACGAGAGTGTGGATGCCCTTCATTGTTCTCGTGGTGTCTTGAGGCCTAGTAATATTTCTTGAAAGTTCTCGCTGAGAAGTTCTCGCGAGAGTGAAGTGCACAACAAAAGGCATTTATAAAGAGTCACATTACTCGTCAGTCTTCATTCGATCGACCTACTACGCGCAAGTCTATAATGCCGTGCTGCGGTGCTGCATGAATTTGTAAACAATACGCAAGCAAAATGATAAAGAATTTCGATAGTTTCAATGTTTTTAGTTGGTTTATATTACCAACACAGACTTACGTTTGTATAGGTTGTTCTGCGACGCTTTTTTCGAGAATTTCGTATTAAGCCAGTTTTCATTATTTAGTATGTCAATGCGTACAAAGCATGCGCGCGTGCGTGTGGATTTCGACCTGGACTATCATGATCAAGTGGTCCGTACCTCCCCGCAACGTTTCGTCGCCGACGATTGATGCTCGCGGGCAGAGTAGCAACTAGCAGTGAATAGTGACAGTAACGCAACTCCCGCAGTGTACCACCCGCGGCGCTACAACACGTCGGGCACGGCCGCGTGCTCGCGCGCGCCCTGCTCCCACCTGTGCGTGTCGGTGCCGGGCGGCCGCCGCTGCGCCTGCCCCGACCACCAGCCCGCGCCCAAGCGCGCCACCATGGAGCTCGCCTGCGACGCCGGTGAGTGACGCTTATTCATATTCATATATTCATATTCATATTCATTTATTGCATAGCCACATGGTTGTCTTAGATCTAAATACATTGTTTATAGTCCTTAAGACATGTCGCACCCCGTCGGGGCACTGCAATATTTGAGAGAGAGCTTGAAATTACATTACAATTGATTATTATCACATACCTATTACTTACATTTTTACAGAATTCAAAATTAAATTAAATTAAATAAGATACATGTCATAATTATTACTACCTATAATAAGAACTAGAAATACACTGTCAAGTTTGTAGTCTGTCAATAAAGTTTCAATTTTATATACGGTTTATGTCAATTTTAGTACATTATTGTCAATAAAGAAGTCGTTTAATTCATAAAAAGCATTTTTGACTAGATATGCTTTTAGGAGGTTTTCATATTTTTTAATGTTTTTTTCGTTTTTTCGCTTAGGCTACGGCTACAGCTATACGAGTAGCTACGACACTCAGTGCTCACACTGTGCGTGTCGGTGCCTATACTAACTCTATACTAAATAACGATATAATGTGTGTATGTACTGCAGCGGTGGAGGCGGCGCGCCCGCTGCCGCGCGTGTGTCCGTGCCAGAACGGCGGCACGTGCGCGGAAGCACCGGACGGCGCGCTGCAGTGCTCGTGCCCGGCGCCGCTGTCGCCGCCGCTGTGCGCGGGCGCGGCGGCGGCCACGGGTGCGCGCGCGGCGGCCGGCGCGGCCGTGCTGGTGCCCGTGCTGCTCGTCGTCGTGCTGGTGCTGGGCGCCGCCGCCGCCTGGTTCGTCGTCAGGAAGAGGCCCTTGTGAGTACTAGTATTGTGTTACTTATGAGTAGGTCCCATAGATTCGTGTAGCGGAGCTACGAGAGCTGACTAAGCAACAATGCCGAACACATCGATCGAGTCGATGTAAACAGAGATCTATCTAGGTCAGCGCATGCGATGAGGCACGTCACACAGAAGACGGCCAATCACAATATGGATCTGTCCAACGCATCACAGCTCATTACGAATAACAACCAATCATATGGCGAGTCCTGAATCGCACTATCGAAGTTATCAAGAGACTTTGCATATAGGTATACAACATCCAACTAAAAACTGTTGGACCGCGGTCCCGGGCATTCCAACTAGCCCGTGGAAGATCTTCCCTTTTCCTCCAAAATTCGCATATACTACGTTAGATCGGCTACAGATTATCCAAAATATCCAAGGGGAGACCGAAAAAACCTAGGATTATGGAAAAAAAAAGCGGAATTCGTTTCGTTGACGACTGACGCTACCTTACCTCACCCCATATATGTAGATTAAGTAGATAGGTTATATACCTACCATGTGTCTACCTACATAACATACGGTAGAAATAACTGTTTTTAAAACAACGAAATTTATCAAATTAACTGCTTCTATAACGATAAAACACTGTATTGATTAGTTACATTAAACAAAACCCAAAAACCAGAGAAGAATTATGTCATAAGGAAGTTTCAGTTACGGTTTCAAATTCGCCGAAACTAAAACAGAAATTGAAATTCGGTTTCGGTTTCGGTTGTAAAAACTAGTTTCGGTCGAACACTAACACAAGGTTTGGTTTTTTTTTTTATATTTTTAATTGCTTCATTTCTGTAGCAACAGTAGCAAATTAACTAATACTTATGACAAAAAATTATGTTTTGGCAATTTCTTACATTTGCGTCGTCATAATACTAAACGCGCGATACTATCAGTATCATCTAAGGCCCGTCTTAATAAACCAAACTCCAACACTCTGGCCCTAAAGCTTACACTTTAATATGCGTCAGAACAGACTTCTTCCTTCTTCTCCGACAAGCGTTAGAGTTCGGTTTATTAATACGGACTAAAGTGTGACCGTTCATACCCACACGCCTGACGTCGTTCTCCCCCACAGCGGTAAGGGCGGCGCGCTGGGCATGGGCAGCCTGGCGTCGTCGCAGAGCGTGTCGTTCCGGCCCGGCTCCAACGTGGAGTTCGGCGGAGTGCCCGCGCCCGCGCCCGGCGCCGCGGAGTTCAGCGCGGCCGAGGAGCGCGCGCGCAAGGGCCGCGACTTCAGCAACCCCATGTACGACGCCGTCACGCGCGGCGCCGCGCCCATAGACTCCGACGTGCCTCTGCGTTAGTATCACTACATACTGCTCACTATGCTTGTATCCGCGGAGTTCAGCGCGGCCGAGGAGCGCGCGCGCAAGGGCCGCGACTTCAGCAACCCCATGTACGACGCCGTCACGCGCGGCGCCGCGCCCATAGACTCCGACGTGCCTCTGCGTTAGTATCACTACATACTGCTCACTATGCTTGTATCCGCGGAGTTCAGCGCGGCCGAGGAGCGCGCGCGCAAGGGCCGCGACTTCAGCAACCCCATGTACGACGCCGTCACGCGCGGCGCCGCGCCCATAGACTCCGACGTGCCTCTGCGTTAGTATCACTACATACTGCTCACTATGCTTGTATGCGCGACCGGCGCCGCGGAGTTCAGCGCGCAATCAGCTGTGTCATACTTTTGGCTCGAATAGGTTTGCAGTTTTGTATAGAACCGCAAATTCTTTTTCGCGATTTTGATGTTGGTCCCACATAGGAACTTGTTCAGTTTGATGGTCTGACCCTTTAAAAAAGTGTAATCATATCAAGAAGAACCCTGTATACTGTACAAGGTCTCGGCCGAGACTATGTATGACATATTTTGTAAACGTATCCTTTGTAGAAATGCAATATATCGATTATGAATTCTTAAATGATTCTTAGCTTCGGTTGGATATAACCACAACTTTTTTGAGGGCTAGATCCGCGTCTGTTCCCGTTCGAACACTCGCACGCTTAGCGGAGCTCAAAGGACGCTGTTGTTTCATACTGGACTAGACATAGGTACACGGACTGATCGATGTAATTTCCCTCCGCAGCAGGTATCTACGAGGTGCCTGACGAGGTGAAGGACAAGGTGGTGTCGGCGGTGATCTCGCCGTCGTCGCAGCAGACGCGGCAAGCGGGCGGCAAGCGGGCGCGCGCGCTGGACCCGGCCGCCGACACGGGCGCCGACACGGCGCAGCTCGTGCGCGAGGACAGAGACTGCTAGCGCCGCGCCCGCGCCCGAGGACTGCTGATGCCGCTCCCGTCCCCGGTGCGAGTGATACGATTTTAGCTCTTTATTTTATTTCGCTAGAGGTAAGCGTCGCTACGACTGCACGCTCGGGATTGTACCGTCGAGTTATTATACCTTACAGGAGTAGAGTAACTGTCTTGAGTTGTCGAATGAAACCGTTTTTGGAGGATTGCAGGAAATTATTGGCGAGCTAAAATTCGAGCTTTGTCTATAATTCTGATTCTATATACTTAGTGAAATCGTGGATAATTTAATGAAATAGTGTTAGTAATTATGTCAGAACATTATCGAAGATTTCACTTTCGATTCACAATTGTTCACAGAAACTGAATTTTTACCTTGCGATAAGATCCCCAAAAACGGTTCTATTGCATCGCGTCACGAATCTCTTTCTTTTATACAGTGGTGCTACTGTACATCTCGCTCTCTCTACTGTCAGTCGCTCTATTAGTAACTTTATGGATAGTACGGTACGCGCCGAGTCTATATCGCCTCCACGGTGAGATGCACCTCGAGGAATCACATCGACTCCGCAAACCTCGTACCGTAGAAGGCGGCAGTCGTAGCGAAACTGACCGTCCCGAGTGGGATTACTGTAGTGATTTTGTGTATGTACGTATGTGTATTTTCTTTCGCTATCCACCTCTATTTCTGTGCTTAGAATTTTACTATTTCTACGTAATTTATACGCTTTCTTTTATAGTATTTTATTGTTCTCTCCTTTTGTGTTACATAATTTATACTCCAGCTAGATCTGGTCGTACTTATACTGTGTCGGTATTCTCTTACGCGTGTTTCTTTTTTTTTATATTAGAGTGAAGTTTTTATGAGATGTTTGTTATTAATCATTCCGATCGAAATGAATCATATCATCGCGTGATATTATATATCTGTTCGTTAAATGTATATTGTGATGAGATTTCTAAGGAAGCTAGTGAAAGTTGTACATTCCGCTCGGTTCGAGACCAGAGTCCATTTTGATCTGTTCGCACATTCCTCGAAGCTCGCTGCAAAGTTTCATAGAGTTGTAGTGTTGGGTCCGAACCGCTATTAAACATTTTAAAAGAATAGAGTTAAATGTAAAAGGCTATTTCGCCTGAAATTCCACAAATCTGTATAAATGACGTTGAGTTTAGGAATAAATGACTTAGTACATAAATAAGTAACTTAGGAATTGTTGTTTGCGAGCGGTCCTCTCCCCGGGAAGGGAGACCGATCTATTCTATAGAGTTTTAAATTGATTTGACAATAAGCTATATACTATTTTTAGAGAATAATTTATTTATTTTGGTTTAAGACTATGTAAAATATAGCTATGTTGTGTTTTATAAATTGTCTATTTAAAACTATTAGATGTTTTGTGGGATTCATTGACAAATTGCCATAAATGTGTGAGATAATGTTTCTGTTGTTTATTTTTTTATAATTAATATTATTATCAACAGTTGTTTACTATGAGCCTCATTGAATTGTAAATATATCTCAGAACTATGTGCTTCGGATATGTGATGTACCTACAATATGTTAATAGTCGAAATTGTTTTCAAAATATAGTTTGCTATTATAAATATAAATATGTAATATATAAATAAACATTCCTTGTGAATAAGACATCACATTAAATAATATAGTATACATTTCTATGACCACAACTGATACATGTATGAGAATTGAATATGATATACCTACATAAAATGTAAAAAGAATAAAGCTGTCAATATTATGAATAAGGAAAATGAAATATTTTTGTATCGGGATTATTATAGTTTTAGACGTCCTCTGACATTAGTTGAAAATATTGTGTAAAAATAAATTAATAATGAAATAATCGGTCTATTATTGCATGCATAGCATAGCATAATGCTCAAGACTATATTCCCCGAGGGGGTAGTCAGAGATATTCTGAAACCTCAGAACATCCACGTTTCGTTCATTCTCAATAGTTCTACTGAACAGTTCTACCGTAGAACTAATGGGACATCACCAGTAGTACCGAAACTCTATCCAGTGTGTCGGGGGGTGAGCCCTTCGCCACTTATAATGGACAGTGGGTACAATACACGCCTCGAAATTGAAGCATGCAGGTTTCCTCACGATGTTTTCCTTCACCGAAAAGCAAGTAGTGGTTTAACAAATCGTACATAAATTCCGAAAAACTCATTTGTACGAGTCGGCTTGGACGGAGATCGAACCATCGCCCCTGCACGGCAGGCAATCGCATTTTTCCGTCGCTCCATCCTTTTCTTTCACTCAGGAACGTCATTTGCTAGAGCATAATAAATATAAGATGACCGGAACGAACGAAAAGTGCGATGCGGTGCTATTAAATGAGGTTCAACCCTAAGCATTTGAGTACCAAAGAGGACTGAAAGTTTACTGCTACAACAACAGTAACTAGTTACGCAACTTTAGTAGAGGATGTAGCGCGGCGGGAAAATAAAACCTTTCTCGCCACACCGGACGTGGTGGCGCCCGAGTCGCCACCACCAAGCGAGAGTGAGACGGCAATACGGCCGCGCCGTCTGATTCGTTGACCGGCGCGGTACGACGACGCGGCTTTGATTTGATTGGTTTAATTAAGATAACTTTGTGTCAAACTAAAAACTAATACGAAATTACACGCTTCCGCTCTGTCGAGTGACCGCATAACGTTGTTTTCTTGAACTGCTCCCAAAAATCCACGATAATTAGAGTAAGCCTGGTTAAATCTGGCGTCCCAACGTGAGCAATATTCTGCTTGGAGCTTACGGAAGAACGGGGAGGAGTTAGTTCCGATCTTCGAGCGCCGGCTGATAAATATTTCGTCTACGCGTCCCATCGGCCTGCCGCCGCCATGCCGCGTCGTACCACACGAAACAGCCGCAACGCTCTCAATTCTTCGAATGAAGACGAGGAACAAGAACAGCCGCCGGTGATGAGTCAGCTGGTGATAAAAGAAATGATGGAATCCCTCCAGCGATCACAGATTGGAGCGTTCAACGAGATTCTCGATCGCGTCATCACCAACGAGTGGGACAGGCGCCGCCATGATGACCAGTCGCGCGCCGAAGCGTCGTCATCTCCTGGTCTGGCCGCCGCTGCTATCAGTGGTAACTTCGCGAATTGCAAAGCAAAATACAGCGGAGAAGCCAGCGAATCCTTGGAAGGCTTTCTGGATGCCATCGAGACTTACAAGGACTGCGTGAACGTGTCGGATGTCAACGCCCTACGTGGACTTTCTATGCTCCTGACACACGAAGCAGCTACATGGTGGCAAGGTGTTAAGTCGCAAGTTACGACTTGGCCCGAGGCGCTGAACAACTTACGCAGCGCATTCGGCGACCGCCGGCCACCGCCTCGCATCTACAAAGAGTTGTTCCAGTACGAACAGTCTGCCAATGAAAAAACAGACTTATTCATCGCAAAGGCTCGCGCCCTGCTGGCAAGGCTGCCGCGGGGTGACCTCAGTGAGAGAGTCGAACTGGACATGGTATACGCTTTGTTACATCAAAAAATACGTAAGTGGATTCGACGCGAGGAAGTGCGTACGTTCGTCGAGTTACTTCAGCGTGCCCGGCAGGTAGAGGATAGCGTTGACTTCAGTGTGACCATTTTTAAATTGATGATCATGCTAGGCTCTTGGTCAAAAACTGCTAAATCCTGCTAAACATTTTTATAAAAATGCTAAAATCATGCTAAAAGTTAAATCATATTTTAATGCAAATAAAGTAATATATATGGCGATCCTTGGGGGAGGCCTATGTCCAGCAGTGGACGTCCATCGGCTGAGATGATGATGATGATGATGAAAGTAATAAATTGAGTTGATAAATTATATTTGTTTATTTATTATTTCGTAAATCAATCAAAGATACCATACTTAACCAATGAAAAATGGGTCCAGAAGTGTGATTTTTTAACATTATACGAGCGATTCGGCAGTAGAAAGATGCATAATCTCCATAGTAATTTTGACACTTTCTACTGCCGCCGATTCGCTCGTATGATGTTCAAAAATCACACTTCAGTTCTGCGGTGACCGTGGATTCAATCAGGGAATTCATCTAGAACGATACTAAAGAGTTGTCAGTATAAAAACATTTATTACAAATGGTAGGTACCTAAATATTGGTATGCGTGTCTCGAGTAAATAACCCAGTTTACTGGGTAAATGCTGAATCATGCTAAATTCTTGCTAAGGTTTTAGGCGATCCTGCTAAAAACTGCTAAATTTTTCAATCCTGCGACAATATCTGCTAAGCCCTAATTTAGGGGCCCAATCCTGCTAAAATCGCAGGATCCTGCTAAAAATGGTCACACTGGTTGACTTAGAGCCGCGTCCCGCCGCCGCCGCCGCCCCCCGGGCGCCCCGCGACGTCACCGGTGCCTGTGCGCCGTCTGCGGTTCCCGTCGACATCAAATCCAGACGTTCCAGCTGCGACGAGCCGTCGAAGAGCTCTGCCGGTCCAGCTGTCAACCAACCGCAACCTCGAAAGTATTGTGTGTACTGCAAATCATATGGACATGTTCGCGACGAGTGCCGCCGTTTGACAAAAACAGACAATAGCGTTACGTCACACGTGATAGCATGTTACGGGTGTGGTGAGAAAGGAGTGATACGTTCTGAATGTTCTAAATGTAATGCTGAGTTTCACGCAATTGATTTTTATGAAACCAAATCACCTGTCCGACTACGGTCAATGAACTCGGGTAAGTCAAACAAAAATAGGGTGACAATGACTTCACAGGACAAATATTCTAAAAATTATTATGACAGCATTTTGGAACTGAGTAATCTTACATTACAGTCAGACTCATCTCAGATGATGCAACCACGTCCCATTTTAGGAGTGGAAATTTTAGGAGTACGAGGGAGAGCACTCATTGACACAGCTGCAAAAAGGAGTGTTGCTGGAGGTTCACTCTACACACTTCTTCAGGAATGTGGCCAAGTATGTACAACCACCTCAATGCGGGTAAAACTTGCTGATGGACTTGTGAAAGCTCGCCAGGTGTTGACCACAACTCTGCAGGTGAAAGTGAAGCCAGGTAAGGTTATTGATGTTAATTTTGTAATCCTACCAGATGCAACAGATAATGACACCTTACTCGGAATTGATTTTTTGGTGGAGTCTGGTATAGTATTGGACTTTAAGAATTCAACGTGGCATTATGGTGAAGGTGATGTGTACACATTGGAATACGAGTACCCTAGCCAGTCAGCATCCTTTTGTGCCACTGAACTGCTTCGGAAAGATGAAGGTATGATGTTGAACAATAATGATCGTGAACGCTTGGCAACCCTACTTGAGCAGAATGATGACATCTTCAGTCTAGGGGGAGCACCGACACCCTATGCAGAACGCCGCATAGATACAGGTGACCATTTGCCCATCGCTGTCCCACCTTACCGCCTTACATCTGCAAAGAAAGAGATAATGAAAAGGGAACTAGATAAAATGCTGGAAAGTGGTGTGATTGAAGAATGCGAGTCTGCATGGGCCTCTTCAGCTGTTCTAGTGCCCAAGAAAAATGATGAAGTACGTTTTTGTGTTGATTATCGTCGCTTGAAAGCCATAACAAAAACTGATACATACCCTCTTCCTCTCATAGACGAGCTGCTGCAGTCTACCAAGCGCCATTGTTTCATGTCGACAATAGACCTCAGAGCTGGATACTGGCAGGTGGCCCAGCCATTGACCGTGCCTACCCAAAAGAATGAACCTTGGAGATGGGGAGCAGAACAAAAAGGAGCGTTCCAGAATTTGAAAGATATGTTGACCTCTGCACCTATTTTGACCCAGGCAAATTATGATGAAACCAATGTCGACAGTTGCGACGTTCCCCGAGTAAGCGCCACCGAGCTACGCACTGAGCAGTTACAGGACCCTGAAGTTGCTAAGATTATTCATGACTTAGAAGGATCAGACCCTGTCTGCACCCGATGGCTAGAACGAGGGTACATCATGAACAATGGAGTCCTGTACCGCTTTCACCCAGAAGCCGAGAGTGAAGAACCGCAGCTTGTCGTGCCAACTATGATGCGAGAGAAAATCATGAATGGGTTCCACAATGCGCCCCTGGCTGGTCATCCTGGAGTGGAACGTACTATCTATCGGGTGAGTCAGAAGTACTATTTTACTGGAATGCGCAAATATGTCACTGAATATTTGAAGAACTGTGAGGAGTGTCAGCGCTACAAGATTAGTAACCAGAAACCTGCTGGACTTTTGGAGACTCCTGTACTCAACCAGCGTGGAGAAGTCCCTGCTCTTGATTTCTTCGGTCCTCTCCCCGAGGGTGAAAGCGAAGAGAGATGGGTCCTGCTGATCGAAGACACTGCCACCAGGTGGGTTGAAGTCTATGCAATGAAGGAAGCCACAGCCGAGGCCTGTGCCCCACTGATGATTGAAGAGTATTTTATGCGTAATGGTTTCCCTAGGCGCATCATCTCCTACAATGGAGTACAATTATTCATTGCAGCAGCTATGCAACAATGCAATTTCACCCTGGGAATCAAACAGAACCTTATTCCCGTCTACCACCTGGAGGCGAATCCAGCTGAAAGGAAAAATCGTGACTTAAAAACTCAGCTGGCTATTCTGGTGAAGAATGAACACCGCTCGTGGCCCAAATTTCTAGCGGAGGTAAGATTTGCCCTTAATAGTTCCCTTGGTGCCACCACAGGTTATACTCCTGCCCATATGATGTTCGCCCGGGAGATGCGAACTGCTTTCGATGCACAACGAGACTTGAGAGCTATTTTGGATAAGGAGAATTTCTTGCCCCAAATTACTCCTTGCCTGCGGAGGTTAGTATCCAGTTGGAAAGATATTAAGGAGAGTGCAGAGGTTCACCAGGACCGGAGGAAGGCTGATGCTGATAAAGACCGACGCATTGCTCCCATCTATGAGGTAGGCGACCTTGTGCTGGTCACCACACATTTGCTAAGCAGTGCGGCCAAGGGCCGTACTAAGAAGTTTATGCCTAGACGTGACGGACCTTACAGTATCAGGAAAATTGTGAGCCCCACGACACTTGAGCTCGCTGACTTGACTTCGTATGAGACTATAGGGAAGTTCCACAGCGCTGACTTGACCCCTTTCAATAGACCAGTCGGACAGGTCTCCGCCCCATTACAAGCTCGTCGACCCAGGGGACGTCCACGTAAGGACCACCAAGCCCCGCCACTTACTGAGGGGACCAATTTGTCAAGGGAACCTCTTGACGACTTGGAGGGGGAGTGTGTAGCGCGGCGGGAAAATAAAACCTTTCTCGCCACACCGGACGTGGTGGCGCCCGAGTCGCCACCACCAAGCGAGAGTGAGACGGCAATACGGCCGCGCCGTCTGATTCGTTGACCGGCGCGGTACGACGACGCGGCTTTGATTTGATTGGTTTAATTAAGATAACTTTGTGTCAAACTAAAAACTAATACGAAATTACACGCTTCCGCTCTGTCGAGTGACCGCATAACGTTGTTTTCTTGAACTGCTCCCAAAAATCCACGATAATTAGAGTAAGCCTGGTTAAAAGGATAAAATTCGGAGCGCGCTCCATGCAAACGAAGTCTGGTTATAGGTATTTTCAGTTGGTTAGTTTTTTTTTTACTAATAGATGTTTTTTTTTTTACTATAGATGTGTTTTTTTTTTTACTATAGATGTTTTTGCTCTTGACCTCAATCTAGTCCTCAGGACAAAGATGGGGTCGAAGATGTAGCGAGCTTCCCCAGAAGTGCACTGGCACTCCTGCACACCGACGGAACGCAGCAAGCTGCTTGGCGCCAGACTCCGGCAGGAGGTTGGTCATGAGTCAGGCGGCTCCTTGCGGAGCCTACCACACCGCTGTGGGAGATCGTTCAGCCGCCGCCAAAAACTTGGTAGCTTGTGATGCCGTTGCCCGGGGTGGACCGCTAGGAGGTAGATCCCTAGTAGACCGCTAGGAGAGGAGAAAGAAAGTGGCTTCCGTCCAAAAATTCTGACTTCTTGTTTATGTTGCGCTGTATTCTTTTTTATGCTATACCGTATAGTGGCGCCCCTCATCACAATTTCACAATACAAAATTTCCCAAAAAAAGTGCTACTCCAACCTACGAACTCCAACGTATTAAGAACAAAGGCCTAAAAGCAATTTTATAGAATACTTTTATAGCCGACGTCGGTCGAGGAAGACCAAGAGTAGGTGGAGCGACGATTTGAATACCCTATGTCGCGTTGCATAGGTTGGATTGGAGGAAAAGAGGGAAGGCTTTTAGGCCTTTGCCCAGCAGGAGGACACTAAATAGACTAATAAAAAAAACTGAAAAATACTTAAGGTTGGTTGGTTCTAATCTATGTAATAAATAGTCAAATAATCTATGAGAAATCTGTGATGAGGGTGCCACATACAATGCCATCTATTAGATTAAGCTTAAACCACTTTCCGGTCCTTCAAACACAGCTTTATCTTAAGCGTACACACAGACAGTAGATGGCGCTTATTTTAAAAATGAAATACTTAGAGCGAACATTGTTTCTTTTATTCTTTTTTAAATTGAATTCCTAAAAAACTCAACAGATGACATGTTCATCGCTCCATAGAGACGTTCGCGAGATCATGTAAAAACTGTGCCTGCCTTTTTTAAAGGCCAAGGGATTGAGCCCACTCCGCCATATCAGAAGTAAACAATTTAAAATTTTCGGTTAAAATGATTCGTAAATAATGAAATATTCCATTATAAAGATGCGTTGGCGTCTTTTTGATCATCTTTTCCTACCTACTTTATTGGCATACCTTTTTGACCTACTTTGTTAGCATAATATTATACCGTAGCGCCATCTATCGATTTCCTGGAAAACTAAAACGAGCTAGAAAAACGCTCATTTTTCTCATTTCTTTGATACTTTAAGTAGGTACAGAATAAATTATTAGGACCTATCTAAACTATTATAAAACTGTACTTAACAGAAAAGATTAAGTGTGTCCGTCTGCCTGCTGTAGGCACATTGAAGATATTTATACAAAAAAAGATTTTGTTACGATGATGTGGCAAAAACTACTGAACCGATTATGATGAAACCTTTTTTGTTTGAATAGCTTATGATTTGACT
The DNA here is from genome assembly GCA_963693445.1 of Agonopterix heracliana. Classification (NCBI taxonomy): domain Eukaryota; kingdom Metazoa; phylum Arthropoda; class Insecta; order Lepidoptera; family Depressariidae; genus Agonopterix; species Agonopterix heracliana. The sequence goes on from OY856319.1 coordinate 19,307,678, forward strand.
TAAAATCTGGTAAGTCCTACCAATCCTATCTAACTACATAATTTGTTCGGAGGAAGTCGCGGGTAAACTCTAGTTTGAAATAGTTAATTGCAAATAACTCAATGTTATTGCTTGTTTACTAACTACCTAATTTATTCTATTTGCTATCTTATCGATGGACGCCTTGTGTGTGAACGCTGATTAGGTGTTGATTAAGTAGGTATAATAGTTTTCAAGATTTCAAATCTAACTCATTTGTGAAGTGGTTTTGTTTGTTTTAGGTAGGTAGTAACTAGGTAGGTTAGGTACTTTACCTAGGGGTTGTGGAAATTTTTACCTATTTACACTCAGTTGCAGAAACGCTCATTAGAGTTAATCCTCCATTAAATCTCTTGCTAGCTTTTACTACGTCAAAAAGTGACAGCAAGAGTTTTAATGGAGGATTAACTTTAATGAGCGTTTCTGCAACTGAGTGTTAAAGGCTTAAAGTTTAAATAGACCATACTGTTTTTAAGGTTTATTAAATGTAAGCAAATGCTATTTCTTATTTTCTTCTTGACTCAGAATAATAATGTTTCAGTAGGTACCTACTCTGAATATCACAATTTATTCATTTTCACCTCACAAGCTCGGAAAGATTCTGTTTATCGTTCGAAATCTGAGTGCAAAAGTGTATTTTATCCGCTAGCGTGCAAAGAGTTTTTGAAATTCGAATTTGTCTATTCAATATTTTTGTATACCGCCAATGCACTGAAAATGCTTAATAACTATTTCATGACACTGGCCAGCACGAAAATAAAAACTTTTTGAAATGTTCTTTTTAGCAATTCACTTTTTTTCCTCGCCGTTGTGAGGTGAAAAATTGTGTGTTTCGCTCGGCTGCAAAGTTATTCTGCGTCTCGTACCTTTGAAACCTTCGCTAAACGCTCAGGATTCTATTATATGAACCACTCGCTTCGCTCGTGGTTCAATCCTAGAGTCCTTCGCTTGCTCAGGTTTCAATAAAAGTACTCGCGCCAAAAAGCAACTTTGCAGCCTAGCATAACAAATAACTATTTCACCTCACAAGCTCGGAAAGATTCTGTTTATCGTTCGAAATCTGAGTGCAAAAGTGTATTTTATCTGCTAGCGTGGAAAGAGTTTTTGAAATTCGAATCTGTCTATTCAATATTTTTGTATACCGCCAATGCACTGAAAATGCTTAATAACTATTTCATGACACTGGCCAGCACGAAAATAAAAACTTTTTGAAATGTTCTTTTTAGCAATTCACTTTTTTCTACGCTTTTTTTCCTCGCTGTTGTGAGGTGAAAAATTGTGTGTTTCGCTCGGCTACAAAGTTATTCTGCGTCTCGTACCTTTAAAACCTTCGCTAGACGCTCACTCACTTCGCTCGTGGTTCAATCCTAGAATCCTTCGCTTGCTCAGGTTTCAATAAAAGTACTCGCGCAAAAAAGCAACTTTGCAGCCTAGCAATAGCATAACAAATAACTATTTTTTAAATCCGTTACCTACTCTTGTGAGATAAACGCGCATGGAACGCACCTAAAGCCAAAGATTAGTTTTGTATCTTGGTATGCGTGTGTTGCATTCCTAGTGACGTCACATCCGCCAGCTGTTTGTTGTGGAATGTTGGCACCAGGGCTGCCAGATTGTATAATTGGATACAAAAACTGTATAATTGGATGGCTGTTTGTATCCTCTATGTATCCAGGACTCTCATGTATAATTGGATACAAAACAAAAAAATTGATTTCAAAAATAATAAAAGCTCTGCTGGAGTCCAAAAATCGCAAAAGAGGGTTTCGTTCAAGTTCTGTAGAATCTTGTCTCTCTCGGTTGAACCAACATAATATGCCCGCGCGCTTGGTGCAAAAATACTTGTTGTGAATCAAAAACACGACTTTAATTTCAAATAACGTGACGAATAATCAGGAAAAACACAATTTTATAAGTTTCTGAGTTTTTTACCGAGTATGTATCCAGCGAGACAATTTTGTATAATTTCAGGGGCAAAGCTGAATAATTATAAAAAAATTACTGGCAGCCCTGGTTGGCACTCTGTAAGTCAAATGTCACTCAAATAAAACAAAAATGTTTTTCATTTCTTACTTACGTAATATACGAATTTTTAATTAGTTTATCTCAAGAGTAGTTATATTTCTTGGTTTGTTTGTCCAGTAAATCGTCGAAGAATCCATTTCGCTACTTGTTCTTTATGTTCCAGTGATAAATTGTGATATATTTCTATCGTAAATTCGGTACAGAACTATTTGTGTTGTGTAATTTTCTGTGATAGATAACCTTTGAAGAGGTCAGTACGACTCGAGCAAGTTCAACTTATATGAAATAAGCACTTCGCGTCGCGCAGTACCAAGACGGCTGCTGTTTACAAAATTCACGAACGAAACAAATCGATCGACCGAGGAATCGCGAACGCATAATAACGTACCGATTACACAGGTAATGCCTTCGTAGAACTAAGTTCTAACAAGAACAAGAGGCTTCTATAAAATCGTAGTGAATTACCGGAGATTCAGTGTGGTGTCGCATCAAGTGTGTGCAGTGACGTAATTGAGAGTAGTGCAATCGATTACAGTGTTACAATATGTCGGCGCCGATTATTTTGATAAAGCCGTGGAGTGGCGCTGGTGTCAGTAGCTTGTGGCGCGTGCTGACGGTGGGGTCTTACACGTCTCCGAACCAGCCTTTCGTACCAAGTGTCAGCAGTCAGTCCCGCGCCATGGCGTCCAAAGCTGTCAACATTGATAACTTGAATCCCAATCTCATCAAGCTGGAGTATGCGGTCCGAGGGCCGCTCGTAGCGCGCGCCGGCGTTATCGAAAATGAACTCAAGCAGGTATGTCTTTGAGTTTACATTAGTGTCACCAGTTTTCACATGTGAAAGTACACATTTGTTACCATATGTTTGCAAATTGATCCAGTTCTCAAGGCCATATTGTGGTTGAAACCAAATTGGTTGGTAACAGTAATCACTTTGGCCATGAAACATAAAAGACATGCTTAACCCATCCTCTGCATTTGTAATGGACAATTATAATTTTATTGTGTTGAGAATGTCAACATATCAGAGGATAAACAATCAGGTCCTTTACCCGGACTTTCGATTTTCGATATATCGAGACCGTTTCGGTCCAAACTTCATTGTAATAGAGTTGATGTTGGATCAACAACGTTCACACAATTGCAAAGTTCGAATCTCCGGGTAGAGGCCCGGCATTATTCATGAAACTAATTGTTGAAACACAGACTGTAATTTATTCATTTCATTCTGACTCATTTTAACTTTAATGTTTATCTCGTGACAGATCCTACTCTGCTGAATGTAAAACAAGTAGCTTTAGCGGCATAATTTTTATTAAATTGTACTTTATTTTATTTTCCTTCTAACATTACAGGAAAACTCTTTACCTCGTTTCACTGGAATCGGTTCAGTAGTTGATTCATGAAAATAGTAAATGGACAGATTAAAATATGAATCTTCGAAGTTATAGTAGAATCTAAAGTACTATGGTTGAATATGGTTTAATGCAATAGTTTATAATACATGATACTTTACCGGTTCAGTAGTTGGTAGTGAAACAGAATTCGAGGCTATTCCAACTTCAGTAACACAACAGGAAAATATAACAATATAGTAGCCGGCAAAAATCTTGACTTGAGAACTAAATTTGTAGGCGATAGAGCAACTGTGCACTCCCCTTATCCCCTCCCCATCGGTCAAGTCATTGTCCAAGTAGTGTTTTAATTATTTTAATTCCACTAAAAAGTTTGTAAAAATAAAAACATTCTATGAAAAATCTTTAAGGCAATTAATTAATTAAATTTTTTGGCCTTCATTTTGATAAAAAAATTATTTGTATAGATAGATAGATTCTGGTACTTAGAAATGAACTAAATAATCTGTGTGATAATCAGACTCATTGGCACTTTGGGTGTGGTGTGTCTATTTCAATAAGCCCACATAGTTGTGTATGGCAGTGAGACATGTAGCCCTATGCGGGCCCTCTCATGCTTATGAATATGTGAGAGGAAGCCTTGCAATCAATTTGACAATGAGCAATGTGTTTTAATTTCTGGCCACATGTCTACAGCGAGACACCTTCTGACATGGTGGTAGAGACAAATAAAATGGACATCTAAAAGTTATTCATAAATGAACATTCTTGAGATGCTGACGGTTTTCTAAGGGGATTATCAGACCATTAAACTGAACAACTTTCTCTATGGGAAAAACATCTAAATTGTGAAAAAATAAAAACCGTAAACCGGTTGAACCTAATAGACAGCAGATTTTTTCTTCTTATCTTATCAAGTTTTATTATCCCCTTAAAAAATAATCTGGATACTAAGGACAGTATCTCACAATGTAAAATAGACAGATGGAATGTCTATTCACACAATTTGTGTAAATTTGTACTAAACGGAAGATTCCTGTTAAACAAACATGATTAGTAACTTGTTTAGTATTATTTAGCATTGGCTAAAACAAACAGTCTTTTATCACAATTAGAGTTGTTTATATGTCAACTGTAAATGATTTGTGGTCATAATTTGTGAACCTTGCTCCAGAGTAAAGTTCATGTCTTCTTACTTGTTATTGATAAATACTATTTTATTGAGTCATTTGTCATCATGTCATATATGCTGGTCCGGGTTCAAATGGCAGACGAGATGCCATGTACCAATGTGTCTGTATAACTTATGTATGTAGTACTGACTGCTCTCAAATGGTGAAGGAAAACATCGTGAGGAAACCTGCATACACTGAAGAAGAAATTCTGATGAATATGTGAAGTCTACCAACCCACATTCGGCAGGCATTTTGGACTGATTCCCATACACCCTCCCTGAGGGTGCCTGTGCCCTGCAGTGGGACGTATATAGGCCGATGATAATGTTGACGAACTTACAACTTCTTCTATTAATGAATGCCCTTGCCATACAGAGGTCTTCTATAGTCTATGACTTAATATTTTTGAGGCAAAGATAGGGTGATCAAAATTATTTGCAGGTGGTGTGTTATAAATAATCTCCCACTTATAGGCTTACAATACAGACCACACCTTTGTCCCGTGTGAGTTTCTTACGAGACGACTAAGGGACAAGGATTTTTGCAGTGTTTACCTCTAGTCTGATATTTCTGATATTTTAAATATAAAAGTAAACCTTTGTACGATTGCACCATTAAAAACGTGATCCTAAAAGGGAATATGGTATAGAGTGTGTATGTATCTATCTATACATAAATTATGTAGGTACATTGTATTACTTAACAACAGATGTAACTATTACAAAACTTGGCATATGTCTTATTATAGATATAATCTGAAAATAGGTAATTACCTAAGTCTTATGTACACAATACAGCAGCGTAATATAACAGTATGTGTACATAGCATACGTTAAACTATTTTTGGCTCACATTCAGTTTACCTAGCTTGTGTTAAGCCAAGGTTTTTTGATGGTGATATGGAATTTAGTCTATGACTATCCGAAATAGGTTTTGTAATTTTTACGACTTTCATACAAATTATACGTATTGTATACAGGCAAAAATTTATAAACTCACGACCATAATACCTATGGGAGTGGTCAGAAACATTGTTACCATTACAAGCTCTTTCTTTTTCTAAAGTGTGTAGTTGTTACAAGAATTACTTTAAGCATAGAAGGTTTTCAGGATGGAATGAATAAGTAAATAAAATTTAGTATAATTAGTAAGTAGAAAAGAAATTAAAAAGAAAAAAGTAGGTAGTATGAAGTTTGGTAAAATTTAGTTTTTGATATTATGAGAATGTCATTTTTCATACAAGGCATAGTCGTTTGTGCGCTCGTTCAGCCCTGGTAGTTTTATTGTCACGATGTCTAGAAGTGTCCTGGAATGTGTTTATTTTCATCACAAGATCTGTTTGATGTCTGTATTCTATTTATCATAATTGCCATAAAGCTACAGATAAACTAATTTGATATTCCGCTTATCTTATACTAAATATACTTAGCTGGATTATGTAGCATATTCTTTTTTATCGTTATATAGCATACTGATAAAACAAAAATCATAGAAGGCGTGGATGATCTTTTTAATAGCATGCTCACGACTATATTCCCCGAGGTGGTAGTCAGAGATATTCTGAAACCTCAGAACATCCACGTTTCACCAGTAGTACCGAAACTCAAATCAAAAATTCAATTCAATTCAATCAACCAATCATTCATTTCATTTCTTCAATTTGGTGTTTCAAATCGTACATAAATTCCGAAAAACTCATTGGTACGAGTGGGCCTGGACGGGGATTGAACCATCGTCTCCTGCACGGCAGGCAAGGTTATATGGCATAGGAAAATGGCATATATTTCATGGTTTTTTGACGTTTTTGTTTCAGAATGTGTGGAATAAAAAATGTAGCTCTCCAGTTTTGTGATGTAACAATGATTACCTATGAAATTGTTAATTGCAGGGCGCCAAGAAGCCGTTCACGAAGGTCATCAGGGCCAACATCGGAGATGCACACGCCATGGGACAGAAACCCATCACCTTCATCAGACAGGTACTTCATTTAAAAAAAAAAAAAAAATTAAAATTAAAAATCATTTTATTGTCTCAATACAGTTTTTCTTACGATCTAAGAAAAAAAAAACCTTACAACTGAGACAAAAGGTTGAGGCTCAGCCTGTACTGACACCGGATTGAACCCGTGCAGCGCTGATTTTCAGCCCCTCCCTTCTCCCTAAGGTCTTGAGTGGGAGATGAGGTAATGAGGGCAGATGAATTATACAGACGCTCTTAACATCTAAATCAAACCCTTAACAAGATCATCAAATTAAATCATAAAATTAACCAAAATATAGGGAAACTAAGATTCATGGCATTCTTATGAAGTGAGTGCTTATGCGTGTGTGGTGGTATTTGCTACGAGATTGTGTTGGACTGACACTTCCGTGGTTTGTAGACGTTTACTGATTGTCTATTGACTGTTGTTGAGTTCAAACAACTAACTAACATACATACACACTAGAGAGCCTCCCCGAGTGATGCACTGAACTCCCTAACCCCGAAACTTCCGGTGCACCCTGGGTAGACAGCAAGCTTCATAGTCCGCGAGTTTCCAACTAGTCAAATAAGCAACTCTTTAATAAACGTCAAAACTCGCGCTTTGTATGAAAAATTGGTGATTGTACCAATTATACTGAACAATATTCCCTCAAAAACTGTGATCTGGGTTGACTCTAATCTGTCTTGGAACCCGCAATGCATCAATCAAAGAAGATAGGAGGAGTAGGAAAAAGAAATATCTGAGTTCCCTCCATTGCAAACGGGAGACAGCTATAAGAAAAAGCATGATTATTGGAGAGCCACACAGAGCAACGCACTGCACCGGGCGCGGGGAGGGAAGTGATGAGCTGTCTGATGGTTATTTTGTGGCAGGTGCTGGCTTGCTGCGCGGACCCCAAGCTGATCCAGACTGCGGACTACCCCGAGGACGTGAAGAAGCGCGCCTCTGAGTTCCTCAACGGCTGCGGGTCTGTACCTCTCACTTTTGATTAACTAACTTCTGTCCGCAACTTCGTATACCCTAGGTGCTATTCTAGGATGTAGGGAAATCCAAATTTCAGCGATATCACTGTTTTTTAAGGTGAATACGGAACAAACTTTAAACATTCGCGTTTGTAATGGATCATTATTATCGATTTAAAAAAAAGAGGTCAGTTTACCCGAATGTATGATTTATTCAAGAACTGCAACTATTTTCTGATTCTTTAATTTCGCATTATCTATACAGAGTGTAACAAAACACCCTAGTAATATTTGAAGGGGTGGTTTAGATTATAAACTGAACAACTTTCACTATGAAGCCTACATCGAGAAAAAATAGGCTGTTTCATGCGAAACTGCAGTTCCTACTCGACTCAAAGGGAAATCAGATTTTTAAATTTCTTTTCGTCGTCCCCGTTGTGAATGTTGTTTAATGGTCTACCCCACAACCCACCCCTCTAAATATTATATTTGATTAATTTTAGGAAAATCTACGTTCAATTACAGGATAGGTTATCAATTGTGATAACTAATTCACAATTAATTTAGGAAAATTTACGTTCATACTAGGGTGTTTTGTTATACCCTACATCAGGGGTCTCCAAACTACGGCCTGCGGGCTAAATGCGGCCCGCGAGGACCACTAATCTGGCCCGCGGCAGGCGGCAGCGGGTGGCTATGCCCTATATCCGGCTCGCCATAACTTATTTAACTAAATAAATCATACAAAATAATATCCAACGTTTTTGTTTAATGATCAAATTAAAAACCTATACGCAAAATGAGCGCTTTATTTAAAATTGTTATCTAAGTACGATGAGCCCAGGGCCGATGTCTTGTCTTGGCCCTTGAAACCGAAAACATGTTTAAAACTCAGATCAAAAAAGTCCTCTGTAAAAAAGCATACTATAAACTGGATGATTATTTAAATGATCAAAATGCTTGGGTCTGAGTGTCACTAACATAAAGTTTACTGTATAGTATCAATTATCTAATTAATAGACTATGTATTACCGTATACATAACCTTAGCATAAGAATTTATATTGTAATAGTCATTAAGTCGTGTTATGCTGTAGAGTTTCTGGCCGCATCTTCTCTACAGCGACAACACGTTCCGACGCGGTGGTAGCTTAAAAAAGAATTGACGTTTAATAAGTGTGCTTCAGGCTCCTATATTGTATAAATGATTTTGAATTGAATTGACCTAGTGGAGTCAGTGTGGCCCTTAAGCTAAGAAGTTTGGAGACCCTGCCCTATATTGTGTTATACGTAACCGTTTACACATTGTTATGTAACCGTCCGCAGAGGCAAGTCAGTGGGCGCGTACTCGATGTCGCTCGGCATCGAGCAGGTGCGGAAGCACGTGGCGGAGTACATCGAGCGCCGCGACGGCTTCCCGTCCAACTTCGAGAACATCTGCGTCTCCGCCGGCGCCTCCTCGGCCATCAAGAACTGCCTCCAGATGTTCTGCAACGAAGTCGACGGCAAACCCTCCGGTTAGTGCATTTTCTCACCTCCGGACGGAAAGCGTCAATTTTCGTCTCGCTGCGCTAAACGAAGTTGTCGCTTTCCACCTCCGTCGAGGAGAAAAATAGTATACTAACCTCGGACAGTAAATAAGAAAGCCTCGGCTTCGCCTCGGTCAACAATTACGTAAGATCTGAGACCTTACTTTCCTGTCCTCGGTGTGTAATCTACTATTGCATACTGCGTATCGATTTTCCTGGCCGTATTATAACGTACTATGGGTATGTACATCATAGTACGACCAGGAAAATTGATCCACTCGTTAATCTTCGTTAGCGCAGACCAGACCAGAATCCCCGTCAAAATCCAAAGTCTTTTATAATAATTAAAAATCAATCAAGCTACCAAGTTTGTGGTGGCGGCTGAACGAACCCCACACAGCGGTGTGGTAGGGTCCGCAAGGAGCCGCCTGGCTCGCGACCACCTCCTGCCGGAGTCTGGCGCCAAGCAGCTTGCTGCGTTCCGTCGGTCGCAGGAGTGCCAGTGCTATTCTGGGTAAGCTCGCTTCATCTTCAACCCCATCTTTGTCCTGAGGACTAGATCGAGGTCAAGAGCAAACCCATTTATAGTAAAAAAATTAAAAAAGTATAGTGTGAAAGATTGTGTTTATGAGCATTAGTAATCTGAATAATAACAAAAATAGAGGTCAGCACAAGCGTCGTCAATTACACATAAACACAAACAGATATAAATCAGCAACAAGCTTCGTCAAAACAATAAAATGCAAGCTCAGTCAAATAACCCGTCCCTTGTCGATCCCGGCGCAAAGGAGCCCATAATGCTAGCAGCGTTGCGTTGCGTTTGCCGTTTATGAGCCATATCTAGAAAACACTTGAATAAAACATTAAACAACGATACAACCTCTATTCGATATAAACATACATCATTACTGGTTATCGGCTCCCCAACAAACATGAGATCACGTGTGATACTGATATGATGCGATAAGAGATCTATTATCACTGCTATTTGTAGGCAGGTGTAAGTAATTGTCACCTCTTCTTGTGTACTTAGGTGCGTTCGCGACGCGTTAGAGTTGTTGTGTTAACGAATGAACTGAACATGGCTATATAAGGTTAAATTGAATTAGTTGGCAAAACTTAAGAAACGCATTTGGTATCTGTTACTAAGTACAATTGCGTGTTAATGACCCCCCACTGGGTCATATGATTCTGAGGTCAATGTTCGCCCGCCGGCCGCGCACTGCGTACGATACGTACGAAAATAATAATTTTGTTAATCATCCATACCAATTATAAACATTGATAATGCAATCTGTTATCATTAACAAGTGCCCTGGTTCAGTTTCGCCAACTAATCTTAACTATTATAAAAGCGTAAATTGTCATGAGGCATAAAAAGTAGCGGTTCACTTCATATAAACTCAAATAACACTCGATAGCGCGATTTAAATGACGTGCAGCGCCATCTATTGACAAAATTATTAGTTTGTTTGTTTGTTCGCGCATCACGCAAAAACTACTGAACCGATTTTGATGAAACTTTTTTGTTTGATAGCTTATGATCTGACTTAAAATCTGGTATATAATTTGTGCGGATGAAGTGGCGGGAAAACACTAGTTAAAAATATATACAGGGTGAAATTGATATCAATATCATCATCTATACATATAATAAAATTCTAACCTTGGCGATGATGTACATTGAAGATATTTGCAAAAAAATTAATTGGGGGTGTTTAGGATACGTAATGGAATACATTAAAACCATTTTTAGAATTTTTGTCTGTTTGTCTGTTTGTCTGTTTGTCTGTTTGTCTGTTTGTCTGTTTGTTTGTTCGCGCATCACGTAAAATCTACTGAACCGATTTGAATGGGGTTTTCACTAAAGTATAGGGCATGGTTTGGTTTAAAATATAGGCGATGTTTCATCGCAATCGGTTCATTCAATCAAAAGTTACGCATAACTTAAAAACTACTTAACCGATTTTAATGGGGGTTTCAGAAAAATATAGGGCTTAGTTTGGATTAACGTGTAGGCTTTATTTCATCGCAATCAGTTAATTCAATCAAAAGTTATGAATATTTAAAGTAAGTGGTCTGCGTGTATGAAGTAGAGGGTGCCGCAATCAAGCGTAACGCAGAACGGATTTGGATGAAATTTGGCACACAGATAAAATATGTTCTGGACTAGCACATAGGATAATTTTTATGCCGGTAATGCGTTCCTGTGGGATAATTTTCAATGATTACCATTTCAACATATGCATTTGGGAAGATTCAGTATGGTAAATACTAATAGCTTTTTTCAACGCTTTCTTCAGAAAGCTCAGTAGCGTATTTGGTGAATGGTCAGACTTTCAATTACGAGTCGATGGTTCGAATCTTGGTGCAGAACTTTTTGTGTTTTTATTTTTTTTCTCATCATAATCATGAAAATATCACATTTTATCAGCAAGAGCATAGGAGAATCTGAAGTTTAGATTATATAGGCTCTATTTCATCGGAATCGTTTTACACAATCAAAAGTTATGAGTATTTAAAAATGTACTCACAGTGGTTGAGTAATACAAATTACACAAATCTAATTGTAGGTACCTACTTATCATACTTTATGTGCCTAATCTGTGTATGTGTATTTCAAAAGACCGGCGGTAAGAGGCCGGACGGCCTATAGCTTTGGTTTCCTGGCAGAAAGGCAAGTGCCTCCTGTGGCACACTACATGCAAGTAAGCACCTTCGCAGCCAGACCTCAGTCGCACGTCACGAACACCTGGAGCAGCCGCTGAACTTGCTCCCACTAAGAAGAGATTCCGGTACTCAGCCTTGGAGCGTCAAATCTCTTTGTTTCTGTCACCGTCAAGACCACAGGGGCATGGGGAGCCGAAGCTTAAAGCGTCATTGCTGAAATTGTGCGTCGACTTTGCGAGAGGAAATGTGCTCTCGCTCTGGGTCGTTCCGGCCGGGCTGGTCATAATGTCTGCCGAAGAACTGACGACATCCGGCGCTGTATCGACGACCTAACAGCCTGGAGTCGGCACAGGGCGAACAAAGCGGTTTTTAATCCGCCTACGCGACGGACACAACACTCAGTGTGTAGTATTGAAAAATCGCTTTTCGCGCCGCAGTTCGCCCTGTCCCATGGCCATTGGTCAGGCCATAAGGTAGTTAGCGTGGAATAGTATATACCAAGGGTGAAAGCAAGCGACCGCGGGTTGACCCACACACACGTGGCGGCGCACCGTCGACGCTGAGCTACGAGCAGCTGGGTTGAGTTGGCGCGACATTGTACACAAGGTTCAGGACAGGGAGAGGTAGCGGCGTCTCACGAGGGCCCTCTGTGTGGAGTACTATGTACCGTGGTAGCTCGGAGCGACTGGACGAGGAAGGCCGAGGATAGTATTGTGACGCGCCTTGGGAGAGTCCTATGCTCAGCAGTGAACAATGACAGGTTGATGATAATGATACTTGCAACTGTTTTTGTAAAACATGCAGTTACACTACCTAATTACATATAGATACATACAAAAACTCACCACCATATTTCCCTTCTCAGGGGGGTCAGAAACAATGTGTAGCAACTTGCCAACAGATGGCGCTAGCCAATTGACGATGGCACATTGGAAACCAGTAAGCTACTACACTAAGGTTCACAATTGCATGGCAAGACATAAATCGCGCAAGAAGAATTCTCACAGAGTCTCAGTATATATACAAGGATCCGACAAACATCAAGTAGGACCACGGCCGGTCCCCAGGCATCACTCCTAGCCTGGCGGAAGTACTTCCCTTTTCTATGGAGGAACCTTCCACCTCAGTTCCTCTATAGTGGTGACCCTCGACTAAGAGCATCGCAACCTGAACACCAGCAGCGCAACGCAGCAACACCAGCAGCACCAAGCAGCAAGCAACCAGCAGCAAAAACTTCCTCTCCCTCGACCAGGTCTAGCAAGCAGCAGTCCACATCGCCATCCTCGACGACAGCTCAGCGTCCGTAGAAGATACCAGCAGCCCACGCACTGAGACATAGCCTCTACCGTGGAAGCCCTGCTCACTTCTTCTACACGCCTGTCACTCGCACGCATCACCAGGACTGGTCATCCTGCACTATGCACGCACGCACGCAGCACGCCAACGCACGCCACAGGCCCGGCACGGCACCTTCTGCAACGCACCTCTACATGGATACGGACTGCACGCTTCGAGAAACTTAACGACCTGCGGTCTAAGGGGGGAGTACTGTAGCAACTTGCCAACAGATGGCGCTAGCAGTCCCCTAGCAAAAAGTAAGACACAAGACAATTGACGATGGCACATTGGAAACCAGTAAGCTACTACACTAAGGTTCACAATTGCATGGCAAGACATAAATCGCGCAAGAAGAATTCTCACAGAGTCTCAGTATATATACAAGGATCCGACAAACTTCAAGTAGGACCACGGCCGGTCCCCAGGCATCACACCTAGCCTGGCGGAAGTACTTCCCTTTTCTATGGAGGAACCTTCCACCTCAGTTCCTCTATAAATGCAATAACTGAGAATACTGTCTGGTAACTTAAGTGCCTACATAATAGTACCGGAAATACTTCTTTGTTAACAGTTAACATGAAAAAAAAAACATTGGGTTCCAACTCTTCAGTGTTGATGCTGCAGGGGTCCTGACTGTCTAAGCCATGAGACTTGAGGATTTGCGAATTAGATTATTAGGATCCAGCAGAGTCCTCTTCACGGCTACCTACTCCGTAGGGTATTGTCAACATTTTCAATCGTGTGTCTGTGCTTTAAGAAATCTATCAAGCAATTTAGATGTAGTTTTGAGAAATGTATGAAGATTCTACTTTATGTTTTAATTAGATGGCAATGATGGCAATATTATGCGATAATTTTTTTCTTTATTTTCTTTCTTTACTTCTTTTTACATTTTATTTCTCTTTCTTTGCATTTCTTATTATTTTTTTCTTTCTCTTAATATAATTAAGAACTTATCTGCGCGTACGAAGTCGCGGGCACAGCTAGTTTTAAACTAAGAATCTACCCATATGGAAGCAAACCGATCGGAGCAGATAAAATATCAGCTGTTCCATACTAAACTGTAATGAATACTCAACTCAAATGTATGCTGCTGTATAAAAATGGTTTGTCCCCATAGTAAAAGTTGATCAGTTTGATGGGTAGACTAAAATTTTTATTAAAATCTGTTCAGTAGTTTTTGCGTGATGCTCGAACAAACAAACAGACAGGCATACATAATTTGTTTTATGACCAATCGGCACATGTCTCACCTGACCACATTCTCCATTCGCGACACAATACATTATTTTAGCGTAGCTCCAACACTAAAATTGTGTTCGACCTTCACAATGTCACATCTGTTATTACCGTATTAACCATACATTGCGGGTTTTATTCCACCTGTAAATATTGTTCCGTTTTACAGGGAGCAATGGTTGAGGTTATTTTTATTACGTAAATAAACTGGTTGCTTGTTGTATCTAGGAGAAATCTATTATAGTTTAGATACGCTGTTAGCATGTTAATGAGATGAGATGATGATGATTTGTTGCGATAATGAGTTTTTGTGTTTGAATCGTGAATAGATAGATGGCATATTTACAGTTTTGTGTAATTTTGAATGAATTTAGATCACTGGTTAGAGGCTAGAGCTAGATCACCCTTTTCGTGGGTGTTTTATGAGGTGACTCAGGGATAAGATTTGTTTTGAAGATCTAGCTACTGAAGCCACGTAACACGTCATTTTTACAATTACTTACGTCCATTCTGTATGTCTGTCTGTTGCTCAATTGAATCCAAATTTATCTTAAAAAGCCTGACCAGAAACAAGAACCTGTTTTGGGGCGCTGCAATCGACTATAAACCTTTAATGTCAGTGTTCTAAGTACAAAAATTTGTTCCAATGATTTTCCGCAACATGGCGAGGTTTTTTTTATTTTTTTGGTCGGGCTTTACTTATGGACATTATATGACTGTATGTATGTACAAATAAAAACTTTGTGTTGCAGGTGTGATGGTGCCGATCCCGCAGTACCCCCTCTACTCGGCGTCCCTCGCTGAATACGGGCTGGACCTGGTAGGCCACACACATTATTGTTGGTCTGGAATAGATCCGATGTATTTTGTGATTAAGACATTGCATTCGTTTTGCTGAGTTTGTCCTTTCGTAAACGTTAACGATCGATGCGTCGTAAGAAGCATTACAGCTTTTTGCTCATGATCAATTCAAATCGAACGTTGCCTCAATCTTACTATGTAGGCCGGTCATATCTTACACAAAAAATCGCTAAAATAACAAACTAACGTCTAGTTCTGAGTTTTTAATATGTTGTTAGGACCACTACCAGTAGCGTATATCCAAGTTTGCAGCTTCGAAAGACCTGTGCTAACTTTGCAGCACTCGAAAAACCATCCCGTTTTTTGGTTTTTTGCTTACATCTCTAAGTCTATAAGTCGTATAGAAAAGTTTTCTAGGTACACATTAAACCTGATAAAATTTCCTACAAAACGAGTAGTATGTACTTGTCTTATAGGACTTATCCTTTGATAGCTACAGGGCCAAGAAAGAAACAGCATTTTAAAAATTATGAAATTAGTATGGCAACCCTCATGAAAGTTGAAGATAAAAAGAAAATAATTTCATATTTTTAATTAGCGACCCCGAAAATCCTCGGATACAAATTTGCAGCTGATTCGGTGAATCTTTAACAGCTGCTTTGGCGTTTTAAATTTCCATGGCAGCCATCTTGTATTTCGCAATTTTTGATTTTTTTTACCGCCATCCAAATCTGACCAAGGTCTTCTATACATTTCTTCAAGATCCATAGCCTTATCTTTCATAGTTTCCGCGGGCTGTTGACCTCATCCATCAGGAGTCAACCTTCTGAGGAAGTCGAAAAATTCCTTTTATCACCAGGGCATCCTTATTATGATCTCCGAAATTAT
This sequence comes from Agonopterix heracliana, assembly GCA_963693445.1. Classification (NCBI taxonomy): domain Eukaryota; kingdom Metazoa; phylum Arthropoda; class Insecta; order Lepidoptera; family Depressariidae; genus Agonopterix; species Agonopterix heracliana. The sequence goes on from OY856319.1 coordinate 19,323,661, forward strand.
TTTACTATGCGTTGGTTGGGGGGAACTCGGCGAACAATTATCCGGTTATTTCTATCTACTTATCTATGCAAAGTGGGGATCGACCAGATACCTCCTATTGGTCTGCGGGTTCCCCCTACGGTACAAGGATGACATTTAGGGATCATCATATGGATGCTCTGGTGATATAGGGAAAACTTTGACTTCTTCGGAAGATCGATTCCTGACGGATGATGTCAACGGCCCGTGAAAACTACGACAGATAGGGTTGTGGACCTTGAACAAATGCATAGAGGACCTTGGTCAGATTTGGTTTGCCGTAAAAAAAAATCAAAAATTTCAAAATACAAGATGGCTGCCATGGAAATTTGAAACGCCAAAGCAGCTTTTAAAGGTTCACCGAATCAGCTGAAAATTTGTATCCGGGGATTTTCGGGGTCGCTGATTAAGAATATGAAAACATTTTCTTTTTATCTTCAACTTTCATGAGGGTTGCCATACTAATTTCATAATTTTTAAAATGCTGTTGCTTTCTTGGCCCTGTAGCTCTAAGAGGATAAGTCCTATGAGACAAGTACATACCACTGGTTTTGTAGGAAATTTTATCAGGTTTAATTTGTACCTAGTAACCTTTTCTATACGACTTATAGACGTAAGCAAAAAATAAAAAAACGGGATGGTTTTTCGAGTGCTGCAAAGTTAGCACAGGTCTTACGAAGCTGCAAACTTGGATATACGCTACTGGTAGTGGTCCTAACAACATATTAAAAAATCAGAACTAGACGTTAGTTTGCGATTTAAATGTTCGATATGATGGGCCTAATGTCGGTCCCGATCGATACGTTTGATGCTTATACCGTATAACTAGGGACCAGCCTCGCCTTATCATTTCCCCTCTGTCAGCCACGTTATAAGATCAATTTAATCATGTGCATTTATATACAATTTATGTTATACTTATCTATCGAAACGAGACAAATAATTGCGGAACAATAACTTCAAACTAGTCTCGTTTGGGGTTCACACGAGATTATTTTTGACAATCAAAATTTGAATTAGATTAGAATACAATGTAATGGAATGGAAATAACATCCAAAAAAGTGGCGGACTTCATGCCACCTCGTCCACCGCAAAAATGGAAGAAAAGTTCGTTAGTAGATTTACGCTCGTAACTCGTCCATAATTATATGGTCTAAGGCTCGACAGGGTGTCAGAACAAATTATAGAACCATTAGCGAGTATGACAGCGAATGTTTCGTCCTTGCAGGTGGGCTACTACCTGGACGAGGAGAAGAACTGGGGCCTCGACACCGAGGAGCTCGAGCGAGCACTGAGCGCAGCGCAGGCTCGCTGCGCCGTGCGCGCGCTCGTCGTCATCAACCCGGGGAACCCCACCGGACAGGTACTGCGTCACTGCGTCACACACACACACACACACACACACACACACGCAGGCTCGCTGCGCCGTGCGCGCGCTCGTCGTCATCAACCCGGGGAACCCCACCGGACAGGTACTGCGTCACTGCGTCACACACACACACACACACACACACACACACACGCAGGCTCGCTGCGCCGTGCGCGCGCTCGTCGTCATCAACCCGGGGAACCCCACCGGACAGGTACTGCGTCACTGCGTCACACACACACACACACACACACACACACACACACACGCAGGCTCGCTGCGCCGTGCGCGCGCTCGTCGTCATCAACCCGGGGAACCCCACCGGACAGGTACTGCGTCACTGCGTCACACACACACACACACACACACACGCAGGCTCGCTGCGCCGTGCGCGCGCTCGTCGTCATCAACCCGGGGAACCCCACCGGACAGGTACTGCGTCACTGCGTCACACACACACACACACACACACACACACACGCAGGCTCGCTGCGCCGTGCGCGCGCTCGTCGTCATCAACCCGGGGAACCCCACCGGACAGGTACTGCGTCACTGCGTCACACACACACACACACACACACACACACACGCAGGCTCGCTGCGCCGTGCGCGCGCTCGTCGTCATCAACCCGGGGAACCCCACCGGACAGGTACTGCGTCACTGCGTCACACACACACACACACACACACACACACACACGCAGGCTCGCTGCGCCGTGCGCGCGCTCGTCGTCATCAACCCGGGGAACCCCACCGGACAGGTACTGCGTCACTGCGTCACACACACACACACACACACACACACACACACACACGCAGGCTCGCTGCGCCGTGCGCGCGCTCGTCGTCATCAACCCGGGGAACCCCACCGGACAGGTACTGCGTCACTGCGTCACACACACACACACACACACACACGCAGGCTCGCTGCGCCGTGCGCGCGCTCGTCGTCATCAACCCGGGGAACCCCACCGGACAGGTACTGCGTCACTGCGTCACACACACACACACACACACACACACACACGCAGGCTCGCTGCGCCGTGCGCGCGCTCGTCGTCATCAACCCGGGGAACCCCACCGGACAGGTACTGCGTCACTGCGTCACACACACACACACACACACACACACACACGCAGGCTCGCTGCGCCGTGCGCGCGCTCGTCGTCATCAACCCGGGGAACCCCACCGGACAGGTACTGCGTCACTGCGTCACACACACACACACACACACACACACACACGCAGGCTCGCTGCGCCGTGCGCGCGCTCGTCGTCATCAACCCGGGGAACCCCACCGGACAGGTACTGCGTCACTGCGTCACACACACACACACACACACACACACACACGCAGGCTCGCTGCGCCGTGCGCGCGCTCGTCGTCATCAACCCGGGGAACCCCACCGGACAGGTACTGCGTCACTGCGTCACACACACACACACACACACACACACACACGCAGGCTCGCTGCGCCGTGCGCGCGCTCGTCGTCATCAACCCGGGGAACCCCACCGGACAGGTACTGCGTCACTGCGTCACACACACACACACACACACACACGCAGGCTCGCTGCGCCGTGCGCGCGCTCGTCGTCATCAACCCGGGGAACCCCACCGGACAGGTACTGCGTCACTGCGTCACACACACACACACACACACACACGCAGGCTCGCTGCGCCGTGCGCGCGCTCGTCGTCATCAACCCGGGGAACCCCACCGGACAGGTACTGCGTCACTGCGTCACACACACACACACACACACACACGCAGGCTCGCTGCGCCGTGCGCGCGCTCGTCGTCATCAACCCGGGGAACCCCACCGGACAGGTACTGCGTCACTGCGTCACACACACACACACACACACACACACACACGCAGGCTCGCTGCGCCGTGCGCGCGCTCGTCGTCATCAACCCGGGGAACCCCACCGGACAGGTACTGCGTCACTGCGTCACACACACACACACACACACACACACACACGCAGGCTCGCTGCGCCGTGCGCGCGCTCGTCGTCATCAACCCGGGGAACCCCACCGGACAGGTACTGCGTCACTGCGTCACACACACACACACACACACACACACACACGCAGGCTCGCTGCGCCGTGCGCGCGCTCGTCGTCATCAACCCGGGGAACCCCACCGGACAGGTACTGCGTCACTGCGTCACACACACACACACACACACACGCAGGCTCGCTGCGCCGTGCGCGCGCTCGTCGTCATCAACCCGGGGAACCCCACCGGACAGGTACTGCGTCACTGCGTCACACACACACACACACACACACACACACACGCAGGCTCGCTGCGCCGTGCGCGCGCTCGTCGTCATCAACCCGGGGAACCCCACCGGACAGGTACTGCGTCACTGCGTCACACACACACACACACACACACACGCAGGCTCGCTGCGCCGTGCGCGCGCTCGTCGTCATCAACCCGGGGAACCCCACCGGACAGGTACTGCGTCACTGCGTCACACACACACACACACACACACACACGCAGGCTCGCTGCGCCGTGCGCGCGCTCGTCGTCATCAACCCGGGGAACCCCACCGGACAGGTACTGCGTCACTGCGTCACACACACACACACACACACACACACCCACACCCCTAGAGGTGTCGAAGTTGTGCCGAAATTATATGCCACATTTACACTCGGCCCTGTTGGACATGGAATGGAAGTGAGCAGGGAAGTGGGCAGCGTCAGTATGTGAATAGGTCACTCGCGCTGTTACATACTCACGCTGATCACTTCCCTGCTCACTTCGCTACTCACTTCCCTATCCAACAGGTTGAGTGTAAATGTAACAATAACGTAATGTATTGCTTCTGATCGATTTCGGCCACGGTGTGACTGCTTTGGCGTTGATGAGCTCTCATGTGGCTAAGTGGCTAACATAGCCAATCTTCTTGAAGAAGATCTGCGCAAATTGCACGTGAGTACGCCGCCGGCCGTTCTCATAATGATATTGTAAATCCAGCCGCTGGTAGCTGGGCTTTCGATTAATCACGTTTGGCATCTAACACAATATAAATATAGACGAATTGATAACTCTTCCTTCGAAGTAGATTAATGAGTATGCTTGTGGCACACCGCAGGTGCTGTCGCGGGACAACATCGAGGAGATCCTCAAGTTCGCGCACAAGCACAAGCTGTTCGTGTTCGCGGACGAGGTCTACCAGGACAACGTCTACGCGAAGGGCAGCAAGTTCCACTCCTTCAAGAAGGTACGCCACGTTGCATTACCATACTCTTGACACTACATACGAGTACATGGTGTAACAAAACAACCTAGTAACATCTGCTGATAATCCACCAGTTCAGCTCATTCGTGTTATGACATTCGTATACATTGATGTAGTATTCTGGAATTTTATACGGCCCCAGGGTTTGCCAGTTTATGAACCTACTTACTACTTGGTCGAACGTTTTTTCTTGGTCAATAAAAAAATGTTTTTCTCATGTGCCTTTTTAACTAGCCTGACAGCATGAATAGCATCCGTGGTGCCCCTGCCTGGTGTAAATAAAAACTGGTTGCCGGTTAGGGTCACCAGGTTTTGGAGGCGGTTATTTATGATTCTCCTTGATTTTGAGGGGGGCGAGATGTATGTTTGATGCCTCTAAAACCTTTGCATTCCCGAACCCTTTTGTTGATAGAAGGATACTAGGGCGATACTTGGATCATGTTATTCAATAATTTTGCGAGCCACACTTCGCCTATAAGCTTTCAGACATTTCCATAGTTCAGCGGGTCCTCGGTCAGGGCCTGTGGCTTTGTTCCTTTTCATTGCAGCTTTCTTCTAATCACAATACATCAGTACAGTCGGCTTCAGAGAAACATGATCCCTCTATATTAATCTTTATAAGCGCAAGCGGTTTCGATTTCTCTGATGCTGATCGTACAACAGCCAACGTATAGCAATGACCGTATGACAACGTTAACTTGGATTCAGTAGGACCTATTAATGTGTTCAGGTGCACATGGAGATGGGGTCGAAGTACTCGAACCAGGAGCTGGCGTCGTACATGTCGGTGTCGAAGGGCTACATGGGGGAGTGCGGCCTGCGCGGCGGCTGGATGGAGCTGGTGGGCATCGTGCCGGAGGTCCAGGGTCACCTCTACAAGACCATCAGCGCCATGCTGTGCCCCACCGTGCTCGGCCAGGCCACCGTCGACTGTGTGGTGAGTGTACAGTGTATAGTGTATAGTGTATAGTGTATAGTGTATAGTGTATAGTGTATAGTGTATAGTGTGGGGGGCTCACCTCTACAAGACCATCAGCGCCATGCTGTGCCCCACCGTAGTAAATATTTATTATATTATATACTACTAGTGTTTTCCCGCGACTTCGTCCGCACAAATTATATACCAGATTTTAAGTCAGATCATAAGCTATCAAACAAAAAAGTTTTATCAAAATCGGTTCAGTAGTTTTTGCGTGATGCGCGAACAAACAAACAAACTAACAATTTTGTCAATAGATGGCGCTGCACGTTTTTAAATCGCGCTATCAAATGTTATTTGAATTTATATGAAGAGAACCGCTACTTTTTTATTCTTCATGATTTTACGGTTTTATAATAGTTAAGATTATCCATTCGAAGTATATTTATATGACTTTTCTGTACTAATACAGTACGTAAGGTACGTAACGTACACCGGATTAATACCCGAACTCGAATGTTTCTCAGATCTGAATAATGGAATGATTTACTGTAACCATTCTTTGACATAATACTTGAAAGGCTTCGCATTTCAAATCGGTGGCCGCGTTGAATTATGATCCTTACAACCTCTTTTGCCTCATTGACATCCATACTTTCATCTCCTCGTACATGCCCGTCGGTTTCGAGTACTCCGCACTTCCCCGTAGTTAATATAATGTTAAAGTAATTAATTGAATGTATTTGTCAGGCTAAGCCGCCGGTTGAAGGGGAACCTTCGTACGCGCTGTGGAAGAAGGAGAAGGAAGCCGTGCTGAGCTCTCTGAAGCACAGGGCCGGCATGGTCGTGAGCACCTTCAACAAGATGGAGGGCTTCAAGTGCAACGAGGTCCAGGTGAGTGCCGGTGACGACTGGTGATGCACTGGGGTCGATATCTCCTCCACCTCTCTGGAGGCAAAGAGTCAAACCCCCTAAGGAAGTAAAGAGCGTGAGACCTCAAGATCTTTAAAGACCTGAAAACCAATTTAAAGTATGACGCACTTTAGCAGTATTAACTTTTATATATAAGGAAAAGGTTGATGTCGTGTCGTACCAGGAACTCAAGACACTAGCGGAAAACAAACAAGAGTGGCGAATACTCCACCGACAAGAGCGTAGCTCTTAAATAAGATGATGAACTTTTATATGGGAACTAAATCACATGAATAGATATTAGGGCGAGGCTACACAGAAAAGAAGCTTCATACGAGTTGGGCGCTGCAGTCGAGTAAATATCGCACTGCCGCTAGGGCTATACCATATATAATTAAAATCTTAATCCATTGCAATAAGGATCACAATGGCGTATACAGGGTGAAATTGATATCATTAGCATCCTTTTAAACTAAGAGTCTACCCATCAAACTGAACAACATTTTACTATGGGAGCAAACCAATCGAAGCAAAAAAATCTGCTGTCCCATACTAAACTGCACACGCCGCCGCTGCCAATGTATGGGACAGCAGATTTGTTTTTTGCTCCGATTGGTTTGCTCCCATAGTAAAATGTTGTTCAGTTTGATGGGTAGACTCTTAGTTTACAAGGATGCTAATGATATCAGTTTCACCCTGTATACACGCCAATTTGATCCTCATAGCAATGGATTAAAAAAAAAATCGCGAGACTACTTTAGTATTTTGAAGCTTGTGTTCTGGTTGATATCTATCGATTCGCGTGACGAAGTTAAATGGTCCTGAGAAAAGGGAAGATTTTCCGTCTTGCTGACCAGCAATGGTTCAACTCTTGACTGCTTCTGTATAAAGGGTCCTTCTTAATATTGTTTACACTTTTTAAGTGGATGATCAGACCGTCAAACTGAACAACTTTCTCTATGGCACCAACATCGAAATCGCGAAAAAAATCTGCTGTTCCGTACAAAACGGCAAAACTGCTTCAGCCAAATGTAAGAGACAGCTGTTGTTTTGTGGCGATTTCAATGTTGATTCCATAGAGAAAGTGGTTCAGTTTGATGAGCAGATCATCCCCTTATGGCCGCAATATTCAGGAGGACCCTGTATAAGCGGAAGTAGATCAGTCAGTCAGTGAGTCAGTCACACGTGCTTGTCGTGTCCGCAGGGCGCCATGTACGCGTTCCCGAACTTCAAGCTGCCCCCGAAGGCGATAGAGAAGGCGAAGGCCAACAACCAGGAACCGGACGTCTACTACGCGTTCCAGCTGCTTGAACAGACCGGTGAGATTATTACCTTTACTTATTTAAAAAATTAATAAAAGTAAGTTATAGCCTGTAGAATCCCACTGCAGGGCAAAGGCCTCCTCACACGAATAAGGGTGAGAGGGAGTGGGCCATACTGCACCACGGGGGCCCGGTGCGTTTTGTGGAGGCAAGTTAGTGGTCAACTTGCTGTCAGATAATTTTCAAGCCGCCTTAATAGGCCTCTGACCTGGCTTAACGAATAGTTACAAACGCCAACTGACGGAACTATCCGATACCAACTGCTTAACGTGCTTTCTGAAGCTGTCCGTGCTTCTAATGACAATATTTCTATTATTATGCGGTAAATATTTTCGGTATTACTATAATTATGAATGTTTTGAGCATGTGTTTATTTGGCGACAAATGAGCGTGTACTTCCTATCGCCCGGTTATTTGTGTCGCGTGCAGAGTACTTGATCGTATAGAGTCATTTCTATGTAAGCTCTGTATTGTGAACATCGTAATAACCGAACTTTCAATACCGTCTCAGTTTATATGACGGACCTGCAAGACCTGGAAAACCCTACTCTTGCCAACCCTGCTCCACCTTGGAACCCTCACTATAACATCAGAAGAAAGAGACGGATATCGCGCCCCAACTCTGTAATAATCGATTCGAATCTCCACCAGAGACAAATCTGAAAATATTGACTTATTGAGGCAAGATTTTATCCACCACGTTTGCAAGAAAGCACTACAGATCGTCAGCAACCTGTCAATGGTTTCGAAGAAAACTGGGACTACGGGCAGAAACAAACGAAAACATCAGATCAGACCAAGAACAATATTTATAAAGTTCGAGTTAAAGTCGTTGAAGTATAGAACAAAATGCAGGAAAATCGACACGAAATGCAGGAAAATCAATACGTTATGCGTCAAAGCGAAAACCATATGACTAGACAGGTGATGGCTATAGAAGAGGGAAAAAGAGTCAAAGGACGCCCATCGACCAGATGCGAATAGTCTCGAAGGATATGTTGACAAATCAAGTCAAAATTGTTTATTCAAAATAATAACACATAGATAACTTTCTGACGTCATGTTTTTTAATCTACCACCACACATCTTTTAAACAAAACAAAATGTACGAAGTACAATTACAAAAATACGATGACGATGGGCTTACTGCCAGACATGATACAAAACCGCCAAAAGTGGCGAAATAATATCAGGAGGGCTGATCCCAAATAACAACAAGGCAACACCTTGACAGACTACATACAACAGAAATGTGCATGCTACGTTGGTCAGCGGGTGTCACAATGCTTGACAAAATCCGAAATGAGTACATAAGGGGGAGCTTTAAAGTCGCTCCAATAGTCGATAAAGTTAAAGAAAAACGCTTACGGTGGTACGGTCACATCCAGCGACGTCCAAATGATCATATGGTAAAGTTTGCCCTAGACTTGCCAACGACGAAACGTTCTCGTGGAAGACCACCACCGCCACCTGGTTGACGACGGTCCAAAAAGACCTTAAAGAAGCTCAGCTCGACAACGACAAAGCACAAAACCGTGCTCAGTGGAGAAGAAGGACAAGGAAGGCCGACCCCAAGTAAATAGGACATGGTTTAGGAGGAAGAAGAAGAACAACGAGGCATAATGACAAGCCAGGGGATTCATCGATTGAGTAATACAGAAGTGATGTTCAGTCTACTAACATCCGGATTTGGTAACGTAACTTTATTATGTCTTATTGGTACTGTTATTTGAAATAATTTACCTAGTTATGCATATCAAGTATTTTGTAATAAATTACCTAGTTATGCATATCAAGTCTTTTGTAATAATTTACCTAGTTATGCATATCAAGTATTTTGTAATAAATTACCTAGTTATGCATATCAAGTATTTTGTAATAAATTACCTAGTTATGCATATCAAGTATTTTGTAATAAATTACCTAGTTATGCATATCAAGTATTTTGTAATAAATTACCTAGTTATGCATATCAAGTATTTTGTAATAAATTACCTAGTTATGCATATCAAGTCTTTTGTAATAATTTACCTAGTTATGCATATCAAGTATTTTGTAATAAATTACCTAGTTATGCATATCAAGTATTTTGTAATAAATTACCTAGTTATGCATATCAAGTATTTTGTAATAAATTACCTAGTTATGCATATCAAGTATTTTGTAAATAGTTCTATTACATTTTGTATAGTGTTTCTTACTTAAACTTCGTTAAACGTAATTTGAGAATTTAGAGAATTGTCGACAATTGTTTTTGATTTAATTTTAAATCATTGCAGGCTATTTGTAATATCATTTGTAGTTTCGAATAAATGTAGAGTAGAATAATAATAATGTAATTTGATTAATTGTTACAATGTACCTATCTAGCTATTTTGAGTATATAACTGTAATTGTTGACATTTTGAGCACGTGTTTATTTGGCGACCATTGAGCGTGGGCTTTGTCCCCACTGATTCCTACCACCTGGTTGTTTGTGTCGGCCTATAAATACGCGTACATTTGATGGTATTCGAGTCGTGTCGTTGTTGTAAGCACTTGTACTGTAACCATAGAAATAAACAAACTTGGACATTTATGTCGAATTTCTTTTACGTTTCTTAGGAAATGTTGATCAGTATCATGGATACAATCACCCCTGAATAATTCATCTGTTTACCCTAACTATACAGGGTGTAAGTGAAAGCCTAGCAAATACTGAAAAGGTGAATTTAGACCATCAAACTGAACAACTTTCACTATGGCGCCTACCTCAGGAATCGAGAAAAAAAATCTGCTGTCCTATACATTTGAGTCGGTTAGGTACAGCAGTTTTGTATGGGACATGTTTCTGTTCTAGGCTCTCACTCACACCCTGTATACCAGTTATTAAGTCTAATCTTAAGCTGTAGTTTTTGCGTGATGCTCGAAAAAAACAAACAAACAGACGGACAAAAATGCAAAAATTCTGTAGTTCGGAGTCACCCTTTTTGTAAATAATATATTCAATATTATTGATTATAAACATGTTACAGCCATGTTGTGCTATTTCGAATCAAATTAAAGATTGAAAAATTTGTCTCGGGCGGGACTTGAATTGTATTAATCCAAGTTGTAATATTTGGCTTGCAAGTTGGTTGGTTGTAATACTGCCAGTAGATGGCGCGCACGTCCCCTTAAGACGCAACAGATTGAAAATTTCGTTCTCTGGGTAGTGGACTCGGTGGTGTAATTGGTTAGCACGTTTCCCCGGTTTGGAAGAGCGTGGGTTCAAGTCCCGCCCGAGACAAATTTTTCAATCTTTAATTTGAATATCTTCAATGTTCTAAACAGACACACTTTTTCACACTTCCCCGGTTTGGAAGAGTGCGGGTTCGAGTCCCGCCCGAGACCTAATTTTTCAATCTTTAATATGATTACTGATTAGACACACTTCTGTTACAGTTTTATAATAGTGCAGATGAACTGTGAATAAACAAGTATAATGAATGTACTGTTTGATCCCGGCAGGTATCTGCGTAGTGCCCGGCAGCGGGTTCGGACAGAAACCCGGCTCGTACCACTTCCGCACCACCATCCTGCCCCAGGAGGAGCTGCTGAAGGAGATGCTCGAAGGCTTCCAGAAGTTCAACGCCAAGTTCCTCGAGGACCACAAGTAGTCACCCCGCCGGGGCACGACCGAGCTTAACGTTACCACTGCGCTGTCTACCGAGCACTCGTAGGTTACCAGGTCACCAGGCGGGACACGACTGAGCTTAACGTTGCGCCGTGATTGTTGATGACTTGGGTCGAACTAAGTTACAGTCGAATGATCAGTTCGTAATCCGATACTCACAGAACAAGAACATTAAATTAATAAAAGTGGTTTAATAAATCCAGTGTCGTTAAAATCTTTGATACGTCCTTCGTAAACTCTATTATTTTCGGGCTTTTATTAAATTCGTTGCTCTGTTTCCATTAAAATGATGTCCCATTATATGCGGTTTGGGCACACCCCGTCGTAAAGGCCGCAAAACGCGATTTACTCAGTAAAAAAGTCACTCTAAATATTATTTACGCCATAATTAATTTACTTCTATATTTACATGTCTTAGCGGTTGATTCTCGCATTTTATTTTATTTTTATTTTAAAACAAGTTCGAACCAAGTCTCATAGTGTAATCGCGGCGTTGTATACTGTTGTTAAGCTTTGTATGACATTACAACCTGACCAGAAAAATAAAAAACCAGCTTTGGGGGCGCTACGATCAATTATAACCTTTAATGACAATATTTCAAGAACAATAATTAGTTCCAATGATTATCCGCAACATGGCGACGTGTGGTGATTTATTTTTCTAGTCAGGCTTCAATAAGACATTATAATGCGAGGTGTTGTCTAAGTTACTGTCTCGTGTACTAGCTTCTTATCTTATAGTTGTTTAAAATTCAACCCTGTTGTTCTGTTATAGAGTTTAAAACTCGCTTGTTATTTGTTTTAGTGTTGCCGTTATAGTTTTACACTTGCATATAATTTATTTAAAATCACACGATCGATTGTATTAAGAGATAAAGCATACAATGCAATTTTCAAATAAATTCAAAATATTGGTTTTCTTCTAAGTGCTACTACAAGTTGAATAACTAATTTGATGACTAATAACCACATTAACGCTCCGTTGCAGAAACGCTCATTAGAGTTAATCCACCATTAAATCTCTTACTAGTTTTTTGCTTTTACTACGTCAATGTCGTTGGTTAGGACATTGCAGACTGAATCACCTGATTGTCTGAAAAAGAAAGATGATTCCGTGCTTCGGATGGCACGTTAAGCCGTAGGTCCCGGCTACTATCTCTCTCTGGTGGTAGTAGTCGTTACATAAAAACCACGTCAGAGGCCGTAAGGCGGTTTGAATAAACTCTGACACCAGGGCTTGCCCACACGATAAGAAGAAGACTACGTCAACAAGACAAAACGTGACAGCAAGAGATTTAATGGAGGATTAACTCTAATGAGCGTTTCTGCAACAACTGAGGAAAAATAATTTATTATTGTTAATAATGCCTACCTACTATAGGTACAAGTTTTAATGGGTCATAGTTTAAATACATTTAAGTATTATAACTATTTTTATTTTATTTAAGTGGAGTTAATTGCATAATTCGGCAGCTAAAAAAGATTAGTAATTCAGTGATTGTTGGTAACGGTAGCAGAGAGATATTCAAAATACGATAACGATATTTGTTGCGATAGTTGTAGATCGTCGCTAATTGGCTGTTAATTAGTTTAGTTTAGACATAAAATGCATCACTCGTACTGCTAAGAAATTTATTTTTATTGTGAGTTTCTTCACGATATAAATACAGGACGTTGATCTTCTGTCAAGTAAGACTTGACATCGTGGTGAATAGATTTCCTAATCAGCATTAAGGTGCTTGCTGAATGCCCAGGATGTTGATTAAGAAAGCAAATTAGTTACTGATCGTTTGATATACAACTTTTGCATATGACGGACGTTTGGTTCAAACTGATCGCACCGTTTTAAAGAGATCTCAACCCTCCTGTCTTCGGTATACGCAAAGCGTCACCGCACAAACCCTTCTTTGTGTCATAATTTCTAATCATTACTTTTATTTTAAGTTCTATCTTTAAAAATATGTTTTTATTCAATCTGCATTTGTTTATGTCACAGTGACTGGGATTTATTACATAATAGCTTCGATACTAATTAAAATTAGATGCACACCCTTCCCTCATATTACACGATTTTGCGAGGTCACAGGCCGAGCCGAGCGCAAGGCCGAAGGCCGAGCTATGCGTAGGAGCGAAGCGTCCCCTCTGGAACCTTATGGACCTGGTCTCCGGGGACAATCTGCCTGCCAAACGAGCCGCAGGCCGATCGAATCTCCTGTAAAATCATTGCAATTTGTTGTTCTCATTGACATGTTTACTGTCAATAGTCGAAGAGTGTGCAGTATTAGTATTGGCGCAATACAGACCAAAGTGCCCCTGATAAATGATTTTGAGAATGCCATTTTCGGAGCGTTGATTGTGTATCTAGTTATTTAATAGTGATCGAAGTATATATAATAATATTACAGTATGTATTATTTAATATTATAATAAACTGTATCTGAGGAACTCTTCATTTCATCATCATCAACATCATATCAGCCGATAAACGTCCACTGCTGGACATAGGCCTCCCCAAAAATGGGGGAAACTCTTCATTTATTACTAAATATTGTTGTATAAGTAATATAGATGCTCTGTTTAACAAAGGATTCCTTCTCCGGTAGTATCTCCCTAGGGGTAATGTCTACCCCTTCATTGGGTGAGTACATTTTATAGCTAAAGCCTATAATAAGGTTTTCTTCGTTATATAAATTGAGAAAATTCCTTGTTTCACGCTCCTTCCTGTTTTGACATAGGAAGGAACGATTAAAACGTTGGTATAAGAGTTTAACTAAGAGATACACCTATTTCGTAGTTAATGAACAGTTCCAAATACAGGTAGGTACCTATGTCATCACGGTAGCTAACGTCCACGATTATTCACTGTTTGTTTATAAACAGTTGTGATTCGATCAAATAAAAGACATTTTGGAATGTTACGAAACCTGGACCAAACCAGGCGCCATTCTTGTAGAATGTTTGTGTGTAAAAAGTCTTTATAAGTTTGTTAATTCGAATAAAGTTAGTAATAATATTTTTGTGTTTTATTTTGTCAATAAGCCATACTACGCCATTAATCATCTCTCATCAGGGTACAGGTAAAATGATTTAATTAGCGCGGATAAGTTTTATGATTCAGTAACGTTAAAATAAAATTACTCTTGCCAAGATAGCAAATTTTACTGAAGGAAACATCCTGAGGCCCAGAAAAAATGAAATACTAAATCTAAATAAAAGAAGTCGTAGGTATGGACTCAGGCACATAATAATATACAAGGTGTTACAAAACTACAAATAAACATTTAAGGGGGTGGTGTAGACCATCAAACTGAACAACTTTCACTATGGGACCAATACCGAAATAGCGAAAAAAAAAATTATGTTCTATACTCTACAAATCGACTAGAGCTAAAATATGTATGGGATTTAAAATTATTTTTTTCGCGATTTCGATGTTGGTCCCATAGAGAAAGTTGTTCAGTTTGACGGTCTAAACAACCCCCTTATGAGTTTCAAAAATTTATTGTTACTTATGAAACACCCTGTATAGATACCATACTCTGTGGGTTATTATAACTAAATGTAGTTAAATAAATAATAATAAGTCTAAATTTTTAAGAGGATGGAACACTTTGTTGTCTGTCACACAAGACTGCAATATAATACTGACTGTTTTCAGAACAAATGAATGAAGAAAAAATTGTATAAGTCAAACATGTATGTTTGAGGTAATGTTACAAAACATCAATAACATTTTTGGCAGTCGCAACAAAAAAAATGTACCTACCTACGCCATTGGTCCATATAAAGTTACACAAAACCCTTTGATTAAAAATCTTGGTTGTTAATAACTCTGAAAAATAACCGACTATATCAGATGTGGAACCCGAATCTGATACGTCACCACTCAAGTTCACTACCACTCTATACCTATAGAATGTCCACATTTCACTGGCAATGGGAAAACTATGAACATCCACGTTTTTCACTAGTAGTACCTAGTTACCTACCGAAACTATGTCCAGTGCGAAGGGGAGTGAGCACGTCGCCACTTTTAATGGACAGTAGGTAGAATACATGCCTCGAAATTGAAGCATGCAGGTTTCCTCACGATGTTTTCCTTCACCGAAAAGCCAGTGGTGTTAGAAATCGTTCATAAATTCCGAAAAACTCATTGGTACGAGTCGGCCTGGACGGGGATCAAACCATCGCCTCCTGCACAGCAGGCAAGGTTAGTCGCCACTGGACCACCACGGCTTTAGTAGACGCAAAAAACTCCCGGTAATTGAATCATGCAGGTTTCCTCACGTTATTTCCTTCACCGACAATCCATGGTGTTACAAATTGGAACGGAAATGAACCATCATCGTTAAGTTATGACCAAACACAGTACATAAATGTATTCCGATGGTGTATCAGAGTTCTAGAGTGAAGACCGCGAACTGGTATGCGTAGTGTGGGACGCCCTGCTGCCCGCTGGACAGACGACCTAAAAAAGTAGCGGGGAGCGACTGGATGAGGAAGGCCGAGGACAGAGTTTTGTGGCGCGCCTTGGGAGAGGCCTATGTTCAGCAGTGGACGATGATAGGCTGATGAATGATGAAAGTACATAAACGAGTAAGTATAACTAATGAACTGTTTGATCCCTGCAGGTATCTGTATAATAGCCGGCAGCGGTTTCAGACAGAAGCCCGGCACGTTCCACTTCCGCACCACCATCCTCCCGCAGCCGGCGCTCCTGGAAGAGATGCTTGACATCTTCCAGAAGTTCCACGCCAAGTTCACCAAGGAACACTCCTAGTTACCTCATCGTTGCACGGCCGAGTTTAACGTTACCAGTGCGCGCACTAATATAGCATAGCAAACATAATAGGTCACCTGGCCGGGACCCGAATGAGCTTTACGTTGCGCCGTGATTGTTAAATGACGGGTAAAACTAAGTCACAGTCGAACGATCTGGAGTGCGATTTCTGAATCTCATTCGGTGAGCTCAGCAGTTGCAAATGTCAAAATTACTATGAAGATATGCATCTTTCTACTGCTGATTTGACTCTCAAAAATCATACTTGAGGAGTGCGATTTTTGAAAGTCCAATCAGCAGTAGAAAGATGCAATATCTCCATAGTAATTTTGACATTTTCAACTGCCGAGCTTACCGAATGAGATTCAAACATCGCACTTTAGAACTTATGTTATGTATGAGGTATGACCGAAAGTTTATTTTATAACTTTTTAACTGTTGAAATGAACTTGAGCATCTTGAATTGTAATAGTCCAGTGGCTGTTCAGCACACCCTCGGTTTATTCAATAATTTAAACGCAAGTTGGAACCCAGCCAGTCTCGTAATGTATTTTATTTATTTATTTATTTATATATGACAAGACAATGTTGGTAAATTAACAAATTTGCGGCATTCAATGCCGTTGTTAAGCTTTGTATGGCATTAATAAGAATCTATGCTTCGATGGGTAGGTACTAATAAAAGCTAGAGCTAATAATTCTAAGGCAGGTTCATGGTTGTTCTCTGTTTATTTATATAAAATTGTGACTTGATCAAATAAATTAACTACAGTTTGGATTGTTAGGCTGCGTTTCCACCAGAGATGTGCGAGGTAGCGAGGAAACAATCTCGCGCGATCGCGTCATTGGGAAATTGCGCCTCGCTACCATGCACATCTCTGGTGGAAAAGCAGCCCAATAAGTCGTTACCTATAGGTACAGGTAATTATTAGTTATTGTTAAATCTAATAAAGTTAGTAACAACCTAAATGCAATTTTTTTTGTGTTTTATTTTGTCAAAAATATCCTGACACACACGGTGGACCGACGACCTGCATGGGTAGCATGCCACCATGACAGCGCTATCACACCTTCGCTCTCTTTCTATTTGCGCGCGAAGGAACGAGATAAAAGACGTGATAGGTACAGCCGTTGGTTGAGGGCAGCGCAGGAACAGTCGTTATGGCGATCCTCAGGAGAGGCCTATGTCCAGCAGTGGACGTCCATCGGCTGAGACGATGATGATAACGGTAAGGGGCAGGGTTTTGATATTCTGTGCGCGTCATACTGTACGGTGACGGGAGTTTCCCAATATCATTCGGTGTTATAAGTTCATCTGTGTTTTCGTTTAATTAGCAAAGATAATGTAAGAACTCCATCCATATCTACTAGGGGCTTTCCCACAGAAATGTTAAACAAATGTAGGAACCTAATACGTACCTAGGTAGGCTATAAAGCACGGATTAATTAAGAGTAGTACAAGCTAAAGTACAATTATTAAAGGCAGACTTTTAGAACCATGCTTTAGAACCTTTAGGGCCTGTGTTTCACCACTTCTGGATAAGCTCTTAATAGCTTATCTGACAGAACGTTTGACTTATTTTGTGTGAAATATATGTTTGTATTCGGTGGCCTATGGGCCTATGGGCATAGAGTAGGTAGGTACCTGGTGGTGGTGTGTGTTAATTAATATTCGTTGTAAGTACCTAATACGTTTCTACGCAAATATAGATTGAGCTCTGTCTATAAACAATTGGTAGAGCAGAGAAAAGTCGAGCTCGCTTCGCTCGCTCTGTTTCTGCATTAGTTACTGTGCCTACACATAATACTAGTTCTGACTACAGCTAAGATATGGTGCCCAAAAAAGCTTTGGCTCGAACCGATTCAAATTGAGGAGAAAAGTCGAGCTCGGTTCGCTTTGTCTAAGTTATCATGAGTGATGGGGGAAAGTGGTAGGGATTTTCGCGCCGGTCGATGACGTAAAATGCGGCTCTAATCGGCCAATGGCGTTCATGCGCTCATTTCAAAGAAATTGAATTCATATTCAATGGCGCATTCAAGGTCGTCGGTCAGGATCTGTTGCTAGATTTACGGTCAGTACTTACTAAAATTTGATTGTAAATTATGAGCGAGGTCAGACTCAGATGTCTCAGAACTATCCAAATAACAGCTATTTTTTAGGATGTCTAAGACAACAGGAAAACTACGGGAATAACCGAATTATCCTTATACCTATACAAGTTATACCTAACTTTAATTTCGGTGTTTCTTACCTATAACGTGATGTTTATAACTTCTAGGTATCCGATGTGACCTAAATTACAAGTCAGTGCGATTCTATGCGGAGAATATTATGTTGTAAGTATGTCGCTTATTATCCGATCCGGTTCAAAGGTTCCTACTGCAGCTACTACTACAGGGTGTTACGGTAAACATTTGCATTACTTTATGGGGTGATTGTTCCCATGATACTGAACAACTTTCCCGAAGAAACCTATAGGAAATTCACAAATCTCCAAAGTTCGTAAATCATTTCAATTCAATTTTCAAATACTTAGGTACAGATAGGTCGCCATCAGATATATTATCGTAGCATACAAGGTGTTCAAATATTTCTAAGCAGAATTTTCAATATATTGTCTATTGTGAATGTTACTACTAATATCTAAACGTATATTTTGTCATAACTATCTGAACAACTACTTTTCTATACAATGTTATTTAAATTGAATTGTATAACAACGCAGTAAGGTATTTTTTCCTAAACTGCTCAGACCTTGACTTCGTTACACATACTACATTTTTGATTTTCTAGGCGTTCAGATATTTTTGATTGGTTATGTGTTAATAATAGGTTAATAAATTATTGAAAATTAGAACTGCTTAGAAATATTTAACTACCAAGTTTGCTACGATATATCTGATGGCGACTGTACTATGCTGTAACTAGAAAATATGCATAGGTACCTAAATAAAATTTACACCCTGTATTTTGAAGCGTGCTATAGCAATGTTGTAGCAATGTTTCTGGCCACCCCGAATGGGATTATGGTCGTGAGTTTATGTGTGTAGGTATGTAATTATGTATTCAATTATAATCAGAACAACAAGGAAGGAAAACACAGATTATTAAATAGAAGTACCTAGTTTTTGTAATCTAGGTTTAATTAGTACCTACTTGAGCTAATCAAAGTACCTATAATAAGTATTCGGTTATTAAGGGAAAACACCACTCCCCCTGACCCTTTTGTCTCTCTTATGGAGAGCCTCCCTCAAGGACAAGAGCTGCACAGGCCGGTTTGGAGATGCTAAATAGACTCCCAGGTCGGCCGTAGTAAAGACAACCTGTTCGAGTGGGGTTACATAGACGGGACTGATCTCTAGTGTGAATGCGGCGTTGCCCCACAGACTATGGCCCTATGGTATACCGCCCCTCCTGCCCTGACACCTGCACGCGAACGGAGCTCATGGACGCTGCTGGCAGTGCGGGTGTGCGGGGGGTCGCGGAGCACGGGATTACCCTAATTGAATTCGCTGTTAGGGTACGCGCGCAGGCAGTGGGGGCCAGAACGCGCTCCTCTCGGTCCCCGGCCGGGACGATGGGCCTGTCGCGGGTTTTTATTACACTATGGTTGTAAGTAACAATGGTGCGCGCGCGCATGTATTGATCGTTTGAGGAAAACTAAGTATAGATAATACCAACAATCATTCTATGAGCCTCATTATACACAAATTCACACTGAACCTCACCATTGTGTGGAGATAATTAATTTCTTAGAAAAAAACATTTATTTAATTATGAGTATAAGAATAGACGAAGCAAACAAATGTGCTGTTTGCTTCATCTATTCTTAATATTAAGCTGACACTTTTTTAAAAGGATGATCGTAGAACGATTTAACGGATGATCAGACCGTCAAACTGACCAACTTTCTCTGTGGCACCAACATCGAAATCGCGAAGAAAAAATCTGCTGTTCCATACAAAACTAGGTCAATCTACTAGAGCCAAATGTAATGTAATAGTTCATATTGGGTAGGTTCGGTTCAAAAGTTCAAAATGAAAAAAAAAAATGTTTGGTTGGATCAACCCCCGAGTAGAGCGCCTGTGAGCTCAAAATTCGCTTCCCCAAATCTCTGCGATCCCATACCAAAAGATGTTCAGTTTGGTAGTTTGAAGCCATAGACATCTTATTTTGAAGCACCTGAAAAATCATTGCAGGTTTACTACCTATTTATTTTTGTTGTAAGTACCTACATAACATAACAGTAAGTCAGTTAGTCTGTAAACCGCAATCTATGCTTATATAAAACAGTTCTGTGACTGACTGACAAGACAACGCACAGCCTAAATAGCTGAAGATATATATTTATTTTTATTAGCCTATTTCATGAACGAGGATGTTCTGAGGTTTCAGGATATCTCTGACTACCCCCTCCAGGAATATAGTCGTGAGCATAATATTATTATGCTTATTTCATGAAGAGGCCTATGCCCATCAGTGGGGTTTACAAGGCTGATGATGATTATGAAGATCCCACTGCTGGGCAAAGGCCTCCCCTATAATCCTCCAACCTCTTTGTCCTGGGCATGCTCTGGCCACGCGTCATCGAAAGCATCCAGAGCGTCACCCTCGCCTACCTCCTCGCCACCTCTTCCTAGGACGACCTGGATGCCGATATAAATAGCTCAAGATATAAATATTATGAAAAAAAGGCTTATAAGGAGTGTACTAAGAAAGGATTTTTAATACCACGCGGATGAAGTCGCGGGTAAAAGCTAGATTGTCATAAAACAATCAATCTTCGTTAAGTTCCCAAATTTCCAAAGTTAAGTTAACGTCATGTAGTAAGGGAATCACCGCCGTGCTGCGATAAGGAAATCAATCTGCTTAACGTTCTAAGCGAAGTGATAAAATCAAAACGCAGCCGCCGTCCGACGCAATCTCGAGTCGACGCAGGCGCATCGAGAACTCGTTGCAATCGCACAACCGTGTATATAAAAACAACTTAAATATCTAGCAAATCTTAGTAGATTATATCGGGAGTTGAAAGAAAAATAATTCAAACCATTTTGTAGAAAATTCATACGACCCTAAGTGATTCCATTGGTATTACCAATTACAGATTTGAGTTTAAAACTCGTATTCTAGGTTATTTTCTAATCTCTTTAGGAAGCAACTAACAACATACTTAGAAAAGAAAACTACCGAATCTTTCTTAATCTTTTGGAAAATAATCTTTAGTCATATTCGTATACCTAATCTTAAAACAAGATGAAGTTAGAAGGCAGTATAAGTGAGCAGAACATAAACCCGGACCTCCTCAGAGTGAAGTACGCGGTGAGGGGACCCCTGGTGCAGCGAGCCGCCGTGCTGCAGAGGGAACTGGACAAGGTTAGTGAATAGCACAGAAAACAGAACCAGTTATTATATGCCTGTAGAAATATCATGACGTCTATTTAGTTCGAGAAATAGCGTCACAGATTAGTAATAAGTTAGCGTGACCAAAAAAACTTAAAGAGATGTTTATTCGCAAATGCGCGCTGCATACAAACGAAGTCGGGTGATATTTTCAATACTATTCAATTAAAGTAAATTAAATTTTTAAAAACAATCTAGAAACTAATATCTATGCTTGTATGAAGTCAGATTTTCGTTAAAATATATGGTTTTTAATGCTAGGATTCATTTAGGATTTGTATGGCGATTTGAGGCACTGTAACTTTAAAATTAATTTATTATTAACGAGAATCTGACTTCATACAAGCATATAGTTTAGTTTCTTAATTAAACGTTTCTGACAAATTTCATTGACTTTAATTGGTTAGTATTGAAAATATCACCAGACTTCGTTTGTATGGTTAAATTGAAGTTCAATTTCAAAGGTTCAATTATTGAACCTTATCTTCATAAGATTTATGACTGACTGAATCTTCATAAAATTGTCATATTACCTTCTTGTAAAGGAAATGTATGAACAAATTATGGTACATAAGTGTTGATTTTCAAAGTAAACAACATGAACATGAACTCAACATGGTGAGGGGTATGCTATACTGTATTCACAGCTTTTCCTATTTTTAATATTTCCCATTTTTTCTCCCACTAGTTCCGCGGAACAATATCGTCTCTATTAGTATGTACGATTTCGGCAACACTTTCTAAGGCAAGAAAATGATGTAGTATGTTACATACTACGGGTACAGTACCCGGTGCATGTTTTAAGTTGATATCGAACACTGCACAAGTATTTGCGAGAGCTTTTATCAAATAATAAACTTTTAAAAGGACAAAAGGGCTCGGCGAGTAAAACTTTAAACGTTTAACCAGATTATTCCTCCATTAATAGTTAATAAACAATTTTACAACAGATAAACGTATTGCATGGCACTTTATTGTTCCATTAATGGCTGATCGGTAACAATGACCGATTTAAATATGCGTACGATTTTGTGTTTTGTAATTTATAGTCTTCCGTACCAAGCAACTGGACCATAATATTAATATTTTTTACATGAATAAAAGCCTAGATAAAAGCCAACGACTAAACACGGCACCTTTTTTATTTTTGCCTCTTTTTTAACGCGGCCATCAGTCAAACTTGAATATTATAGTTCAGAATAAAGTTACAAACAAAACTTTATGACAAGTATATATCTTATCTTATTTTATCTTATCTCAAAATTCAGTTCGAACGGAGATATAAAGGCTTGAAGTAGGTAAAAGTAATGAATATATTTTCATTCAGACTGAGTTTAGGGATATACACTCAGATAAATTAACAGGAATGGATGCGATATTACGCGCGTACCCCTCTGCCAAAGACGCATGCTCAGTGAGCATACCCGTCATATAAAAATAGTTGACGCGCGTCCCGCGCCAGTATATAAACCTCCCCCCTCACCCCCGCAAAATTGACAGACTTTTTTGCGTAGAAATGAGAGATCATTTCCAATCCATTCCTGTTAATTTATCTGAGGATATACAGCATGTAATAATAAGTTTTGTTTGTCATGAACTAAAATATTCAAGTTTGGTTGATGGCCGCGCTAATATAAAAACAACGTCGGAAAATAAGGCACCAACCTTCCATACAAAACCCGCACTGTCTTTTGTTTCTTACTTAGTTCAGTGCAACTGAGATTACTGAGATAAAACTGTTCCGCGACGGAACTTTCACCACGGAACTACTCTTAATAAACAGGTAAATTCACTGCATTCAGCATTTACCGTTCATTATTTATAATTATGACCTTTCGATCGAGGTACTCGTATCATGCATGATAACAAATAAGTAGATTATGTATTTAATATCGTACCTACATGTTTCGTGCCTAAAGATAAACTAGACCAAGCTCTGAGGGACATCTAAATTATCCTCCAGGGCGTAATAAATAAGGTCTTACGAGTTACAAACAATATTTCACTGTCTTCTGAATAGCTGAAGAGCACTTATATGTTTGTAGATAAATAGTGAAAACAGACAATAAACATCAAACGAAAAGGAAAGGAAAGGCACTCGGAGACCGCGACAGCCTTCATGTGATGTTTTATTACGTAATAAGATGCCGGATTCTATTTTTTGCAATGTGAATGGATATAGTAGCCGCGAGAGGGAGCCAATAAAAACATATTTTCTTGGGTTTAGGTCGAATCGTAAATCAGATTTACATAGGCCGCTGAGATAAGACACTCTCTATGGGGATTCGGAATCAATGAATTAACAAATAATTCTTCTCTGATTGGTGATAAACCGCTCATTTGACATATTCTTCATACAAAATGTGTCAAACTATCTGTCGGATAAGCTAACAAGAACTTACCCAGAAGTGGTGAAACAGGCCCTAAATCTCTTAAATTATCAATACGCATGCAACCTTAGAAAAAGTATATGTCTAGAATGAGCTTTACGGTTAATACCGTATAAAACAAAAGGGGCTAACTTTCATAGGTTGGTGTGCGTGAGGTGCCATACAAATTATGTATGTGTGCGTGTATATGGATAGGGTTTTGGGGCCAGTAACGGTACTGCTTCCAATTTTTGTTTTCGACGCTTTCGTTTGGCTTTCGAATCTTCGACTGTCAAATAACTTTATCAAAGCATGCAACATGTCCGCAACAGATTTAAAGGCCAATGATGATGATGATGATGATGAATCTAAGAAAACACCTTGAAAACACATTGTGAATGCATCCACATTCACCCTATCGTTCAACTTTCGGTCTGATAGTCCAAGTGGACGTGAAGAGGTGGTTCGTGCGCGTTTGATCGACTTCGATTGACTTCAGCCGAGATGCTCCTGTAGCGTGAAATCAACTCAGAATCAAAAGAGTTCGTCAACTTGAAGTATCGTATAATCTTAGGGCCGAAGTATAATTTTACAGTAGGTATTCTGGATTCGGAGGTTGTATTGTATGAGGGGGACAGAATTTTGATGATAATAACTACTAAGGTAAGGTTGTCTGGAAGAAATCGCTTCTTAGCGATAAGACCGCCTATTTTTTGTACCTTCTGTATTTCCTGTTTGTTTTCTCTCTGTATATTTTGTTTTTTGGGTGTAAAATAAAGTATAATTGATTGATTGATTAAGGTATTCATAAACTCATTTAAACCCGTATAAATACACGAAACTTAAGTTTTAGCACGTTTATAAGTCCCCTCTGAAGCATACTTTAGAGCGGAACGGGAAACGTGACTACCGTTTCTCAAGAAATCGCGAGCTCTGAATCTTTTTCATCACTACTGAACTGACGCGTATTAGACGAGGCACCAATAACATACTCCAGCCACAACAGTCTTCTCGTACTAACTCAATGTAAACCAACATAAAGGAATGTTTTGCGCGGCTGCGGGCCTTCGCTGAAGTCTGCTAAGTTACGTCTACTTCGACGCAATAAGCGAGATTTATCGCACTGTTTGTGTTGTTCGCCAAGTTGACGTCGCGTCGCCGACGCGGGCCGGAGCGTGTGCCACTACAATAGTGTGGAGAGGCGACACAGCGTCTAGTTGTTATGGCAGTGTGCCTAGAAGAGCTGCGTGGTGGCTTGGTATGGACCAGGCATACCAACAGGCATACCAGGCATACGTATCTCGGATAAATCGACATAGCCCTCCGCAGACGGTGAACTCTGAGTTTTTACTGTACTTTACTACTGTAGTTACGTCGCCAATTCCTATGGCAGAAATTAGTTCCTTAGGGTGCCTCCACATCTGACGAACGCGCCGCGAATGCGCAGTAGCGACCCACGAGCATAAAATGTAACTGCGCAGATCGCGAGCTGCTCATTCGCGGCACGTTCGTCAGATGTGGACGCACCCTTACACCATGTACAGCTTGGCAAAAAAGTCGTGATAAAAAATAAGGGCGCTGCCTCCACGCAAGAACGTCAAAATCACGCATAACCTGGCAACACCACCATACTAAAATTTTAGTTCCACCTGTCACCACGATCATGACTTTTTTGCCAAGCTATATGTTCTCTTAACGAAAGTATATAATAGCGATGATGGACTTTGTTTACTGATTTTCCTACACTGTGTTTTGTAGGGGGTCATTTGGGGGTTGTCTCCTCGACACAATGTGGGCAGTTGAAATATAAGCTTTTGTCGAGCCTATCCCCTCCCCCCTCCCGACTCCTTCTCCCCCTCGCGGCCCTCCAGACCTTGAGCCCTCGGAGATGTTCACTTCTTAACAGCTGTTTTTTATGTCACTTTGAATGTTTTTGTTTTTTAACTCCGAAACAGAGTACTTTTTAGTATTACCCGACTGCGCGACGCAAAGGAAGGGTAATGTGTTTAACAGCCTATGTATGTATGTATGTACGTATGTAAGTTTGTACCTTTGTGGAACACTAGAGACCAAACGCGTGGGCCGATTTTGATGATTATTACGTCAATCGATTTGTCTTAATCTCGCGAGTGTCACTAAAGATATGACAGAAGTTGACGAACTATGCCACTCGACATATAGGTACCTAGGTAATCTGTGACCTAGGTATTTGAAGATCATCTTTAGTTTTCTTTTATCATTTTTAATTTCGAATGACCATTTAGGATCTTTAACGATTTAAAGTTGAAAAAACTAAACAGTGTAAAATAAAAAAGAAAATTTAAGAAATCAAAAAAACTGGTCTGCGTAAAAAACGAGGCAAGCCTGATACGCGAGCCGAGCCGAGCCGAGCTTATTGTCATACAAATTATTTAGATCAAGAATTCTAATGTTGATTTACATAAATCATAATTAGAGTACGAATGAGCATGAAGTGTATGATAAAATTGGTACTTCAGATCATCAAGGTGTTGGCTGTTGCAATGTAATACATTTGCTAAATAAATTAAATAAAAATCAAAGTGAACAACTTCCTAGAAGCCAAAATTAAAATTGTGAAAACATTATTTAACGGTTATTCGGTGTTTCATACATTTAGGTCGAGTGCTATTTTGATGTCGGGATTATCCAGTTAAATCGTCTGAAGCAATTGTCCCCTAAAATATGTAACAATATATTTGATCCTTTGAATCAGTTGAGTGATACAATCTATCGAAAATACTCTCTTTATCCACTAACAAATCTCTCAAATGAGCGTTCTCAACTTTACTAAAGCAGAGCTAGCGAAAAGCAAAGTGAACTCCTTTCAATCGCACGTAGTTTCACTAAGAATGGCATAACGAGCGCATAGCGTGAAGTGAAACGGCAGACTCGGTCCGGATCCGTCGCGCGTCCGGCGTCCGGCGTCCGGATCCGGAACTAGACGGGCTGTGATGGCGCCGTTAATTCTCCGACAAAGGTCACGGGAGGCATTCACGACGTCCGTTTAACTGCTGTATAAATCAGCTGCGGTCGCAAAGTGCCATTGCGCATTCTTACGGCTCCATTTACATCGCAGTGACATCCCTACGTCCTATATTCTATTAGGGCTACCAATTATAAATGGGTTTACAGTCTAGTTAGTTTTGTATGAGTTCTAGGAGGGGTAAACTTTGTGAGAAGAAAGATTTTCAGGAGCTTCGATTGGGTTTACATATTTTAATAGCAATTCACTAAACATTTCCTTTTCGGTACTAGTCAGAAATTTTTCTACACCTATTAAGTGGACAGAGTTTCGGTACTACTAGTGAAGTGTACATATTCTGAGTCAATACCCTCTCGGGGAATAAAAACTGACCAAGTGCGAGTCGGGCAATTACTTTTCCGAACTAGCAGTTGTTTTACATGAGTCGTACGTAGGTCATAACCAGTATAAACTGGCACTCACAGTCTCTGAGAAAATGCCCACGGACAGATACAATGCCGATTCCATAAGTGTTTGGGTTGGCCAATTTTGATTCGAAGCACTAATAAGTAAAATGGTGTCCTTACAGTGATGCAGTTTTAAGGGTTCCGTAGTCAAACGATGAACCCAATACTTTCATCCATTCTGTCTGTAGGGAATGGGATGTTAGTCATAGTCAGTCTGTCTGTGATAAAATTAGACATTTATCATACAGTGGCTTCGGCTATCCGCCACGCTCTTGGGCGGTTTTTAGTATTTGACAAAATTTCTAAAAGTTCTGATTTCGGCGTAGATATTTTGTATTTCCGTGCCTTTCAACATCAAAGAATAAGAAATAACAAAAACATACTTTCAAAGTAAGGGCGGAATTTTGACATAAAACCCGGACGTGTGACAACCCTAGTCGCGACAGGGACGCGGTCTTGGGGCGGATAGTCTGTAATGCGCTTAACCGACATTTGTTCCACATAAATTATTGGAAGTTTGTGGATAGCAGCTTTGAATTGATCGTGTTTTGTTACAATAGATTGTCGGGGATTGGTAGTTTTGTCGCTAGGGGGTGAGGTTCAGAAATTATTGGATCTATTCTGTTTTTCGAATTAATCTCGAATTTATTGTCATTTTTGAGTAACAGACTTTGGTAAGAATCAAGTGGGTGGGTGGGTGAGTATAAAATAGGTTACTAAACATATTGCTTTGTACCACAAATGGTCACCTTGCCACGATCTTTCCTTTTTTTTATTTCCGTCTAGCGCGGCAATTTCGCCAATGTCAAGTCACGTGCAAGCCCGAGAGAAGAAGGTACGTGACCGCCAACCGTCAGACTTGCGGCGCGAATTAGATCTTCGCCCATATTCTAAAAATTTCTTCATGTGGTTCGATTAATTCACCCCACACACCGCAATTATCAGAAATGATTGTGATGAACTCATGAATACAACATTTTAAAAGTAATTCTGCATAAAACCAAAACCTGAAAGCCGCTTCTGCAAAAAGCAATTTTGAAATGTAAAGTAAAGAGTTTTTAGTTTACTGTGTATATAACTTAACGTTCATAGGTAGGTAGTTCTATGGACGAGTCGATCCCTTTAAGCCAGACTGGTTCAACTCAATTGTAGGTCACATGCTCTGGCATCTCTCTACTGATCGATAACCTTCCTGCACGAGACGAGCATCAAATTATTCTTGAGTTCAATATCCTACATTCAGCTACGTTTTGGGTTCACAGGTTTATTTATGAAATGATGGGCTTATAAATTGGCGTCGAGGTAGACCTAGCAGAAGGTGGTGGCTCGAAAAGAACTAGCCTATCGAAGCGCAAAGCAAATAGAACAGATTTTGTTTTCTCCATGCGTCTCTGTTTTGCATTCACAGGTTCATCATCATCACAGCCTATATACGTCCCATTGCAGGGCACAGGCCTACCCGCAGGGAGGGTGTAGGGCGGGTATGTAGAATGATGAGGTAACTAGCGTTAGACTTAAGCCCATATAATGTTATCATCGTGAAGGTATGTCTATGTTCCACCAGTGGGGAGTATGGAGTGGAGGCTAATGACGCAACTTTGTTCACAGGGTGTGAAGAAGCCGTTTGATCGAGTTGTTCGCGCCAACATCGGAGACTGTCATGCGCTCGGCCAGCAGCCCATCACCTTCATCAGACAGGTTCGTAACGTGACCACACAAGGTGTTCACTGGCTTTTGACAAGGAATATGTAAGATCTAGTCTCAACGCTTGCGAAGAATTCCGGTCATATATTCAGCTAGAGTGTCAGGGTAAAAATATCTTGCATAAGTCAAAGTCAAAAGTCAAAGTCAAAATTTTTATTCAAAATAATATCACATAGATAACTTTTTGACGTCATTTTTGATTCTACCACCGCTTCGGAAGGTGAACAACCTTCCCTAAGAAACATATAGCAAACTAGATGACCGCGGCGAACTTTGTTCAGTATCAAGAGTATAATCACCCACCACCCACTAAAGTAATGCAACTGCCTATCCTAACACCCTGGATGTTTAAGCAGTCGGTTGGTTGCAGGTGGTGGGTCTGGTTGCGTGTCCTCGGCTGCTATCGTCTGCCGACGTGCCCTCTGACGTGAGGGAGAGGGTGAGAGAGATCCTCGGGGACTGCACGTGAGTATCTACACATTGTCTTGATCAAAGTATCACCTATCTTAAATAAGTTACCTTTAGCCTGCAGATCTCACTACAGGATAAAGGCACATGAGTAAATACTCCAGAGAGACACATCTTCTAAGGAGCACACAAAATGATCATACGCTCTATAAATTGTCCACTGGTCGAGCTGGTTTTTTCCAGGGTTGGCGTGGAGGTGAACTCGTCGGTGATATTGTATTAGGTACTGGTCTAGGTAAATATTATTATTATCAAAGGGCAAAGGCCTCCCTCCGTTCTCTCCATGCGTCGTTTTGCGCTTCGTTGGGCCAGTTCTTCAAGATGCTATCGATTTCGTCCCACCACCTTCTTCTAGGTCTGCCTCGACGCCTGAGAATGCACATGTTCATGAGCTTGCGTTTGTGTCTTCTTATCGAGTGGGCTGCAAGGCCCTGCACAGTATGTTTTTTGACCTGAAAAGCGGTCATGGTCGTTTTATTCGTGTAATCGTTAGTGTTAATCATTTTGAAACTGAGAGTAGAACTCCCGTGCGTCAAGTCTTCTTAATTCTTCTTAATATTGAGTTGTGATTTTTTTTTTTTTTTTTTCAAAATATCGCTATAACTTCCAAATAATTCGGTTTTCTTCTTTTTTCTCAATTTAGTATAATAAAACAATAAACGAGGTATTTTATACACATTACAAAAGTTCTCGAACATTTATGTTAATGACGAAATTATACATTTTATTGTTTTTCGTTTTTTATTTTTTATTTCTATATAGTCAGTTATTGGGGTTCCATTTTTACTTTTCAATATTAAGAGCCATACTATTGATGTCTAATAAAAAAATCAGATCTAAATCTCGTAGGATATAGGAGTTATTAACTAAACGCACAAAGTGACATTTCACTAGGTGCCCCCCGTGGGAACCGAACCCACTACCTCCGTGTCAAGAGCCCTAGCCCTTAGACCACGGAGGCTAGTGCGTTTGAGTGGCAATGGGATATCTCCTTTCAAGTGTTTTTTCATGGACCAAAAGCTCTTCCAGGCATTTTCGGTGCGTGTTGCAACTTCTTTTTTAACCGACTTCAACAAAAGGAGGAGGTTCTCAATTCGACCCGTATGTTTTTTTTTTTTTTTTTTTTTTTTGTATGTTTGTTACGCGATTACACCGCCAATTGAGAATTGATTATGATGATTCTTATTTTGTTTGGCAGGTCATAATTCCGAGGTGGTCCCATGAAATTGATTCAGCGCTTGTTGAAAAAATCTGCAAAATAACAAATATGTACACAGATCACGGACTTGAAAAAAATACGGACGTAATGTTACATTAGAAAGATGTGAAGTGTAAACGCGTATGAGATAGCGATAGTCATAAAATCCTATATCCAATATCCTAATTTGTATGAAGCTAGATGTCTGCCTCCGGAGTCAGACAGCCGTCGTCAAACAAAAAAGTGATTACGTCGATAAGGGCAGCAATAAGTAGCGATCGGCCCGCGACGGCCCGACAGCACAGTCTGTAGTGAACCTGCCTGCTGTGCCGGGGATCGCGGGTTCGAATCCCGTAAGGGACAAATATTTGTATGACGAATATGAATATTTGTACCCGAGTCATGGATGTTTGTATCTATATATGTATCCTATATCGTTGTCTAGTTATCATAATACAAGTCCAGGCTAGATTCTGGAACTTTAAATGTGACTAGATAATTTGTGTGACACTGTCCAAGATATTTATTTATTTATTTATCTCCTTTTTTAACTAGAGCGAATTTTTAACTAGAGCGAATTTGCTATGTGCATCTCTTACTGAGTGAGTATGACACGACACGTGCTTCTTTCTAGTACTTACCTTCTCTTTCTACGACGCAAACACAATATAATACGTGGGTGCTTCACTTATATAATAAAAGGATATTACGTCCGTCTTTTTTTCAGGTCCGTGACACAGATGACGTTTTTGTTTGTCGATTCTCTTCAGGAGTGCGATTTTTAAACATCACACGTTCAAGTCAGCGGTAGAAAATGTCAAAATTACTATGGAGATTATGCATATTTCGTCTTTCTACTGCTAATTCGAACGTGTGATGTTCAAAAATCGGACTCCAGCAATGTTTTGATGGGGACTGTCAAACTATGTTTTTTTTTACTGTCATAACCAAGAATCTTTATATGCCTATATATTTAAAACTTCTTGGTCATACTGTTGTGTTTAAACGTATAATAACTTTATGGTTTAAACTTCATGGATATAGGGTACCGAAACATATAGATTTACTTGATCATGGCGGTCGGAAATGTTCGTCGTTTTAAGGGTTCCGTAGAACAAATAAGGAACCCTTATACTTTCGTCCATTCTGTCTGTATGCCCCGCATCATTAACTCGCTCATTTTTGCATCTATTGAATCGAAATATGGCATAAAGACGGATAACAGTAACCCAAAAACAGAAATGTTGTACGAAACATGGGTTGGATTTTTTTAAATCGAGTTAGGTGTAGAGCGAACACCGTATCCTTTGCATTGAAGTGCTTATAACTGCTTAGTCGAACTAATGTATTTCACCTAGATTTCAACACTGAAAAGTTTGAAATAAAAAAATTTTAACAAAAAATTAAAACCGACTTCAAAACTAAAAAGGTGAAAATAATAATATTGCAGTCGTTGACTTATGCACTCGAATCTATAAGAACTTTAATTTGTTTTATTGGAGTCGGTGTCAAGCCAAGCAAAGCCAAAAAATTACTGCAAGCCCAGTTGCGAATCGTACCGGCTTGACACCGAGTCCGATAAGACAAATTAATGTTCTTATAGATTCGAATGCAAAAGTCAACGACTGCTATATTATTATTTTCACCTTTTTAGTTTTGAAGTCGGTTTTAATTTTTTGTTAAAATTTTTCTTATCTAGCGTGGAAGGAAACTATTTGGCCCAAGTAGACACTCACATACAGGGTGTAAGGGACAGCCCTCCGCAAACTGAAACGGTGAACTCAGACCATCAAACTGAACAACTTTCACTATGGAGGCAACCTCAGGAAACGCGAAAAAAAATCAGCTGTCCCATACAAAACTGCCCTACCTACCCGACTCAAATGTATGGGACAGCTGATTTTTTTTCGCGTTTCCTGAGGTTGCCTCCATAGTGAAAGTTGTTCAGTTTGATGGTCTGAGTTCACCGTTTCAGTTTGCGGAGGGCTGTCCCTTACACCCTGTATAGGTAAATACAAAATTACATAAAGTCGGTCGACACAGTAGAAGATGAGACATAGGCTAGTAATGTAAGTTAGATTGTAGATGGGAATATACAGAAAATCTTGTCTCATATTAGACGTTTCAAGCACCAGATCAGTATAATTGCTATAGAAAATCATAAGAAAAGAGGAAAAAAGAAAGGGATTTGTTCTATTTCTCTCCGAGTGGCCTTAATGTATATCTAATTACATTTCTTTGCTTCCCATTTGTACGTTTGTCGGGTAGGTACCTATCTACGTGAGACGCCGCGTTAGGTGCACGAGTGGCACGCAATGTATCGCACGCTTCCCGATAATTACTAGAGATGCGGTAGGGTTGTACAAGGAAAAATTTTTGTTTCATAATTTTTTATAATGGGACTTTGAACCCTGAGGTTATGTCAGCCCAAAGCACAATAAAACAAGGTTTTATTTTATTGGCTTAACACGAGGTCATTCGGTTTTAAACTTTTAAGTGTATAATTTAAATGGAGGGATAGTATTTTTAATTTAGCAATAGTAAATAAACGGCTCTCAAACAGTGAAGGAAAAACATGAAATGAAATGAAATGAAATAATTTATTTGCTACAATTTGTTTAGCATTAGTTTCATGGGTGACACCTTAAAGCCTTCGTGAGGAAACCTGCATAGATACGCTGAAGAAGAAATTCCGATGCGTATGTGAAGTCTACCAATCCGCATTGTGCACGCGTGGTGGACTAACGCCCATACACTCTCCCTGAGGGTAGACCTGTGCCCTGCAGTAGGACGTGTATGCTGTGGTGGTGATGAATAGAAGACAAAACAAAGTGACAATTATGTATTGTTGTAATTTGCTGTTAATGAAATTGAAACAGATTTATTGTCACAGCACAAAAAGTTTTACAACATAATTTCATCGAAATATAAATGAAATATTATGACCTTAAGGTGGTTGCAGAGTTGTCAATTTCATACAAAACTTTGTGGTAGAACACTCGTAGAGGTTATTAATAAAAGTAATATTTTGTATATACGCCAGTCATATAAAACATTGTAGGTCGCAATTGATTGCACGGAGCTGCATTTTTGGGATGTTGTTAGGATAGATACCAGCAAAATAAAACCAATTTTGCAGCTTCGAAAGACCTGTGCTAACCGAGGGGTGCTCGAAAAACCGCACATTTTTCGGTCATTTTTCAGGTTTTGACATATAACTTTTAAACGGTGCATCATGCATAAAAATTGAGCACTACGTTTTTAAAAAAGACTAAATTATCTATAATTTGAATTTAACTGCAGCTCTGAAAGTTAAGTAGGTCTTCAGATACAACACTTCAAACATTGGCCATTTTTCCCAAAAAGTTGAAAATTGTAGTTTTAGCCGTCTTCCGAACAGGATATCGGCTAAAATACTCATTCTACGAGGAAAATTATAAGACATGAATTTGTAAAGCAGTTATGTAACTTTAATATAAAAATAAGTTGAACCCTGTACTGTGATTGATTCCTTTGTTATCAGGAAAAAACTAAATATAAGGGAAATCAGTTTTTCAAAAAATGGAGCTTGACTCATTGCAAGAATTTTGTAAAGGATAAAAAGACATAACTCAGTGGAAAATTATTTATTTTATGCAAAATGAACTTGAGTATGATTAATAATATATCTATACTATAACAAAACTGTAAATGTTTGTTTGGTTGTTAGTTCGCGCATCACGCGAAAACTACTGAACATTTGAAAATATCTGCTATACATACAGGGTGTAAGTGACAGCCTAGCAAATACTGAAACGGTGAACCCAGACCATCAAACTGAACAACTTTCACTATGGAGCCTACCTCAGGAAATGCGAAAAAAAATCTGCTGTCCCATACAAAACTGCTGTAACTACCCGACTCAAATGTATGGGACAGCTGATTTTTTTTCGCGTCTCCTGAGGAAAGCCCATAGTGGAAGTCGTTCAGTTTGATGGTCTCAGTTCACCGTTTCAGTATTTGCTAGGCTGCCACTTACACCCTGTATAATAATAGTAAAAATAAAAATGATGAAAGACGCTGATTTATAGTTGCAGGAGTTTTAAGTCGTTAATGAAGGCAAGCAGCTTGCTTCTAAAAAACTTTAATTTTTGTAATGTATGTTGTAATGATATCTTAGCAAGATAATACCTAAACATTTCGAGAGTCAATACAATTTGGTTGCCTTTGCTGGGTTACAAAATAAACAAAAAAAATAAACAGAATAGGAACATAAACATACGTTCTGTTTGATTTCATACACATAACATTTTTGACAGACTACAAAAATCTACAAAAAACATAAAAAAGAACAATCACTTTGGTTGTTTATTTTGTAACCCAGCAAAGGGATTTTGTTGTTTTTTTTTAAATAAAAAACTCGCTAACAATTTATGTACCTACCTCATAATATATTTTTTGATTGTTGTATTTTTGTTGATTGAATGGGTTTCATACAATTCTTATTTTGTAATTGGGAAACCAAAATGATTGTTCTTTTTTATGTTTTTTGTTGATTTTTGTAGTCTGTCAAAAATGTCATGTTATTTTCTTTTATTAGAAAACCAATCTTTTTATTAGAAAATTAACCAAATTGTATTGACTCTCGAAGTGTTTAGGTATTATCTTATTAAGATATCATTACAAAATTACAAAAATAATGGTTTTTAGAAGCAAGCTGCTTGCCTTCATTAACGACTTAAAACTCCTGCAACTATAAATCAGCGTATTTCATATTTTTTTTTTTTTTTTTTTATAATGTAGGTATAGCAGATATTTTCAAAGTATAAAATGAATGTTGTGTCATGACTCATGAGGTAGGTAGTTCGTATTTTTATGTTTACCAAGATAGTACAGCCTAATTTCCAACTGTAGTCTAGCGGCAATTTATTTTAGCTTCTTTGTCATATGAGTTGTGCACGCACCCCTAACTGCGATACCACCTTTCGCTGAAAGGCTAATTATCTATACATAATAGTATCGGTCAAGTATGTACAATTTCTAAAGATCTATCGGCGAACCGTGCTGTCTATATAAGAATGTATCGGTTAAGAAATTTTTAGTTCTACCGATAATAGATGAACAATGATTTCTATTTAAAATTATATCGGTCAAGGGTAATTCTTTGTACTAATTTATAATAATATGTCTGTGATTTAATTGATATTAAAGTGCTTTTTATTTTTTTCTTCACTATTTTTCATTTCTTGACTAATTGCCATGTGGTTGTAGATACGCAAAAAATAAAGATTCATTAACATATTTTTCAGATGAAAAAGATAAATAGCCCCTAATGCTCTTACGACCTGGCATATTCCGGAGAAGAAAGGCATAACGTTACTTATGTCTAAGAGAACACATTTTACTCCAGCGAATAAGGACATAAGGGACAAATTTACCAGAAATCATGAAATAATAGTCTTAGTTACAGTTTCGTTAGAATCCCAGAGTAGTTTAACATTGTTTTAAAAGCTAACATCTCAAAAATATCTGTTAGTATTGAAATAAAATACAAAAAACTTCCTCCTGAAAAGTTGTCAGTTTGCAGTTGCGCCTTTATTCTTAGGATACGACGATATCTTCGTAATTATATTATAAAACATTAGTTTTATTGATACCGTCTACGAGTGTTCTACGACAAAGTTTTGTATGGTCCAAAACCACCTTAAACAAGAGAACTAGGCTTCAGCGTTAAAATCTTCTTTTTTTTCTTTTTCAATTTGAAGGTTGACGTGACAAGTGGTGATTAGAGCTATTATATGGCAACTAAAATATTGCATAAAAAACCCTTATTCTTCAGTCGCCTTGTAAAACATTACCTATGTAACTACCTACGGTAAGAAGTGGGTGGTCCATTTAAGACGAAACCACACGGCATGCCTTATTCGTTTTTGCTTTGACCTTTTGAAGGCATCTTTGCAGTTGTAGTAAAAGGGAACGCAGAAGTACCACTGCTAATACTTAAATCGAAGGAAATTAATTAAAGTTCAAAAGGACGCTAGTATCACTGATGTTGGGTCTCAACAATAAAACGTCTGTTTCTTACGACCGAAACACAAAAGGGAGGAAATTTACAATACGCCACCCCGGTTGGATTAACTTTTTACGATGGAGAGCAAAGCCTGGTGGATGTCTAGTCGTAAATAAAGCAAGACGCGTATTGTGATGATATAAAATAGGATTGTAAAACAAGGGACAACCCTAACGGTTATACTCGTATATAAATATTTAATTCACAGGTTCAGCTTGGGAATTATTGAAACGCGATACGAATGTTTTGGCCATATTTGCTGCGATTTACGCGCACTGGATTATTCATATGAGTGATTCTGTAACATACCTACTTTTGGTCTATCCAGTCCTAGCTTTTTGATATGTACAACTACTTGTGCGTGATACTGTAATGTTCATATAATAGTACTGTAGCAGGGGGACTTTTTAATTACCAAAAAGATTACCGATTGTTGTTTAGAAATTGTTGTAAGGTACTAAATGACTAATATAAAAACCTTAGTCTTACAGATCACGACCCGCCGTAGAAAAAATAATTTAAAAAATTGTCTGAAATTTTTAAATTTCGAGGTTACCGTTTTTTTCTATACTGTCATGTTCTTCACCTTAGTTCAATACCCATACGTAATAGTTAGACTGTCTAAAGTTGCCATACAAAGCTATAAGACCAGATGAAAAAGTCTTAAGGTAATCTTTTTGGTAATTAAAAAAGTCCCCCGGCTACCGTACTATAAGTACTATTAGAAGTAACGCGAAGAATAAGAGAACTAAAAGGTTAACACACTTTTAGTCTATCCAGTCATAACTTTTGGTACAACTTCTTGTCTGAATGGTTCATACTCATATGGGTTACTTCTAACACCTACTGTTAGAAGTAACCCAAAAAATAAGAGAACTTTCGAAGATTTCGATTTTGGTGCCATAGAGAAAGTTGTTCAGTTTGATGTTCTGATCATTTCCTTAAAAAAGTGTCAGCATATTATTAAGAAGGACCATATTATGTGCTTATTGCTCGGCTCCCCTAAAACATCGGTTACACGTGCAGTTGGACGGACCTGATTTCTGCATACATTGCCTGATTTGTAAGCAATGTATAAATCGGTTCCGATATGATGGGTAATGTATTCGCTAATGAAGCTGTCCTCAGAAAGTGCGGGGTATCTTGCATTGTCTGAGGCGAGGAGTGGCCGTTCTGTAGTTAGAAATATGTATACTTATATACTATGGATATTCTGTACTATTAGTTCATCCATCAGTTTATATTTACTTCCCGATAAAGCCCGATAAGAACAAACATAAATCATTTAGTTTGAGATAAATATTGTTTATTACAGGCTGATGATGGTCTAGGTCAAGATCTTACATAATAGATGTGTGTATATACCTACTACCTAGATATCACTCCAGCATTTATGTTCTATCTAGGTACCTACTCAGATTTGATTGTCTGCACTAAATAAAGTATAGAAAAAATACACAGGATAGCGTTGCCACTGTACTGGTAGAAAGCAAAAATTTTTTTTTATTGTTATTCTTTTTTTCGAATGACGTTAGTCATGCGGCATCGGCTTGCAATATTTAGCCCTCGCAAATAATAAACTAGCTATTACAGTTCAAAAGATAGATTCAGACAGACAGACAGACCGACGGAGGGACGGACAGCCGTAGGCATATCGGAACCCTAAACAGGCCACGTCAACGAAGTCGTGGGCAAAAGTAAATAGCGTTATAAATCTGCCTGACCCCTGCCAAATCAGCACCTACAGTAATAAACTCGTAACCATAAAGATAAAACGTAAATCGATTTATATTTGGTTTCATTGATTTCGTTCCGTTCATTATAATATCATACATTGTATGTCATTCAAAGTAAGTCATTGGACCGGAACGACCGATATGAACGGAATTTATATTTCACTAGAGTACATTCATGCTTGTCATCAACAGCCTTTACCCTCCCCAGTATTGGAGCAAAGGGCATCCTCATGGTGAAGATGTGAAGGAGTTAGTCCACCACACGAGCTCAAAGTGGATTCACATACGCATCTGAATTTCTTCTTCAGCGTATGCAGGTTTCCTCACGTTGTTTTTCTTTACAGTTTATGGCTTCACACGAGAAACGCCACAAATATCTTTGGCCTTCCTCATCCATCCCTCCCAGCAGCATAAGCACGCGAGCATTTGGTCGTTGGTCCAGCGCCGGAGGGCGTGCCATACTATCACAGATTAATAATAAGTTACGACACTAAGTCTGCAAGTTCGTGGCCTCCATTCCAGAACTTGGACTGCACATTGGTTACTGGTACATATCATGCTCATAACTTTATTCGCAGACAAAGCTCAGTAGGCGCCTACTCGCCCTCGCAAGGCCTGCATCTGGTGCGCAAGCGCGTGGCGGAATACTTGACGCGGCGCGACGGTGTGCCTGCCTCCATCGACGACATTTACCTCGGCTCCGGCGCCTCTGACGTTATCAAGGCTGTCCTCACCATGTTTGCTCGCGACGTGGACGGTAGGCCACCAGGTAAGCATTATACTGTTGAAGATCAGGCTTAATACTGTGCTTCTAGATTGTTCTGATTGCTTCTCTAATTCTAAATGTAGATGCTATGGGGAATACGTTAGAATATAATTTCATTTAAATGGAGAAGGAAGGCATAATATGCTGAAGCTTGGGGTATATGCTGTGAATGGAGAGTTTTCGTTTGGTTCAAACTTCTGTCATGGCGACATTCAGACCCTCGTGATGCTCATGGTCATGATGTTATTACCGTTTCATTTGTAATGTCATTTTCTGAAGCGATCTTACAATCTTCTTGTTGCATGCGGTGGTCCAATGAAAGAAGACCAATGAAAGAAGGCACTAAGTGCTGGCTATAAGACTTAGGGCCTGTTTCACCACTTCTGGATAAGTCATTGTTAACTTAGTTGACAGATCGTTTGACATATTTCGTTTGAAAGATATGTGAAATTATCTGTCATATACCTAAGCTAACATTGACTTCTCCAGAAGTGGTGAAACAGCCCATTCTTCTAGTGATTACATTCTCTTTGACCCTTTTCCTGACGTTCAACGGTTGCTGAACCATTTGATAAACCCTGGTCTGGTATTCACAGCTGTGATGATCCCGATACCACAATACCCGCTGTTCTCTGGCACATTGAGCGAGCTCGGCATATCGATGGCAGAGTATTACCTGCGGGAGGAGGGGGGTTGGAGGCTGGAGAGCTGGGAACTGGAGCGCAGTCTGCGGCAAGCAGTCGCCGCGGGCAGGTGTGTCAGGGCGCTGGTCGTCATCAACCCTGGGAATCCTACTGGTCAGGTGAGGGTGTGCAATTGTTTTGAGCACAACAAAGAAAGTTATCGAGTGGAAAGATGTTTTAAAATACCTGAATTTGGATATCATTTTTCTTAGATTAGTTCAAAATCAATTAATACATAATATGATTATGTATTAATTGATTTTGAACGGATTAATAAATAATAAATAATAATAATAAGGAATAATAAATAAATAATAATAATAATTAAATAAATTAAAAAAAAAAATTTGTCTTCATACAATAAGCGAAATGTTTTTAACAAACTGAAACCTTACAGAAAGCAATGGTTTTTGATCTCATTTGATTCACTGCATTGTATTCTGGGTTTAATTACGATCCGATACAAACCTTTGATTAATTGGAAATTACATTAGAAGCTACAAAACTTATACCAATAACATACTTAAACAAAATTGTATTGCTTTTTGTACGGAGCCTTCACAATCCTCTTAACATCTAATTCAGCCTGAGCTGCCTCCATCAATCTTGTTGCCGTTTGTTTGTTGAAGGTGTTGAGTCGGGACAACATCGAGGAGATAGTGAAGTTCGCCTACGAGAACAACCTGTTCCTGATGGCTGACGAGGTCTACCAGGAGAACATCGTCTGCAAGAAGTTCTTCTCCTTCAAGAAAGTAAGATGATTCTTTAAAAAATTCACAACCGGAATGGGATTGTGCCTTTTCGGGGTCGTCAGAATCCTTGTTCCCAACCAACTACTATCCAGGTGTGCAATTGTAGCAATGCTTTTTGACGACCCGGTTGGTGTAATGGTTACCACGCCGGACTGCCAAACCAGGGTCCTGGGTTCGAATCCCGGTTCGGTCATGGATGTTATATGTTCGTGCCATTGTTGTATGGTTTCCATAATAAAAGCCTTGAGTGCTAGTTTGGGATTATTACAATGTATGTGCCTGTGAGCGTTATTTATTTATTTATTTACTTTACCTAGGTTCAGGATGGAACTAAGAATGGACTAGCTTTTTAATTTTTGCTAGACACTGCGCTCTGCATAAGTAACCTTATTATCCCTTTGTCGTCTTAACGTGGTCTCTTATGATACCCACGGAAATTTTTACGTAAGATAATTTGACAAAGGCGAATCTTGCAGTTGCAGCACCCAAAACGTTTGGAAAAGGTTTGCTATAGCAATATTTCTGGCTACCTTGAAAGGGAATGCGGTCGTATCTTTATAGTATAGGGTCCTTCTTAATATGCTCACACTTTTGTAGGGGATGATCAGACAGTCAATCTGTACAACTTTCTCTATACGGCACCACAGATTATATAATACTATACAGTACAGATGCCCTATGTCAAACAATGAAACGCGACTGCCGTAACTCGGGCAGTTTTCGGGCAAAGTAAATTGCTTGATTTTCCGAAGCTCATGAGATTTTTTTGTAGTCAGATCATGTACTTTTAGTAACAATTTACACGTTTACGTAAACATTAATTACAAATCGATACCATAACGCCATATATTGCAATTTTTAAACTAAAAATTCATTTGTATGGGAT
Source organism: Agonopterix heracliana (assembly GCA_963693445.1). Lineage (NCBI taxonomy): Eukaryota > Metazoa > Arthropoda > Insecta > Lepidoptera > Depressariidae > Agonopterix > Agonopterix heracliana. Next base: position 19,365,365 of record OY856319.1, read on the forward strand.
GGGACACCATGACGGCACTAACATCGAAAACCCGTAAAAAAAAATCTGCTGTTCCATACAAAACTGCAAACCTACTCGAGCCAAATGTATGGGACACCAGATTGCGATTTCGATGTTGGATAAAGAAACTTGTTCAGTTTGAAGGTCTGATCATCTCCTTAAAAAATGTTTGCATATTAAGAAGGACCCTGTTTGTATCTCTAGTATTTATTTATCATTTGCTTAGTTTACTTCAGGACGAGCTCTACTAAGTTAGGTAACTCACTCGTAAATGATCTAGCTAGGTCAATCTGCTAGCTTTACCTAGGTTTTGTGCTGGTTCAACGAATAACTCGATTTTAAAGACGCTTGCAGGCTTGCCTGTAGCCCGGCTGCCGGGATTTACCGGCTTTACGTGTCACCAGGTAGGGAGCCGGGGATCAATACCATTTTTGGATGCTTTAGTTAAACTACGTGCTACGAATCGGATTGGTAGAGATTAATACCTACCCATTCGAATTTATGCTTCATCTTATGCAGGTTTCCTAACGATGTTTTCTGTCTACGTTTTAGATACTCGTAAGTCAGTATTAATAAAACTGATTGGCATATGACATGTTGTCCGTGCGGATTCGAATCCGAACTCTCACGATCACGATCTCGCGCCAACCAACAACGCTCCAACCGAAAAAAAAATTGTCAAAAATATCTTTTCTACCAGGTGATGCAGGAGATGGGGGCGCCGTACAGCAGCATGGAGCTGGCGAGCTTCATGACGCTGTCGAAGGGCTGGGCGGCGGAGTGCGGGCTGCGCGCGGGCGTCGTGGAGCTGGCGCGGCTGCAGCCCGCCGTCGCGCGCGTGTTCAGCACCGCGCGCGCCGTCATGCAGTGCCCCAACGTGCTGGGGCAGTGCGCGCTCGACTGTGTCGTGAGTATAATATACGTCGTGGAGCTGGCGCGGCTGCAGCCCGCCGTCGCGCGCGTGTTCAGCACCGCGCGCGCCGTCATGCAGTGCCCCAACGTGCTGGGGCAGTGCGCGCTCGACTGTGTCGTGAGTATAATATACGTCGTGGAGCTGGCGCGGCTGCAGCCCGCCGTCGCGCGCGTGTTCAGCACCGCGCGCGCCGTCATGCAGTGCCCCAACGTGCTGGGGCAGTGCGCGCTCGACTGTGTCGTGAGTATAATATACGTCGTGGAGCTGGCGCGGCTGCAGCCCGCCGTCGCGCGCGTGTTCAGCACCGCGCGCGCCGTCATGCAGTGCCCCAACGTGCTGGGGCAGTGCGCGCTCGACTGTGTCGTGAGTATAATATACGTCGTGGAGCTGGCGCGGCTGCAGCCCGCCGTCGCGCGCGTGTTCAGCACCGCGCGCGCCGTCATGCAGTGCCCCAACGTGCTGGGGCAGTGCGCGCTCGACTGTGTCGTGAGTATAATATACGTCGTGGAGCTGGCGCGGCTGCAGCCCGCCGTCGCGCGCGTGTTCAGCACCGCGCGCGCCGTCATGCAGTGCCCCAACGTGCTGGGGCAGTGCGCGCTCGACTGTGTCGTGAGTATAATATACGTCGTGGAGCTGGCGCGGCTGCAGCCCGCCGTCGCGCGCGTGTTCAGCACCGCGCGCGCCGTCATGCAGTGCCCCAACGTGCTGGGGCAGTGCGCGCTCGACTGTGTCGTGAGTATAATATACGTCGTGGAGCTGGCGCGGCTGCAGCCCGCCGTCGCGCGCGTGTTCAGCACCGCGCGCGCCGTCATGCAGTGCCCCAACGTGCTGGGGCAGTGCGCGCTCGACTGTGTCGTGAGTACCTCATAGTAGTGTCATTGTCAGTATCGATTAAACGAGCTCAGTATAGCAAGTTTAATGTGGGACGCCATGAACCGAACTTTGACCGAAGAAGGTGCATTCTACAGAAGAACTCTACATTACATGGCATGTCGTTTATGTGGATTCGAACCCGGACACTCATGATTGAGTCTCCATTCCTCTCTTTAACGCGCCATCCATGCTCAATCTTGTTTAAGAAATTCTAAATCTTTGTCAGCATAGACAACTCAGACTAGATCACATTTCCAAGTTCAAGCTTATTTGAATCTTCTAGCTAACGAAGATTCCAGAAGACTTAACTTTAAGAACTTTCCAGATGAAGCCACCAGTGCCCGGAGAGCCTTCCTTCGAGCAGTTCTCCAAGGAGACGTCGGAGATACACCGCGTGCTGGCGGAGCGCACCGCGACCGCGCACGACGTCTTCAACTCCATACCTGGATACTCCTGCAATCCCATCGATGTGAGTCTAACCATCTTTAACTTATCATGAGTATAGCGACTGTTTATAGGTACAACACACATGCAATTATAACCCTACTATTGATCGTTGGGGATTCCCATTATATTCGATATTAGATTCAGGAAGGAAAGTTCAAGAGAGAGAGCGCATCTCTAAAAAAGACCAGCCATTCTCGTACAAATCTGGGCCAATAACTTTTATCGGCTTGAGTCTACACAATCATCACCATTTTACTTAAAAGCAAGCTTTTGTCGGTGAAGTAATTGCATTTAAGGACACTATCTTTAGCTCATGAACATCAACATTTTCTTTCACTTGTACTAGATAACTCTGTCGAGGTATTCCTCTGCCTCTCTGGTCATAGTGAAATAGTTTTAGGGTGGTCAGAAACTTTGCTGCAACTACCAACTATATTTATATGCTGTAAAGGTTTCAGTATGGATTGACGTATCAATTGACTCTAACACGGTCAAAGTAATTCAGGTTTCTTTTATTTCTGCAATTTCTAATCATTTAAATTTTGACTGCCATGTAAATAGTGACTATGTAAATGTTGCAGGGATCAATGTTCGCATTCCCGCGCATTGAGATGCCGGCGCGCGCGCAAGAGGCGGCCCTCGCCCTCAACATGACTCCTGATGAGTTCTACTGCTTGCAGCTGTTGGAGAACACCGGTTTGTATTAATTTTACTTCCTTTATGTCTGGTTTGGTTATGAAGCACACGTCACAGCAATACTTCGTCATCATCAGCCAACATGCTACATCTCACAAATATAGTGTGAAGGGGAGCTAGAAGGCACGTTAAACAGTTGGTCCCTTAGATGGCTGCGTATTTGTTAGGCCTATTGAGGTGCATATGAACTCTGATAGCATGTCAACTAATAATTTGCCTCCACCAATCCGCACCGCCCTCGTGGTGGAGTAAATCACCTTCCCTCTCTTCGTTCGTAAGGCATTTATCTTGCAGTAGGTGAAATCCAACAGGCTACTTTAATGTTATATTAGAATATAAGCTGAGAGTTTCTTAATGTACCATTCCACTGCGCAGGAGTATGCGTGGTGCCAGGCAGTGGGTTCGGGCAGCTGCCGGGTACGTTCCACTTCCGCACCACCATCCTGCACTCCCGGGACGAGTTCCAACACATGATGGAAGCCTTCACCAACTTCCACCATCACTTCCTAGCACTATACTCATAATGGTTCTAACTTGGATGATAAATTGTAATCATGAATGTTTATTTAAATTATTATAATTATATTGTTTACAGTGCAGTTCCCTACAATATAGGGTCCATAATGATCTCTTAGCTTTTAAGTTTACCATCTTATGTAAAGAATGCTGTTATTATGCAAAAGCAAAAAATATCACACACTGGACAGAGTTTCGGTACTACTGGTGAAACGTGGATGTTCTGAGGTTTCAGAATATCTCTGACTACCCCCTCGGGGAATATAGTCGTGAGCATATGCAAAAAATATTGAGAATTCATTATGTACTGTCGTTGTTTCTCTATATGTACCAATATTATAGCGGTTTTATGTTACTGTTGTAAAATGATTGGATGTGGCTGGTCCACAATGTTGGCAACACTGTTTATTGAGTAGGTAACCTACCTAACTTGATTTATTTAACAAAATATTTCGTCTATAGGCCCTATTTGGCTTTGTATGGAATAGAATAAAGGGTTAATCTACAGTCGACAACGAACGTTATCAACAACTTGTCCCCTTCATTTGCATAAGAATACGGTTCCGAAATGTTAATCAATTTTCGTTGCAAACCGTAACCGAAAACGGATTTATACGAACCTACATTCGGAGTTTATTTCTAGAGAGAAAGGATAAATAAAATCTACAATACGATTCTCAAATCAAAACTGCTGATTTTGCTGAAATCTAATAGGAACTTTAACTTGAGATAATGTATTTATAAATATTATAGTGTTGTTTAATATTACATATACTTACATAATATTTTGTTATTGTACTTATACTGCTTAAAGTATTTTATCTAAATAAAATGTTATAAAAATCAATTTAATCTTATTTCCCCATCAATACGAATTGTATTTGAAAGCCGTATAATTTATTTATCTTAATTTAAATGAACTCGTTAACAGGGTCTAACTTAAGAGGATGATAAGTAAGACCCTCAAACTAAACTAAACTTTCTCTATGGGACCAACGTCAAAATCGCGAAAAAAAACTGTTGTTCCATACAAAACTGCAATCCTATTTGACCCAAATGTATGCGACAAATGTGCTTCACATCAACTTCACGATTTCATTATTGGACCCATAGATAAAGATGTTCAGTTTGATGGTCTGATCTTCCCTTTGAAAAACCATCAGTATATTATTAAGAAGGACCCTATGCATAGTGCGCTACCACGCATATACCTCACCCCCGCCTATTTTTCATGATGTTTGCCAAGTACTATAACGCCGGAGCCATATGAATAGATAATAATTATATATTCGCTACGAAAACATAATATAAAGTGTTTCAACACTTTACTACGCTCGCTGCGACACAACACAGCACCGCGCGTGTGGCATACCTATCCCTCATTCTAAATTAACACAAAATGTATTTCAATTATTGTTTTTTTAATAACTGAAAAACAATCTTTCTTTTCTGATAATTCTGCAAGAACATAGATGTTTACGAGTCTGGGGCGTTAAGGCCAGGTAACCCGAGTGCAAGCGTCTCTTTCTTAGAAGCATTAATTATATCTTTTCTCTTGAGGGTAAACACGATCGGGTAGAATCCATTCTATAATTAATTACCTTTCAAATGATGGTATATTTCATGTATATGTAGAAGAAATGGTGTATGGTGATTCTTGTATAAAATTTGTTACAAATCTGTAAATTGAACTTAGGTGCTTTGGTCTTCTTTTTTATCGAGATTTAATTGAATCATGTTTTGAACGGTTACATGCACTGCGGAAAGAACGTATCTACAATGTTATTTGAAGTATAAATATATTAAATGTAATAATTTGGTTACCAAAAAAGGTTCGAAAACAGACAAAAACTGGGAAAACCCGCCATAAGTGGTGATATGTGGCTAAACCTGGGCATTTAAAACCACTATGAAATAACTTTAACTCTCGCCTCGCATGAAACCTAAAAGATGCGGAATGCCACAGTAAATAGAGATTTAAAACCATCCAACAAAACTTTATTTCCCAATCAATTAAAATAGATCATTGTAGCATAGCTGGAAGTCATCGCAGAGCAAGTTCAGCAGGTTGGTCCGCGAGCTGGCGAGCTCGGAGGCGACGAGCTCGCGCACCTGGTCCCTGGCGCTGGAGTCCTCGGCCCTGTTCTGGACGCTCAGCAGGTGCCGGGCGCAGGACCTGGAGGCGTGCTCCAGCTGGCCCCGCGCTTCGTCCAGCAGCTGGCGCCACTGCTCCTTGATCTCCACCTGGTGGTCGCATGGGTCGCGCCCGGCCCGGCTCACGCGTTGCGAGGTCTCGTTGAAGAATCTTCTGCTGATTTATGTAATCACAGTTTGTAATGTCTTTATTTGTTGAATACAGGTGTGGGGTTATTGTGTGTTAGTATCATTGTAACTTTTCTATGAATAGAAAACTGCACTTGCAGATATTAGACTAGCAAGCTATAAAGACATTTTTATTCTATTTTTGAAATCATAACTTTAGCTTTTGCTACCCGGTCACATCATCGGTGCCTATATACCTATTCTATGTCTGTGCTCCACATGTTATAGTTGCGCTCTGGTTTGGTGTGAAAACATATGTACCAAATTATTGAGACGCGTACCTATCAGCAACGATGATACAACCACACTGACGCGATTATTAAGTCCGTACTGATTAGAAGGGGGAAGCAAAAGGGGCATCGCATTCCAGCGAGATGGAGAGTTATTGTGACCGTGTTGTTTATACCTAGATGTCTGTTTTGTTGTTATGTCTAATCACCACGGAACTCAATGCTATAGCAGCTAGGAAGAGATATCACCTGTACTCAACAGTCATATTGGTGTACAGCTGGTCGAAGAAGTCCCGCTGGTTGCGCTCCACGACCTTGAACCTTCGCTCCATGCGCCGCATGCTGTGCGCCTCACCATGCACGAATGAGCGCATGCGCACAAACACCTGATAAACGACGAGAGTCAGGACAAGTGACAGTAGGATAGTATCCTATCAACATAAGGTTATCTTGATTAAGAGGCTTTTCCGCCCCCGTATCGTACTAAACGAACAAGGGTTAGAAGTGCAAAGTAGGTGTGGAACGCGTGCCAAAGGTTATGCAATGATTTGCATCACACCATAAGGCGCGCGGCGTGGTGCGAGCGAGAGGGCAATGGGCATGAGTAGTTGTAGCAGCGTGAGCGGGAAGACAAGTGGCGACACTCGTCTCCGAAGCAAAAGCGCTACTTTGCATTTCTAACCCCTCTTATAATGTTCTGTGCTTTGTACAATGCCCGTCCATCTGCTATGATAAACGAGAATAGACTGTTTGAGGCAAACCAGAAAGCGGAGGTGTGGCTTCTGTCGATATAATTATGGCTATTAAGCGATAAGACAAAACAAGAAATCTATTATGGGCGCGCATATGTCTCTATCTATCTTGCAATATACATCTCGAGGCAATCGGTAATCAGGATAAAGAAAATGCCTGTTATTGGTTTGCAATAAACAACTCTTGGCGCCTCAAGATTTTGGTCAAATAGTTGACTGACAGATTTGTGAGATGAAACACAAGTTCGAACTGCCTACTGGTAATTGTCGATGCTGACATACCTTAGACTATTTTTCTAAGGACAAGTTACGCGTGTAATTCTTCTAACAAACTTTTCTGCCACTTTTTGCGGAGGGCGAGGTAGCATGAAATCAGCAACTTTTGACATTATTCCATTATTTTAGATTAGTGTCGTGTGAACCCCAAACGTGATAAGTTCGAAGTTATTGCTCCGCAATTATAGGCTGTCGCGTTTAGTGATGAGGTCTAAAATTGTATGTAAACGCGTAAGATTTCTTGATCTTGTTTTGCAGAGGGGAAATGCTAACGCGAGGCAGGACGTTAAATCGCCTGAGTGACAGACGTACCTTAGTGAGCTGATTCATCATGTTGCTGAGCAGAGCGTTGACTTGCGTCTCCTCTGGATATTGGTAAATACATTCGAGAGTCGGTGCTTCGGTCGGGTTCTCCCTCGCGTGCCCCACCCCCGTCCTCTGCCTCTGTTCCCTCACCTCACTTCTCTCATCTATAGGCAGTACCCGAACGTCGAACGACAGCTCTCCTATTATTTCCAAGCCCACACAACGCGCCCTGCGAACAAATAATACCAGCACGAAGTAATGAAAATACATGACGTTTATGACGTCATCACGAGCAACAATATACGTTCATTGTGCCGAATAAAACGCTATGCAATAAAAATGGGGTTATAAATAGGCGATAAGGGGTTTAGTGGGGTGTTAAATTTATAACATTCGCGTGCTGTTCTGTGCTATGTTGGAAATTGAGTTTGTTGATAATTTTGAACGATTTACTTTATTCTAACAGGCGTAGAAGCGTTTGTTGGTGAAGTGGAGCTTCGGTATTGTAGTAAAAATAATAATAAATATCTCGGATTCTGTCACAGATCCGATTCAGTCGCGCACCAGTACTCGTATAGTTTACCTCCTTTATGTGCCCTCCCACACACCCACACGCACTCTCGTCTGTCCTTACAGCGGCAGCGGTCGTAAGCCGAAACAAGTAAATAGTGGCATTATTAGTTTAATTACATTCCATCCGACGCCGCGCCGGCCCTCCTGACATTGGCCCTGAGCAAATACTGGGCGCACAGACAAGCCAAGGTCCAGAAGTTCCTTTTCATACAAACAAGGGACCACAAGATTAGTCGTTTCCCTGTAAGTATTGGTATGGCTTGTTGACAATATACGAGCGAGCGATTACGAGCGGCCTATGTCGAAAAATAATTATATTACTGCCTGATGCGAGAGATAGAGAAGGGACGGCGCGCGTTCCTGAAACGACGCAAGCGCAAAAACAAACTTTATTTTATTTTAATTGTACTAATTATAAGTAGGTACAATTATGCTCTAATCAAAATGTATAAAATATCAATCTCTGTTTTTTAAACCGTGTCTCGTGTTTCCATTATTCACTTTGACTATTTATTCAAAGATTGTTCACCGTCTAGCAGTTCCAAGCGTTTATCGATAAAAACGGAGGCTACTTTGGCTTGTTTTTCTATCGAGAAAATGTGTCTTAAACGTGCTTTGGCTCTTATTAAAACTTATAATATTATGTTCAATTTACACAAATATCCACAAATCATACTCCTACTGTTACTAGTACTTCATGATATCTGATGCTTTGAAAAATCCTATTTATTCACATAGCCTCTTAATTCATAGAATCAAAACGTCTTTCATACTAAGATCTGATAAGTTTTTGACAGTGCGAATGGTCTCGTCTTGGCAACATTTTACGTGAAATTGTTTTTGGTGGGATTGACTTCACAATGTGCGAAGGTAAAATAAAACTAATGACGCATGGAACCAACCTTCAAAACGTCTTTAATCTTTGGGAAATGGAGGGACGTTACGGCGGGGTATAGTCAAACACACGTTACGTTAATATGCTCTGTGAAGTTAATCCGGGCTCGTTAAATATACAAGAGTCGGATGTCGCCCTGTCCGGGGAGTCCGGGCTATGTTAGTGGAGGCGATGGAAAGTCCGGAAAATATTTAGAAGTCCGAGAAAATATAAAGCATTTTTAAAGCATTTCTGATAAGAATGTTTCAGAAGGTTCTAGGTACATTGTCAGTGTACAAGCAACGACATGTGAAAGAAAAACTTAACTTTAACGCTTTGACACGAAGTTTTAATAAATAAATTCTTATGAGAAAAGAAATCATCTGTCCCACACATTCAGGTCGAGTAAGTTTACAGTTTTGTATTTTTGCATGGGACCTCTATACAGGGTGTTAGAGTGGAAAGACCATCAATTTTTTTATATTTTCCTATAGGTTTCTTAATGAGAAGGCATTGTTTAGTATCATAGGTAGGTACGATTACCCTTTAAAGTAATGCAACTATTTACCTGAAAACACCGTCTATAAATAAAAACCCTCAATTTAGCAACGGATCCTTCAAATAATAAGATTACCAGTCTTTGGTAAGTTAAAGTATTTATCAGAAGGACGAGGGGGCGCGTAATGGTTCGTTTGATGTTTAATCTACGTTTAGACCCCCCCCCCCCCCCCCCCCCCAAGACCAGCGGACGGCGAACGCACAGTATTACCAATTAGGCTTACAGTAGGGCAACGCTTTTGATGGGGGGCGACGCCACCGCCGGTGTAAGTACTTACGTTGTCATGCGCAGTCAATCCAGATATCTTCATACAGATTTCAGGATGATCAGCGCCCTCCGCTTCCCTGTTAGGTCCCCTCCGCTGCTCTAGGCAAACACAACCGTATAGTGTTACTGTGGCGAATGCGAGGGAGAATAAGTAGACGGCGACGAGGCTCTTTGGAAAAAGCCACCTGAATCGCGAAGTAACACTCTTTGGTTTTATAATTAAGGGGGTAACTGTACTTTACAACATGTACTTTAAAGCCTGTAAAATTCTAGATGGGGTGCAAAGGTCTTCTTTCTCGGGAGTGAACTATTATAGTCTATAGTCTACACTCTACAGAGCGATAACTGTTGATATGTTTAAAGACCGTCTCATTTACATTTTGCAAAAAATTCAGGATCTTTCCAAGTAGGTAGCTTATTTTTAAACATCTGTTGTAGGGTACCGACATTATTGTTTAATTTATCGGAATATCTCTAGTGATCCACATCAGCTGAACGAAAGAATTAAGAATAAAAATATTAGTGCTTTCTTCTGTCTACAAAAGATTGCCCACTTATAAGATTTGAGATGCGGGTTGGCAAATATCTCTTCACCACGATGCGATGGCAAGTCAAAATGAATGACAATCTAACGATTTGACAGAAAAAGGGCTTGGCAAACACTTCACATATTCGTACCTAATTTGAAAAAGCCTTTACAGGTTTTATTATGTTTACACATAATTTAATACACGTGTATGTCGGCAGTAAAGTTCTAAATGTAATTTGAAAAATAAACAAGGCGGTGTCTTCACGGCAGCGACACGTGTTCGATCACGTCACGTCACGTCACGCCGCGCCACCGCCGCGGCAGAGGTCGGGTGGCGGTGGTGGCGGAGCGCAAACACCACTGATTGGACCTCCTCGGGGGCCGCACATTCATTACTGAATGTACGGCCCCGCTGGATAAGTTGTGAGGCGCAGTGTGCAGTGTGCAGTGTGCAGTGTGGTGCTTCGGCTTTCTAAACAGTTATCAAAGCTAAGGCTGGTCGTCGCGCCCGCTGCCAAATTCAATTTGTTTTTTTTTTAAATATTATTGCAAACTCTAGCTTTGTATATTATTAAGACTATAATGTTCCCGGAAGAGATAGTCAATGATATTCAGAATATCCACATGCTAAATCTATGCAGTTTTTCAGAAGCCCATCATCGCAGAACAATGGGCACAATACCTCGCAATAGAAGAATGTCGGTTTTCTGTCGTTGATTTCCTTGTTTGGAATACAGGTACATTTTCGTGTTAGTTTTGAATTTGATAAAAATGATTTTAAGAAGTTGTTAGTTTTGAATTTGATAAAAGGTTGTATTTTTGACAGTCACAATATGTGTTTGAACGGGATTGATAATTACGCAGAGGGATATTCGCTTCTTGAAGAGAGACGTCGTTTATGAACGACCCTCACTTATTGATGTTAATGCACACAGAGAAATAACTGAATATTTACACTGAGTACAGAAGGTTTAGAGCCGTATTAAACCATAAATAATATTTAATTTTAAACTGTTATCTTTACAGAGTGTTACAGAAAGGTGTGGTCATAAAAGGGGTGCTTAAAACCATCGAACTGAACAACTTTGATCATGGAGCCAACATCGAAATCACAAAAAACTATACGTTGAAGAGTCCTCTCGGATGGAGACCTCGCAAGTACACGAGCTATAAGTGTGTGGTCTGATCTGAATACTCATCTGAGTGAGCCTCCTGCCCTGTCCTTGTGTAGCCCTCCCTCGCCCGCACCGCACTAAACATCAAAGAGTCCTCTCAGATGGAGGCCTCGCATGTACGCGAGCTATAAGTATGTGGTCTGATCTGAATACTCATCAGAGTGAGCCTCCTGCCCTCTCCTTGTGTAGCCCTCCCTCGCCCGCACGGCACTAAACATAGAAGAGTCCTCTCAGATGGAGGCCAAGTACACGAGCTGTAAGTGTGTGGTCTGATTCTGAATACTCATCGTGAGTGAGCCTCCTGCCCTCTACGTGCGTAGCCCTCCCTCGCCCGCACGGGACTAAACATCGAAGAGTCCTCTCAGATGGAGGCCTCGCAAGTACACGAGCTATAAGTGTGTGGTCTGATCTGAATACTCATCGTGAGTGAGCCTCCTACCCTCTACGTGCGTAGCCCTCCCTCGCCCGCACGGGACTAAACATCGAAGAGTCCTCTCAGATGGAGGCCTCGCAAGTACACGAGCTATAAGTGTGTGGTCTGATCTGAATACTCATCGTGAGTGAGCCTCCTGCCCTCTACGTGCGTAGCCCTCCCTCGCCCGCACGGCACTAAACATCGAAGAGTCCTCTCGGATGGAGACCTCGCATGTACGCGAGCTATAAGTGTGTGGTCTGATCTGAATACTCATCGTGAGTGAGCCTCCTGCCCTCCCCGTGCGTAGCCCTCCCTCGCCCGCACGGCACTAAACATCGAAGAGTCCTCTCAGATGGAGGCCTCGCAAGTACACGAGCTATAAGTGTGTGGTCTGATCTGAATACTCATCGTGAGTGAGCCTCCTGCCCTCTCCGTGCGTAGCCCTCCCTCGCCCGCACCGCACTAAACATCGAAGAGTCCTCTCAGATGGAGGCCTCGCAAGTACACGAGCTATAAGTGTTTGGTCTGATCTGAATACTCATCGTGAGTGAGCCTCCTGCCCTCTACGTGCGTAGCCCTCCCTCGCCCGCACGGGACTAAACATCGAAGAGTCCTCTCAGATGGAGGCCTCGCAAGTACACGAGCTATAAGTGTGTGGTCTGATCTGAATACTCATCGTGAGTGAGCCTCCTGCCCTCTACGTGCGTAGCCCTCCCTCGCCCGCACGGGACTAAACATCGAAGAGTCCTCTCAGATGGAGGCGTCGCATGTACGCGAGCTATAAGTGTGTGGTCTGATCTGAATACTCATCGTGAGTGAGCCTCCTGCCCTCCCCGTGCGTAGCCCTCCCTCGCCCGCACGGCACTAAACATCGAAGAGTCCTCTCAGATGGAGGCCTCGCAAGTACACGAGCTATAAGTGTGTGGTCTGATCTGAATACTCATCGTGAGTGAGCCTCCTGCCCTCTCCGTGCGTAGCCCTCCCTCGCCCGCACCGCACTAAACATCGAAGAGTCCTCTCAGATGGAGGCCTCGCAAGTACACGAGCTATAAGTGTGTGGTCTGATCTGAATACTCATCGTGAGTGAGCCTCCTGCTCTCTCCGTGCGTAGCCCTCCCTCGCCCGCACGGCACTAAACATCGAAGAGTCCTCTCAGATGGAGGCCTCGCAAGTACACGAGCTATAAGTGTGTGGTCTGATTCTGAATACTTATCGTGAGTGAGCCTCCTGCCCTCTCCTTGTGTAGCCCTCCCTCGTCCGCACCGCACTAAACATAGAAGAGCCCTCTCAGATGGAGGCCAAGTACACGAGCTGTAAGTGTTTGGTCTGATTCCGAATTCTCATCGTGAGTGAGCCTCCTGCCCTCTACGTGCGTTGCATCCTCCCTCGACATCAAAGTCTATGGAGGCCTCGCATGTATGTACAAATAACTCTCGTCCTGTTTGCACTTGTCTCCTGATCATCTTTTGATCCCGAGCTTTACTTTTCTGTTAGGTATGCGTTAGCTTATTTGTTTGTTTTGAGGTCTTTTTGAGATGGGTAAGGATTGCATCTTTTTGTTTTTTCTTTTTTTAGTAGTACCTACGTACTCTGTGGTAGTACGCGTAAATTGATATCAGCAGCTTTCTCATGAACTAAGAGTCTACCCATCAAACTGAACAACTTTTACTATGAGAGCAAACTGATGGGAGCAAGAAAAAAATCTACTGTTTCATACAGTTGCTTCGAGTTGACATTGCAGTTTAGTATGGCACATTTTTTCTTGCTTCGATCGGTTTGCTCCCATAGTAACAGTTGTTCAGTTTGATAACTCTTAACTCTAGATTAAAAGGATGCTAATGATATCAATTTCACCCTGTAGATTTATTTGTTATGATCAGCATTGGACTTGGAGTGAAACTTAATGGCATGCCATTGCATTGCCATGCATGAAGAAGCAGGGATACCTAATGATGATGATGGAGTTCTAATTTTTGATAAGTACATTAGACTAGAACTAGTGTAGCAATCTAAATTCAATCTAAATAAATTATACCCAATATTTTAGCTTCTGACCACCACGACCGAGAATACTGTCGTGATTTTACGTAGGTAGGCCAGCAACGTTACAGTTATTATTATTATTTATTATTATGAATAGGTAGACAATAGGTAAAATAATCGGATAATTTATTTAAGACGGAAAAGTGAACGTAGTCTATGAAATATAGCTGTGTGGGCGTTTCCTTGGCCCACGCAGCGAACCCACTAAATAATGTAACTAATAATTATAGAGGTCTCCCACATGATACCTTTCGGAACTGTAATACGATTATACCTTTCTACTTTTGTAGGTCTGTTTATCTGTCCTAAATGTTTGTAGAAAAAGATGTTGTAAGAGAGTTATTAGTTGTAGTTGTAGCAAAGTTTCTTAACATCCCAAATATAATTATGGCCATGAGTTCCTACCTATATGATAATACGTGAACAGTAGTATGACAAAGTAATGCATGTAAAAAACCCGACAAAGAGCTTGTCGGACTCGCCAATAATAGGGTTCCGTAGACATTGCATAAGTAGAATAAGAAACAACAGTTTTTGACTTTGACCGCAGATATCTCGAGACATAAGCATTATGACGATTTAGTTTTATCTGAGTTTTGTTTCATTGGACAAGACCTATCCAACGACACCTCACTCGATAAAGAAAACTAATTTTTTCCAACCCCTCTTTCGTTGTAGGGAAAAAAATGGTTTCTTTATAACTATTACATTTCTGTTTTTGGGTTACTGTTATGTCTTCATGCCAAATTTCGATTCAAAAAAATGAGCGACTTATTGAGGCGGGGCATACAGACAGACAGAATGGACGAAAGTATAAGGGGTCCCTTGTTTGACTACGGAACCCGAAAAATACATAACTGAATATGTGCAGGCCGCGCAGGACAGATTATCCTCCGTGTGTCGAGCACAATGACAATACAATATAACAGCAACACGCCGCAGATCTAGTGAATCATCCTCCTCTCCACTCCACCTCTGCAACACTAACCAAGCAGTACCGACACTACGCTCACGATCAGTGGACAGCACCTGCTGAAAGCAGAGCACCCTGTAAGCTTTCCGGCCGTTCTGAATCTCACACGTCTAATATTGTGTGCTCAAATAGCCATTTGTTGAATTGAACATTACATAATATTAAAACTTCTCGAAGTACGCAGTACATTCTGATATTTTCATACATCATAGAAGTTGCATTTTTTAAATTGTCATAAATTTATAACATTTTCTTGCATTTGGCCACAATCTCACCTGATGGTTGGCAACGAAGCCGAAGATGCATTAATACGCTATCTTAGAACAACAAATGACAATAACTATTGTGACCACACAGTCACGCCAGAAGATGCGACTAGAAACTTCATAAAAACGTTAGATGTCAACTTTTCAATACTCAAGTTGAGTCAAGTTGCAGGTTCTGACACGAGCACTTGTCTCGCGTGGTATTCGCGCGTCGCGTTTTTGCCTGCCACGAGGCACCACAATCCACAATTCCTTCCTGTTCTTGATCAAAACCAATCCCTGAGATTGTGATAGACACTCCCACAAACTACTCGTACTTGACACAGGCGGAAATGCAGTGCTAACCTTGTGCTAACGCCATTATCCATTAATTATAAATATAATTCTCAAGTTTATCAGGTTTTGAATATTGTCGCTACTGCTTGATTACTGTATTACAATTGGACAGACGACAGTGGTGTTAAAACTAAAAACAAATAAGTAGAAACAGAACAATAAAGCGCCGCAATCCTATCAGACCGCCGCGCCGTCCGGCCGTCCGGCCGTGCCGGGGCCGTGTCGCGCCGTGTCGCGCCGTGTCGGAGCCGTGCCGGCCCCCGGCGAGCCACTTGCCGGTAAATTATATAAAGCCTCGATAGCTGAGAGCATAGGGTTGCTACCTCACTACATTTACAAATATACTTTTTGCGAGTTCCATTTGTACTGTATTTGTCAGCATCAGGTCATAGTATACAGTTCGATAGAGAAGAAAATTCTGAGTTCAGTTGTATACAAGGTGTTACAAAAATACAAATAAACCTTTAAGGGGGTGGTGTAGACCATCAAACTGAACAACTTTCAATATGGGACCAATATCGAAATCGAGAAAAAAAAAAGATGTTCCATCCATACTCTACAAATCGACTAGAGCTAAAATATGTATGGGATATCAATTTTTTTTTTTCGCGATTTCGATGTTGGTCCCATAGAGAAAGTTGTTCAGTTTGACGGTCTAAACAACCCCCTTAAGAGTTTTAAAAATGTATTCTTACTTATGAAACACCCTGTATTTAGTGGACTTACGACAAAATGTCCCGTACGACATTTGAAATTTCCACCGTTGATGTGTGGTAGAATTTTCAACTTTGTCCTACAGGTTAAACTTTGGTTAAAATAAAATAGGTTGTTTTTTTATTTAATGAAAAATTCACAATATGCTTGATCTACTGACGATTCTACCTGTAGTTTGCCTATAATTATAGTAAGAAGCAGCTGGTGTCGCTCATACCTCATTACCATAGACCTTTTCATCTGTTGCAGATGATTCAGTAGTATTTAATCATAGGCGAAGTATTTTTTAAATATAAACAAATTATCGAATGGACGCAATTTTTTGTGACTACTAGAGAAAAGATTCGTAGCACTTCGTAGACTCCGCGTAGCGAAGAAGCTATGCGCTGTCGCCGGCGCCGTGCCTACGCCGCCATGGCGTGGACTGTACGAGATTCGTAAAAGGAAAAAGGATTACGCCCACCACGCACACAAACACCTACCGAATTCCGTTCCTGAATTCCGAATCAGAATTTTGTGATTTTATGTCTTAGAATTCTGAACCCCTCCATATGAAATCGTAATTCCGTCCGGAATATATTAGTTGGGCCTTATACAGTTACTATGGTAAAAATAATTAGGTAAATATGTGTATTATACAGGTGTAAGGAAAAATATCATTAACCTTTAAACCACATACTCTACCCATCAAACTGAACAACTTTTACTATGGTAGCAAACCTGTCAGAACAAAAAAAAATCTGCTGCCTCATACATTTGAATCGAGTAGTATGGAACAGCTGATTTTTTTGCCCTGTTAGGTTTGCTCCCATAGTAAAAGTTTAAAGGTTATTGATACTTTTCCTTGCACCCTGTAAATTTATGATATTTTCTAAACTTCGATCAAATATTTTTCCAACGGTATTTTTTCTGGAGCTGAAAATAAATTGACCATCTTTTCCTTCACTGGTAGCAGCCCTGCGGCGGCGGTGCGGGGTGACGTCGGAATTGAATTCATTCCGAATGCATTGAACTCTCCTCGATATACTTTTTACACTATAATTGAATCCGCCCCGGAACACAAAGTGTTTTTGAACAGAGCATTATATACTACATTTATGTCCAGGGTGTAACAAAACACTCTAGTCGTATTTAAAGAGGTCGTTTAGTTAGACCATCAAAATGAACAATAAAAATCTGTTATTTCATGAAAAACTGCAATTCTCTCAAAATCTATGGGACAGCAATTTTCTTTATCTCCATACCGATTTTTTTTTAGTTTTATACGTTTGATGTCTAAACCCGCCCCTTTAATCGCCCGGTGTTTTGTGACACTCTGTATAAAAATGAAAGATTCCAAAATGCTCTCAAACTAATAATATCTCAGCGCACTTTTGTCTAATGAGGGATTTTCAGAAAGCCATTAAAAAGAAAAAGTAGTTCCTAGTGGCTCGATAGATGGCGTTGACGAGACAGGGGCGAGCGACGTTGCAGATAATAAAATACAAATAAAATAGAAATTATTTGTGTTTTAAAGTAAGCAGCACAAATTATGAACATATATTTCGTCAACGGATGCATCTGACTCAGTTACATGTATTTTTGTGCACTTTTTAGCCTAAAATTTGCGTCTTCCGTACCCTCTCTGGTCAACGCCATCCATCGCCAGTATGTTGAACTACGTTTGACTAGCTGTCAGAAAACTTCTCATTCACTACAAAACTACAAAAATTTGCGATACGAGACTGTACCTACACGTCTAGTTTTTTTTATTTGATCTGTGGTTACCTAATTGTAAGTAGTTTATGTATAGATGATGTAGTGCAGGGTAGTAATTATAGTACTCTGTGACGTAGGGTACGAGTATGGTCAACTGCATACAAACAGGGTCTCGTGTGTTTGACTGAGAGGGGACATCTCACGCAGTTTCATGCTGAGAGCAGCCGCGTGGGTGTGGTATATGGTTCGTGGTGTGGTGTGGTGCCCTGCATTGTGTAACATTGTCGAAGTATATTTTAACACTGACATTTTTATACTTAAGCTTTCATTTGATACCCAATTTGTAGAATTTTTGTTTTGTTTTTTATCTCTTTCTGTCCACCAAAACGGCTCTCAATATAAATTTTAAGCTATTTTGACTTTATTTTTGTCATTGGACCGTTAACCCATCCCGTGTCGACCTCCCGCGCAAAAAAAGTGCCCCAAATATCTGGGAATATTACGTCATTTGTTTTATTTTCGACTACCTTTAGAAAATAATTATTTGTGGAGGTTATGGTGTGACCCTATGGTATAAAAAAATTTCAATGGAAAGCTCACAATATTTGCCACAGTGATGTGATGTTATATGAGAGCTAAATTACGTACCTGATATTCAAATATTATTATCAATTTTGATTTCGAGTTTTTTGTCATAACCTCGAACGAAATTCACAATCACATTAATTTTTTTCACTGTTTGCACTTCACAGATGACACTAACTACACGATAATATAATAAGCTTTTATTTTATCACTTTACAGTAACAATACTTTGTTTCTAAAATAGAACTACGACACAATAACACAATAACAAAACATGAACTCGCGGCCATGCCGGCGCGGACCGAAACTGCGCTTTATTTTTTATTGCGTTTCGTTTTTGCCAACCCACACTCCAAAAAATAAAGTGACACCCCACTAGTATCCCAAGTCTATAAAAAATATAAAACGTGAGGTAGAACGAAACGCGCCTGCACAACCGCCCAACCAATGGCGGCACTATGCTTACGGGTCCGACGTAGGACCCACAAACACTCTACGTATGAAAAATTTTTGGGTCCGACGTCGGACCCTCAGACATGGGACGGGTTAATTGCTATAACTACAAGTTTCAGTGTCTTACGGTGTCCGAGAAAAATGCCTGTGACAGACGGACGGACGGACAGACACCAAGGTGATTCAATAAGAGTTCCGTTTTGCCAATTTTGGTACGGAACACTAAAAAAGTATGCAGTAAAACATCGCGGTGTTAAACAATTTAGCATAAACTTATTCCTTTTTACCTTACTCGAAATTTTCTATTCGGCTACGAAACCCCAAAAACCTAAAATAGTAAACAAAACCAGTTAGCCATCATCGTATAGAGTTTCTCGGTCGTTTTGTTCGTATTGCCGCCGATAGAGCGCGCCATCGCCACAAAGCCGACGTCGGACCGATGGCGTGACGTCACGCGACACCGCCGCGCGCCTGTGACGTCATTCCCAGCCGAACTGAAATAACAGGGCGCTTCAAATAACAATGGAGGCTTTACTTTTTGCTAGAATATTGTGCGTTTGACACGTGGCACTTACAAAGAGTACTTACTTTGAACCAATAGTCGAGGCCCTGAATGACGCCGCTGTGAATTTTCACTGGTTTTAAAAGTTAGCTATTGTCTAGGAATAACAATATAACGTATAAAGTCAAAGTCAAAATTTTTTATTCTAAATAATATCACATAGATAACTTTCTGACGTCATTTTTGATTCTACCACCGCTTCGGAAGGTGTTCCTATAATGTGTACTTACCTATACAACACCTTTTCCAGCGTCCCAAGTACTTACCATGGAAAACGTCGATGGCTATTTAATAGTAGATTACACACCGAGGACAGGAAAGTAAGAAAGGTCTCAGATCTCATATAATCCTTCGCCTCGGTCAACAAACAGTGATCTGAGGCTTTCTTATTTACTGTCCGAGGTTAGTATACAATTTTTCTCCTCGACGGAGGTGGAAAGCAACTACTTCGTTTAGCGCAGTGGGACGACAATTGACGCTTTCCGTCCGGAGGGGAGAAAAGTATATATTGTCTAGATTGAGCTTCACGCTTCTACCGTATAAAACATAAGTGGCCAACTTTCTTAGGTAGGTGTGAGTGAGGCGCGTCATACATCTTATGTCTGCGTGCGTGTATAGCGACACGGTAACAACCGAGAGTTCGTTGATACTTTTTTCGACGCGTTCTTATAGCTTCGACTGTCTATCTAGAATTCTAGACAATGTATCTTATCAAAGACTCAACCAAAGACTCAACTCTTTTATCTGAACAGCAGTTTGTTTTCCGCGCTTCCTATGTTGGTCTCACAGAGAAACCTCGTTTCCACTAGGCAACACGTGACGCTCAACATGTGACGCACAATATGTGACGCTCAACATGTGATGCTCAACATGTCTAGCAACGTTGTAAAACAACGCGCGACGTTGCTTCTGTCAATGTTTCATCTTTTTGCAAAAGAAGCAACGTCGCGCGTTGTTTTGCAACGTTGCCGAACATGTTGAGCGTCACGTGTTGCGGTTGCGCGTCAATTGTTGCCTAGTGGATAGGAGGCTTAAAAGCTGTTCAATTTGATGATCTCAAGCGCCCCATAAAATATGTAACACATTTAAGGAACACGTTTTCCCGCATTTGTTACGCCGACGATAAGAAATAAAACAGTGTTTCGATTTAAATTAAAATGCTATTAAGTTGCAGCTCATAATAATCCAGCTATTTCCCGAACACTGTAACATGAAAGGTTTTTCTAAGAACAAACCGCCGCTAATCACAGTTTATGAAAGTCGTGAAGTGATTACGTTCACGAACCACTTCCTCGGCTTCATTACCTGCTGGTTCCAGGGAATCTTGTTACTTGTTACCGATAGCATTTTAAAAGCTATTATAAAATAACTTTTAAAGGTTCAACATGAATAATAGGTGTTACAGGATTATTTTTGGATTAGCGTCCAATTTTTAGGGGTGTTTTAAACAACTTTTGTTTGAAGTTTGTGTGAACCAGGAATGAGATTTTTGAATCTCATTCGGTGAGCTCAGCAGTTGAAAATGTCAAAATTACTATGGAGATACGCATCTTTCTACTGCTGATTTGACTTCAAGAAATCAAAATTCAGGAGTGCGATTTTTTAAAGTCTAATAAGCAGTATAAAGATGCATGAGAACGCTTTTCTAAACTCACCGATGACATTCAAAAATCGCACCCCTGAACATAAGGTAATTGGTAAGTGATTCTGAAGTTACTCTTTCTAGAAGTTTAAGTTAATAATTTCTTTTATTTGGTACAATTGACAATGAAAATTGATGACCATTTTCACCTTTATGTCTACGTTAAGGTATGCAAAGTAAAGTACTGCCTGGGGTGCGATTTTTGAATGTCATCGGTGTGTTTGAACGGTTTTTAAATCTCATACAAAAGCGTTCTCATGCATCTTTCTACTGCTTATTTGACTTTAAAAAATCGCTCTCCTGTAGTATGATTTTTGAAAGTCAACTCGGCAGTAGAAAGATGCATATCTCCATAGTTATTTTGACATTTTAAACTGCTGAGCTCACCGAATAAGATTCAAAAATCGCACTCCTGGACAGAGTTGACTATTCACCCAACATTTACAGATGAACTGACGACTTTTTTCCAGATGAGTTGGTGGAGACTCTGGATCTCGACCGTCGGCCCTGGCATGCTTCTATTGCTTCCTCTACATTCATACATCTTTTCGTATCCAATATGTTTATATATACCAACACGTTTTTAAACATTTTAACATTAAAATAAAATAAAAAAATCATTCACATATAAACTCTCGACCATAATCTCCATATCGAGGTAGCCAGATGCTGCTACAACTAAAATCTTTTTAAGCGATCAGGTTATAACCAGGCTCACCTTTAGCATAAAATTTTCGAATTCATTAATTATTTCGCAAGTGAGGTAAACACGGGAGCTCCGGTGTCCCGGGGCCGCGGGACCCGCGCCGGAGCGGGACATACGATTTGTTCCCCGCTTATTTCGATCGCGACTCATGAATTTTAATATCCGGCGGTTTCAGAGACGCGACGGTAATGAGTAATGGCGGAGAGGAAAGAATACATTTTATTTGACATAATGCGTCGCGGAACGTTCGACGTTAATGTCGTCGTGGAGGCTTTCAGTTTAAATCATACTTTTAAATATATGCACAAATTTATACGGAAATAATAAGTCTGTTTAATTATCTTAAAGTAGAGATGACATGCGAGTCATTCATTGTGGTTTTACAGCCGCCTGCTTGAAGAGAGCGAAATAAGTTTGTGGACTCCAAAATTGAATCAATATTAGTAGATGTGGAGCGCCCATATTAACGAAGATTTGTTCTATTTTTAACCCCCGACGCAAAAAGAGGGTTGTTATAAGTTTGATGCCTAAATCGGTCTGTCTGTCTGTGGCATCGTAGCTCCCAAACGGGTGAACCGATTTCGATGCGGTTTATTTCGATAGAAAGCTAATTTTTGCGAAAGTGTTCGTAGTTTTGATTCATGACAATCGGTTCAGTGTTTCAAGTAACTTTAAAAATTATGAAATAACATTCAATTACAAATTTAAAAAATCCCCAACACCAAAATCAAACAGTTGGTCTTTGGACTATACCATGGATCTAAAAGATTCCAAACTTCTTGGACTATACATACAGGTTAATCAAAAACAGTAAAATTTTGTAGACATGATCTAGTAACTAATGTGACAGTTTTCAGATTGTGTTTAAGCCCCAGGTCCACATTGCCGTTTTCAGATTTTGACGTCAGCTCCATAGGGAAATTGTGCAATTGGATGGTTTCAAATTGAACAAAGCACTTACTAAAATACTGGTTGACTTGAGTCGAATAGGCAAAGGCATTGCAGTTTGTATAATACAGAAGATTCCTATGCGATTTCAGGTTTGTTCCCATAGTAAAAGCTGTTCAGTTTGATAATGTGAACCACCCCTGTTTTTGGAAGTGACTAAAACTTACTATCTAGCTTGTGGTTGTGATACCATTTATATTTAAAGCTGCATCTAATCTAATCTAATCTAATCTAAACTATTATAAAACTGTAACTGAAGTGTGTCTGTACATTGAAGATATTTACCTATACAAAAAAAGATTACGATATGGTTTTTAGGTATCCCCGACTCGAAATCAACCTTTTTTAGAAATTTTGTCTGTCTTTTGGTCTGTTTGTTTGTGTGTTGGTTTGTTTGTGTGTTGGTTTGTTTGTTTGTTTGTTCGCGCATCACGCAAAACTACTGAACCGATTTTGATGAATCTTTTTTTGTTTGATAGCTTATGATCTGTCTTAAAATCTGGTATATAATTTGTGCGGACGAAGTCGCGGGAAAACACTAGTGTTTTATAAAAAGACTAGAGGGCGCCAGTTTAACAAATAAACAAAATGTGGAACGTTTCTCCTGAGGCTGAGCATACTTACGAGTACGTAATTTGAAGGGACAGTAAATCTACAGTAAATAGCAATTTTCTGGTTGGACGCACTACGTTTACTTCCTTGGGTTCGTTACGCTTTTTGAACAAATAGTTGTCCCTTGGATCCTTGTCTCCACTTGTGTGATGTTGGACTCACGATCATAATCTCTCTCGAGGTGGTCAGAGGCTCTGCTGTAACTTACAACCATCTTTTGGAGCCACTACCTCCGCCTCCGACTCCACCTCTGATCGTACACAATTTCCCATTGTATCAAATTCAGGAGGCTAAAGACGAGAAAGTGCATCTATGTTTAACGCACACACTCATACAACTAATTACACCCTGACGTAGACAGATTGGTCGCAATCGACTGTGAGAAATATTTTATAGTGTACAATAAAAATTCTGCAAAACGAGGTACAATAACTGCGCATGTCCGAACAAATCGTCAGTCCCGAGGGAGCAGCGGGATGTGACCGAACTGAACCGAATTGAATCGAATTGAACCGAACCGAGCCGAACCGAACGGATCGCTTCGCAGTCGGATAGCGAAGTACTGTCGCATTGAGCTTATGTGTTCTTACTGAGTGTGCTATTGTTTAGTTCACTGTTTGTGTACCTACTTGTGATAATTTTCCTTTGTGAGATCGGGTCATAGTTTACCTAATACCTCTACTGTTAAGGGGTATTAGAGATGATAGAGCTAAAAATAGGTATTAAACCTAATTTAAATAATTATGTGCTTATAAAAAATACATTATTGTGTTGGAAACTGGGTGGTTTCAACTTAGGATGGACCACCAGGTTAATTCCTTGTGTGCCATATGAGACGACGAAGGGTTTCTTATGTTTTTGTGGGTGACTGACTACGACTGTTCTATTAAATATAAAGGGTCCAACTTAATATGCTGACGGTTTTTTAAGACAATGATCAGACCATCAAACTGATCAACTTTCACTATGGAGCCTACCTCAGGAAACGCGAAAAAAAAATCAGCTTGCCCATACATTTGACTCGGGTAGGTAGATACAGCAGTTTTGTATGGGACAGCTGATTTTTTTTCGCGTTTCTTGAGGCTCCATAATAAAAGTGGTTCAGTTTGATGGTCCGAGTTCACCGTTTCAGTATTTGCTAGGCTGTCACTTACACCCTGTATAGGATACTTTTTTGGGTCCACGCAGCTGGAGTCTCGGACAGCAGCTAGTGTACTATATAATAAGTAGACGATCAAACCATTAAACTAAATAACTTTCTCTATGGGTAACCATCGAAATAGTGAAACAAACTATGCTGCCCCATGAGGGAAGGTATTGCAGTTTTGTTTGGAATCAGCGATTTAGATTTTAGTACCTTAAAGAAAGCTGTATAGTTTTATCACAGAGTACTATTATACTAACCGTGTTGAATGGTCTGACCATACAATTAAATCAGTAGTACCTAGTGTGCTGTTTCAAAAGGACTAGGCATAAACTACTTGTAAAGCCATTCCAGTACTAATGGTCCCTACAAATAAACAAATGGTCACATGTAGGTATACATATAAAGGCTCAACATCGTGGAAACATCCGCATGGCTCGGTAAGCCAAGCCACTGTCATTAGTCATTTCATTAGGGTAATGCTCTCTACGAATGGACGAATAAAGCCGTTTCAGCTCGGTTTCAATGCAGCTGCATTGTCAACGGTCGCTACTATACCCCGTACAAGCTCTGGCGTGCTAGAACAGCCATAAAACATCGGCTTATATTTCTAACTCCCTTGCACTTAGAGCGTTCACACACGATGACGCATGACGGAGCGGCTTGCGGCTGCGTCAGTGCGGGGAATCGTTGCTGCAGTCGCAGTGATGTCCGTCAGTGCGACTTGCAGTCCGTCAGAACGACGTCACTGCGGCAATGGTGTTGCGAGATATGGAATAATTATCCTAGATCTGCGATATTTTTGAGTAGCATGATTGACTACAATATTTTATTATTTTATTATTGCACGTAACGGATCGTTACCTTACCCGGGGTAACCATGTTGACGGTAAATTTTTCAACGGCTTAAGAGCCTACCGAGCCTATTGTGCTGCCCCCAATCGTATTTTTTTTATTTCTGTACAATTAAATAACATTTCCAAAAAACAAGAATGTCACATTGTAGTCCTGATTGGCTTTCAATTTATCGAAACATTACGGATTATTATGTTTTATGCTTGTAGCTATTATCGTTAAAACTGCAACTGGCGGTTTTATAGTAGACTAGTGTTTTCCCGCGACTTCGTCCGCACAAATTATATACCAGATTTTAGGTCAGATCATAAGCTATCAAACAAAAAAGTTTCATCTAAATCGGTTCAGTAGTTTTTGCGTGATGCGCGAACAAACAAACAAACACACTATTTTGTCAATAGATGGCGCTGCACGTCATTTAAATCGCGCTATCGAGGTCATTTGAATTTATATGAAGTGAACAGCTACTTTTTTGTTCCTTATGGTTTTACGGTTTTATAATAGTAAAGATTACACACCGAGGACAGGAAAGTAAGAAAGGTCTCAGATCTCATGTAA
This sequence comes from Agonopterix heracliana, assembly GCA_963693445.1. NCBI lineage: Eukaryota > Metazoa > Arthropoda > Insecta > Lepidoptera > Depressariidae > Agonopterix > Agonopterix heracliana. The sequence continues at coordinate 19,391,183 of OY856319.1, forward strand.
TGAGGTTTTCTTATTTTTTGTCCGAGGTTAGTATACTATTTTTCTCCCCGACGGAGGTGGAAAGCGACAACTTTGTTTAGCGCAGCGTTGCAAAAATTGACGCTTTCTGTCCGGAGGGGAGAAAATAGTAGATTACACACCGAGGACAGGAAAGGTCTCAGAGCTCATGTAATTGTTGACCTCGGCCTTAACATGTGATCTGAGGCTTTCTTACTCGGACAGAAAGTCCTAGGTTAGTATACAATTTTTCTTCTCGACAGAGGTGGAAAGCGGAAACTTCGTTTAGCGTTCTCCCCTCCAGACGGAAAGCGTCAATTTTCGTCCCGCTGCGCTAAACAAAGATGTCGCTTGCCACCTCCGTCGAGGAGAAAAATATTAAAGTAAAATAGCTTACGCAGTGGAAACATCGAAATATAATTTTCTTGACAGTATCAACATTATGGAAACCTTTACATAGATCTAAAGTATGTCTCGAGGATATATAAACAAAAGATGTGACAACACTTTACTAGATGTGCCACCTTAACATTCACTCCTCTTTTTCAATCCAGGCTCTTCACAAAGCTTTATCAGGTTTCTTTTGATTTGCTTTATCAGATTTCTTTTGATTTTTAGTACCCATCTTAACATTCACTCCTCTTTTTCAATCCAAGCTCTTCACAATGCTTTACTAGGTTTCTTTTGACTTTTAATACCCATTTGCATAGTGGTGCTTTTCTTTTCTTTGGGTGAGTCTTCAGCTCCAAAGTCAGATTTTCATTTAATGTCTTTATTTCACGACTGATCGCTTCGATCCACTTATCCTTTTCAGGACTACGCAAGGATTCACGATATGAAGATGGTTCAAGTACAGATATTATGGCTTCATTAACGGATTGATCAAAATGTAATCTCTCAGGAGGTTTAATCTATCTTCGATCACGAAACTGTCGCCCGCTTAATTCTGCGTCTGGCATGACTTCATTTTGTTGTGTTACGTCATTGCCATTTGTCTCAACTTCTTCAATCGACTGAAAATCAATTTCGCTTTCGATAAGGTCTCCGGGTATCTTAGCTCTAGGTCTCTCTCCAAATTTCTATCTATGGCACTGAGAACAAATTTCTTTGAATTCTTGGTATGTATGTACCAAACGTTCGTCAAGGTAATCAGCTCCTTGTGGCAGGTTATGTCAGCTTCGAGTTGTATAGAACCTTTTCCAATGGCTTCAATAGCATCTCCATTTGCCGTCATAACTCTATGAGAATTCTCAAAGTACTCAAAGGACTCTTCTCTATTGGTAACATGAGTGGTGGCACCATTGTCTACGTACCAAGAGTCTTTGTCTGCATTCTTATCACCACAGGCTGGGGCTAAGCCTGTCATCATCGCTACATTTGTGGGTTGCTTTGGAGGTTTGGGAGGTCTACCATCCACTATCCACTTTTCGCAGGATTTGACTTTATGAAACCCTTCCTTGCAATAATTGCATAATTTGTTCTTATTTGCATTGTTTTTACCTTTCGCAAAATGCTTTTCACCTCGTAGAACAAGAAGTTCACTGCTGCTTCCGCATTCATCCACATTTTTCTGGTTAAGCGACCTTTCTTAAGTGAATAGCTGAGTAGTCAGGTTTTCTATTATATGATCACTTACAGACATTAAAGCCCAACTGGATTTGAAGTTAAAGTACTCGTCAGCTCGTCAGGCAGTGAATCCATAACTTTACATAATTATCAACAGCATCTCCGGTAATCTGCATTGTTCTTGTTTAGTCATGATCAGATTTCCTTCATGCCATAGATTTTTAACTGCAGTTAAGTGATTTCCCATGTCATGTGAGGGGTCATGCTTGTATCCAAAGAATTGCATGCATACATCATAGAAACGATCCTTAGATACTCTTTCATAAAGCCGGTTAAGTTCCTCCCAAGCTTCTTTTGCTAAAGCGCATTAGGTACTTTGTTAAGGATCTTTTCGGTCATATTAGAGGTGAACAGTAAAAGGCTGTGCTTTCGATTCGCTTGTAAGCATCGTTATCAGTTTTGTATTTCGACAACTCTTCCGGTGTGGCATCTTTACTTGAATATATTGGCTTTTTGAGGATCCCTTCTACAGCGTCGAGTGCTCCGGTGTGGGTTCTCAGCAGCATCAATATTTGAAATTTCCAAGATGACCAGTTATTTCCGTCGAACGGTCGAATTTCGAGTTTAACATTTGTCGACATAATATTTCCACTATTTCGAACCTTTATTCTTTCGGAATAACTTTTGCCAAACTCACGGCTTCGAATTTTCACTGTTATTAACGAATTTTAACGCTCTACTACCATATTAAAGTAAAATAGCTTACGCAGTGGAAAAATCGAAATATAATTTTCTTGACAGTAACAATACCAATCACCATGGAAACGATAACATAGATCTAAAGTACGTCGAGGATATATAAACACAAGATGTGACAACACTTTACTAGATGTGCCACCTTAACAAAAAATAGTTTACAAAAATAATCTACTATAACAAGGAATCGGTTTTATTATTAATTTTTCTCTAACATCAAATAATATTTATGTTGCGTTTCGAGTGAAACACCTATATATTTTTCATAATGGGGCAACAGATTGTAAAATTACTCGAAATTAGCAGAAATTTCGGCCATCTAAGGTGTATCTGCTGGCAACTTTACGCGCGTCACTGCGTCACTCGTGTGCCATACCATGCGACAGCGCCGCAGTGACGGACTGCAGTGCGACTGTCGCACGTTTGCTGCATTGACGCGCGTCAATGCAGTGACGCATGCGGAGCCGCATTGCCGCGCGTCAATGCGGGAAACGTGCGACAGTCGCACTGCAGTCCGTCACTGCGGCGCTGTCGCATGGTATGGCACACGGGTGACGCAGTGACACGCGTAAAGTTGCCAGCAGATACACCTTAGATGGCCGAAAGTTCTGCTATTTTTGTTGTAGATTTTCGTAGTTTTTGTTTTGAATGATAGATTATTGTAGATTTTGGTAAATTTTCGTTCTTTTTGTAGTTTTTGGTAGATTTTGGTAGTTTTTGATTCTTTTGGTAAATTTTGGTCGTTTTTTTGTCATTTGTTGGTAGATAATGGTAGTATAGTATATGGTAATTTCTGGTTCGTTTGGTAGATTTTGGTAGTTTTCTAACCGATTGCTTCCAAAATCAATATCTGCACGAATCTGACGTCAGAATTCAGAAAAGAGGCTGCCATCTTGAACTTTTTTGTTTCTCAACCGATTGCTTTCAAAATCGATATTTGTGGGTTTCTAAATACACCGAACACGAATCCGAAGTCAAAAATTCAGAAAAGTGGTCGCCATCTTGAACTTTTTTGTTTTTACACCGATTGCTTCCAAAATCGATATTTGAGGGTTTCTAAGGTCACCGAACACGAATCCGCAGTCAAAAATTCAGAAAAGTGACCGCCATCTTGAACTTTTTTGTTTCTCAACCGATTGCTTTCAAAATCGATATTTGGGGGTTTCTAAGGACACCGAACACGAATCTGCAGTCAAAAATTCAGAAAAGTGGTCGCCATCTTGAAATTTTTTGTTTCTCAACCGATTGCTTTCAAAATCGATATTTGGGGGTTTCTAAGGACACCGAACACGAATCCGCAGTCAAAAATTCAGAAAAGTGACCGCCATCTTGAACTTTTTGGTTTTTACACCGATTGCTTTCAAAATCGATATTTGAGGGTTTCTAAGGTCACCGAACACGAATCCGCAGTCAAAAATTCAGAAAAGTGACCGCCATCACTTTTTTGTTTCTCAACCGATTGCTTTCAAAATAGATATTTGGGGGTTTCTAAGGACACCGAACACGAATCCGCAGTCAAAAATTCAGAAAAGTGACCGCCATCTTGAACTTTTTTGTTTCTCAACCGATTGCTTTCAAAATCGATATTTGGGGGTTTCTAAATACACCGAACACGAATCCGAAGTCAAAAATTCAGAAAAGTGGTCGCCATCACTTTTTTGTTTCTCAACCGATTGCTTTCAAAATAGATATTTGGGGGTTTCTAAGGACACCGAACACGAATCCGCAGTCAAAAATTCAGAAAAGTGACCGCCATCTTGAACTTTTTTGTTTCTCAACCGATTGCTTTCAAAATCGATATTTGGGGGTTTCTAAATACACCGAACACGAATCCGAAGTCAAAAATTCAGAAAAGTGGTCGCCATCTTGAGCTTTTTTGTTTCTCAACCGATTGCTTTCAAAATCGATATTTGGGGGTTTCTAAGGACACCGAACACGAATCCGCAGTCAAAAATTCAGAAAAGGGGTTGCCATCTTTAACTTTTTTGTTTTTACTCCGATTGCTTCAAAAATCGATATCTGGGGGTTTCTATGGACACCGAACATGAATCCGCAGTCAAAAATTCAGAAAAGTGGTCGCCATCTTGAACTTTTTTGTTTTTACACCGATTGCTTTCAAAATCAATTTTTGGGGGTTTCTAAGGACACCGAACACGAATCCACAGTCAAAAATTAATTAAAGATGGCGGTCACTTTTCTGAATTTTTGACTGCGGAATCTTATTCGGTGTCCTTAGAAACCCCCAAATATCGATTTTGGAAGCAATCGGAGTAAAAACAAAAAAGTTCAAGATGGCAACCACTTTTCTGAATTTTTGACTGTGGATTCGTGTTCGGTGTCCTTAGAAACCCCCAGACATTGATTTTGAAAGCAATCGGTGTAAAAACAAAAAAGTTCAAGATGGCGACCACTTTTCTGAATTTTTGACTGCGGATTCATGTTCGGTGTCCATAGAAACCCCCAGATATCGATTTTGGAAGCAATCAGTTGAGAAACAAAAAAGTTCAAGATGGCGGTCACTTTTCTGAATTTTTGACTGCGGATTCGTGTTCGGTGTCCTTAGAAACCCCCAAATATCGATTTTGGAAGCAATCGGTTGAGAAACAAAAAAGTTCAAGATGGCGACCACTTGTCTGAATTTTTGACTGCGGATTCGTGTTCGGGGTCCTTAGAAACCCCCAGACATTGATTTTGAAAGCAATCGGTGTAAAAGCAAAAAAGTTCAAGATGGCGACCACTTTTCTGAATTTTTGACTGCGGATTCATGTTCGGTGTCCATAGAAACCCCCAGATATCGATTTTGGAAGCAATCGGTTGAGAAACAAAAAAGTTCAAGATGGCGGTCACTTTTCTGAATTTTTGACTGCGGATTCGTGTTCGGTGTCCTTAGAAACCCCCAAATATCGATTTTGGAAGCAATCGGTTGAGAAACAAAAAAGTTCAAGATGGCGACCACTTTTCTGAATTTTTGACTGCGGATTCGTGTTCGGGGTCCTTAGAAACCCCCAGACATTGATTTTGAAAGCAATCGGTGTAAAAGCAAAAGAGTTCAAGATGGCGACCACTTTTCTGAATTTTTGACTGCGGATTCGTGTTCGGTGTCCTTAGAAACCCCCAAATATCGATTTTGAAAGCAATCGGTTGAGAAACAAAAAAGTTCAAGATGGCGGTCACTTTTCTGAATTTTTGACTGCGGATTCGTGTTCGGTGACCTTAGAAACCCTCAAATATCGATTTTGAAAGCAATCGGTTGAGAAACAAAAAAGTTCAAGATGGCGGTCACTTTTCTGAATTTTTGACTGCGGATTCGTGTTCGGTGACCTTAGAAACCCTCAAATATCGATTTTGAAAGCAATCGGTTGAGAAACAAAAAAGTTCAAGATGGCGGTCACTTTTCTGAATTTTTGACTGCGGATTCGTGTGCGGTGTCCTTAGAAACCCCCAAATATCGATTTTGGAAGCAATCGGTTGAGAAACAAAAAAGTTCAAGATGGCGACCACTTTTCTGAATTTTTGACTTCGGATTCGTGTTCGGTGTCCTTAGAAACCCCCAAATATCGATTTTGGAAGCAATCGGTTTAGAAACAAAAAAGTTCAAGATGGCGACCACTTTTCTGAATTTTTGACTGCGGATTCATGTTCGGTGTCCATAGAAACCCCCAGATATCGATTTTTGAAGCAATCGGTGTAAAAACAAAAAAGTTAAAGATGGCGGTCACTTTTCTGAATTTTTGACTGCGGATTCGTGTTCGGAGACTGCAGAAACCCCCAGATATCGACTTAGAAAGCAATCGGTTGAAAAACAAAAAAGTTAAGATAGCGGCCACTTTTCTGAATTATGACTTTGGATTCTCGTGTTCGGTGTCCTTAGGAATCCTCAGATATAATAAATTTGGAAAGAAATCGGTTAGGAAACAAAAAAGTTCAAAAAGGCAGCCACTCCGCTTGTAAAATTAACCGTAAACTCGGTTACCCCAGTTATGATAATAGTAGATTACACACCGAGGATAGGAAAGTAAGAAAGGTCTCAGATCTCATGTACCTAATTGTAGCTGAGGTCACTTTCTTATTTACTGTCTGAGGTTAGTATGCTATTCTTCTCCTCGACGAAGGTGGAAAGCGACAACTTCGTTTAGCGCAGCGGGACGAAAATTGACGCTTATATCGCTACTTGAAAACGTTCCGTTACGTGTATATTAAAATAATCAATCGAAATGTTGTATCGCATTCACTCAAAAATATAGCAGATCTAAGATAATTATTGTATGTCTGGCAACACCATTGCCGCAGTGACGTCGTTCTGACGGACTGCAAGTCGCACTGACGGACATCACTGCGACAGCCGCAACGATTCCCCGCACTGACGCAGCCGCAAGCCGCTCCGTCATGCGTCATCGTGTGTGAACGCTCTTAAGTTATTATGCTGGCGTAGTGAAACTTATCATTCCTATCTATACATTCCATCTATAAACATTTGTCTGGTGTTCAGCTTTGAATAGCATAACGCCAGATAATCATATCTGCTGCTGGACATAGGCCTCTAGGAAGATGTTTGCAAAGACCGATACTATTTTTGCGTTTACAAAGCATGATACATTCAACAGCCTCCCCAAAAAATGGGCGGATTTGCCATAATCGCCACGCTTGGCAGGCGGGTTGGCGATCGAAGTTGGATTGAATGTGTGTACTCAGAGGATGCTGCTGCCCATCCTCCGGTAGATCCCTTAGTCGCCTTTTACGACACCCACCCGACAACGCCAGATGGATGTCGAAAAAGGCGAATAATTCCTTCAGAATATATTATGCCAGTTAGAGGCTTTGCATCCGACCACACAAGTCGACACAAATTTTATTTTTCTAACTTTTTTTATATTGAGGCTTTTAACCTTCATGGTCAGGTCATGTCAGCCCGACACTAGTTTTTATTATCTACTTTGTAATTACAAAATGGGTTCTCGGAGTAACTGCTGCTTCTTCTTTTCGTGTTAATTGTTGTACAATGTTGTTTGTATACTTTATTGGCCAAATGGCCACATATTCGGCGAGCTTGACAGCGTTAAACAAGTGTAGCTTTATTTAGTTTCTCTATTTAGAGAGAACTGCTAACAGCGCTACATACCAAATCCAGTACATCTACTATGTACAAATAGAAGACAGTGTCTAGTCGAGGTAGGCCTGCATGCTTCTGATCGTAAAGGTTATTCTAAGGACAAGATAATGCCCCTATATTCAGCGCACCAATTGCTGTCTTATGCACTTATTAAGATTACTTAAACTTTTCTAAATATCTTGTAAGTTATAAAATAATCACTGATACCTTTTGCACAATATCAGATGGTACGGTCGGCAACGAACGTTGATGAACACTTCTGAACTTTATTCTCACAGTAATAAAGGTGAGAAATGTTCATCAACTTTCGATGCGGACTGTACACACGTGAGGTGAACTGGGTCGCCGCTGCACCGCCGCCGCGCGCCGCACTCCAATGATTTATACTCAGCTTTTATTTATAAATCTACCACCGGCCGGTTGTTCCAAGATATCTGAAAGCTTTAAATCCTCTGCCAGTGATTTAGGAATATTCTGTTTTTAAAAGCAACAACATTAACATTAGCATAGTATTTACCTGTGTCTATAAATGCAAAAAAATTGCAAAATAATTATTGAAACAAACGTGATTCATATTTATCTGGTATACTTGCTATACATTGTACATTGCTTCTCTATTCGGTGACGGACGATAATATATTTTTCTCCCCTCCGGGCGGAAAGCGTCAATTGCCGTCCCAGTGCGCTAAACGAAGTTGTCGCTTTCCACCTCCGTCGAGGAGAAAAATAGTATACTAACCTCGGACAGTAAATAAGAAATCCTCAGATCACATGTTTGTTGACCTCGGCTTCTCCTCGGTCAACAATGAGATCTGAGACCTTTCTTACTTTCCTGTCCTCGGTGTGTAATACTACTATACTATTTCGACCTACATTATTGTAGGTCATGTTCTTTTTTCACATTTAAAATTCTTTCGTAATATACGCAAATACAGAAAGGTTACTAAATTTAAAAAAAAATCCCATTTTTGCAATAAAGAAGTTGACTTCAACATAATTATATATTTTAGTTTTATCTTTGACTGAGTGTACATATATTTTTTGTAAATATTTTATTAAGCTAGTTTTATTTTAGTTAGTTATATTTTAGTCAGTCGTATTTTAGTGTTATTTAAGTTTAGTTAGTTATATTTTATTGTTAGTTATCCTGTATATTACTTTTATTTAATAAAATCAAAAGGTTTTATCTTCTCAGTAAAAAATACGTTTGGAAAAAAAATTAAACTTACATTTTCAGTAATTCTGTAACTTGTATAATATTTTTAATAAAAGAATAAACTATAAAAGTATCGAAACGACGACGTCGAAAAACAATGACGTCACTACTCATTATTAAATACAATATTTCATGAGAAAGCGCGTCTTTTGACGTTTGATAAAGAGTTGCTAATTTGACTAGTTGGAAACTTACGCCCTGTGTGTACAGATTTACTTACCTCAAATAAACAGTAAACTATTAGACCTACCCCGGGGTCGGGGAGTGGGGTGAATAAGTGAGCTATTTGATTTGAAAATGGAACAAATGGAGCCCACCCCGGCCCCGGCCGTGCGGGACCGGGTCCCGAGTCTCGGCGGGATCGATGAGGTTCTGGAATTATTCCAAGATACCGCGCGCGGTCGACGCGAGCGGGTACTTCTCTAGTCTCTACAATGTACTATAAAGAGAAGTTTATTCCGTGAGCGCAAATGCGCGCTGCATACACACGAAGTCTGGTGATATTTTCAATACTATCCAATTAAAGACAATGAAATTTTTCAGAGACAATTAGAGTCAGATTTTCGTTAAAATATAAATTTTTCGTGCTAGGATTAATTTAAGATTTGTATGAAAATCTTTGATGCACTGTAATTTTAAAATTAACATTTTAACGAAAATCTGACTTTATACAAACATACAGATTAGATTCTAGATTGTTTCCGCAAAATTTCATTGACTTTTGATTGGTTAATATTAAAAATAGCACCAGACTACGTTTGTATGGAGCTCGCTCCGAAGGTACCTAATGCAATAATCTTAGGCCATTCCATTCATTACTAAATGGCATGACATATTGTGTAGTGTAGGTACTTTAAAGTGTTATTTTCGTTTCGGCATAGAGACAGGTCACACAAGCGATTTCTGAGCGTAGGCGATATCGTGACTGCACGACAAATATTCCGCAACGGCACAGCCAAGCAACTTACAGCTGATTTTTATTCGCAATTTCGTGCTTAGTCCCGTAGTGACAGTTGTTCAGTTTGATGGTCTAATATTACTGGAGTGTTTTGTTTTGTTACAACTAGCAGAAAAAGTCAATGCAAAGCGGGCTCGCGTAAGCTCGCGCGAGCGTGTGTACTGTGTAGGCAGCATTTCAAACAACTCTGTGACTTTGGGACGGTCACGCAGTGAGTACAGTATGCTATACAAGTATAGCTATATGTATACACTCTTGTATCTTCTTGCCGCTTACATACAGCGTCCAGTAAAGTTTTATAATAATATACATCCCACCACAAAACTCTCCCGTCCCCACCTGTCGGTGAGAGTGACTTTTCTAAATTCACAAACACGTCGCTCGGTTTCATAATGTGTCGGAATAATTCATAGTCAGCTCTGCGCACCGCATGAATATGTAACGCCGCTCCCTCGCCCCCCTCCCAGCCCGCCCCTCGCCCCTCACACCCCCGGATAACATTAAATTCTTTAACACACGCGTTTTCATACATCACAGGCTACTAATGAACAGGGTGCTTACCTGTACATGTATGCGTTACACCCGTGGGACTATGTTTGTAGCATGTTATTGAGTTAGACTCCATCTTTCCATCAATTTTGACGTCGGTGTTACTGGAGGTGACCGACAGTAAGCAGTGGCGTACTAATCCCCTCTCATTCATTATACAGTGTGTAAAGTTAAATGCGCTACATACTTTACTGGGAGATTTAGACCATCAAACTGAACAACTTCCACTATGGGACCAACATTGGAATCGGGAAAAAACTAGATGTTAGCCCTAAGGGATGACCCCTCCTTGTCAGTGGAAGCCCGTCCAGGGTGTGGGTAAGTTAAGAATAAATTTATGGCTGTGTTTTTTGAATGAATTACTAATTAAGTTGACAAACCCGAATATAATAACCATCGCTACAACTTAAAATTTTGAGTTACCAATCCCGACATAACTTATGTCCGTTGATTTTAATGTTAAATAATACTGGAACTATGTTAAAATACCTTAAGACCTGGGAAGATCTTGTGGCGCGTTGCGGAGTGGTATGGACTCTCAATCATGTCCGGGTTTGAATCTGCACGGACAACATGCCACTTACCATTGAGTTTTTCTAACTTTTGTACGTATTACCCACTATTTTCTCAAACGGTGAAGGAAAACATCGTGAGGAAACCTGCATATACAGAAGAAGAATTTCTGATGCATATGTGAAGTCTACCGATCCGCATTAGGCACGCGTGGTGGATTAACGCTTAAACACCCTCCTAGAGGGTAGGTCTGTGCCATGCTGCCTATATATAGGCTGATGATGATGATGTCAAAATACCGTGACCTCGCGTCCGGTGATCCCGCGGGGGTCACGCACACCGTGTAAGCCACACAGGTCGGTAGCATGGTGTGTGACGTCACAGTGGCGTGACGTTTACTTTCAAAGGCTTTGCCTGAATAGCGCGTGCACTATACTGTACAAACTCTATGAATGTACACTTCACTGTACACCGTGTGTGAATGTGTCTCCCCCCCCCCCCCCCCCCCCCCCCTCCCAACCTGTACACAGCGCGTGAATGTGACGGCTGTAATTACGGGCCGGTATTGAAACGCTTTCTTTGTCAACTTCGCCTTTTTGGCGGCGACCTGTTTTGTTTTGACGTTTACAAAGTTCTTTGTAATGTTTACACAAAGGTTAGTAATCAAAACTTGGAGTCGTCAGGTTGTGGAAACTTTAATTATTATATATTAACTACATTCTTAGGTACCTTAGCTCAGAAAACATTTAATATTATGTAATCGTCAAATAGGTTTTTTTTTTATTTATAATTAATGGCTTTTTGCTTGTGCGTAGCACCGCATTTCCGCCAGTGTCAAGTGTAATTTATGGGAGTATCTATCCCAATCTCAGGGATTGTTTTTGTAAAAGAACAAGAAGAGATTGAGGATTGCGGAGCCTCGTGGCAGGCAAAAACGCGACGCGCGAAAACCATGCGAGACGTGTGCTCGGGTCAATTCCTGCAACGTGACTCTCCAAATAGGTTTTATAATTCTTTAATAAAGGTCTCGCAGTTAATACAGCGTATAACAGAAAATGATCACACCTATCTGTCTGATCTTCAAACTAAAATAAAATTTGCATTTCAGCTGTTCCATGCAATTTAGCGGTCACACTTGATCTTCAAACTAAAATAAAACTTGCATTTCTGCTGTTCCATACAATTAGGGTATTCCAGGTTTGTATGGAGCAGATGATTAATTTTATCACAATTTCATATTTACTACACTGTAAAGTTATTCAGGCTTTTAGGCTTTTCTTTGAACACAGGTTTCATAAATGTATTTTATAGAAAAATATGAAATATGATCTATAGCAAATAAAGCCGAGATGTTGAATATCATTGCTACACTTTTCAATAATTTTTATGTCTTTCAAATAACGAGAAGATATAGCTTCTAAAAACCAACAAAATATGGCCCGGCACTGCGTTTACCTATGGGGAGTCTCTTAAACCACTCCTTAAAATATGACCAAACCTATTTATGTAGCAAAATTTCTGACTCCCCCAAATTGGATTCTGGTCTTGATAATATTTAAGCCATTGTTGAGGATATCCCGAGTTTAATCATTCAGGACTATCTTCTCGTCTCGCTTTTCTACATCCTCTCTCTCCCTCCCCCACTTCACTTCAAACAAGCTAATTCTCAATGAATAGAAGCAGACATCGATTGCCTCATAAATACGCAACGATCATTCATAGCACGACCGATGCGCGGACGTCCGTCCGGCCGCATCCACCGCCCATACCAATTGCCACCCTAAACCTTCCCTACTACGGTCTGAAACTCCCTGAGCTTATATGATACTTCAGCTCTGGAATTAGGTTATAAGCAAATACAGACCTTGGTAGTTTCGGTATAAGGTTTGAATTTGAGTGTTGTAGTCGGAGAGCCGGGGTCATACATAATGCAGGACTATTGCCGTCGCGTCGGATCGCTCTTGCCGGGATGGGCTCAATCTTAAGTGGCGATATTTATTTAAGTAGGCACCTCTTCACGGTAACACCTTTTGTCTGTTTTTGAGATAGTCTTCTAAAGTCAACGTTTATGGATGTTTACCGTTTGGTGGGATGGTGGATGTTTCTTTATGGAGGTGGGTTTACGTTTTTTTTAGATATCTTGCTCTGACTCTTTTTCTCAGACTAAATGTATACTGATGGCAGGCCAGGCAAGTCTGTCTGTGTGCGGGTTGATACCCTACCAACAAAAAATAATGGAACCTCCATACAAAAATCGGTTTGCATTCGGAATTCCGAATCGCAATTCCGCATGTATGTGTTGGGCCTTATTCCAGTCAGTGGAACAATAGATTGTACCATTTGTACCGCCTCATAGGATCGAAACACATAATCTCCATTTCTGTCTCTTTCTTGCATACTGACCACAGATTACCCTGTGATACTGACAGTGTCAAGTATAGAGAGAAAAAGAGACAGAACCTTTTTCTTACGCAGAGCCGCGTCAATGACTCTGCTTTTTGCCTTTCCGTATTGTATCGTGGTCGCTCGCTCAAGGCCTAATAAAAAGGCTGAAAGTCACCCAGAGGGTAATAGAGAGGGCTATGCTCGGAGTTTCCTTGCGAGATCGAATCAGATACTATGAGATTCGCAGAAGAAACAGAGTAGCTGACATACCCCTAAGAATTGCTAAACTGAAGTGGGCACAATGCTCGCAGAACCGATGGCCGATGGGACCGAAGAGTTGCCGCGTGGCGGAAAGCGCAGCGTGGGAAGGCCTACCACACGGTGGACCGACGACCTGGTGAAGGCGGCGAGAACCCGCTGGATTAGGTCAGCGCAGGAGCGGTCGTTGTGGCGATCCTTGGGGGAGGTATACGTCCAGCAGTGGACGTCTCTGTCGGTTGGTATGATGACGATGACTCAAAACATTTCCCATGTGAAGTTCTACGCTGAAAGCGCTGCTTCGCTAAAGGCTCAAAAGTCTTAAAATACGACAAACAAGTTGCACATTATAACATCTCGAGGAAACGCAAACATCCCTCGGGACAAAACAAACATAGTGAAGTAAAAAGCTTGCCTATTAGTTTAGACTTGCGTGGAGAACGCTTCAGGTGCATTCGGATGCAGTTTCAGAACTGTGTCGAGAAACTTGCCGTGTGCCGTGTTACTACTGCGACGATGTTGTTTTAGGAGACGAGTTCATTTACTTACTGTTGCCTTGTTGGGTAATTTACATCGCGTCATGTTGTTAAGATATCATCTTTAATGTTAACAACCTGTGCAACAGCATGTTCTGTAATACTTGCAATGTACATTTATTAAAGGGCTACCTAGTTCAGACCAATAACTTTCACTATCGAGCCTATTTCGAAATCACAAAAAAATATATCAGCTGTTTCATACAAAAACTACAATACTCGACTCAAATGTTTGGAGCAGCATTTTTATTTCATTTTGATTTTGGCTTCGTAGTGAAATTTGTTCTTATATTATTTCGATGTTGCCTTCGTAGTGAGAGTTGTTCAGTATGATGGTCTGATCATCGATAATAGGTTTTTCTCTCTTCCGGACGGAAAGCGTCAATTTTCATCCCCCTACGCTAAACGAAGTTGCCGCTTTCCACCTCCGTCGAGGAGAAAAATAGTACTAACCTCGGGCAGTTAATAAGAAAGCCTCAGATCAAGTGTTTGTTGTTAGTTGATTACATGAGATCTGAGACCTTTCTTACTTTCCTGCCCTCGGTGTGTAATCTACTATATAAACTAACAACCATAAATGCAACTGTGACGATGACGCACTGACGCATGCGGCAGATGTCAGTCCATAGAACCACACCCGGTGCGTCAATGCGTCACCGTGTGTGCTTCTACATGCGGTTTCATACAATTCCTTGCTTCACAAATGAAGGACTGACGTTTGCTGCTCCGTCAGTGCGTCATCGTGTGTGAACGCACTTACCCTAACACCCCGTCAGTGCACCGACACTCACGTTTTACCTTTGACAGCCTGCATCTTGCAAGATGCAAATTGCAAGACGCAGGCTGTCGCTCGTTGACATAAGGTGCATTTAAGTTTTCATCCCTGAAGCGCAAAGTTCTAAATTCGAAAAAGCGCGCGAAATCGGGTTGAGTGCAGTATCTGCCAGTTCTGCCACGGTAGTAGCTATTAAATAATCTGTGTGACCCCGTACAATATGTTCACTGTCTTACTCAAGGCAATGCTTTCCAGCGTGAGCTACTTTTACAGCGAGAATATATCACATTTGTACAGGATAATTTAGTGCAGGAAAATATTTGATGGGGTAATCTGAGACTTAAAAAACTGATAAAAATTAATGTGTGGTAACCTATGGAAATAAATCTAAAACCACGCGAATGATGTTGTCGCGGGCACATTCCACAGTCTATCATATCTATATTATACTCCCAGTCTTTGTAGGTACCGTAAAATAAAATGTTGTTTCAACACATCTAACTTTAGCAATTAAAAAAAACATTAACGAGTTTTACTTTACGTCCCGAAAAAATAACTTTATTCGTCGAATGGTTGACGCGTAACATTTTCAGTTTATTCACAACAACAACAACATTATGGTACTCTGTGGTACTAATAACTAAAGTGTTGAATGTTTTCAGGCCTTTTCAGGAAGAACGTCGTAAGTAGCAACGTTTATTTTTTAGCTCATCCTTCTGATTTGGCCACAGAGCACTCTATTGCTTTCAATTTCAAATTCTAATGACACATCTTGGAAGATATTACGTTTTTATGAAGAACTAATGACTACTAGTCGGACTAGATCCCTCCGGGGCGGGTCATTAGTTCTGCATGAAAAACATTATATTTTTCAAGATGTGAGATCTACGTATAATGTCTATCTAACATACACATAAACATTCCGGAAAACATCCCTAAATGACAGTGGAAACCGTATCAAAATCCGTTGCGTGGTTTAGAAGAAGTAAGCGGAGAAGAAAAAACATTAAAACATTATTTAAATCCTTTATTATTCGGATTATTATGTTAGCAACAATGCATCTATAAACTAGGTGAATCATATAGTAGATTTCACACCAAGGGCAGGAAAGTAAGACAGGTCTCAGATCTCATGTAATGTTCTTATTTACTGCCCGAGGTTAGTGTTAGATCTTGTTTCATTATATGAGAAAGAAATGAGAAATAACAAAAAACCGCTTGTCAAATATGCCAATGGCGCTTACGATGTTCTTCCTAAAAGGACTGTAATTGTTCTCGACACGTTACGTAGTGTCAGGCAGCTCGTAGCTGACCGAAGCACCGCCGGGTCTCTTAATGGCACACACCTGCGTCTTTATTACCGAACACCTTATTTGTAACGCGACCCCACCACGTGACCCCACCGCCTGTGTTGCCGGGACTAATACGAAAAGTAAAAACTGTCTAGGAAAAGAAACTCCAAAAAATTTTCATGTATTTATTCATATATTTTAAACTCAAGAGCTATTTGAAGGTAACCAGTACAGACTTCTTGAAGAAGAGCCCGCGTTCGTATCAGGGATGGGGTGATACGTTAGAGAATTAAATTATTATATAAACGATCGTTCCATTCATTACTGTGTTGACCACGCTCTAAAAATGAGCAAGCTGAAGTGGCAATGGGCTGGTCATATCTTTCGAACAACTGAAAACCGATGGGTAGTTCGAGTTCTACAATGGATACCACGAACTGTAGGACGTAGTTCCGCTCCGGACGCTAGACCGATGATCTCATAGAAGACAACAATCTATGGACTGTGTCTGAAATAAAATTATTTTGATATGATTTGATAGAACGAGAAAGAGCGGGAAAGAGCGAGAAAGAGAGAGAAAGTTAATAGTTACAAATGAGGATATGTCGAGGACATCATTAAGATGGCGTTTACAAAAGATCTTAAATTGTTTAAAAGAATTAAATCAGAGCGTCAATTCTGACGCAAATTCAAATGCAAATTCCCATTTTGTTATTTGTAATATCTGATTGTCGCAAATTCAGGAGGACTCATAATGGATCAGTTGACATGGCAACACAGCCGCGGCCCCGTGCTCCTTTACAGCTCTAATTAGCTTCGTCTTTACGACGCTCTCAGTAGAGTTTGTTTTACGACAACTTGCCGGCGCGCTGGTGACGAGGGTTAACACCTCGTTCCGTGACCATAATCAAGTGCCTTTTTGATGTTATGACTTATAAAAATTACTCTACTATGTATACTAACCCTTATACAGATTCAATTTAGTCTATTCGACCTGAATTTGCTTCGTCAAAGTCCTGTTTTTTGGTTAGGTAGGATAGGGTAGGTACCTGTCAATATCTTCTACTTATCATTTTTTTTAATTTCCGTTTAAATATTTAGTTCTAAAGTTATCGTGGATCAAAGCCTTCCATACAAATTTAATAAAAAAATAAAAAAAATAATCTTAGTATTGAAACTATATTTTTAAAAGGAAATCTATCTAATGCAAAGCAGACATTGGTTTCTAGATGGTGTTTAAAAAATTCCATTGACTTTGATTAGCAAATAGGACGGAACTTCGTTTGTATACAGCGCACTCGAGAGCTCTCGGAATAAACTACTGTTAACCCATAACACTAAACTTCACATATGTAACTAGGTTACAATTATCCTTATCCTTATTACAATGTTCACCTTTATAGGCAAACAAATACTTTGGATAAATATTTCTGGCGAGACAAAACTCCAAAAAGTTAAGAAATCCGCTTAAAAAATACCACAGTATTTCATATTTATAAGAGAACATTATACTTGTTTATACAGCATTATACCAAAGTGTGTGTAATATCTGAGCTTAGGCAGGTATCCGAATATCCGAATATCGGATCTGTTTAGTATTCAGCGCCGGTCGGAGGCCTCCGCGGAATACCCAAGTTAGTTTACGTGTGAAATATCTTCCAAGCCTCATATTCCTTAATTCCGTTCCACATCACAATTCCTCACAACCAAACCACTTTGATCTTTATTCTGTAGGTAACAGAAGCTCGATGAAGAGGCTTCGTAGAACGATATTCCTTCTCAAGCATAACACAAGTTTTCCTTGCGAGCGACTATTTAATATGATACGTTTCTAGAGCGGTTCGCAATCTCGCAATCATGCTAACGGTAGTTTTATAGATCTTGTTCCGTAGGGGTAGAGTCGAAGTTTGCGTGTGTGGGGAGGGACGTGCCATATTGTTTTGTGACTACGGCCGTTATTAAATATGATATATTTGCTAGTTATTTTGTTATTGTAATGCTGTAAACATGTTATTGTTCTGTCTTTACTTTTATTAGTTTCGTCTTTTCGAGCGAGAGTGTAAGCTACTGCAGCAAATAGGTCTCAGCTCAACATAGGCCTTTTCCGAAAGCAGGGTGTTAATAATTAAACCACGGACATGAAAAAAAGACGGACGTAATGTGACAATAAAAAGATGTGAAGCGTGCAAGTTCCTACATTTTCGTTTGTTCTACAAGGGACCTACATTCACACAGATGCACCAGCTCTAGGCGCAGGTCATACAACCGGCCACCATTGTGTACTGCGCGACGGAACGTCAGCACGCACAGAAATAAAAATGGGTGCTTCAATCGTGATTGACGACATTACGTCCGTCTTTTTTCAGGTCCGTGAATTATACACATACGGTTAAGATAATGCAGAAATGTTCACCAATTTTTCTCGCCGACCGTACCCTCGGGTGAGGTCTCCAAACACGACGAGTTTGTTCCCCAGTCATAACTTACTCCACCGTTAATAATTTATGCGACTTTCTCAATACTTTGAGTCAAAACGGACCGGTCTATATTTAATTCATATCAAAATAGAAACTTTTACGTATTCTCCGAAACATTGTCTATTTAATATCATAAATTGTTAACTGTTATTCGAAAGTGTGTTTGTCTGTCCGTTACGCCTACACGTCTAAATAATTGAACAGATTTCAGTAACATAATTTGACCATAGACATAATATACTTTAGTACATTAATATCGTTGCATTTGACAGATATGTTTGGATAGCCAATAAATAAATAACGCTCATATGCACATAGGCATAGTAGTATTGTAATTATCCCAATTATGCTACTAGGTTTTAATTATGGAAACCATACAAAGATAAGGTAAGATATGTTAATGTTTATTTTTAAACTTTTGATTAAAACTATGACATTTTTTAAACAATGGACCAAAACGAGGCAAGCTTGATACGCGTGGTCTACGATACACGTGATCTGGAAGAAGGTACAACATCCATGACCGAATCGGAATTCGAACCCAAGACCCGTTGAGTCTGTTTGACACATAGAGTAATAACATAGTGTATGTTTAAGTTCACAATATCCATGAAAACTACTGCACTAATGCCAACAACTTCAACGCCCTGTTAATACTTATCATAAGTATTAATTTATCCCTTTATTTCCTGACAAATAAGTACTTTTTAATCAAAATTTACTCCTACAAAGCCTTTGTAAACTGCTAGTGTACCTTGCCCGGCTGCGGCTACAAGAAGGGTAATGTTTTTACAGAGACGTGACTGAGCGGAGGTTCACCTGGCGTTTGTCTTCATTTAGCCGGAGCTCGGCACTTTTCTATTTGTGTCCGAGAGATAAATGCTCTTTGTGCTCCTAATTGTGTAACACTTGGTGTCTCGGTGCTGCTTCAATTGTACCGCCATTTTAAAATTAAGTTTACATCTAGAGGTGTATAGTGTACACCGTGGAACCGTTTTGAAGCCGGAACAAGGTGCAACAACGTTATATGTGACTATGGCCTCCTGCTGTAAAAACTAAGTACTATCTGCTGGGTAAACAAGTTTTGACACCAGATGAGATACAAAGCGTCTACAATTCTTGACCGCAGTAGGAATTAACAGGGAAGACAAAAGATGCTCATAATGGCACAGCTGAAAAGTCTGTTAAGGGGAGCATTGAACACCACCAGTAAAGAAAAAAATATACAATGCGTAGCTAATTATCAATTCTAGAATAACTTTTCTCATGTTTTGCGATAATTTGTGAACACATAAGTTGTTGAAGAGCCAACACGTTACCATAACTTCGCCGGTAACTTAACGACGTGGGTAACGAACGTGTACGGGCACAGACAAAGTTATAAAACTTGTCTTCTTGTTGTACAAGATTCCGCTACAAGTTTTCTTCACCCATATGTTTAGGCAATGATACATGATTCATAGGAATTTACATATATATTTTATTACAAAACAATTTAACGCTTCTTAAAAAAATTTACTGCTATCTTAAATAATGAACTGTAAACTAAATTGAACTTTTCGGTCACAAAAAATTTGGTTGCATAAAAATGCTTGCAACATCGTGCTTTATTTTTCCAACATTTTTGCAATCGGCGGTCAAAGGGTTGTGATTGAAGCAACACAATTTTTGGATTCTTAGGATTTTAAGCCATTTTCACTTTAAGGGGTGATTGTACCCATGATACTGATCATCTTTCCCCTTCTATTTCTAAGATGGAAATTAGCATAAAAAATTTTGGACTTTCTATCCATAGTAAATGCCATCCATACTAAATGCTGATCGAACTTTTGTATGAATACTAGTTTTTTTTTTCAAAATTTAGTTTTTTCCTTTGGGAACGATGTTCACTATCATGGGTACAATCATTCCAGTTGTTAGCCTAATATTTACCCAACACCCTGTATATGGTATGTGTCATTGCCTAAACAGATGGGTGTAGAAAACTAGTAGTGGGATCTTAGTGTATAGGTAGTTATCGGCGTCTCTGCCAGAATGGCAAGCTTTGTAATCTGGCCATAGTTTTTGGCACGACTTCCCAACTCGTACGTACGTTGTCGTCGCGAAACAATCTCTGCTCGTTGGTGATAAGGTGCCGTTTTGGTTGATAGTGGAAAGTCGTAAGTCAGACGTGAGGCACCGTTGGTGCGGTAATCACTGGTACGTGGTGCGTTACCCCTGCATCCAGGGATATAAAGCTTTATGTCGTGGGGCACAGAGCAGGGAATATAGTGCGCGACACCTGACTTATTAAAGAAAATAAATAGTTCACAATTACACATTAGATGGGTCTAACTTTTTTGACAAACAAAATAGTTTTTTATTTATTTACAATTAATGGACTTCTTGCTTGTGCGTTAGCACCGCATTTCCACCAGTGTCAAGTGATTTGAGGGAGTATCTGTCCAATCTCGAGAATTGTTTTTGAGTGAGAAGGATTGCGGAGCCTCGTGGCAGGCTGAAGCGCAAACCGCACGAACACCACGCGAAAGACCAAACCCAAACCGGGGCAAACCCTGCAACGTAACTCAAAACAAAATACTACAAACTAAGTCCTTGTAGTAACTGCAGGTAGTTTTATTATGAAAATCTGCACTGATAATGTGACTATGTCATGCAACATCACACTCAACGATTGTAGGGAGGATCAAAGTTATGGCTACTCGGAAAACGAATATGGTCGTGAGTTTATGTCTGTATTTTAGTGGAACACATTGTTTCTCTCTTATCGTGTGGGCAAGCCCTGGTGTAAGAGTTTATTCAAACCGCTTTACGGCCGGAACACATTGTGATCCATTGGTCACTTTGACAAAAAAATATATCTGTAATCAATTACACACTGCCAGTGCTATGTAATTTCAGTTAGGGATGACGATAGTTCTCAACATACCAAAATTATAACCCTGGTAATTAGAGGGGTCTCACACGATGACGCATTGACGGAGCGCGGAGCACTTGTAGATGGATTTTGTAATTTTAAATTTTCAGGTTATACCTGTACAATGACGCATCAGTAAGTCATTTGTGAAGCAAGGATATGTAAGAAACCGCACGTAGAAGCACACACGGTGACGCGTCATCTAGTGTGATCCCACGTAGGTACAACATGAACATTTTTAAATACAATAACCATCTACAAGTGCAACAAAAAATATCTCCATGTTGGACAGTGGATCCGAAAAATTGGCAGCACGAACCGACGTATAATATTCTAAAATACTCGAAAGTCTAGTTTATTTTATCATAAAACTTTAGCTGTAATTTAATGAAATTCAACAATTACTTATTTAATGATTGCTCCGTGGAGAGTACGTACCTGGTATATACTAGTTCCGTTCCGATGCGATCACACTCACACACGTGCCGGCTGTTACGCCGGAACGTCGATAGTTACGGAATGTGCTACGTTTTATGTCTCGTCCTAATTCAGATCCGACCCGTGGCTGATGTATGATGATTACATTTCGGATCAAAGGATCAATTTCATCGTAAACAAGGGTGGGTGCCGGTATAATAATGTTTTGGAGGCAAGGTAACATGTCCGCAGAGCCGCAATGTCAGCAATGTCCGTACGTTGTCGTCATTAGGTAGGTACATAGGTAGCGTTTGCAAAGCTCGCAGATATATATTATTATTGCGTAGATATATATATATACTAGTGTTTTCCCGCGACTTCGTCCGCACAAATTATATACCAGATTTTAAGTCAGATCATAAGCTATCAAACAAAAAAAGTTTCATCAAAATCGGTTCAGTAGTTTTTGCGTGATGCGCGAACAAACAAACAAACTAACAATTTTGTCAATAGATGGCGCTGTACGTTTTTAAATCGCGCTATCGAATGTTATTTGAATTTATATGAAGAGAACCGCTACTTTTTTATTCCTTATGAATTTACGGTTTTATAATAGTTAAGATATATTAGGCATTGTCAACACTGCTAAGCTGGCGTAGTACAAAATGGATTTAATGCATTTATTGCGGACTTCCTTCAAAATCGGCTGTACATTGTTGACAATGTCTACTGCTCTGAGCAATTTTAAGGTGTACAAGGCTGTAATGCTGGCTGTGGGGATGAGTAAGAGAGAGTGTAGCGAGCGCCCCACGCTCTTTTGTGACCTCGGAAACTGCCTGTTGGTAATGTCCAGATATCGCTGACAATGCGGTTTTACGGAAATTGCACATAACGTATACAAAGCTGAGCTACAGCCGTGGGGAAGGCCGGTTGTCCAGCGAGTGTCCCGTACTCCTGGCAAAGCCAGGTCCGTTTTTACAAATAAGAGTGACAAGGCCGTACACCGTACGCTCATAGTAATGTGTAAATAAGCCGCATCCCAACCATGTCCTCTGTGTATTCGCTGCGTTATTTACTGCAAGCCGCACTCGAACTTAGGTACCGTAGCAGTGAAGCAACCTGTATATCGGCCATCTGATCACGCGCCGAACGACTGACAAAACTGCCTATGCAGTTTTTTCTATACGATTACGCGATAAGAACTTGTGGTTGGCCGGTGCGATGTACTGTAGTTACTCGTATGTATCTAATCTACCTATTTGCCTATTGTTGCTATCGATGTTGTTATGACTGATGTTTCTGCATTGGGACAAACCTGATATCGGGTTTATCAATGTTTTTAGTTCATAAGATTTCTGTTTATGCATTTGATAAATAAATAAAAAAAAAATAAAAAAAAAAACTCGAGACACTTCAGCTCGAACCTCACCTCGACTCGAAGGAACGCCGTTTTAAAAGCAAATCTCTCGGATCGTATTTTCCGTGACACTTGTCGAGATTGCAGCCCGGAGGAGGGCGGTCGACGACCTACTTCTTGCGATCCTTTGCAATTCGCAACGATAGGTGAGGATATTTCTGGCAATCTCACGGCAGAGTACAAAACACAGAAGAAGAATGAAGCAGTTTTTGTGTGGGATTGTGTTACTCGTACTCAATTAACTTTTATTTAACATAAGTTACTCGTATTGATCATGTTCGAATTCTGGAACCTCAGAACATCCACGTTTCACAAATTGTAACGAAACACTGTCCAATGTCACGGGGAATGAGCCCATTGTCCGTCGCGACGTTGTCAGAATAAACTTTTATTTACAGGTCTTATTTTCTTTTCTCTCCTGAGTTTTCTCCTCCATCTTTATCATTTTCTTATATTTTTTCTTAAGGTCAGAGGTCAGTAGGGCTATTGTGTAAGCTTCCGATTATATCGTTTACGAAATCGATAACGTTTTATGACTGTCCTAGCCAATTTTTAAATAATATTTTGTTTCTGTGATCATCGTGTTCATTATCTGAGATAAATTAACTAAATATTAAGAAGCAACATCGCCAAGAACTGCTAAAACACCGTGTCGATTTGATACCGATTGAATCGGGTATAGTTACACAATAACCCCCCAGGTCAGAGGTATTCTACATATACTACAGTCAGAATATCTGTCACGTGGTGAGTATTTGTGTACGTACCGACGGGCTCACTGCCTTTCACACTGGACTGAGTTGGGACGTACTGTCGCGATATTATAGAAGATGACTAGTGATATTATTATTAGTTTTCCAAAGCACTTAGTTGTCTTTTCAGATTGTGCACAAGCTAGAATTCTGTTACATTTCGTTCGCCTCCACATTCATACACTTAAGTTGGTTGAAGGATGCTATGCACATGTCTAGATAAATTATTCGTAAAGAGGAAAAAGAACAAACTGCGATTCAATCGCAGCTCCCAGCAGCCCGCGCTCGCTGCACGGTGCACGGTGCACGGTGCATCTCCATCGCATACATTACCCGCGCCGCGTCGCCTCGGCCGCGTGATGCACCGCTCGCTCCGCTCTGCATTGAATCGAATCGCTATCAGTACCCACACACTGGCACTGCGGTGTAAGTGATTGCTTGCGTTTGTTGTGTTTGTTCTCAAATGAAACGTCTCGGTTGAGGTTTATAAATGTGCTATTAACTTATCCCTCTGAGGACGCCAGTTATTTATTCAGATCATTTCGCTCTGTGTGGCAGAGATACGAGAGAGCTGACTGAGCAACAATGAAGACGCGACTAGGCGATGTATAACTAAGTGACATTTCTTGTTCAATGTAAATAGTATAATTACGAAAAAAAAAGTATGTTTAACTTATATGATTTACCACTAGATTAAGCTATAACGTTGCCGCACATGGAACAGCAATTGTTTGACTTTTGCATACTAAAAGACAATTTGTTTGGCGACTATTCTATAGGATTGCCATTTTGCCAAACACAAAAACCAGTCGCGGTGACTGAAACAACAAATCATGTTTTTTGTCTTTTTTGTTTTCATAAGGTTTCATGACAGGCTATCTCGCTCTCGATTGCTTGGCTCCATCTTTCAGAGCAAGCGAAAAGTTTTAAATCCATTATGTAATTGAGGTCAATGCATATGACACAGCACGTCACACAAATGATAACCAATGAGAGACGAGAGAGTTCTCGTATACTTATGACGTGCTGTGTATTCGACACCTTGAGTAAGGTGTCGAATACACAGCACGTCATAAGTATAAATATGTTGACCAGTCAACTAAAAAAAATCAAGACGCTCTCTTATTTCTTATGTTTCTCACCCCACCCTCTCGATTGATAACATTAAACAAATTATAATTTATCAATCTCAGCCATCACTGTCATTACGTGGTGACGTATCTTTGTTCTTTGATTGAGAGGACTTTTCAATGACTGTAATTCCACAGGCGTTAGACATAATTTTTGATAAATGATTGGTATTTGGATGCTCTCCAAAAAGACCAATCATTTATCTAAAGACACAATTCATTATCATTTGTTTAGAAAGCTGAATTCTCAGGAATCACAGTATGGATTTTAGGTACTACTAGTATGCTACTAGTGAAACGTGGATGTTCTGTGTTTTATAAATACCTCTAACTAACCCCGTGGGGAATATAGCCGTGAGCATACGCTATATGCTGTAGTATAAAGAAGTAGATTGTAGGATAGGAGTAAAGGAGTGTAGTAGATGTAGAAAAGTTACCCGATTAACCCAAGAGAGAAGATGGTAATAATGTTAGATTCTTTGATTCTTTATTGTACACCAAAACAACATCATCATTGATCATCATCATCACTGGGGCACAGGCTTCCCTCAGGGACGTTAGTCCACCACGCGTGCCCAATGCGGATTGGTAGACTTCACATACGCATCAGAATTTCTTCTTCTGCATGCAGGTTTCCTCACAAAAACAATTATAATGGTGAAAAATTACAATAAGAATAATAATGATATATTATTTAATTACAATAATTATTAATGTGTTGAAATGAAATGAAATGAAATTTATTGTGTATGGATTCAGGTACAAGCTTTAGCAGTTAGCATTAATAATTAATTTCAACATTATTAATTAAATTAATTACAAAAAGGTTAATCCATGTATATTTGGTTGTCGCTCATTTGCAGAAAGGCTCATTAGAGTTAATCCTCCATTAAATTTCTTGCTGTCACTTTTTACTTGTTGACGTAGTAAAAGCTAGCAAGATATTTAATGGAGGATTAACTCTAATGAGCTTTTCTGCAACTTGAGCGTATATAAGGTTTTGCATCTATTTAGTAACATGTAATAAAACATCAGTTTTGTATGAAACTACAGATTTAAGTAAACTACCCCTTTAAATGCATTTCCAAAAGTTATCTTTAGCTTCAAAACTTAAATTGTTTCTTCGACTACGACGTAGCTATACATGCTACGGCGTAGGGGCGTAGCACGCGACTACGAGGTAAAAAAAAATGCCACCGAATTTGTAGATGATCCATTTTGTTATTGATATAGTATCTGTCATGTCTTGTAATTGTATCGACGCTAACCCCTCGAGCGCCGCGTGATGGATGCGTCCAACCCCCTCCCCCCACCCCGCTGATGATGTATGGGGGTTAAGAGCGCGACGTGACGGATCACATTACGCATAATACGAGACCAATATTTATGTTACCGACAGAAGCGCTACTTTGGATAATATTATCGAACAAGTTTTTGCTGTCGGTGCTGCCCCGTAGCATGTTGCGCACAAAAAGTCTATATCACGTTTTCTACCACGTTCTTTGGCGCGCAAATAGAAAGAGATCTAACGCGCGATATCACTATATCAAGCTGCCGTACTACGGAGGCTGGAGTGGAGTTTTTGAAAGTCACACGTCGAAATCAGTAGTAGAAAATGACTTAAATAGTATGAAGTTAGTTAGTTAGTTAGTTAGTTAGTACCATTATTTCGAATCTCACTATTCAAAAAGTGGTGGTTGGTGTTTGTTACTCTTGGGTGTGTACACCCCGTACTAAAAGAACGAATGTATAATTATTCACCTAAAGAAAGAGTTCGTTGTATCCGTACTTATTGCAATGTGAGGTTATACATTTTTAATTTGTTAGGTTTCTTTTAATTATGTGACATTGACATTTCATTTAGATTTGGGTTGGTAAAACGCAAAATCAGTTTACTCTATAGTAACCGGCGACTTAATATAAGAATAAAATTTACTCGCAATTGGTTGAATCGGGCCTAATAATAATAATAGTAGATTATTAACCAAGGCGATAAAGCAGTGTCTTCTGTCGCGGATGAAGATTTAAATCGCGAGCGTGATGAAGGACTCGAGGTTTAATCCCGAGCGTAGCGAGGGTGTAAAAAACTAAAATCACGAGCGAAGCGAGGGATTTAAGACGAGTCCTGAGTGTAGCGAGGGATTTAAGTTCACCCAAGACTAAAACAGCTTTATTACCGAGGAAAATACTCTACTTTTCGTACCATTTGCGAAAAAATTAACACAATAATAATATGAGATAAGCATTTATTAAAAATAATGACAATTAAAAGTAAAAGTTAACATTCGAAATATTGGTCCAATTATTGATAGAGAGAGTTACATTTTTGTTTGCAAAGGCATCAAGCTCATACGGCCTCGTCAGTTTTCGTAATCATTACTGCATAATAAATGCGTATTCCTTTTTCAAAAAGATGTATAATGCTTTATATACAAACTCAATGGTGTAAACACAGATGTAGTTCAGTTCCAAATTTAAATCACATTCTCCTCATAGAGGATGAATGTAATTCAGTACAATTTTCTTTCCCTGTTTTTAACAGATTAAAAATGACTATTGTTATGTTCGCTTTTTGTGGCATAGAATGTCACTTTTTTGAGCAAGTGGTACGAAAAGATATTTTTAACCTTTGTGAACGATATTTAATCGGAAACTTACACAATAACCCTTCTACCTACCTCTACGAAAGGTACGTACAATCGGAAATGAAAAGATAATGAAGCTTCGAGCTTGTGACGTCACGGATCAAATACAGGCTCTACGAAGATATTAATTGAACATTTTGATCTCATAACAATACCCTGAGGCTTGACATTTAATAACAACGACAAAGACATCGCTTTGTTCTGACAACATAAACTGTTATCGTGGCTTCGTTATATGAAAGTTTGCAGTGTTTTGTTTGTTTGTTTCACTTTCACCTCGAAACTTGGAACCTGTAGCGGAGTGAACGAGGGTGGGGTGGACCAACTTCAACAACTAGATAAGCGTTCCGGAATACACGCGCACACACAAGCGCACAACCGATCTAACAACAACTAGCACAGTATAACCAGTAAATGAATGTCTGCCGATTTAACTACAGCAACTGCTTTATGAGAAATTTTTTAATTTACGCAGACTATTGTGTCACAGTGAACTTCAGCGTGCTATTCAATCCACTGGTGGATCGAGATAGTGGATCCTACTGGACAGAGGAAATAAAACACCCTAGTTATTAAGGGGGTTCTTGAGACCACCAAACAGTGCAACTTTCACTATGGAGGAAATACAAATTTCAGCTGTCTCATGCATATGAGCCGAGTAGGTTAGATACTGGGGTTTTGTATGAAACAGCTGCTTTTTTTCGCTATTTCAATGTTGGCTCCATAGTGAAAGTTGTTCAGTTTGATGGTCTGAAGCACCCCCTTAAGTATAGTTTTATAGGGTGTTTAGTTACACCCTGAATAAGTGTGTGTGGTAATAACAGATGCACTTTCTCGTCTTGTTAAGCACCAGCATAATATCGTTAGGGGCCGACTGTTCCTCAAGCCAGTCAGGGGCGTATTGAGGCGACTTGGAAGTACATGACAGCTAGTTGACCTCTAACTTACCACAAAAAACTGCACTGGGCCCGCATCGGTGTGTCGGTTGATGATGATGATAATGATATAAATGTGTACTGGAAAAGGAAAATGTTTCTACGGAAAAAAAATTAAGCAAATCACTGTCAATTACTTTAAATGCGAAAGTACGTATGACTGACTTCTTCATGGCTAAACCGCTGAACTGATTCTTATGTCAAAGATCCTTAAATCCTGTGTAAGGACATAAGGGAAAATGTCGCGGGGTACGGCTAGATACTTATAAAGTAATTACAGGCCATCAACGAGACCCGAAGCCGAGTCAAATGACAAGGATCCTGCGGTGACCCCGCGCCCCTCGCCCCTCGCCCCGCACCCCCGCCTCGCCCCCGCACGTCACGCACTGCGGTCGCGGTTTGACAACCCGTTAATGACCTCCGTTTGTTGCTCACAATAATTACCCTGAGACGAGGGTTATTTACTTACTAGTTAATTTTGCAATTCTGACGTCGTACGATGTAGGGTTACATACATATCTCGGACACTTGCTTTCACCACACGTGGCGTGGTATATGGCAATCACTTTAAAGAGATCTGAGTTTCAATTCTTTCTCATACTGGCTCATAAGTACAATACCAATTTCTCTTGCAATGGAAAGTTTAATATTCTGTTTCACCACTTTAATGAAAATATTTTGTATGAAATATATGTCAAACGATCTGTCAGATAAGCTATTAAGAACTTATCCAGAAGCGGTAAAATAGTTAATGCAATTAAAGCTGGTTTTTAAAATGTTATTTTTAGTTAACTAACACATATTTTTTTACAGTCCTCCCTTAAAAAAATAAAATACTACTTGATCTGAAGTTAATTTCCTCTGCTTCCCGTACCGTAGCTCTCACAACATCAAAGATAGAGCCTTCCTACAGATTAATATCAAAGATCAAATTATCCAAGATAGATAAAAGTATGATAAGACGGATGGCGCGGCGGGAGCACATGAATACATATCAAACAGAAGACAAGCTTCTTACAAGCGCGCGCAACTGCAGTAGTCTCGCGAAAAAGTTTTAAGCTATTGCTATAAGGATCAAAAAGGCGTATACAGGGTGTCACGTAAATCGACGTCAAGCCGGAATCGGATGAACGGCCAAATCATAATGGTTACCAGAAAAATAATAAAATAAATCTGTCATAATTTTTTTTTTAATTATATGATATTTTTTTTCGTGAACATATACACCTGAGAATTCAAAGCAACAGGTTAGATTAGCACTATTCTGGATTAAATAAGAAAAATGAAATTAAAAAAAAAGTAAAGATTTGTAGCAGTAGGAGCTAAAAAACTATCACAGGACGTATATTAAAAATGCCTATAATTTAAAAAATTCATGACTTCGATTTTTATTTTTCTGGTAACTATTATGATTTGGCCTATCACCCGATTCCGGCTTCACGTCGATTTACGGGACACCCTGTATACGGGTCTAGCGGCGATGGTGCAGTGCAGGGCGCCCCGCTTGTATAAAGTTTTTTTTCTGATCCGGCCTCGCTGAGATAATTATATCTATTCATGTAGCGGGGGCACAGTAGCGGGGGTGAGGTGCGGGGAGGGCCACATGCCGGGAGGAACTGTGGCACTTTTTGTGAAAGACATCATTATGCTCGTAATGGTGGTTCAAGTGTGTTTGTGTTCAAAAAAAGTCCTTGAGATCACCCAAATATCTATTATCGAGCAACGTCAAACACTTTTGCTCTCTAAACTAGTCATTGGCAAAATCATCAAATGGAGCGATATGGAGACACAATTTTATGATTAGATGATATCTATTTTAAATTGCGGGTGATGTGAGGTGCGGTATATCTGATGTTATTGAAGAGCAGAGAGTAGCCAGAATCAAAGAGACAGCAAGAGAATAGAAAAACTCTACAAACCTTTATCCGTTCTTCGTCGCCTTTCACAGCACCTAAACAGGGTTTCTTTACTTTTTTTGTAGTCGCATCCAAATAACAATATCTTGGACCCCTTTTGAACAGAGTAATAATTGGCGAAATAGAAAATGAGGGTTTAAAAATACTTTTCATTATAAATAGGACTGGAGGCTACCAATACCATACGAGTTTCTTGTTCATTCTTCATAGTTCACAGGAAACAGCCTTGTGATAGAGCGGTATATTAGTTAATTGATCTGATTATCTGTTAGTTAGATGGCTTAAGTTGGATAAATAGGTTAAATTGAAGAGTTATCTTTGGCAATGGCGCGAAGAGTTAGACAGACAACGCGCTGTGTTACAAATTATTACCATTTTAATAAATGATGGCCACACTAAATACTGGACGTATTTAAGAATGAATCGTGTAGCCATGGACCTCCGGCACTCATGACATGGACCCTAGGAGAACCCCTGTAGTAGAAGGAATATTCAATGACAGCCACATGTTATTCATGACCCAAACATGTTGTCAATCGACATGAAAATTTACCGCTCGATGCTTCTATGGCCATATTCAGATTATCTCGACAATTTGCGCCGACATCCGGAAAATACTGTAAGAATCCGGATCGCATCCGGCCTGAGTCCGGGTCCGGGATATTATTGCGGTCACGTTCGGTAACTTCGTCAGGCGCGGGAAGGAAAGGGAGGGGGGCATATGCCGTAGACTACCTACGCTATAGACTTACCTAAGAGAGACATACCTTAATAGATCGATCGTGGTGGCTTCACGCAACGAACGAAACAGTCGCATGCACACATTTTTAAGTACCTGCGCAGTTGATTATTGTTGAAACTGCGAGAACCAATCAGAAATCTCTACGGTCTACGGTGGTGGCGCGCAAAAATGTATCTGCTTCTATTGGTCGATTAATTTCGCGCCTGATGCATGACCACTAGATTAGCGATTAGCATTCGGTCACTTGACTGCATGACAGTCAAATTCACTCTTTAACAGAAGTCCTACGAGTGACTATATTTTCAAAGGGTTTCCAGTACCGTCAGGAAATTTTGCTGTCTGCGCGAACGAAAATTGATGAGCAAACTTATTTTCCTGGTACTGTAAGTGCGTGCGCCTGTTTAGCTCATTACGTGAACACGTCCTTCTGTTTGATTGTTTTGAGTAAGTGGAAAAGCGCCGCTCCGACGCCACTTCTTCTCAACCTCTGCTTCACGGAGGCACAGATTAAATAATACTACAGAAGGAAAAAAGAGGAGTCGTGACGTACTGACGGGGCAGCCAATCAGAGAACACCAGCGGCCCTAGCATGAAGCGGCCATAAGGCTATATCATGATCATTATTTCGTTCATTCGCGCACAAATAGAACGAAATCTAATGATATGATGCGCATAATAAGGCTCGCTCACGCGCAAATAGAGAGCGAAGGCGCGATTGCACTATATCACGCTGCCACGCTACGGCTTTAACTTTTTTTGTAAATATGAAGGCAACAATAGAAGTCTATGGGGTAGGTAGTATGTACGTGGAGGGGTGTGATGGTGCGGCGGGGCGCGGGGGGAGGTCTGTATGATCCTCCCGACGTCGGCTCGGTCGGATGAAGATGAGTCGATTGAATCGATGGCCGCTAATTGCCGAACCCGAGCAGAGCCGCCGGTGTTATTTGAGTACTTCATTATCTTAGTAGCGGTGTTCTATTTATAACAACCTTTATGTTATACAACAATTTAAGTTATGGTAATAAACATTATATCCCAGAAAATGGTCGTCAGAATCAGAATCAGAATCAGAAGTATTTATTTGCTGAAACATTGGTAACATTGTGGAAGGTACCATATAAAAAAATAAGTCCTCACATTTCGCCATGACATGGCATGCAAATTTAAAGTTATGTTTGTTACACTTACATTATAAAAAGTCTAAAACTAAACAAGATTAAATTCGATTTACTAAATTTTTACTTACAAATTAGTCATGTCAAAATTATTATTACCGATCCCGTCGGCGCCCGGGTCGTCCTAATATAAGAAGATGTGGCGGAATATTCTGGATGCTTTCGACAATAAGTGGCCAGAGCTTGCCCAGGATACAGATGGTTGGAAGATTAAAGAAACAAACCAATAAAAAAATTAAAAATGTGTGTATTGGATATTGTCAACCAGATTATCAATACCTAGATACGGGAACGGAACTGTAAATCAACATAAGATACATTTTATTTTTAACACACTGAATATAACTCTTAACTCATTGTAATAAGTGGTTATATTTGCTTGAATCTCTGACTTCTCGTGTAGAGCAAATTACGCGGTACTTACAAGGGGAGAGCAGGGGCGGAAGTTTTACATTATTTCTTAAGGAAACTCTGAAGAGCTCTTATAGCGTCATCTATATGTAATTATTTCTGGTACAACCTTTAATGAATCGTGTTAACTATATTAAGTCTCACCACAGAGTCTAGTCTAGTCTCACTAATATTATAAAGTCAAACTCAAACTCACTGAACGTATTTGGATGGTTGGCACGCAGATAGCAGGTTGGCACGCAGATAGCAGGTTGGCACGCAGATAGCAGGTTGGCACGCAGATAGCAGGTTGCCACGCAGATAGCAGGTTGGCACGCAGATAGCAGGTTGGCATCCAGAATATAATGTTCTGGATTAACACATGGGATATTTTTTAGGATCCACGCAGACGTAGACGGAGTCGCGGGCAACAGCTAGTTTTATTATATCTTCCTATTTAGTTGCTTTCATTCTCCACTAGTTTTAATTACTAAAATAACTTTAAGAGTGTATTTAGACTATGAAACTAAACAAATTTCCTTTATGAGCATTAAATCTGCTGACCATCACAGCTCTATATGTTTACGAACCTTTGATAAAGTATATGTCAAGATTGACAGTCGAAGATACGAAAGCGTCGAAAAAAATTGGAACCAGGACTGGTTCCTAAACCCTATACATATACACGCACACATACAGAATTAGTATGGCGCCTCACGCACACCAACCTATGAAACTTAGCCCCTTTTGTTTTATACGGTAAAACAGTGAGGCTCATTCTAGACATATACTTTTTCTAAGTTACGAACTATGCAAATTAGTACGTCAACACCCTGAAAATTTTCTAGATGCGCCTAGATTCGCTAGTAGTAGATTAAATGCTCTCCATAAGCCCAAAATACAATTATCCTGCCAAACTGCATTCTTCAAGCGAAGCACCAAATATAATGCGGTCAAAGTTTACAATAAATTGCCATGTGAAATGAAAACTCTTCCGGATGAGATATCTCAAGGACCTAAAAACCTTCTTAGTAGCAAAATGGTTTTTGATGTTTAAAAGAGTAGATAAATTCTAGCCTGTTGTAGAGCCTGTTACTTTTTTTTTTATTTTTTTTATTATTCTTAGGAAGATTTACAAATAAATAAATAAATAACGTTCACAGGCACATGCATTGTAATGATCCCAAACTAGCACTAAAGGCTTTTATTATGGAAACCATACAACAACGGCACGAACATATAACATCCATGACCGAACCGGGATTCGAACCCAGGACCCTGGTTTGGCAGTCCGGCGTGGTAACCATTACACCAACCGGGTCGTACAGGTTTGCTTATAGAATAAACACACCCTTAAATAACTGTACGCTAATTACAAATAGTAGGAGTTAGAAGATTGTGCATTCTTCTGTCAATCCCACAAACTTCAAACTTTAAAGACTATTTTATATAGAACTCTGTGATCTGCCCACGAGCATGCAATATTTAATCCACTTCTGGGATCATGCAAGATAGCTATACTATATTCCTATACCATACTACGGCCGCTGAGGTGGGATCGGATGCAGTGACCCTAACCGGTTGCTCTGTGGCTACCCACGACCCACACAGTGTGGGCATGAGAGTTGTTGATTCCTGTAGGTAAATATCCTCACCATTTTGGTGCATTCTACAGGACACCACGCGGTGAACGCTACAATATCGATCGATCGTACACCGGCGCGTCTTCTAACCGTATCTATCTTGTATTTAATGTATCGGAGCGTTTCTACCGCCTCGCTGTTACTACGAGTTGGCTCTCGGCCGAACTGCGACCAACTACTGATATTTATCTGTATCGCTAGTGCTCTGCAATGTGCCGCCGGAATGTATCGTGTCGTATGTCGTATAAGTACGAAATGAAACATAACTTTTAGCTGGTGGTTTAGTAATGGTCTCGTACGAAGCTGTTAAGAGGAAGGGCTGTTCTACTCCTCCTATCTTCTTCGATTAATGCATTGCGGGTTCCAAGACAAATTAGATTCATCCCCAGGGATCGCAGGACTTCATTGTCTAGTGTTGTGAATGGTCGCCGCTGTTGATCCTGGTTTACAGGAGTTACAGGATCTATGCTCGAAAAAAAAAACAAAAAAAAGAGGAAGGGCTACTTTTGCACTTTGTGCAAACCTTCTATCCACACCTAAAAGGATCACGGTCGTTTGTTCACGTGTGTGTGTGAATATCTTAATTAAGCGTATGCAGTAAATATCATTGGCCGGGTAATGTAGGGATGGGAGCAAACACACATTACACCAAATTGTTATTGTTGTTGGAAATTAGGGTAGCCTTATAGCAGTGAAACCAATATGTAACTTTCACGTTCACGATATGGACAATACTGACCATCTGGTCATCCTAAACGATTCTGGAAGGGATGAGGGGTGTGGCGAGGGGTGTGGAGGACGCAGGTGTTGGCATAACTTCTATCGCAGACCATTTGTTTCGCCACAATCCACTTTCAAAACTCTGATCCACTCACGATATCCCCTGCCATGACACCTATGCTTTCGCTATACGGATCATAATGGTGTGTATGGTTGGCCTTGTTCCTTGTAATGGGCATTACCCGCGGGTTCTGGACGCCGCGTTCGACCCAAACGTCATGGATCAGTTGGTCCATCGTGTGGAATAATGGAATGGTCCCTTATCTCGCATGTTGCCACGCTCGTCGGTTTTTTGTGAGTTGAGTTGAGTGATAGCCGAATATATTGCGCGTGACTTTTAGATCGGTGTGCCTACCATCATTTATATACATGCTGTCCATTAGAAAACGTCAATGGCTACTCAGTCAAAATGAACAGCTGATTTCGCGATATATGTTAGCTCCATAGTGAAAGTTGTCATTTCGATGGTCTGAAGCACTTCCTTTGTAAAAAAGGTTACTATAAACTCGATGATTATTTGAATGACCAAAATGTCTGGTCTTGACAATGTTACACTATGTAATTCAATATTTGTACTTTGTATATTTTGTTTTGTTTAAAAGAAGTGTGTTGTAGAGTTTCTGGCCGCATCTTCTCTACAACGGAACACCTTCCGAAGCGGTGGTAGAATCAAAAATGACGTCAAAAAGTTATCTATGTGATATTATTTTGAATAAAAATTTTGACTTTGACTTTGACTTTGTCGAATACAGTACAAGTACCCAGCGCACCGACCAGCGGCGGCGGTGCCGCGTGTCTCCGCTCACTGTATTGCCACAGATTAATATTATAGATAGATACCCAGGTATTGTGTTCAACAACTGGCTATCTGTACTGTTCCTTTCCCACTTCACTTAACTGCTGCCATAGCCAACCACAGAGCACAGAGCGAGGAACTCGTGCGCCGCATACTAATGATATTCTATCTGTGTAGATACTTGGTCACCACGGTTCACCACAGAGCATGGCGCGATGGACTTGTCCGCTGCATAGAGTTCTCATCTGTACCGTAGAAACTTGTTTTAAATCACATGGAATAAGGCAATTTACCTCTCTTTTCTTAAAAGAGATAAGAGAGTGAAGATTTCTGACCTTTTCATTAGGTTAGTCGTCACGAACCATGGTCCATAGACAGCTGAAACCATTGTTTAGCATGAGCTGCCATCGAACTCGTTCTATTGTCGCGATATTTCAAATTTAATCTTTGCCTGTGCTTGCAATGAGCGAATGTTTGTTCAGTGCTCCGAGGCCTAGCTTCGCGCCGGTAGCCGGTCGGAGTCGCGAAGTTAAACGAAACAGTTGTTAAGCATGCAGCCGCCATCGAGCTCGTTCTATTGTCGCCGCGTTTGAGACTTGCTCACTTGTTTGGTTACCTTCACTTGGAAGTTCAGTACTGAACGAGTAAAGCTGATTTCAAGAGGAAAAGCTTATTGGAATCAACTGCATGCCGTTGTAGCAAAGCTGCATTTAAGGTGTTGAACTGGAAAGGATATCATGATGGTGAGAAGAATAGTCGTTTTACAATTATGGGCAAACGGCCAACTTTCTATCACCACTTGCTACATCATTCAATCTTGAAATAACATATGCTTTAGTGTTTAAGCTTTAAGCTTTGTATACTTTGTGACACTAAGATGTAGACTTACTTAAGACTTTACTCTAATGAGATAGTATTACTATTAGACTCATGGCTATATTTTTTACATGAAACGTTTTTATAAACAAGACAAGACTGTTTTGTATTATAATTAAGTAAGCCCATTATGTAAATAGGATGTCAGAAAGATCGCAGCTAACTAAACTCGGAGACAACAATTAGCGATGTCCTCGGTTGTTAGAGGCATCCCCCCCCCCCCCCCCCGTCCCCCACCGCGCCGCGACTGTGACCCTGGACATAAGGGGGAGAGGGGGGAGTCGAGGGTCGTTTAGCGTCGGCTGTTTACTGGACCACAAACATAAAATACATTACAGAAGGTTCTCTTTACACAAACGCACGATTGAAACAAGCATGCAGGATGTAATTGGAAACATTTGATTAACTTTTTCGAACATAAGAAATGAAGATCGAGCATTTGAGATCGAAGATCGAAGATTTGGCAAACCTATTAAATAAATAAAATAAATAAAAGATACTAATAGTAATTAGTACTGTAAATAATTACTGTATGGTCAATATTTTACCAAAACAATTTTTTTTCGTCAAACCCACAGCACAATGCAATACCTACTTTAAACAACAAAAAAAAGATACAGTACATAACTCTGAATATTTAAATAAGTGAGTATTATTTTAGTTAGTCATTTATTATCTTTTTGTTACCTATTTATAACAAACAATCTTTGTTTACAAAAAAAATACTTACATGTTAGAGCAGTTGTGTTGTTGACGACAACTCTGAAATCAGTAAGCTGAAGAAGTCATAACATAACTGCCGAAAAACTAACAATCATTGGCAATGTAATGTAATGCTGGTAATGTAATGCTTGTATTGTAATGCAAGTTGTATTCAGAGTTTTAGAATATCGCCGGAATAAATAACATTCTGGTATAGTGCGTGACGCTCCGACATTGGACCGACGACCTGAGACAGGTAGTGGAGAGCGACTAGATGAGGAAGAACGAGGATGGAGCTTTGTGACGCGTCTCGGGAGAGGCATATGTTCAGCGGTGGACGATGATAGGCTGATGATGATGACTATTTAATGAGGTAACTCGAGTCTATTGAGTGAGTGTGTGACTATTAAAGCCTGATCAGAAAAATAAAAAACTTCGCCTTGTTGCGGAAAATCATTGGAACTAATTTTTTGTACTTGAAACATTGTCGTCAAAGATTATAGTCGATTGTAGCGCCCCCAAAGCAGGTTTTTTTATTTTTCTGCTCAGGCTTTACGTATGCAACCCTTCTAATCATACTGTAAGGTACGGTGTCGACGCATAATGCTCTAATTTATCAACGCAAATTGTCTTCTTCTAGTGAAGGGAACGGAACTCTACCGGGCAAGTTTAATTAGCTACACAAAACTTAGCGGACAACCAGCCACTAGTCGTGACGTTACAGCGACCTCTAGTGGTTACAACCGTAATCTTTGCTAAACTATAGTACTCTGTGCTAAACTGAACGTTATTGAAACCGGGCTCGTGTCTAAACTAGTTGTGCTACATCCGACTTGGGTCAATAGTTTCACGTAATATGTGAAGACTGACTTTCAGGCAATAATTGTCACTTATTTTTTAACCCCTTAACAAAATGTTGGCAACTTTACATGCCTCGTGGGGTAGAAACCCTAGGTCTATGGGGACCGCAAGCAGAACTGCTCATCAAAGAGCTGCATTGTGAGGAAACCTACATACCTATGTTGAAGAAGAAATGACGATGCGTAGGTATGTGCAGTTGTGAAGTCTACCAATCCTCATTGGGCACGCGTGGTGGACTAGCAGCCTTACACCCTGCTGTGGGTATGCTTGTGCCCTGCAGTGGGACGCATATGGGTTGTGAAGATGATACATTAAGCGTGGTCGCAATCCTTGAAACAACTATCTATACAGGGTCCAACTTAATATGATGACCCATTTTAAGGGGATGATCAGACCATTAAACTGAACAATTTTCTCTATGGGACCAACATCGAAATCGCGAAAAAAAAACAGCCCCTCCATACAAATCTGCAAACCTACTCGAGCCAAATGTATGGGACAGCAGATTTTTTTGTCGCTATTTCGATGTTGGTCCCATAGAGAAAGTTGTTTAGTTTGATGGTCTGATCATCCCCTTAAAAAAGTGTCAGCATATTAATTTGGACCCTGTATAATTTATGCGTCTTCAGTTTTGATAGGATTGTTTTATTCTACTAACTAGGTTAGGGGCGGAATTACAGTGAAAGTGGAATGAGGCGTTTTCCAAGACTAGTAAATCGAAAAATCACCAGATGGCAATATTAAAATTACTCATAAACCTGTCACATTGACAGTAAAAAGTGCTGTTTGTCTATGGTTTGCATCAAGTCTGATAATGGATAAATTGTTTACTATCAATAAATAAGCAATAAAGCTATTAACAAATTAGTGAATTGCTCCCATTGCTCCCTAAAATTAGAAACCCAAAAAAAAACATCTGCCAGCAAATGGCACGATTGTAATTCCATCCTTCCCATGTCTTTGAATATTGCTCCTCGATCACAGTACGGTAGCGAGACGTGGACATTGACCAAACGAGATCGAGACAGGCTGGAAGCTTTTGAGATGTGGTGTTGGAGGAGAATGGAGGGGATAAGTTGGACAGAACGAATAACAAATGAACAGGTATTAAGAATGGTTAAAGAAAAGAGAAATATCTTAAAAACAATAGAAAACCGGAGAGGAAGAATGATCGGACACTTGATACGAAACGACAATTTCTTTAAAACCATACTGGAAGGGAAGATAGAGGGGAAGAGAGGCAGAGGAAGACCCAGATAGAGTTATCTAGCCCAAGTGAAGGAAAAGGTTGATGTCGTGTCGTACCAGGAACTCAAGACACTAGCGGAAAACAAACAAGAGTGGCGAATACTCCACCGACAAGAGCGTAGCTCTTAAATAAGATGATGATCATAGTGCCCTGATCATTCTTGTGATATCGAATCTGCACAGTTTTCCTTCTTTCGAATCCATCACTCATTTTGAACCAAAACACTCTCTATAAAATACCTGTAATCACCTCAAAATTACCCGCTTTTAGGGTAATTACCCGCCAATTACAGTCTGAGACTTCAATCCGGTGACTTGAAACCCCTCGACCTGAGGCGCGAGGCCGGTGGGGCGGGGGAAGGCGCAGGGCGAGCAACAGAACGTTTGTGATTACATTCAGAAAGGCTACACTTAATAAATATACATAGCTCTGTGCAGACCCTGAGGGAAATATGGGAGCGGAACGCGGAAAACTAGCATTTTCCTCTAAATGGCCGGCGAGGGGCGCGCGGGGTGGCGGGGGGAGGGAGCGTGGGGGGGGGGGGGGGGGACGTGTGCTAAATTGTAACGTGCCGGCGCGGCGCGCGTGTGAGCTCCCGCCTTTTCACTTCAAGTAGTTTTCCTTTCGCATCGATTTTTCTCTTTCGGGAGCATTGCCTCTGATGCAGCTAAACGTAGGTAGACGTTAACGTTCCTCCTTAGTACGTAGGTTATTTGTGTTGCAGAAAAGAACATTTTAGGAATCCGTAGTCTGATAAGGAATCATTTATGCAATTCGTCCAGTTCATTCGTCCTCATGGTCTGTCACAGTCATAGCGTTGGATTTACAAAGTTAAAACCAAATGAAGATTTAATTTGAGGAAAATTTTAACAGAGATACATTAGCATATAGGTACCAGGGTAGGATGAGGGATGATGTGGGTAACCGTACAGGGTTGTAAGATTCTGAAATAAAGAAATAATAGTAATAGTGTGATATTGAAGTCGTTGGCATCTATATAAACTAAGACTACACATCATTCTGAACAACGTACAATGGGAGTTTTGCAACCCCAAAATAAAGGTGTTCCATAAAAAAATTAAATGCCTGCAGCAGAATTTTATGTTCGCTATAAATAGATACCATGACGACTACAACCTGGCTTGGTACCTACTTTATTGCATCCTTTCTGTTGCATCCATAAAGTAATCTTTATGGTTGCGTCTATACCCGACGTTAAGAAAAGACAAACACACACTGTTTCGTATTCATAAATATTGAAAAGTATTATGGTATTGTGTATTCTAATTTTTATTATTGTACCAACTAAAAGATTGAAGCGAACAATCAGTAATATGAATGAGTAGAGAACGACCCGCTCCGCTCCGGTCCCGGTCTCGGTCCCGCTCCCGGTCCCGGTCCCCGAACGAACATAAAACTAAACTCGGATCGAATCTACTTTTACTTGCCCGTTTTAAATCTTTCCCCCGACCT
This sequence comes from Agonopterix heracliana, assembly GCA_963693445.1. Classification (NCBI taxonomy): domain Eukaryota; kingdom Metazoa; phylum Arthropoda; class Insecta; order Lepidoptera; family Depressariidae; genus Agonopterix; species Agonopterix heracliana. The sequence goes on from OY856319.1 coordinate 19,432,387, forward strand.
CTGTATATTTCTACCTTTTCCTCTCTCCACCAATGTTTTCAATTCCACGACTGCTATTTGCATTTACTAATCCATTGCTCCACGCCGCTTGTTTTTAGGATTTCGTGGTAATTTTGTTAGGTAAATTGATAAGAAACTCAATGATAATCGAAGTGGAGTTGAAAATCAAAATATAAATCCCAGTAGCGTGTGTCGCGTCATCTCTTGCACGCTATTTTCAACTCCACGTCAATTGTTATTAGGTTCATTATCAATTTATCAATCAAAACTGCTCGTGTTGCTGCTTTCTGCTGGTGTGCGCTGACCCTAACCCAAAGTAGAAAATGTGATAATTAGAGATTACACTTTTTGAAAAATGACGTAATAAACTTACTCCTAAAGACCGGATTGTCGTATTTAATGAATGAATGAAATATACTTTTAGGCTTTTGTTTTACTTTCACTTTTTTTTAATTGGCGTTTGTAGTTATACATAGTTATAGGTATATACATAGGCATATGCTCTTAGGATAAATATATTTAAAAAGTAAGTTAGTTAAGCAACCATTATTATAATCACAATGGCTACGGAACCCTATCATGAGCGTGTCCGACACACACTTGGCAGATTTTTATTGTTTCTAATCGAAGCGACGCGTCAATGGATCACGTCCAAGATAATGCAGTGAGTTGCAAGTTAGAAAGTGTAGAGCATAGTACTGGATGTTCATTGTAGATTCCTTTTATAAGAAGCGAGTAATGTGGGGGAAGGGTGCAGATTGATGAGCTAAATTGAACCCTACGGCAGGCGGAATTAAACACCATTGTTAAATGTTAATTACGGGTTTAAGTGGAGGTTAAGGCGATAACAGCAAGTAAGTTCTGTAACCCTTAAAATTAAAGCAGATTTTTTCAGTTAAATTTATTTAAAATCCTTTTCCCCGTTGTAGTATGCTAGGCCTTCTGATGAGATGATTTGCCTTTGCATAACGATACCATATTTTTGTATCGTGAGATTCAAAATCATGATCGAATGATGCATAATAGTAATTTTGTAATTTTCTACTGCTGATTTGAACCGAACTTTCAAAAATCGAACTGTAGTCTGGTGCTTTTCGAAGCCCAACACAACACGGTACTTTATGAACAATGTGTGAATCAAAATACTACAAATGAATAAAGTAAAAGCTAATTATACGAACCGCAACTGTAGCACGTAACATTAACACATTGTGTTGTGTTGTGTTGTGTCCGATGCACGTGTCGCGACCGACTGCTGCGTCCGACACGGTACGTTATGCAGCGAGCAAATGAAAACAAACTACCTACTGCGTGCTGCAACATGTTGTACTCATTTGTTTCCATTTCTTTTACCTCGATGACAATGTACGTAACGTAGGTAGGTAACTTGTAATAATTTAATGTTAAAAACTGATGTTACAAAAGCATAACTTAGCTGATTCGTTCTTGAATATCATAATTATAGTTTTCAAATGTATAATTTGAATATACTTTAATCTGACATTTGCACTTCTTCTTCTTATCGTGTGGGCAACAAGCCCTGATGTCAGAGTTTTTCTAGACCGCCTTTTTTAATCTGACGTGGTTTTTATGTAACGACTACTACCACTAGAGGTAGTAACCGGGACCAACGGCTTTTCGTGCCATCCGAAGCACGAAATCATCTTTCTTTTCAGATGCTCAGCCCACGGAAGCACATTTGCACCCAAAGTAAAAAATAAAGCGCAGTCTGAAATACAGTTCAGACCGGTTTGATTAATGTAATTCAGTCTTCGAAAGCTACGATAATATGAGCTCCCGACATTTCGGCAAAGTGTTACAACGATAATACGGCATGCTTGTATCGTGAATTTGAATGAACGACATGAATGCAATAAAGCATTGAGGATCTCTTCTGTACAATTATGAAACTGTAACAGAAATATGTCATATTTTTTAAATAGAGGTGGGAACAGCAGTGTTTCAGAGTTAATTGAAAAAAATTATTGAACAAAGTTTTAATAAAAAAAGAAAAAAAACATAGACTCGCATTTTCAATAAGTTTTCAATTCATATCCCACACAACATTGTTGATTTTTTTGTTTGTTTTGTGTTTACTCTTTCTACCTTCCGAAATTGCCCCTCAATATAAAGGCTTTTTGACTTTTGATTTGAGAAAAATGCCTGTGACAGGCGGATGGACGGACGTACGGACAGTCACAGAGCTGATACCGTAAGTGTTTCGTTTTGCTAATTTTGGTACGGAACACTAAAAAAGTAACGATGAATGAACTAAAAACCAATTTTAGGTGTCCCTAACTACAAAGGACTAGTTTTTTGATTATGTAGTTCTGTTTGTTTGTTTGTTCATGCGCGCGTAATCTGATATATCATTCTACGATGACGGAAACAAGTGCCGTCGAAGTCGCGGAAAAACTGTAGTGTTTTATACTTTAAAAATAACGCGGTCAGAACCCGTTAAAATGTATAATTCTAGTCATTTCATATGATAAGGGTAAGACGGTTTCGGTCACAGCTTGTATTCAGTTCACGAAGGACCGCGAGCTGCTAGTAGGAGAGGAGCGCAGTTAGGATAGGAGCGGACAAGCTGTGCGGTTGTCGGCGTGTTGTTACCCTACCTACCCACGTAATGCAGGCTGTTTGTCACATTAGTTACGGGACGTTAAGGAGGCCGGGCGTGTGCGATAGTGATGTTATGGAGCTCTGTATCCGTATCCGAAACATACGGTAATCAGGCCATCAAAGTTAACAGCTTTATCTATGGGACTAAGATTGAAATCTATCGACCATTGCTGGCTGGCTGATTCTTCAATACTTATATCGCTCATCCCGATGTGAAATAAGAACATCAAAATCGAGAAAAAAAATCTGCTGTCAAATATTATGTGAGTGACCTTATCCTAAGACCTTATCCGATCAAAAATAAATGTGTGTTCTTTTCGTATGCATGGCGCCGAGTGATACTTTCCAGAAATAGTTTTAGCGCTTTTATCTAAGGAAAAGTTTGACATTTGGGTCGAGGAGGTTTGCAATTTTGTATGGAAAAGCTTATTTTTTCGTGTAAATCTAAACCGTATGTCTCTTCTGGAGTGCGATTTTTGAAAGTCACACGTTCAAAATCATGATCGACTGATGCATAATCTCCTTAGTCATTTTGACATTTTCTTCTACCACTGATATGAAAGTGTGACTTTCAAAAATCGCACTTGAAGATTAGAATTATCGGAAACTGAATAAGATGTCCGTATCCGAATCATAGCACATGAAACCCCTAGTGCGTTACATCGTGTAAGCTCATTAGGGGCGAAATTAATTAGCGTTTACTTGTCGCGCGTCACGGTGCGGTGGGCGGCGTGTCGTGCGGTCGTGCGGTCGTGTGTGTGCCGGCGCGGCGCGGCGCGGCGCGGCGCGCTGTGACCTGTGGTCTGTCTGTCTGTGTTGTTGGTCACTTAGGTATCTAATCCCTTTACATGGTTCGATATTGGTTTCAGTTAAGACGTTTAAGTACGAGTCGTAGCGGTAACCAACCAACCAACCAACCAATTTTAAAGTGGCGCCGTTTCGGAGGCCAAGGCCGACTTTGAGTCGCTAACACTTTGTTGTAAAAAAAAGTAAGTCAGTCAGTTTTCAGTCCTGAAAACCTGTATCACACGTTGGTTCAATAAATATTTTGTATTTTTTTTTTTTTTTTGAAAAGCTCATTAAAGTTAATCCTCCGTTAAATCTCTTGCTAGCTTTTACTACGTCAACAAGAAAAAAGTGACAGCAAGAGATTTAATGGAGGATTAACTCTAATGAACATTTATGCAACTGAGCGTGAGAGTCGCAGTGGAGTTAGTTATATTTATGTTTAGGAGAGGTAGGGGGGCACTAACAACTAACAAGTATGTAGACTGTAGGTGCGGCAGTAAGGTAAACGTTTGTTTGTGTCGACTGCAGAGAGTAGCGATGTGTTCACTTAGTGTTACTGCTCGTTTCAGTTTGTTCACTCGTGCTGCGACCAAGGCGACGCGGTCGGCGGTCGCGTTGACGACTCCTGCCTTCGTTGAGATTATATTTTTTTGAGACTAAAGTGAAATTGAAAACAGTTTTATTTTACAAACAGAAAGTCTGTAAGTACAGTATAGAATAGTTAGTAGTCAGCTGTTGCATACTAAACTGCAATACCTACTCGACGTAAACGTATGGAACAGCTGTTTTTTTTTCGTTTTGCTCCCATAGTAAAAGTTGTTCAGTTTGATGGGTAGAGTATGTGGTTACAAGGTTAATGATACTTTTCCTTACACCCTGCATACATATAAGGACCCAGGACAGTAATTCCCTGAAGAGTGGTTAAAAACCTTGATAAAACCACCAAACACTTTTAAAGGTTACGATTGTAGCAAGGTTCACTTTTAGCATTTTGAAGTTTTCAGGACTTATGTTATGAATATGCAACACAGAATAAAAACTTAAATGTTCCAGCATCAAACTAAAAAACTGTCTACTAGGATACTACATCCTATATTTTAATCTCTGATTACCTCCTCGAGTCCGCATTAGACCTGCGTTAGTAACCTATGAAATAATCTGTGCCGTGGTGGTGTATGACCCACTCTCTCTCACCCCTTTCCTACTCTATCGAGGAATTTATAGTCACAAGAATCTGAAAGTAAATGCTACCGCACGGATATCGCAACCGCAGACCGCGTCAACTCAGCCGTGTGTTTAGTAGCACTTTAGCGTTCAGTCAGTAAACTCAGACAAAGTTACCGTGTAGTGGATCCGAGCCGCCGCCGCGTTACTAACTGTGTCGTAACTGTGTGACTCAGAAGTTAACCCTCCTGCGAGACTGGCTGTAGATTTAGCAGAGTGGCTCATTCACTTATTGAACAATCACTGTTGCTTATTAATGATATTAGTTATTCAGGATTTAGAGATACCTAGATTGACTTAACATTGTGCATTTAATGAGTGATTTTCAGAAAGCCATTAAAAAGAAAAAGTAGTTCCTAATGGCTCGATAGATAGCGTTGACGAGACAGGGGTGAGCGACCTTGCAGATACTAAAATACAAATAAAATAGTAAGAATTTGTGTTTTTAAGTAAGCAGCAAGTATATTTCGTCAAGGGATATGTCTGACTCAGTGACATGCATTTTTGTTTACTTTTTAACCTAAATTTTTCGTCTTCGGTCCCCTCTCTGGTCAACGCCATCTGTCGCCGGTATGATGAACTACGTTTGAGTAGCTGTCAGAAAACTCCTCATTATAGTGGGAAAAGATTTTAATGTTCCACTCTCACTCCTCAACCATCCAAAGAATCGTCAGGAAATAGTTCAGATTGTAAATTAAAATATTACATATTGCAATGATATACTAATTTGCATACATAGATAGATCGCCAACAGGGTAGACGGTGTTCATCATGTTGCGGCCTAATGTCCAGCAGTAGACGTTCATCGGCTGAGGTGATGATGAAATAGTTAGATAAATAGTTAGGTGACTTAAGTAACTTCCCTTCAAATGTCATAATCAGGGTGTAATTTAAAAGGGTGTCGATTTTGGATCCATAGTGAAAAGTTGATCAATTTGATGGTCTAAAAACCCCACTAAATATTATTAAGGTGGGGTGTTTTTTTACATACCTACTGTATTTTATATTAGATAAATATTTCCTACATATTAGTGATTTTGAATCTAAGTTGACCGTCATAGTAGAGCATAGAGAGAAACCACAGCAAGATGCCAAACGTGATGAATTAAAGCCCGACCACTATTGTGACTATACAATATCACTATGAGAACGACGTGATCTCGTGCCCACTATGTGCGAGGGTCTTCTCTAAGAAGATTGACTATGTTAGCAACATGAGAGCTCGTCAACGCCAACAACGGAGTTGAAGCAGTCACCGTGGCCGACATCGGTCAGAAGCAAGACATACCGTAGAGTAGGTAAGTACGAGTAGGACGGAAGGACGACATTGCAGGACAAAAGTATCCTCTCATGAATGGGTGAGAAGGAGCGTTCCAATCTCCACCACATGAACAAACCAGGGTCCAATCCTGTTATGTTATAATATCTTCTAAAACTGACTAACTTAATTTATTATTATAATTATACAGTGTCCTTCTTAATATGCTGACACTTTTTTAAGGGGATGATCCGACCGCCCAACTGAACCACATTCTCTATGGGACCAACATCGAAATCACGAAAAAAAATCATCTGTCCCATACATTTGGCTCAGGTAGGTTTGCAGTTTTGTATGGAACCGCGGATTTCATTTTTTTCGCGATTTTAATGTTGGTGCCGTAGAGAAAGCTGTTCAGTTTGACGGTCTGATTATCCTCTTAAAAAGACCAGTCTGCGTAAAAAGTTAACTTTAAATAAAAATTTAAAAGGAAAAAACAAGTCCAGTAGTCTAGAATTCTGTTATGTAATAATATTACATAACACTTGTTTTTACCTTTTCAATTTTACTAATATTGAAGCGACTTTCACAGTCGGACCCATTATTCGGAAAAGATCTGGTCTAGAATTTTTAATGGGTCTCGCTTCAATATTACATAAATCGATCGATGTAAGAATCATCAAAATCGGCCCACGCGTTTGGTCTCTAGTGTGCCACAAAGTTACAAACTTACATACATACATACATACATACAAAGGCTATTAAACACATTACCCTTCCTTTGCGTCGCGCAGACTGGTAAAAAGACCCCGTATTCAATAAAATAAAGACAATCGATATAATAGAAAGGCTGATTAGTTGTTAGAACTAATTGATCGTAGGTTTCTAACGGAGCTGGTAATAATCGAGTGGGTTCGAAGGGAGGTATAAAAAGGCGATCATTAAGGAGGTATATAAAGGTGATAATTATACTTCGAGCGTTAAGTAGCGGTGGTTTCCACTCGGTGGAAATGCGAGTGTTTCGGTCGGTGGTTATGCAACTGTTTAACCTAACACCCTGTATATAATTAAGTGCCATCACTACCCCTGGGCCGGTCCTGAGTTTAAATAATTATTTAATAAGCTTAACAAGTGAGGCCATTTTACTAATCCTCGCTAAACTTAAATTAGTTTCGCCGCGGAGTCCGGCTTGTACTCGTAATAGCAACAGGCCCAAGGGTGTTATACTCGTAATAGGCAATTAATCTCATCAGGCAAGGCACCTCTAACACAACCGATGTCCGCAGAACGGTGAGGTGCAATCAAACTACTATACAACTGTTCTGAATTCCGTATGGCGCTAAACTTGACTTACTTGAGCGATCTGTCAAATTAACGACTGTCAAATGAATACTGCGATACCATAGAGAAATTACACGCTCCCCTTGGTAGAGATGGTGTAACAAAGTTGCACTGTAGCCACCAATTGTGCACTAGTTTGTACTGCGACCATAGAGAAATGACACGCTCCCCTAAGCTTTTTGTCTCCCCTCGCCCGTCCCTCACCCCCTTTGTCGGCGACATAATTTTCTATAGAAACAAGCCGATATGCCATCTCCTTTTACTCCATGTGCGATACCCATAGACGTAGACTTGATATCGTTGGCGATACCGAATGCGTTAAAAGTTTTGGTTCGCACGCGGTCCAATTATGGTTCTGTTGAGGTTTATTTAGCGCGATTGCTCTCTAGAAGCAAGCGAAGCGAGCTCGAGATTTTGCTACATTTACACTCGCGGTACGACATCTTGTTTGTGTAGTAGTAATAGGCAATTATCGTGAGATCGCTGTATGTGGTGCCCGGGGTGTGGGCGTGGTACAGTTGTGAGCAAGCCCCGGCTCGGCCTCGTCTCAACATTGTTGTCTTACACTCTCTGCTCGTAAGTAACAACAACGTACGTACGTACGACGTATTATCCTACAATTTGTTGTATCTACACGTGACGTCACTAGTTCACTACCTTCTCTACTTACAAGCTGGATGCACAATACAGTATACAAGCAATATTCTTGCTAAGCTGTTATTTAACTACACATATTAGAATAGAATAGAACACATCGCACACAAATGGCACTGTGTAGTATTATCATTATTACTGTCATTGAGTTTAAATATTTGATGGAAAAACGAATTGTGAATCTAAGAGAAGATTTGCTGCTCGGCGTCAGTGTGACATTTTACTCTGTGGACATTTTACACTTAATTGAAGACTGACCGAATACAAAATATGTTTCAAGTATTATCCTATAGTTAGAAATATGGGGTAGGTATTATCCTCATAACCTTGTGGGAGGAGATGGCAGGAGTGGCCGGGATTGACTCGTCACGTTTTTCGAAACCTTTGTCGTATTATTAATAACATCGTTAAAACTTTTACATCGTCTCTTTTAATATGAATTACGCAGTTCAAATTATAAAATGAGGCCATTATATTCAACTCGTATGAGCTATTCCGTGATTTGATCGATTCATAAATACACCTGACAATTATGGTATTACGAATTTACTGTCGCTACTGCTTGATGAGTGTATAGGGCTCGAAGGTAACTCCGACCGCTTAGTTATGAAGTTTGTGACGTGATTGTGTACAACCCATCCGGATCCAATTACCGAACCTACCTCCCCTGCCCCCCGTGTCCTCTCCCCTCCCCCCACGAGGCAGGGACCTGTCGCCGGCACGCGCCCTATTAAATTAGTTAATACAGTAACTGGTGCAGGTAGGCCGCGGCCGGGGAGATGTGCCTCAGTTATCGCGACGTGCGACTCTACTAATGAACATGACTAGTCGTGCCTAGACTGTGTAGGTACTGAATGAATAGCTACGGCGTGCTACATACATGGTCGGGTCGGCATATTCGCTTCGGCTATTATCTTACAACCGTAACTTTCACTTTTGAGATAAACGTCGAAACGAGGAACTTTTGTTGGTGCGAATTCAGGATTGTTCCCTTAGTAGAAGTTGTTCTCAATTTTACCCCATAGATTCATACACCTTTTCAAACATAGTCATCAGTCTAGGCTACTTCTTTCTGACTGAGTTATAAAGGGAAAACTATACTAGGTACATACAACTTGTGAAATGCCAATACCATGCCGAGGTATTGGCGTTTCACAAGTTTTATGTATATACTTAGTATTCTTTTTCTTCTTATCGTTATCAAGCCTGCCCACCAAATCAGCTTCAGCAAATTCCAATACAGTGTTATGCTAACTCATACCCTATACATGAGTGGTAAAGATCACAGTACCTAGTTAGAGCGTACTGTCCCGCCGCCCGGTGGTAATTGCGCCCAAGTTGTTCGTAATTAGGTATTCCGCTAATCACCACAACATTGATTACTGCCTTCCTCGCTCGAACAACTCATTGAATTCTGATTTAATTAAGCTACATTTTTTGAGTTTCGTAGTCAAACAAGAAATTATTAATAGTTTGGTCTACACGTATAGGTCTGTGGTTTGATCCTTTTCGTCTATATGTATGCCCAATCTCAATTTTAGTTTTAATATTGAACCGTTAATGTTTTTCGGATTCAGTACCCAAAGGTTGAAAACGAGACCCTGTGGCCCGTACTATAGACCATCAAACTGAACAACTTTCACTGTGATGATCCATACATCGAGAAAAAATAAAAAATTCTTTTGTTTCATACAAAATTACAGTGCCTACCTTGTGCCTACATATATACATAAAGCAGATACTATGGATCTCCATTTCGGGTGGTTCTGACACACTTCTCTTGCTTCCTCTAGGTCCATACATCTTGTCATACATTCCCGTCGATTTCGGCTACTTTTAACCTGGCAATTTTTATGACGTCCTTGTTCTGGTACGTCCTCTTAGGTCTGCTTCTACCAGAATAAACTATACAGGGCAGCAGATTTTTTTTAAATGTTGTCTCCAGTAGCACTCCATAGTGAAAGTTGTTCAGTTTGAAATAGAAATAGTTTATTTGCCAAAATACTTTGTTCAAAGGGTGTTACAAAATTGTTCAGTAGCTGTATTTGCATGCAGGCGTGCAAATTTTGTTTGTTTGATGGTCTACACCTTTAAATATTACCACACTACACTTTGTACACTTTGTAGATGTTTTGTTACACCGTGTAGATTCTATGTTATATTAGTTATGTAACATTCCCGCTCCCTAGTGTTCGGAGGTCTGCAGTTCTGCAGTCGAGCAGAGAGTGCGCGGCGGTGAGTTAGTACGAGTATAACAACTACCTACACACCGCAGCGAGCAGCGAGTCTACGCGGCGGAGTCGGTACTAATGACTCTCTACTTGTTGATGCCAGGCGCAGTCCCGCGGGGGAACAACGCGCTCACTCACTGCTACATGGAACTACGTTATCTGCATACATTTGCAACGATTATACCTTGAGATGACCAGGAACTTTGCTGCAACGATTCGTGTTGAGGTATTAGGATGGAATGACGTGTCAAGTGGAGATGGATGGTGGGATGGATGGAGATGGTGGTGTCTTTTGTAGGAAGGCAGCATTAGAATCGAAATAATGTCATTGCAGCACTGCAGATATTGGTAAATCTTATCTTTTTCTACCAATTTCATTTTATTTTCCAGGATCAACTGCTTTAACATAAACGAAGCACGACGCACGACGTGCTCAAGATGAAATACCTAGTTACCACAAAAAAAGTCACTACAAACATACAAGACATCTTACATTTTTAACGCCAAATCTCTAATTTGACTGAAAAACATTTCTGCTCCGAAAACGACAAGTGCGCAGCACCCTCTCAACCACGGACAACCGACGGAAGTGCGTGAAGAATTGTAGCTACCTATATAAGTGGATGAGGCGAGAGAAGTAGAGCGAGCCGTAGTCTCTGCCTACCACTGTGGGATAATGGCGTGAATATTTGTATGTATGTATTATTAAAAAGCTGTATTTCAATCAACTCAGAATCAGAACAGAAATGTTTCCTGCTGAAAAGAGATAGACTCAAGTATTTTAATCTTCTTATCTTATAACTATAATAAAATCGTAAAAATCGTGAGGAATAAAAAAGTAGCGGTTCACTTTATATAAACTTAAATAAAACTCGATAGCGCGATTTAAATGACGTGTGGCGCCATCTATTGACAAGTTTGTTTTTTTGTTCGCGCATCACGCAAAAACTACTGAACCGATTATGATGAAACTTTTTTTGTTTGATAGCTTATGATCTGACTTAAAATCTGGTATATAATTTATGCGGACAAAGTCGCGGGTAAACTCTAGTATAATATAAACGAACCGTTTAACGAACGAAGCCGCGGGCGAGTGCTTGTAGCTCGCCTCGTCTCGTGATGAACTGAACGTCTGCAGCTTGTTATTGAGTTATTGTTTAATAAGCTTAGCTTACCCTCTCCAGCTGAACGTCTGCTTTAAACTCTACTTTATTATCATCCTGTTAAAGTTTATTTTATCCATTTAAAACTAGTTTACTTTATGGTGCAACGGCTGACGTCGAAACGGTTTGTTGTGCAGAGATATACGATCTTCAAGGATACGATATGACCTACTTTAAACAGATCGGACGTGAATGTGGAGATCAAACTATCTTCTCATTAAGATTCTGGTCCAACACACTTATCAACCAGTACCGACTCTGAATCCATGTGATTGTAATCATTTAATAATGTTTAGTCAATTACATGCATGGCTTTAGTTTACGCTGAGCTTACACATTGCATTATTTATTTTTATGACTTCAATGAAATGTTCATAATAAATGTATCTGTTTTGCAGGATAGTATATGGCATGGTTTAGACTTAGTGTACCGTGCGGCGTAGTGATGCGAAAGGTATCGACATCTAGTCGACGTTCGGACAGAGGCCGGGACGAGGGTTGCCCGCAGTCGAACGCGAGCCGCATATCGATACTGTTGGCTTTGATTGAGATTCTCAAACTGCCGGCTTCTGAGGTATCAGTATCCTTCAAGTTTTTAAACTTTCGGTCTGTAGATGTATCGATTTTAAACTATCGAGCAAGAGTGTTCAATATTCAGTCTTTTGCATTCCGTCTTGTGATGGGGTCGCCAACCTATAGGTTAATACGGAATTGTTCACCAGTTTACAATTTTTTTGCTATAGTACTTATCAAAAGATATACTTAGCGTCGGTGGCACGTTGCTGGCAGGTATGGACACTAAATCCTGAGATGACGAGAATTAAAGATGATATTAACGTCACCAGTATTGTATACCAGTTGTTACTCACGTCCGTAATCTCATATGGGATGGTTAGAAACGTTGCTACGACTAATGTTTACAAGTTTGAGAACCTGGGGACATGCCCCCCCCCCCCCCCCCCCCCCCCCTATCCCCATCCCATCCCCCTCCGCCCCTCCACATCACAGACTGACCCGTGTCAGGTAATCATTGAGCGAGATGAGTGACGTCACGAATCGAGTGCCTCATTACTTCGTTATTAGTAGGTATTATTTTAACGTCAAGTGTTAGTTTGGTATGCTATCCTCTATGTTATCTGCAGTCGCAGTGGACAAATGCTGAATGCAGCTTGTTTGTATAGATTGTACTGTTTCGATTCGAAACTGATATTCTCGATGGACCTTCACTCGAAAAGTCGGATTGTACCTGCTTGGAGTTCGTTGTTTCGATAAGACGTTGGTCTGAAATTGACTTCTAAGATTAAATCAATGTTTCACAATAAAACATAAATAAACTCCATGAACTCACAACGGTATTCCCTTTCGGGGTGTCGGAGGTGGTCACATTGCCACAACAACCACTGTTTACAAGATTAAATATTTTGTGTGTCAGTGTTGTATCTTCTTCTTTTCGTGTGGAGTCGTCTTGTCTCTCTCAGATCGTCTATTTCCAGTATGTTGCCACCTCTCTCGCGCTGGCTGATGCGCTCGTCAGGTCCGTCTCCAGGGTGTGAGGGTTCAGGTATAATGTGTTGCAAGGCTAGACTTTCACCCACGAAACCACTGCACAAGAAAATTAGGTATCTATCCCTTGGCCATCTCGCAGAGACCCACGGACTACAAGAAAGCCAAATCCATGTTCCACAAAAAGTGAAGCTTAAAACCGGCAAAAAAACTAAAAAAGTTTGACGCTAGTACTCGTATTACTGTTTTTACGATAAAGCAAAAACAAGAAACTTTGAAAATACCACAGAGTACTATATACTAAAATACTTAAACGTTAAATACATGTTTCTTGTATGGGCCTTAAGGTGGTTGCAGAGTTGTCAATTTCATACAAAACTTTGTCGTAGAACACTCGTAGACGGTATTAATAAAATTGATGTTTTAAATATGCAAAAATAGTTTAGGAAATCTAGATTGCGCGTATCAAATAACATTTACAATCTATATTATAATTTCGAATACCTATATATTATGGTTTTGAAATGTATGAATAATTTCAAAGCTTAATATCTTCGTAATTATTTTATATAAATATTTAATAATATTATTTATTATTATATTATTATAAATTGTAAATATTATATAAACATTACTTTTATTAATACCGTCTACAAGTGTTCTACGGCAAAGTTTTGTATGGCCGGAAACCACCTTAATTTTTAATGTTATTATTTATTATCAAATCAGCCATGTTATTATGTTTGTAAAAATTCAACCGTTTAGTTATTGAAAAGATATAGCCCATCCTATAGGCAGGGTAGACGGGCGGACGTAGGCTCATAAATGTGGCCCCGTTGGCACCCTTTGCGTTCGGAACTCTAATAAACGGTTGAATTAAAAATATAGCTTTTCCGTATAAAGCTTTAACACCCATTGACCTAAAACGTTTGAGGCAGCACATTTTTATACCTCGCGTATAAAGCTGTGAGGCGGTCGGGCGCGTTAGTTTTACGGCTTGGTTTGTCCGCTCCTTGCAGCGGCGTCGGAGGGTGGAGCGGTGGAGTGTGGGGGGAGGAGGAGCTCCACTCAGCCGTGATCACGAGGCTGCCGGAGCGAGCGGAGCCGGGCGGCGGCGGCGGCGGCGGCGTTAATGAGAATGTAAATAGGTCGGATCGATCCCCTCGTCCGTCATCATCGCCACTGAGCCGTGACGCGGCCGAGAGCTATTAACTTGTAGCGACGATATCTTTTTTCTTAGCCGTGAGATCGGCTTAGAATGAACCACGTACGAGGCGACTTTCTTAAGCTGTTTAGTTGGTGAAAGCACATAGAAATGACACGCTCCCTGAGGGTGAAATAGTAACCATCACAACTCGACACGTCATTCCATCCTGGAGTGGTAATTTTGAAAGTCATACGCAGTAAAAAATTTCTAAATTACTATGAAGATTATGCATATTTCTACTGCTGATTTGGACGTTTGTGACTTTCAAAAATCGCACTTAAAACCGTTAAATTGATGAATGTGAGCCTTGCTACAACTGAATACGGTTGGTAGTTATAGCAGGGCTTCTGCCGACCTTGTTAGGGACTGTGGGCGTGAGTTTATTTCTGTATTAATGTATGAATGTTTCCTCACGATGTTTTCTTTCACCAAAAAGCCTTTCGCTATAGTTCAAGAATTTGTCTTGGAGATTAAACACTCATGTTAGTGTCGTGCCACTGATCTCTATTATGTGATGTATCGTGCCCAGGTAGCATGACGTTGTAATTTTTATCCCCTTTATCCTCTAGAGAACACCTGATAAGGCTCTAGCCTTTTTTCTACACAGCTCTTTCAAAACGACTCGTTGGCAAAGCGCCGGCTTTTCACACGTGCGTATACACAGCTCGTACGAAAAAACAGTTTTAAGTCATCATCATTCCCTTGCCCATTTCCCATTATCTGGGGTCGGCGCAATATGTCTTCCTGTAGGTGATTTCATAAAATTTGGTTGTAAGGAATGCCAGAGTGCTACATTCCCAAAGATACGCTGTAAGGCCCATATACAGGGTGTAAGGAAAAGTACTAATTAACCTTTAAACAACATACTCTACTCATCAAACTAAACAACTTTTACTATGGGGGCAAACCTGTCTGAGCAAAAAAAAATCAGCTGTTCCATACTAAAGTGCAATCGATACGTTTGAAACCCTCTATGTGCGAGTACACACCTCGCTCTTGGCCAGTTATTTTTGCTCTGACAGGTTTGTATTGCTCCCATAGTAAAAGTTGTTCTGTTTGATCGGTAGAGTTAGGCATGTGGTTTAAAATGATACTTTTCCTTACACCCTGAATAGTGTTAAACACACTAAGGTGGTAATAATTTTAGATCTCTTAACAATTTAATAGCGTAGCATAGCATAGCATATTCTCACGACTACAGGGGGTAGTCAGAGATATTCTGAAACCTCATAACATCGTTTTACTAGTAGTAACATACCGAAAGTTTGTCTAAAAACGATATTATGTAGTCTCAACGAAATCGTTGACATTTTGTAGGTAAATGTTTACGCAAACACAATGAAGTAACAACCGTACAGCACAGCGGCCACAGGGAGGAATTGCATCGGAATATATCTGCGAAATATTCAATGCGCGAGTAATGCGACCTCGGTCTCGCTGCGGTCCGCCAGCTAGGGTTGCCAACCTTACATTAGAATATAGTAGTGTCATTCCTTATTTATAGTTGGTGTTCCTACGTAAAAAATTTCTAAACAATTAATTAATTACGTAAAATTAACTTTTCTTTGCCCTAAGTCACCAAGTCGCTTGGAATTAAACTAAATCCAATATAAATATTGGTACGAAAAGCAATAACACGTTATAACATAAATAAATAATTTAAATCATTTATGTTTCTCCACATTCAGAAATTATAGTACTCGTAGCTTACAATAAATAGGTACCTACAGTATTGTGAATATAAAATATTGATTAAAAAACAATCTTTATTTGCACACCAAGAATAGGCAAATACAATTTATAACAAAAATGAGAAGGGTATAAAAAGAGTATAAAGGGGTATTATATAAAGGGTGTAAAAGGCGGTCTTATGACTAAAAGCGTTATAAACATTAGCACCGAATTTCCCACAACAGCTTTCACTCAATTCATCAATTCAACGTTTTCGTTTGTCCATTGTCTCTGCCTACCCCAGTGGGAGACAACGGAGAATGTATATCTATGTACATTTAAAGTGAAAGGACGAGACGAGAAGGAACAATTAATAATAATGAACTGTAGGTAATATTTTTTATCTTAGTTTTGAATGCAGTACATCACACTCGATGTACTTTTTTAGAATAGAATAGAATAGAATAGATTTTCTTTATTTGTCTTAAGAAAAACACATTACAAAATCAATATATTACACAGTCAGTACTTACAAAAACATAAAAAACACAAAAAAAATACATTATTAAGACAAAATGGTCTGTGACATCAGTATATAGTAGTTGGTCAGACCAACAACCACTGTTATTATTGTCACAGCCAAACTTAACATAAAAAAAAAAGAGATCTAATTGGCAATAAATAATGAAAACACAACAAAAAAAACAATTAAAAAAACATGAGGTACAAAAAACACTTCAAATAAAATCTAAGTACTTATTTATATACTTACAACTATTATTTTCAACTATTATTGATTATAAACATGTCACAGCCATGTTGTGCTATTTCGAATCAAATCAAAGATTGAAAAATTTGTCTCGGGCGAGACTTGAACCCGCACTCTTCCTAACCGGGGAAACGTGCTAACCAATTACGCCACCGAGCCCACTGCACAGAGAACGAAATTTTCAATCTGTTGCGTCTTAAGCGCATTTCCCCGGTTTGGAAGAGGGCTGGTTCAAGACAAATTTTTAAATCTTTAATTTGATTCGATGTCCTTTTTTTATATAATATAGTCATAGTCATAATAGTTTATTGCTTCATGTGGTTACATAAGATGAAAAGAAAGAAAAAGAAGAAGAAGAGAAAAAAGAAAAAAGAAGAAGAAGAAAAAAGAAAAGAAGAAAGAAAAAGAAGAAGAAAAGAAGAAAGAAAGAAGAAAAGAAAGAAAGAAGAAGAAGAATAAGTAAGAAGAAGAAGAAAGAAAGAAGAATAAGAATGGGCGTACTTATTTTTTTTATTTACAATCACTGTAATCAGATATACTGAACATAACCATGTTAACTATAAAATATTGATAACCCTATCCACAACCCGCACCCGCACCCGCGCGGGTGACCCCCCCCCCCCCCCCCCCCCTCCACACCGCGCCAACGATTTGTCACCAAAATGTGTGCGATGAATATTTTAAAACGCAATAATTTACGCCAAAACGTACTTTGTGTATCTGATCAACGGTATTTTGTGGCTGGCGCCATTTTGTTTCTCTCTGCAATATGGTTGCAATCTTACTGCCTGCACACTTAATATCCTATAGGTGGACCCATCATGAGTTGATACTTCTTAGTATTATCATTATCGGTAGGTACCATAGTAAGGCTGCGTTTCCACCAGAGATGTGCGAGGTAGCGAGGTGGTGAGTGAGAAAACAATCCGCCAATAGCGCGCTCGCTCGATTACGTCATTGGGAAATTGACGCACTCTCATTTGGCCTCATTAATCCTCCATTAAATCTATTGCTGTCAATTTTTGCACATCAAACAGCTATATCTAATATAACCCCACGGCGACACATCAAACTACGCAAAACAAACATAAGCCGGTCGCGCGACGTTATACATTACTCTACCTACGCGCAATCATCTTATATATGGTTTTGCTTAGCTTGATGTGTCGCCGTGTGTACATGAAAATATGCATGAAATGAAATAAGAATAGTTTGTATGAAGTTTTCTTGCTACTACTGTAGGACGGCCGTGAACAATTATACTTATCTAAGTATGGATTTGTTGAATTAAACTGTTTTTAACCCCCGACGCAAAAAGAGGGGTGTTATAAGTTTGACTCCTATGTCAGTCTGTCTGTCTGTCTGTCGGTCTGTCTGTCTGTGGCATCGTAGCTCCCAAACGAGTAAACCGATTTCAATGCGATTTTTTTTAATAGAAAGCTAATTTATGCGAGAATGTTTTTAGCTTTGTTTTATGAAAATCGGTTTAGCAGTTTTGAAGTAACTTTAAAAATTGCGACAAAATAAGAGGGGTGTTATAAGTTTTTTGTCCGTTCGTGGCATCGTAGCTCCCAAACGGGTAGACAGATTTCGATTCGGTTTTTTTTATTGGAAAGCTAAATTTTGCGAGAGTGTTCTTAGCTTTGTTTCATGAAAATCGGTTCAGTAGTTTTCATGTGACTTTAAAAATTATGAAATAACATTAAATTACAAATTTAAAAAACCCCCAACGCCAAAAACGACCATTTAAAAAGTAAAAAATAATGCGGTCACCTATTATTTTTGATGTAAGCAAATGTATGTTTTACTTCTTTACTCTCTTTAAGATATTTTAGGTTAATTAATGTGTCGGGGACCGCAAGTGATTGTAAAAAATCGATGGTCATTTCATAGCGGTCCCCCTAAAATATCTTAAAGAGAGTAAAGAAGTAAAACATACATTTGTTTACATCAAAATAATAGGTGACCGCATTATTTTTTACTTTTTAAATGGTCGTTTTTGGCGTTGGGGGTTTTTATTTCTCCCCTCCTCTGGACGGAAAGCGTCAATTTTCGTCCCGCTGCGCTAAACGAAGTTGCCGCTTTCCACCTCCGTGGAAGAGAAAAATAATATACCAACCTCGGGCAGTAAATAAGAAAGCCTCAGATCACATGTTTTAATATTACATGGCATCCGAGACCTTTCTTACTTTCCTGCCCTCGGTGTGTAATCTACTATACCCTTTGTTGACTTGCATCTTGTATTCAAATTATAAGCCACAAGTTAATGAAAAAACTCTTTTAAAATTAATTGCTGTGCCCTACATGACAGGGTTCACAATGTTGTACTATTTTATTATAACACCAACTGTTGTATTACCATTGTGAAACGCAATAAAGTATTGAGTATTGAAAACACGATAACGGGGCGCGTGTCGAATCGTTGCAAGAAATAGTTCACGGTAATTTAAAGCCAATACATCCCCGACGCATTAACAGAGTCATGCAGGTTGCTCTGCGACCTGTCCTCGTTCTGTTGGGATGCATCACTATGTTAGCAGGCAGGTTTGTTTTATTGTCTCTTACAATCATTTAAAACCAATATCCCGACGCACACTATATAATAGAGGCATGCATGTTGCTCTGCGACCTGTCCTCGTTCTGTTGGGATGCATCACTGTGTTAGCAGGCAGGTTTGTTTTATTGTCTCTTACAATCATTTAAAACCAATATCCCGACGCACACTATAGAGGCATGCATGTTGCTCTGCGACCTGTCCTCGTTCTGTTGGGATGCATCACTATGTTAGCAGGCAGGTTTATTTTATTGTCTCTTACAATCATTTAAAACCAATATCCCGACGCACACTATAGAGGCATGCATGTTGCTCTGCAACCTGTCCTCGTTCTGTTGGATGCATCACTATGTTAGCAGGCAGGTTTGTTTTATTGTCTCTTACAATCATTTAAAACCTATATCCCGACGCACACTATAGAGGCATGCATGTTGCTCTGCAACCTGTCTTCGTTCTGTTGGGATGCATCACTATGTTAGCAGGCAGGTTTGTTTTATTGTCTCTTACAATCATTTAAAACCAATATCCCGACGCACACTATAGAGGCATGCATGTTGCTCTGCAGCCTGTCCTCGTTCTGTTGGGATGAATCACTATGTTAGCAGGCAGGTTTGTTTTATTGTCTCTTACAATCATTTAAAACCAATATCCCGACGCACACTATAGAGGCATGCATGTTGCTCTGCAACCTGTCCTCGTTCTGTTGGGATGCATCACTATGTTAGCAGGCAGGTTTGTTTTATTGTCTCTTACAATCATTTAAAACCTATATCCCGACGCACACTATAGAGGCATGCATGTTGCTCTGCAACCTGTCTTCGTTCTGTTGGGATGCATCACTATGTTAGCAGGCAGGTTTGTTTTATTGTCTCTTACAATCATTTAAAACCAATATCCCGACGCACACTATAGAGGCATGCATGTTGCTCTGCAACCTGTCCTCGTTCTGTTGGGATGAATCACTATGTTAGCAGGCAGGTTTGTTTTATTGTCTCTTACAATCATTTAAAACCAATATCCCGACGCACACTATAGAGGCATGCATGTTGCTCTGCAACCTGTCCTCGTTCTGTTGGGATGCATCACTATGTTAGCAGGCAGGTTTGTTTTATTGTCTCTTACAATCATTTAAAACCAATATCCCGACGCACACTATAGAGGCATGCATGTTGCTCTGCAACCTGTCCTCGTTCTGTTGGGATGCATCACTATGTTAGCAGGCAGGTTTGTTTTATTGTCTCTTACAATCATTTAAAACCAATATCCCGACGCACACTATAGAGGCATGCATGTTGCTCTGCAACCTGTCCTCGTTCTGTTGGGATGCATCACTATGTTAGCAGGCAGGTTTGTTTTATTGTCTCTTACAATCATTTAAAACCAATATCCCGACGCACACTATAGAGGCATGCATGTTGCTCTGCAACCTGTCCTCGTTCTGTTGGGATGCATCGCTCTGGTAGCAGGCAGGTTTGTTTTATTGTCTTTGTCGGTCTTTTATTCCATTTTTAATAAATCAATAAATTTCTAGAACGTTGTATTCTTCTCTTTCTTATCATGTGGGCAGCAAGCCCTGGGCTCCTAGACAAAGTTGATATCTTTCAATTAGCGTTAAGGGTCGGCACTACCCTAATCGGGCAAAACAGGGTTCGGCGTTCCGACTTTTGAGGATAGTAAATAGCTATATTTCGAAACAAAATTAATACCATCGCTTCTTTAAAAGATGAAGTACAAGATGAACAAAAAAAATTGCAGTAAAATTTTATAGTTACATCAGAAAGTAATCGAGAATTTCATGAAAAACTCTAGAATAGCACTGCCGCGTTCCGAGTCCTGTGATTTAGTTAAACAAAATAAAACAACAAAATATATTTCAAATCAATGGCAAAACATCAAAGAACACTTTAAATAAATCAGTTTTTTGATATAACTTCTAGTTTTTTTGCAATTTGTTACCAAAAATCACATATTTTTTTGGACGATTTCTTCATACAAATTACTATGGGCCGTCAATCGTTCGAAATCATTGCGAATAGACCGGTGACCGGCAACACCCAACCCTGTCTTAGAAGATTAATGAACATATCCATTTTGTAGCTAAGGAACCAAAGTAACTTATAAAAAACCGGGCAAGTGGGTGTCGGGCCACACGCAGTGTAAGGTTCCGTAGTTGCCCGTCACGATATGTGGACTTAGAAGTACATTTTATTAAATTGGTCGACTATTACTCGTTAATTTTTGTCCCCATTATTATAACAGAATAATTATAAGTTTATTATTATTGGTAGGTACTAGCAAACTTACGATTGATAATCTGTTATCATCATCATCATCGTCAGATATGTTATACAGGGTGAATTTGATATCATTAGCATTCTTTTAAACTAGTAAAGAGTCTACCCATCAAACTGAACAACTTTTACTATGGGAGCAAACCGATCAGAGCAATAAAAAATGCTGTTCCATAGTAAACTGCAGTGACTACTCGATTCAAATGTATGCAACAGCAGATTTTTTTTTTATCTGATCGGTTTGCTCCCGTAGTAAAAGTTGTTCAGTTTGATGGGTAGACTTTTAGTTTAAAAGGATGGTAATATTTTCAATTTCACCCTGTACATAAGTATGGAATAAGAGTGAATTCTGTGCCGAAGTAGTAACTCTAACGATTGCCTTCAAAAGACATTTGCACCACAGAATTTTGCGCGAAAGGACATTGCGCGACACAAGACAACACGAAGGAATTTCACAAAAGTTACTTTCCGGGCACTGTTTGGTAGTTTTTGGTTATTTTGGTATTTTTGGTAGTTAATGGTAGTTTTTGGTTCTTTCAGTAATTTTTGGTAAATTTTCGTAGTTTTTGGTTATTTTGGTAGATTTTCGTACTTTATGGTAGATTATTGTTATTTCGGTAATTTTTCGTACTTTTTGGTAGTTTATGGTTATTTTGGTACTTTTTCGTACTTTTTGGTAGTTTATGGTTATTTTAGTACTTTTTGTTTTGTAGGTAGGTACATAAGTTACAGATGGTAAGTACAGAGTATTAGTCACACTATAATATAATTTATAAACATAAAGAAAAAAAAAAGATTCAAACAAGAGGTGCCAGACAATAACTATCACCTTTCACTACTACAATCAAATTAAATGTCGCATAAATCAGTTAAATGTTATTAAAACACTGTTCGATGAATTATTCGTTCTTCAGAAATCTCCGTCTTCAGCATAGCTAGCATGCCGCAGTGATACAGCGCTATCACACCTTCGCTCTCTTTCTATTTGCGTGCGAACGAACGAGATAAAAGACGTGATACAGCCGTATCACGTGTTGCATGCTACCAGCACAGAAGCCGTGGTGGTCCAGTGGCGAGTAACCTTGCCTGCGGTGCAGGAGGCGATGGTTCGATCCCCGTCCAAGCCGACTCATGCCAATGAGTTTTTCGGAATGTATGTACGATTTGTAACACCACTGGCTTTTCGGTGAAGGAAAACATCGTGAGGAAACCTGCATGCTTCAATTTCGAGGCGTGTATTGTACCCACTGTCCATTATAAGAGGCGACGGGCTCACCCCCCGTCACACTGGACAGAGTTTCGGTACTACTGGCGAAACGTGGATGTTCTGAGGTTTCAGAATATCTCTGACTACCCCCTCGGGGAATATAGTCGTGAGCATATGCAATGCTATGCTATGCTATGCTATGCTTCAGAAATCTCTTGTCGGGTAGGGATTTAATGTCATCTGGTATTTTATTATACACAAAAACAGCATTCGACTTTGTAGTTCTTTGCATCAATGCTAGTCGGTAATTTGGTACCTGTAGCTCATTTTTAACCGACTTCAACAAAAGGAGGAGGTTCTCAATTCGACCCGTATGTTTTTTTTTTTTTTTGCGAGTTAAATTTAGTCTTTTGCTACGGAATGGGGGTTAACTTGGGAATTTGTCGGGGTATCGTCTCAAGATTTTGCACAGCTCGAGGATATACAAAGCTGTCACAGTGAGCAATTTAAAGTCGGTGAACAAGGGCAAAACAAGGAATAAGAAGTATAAAAATCTACCAAAATAACTAGAAACAACGAAAAACTACCAAAATCTACCAAAATAATCAAAAACTACGAATAATATTAAACTCTACCAAAAACTACCAATAGCACCAAAACCTACCAAAAGAACCAAAAACTACCAAAATCTACAACCTAACTATTGACATAGTAATAATTATTTTCTTTATCTTTAAAATATTTCAGGGATGAACCCTGAAAGGGGTACCTACATGACTTTAGCTACTAAGTAACACCTATGCTGTAACTGTACATGAATGCGAATAAATTAATATTATTATGAATATGAACCAAAAAATACCAGACAGTGCCCTTTGTAAGTAACTTTTTAGTTTTTAAAATAACTTTGTGCAATTCTTTTGTGTGTTCTTTTGTCGCGCAATGCCCTTCAGCTTGACCACTTTTTTCAGAGAATCTACCAAAATCTACCAAGTCCTGTTTGAAATTCTACCAAATAATATTGATGTCGTTCCAGATGGTTACAATTTAATATAAAACACGTTTTTGAACAACATTTATTGAACGCTCATCATGTTATTTTCGCATTTTTGTATCATTTTTATTGGTTTTCATCACTTTGTAACATGGATGCTTCTATTTTCAAATAAATCTAAATCATTTCATTTCATTGAAATAAATATTAAATTGGTTTATCCCAATGCTAGTTTAAATTTAGTACTGTTTTCTGTGTTAGTCTGGTTCACTTTTCTCTAAAATTGCTATTTTAATCATTTTAGCGGCATTTTGCATGAATTTCGATGTTGGCACTCCCGAATTTGCAAGCTCGAGGAAGGGGAGGGGGAAGAGGGGGGGGGGGGGGGCTAAAGGTGACTTTTTTCAGTTTTTTACGTTTTATCGAAAAGTAGAGAACAATTAAATCGGATAAAATTTTCTACAAATCATGTTCTTTGCACTTTTGTCATAGGACTTAACCTTTGAGGGCTACAGGGCCGAGAAAGTAACAGTATTTCAAAAATTATGAAATTTGTATGTATGAATGTTGAAAATCAAAACAAAATGATTTCATATTCTTAATCAGCGACCCCTAAAACCGCCGGATACAAATTTTTTTGTCGGTTCGGTAAACAATTAAAAGCTGCTTTGGCGTTTGAAATTTCCATGGCAGCCATCTTGGATTTCGATATTTTGGATTTTTTTTACCACCAACCAAATCTGAATAGGGTCCTCTATGTTATTTGTTTGAGGTCCATAACCATATCTGTCATAGTTTACGCGGGCCTTTGAATCCGTCAGGAGTCGATCTTCTGAGGAAGTCCAAATATTCTTTTTACCACCCTGGCATCCTTATTACGATCCACAGATCTCATAATTTTTGAAATGCCTACTTTCTCGGACCTGTAGCCCTCAAAGTCCTATGACAAAAGTGCACAGAACTTGTCGATTAAACTTATAAATTCCGAGAAATACGCGAAAAACTGAAAAAGTCACCTTTAGAGCCAACATCGAAATTCGTGTTCAGCACCACCAGTACCTGAATTAGTAAAAAAAACACATTTGGCTAAGCGTTACCCAAAATGCCTCTAGAATTTAAATCCGTCTAAAAGTGAACCAGTCATTAAAGCTTTACTAGAAGTTCCGGAAAACTTGCAAACCCTGCAATAGTTTTTTTTTGTTTAATTGTTTTGCAGCCCTTTGTATTGCCAGCTTAGATTTTTTTTAGCCTGAATCCTTGCATTTTTGATAAAATTTTCGAATACCGAATTTCTATTCTACTAAAATCTACTAAAGAATTTCCCACTAGGTACTAAATTATCGTTCTCTTTGCCCTAAATCCACCAATAAAGTAGAAATCTACTAAAAGTGGTTACACCGATGTCCTTTTGCGCAAATGTTTTTGAAGGCAATCGCTCCAGTTACTGCTGCAAAATTAACTTTTATTCCGTGCTAAAAACATATCTGACGATGATGATGATGATAAAAGATTGATGAGAAAAGAAAGAAACCTAACAAATTAAAACTGTATAACCTCACAATCACATTGCAATAAGTACGGATACAACGACCTCTTTCTTTAGGTGCATAATATACATTCGTTCTTTTAGTACGGGGTGTGTTTAAACACCAAAAGTAAAATTGTTCCTTGTATTGTATAGTTACTCTTCTATAAATCTAAGTTTGGTCGAATCCGGCCTTATAATAATAAAATTATTCTGTTCTAAGTTTTAGTTTGCTCTGTTACAATAATTTTAAGTTTTTTTAAGCCTTAGTAATACTGTATACAGGGCGTTTCATAAGTAACAATACATTTTAGAAACTCATAAGGGGGTTGTTTAGACCGTCAAACTGAGCAACTTTCTCTATGGGACCAACATCGAAATCGCGAAAAAACATCTGCTCTTCCATACAAAACTGCAAACCTACTCTAGCCAAATGTATGGGATAGCAGATTTTTTTTTTGTGATTTCTATGTTGATCCCATAGAAAAAGTTGTTCAGTTTGATGGTCTGAACATCCCCTTAAAAAGTGTCAGCATATTAAGAAGGACCCTGTATATGGTTGGGACCCACCAGGGGTGATCTTTGATCTGTCACATTTTGGGTCCATCACGGTACTGTAATGTTACTGTAAATGTCAATTTCGACCTACGGCCCTCAAATCCAGATGCTGCAGATTGCCACGTATAACCAAACCAACATTAATTTAATGAGGTAAAATCGGCCTTCCGGGTAGTAGGTACCCTAAATTCGGTCGGACCTATGAACCTGCCAGGATAGGGTGCGGCCTACCAGACTTTTTAGGCCTTACTAATTGGCCTCTAGACCAACAGACTAGATCCGTCCTTTAATTCAACGAGGTAAAATGTTGAGTCACCAGGGTTAACTTTTTCCTTCACACCAGTAAACGTGCCTTGCCAGCCAAGCTGCGCCGCGGCCGACCAAGTTTTTTGCAAGTAACTTATTGCCAAAGGCCATTGAACCTCTTTGTATGGGAGGCTGGCATAGTGATGACCATAAATTTTCAGGAATTTCAAAAACGCGGCGCACCCTAAAACCTATGTATATCGATAGAGGATCTATAGACGAACATAAAATGTCCAATAACATATAGTCCTA
Organism: Agonopterix heracliana; assembly: GCA_963693445.1. Classification (NCBI taxonomy): domain Eukaryota; kingdom Metazoa; phylum Arthropoda; class Insecta; order Lepidoptera; family Depressariidae; genus Agonopterix; species Agonopterix heracliana. Next base: position 19,458,506 of record OY856319.1, read on the forward strand.
AAGTGCAACGTTTTCGAGATAATCCATGTTAAGGATCTTGTATAGATAAAAATCCTAACACATTTTCCTCCAATACCAATCTCCGTGGTCCAATGGTTATAAGACTTGGGATCTTGACACGGAGGTCGTAGGTTCGATTCTCATGGGGGACACCTAGTGATATGTCACTTTATGCGTTTTTCCCCAGTTGGTTAGGGTAATGCAGGCTGAATCACCTGATTGTCTGAAAAGAAAGATGATTCCGTGCTTCAGATGGCACGATAAGCCGTTGGTCCCAGTTACTATCTCTGGTGGTTATTATTCGTTATATAAAAACCACGTCAGAGGCCGTAAGGCGGTCTGAAAAAACTCTGACACCAGGGCTTGCCCACACGATAAGAAGAAGAAGATGTATGGAATAGAAAATGTTTTTGGCATAAACAAGTTCTATGACACCATTCTGTAATACCCAGTATGAGAAATATACCGAGGTAGGTAGATACTTATTGATGATAATTTATTTCGAAAAAAGTTCCTGTATTAATGGCAAACATTTATTTCATCTGTGCAGGTATACACGTACACACGGTGACACATCAACCTATACAAAACCAAAATAATAAGCTGGCCGCGCGACGACTCATAAATGTCATGCAACCTAAACCTACTCGCGGCCAGCTTATTTTGGTTATGAACAGCTTGATGTGTCGCCGTGTGTAAGTACAAATACGCCTCACAACGCGCTGCATACTTCGCGGTCAACTAATACTGGCAGTGTAAGAAGCAAAAAAAATAAAAAAAAAATACTGGCAGTGTGTAGTGCGTCGTCGTGCAGGTTGTATTTGCTATTGTACCTCAACAGATGAAATAAATGTTTGTCTGGGCTATGTCCACATGGAATATATTTTAATCATGTGCTATGTCTATGTTTTTCTTAATTGCAATTACAATTTAATTGAAATAACAAAAAATCTAATGAGAACTTTTTTCGAAATAAAGTACCTACCGCTGTATTTTTTCACCAAAAAGAGAAAGGTGTAATAGAAAACGTTTATACCTAAGCACGGACTTGAAAAAAAGGCGGACGTAATGTGACACTAAAAAGATGTGAAGCATGAGCATGCAAGGTCCTACATATTCGTTTGTTCTACAAGTTACCTACACTCACACAGATGCACCAGTTCTAGGCTTAGGACCTACAATCCGCCACCATTTTGTACCGCGTCAGCACACACACAAAAATAAATGGGTGCTTCACTCGTGATTAGACAAGATTACGTCAGGTTTTTTTTCAGGTCCGTGTACCTAGGTAGGTATCATAAACATCAACCAAGAAGGGGTGGTATCCCGCGGTGCGTCTGGAAGTCCGATGATAGTAGAAAGGGGAAGGCGGGATGAGCTCATGCAGCTCTGGTGCACACTCACCGAAGTACAATCTGTAGAAGACCGACAAGCAGGCTACTCTGCGGCGGTGGGCTAGGCTATGAAGCTTGGTTTCCGACAACCAGATTACTGTCGCCAATGAGCCTCTAGTTGATAATTAGCTGAGCCATCTCACATGTGGCAGCAATACTTCATACACGATCGGACCTGAGCCTTATGCAACATTAAGAGCTGTCCAGGAGTGAAGTACCTTGTTTAAGATGCCCAGCTTTTTGGCTGCACTTTGAGCCTTAGACTCGATGTCAGCGCCGAAGTTGAGTTTCGTAGTCAACCCATGCTCAGAAGCTCAAGACTGTCGGAAACAGGGACAGATTTATCTTCCCCGGAAAGTAGGAACCAGAATAAACGAACTCCTTTTGGCGTTGAACAGACAAGCCTGTGTTTTGGTGGCGTTGAAGTTGACTAGATTATTGTCACCCCATTGGGAGACAAGACTTAAAGTCAAGTTTGTCCGCTCCACCATGGCTTCCCTCTGCGAACGTATTTCATCCCCGCCCCAAGCGCCGGATAGATATCTCTCTGTGACAGTACTGTCATCTGCATACCCAATAATACCTGACACAAAGAGGTCAGTGATGTGTAGCAGGAAAAGTCTCGCAGAGAGAACAGACCCCTGAAGAACCCCAGCATCAATTGCCATGAGGTCTTCCGACCTCTGAGCAGCTGTCAATGACAACTCTAATCGACCGTTCACTCAAGAAATCAGATATCCAGCTGCAGAGATCAGCAGGGATGCCATAAGCAGGAAGCTTGCTCAGCAATCTAGCGTGCCATACCCTGACAAAGGCCTTCGAGATGTCAAATTACACAACTAGTGCTTCGCTGTGTTTCTCGATGGCCTCGCCCCACCAGTGCGTGACATACATCAATTATTAATTTAATTAAATAGACTATGTATTACTGTTTAAATAACCTTAGCGTAAGAATTTATATTGCAATAGTATTAAGTCGTGTTATGCTGTCTACAGCACGCCGCGAGTTTCTGGCCACATCTTCTCTACAGCGACAACACGTTCCGAAGCGGTGGTAACTTAAAAAAGAATTAACGTTTAATAAGTGTGCTTCAGGCTCCTATATTGAATAAATTATTTTGAGTTTGAGTTTGACATAAGAAGATCCCCAGTCGATCGCCCCCGGCGAAAGCCATATTGACGATCACGGTGTAGATCATTATCTTCTAGGTATGTCCGCAACTTACTGTTAAGTACTCTTTCCATGACTTTACAGAGAATGGAAGTGATGGCTATAGGTCGGTAGTTGCAGGGGTCGGAACGAATGCCCTTCTTGGGAATCGTTCTTGTTCTGACAGAGAGGCGACACAGGCGTGTTAAAACAGGAGACAACTCAGGCGCATAATATCTCAGCACTCTTGCAGGTATTCCATCAGGACCTGGCCTCACATGCAGACTACGCAATGCTCTGCGGACCTCTTTCGTGTGTATTGTCATCTCCGGCATGTGTGGCTGTTTGGCACGAGCGTCCAGACGTGAATTGCTCCTAAACAGAGAAGCATATAAATTCGCTTTCTCAGTCAGTGACCCACCAGGTTTCTGCATGGGAGGCAAAGGGGGACGGTAGAAATTGGATTCGACCGATTTTGAAAGGGACCAGAACTGTTTACTACCAGAAGGGTAGGATGCCAGTCTGTGCAAAGACCGACACTGAGTGCTTGTCTGGATCTGATGTCAGCAGAAAGTCTAAACGATTGGGCGTATGGCCATCGACATCCGTTACCCGCGTTGCTTGATTCACCAGCTAGGTGATATCTAGCGATAACGCAAACTTACGCGTCTCTCTGCCAGCATGGTTAGTTTTCTGGAACAGGAACAGCCACTCGCTGTGGTGGGCATTTAAGTCCCCCAGAAAAACAAGCTCCGCTCCGTCGAGATACGCTCCTCAGTTACCCTGATGGACCTCTTGGGCTCGACTGACTGATGGTAAACTCACTTGTAGACTGCGGGGACGCCCGATCCCCCCTGCAATGGCCACCGGGACCTCCCTTCCAATCGCCAAGGCTGCAGTGGGGCAGCCTTTCACACGTGGCGAGCGCACTACTTGGGCCCCCTACTAACTGCGGTACCGACCCACGACTGTCACCGTGCTTCGGATCCCGCTACCCTCCAGAATGAGTTTCCCGGTACAGTGTTGCTCAGAGGCCAAGACCGGTTCCGAACAGCACAGCTGATTTTCTCCCATTCCCCAATAGCACTGGCACTCCTGCACACCGACGGAATGCAGCAAGCTGCTTGGCGCAAGACTCCAGCAGGAGGGTGGGCGCAAGCCAGGCGGCTCCTTGCGGAGCCTAGTACCGCTGTGGGGGATCGTTCGGCCGTCACCACAAACTTGGTAGTCTGTGGTGGCGGCGTTGTCCGGGGTGGAGGAGGTAGATCTTTAACCACCCCAAACGTCCACCACCTACGTCCCACTGCAGGGCACAGGCCTACCCTCATGGAGGGTGTATGTACGTTAGTCCACCACGCGTGCACAATGCGGTGCGGTAGACCTCATATAAGCATCGGAATTTCTTTTTCATCGTATGCAGCGTCCGCGGCATGGTACATAGATAAACGTTTTATCGCGCCTGTTAACTCGTTCGTTCACGCGCAAAAAGAAAGGGAGCTAGGGCGCGATAGCGCTTTATCGCGCGATCATGCCGCAGGCGCTGGTTTCCTCAAAATGTTTTCCTATGCCGTTTGAGAGCAGTTGGTGCTACGTAGGTACATAAGTCAGAAAAAACTCATTGGTACATGGCATATGACGTCATCCGTGCGGATTCAGACCTGGACCTCAAGATTGAATTCCATAGCTCTCTGCAACTCGCTACCGACGGAGCGTTGCGATTCTATTGATATATGATCGCATCTTATAGGTAATTGGGGGGGGGGGTTTGTTAGGATTTTATACAGGTATTTTTAGTAAGTGACAGCCTAGCAAATACTGTAAACGGTAAACTCAGACCATCAAACTGAACAACTTTCACTATGGAGCCTACCTCAGGAAACGCAAGAAAAAAATCTGGTGTCCCATACATTTTAGTCAGGTAGGTATAACAGTTTTGTATGGGACCGCAGATTTTTTTCGCGTTTCCTGAGGTAGCCTCCATAGTGAAAATTGTTCTATTTGATGGTTTGAGTTCACCGTTTTAGTATTTGCTAGGCTGTCACTTACACCCTTTAGGTAGGTACAAGGTGTTACAAAAATACAAATAAACATTCAAGGGGGTGGTTTAGACCATCATACTGAACAACTTTCACTATGGGACCAATATCGAAATCGGGAAAAAAAATTTATAAATTGTATGAGATATCAGATTTTTTTTTTCGCGATTTCGATGTTGGTCCCATAGTGAAAGTTGTTCAGTTTCATGGTCTAAACAACCCCCTTAAGAGTTTTAAGTATTTATTTTTACCCTGTATACACAACATCTTTAACATGCATTATCTCGAAAACGATGCACTTTAGGACTATAGTTTATAGGACATTTTTTGTTCGTCTATACATACTCTATCGATATACATAGGTTTCAGGATGCGCCGCATTTTTGAAAAATTTCCGAAATTCCTGCAAAATTATGGTTACCACTATGCCAAAAAGTTCAAAGCCCTTTAGCTAATTCTTTTGACACATATGTCAAACGGGCCGTAGGTAGTGCCGACCCTTAACGACAGTAGAAAACATTAAAATGTATGGACTTGACGTATGGTGACGAAAGCAAACGTCAAAATGTTTAGATCGCCAATGTCAAATCCATACATTCTGTCATTTTCTACTAGCGTCAAGTCAACGTCAATAGAATGTCACTTTGTCTAGGGCCCCTGTTGTCAGAGTTTATTCAAACCGCCTGATGCTGTACGATGCCTAAGTATTAATAATCTCATTAATACTGTAAAGGTCTAGTTTGGATATTGGATATTTCGATATTTGGACGGTTGTCACTCGATCACGGCTGAGCGGATTTGGATGAAATTGGGCACTATGTTCTGGATTAACATAGGCTACTTTTTAAGGTCCACGCAGACGGAGTCGCGGGTAAGAGCTAGTTTTAAATAAATCGAATAGATATAAGTAGCTTAATTGAATTAAGGCCTCCGCTCATTGCAGCGATTTTATCGAGCGATAATATCACTGCGATTTTGCGATAGTTGTTTCCAGTACATTTTGTATGGGGACGCGCGCGATCCCACACACTGCCGCGATATTATCGAGCGATAATATCGCTGTTATTTTGCGATAATTGTTCTCAGTACATTTTGTATGGGGACGCGCTCGATCCCACACACTGCCGCGATATTATCGCAACTCTTTTAACTACATTCAGTAGTGGGGCGCATGCGTGACGCGAATCGCGGAATCGCTGCAGTGTGTAAGGTGTCGCGATATCGCTGTCGATAATATCGCTCGATAAAATCGCTCGATAATATCGCTGCAATGTGCGGAGGCCTTTATGATTCTGAAACAAAATAAAGCAAAATGATAATGTGTAATGTGGCGTTTTTCAATTTCATGTACAATGTTTTTGTAGTAGTTTCACAATGTTGAATGACATAATATTAATTTAATATCTGATTTAATTATTACAATACGGAATGCATTGGCTGAAATAAAGTAATTGAGTTGAATTTATTAATTTATTGGAACTTATTAATTACGGATGATGTTATAATGTATTAATGGCTATATAAGGTTGTAAACCACCGGCAGAAATATGTTTCTACTTTATATTATTTTTTTATTTATAATTATGGACTTCTTGCTTGTGCGTTAGCACCGCATTTCCGCCAATGTCAAGTAGTTTGAGGGAGTGTCTATCCAATCTCGAGGATTGTTTTTGAGTAAGAACAACTGAGAAGGATTGTGGAGCCTCGTGGTAGGCTGAAACGCGAACCGTGCGAACACCACGAGAGAGTCAAGTGTTCGGGGCAAACCCTGCAACGTAACTCCACTATATAAGATTTTTAGGGTTTCGTACCCAAAGGGTGAAAACGGGACCCTTTTCATAAACCTACGTTGTCCGTCCGTCCGTCTGTCTTACCTATTTAGAGCCGTAACTTTTGAACCGTAATAGCAAGCCAGTTGAAATTTTTAGAGAATGTGCATTATTATGGCGAATTTACTAATAAACAGTAGCACCTTCATAAAATGGCGACGGGCTCACCCCCCGTCACACTGGACAGAGTTTCGGTACTACTGGTGAAACGTGGATGTTCTGAGATTTCAGAATATCTCTGACTACCCCCTCGGGGAATATAGTCGTGAGCATATGCATGCATGCATGCACCTTCATAAAATCTCATAAAGTTAAAAGTTAAGGGGGGTCCTCATACAAGAAACTCGTTTTCTTATCAACGTTTTTTCATCTAATACATACAAGCGTCAAACTTGGTGTGATTATAGAGCAAACTCTACAGTATAACAACAAATAATAAAAACCGGTCAAGTGTGAGCCGGTCTCGCGATAAAAGTCGCAGATAAAAAAAAATTGTAAGTTAATATGTCGACTCGCACTTGACTGGTTTTATTTAATATTTTGTATGTATGATTGGATAAGGAAGGCCGAGAACAGAGTTTGGGAGAGGCCTATGTTCAGCAGTGGACCATGACAGGCTGATGATGATGTATTTAAACTGTGCATGTAACCTCCAGCGTCGAGGTGGGACAAGCCCTCGGGGAGGATATATGGCGGGCACGAGGCGCCGCCCCACGGCCACCCGTACATTGTCTCCCTCCAGCAGAAGTTCTTCTTCGTGCGCGTCCACGTCTGCGGCGGATCCCTCATCACTGAACAATGGGTAACCAACCTTCTACAAATCTTTATTATTTTGACAATTTATGAAATTAATTCTCATAGCACATTTCAATTATTATTAATCGAGCATAAGTAAGAATAATCACGTGTGCTATAATGGCAATTTCAAGATGGAACAATTTTTTCGTTTTGAGATGCTAAGGGCTAAAGATTCATCATCATCATCATCGGCCTATATACGTCCCACTACAGGGCACAGGCCTACCCTCTAGGAGGGTGTTAGTGAGGGGCTAAAATTATTTTGTATTAATAATAATAAAAAAACAACAAAACTGTCCATGTGAAATGCAGAATTTAAGCAACAAATGAAAATAGCGATGAAATGCTAATATGAAAAGCCACTAAACAACACACCCTGTATATTTTTTCACTCGAAAAGATATTGGTGCCGCATATGAAAAAAAAGTTCTATATAAAACCTCCTTTCCAACGTAGTATTCCAATTATCTCTTGGACCACTCCTACCCACTGTCCTTTGTTGTTGTTATTACATGATAATGTACTGACTGGGCAGGTGGTGACGGCAGCGCACTGCGTGGTCGGCTCGGTGCTGGTGGAGTGGCTGTTCCCGCTGGACGCGGTGGTGGCGGGCGCGCACGACGTGGTGCTCTTCGACTCCTACGCACAGGTCTCTCACGTCGACAAGAAGATTGTACACCCCGCTTTTAACTGGTACGTGTGTAGCTGGTCTACACGCAGAATGTTCAATACGCAAAACGTTCAAAACGCAAAATGTGTGTTTTTCTTTTATTTACGAAATCAGAATGTTCAATACGTAGAATGTTCAGTACGTAGAATGTTCAGTACGTAGAATGTTCAATACGTAGAATGTTCAATACGTAAAACGTTCAAAATTTCTGAGCAATGACCTACCTGGGATAGAACTTACGAGCACGATTCTTTTTTGTTGGTTTGTAATGATGCCAATTTTTGTTAGATTTTTTAGCACAATTTTTCATATACATCATGAAATCTTCAATATTCTAAAGCTGATGACCCTTGTACCAATGTAACCATAAAGGATTGTAGTAACAAAAAATTAATTGATTGCTACGTTAATTGAGGGCCTATGCCTCCTTCTTACTGCACAACTCATCACAGTCCTGGTGCTAATGTGATCAACTCGTGACGTGACCCTTACCATGTCGTCCACTCAACTGCCTACTGACTGTATGTAAATACCTTAAAGTTACTTATTTAAAACTAATTATGACCCGGCACCTGTACGACTTGTAGGTTTTGTAAAAGACTAAGTCCAGTTTTACCTTTCTTCCTCCTACATTATGTACAGAGTATAATAAGTGGTATGCCCACAATGGTACATAACGACGTAACGGCATATTTACAGGCGCCTCCTGCACAACGACATAGCCATGATCAGAACAGCCACCGCGTTCAAACTGACGCCGCAAGTGCAGACGATCCGTCTGCCGGTGAACTACCGGATAACAGCGCAGCCGATGGTGCTGGCCGGCTGGGGCGCGCTCAGGACCACCTCCTTCATACCGGACACGCCGCGCAACCTACACGAGGTCATGGTCAAGTACATGCCTTTTAATGGTGAGTTTGATTTAACACTGCTGTGCCCGCGACTTCGTTCGCGCAGATCATTGCAATATGTATTTGAAAACTACTGTACTTACTTTTAATTGAGTAAGACAATAGCTATGAAATGAAACCGTAATGATTAGGGCAAGGTTCGATGCAATGATTTCAACAGGTAGCCACACGGTGGTGCCTCGAATATTATGTTAGGGGGGTTAGGGGTTGGAATTAATATTCAAAAACATTTTTTTTACGTTATAAATAAGATTCTTAGCTTAATTTTATATGTTGCCCGAGGTAGAGGACTACATTTTGTATCCAGAAAAAAATAACACAGCAACATATCAGCCTTCTGCACTACCGTTATCAGCAACGCCGTGAAAATTTTCTGTTTGGGATATTCACCCATCAACATTATATTTAAACTAATAAAATAGTTACGTCACTGACTGACAGCCTAAACCACTGAAACATGATATTTGATTCTACGAAGGACGCTTGAGAGCATTGAGAAAGCATATTTGAAAGCATATGATAAACGAACTTCACGCGGGATGAAGTCGCGGGCAAACGCTAGTACAATATAATCATATCAATAGACGTTACTGGTAAGCAACAAATTGCTTTATTACAGAATGCTTTAAAGCGGTAAAAAAAGTACAAGAAGAGGTAGGTTTAAACAATTCAAAGATCGCTGGAGATATGCTAGATGAGGCAATGCATGTCTGTAGCGGCCCCGAGCCCCGCGGTGTGTCAGGGTGTCCCGGGGACTCCGGCGGGCCCGTCGTGCAGTACGCCAGGGCCAGGCCGCGCCCCGCCGCCGCGCCCCACGGGTCGCACGTCGACGAGACTTTCTTCAGAAGCGTCGACTCGACGACTCACCCCGTCCTCATCGGCGTCGCCTCGTGGATAGTGGCGACCCCGTGCGGCAGGACCGGCATGCCCACTGTCTACACTAACGTATCCAATTATATAGACTTTATCGAAGAATCTATAGGTACATAAAATGGTTTTTAATAAAGCTTTGTGATTATTGTGTAAGTATTTAACACTCCGTTGCAGTTTGGACAGTAACAACGCTTACCCGTGTCTGTGGAGATGGAGATACTCACAGTTACTTTAGACCACAAAACTGGACAACGTTCAACATTCAACAGTAGCCGTTTTCAATCGTTAAATGTTGTTCAGTTTGTTGGTTTAAAGTACCCCTAAAATATATAACGCATTTAAATATATACACTTTACTTTACCAGAGGTTCTGCTAGCACCTACTCGGCGTGTAGTGAATTAAAGCTTACGTCTATTGCTACAGAGTTCAATACGAGTATCAGCAGCTCCCCTTGCTCAAGATGGCCCAGTCTCACCGTGAGACTCGCGTATTGTGTGCATTCATTGTCGGTGAGATAGCGACGTGTCTCTTGTTCATGCACTTTATGTTCTAAGATAGTGTTCAGATGAGGCCGCACTGACTTATGGAAAGGAGGTACTTTGTTCTATTTATAAGAAAGATAAATAGTAGTATAGGGACCACTTCATTTGTCTCCGTATCTTATGAGGATTCGGATAGCCATTCATCATGTGACACTTTATACCATCCTGATACTTTTTTAACCCCCGACGCAAAAAAGAGGGATGTTATAAGTATGACGCCAATGTCTGTGTGTCTGTCTGTCTGTGGCATCGTAGCTCTCGAGCGGATGGACTGATTTCGATGCGGTTTTTTTTAAGTATAGAAAAATAGAATAGTTCTTAGCTTTGTTTCATGAAAATTGGTTCAGCAGTTTTCAAGTAACTTAAAAAATTACGAAATAACATTAAATTACAAATTTAATAAACCACCAACGCCAAAAACAAACATTAAAAAAGTGAAAAAGTGTTCTAAAATAATAAGCACTAAACAGCCATTAGAAGGAGCTCGATTAGCGGCGGCGCCATTACTCAGATCGTGCACTTTACAAATAAAATAAGTTGAGAACGGAGAGGAGATGAACATCACCAACAATTGTGTTTCGCTCCACAAACAGACTCGCGGCAAATTATAAATCCACACAATATCCGCGCTCTTTTCTGTCCGACAGCCGCAGCCTCCCCCCCTCCCCCCCACCTACCCTCCCCCGCACTCCGCGGCATTGTGCAGCGACATGCATGATCGGAGTAGGGAAACAAGCAGTACAACGTGTGATAAAGCTTGCTTGCGTCTCACGATTTCTTACCTGAAGTCATCACCCTTTGTCCGAACCGGCGTGGAATCTTGAAAACCGATTAGCAATTCAAATCACAGGCTCGCGAGTTTTACAATGTTTTAAAAACCTGCACCTGCACTACCATTGTTGATATTATTATGAATAAAGACAGTTGAGCTTATTAACTTTTATTTTAATTAGTGGACCGTATTTCAGGAGACAGCTTGATGGATGGATTTACTAGAAATCGACACAATTTATATGATTTTTCTCCCCTCCGGACGGAAAGCGTCAATTTACGTCCCACTGCACTAAACGAAGTTGCCGCTCTCCACCTCCGTCGAGGAGAAAAATAGTATAGGTACTAACCTCGGGCAGTAAATAAGAAAGCCTCTGACAGATCTGAGACGTTTCTTACTTTCCTGCCCTTGGTGTGTAAATTGTGTAATATACTATTACCATCCTCTTTAACAGTCCTTCCTTCTTCCTTAAACATGTCAGCTGTCACACAATCTATCCATCTTTTCTTCTAGTAAGTAATAGTAAAACCGAAATCTTTACCAAAAACCATTTCTCAACGTCTCAACAGCGCTGGACACATTCTACTGTGTGAGTGCACTTTTTGTGTTGCACTGTGGTATTGAACATAAAGCCGCACAAACGGGCTACTCCTCATTGGCCCAATTTCCTCTCAGGACGAGCATAATGTTTCGATGGAGCAGAGCTGCCGCGTAATGGTCTCAGGACGGGATGGGAGCACGCCGGCGTCGCGCCGCCGCGCGTCGGTCGGAACTGGAAGCCGTTACTTTATTGAGTAGACTTCGGGATCACCGTGGAGTGATAGTACCTATATCAGGAGATCGGGAGAAGATTCACAAAAATCTAAACTATTTATTTATTAGCGGTGGCGCTTTAGAAGATCTTGTAAACATTTTGATATACTATTTTTAGGAACGACGCGACGACGTGTGACCAGGTGAATAGCATTTGCCCTCACAAAAAACTACATATATTTGAATCCTTGTTTTCCCTAGTCAATTCGTACGCAATTATTAATATAATATAATGTGAATCGTATATTAAATATACGACAAACATAAATTCTGTATTGGATAAAAGAATGCGGTTTAAAATTATAAATTGTTTTCAATTCCGTGCATTTCATTCATTTACGTAAAACATATAATGCCTATAAAAATCGGCATGCTATTATTCCACAAGTTTGTTGTCAGTGTAATTGTTGTCGGAGGCCGCAAACAATTTGTTCGTACGTGCGAGTAGGTCGCGGTCACATTACCTGCACACTACGAGCGCGAGCTCGCGGTGAACAATGTGTTATTACACGGGTACATTATACGTGTACGTATTTTTATTTATTTATTTATTTATTTGTAAGACAACAAAATACAAGACACAATAATACACCTTAAAATAGACTCAAGTAAGCGTCTCCAATATAATGCAGGTGTTGCAGTCACAACCCAAAAAGACCGAAGCCTATATCAGGGTTAGCTACGAGTACAGTTCACATTGGTGGAAAATTCCGAGAGCGATCGTATCTGTAGCAAAAATTATACAAAAAACAAATAAAAAAAAAAAAATCTAATGAAGTAGGTATTACCAATACATGCATGCGTATAGTATATGGTTAAAAAGAACTAAAGAATGGAGGAAAAAAAAAATACAATAAAAAGTAAAGTTACCCCGTACCCAAAAAATAATAAAACTGTTTTTTCGATAAAAACAAAATATTTTACTAATATTATAAATATTACTATTCTTTTACTTAAAAAAATATATTATTATAGTATCATACTATGTGCCTTATAAAAATATTATATATATATATATATATATACTATATTATTATGTATAGTATACTATTATGTGTGTATAATATTTATGTATAATGTATATTTATTCACAATTGACCTATTTTATCAGCTTGTAATTTTGTATAAATTAGAATGGATTATCTTTATCCTCTGTTACTCCAGTAGGCCTTTATATAATGTTCGAAAATCATTGTATTCAATTTGCAAAATGTGTCTTTTCAGTTTGAAACTAATTTTGTTCAGGACCAAATTTTGTTCAGGACATTTTATATGTATCAATACACATGTGTACAGTGTGTACATATCATAACGTTAGTTTAGAAGGTTCAGTTATGGGGATATTACCTGTGAATATTTCTTTTTAAATGAAAATCGTTTACTGGTTTGTACGAGTATTGACCACAACTCAAGAAAATCTATGGCGCGTTGCAGAGACACAGAGAAAGAGTGGGTTCAAATCCCCACGGACGAGATGCAATGTACCTACCATTGAGTCTTTCTACCTTGTGTACGTAATACCGACTGCTCTCAAACGGTGAAGGAAAACATTGTACACAGGGTGTTAAATTAAATGCTTTGCATACTTGATGATCACTACATTGCACCAAACTGATCAAATTGCACTATTTGACAAAATCGTGATCGCGGAAAAAATTAGCTGTTCCAAAGAAAACGTCAATCGCGGTTCGATTCCAATGCATAGAACAGATGTTTTTTTTAGCTATTTCAATATTTCGCACCTTTAAAAACAAACCGTTACTAAACGAAAATATCAAATTTTACACAGGAGCTTATATAAAGAAATATGAGCGGTTTTTTCGTCATAACATTTATATACGTTGTACTTTGAGCCGTATTTTGAGGTTATAGTGTAGATATTTCTTTACTTTATTACATTATAATTCAGAAAAGTTATTTTTTTAATTGGAACATTATTAATTATGGTTTATAATTTTTATAGTAACACTTTTCCGGTAATTTTTTTTCGATTATGAGTATTAACTTTGAAGTCACTGTGTAAATTTTGTAATTATACAAAAAACTATATAAAATCTGAATAATTCGAAGATATTACTTTACTATCAAATTGAAAATAATATAGTTAGCGTTCCTTCTAATTATACCTGGAAAGATAAATTAAATAACATTTTCGAAATCATGTTTTATTAGAAATCAAAGAGAGATCCATACATTTATTTTGCATTGTTAATTTGGGATTGTTAAGATTGCTAGGTAGCCAATATTATGTATATATTCTTATGTCGTGATTTACTTCAACGGGGGAAAGTCCGAGGAAGACTTACTCAATGGAAATTATGAAGTTGTATGATGATGAAATTGAAGACGATTCTGAGCTAGATAAGTTAGATCTTCCTCTTTTGTTTGAGCTCGGTGATCTTATTTCTTACTGACTTAGGTAGTTTCCACAGTTACTCCATCCGTAGAAAAAGAACACGAAGTAACAGTGATGCTTGTGGTTGCGATTCTATTACTTAGATTTAGCGAAAAAGTTAAATCTGCATCGGGGATGTGATTCAGCTCACCCACAGATCGATTTTTGTGGGGCTTTAGTCATTTCATTCGAGGATAGTCCTTGAAACGATCTCCAAACAAACGAATTTTGATTATATTTTCAATACTAACCAATTAAAGTCAGTTACATGTTTTGAATACGATCTAGAAACTAATCTCTGTGGTGTGTGTGAGATTTTCGTTAAAATGTATAGTTTCAAACTTACAGTGGCTCAAAGATTCCAGATTTCCATACCTACAAATCTTAAATTTATCCTACTAACCAATCAAAGGTAGGTAACAAAATTTTTAAACACGATTTAGATCTTAATCTCTATGCATGTGGTCAAATTTCCGTTAAAATATAAAGTTCTAACTTTAAAATATAAAGTTCTAACTTTATGGATGGTAGGTAAAGCCTGACCAGAAAAATAAAAAACCCCGCCATGTTGCGGAAATTCATTGGAACTAATTTTTGTACTAGGAATCCTGACATTAAAGGTTATAGTCGATTGCAGCGCCCCCGAACCAGGTTTTTTATATTTCTGGTCAGGCTTTACTTCGTTTGTACGGAGCTTGCTGCAAGAACTATCCTCTTAAAAAACTTTTTGTTTCCATAGCAGCCACGAAAGTGAAGAACCAATAAAATGAAATTATCTGAATCAACGTTTTTTTTAATTGTTACCATGAAAACCTATTAAAAAATATAAATTTTATTTTCAAATACCTACTCTGCACCTAAAACTAAATTAGGTACCTACCTACTATAACAATTATATTTATTTCGTTTTCGATTTGTATAAAAGTGATACTCAATGCCATTAAACTAAGATTAACTATTCGATTTTATTATCAAGTCAATATTTAATTACAAAAATAGTACCTACTTAAATAAAATGTAAGTGGCAAACTGCAACTAACCAAAAATTATTATCTCTCTAGATAAGAAAAACGGTGACTAACCCAATCATTACTCTTTAGTGGTAAATATAATTGCATAAATATCCCAAAACATAAAAGTAAAGGGTAGTTATACTAAATGTAACATTTTACCGATAAAACCATAGGTGTGAATTGCATATTTTGTAAAAAGAAAACTGTGACTAAACAAAATGTTACACTTTACCAATTAAAAAGGGTAGACAAAATCCCCTTTACGTGATGTGCAGGCGTGTTTATCCAAATAATCACACTATTCTTATAAACTTCCGTCATTATTCCTCAACGGACATGTAACAATTTGTTTAGACACAGTTTTGCATTTAGCCATTCATCTTTATTCACTCTTTTTTAGTTTAGTACCGCACTAAAAAGCGCCATCTCTCTCCGAAAACGGAAAGTGTCAAATTCATTTTGTAGTTTATGGTATCATAAGAAAGATGGCATTCATAACTCAATTCTTGAAAAATTTCGTTTAGTAACGGTTTGCCTTTAAAGGTGCGATTTGTCCTATAGTGAATGTTGTTCAGTTTGATGATTTGAAGCACCCCTAAGAAAGTATGTAAAGCCTGACCAGAAATATAATATTAGTTCCAATGATTTTCCGCAACATGGCGAGGTTTTTTATTTTTGTGGTCGGGCTTTAACACGTTACTGCACACGTTGAGGAAAAAATTTACTGCGTACCTAAAGCGTAACTTTATATTATGTGAAGTCTAGCGATCCGCATTGGGCACGCGTGGTGGACTAACGCCTATACACCCTCCCTAACGGTAGGCCTGGAGGGAAATTGAGCGAAAATTTAAACATCCAAGTTCAATCGTAATCCCATTGTAGTTCTAATCACATTGCAATCCAATTAGTATTCAACTGTGCTGAATTCCGCATCGCGCTAAACTCTATGTAACTGACAGCCTTTAACGTTTGAGTGATCTGTCAAAACGGCTCTAACGGCTGTCAAGAGCAGTACCGCGAATCACGCGATACCAAATGTGTCAAAAGTTATGGCTCTTACGTAGTCCAATCACTGTTTCATCACCGAATAATTACCACGATTGCAGCCTGTGCCCTGTAGTGAGAGGTATTATATTATGGGCTGATTATAATGATGATCAGGTTTTTAAAAAATTACAAGAAATCGGGTACCTTTAGCACTACGAATACTTACATCTAATTAATTCCCCACGATATCCTACCAAGCACACAGAACCGGTGAATAAATTAGCGCACTTCCTCAAACGTCAAGTCGACTTCATTTCATACGTCATAGCACGACGGCGGGTTGCGGGGTGCGGGGGGTGGGGGGGGGGGGAGGTTGTATCGGGCCGGTAATTAATCTCACCGTTTATGTAGGTAGGTACCTGCTGCAGCGGGGTGCGGGGGTGAGGCGTCGCTGCGAGGGGGGAGGGGGAGTGCAATCACTCGCGTCACTTGCTCGTCGGCGCGCTGCTGACGCGTGACGTCACGAGGCGGGGGGGAGGGAGCGGGAGGGGGGGACTAATTAAACTTGAACTAACTTGCCAAGCTTTGCTTACCTTGTTGATATAGCAGAAACATGCTGATTTCTGGAGGTAGGTAGAGACACAAAAATTACAGCAAAAAGCTGTGTTTATAATTTTTTATTGGGATTTAATAGATTTACGTATGTGTTACTGTAGAGCAAAGGCCTCCTTCCATAAGTGGGAGAGAACCAGACTGTAATAGGCAGGGTCCAAGAAGATCCGTAGAGATAAGTTAGTGGTTATCATTCCGTCAGAGTATTATGAAAGTATCTCAGTCCGCTCGGTATCCTTTATATTCACAAAATAATTCAACACGAGCGAAGCTCTGAAAGATCAATCAATCAATTATACTTTACTGCACACCAAAACAGAACATATATTCTGATCCGTTAATAAATAAATAAATAAATATCTTGGATATTGTCACACAAATTATCTAGTCACATTTAAAGTTCCAGAATCTAGCCTGGACTTGTATTATGATAACTAGACAACGATATAGAATACATATACAAGGTGTTACAAAAATACAAATAAACCTTTAAGGAGGTGGTTTAGACTATCAAACTGAACAACTTTCACTATGGGACCAATATCGAAATCGCTAAAAAAAATTGATGTTTCATACTCTACAAATGAGGTAAAATATGTATGGGATATCAGATTTTTTTTTCGCGATTTCGATGTTGGTCCCATAGAGAAAGTTGTTCAGTTTGACGGTCTAAACAACCCCCTTAAGAGTTTCAAATATTTATTTTTACTTATGAAACACCCTGTATAGATACAAACATCAATGACTCGGGTACAAATATTCATATTCATCATACAAATATTTGTCCTTTACGGGATTCGAACCCGCGACCCTCGGCACAGCAGGCAGGTTCACTACAGACTGTGCTGTCGGGCCGTCTCATTCGAAGCTTTTAATAGGTTTACACAAAGCTCCTGTGTACCCTAATATACTAATCAAGTAGACATTAGCCGCCGGTCAGAGACGGGGGGGGGGGGGGGGGGGGGGGGGGCGCGGCGAGGGCGGGAGCGAGAAGGACAGAGTTGTTATTGTTTATAATTTACTTTGTATCAGACATTATTATCTAGACACCTCTAGCGAAAAAAAATCTGAAAATATTACAAGTACTTAGTTAGAACATTTCCGACTACCCATCGAGAATTATAGTTGTAAGCATTATGATACCTTTGTTGTTCTGTAAGAAATAGAAGGTCGATAATGATTATGATGTGGATTTATTGTCAGTGCTGCATAGTTTCTAGTACTGTATCCTTGTGTCATCGCCGCACTCACAGCTCCCGAACATCTCCATACACACTGCCGCGTGTATTATGCTCGATAATATCGCTGCAATGTGCGGAAGCCTTTAAGAAATTCAGATCATATATCGCAGTAACAGAACAAACAGAGATGCCAAAAGTAAAATCAATACGATGCACTAACCTATTTCCAAAATAAGTCGTCCCACAAGCCGGCACACGTCGCGCCGCGCCGTCGGTCCGTGTGAACGGCGCTTAATTTATTATTCACCCCTCCCACCGGCTCAAGTGCCTTTCCATCTATTTGTGACGGCTACGGGCTACGGCTACGAGAGCTACGCCGCTACGGGCTACGAGCTAACCGGATAAATGATGACGTCAAGCGTTGTCTCCTCCCCCCTTCCTCCTCACCCCGCCCCCACCCCGAGGCTCTGCTAAACAGCCGGTTTATTTATGAGCCCAAAGATTTTATTACGTGTTTGCTAACAAGGGATGCTGTAAATTATAACTAACTTTTACTTGTTTCTTTATAGGGTTCCGTTGTCAAACAAGGAACCCTCTAGTCTCGTCCAGTTCTGACTGACTCTTTATATATACCTTTGTAACTCTCATATTTTTTCGCCTATTGAATTTTTAGCAGATAATAATTATGGTAAAAATACTACCGCTTCAAATATCGATAAAAGAAAATTTTCTCCTTTTCTTTTTCTTTTTGAAATAATATCACTAACTATTGTTTTAAATTCATAAGCATGATCACTCTATCTAGAATGCAACTTGATCCGCCGACCGTATCTAATCTATAATGACAATCCGGCTAAACGTTTATCCGCCATAATACAAAATGGCTTACATTTTATTATATCAGCTGAAGCTTAGTCCTGAAGCAATTTGGTACCGAAGCACATGAAGTACAGTCAGTAACATGAGATACAAGTATGTTTTAGAAGGATCCCACTGCAGGGCAAAGGCTTCCTCTCACGAATGAGATGGAGTGGGCCATACTCCACCACGTGGGCCCGGAGCGGGTCGGTGGAGGCAAACAAAATATATACTGTGGAGGCAAGTAGTGGTCAACTTGCTGTCACAGAATTATCATGTGTCTAGTATTTCATCTCGAGTGTCTTCTTGCTTTGGAAGGCACGTTAAGCAGTTGGTATCGTATTTCCTCGGATAGCGGTCAAACTATTCGCTAATCCTGTTCAATAGTTACAGACAAGAAACAAATAAGTTGGCAAGCACAGTGGTATAGTGAGCGCGACATGTGTTCGGAAACGACTCGTACAGTCGCACTCGTTAGTGACGTGACGTCACGAGGAGGCACATAGGACGAGTTGTTATAAGTGGTTTTCAATAGAAGACTTGGGAACCTACGTTTGATAGTTTGCTAACATTCGCGTAATCTAATACATTGTCCCCTAAGGGCCTGTTTCACCAATTCTGAATAAGATCTCGTTAGCTTATCCGACAGATATTTTGACAATTTCATACAAAATATGTCAAACTATCTGTCGGATAACCTAAACGAATGCTTCACTCGTGATTAGACGAAATAACGTCCGTTTTTTTTTCAAGTCCGTGTACGGACCAAAGTATGTAAGAGAACTATTTTTGATATCATCATTGAGCAAAGCTCGGTCGTTCAGATGCGGGGCGGGGCGGGGCGGGGCAGGGTTTTAACTAGCTGGCTGTTGTTCACGGCGAAAAAGAATAAAAAATCTCGTTGCAGTTTAGTATTTGATAACTGTGAAAAAGGAAATTGTGGCAAGTACGAATTATGCAAGACGTAAAT
This sequence comes from Agonopterix heracliana, assembly GCA_963693445.1. Taxonomy (NCBI): domain Eukaryota; kingdom Metazoa; phylum Arthropoda; class Insecta; order Lepidoptera; family Depressariidae; genus Agonopterix; species Agonopterix heracliana. The sequence continues at coordinate 19,478,311 of OY856319.1, forward strand.
ATAGCGGCGATCAATTAATACAAAACAATCGCAATTTGATTACTTATTGTGACATAGGTGCTTACAATAAATAATAAAAAGGGGGTGAACAATAATTGAACGTGAACTTGTCAACAATCTCGGTAGCGCAGTGACGAGGGTACCCAGTTAGTTGTGACGACATTACATCACAGTAGAGCGACTCGTCCAAGTGTCGCGTAGTCACAGATATATCTAATATGCAGGAGGTCGTCCCTGCCCCGCGGCGACGTTCAGCTAACACTTGTCTTGGAACCTCTAGTCTGCTCGGACCTGCGCTCGTAGCGCTCGTAGCAACTCGTAGCACGTAGCCCGCACGTCGTAGCCACACGACGTCGAGCAGGTGATCGTTCAATGCACACTGAAAAAAAAATGGTTAAAATATTACCAAACTGAAATTACGTCCAAACTGCTTTTAGCACATACACAAACGTTTGTTGTAAACTAATTTTAGTAAATAAATTATTTGTATTTGTTTGGTTTTAAGTAGCAAAACTTTTTTCCATTTACACCGAGACTTCGTCCACACAAATTATATATCAGCATTTAAATTGAATCATAAGCTAACAAACAAAAAATGTTTGATCAAAATCGGTTCATTAGTTTTTGCGTGATGCTCAAACAAACAAACAGACAGACAACATTCTAAAAAAAGATTGATTTGGATTCAAGGATACCTAAAAACCATATCGTTATCTTTTCTAATCTTCAATGTACACTTCTGTTACAGTTTTATAATAGTTTAAATATTTATTGATGTGCTGTTAAACAGTTTGAAAGTCACTAAACTTTGGTTATATTTAAAACAACCGGCCAAATGCGAGTCGAAATATTCGCGCACCGAATGGTTCCGTACCACTACGCAATATAATTCACTCACCAAAAAAAATTGTTTTCTCCGGAATCCCAACTCACAGTTGGCCAACTTCTATTGTTTATTTTCGTACCGTAGAGTACGACAAGTTTGATGCTTGTATGTAATTACCATTTTTACAACAGAGCAGGGAGAAATAACTTTGAAATAAAACTAGTTTCTTGTATGGGGATATGGAACCCCTCTTAACATTTTATTGTTACTTTTTTTTTAATTATTTGTCAGCAAATCCGCCATAATAGCGCATATTTTGTGAAAATCGCAAGCGTCTAGCTATTATGGCGTCAGTATGATGGATACAACCTGCGTGTTGTGCCTAGAGCTGTGCCCAACACTATCACTCATACCGCATGTATCCGATTCGAATTTATTGAATAAATATATTTGTAATTTGTAATTTATGGTTCAAACTTTTATAGGTAGCCCTTTATATAGGTAGGATAGACGGACAGCCGGACAACGTAGGCTAAGTAAGAGGGTCCCGTTTTCGCCCTTTGTGTACAGAACCCAAATAAAACATTTTTTTCAGTTTATTTATACTGTCCGTCTGGAACTCTGGATCAACATGGTTCTGTCGTGATGAGTGATGACACATTAACACTTAATCGCGCCCTGTCTGTCTATTTCTCTACCGAGCTCCTTTTTATTACGATTTGATGGCATAATGAATGTATCCACTTTCATTTAGTAACATTAATTTATTGTTATCCAAGTGCCCATGTCAAATGTGGTTTTGTTCTCACTAGGAAAAATTCTTTTCCCGTCATCAATTTAATTAACGGGTCTTTAGGTATATTGAGACTGTTTTCACATTGCCACGGATACGTGTCTAAGTTTGAAGTAAATTGACACATTACGACAACAATGTACTTCAAACTTACAGGCACGTTCTTGGCAGTATGAAGACAGATTTACAGTGTCACAGTATATTTAAAAATAAATGCAAAATAATAACAGTAAAATTCTTCTCCAGTTCTTCAGTTATCGGCCTACCCTTCTGTTTCCTAACACATACATATTATCACGACCATAATCCTATTCGTGGTTATCAGAAGCTTTGCTACAACAACCATAATTATATATTTTTATGCGTTGCAGCAAGGCTACTCAGCATGTTCAAAGTTTTATGATGAAATAACGTGTCTAATTTCTGTTTTTTGATTGGAATTTATAAAAGCAAAGTTTATAAAGTAAATATACAATATCGAGTGTATAATGTAGGTAATGTAATGACCGGCAATAAAGCGAACTAATAAAATATTGATAGAGTTGAGTGACACGAGCACAAATAGACAGACAGAACGAACGAACACTGCGCCGTGTAATGAGTGTAGCGGGGGAGGGGGGGGGGGAGGAGAGGGGGGGGTGATGCATATTTAACCGAACGACCGTCCACCGCCGCTCCTGCGGGACCATAGCCCGTGAAGCTCGTTCCAATGTCAACCTTATCACGAGGGAGAAAGGCTGCCTCCAGAATGCACTTGTGAATAGCGTAGCGCCATTGCTACGATGCGCTACGAGATACTCGTACTACGCGGTGGTCATCACAGTATGTCAATTTCCTTTTATATTTTGTTTTTAAGGTAAAAATTATTTTTAAAAATTTCGAGTCGTATATTGTGTTTATGTCTATTAAAGTGGCAATAGTGTCACTACCTATCACACTAAACAGGTTTTGAGCACCGATAACAAGAAATTGATAACATATTTACGGTGCGGTGTAGACACCCATGAAAGTCACCCAAAAGGCAATGGAGAGGGCTATGCTCGAAGTTTCCCAGCGAGATCGAATCAGAAATAAAGAAATCCGCAGGAGAACCAGAGCAGCTGACATAGCCCAAAGAATTGCTAAACTAAAATGGCAGTGGGCGGGGCACGTTGCTCGCAGAACCGATGGCCGATTGGGTCCTAAAGAAAGCGCAGCATGGGTAGGCCCACCAAACGTTGGACCGGCGACCTGGTGAAGGTGGCGGGAACCCGTTAGATGAGGGCAGGACCGGTCGTTATGGCGATCCTTGGGGGAGGCCTATGTATGGCAGTGGACGTCCATCAGCTGAGATGATGATGGTGCGGTGTATAATATTTTTCACTACGCTCTCACTAGGCCAGGAATCGAACCGCCACATCAAGAATGAGTTGCTAGCTTTCTTCCATACAAGTATAGGTTATCACCGCTCTTATAGTTAGTAATAGTAACTAAGCAATCTCTGTGCAATCATATTATAATACCTTTAATACTGTACATGAAAGCAATAAATGAATTGAATTGAATTGAATTGTTGTCAAATCGACTATTTTGTTACATACAAATTTCACCAAATAAACTTTCTCATTCTGAGTAGTCATACTCGTATATACTCTCGCTCGCTCCATAAACAAACTAACAACGTACGTACACACATACATACAGCTGTATAGCGCAGAGATGTTGGAGATAAAACAGGGAACAGATTCATAACAAGGAGCCGCCACTATTTTTATGTTTGCACGTTTTGGCGATCCGTTTCCCCCGGAACTGCTGGCAAGTGGCCGGGGCGCGGGTGCGGGGCAGGGGGAGGGGGTTATTTATCGTTGAGGGGGGAGGTGAGGGGACGGGGGAGCGTGCAGCTGATGCAGCGCGACTCGGTCGCAGCGTGACGTCACAGCGTCGCCACCGAGACGTCACCGCCCTGACCCGCCGAGTTGTATCGATGAGCCAACTTACCAGGCTTTATATTATACAAGGTGTAACAAAAACCCTAGTAATATTTAAACGGGTGAATAAGAGCATCAAACTGAACAACTTACACTAATGCAGACACAGCCGAAAAAAATAAAAAATTTGCAATCCCATTCCGTGAAGTCAGGCAGGTACTACAGTTTTATATAAATAACCGATTAAAAAAAAACGATTTTAGCTCCATAGTGAAAGTTGTTGGTAGAAACCATACCTTTAAATATTACTTGAGTGTTTTGTTATACATACCCTACCTACAGTTGCGTAGATCACACACCAAAACGTAATATCCCCTTTAGACTAGAAGAAATAGCGTGAAGTACTAATCTAAATCTAATCTAAACTATTATAAAACTGTAACTGAAGTGTGTCTGTACATTGAAGATATTTACTAAAAAAAGATTACGATATGGTTTTTAGGTATCCCTGACTCAAAATCAACCTTTTTTAGAAATTTTGTATGTCTGTTTGTCTGTTTGTTTTTGTGTTTGTTTGTTTGTTTGTTCGCACATCACGCAAAAACTACTGAACCGATTTTGATGAAACTTGTTTGTTTGATAGCTTAGGATCTGACTTAAAATCTGGTATACAATTTGTGCGACGAAATGTTGATACTTTTGTGTCGCGCCTTAGCAGAAGCCTGTTCTCCCTTCAAGACTCGTGTTTGTAGACCTGTGTCTTGATAATCAACGAAGAGGTGTCGCGTCGCGGTGGACTGTACTAGACTAGACTGTACACTCGACGCAGGCGCCGCGCTTTATAATTGAATTTGCAAGTTAAATTAATTTAACCTTTCGAGCGCGGCTGGAGCACGGGTTTATTTATTTCATTAATACGGGGCGGGGAGCGAGGAGCGGGGAGCGGGGAGCGGGGAGCGGGGCGCGGGCGGAGCTACTCGTGCTTGAGTTGACAACCATTCCGACAGGACTCCCTTGAAATGTAAACAGAAAACCAACTAAAGGCCGTTTATTTTCTTCACGAACGGCCATAAGAATTGTGTGAACGTGAATGAAGCGATAGAGGTTTAGGGCCTGTTTCACCACTTCCGAATAAGTGCTTGGTAGCTTATCAGACAGCTCATTTGACATATTTTTCATTCAAAATATGTCAAATGAGCTGGCGGATAAACTAACAATAGGTATTATCAAACTACACCTTATCCAAAAGTGGTGAAACAGAACCTAAGAGTAATTATAGTACCTAGTACCTGACAGATACCAGGGTGCGCTTAACAGATAGTAACTGTCTACCCCACTGGGAATGGAGCTTTACTTTTTCGTTGCTTAAGTTTTATTTTACTTATTTGTATAAAACATTATCTAGTTGGTAGTTTTTATATACTCGTATGTAGTGCATGTAGACTAAATCTGTGGGTGTGGTATACTACTAACACAACACAAATCTCAAGGAGTTTCCTGTATGTGGTGTTTTCGCATTATAAATATACATTTTTTTCCGTGTTGTGTATGTTGATTATGTTACGACACATTTCATTGCTAAAGTAAGTAATTTTAGTGTTTAGATTTCTATAATAACAAAATATTACAACTATGTTAACTTAAGGAAACCTGTAATTGGCTATACTACCTACACAAATTGTTATTTTTATATTACCCACTGTAATGCTGTTGGTTTCGTCAATAAATAAATAAAATAAATAAAACAATAATAAGAATATTAAACAAAGTTCTGTACAGAGGTAAAATAGATTCTGTAGGTGGAAATTCAAAGTGAAAGTTGTTCAGTTTGATGGTCTGAAGCACCCCTTTAGAAATGACCACACCTTTCTGTAGCACCCTGTAGAAGTCAGCTGACTCGGTGACTTGTCGCTCTATGTATATACATGTCAGTAGGTATGTACATAATGTGTTGGAGCACGTGTCGCGGATTACACGGAGAGGGTCCCTTGTAATTAGTTTTATGAAACTTGTTCACTGCGGGCCGAGGGGGGGCGGTGCGGGGCGAGGGGCGAGGGGGGAGGTAATTCAATCACAAACTGAATTAATAACGAGCGGGACTCGCAACTAATTAATATTTTGTGTTTATATTTCTCACACACACATATTTCTCAATGCGGATTGGTAGACTTCACGTACGCATCGGAACTTCTACTTTAGCGTATGCAAATTTCCTCAATGTGGGGTACCCACATTTACATTTGACTCGGCGGTTCACCAGCAAATAAGGAACCGCCGATTTGTATATGAGAAGGAACATTTTCTATAATAAATTAGTACGCACTGATACTAGAACCTTTCACTTTCTACTGCCCTAGCCACCGCTACAACCCTCACACACTCAGCACTACTGTCCCCAAACCCCAAACTCACACTGTTTCTTTTCACCTTTTGAGAGCAGTTGCAGGTGGAGGGAGCGGCGTTGTGGACTAATGCCATACACCCTCCCTGAGCGTAGGCCTGTGCCCTGCAGTGACGTATATAGGCAGTGATGATGATTATATGTGTCACCTCCCGTCCCGATAACAAGTCGCCCCTCCCCCCGTCCGTCTCTGTCTGTATGTCGTCCATCTGTAGCATAGTTCGACGTCCATCTTTGTGAATGAACTATGAATGGATCTACTCATAAGTTACGTCAAAGTTGGTCGATAAGTTATAAATTTGTAGTTTAAGCATTCTCCGGTGCATGTCTCTGGTGGTAGCAGTCGTTACATGGAAACCACGTCAGAGGCCGTAAGGCGGTTTGAATAAACTCTGACACCAGGGCTTGCCCACACGATAAGAAAAAGAATTTAAGCATTTATTTCAGGATTACCATTTACGAGAATATGGGCCTATCTCACGACATCTGAATATGTTCTTGATAGTTTATATGACAGATCGTATGACACATTTTTCATACAAAATATGTCAACGGGCTGTCAGATAAGCTAACAAGAACTTATCCGATACTGGCAAAACGGGCTCTAAATACTTAAATCAAAGTAAAATTTTACTTTGATCTAAACTTAAATATAGAAAAGAATATAAATTATTAGAATCACTACAGCAGACTCAATCGAAGATAGATTTTTATAACAATTATTAGTTTAATAAGAACATATAAAATATCCTCCCCGCGCCGTCCGTCCAGACGTAGTCCAGCACGTGACGGGGTCGTCATCCCCTCGACTTTGTACGTCACCCGTCTGACCGCGTCCGTCGTCAGAGGCCGTCCCGTCCCGACACGCATCGCTCCGCCCCGGACCGGCCGACGACCGCCCAATAATATTGTCTTTAGATACGTACCTACATTACTTCGATCATGATAGGTTTTTTGTTTCGATTTCTTTAAAATAAGCATGAAAAACAATGCTAATACAAAATACTAACTATTAATAGATGTCACAGAATCAGAGGTATAAATTACCCGCTTCCAGGGTAATTACCCGCCTCCAGCGCGCTCGACGACGCGACGCGACACCTACGTGATGACGTCACGCCTCATCACTCCCACATCAACTGAACTACATAATAACTAATAGATATACAGCCACCTGACTACTTGCTCTCAATAAAATTATACTCGTAGTCTCAATCAAATCAGCGCGTCAGTATCTGTAATAGTAATATTTATTAATACTTGAACAGAATTTTATATTTATTTTGTATACAAACTATGTGTGCCTACTTTGATGGTAAGCCTTCTCATCAGTGGGTACGATAAGAGGCTGATGATGATACTACAAGAGCGACGTGGCTGATTTGTATGAAAAACTGTCATGAAGTTTCTTTTCAAATATTGTCAGATAAAAATGCGCTGTTCCAAACAATACTGCAATTTATAGATTAAAAGTATGGAAGGACTGTTTTTTGGCGTGAACGTAATAAAATTCAACTTAAAACGATTTAGCTCGTAAAATCGTAATGATCTCAATATTATGTATGTATAACTTGAATCGGTGCGGTGCGGTGCGGTGCGGGTAGGTGCGGGGCGGCGCGGCTATGAATACAGACTAAACCGCATCGGTCAGCAGTTCACTATCGCAGCGCTCCATCTTCGAGCCGCGAGTGAGAAATGCATTCAATAGCCGACACGAAGTTGAATATCTACAGTAAGTACACTCATTAACACAACGAATGGGAGTGAATTAACGGGACCACTAGAGACACTTAATTCTCGTTAAACAGCAATTGAAAGTCAGCGCCTTTCTTGTAATACCCCACTACACGATGAAGTCGCACACAGTAGATTCGTACGAAGTGTTCTTACTGTTCAATTCTAACTGTGGTCTGGAGCAGTAACAAACAGCGTGCTCGGCAGTTCGTGGAGTACATTCGTTACGGGTGATAAGATCGCCGCTAATGGACTACATCCCGCTCACTTCCGGTGTGCTCTCATAGTGCGGACGCCGGGCGTTGGGCTAGTGAGTACTGAGGGAAGTCTTAGAAGGCTGGTTTCCCCAACATTTTTCTAAATGTATTTCTTTATTTTTAATAATATTTAATTATTAGATTCTTATATTTAACGTCAAGTTGGCCCCTTTTGTTTTATTTTATACAGTATAAGCTAGACATATACTTTTTCACCTCACTAGCTCGGAAAGATTCTGTTTATCATTCGAAATCTGAGTGCAAAAGTGTATTTTATCCGCTAGCGTGGAAAGAGTTTTTGAAATTCGAATCTGTCTATTCAATATATTTATACACCGCCAATCCACTGAAAATGCTTAGTAACTATTTCATTTCACTGGCCAGCACGAAAAAAAACTTTATAAAATGTTCTTTTTAGCAATTCACTTTTTTTCCTAGCTGTTGTGAGGTGAAAAGTTGTGTGTTTCGCTCGGCTGCAAATTTATTCTGTGTCTCGTACCTTTGAAACCTTCGCTAAGCTCAGGATTCTAGGATTGAACCACGAGCGAAGCGAGTTCGCCTGCTCAGGTTTCAATACAAGTACTCGCGCCAAAAAGCATCTTTGCAGCCTAGCATAACAAATAACTATTTCCAAGGGTGGGGGGAAAGCCGGTGGTCATTCCTATCGGTGACTTCGTACTGATCGTTTGTTACTAAGTTGTTTTAAAAAATTATTAGAAAATAAAAGTGTCGTATTACTTATAATTTGAGCTGCTGAATAGAATAAAAAGTAAGAGAGAGAACGGGATCATTGCATGCAAGTATAATCTACCTGACAACCTGACAACTACTGTTGAACAAATACTAAAATGAAGATTGAAGATACAGAGAAAATAAATATGTTCTATTTGATTCCATTCAAATATAGTCAGCAGTCTCTAAACTTTTTAACTCGACCTCCGTCTGTCTGTCGACTACTGCAGAAATTTAATAAAGAAAGTAAATTGCTCTGTTATGACATAAAGTACACAATATCGTCCGCCCCGCACCCGCGCCCGCCCCCGCGACGACAAAGTAGTCAGTCATTATTAACAAGTTCATATTTTGTCGTTTCATATTGAGTGCCTCCGCGCTTTGGAAGGCATGTCAAAAATTTGATCCCAGATAGTTCCGTCAGATTTTTTAAATTGTTTTTTTTTGTTACGGTGTAACTTTTCGTTAAGCTAGGACAGAGTCCTATCAAAACGGCTTGAACGTTATCTCCACCATCCACTCGTCCCACGTGGTGGAGTATGGCCTACTTCCTCTATTCGAGATAGGTTTTTTCCCAGCGGTGGGATCCTACAAGCTAAATTTACTGGCTACCCTCTTGGGGAATAAAGTCGTGAACTTATCAAATCTTCCAGTAATTTGTTCAAAAACACTTGTAACTAAACTAAAACATGATTTTATTAGTTAAAATCGCTTTATAAAAGCGATTTTATTAGTTAAAATCGCTTTATAAAAGCTGTAAAGAAACCGCGTGGCTCGTAGCAACAACGCTACGACCACGGCTACGGCGTAGCTCGCTCGTAGCAGCGCCGTAGCGGCTTTAATTAGAAAACTTGTTGAAACCGCAAACACACAAAAAAGAGTGTTCAAAGTGTAATTTATGTTTTCGTTATATTAAAACATTAATTAATAACAAAGTAGCAAGTTACAGGGTGGTTAGAAACTTTGCTACAACATTGTACTGCCAACTAATTACTTAGTTATTTTTAAACGTGCAGTTGTACCAAGGTCTACCCTTAGTAGGTATATTGAGAGCAAATTGTACGCTGCTAAACATATAATTATTTACACCAGTCACCAGCTCAGCCGGGGTTAGTTCACTCAGTTTTGAGTTTCCAACAGATGAGTTGAATCCAAGCGCAAGCCCATTCTAAATTAATTTCACGTATTGAATTTGTTACACCTAACACCTTTTGACATAATTAATTTAGATTTTAAGACTTTGTGTAAATGCCTGCAAAGGTGGGCTACAGTGAGATTAATCACTGCAAAACATCTGCTATATATGGCATGTTCTTGAATCCATACACAATCAGACATTAATTAAAAAAAATATGATTCCTTCATTTCTGATTCGATCTTGTAGGGAAACTCCGAGCCTTGAGTTCCTCATGAAGCCTTGAGTGAGCGACCACGTCTCTGTTCCATACGTCATCACTGGCAACACATACTGGTCGAAGACTTTCGTGTTGAGACACTGCGGTATTTGGGACGTCAAGATACTACGTAGCTTCCCAAACGCTGCCCAGCCGAGTTGAATTCGACGGTTGATCTCTTTCTCAAAGTTGGACCTACCTAACTGAATAGTTTGTCCCAGGTAAACATAATCGTCTACAACTTCGAGAACAGAGTTTCAGAGTACAACATTTGACATGATCTTCGCCTTGTGCATGTTAATTTTCAGACCAACTCGTTCGGAGGCTCTGCTAAGATTCTAACGATACTTGCTACTAAATAAACAACAGATGGTATATTGCATAGTCATGAAGCGCTTGAGCAGGTCTCCGTCGACCGACGGACGACGCGACGGCCGCGGTCGGTCGCTCTGCGTCCGGCTCTCAACCAACACTCAGCGAGCAAACTGCGCAACGTTTATATTTAACGAGAACTTGATTCTTTGCGGCGTCCGCGTCGTGAGCAGCTCCTCATTTATAAAGGGTGCTCGGAGGCGCCTCGACTCGGACCCGGTGACTCTCGACGGAGGCTTTTATAGAGATATTTACGTGCCGCCGCGCTGTCATCGACACGGGGACGCTTTAGTGTTACTTTGAGTTCTGTTAACGAGCCAACTAACTGCGAAATGAACTTTATAACAGTGAACAGAAGTTTAACGATAAACAACGTGTTAATGAATAAGCGCAAAACCTCATGCACGCCAACTATTTTCGACGAAATAATTGGATTGAAACAATAATTGCATAATTTTATTAATGGAAATTAAAAGATATTAGCATTTTGGAGGCGCGGATGGAGGCGCTCGTTAGCGTAGTGAAGCTTCGGTATCGGAAACGATCGCCAGTCTTTGGATGGGTGACCGTTTAGTGGTATTTCCGTTAGCCTTATATTCGCCGATGATGTCAAACTGGCTCTCCCAATAAATAGCGCCAGCGATTGCGTGAGGCTACAAAGAGATATAGATGGGGTCTGCGCATGGGGTCAGAACAACAGTCTCGACTTGAATGTTTCGAAGTGTGCAGTGATGTCATATACAAGAGCGCACAATCCTATAACGTGTCGGTATGTGGTGGGGGATGAGACGCTAAAGCGCGTTTCCATAATGAAAGATCTGGGTACCTGGTTTGATACAGAGTTGTCATTCTGTCACCACATTATTGAGACATCGAACGCTGCGAGAAGATGCTTAGGCTTTGTCATGCGCCAGTCGCGGTATTTTGATTGCCGCGAAGCTATTTGTATCCTCTACAATGCTTTTGTTCGAAGTAGGTTGGAAACAAACTCGCTTGTTTGGAGCCCATGTGCAGACCAGTATATCCTAATTCTTGAACGAATACAGAAGTCATTCACCCGATTTCTGTATCGTAAAATTTACGGGTATTACCCTTACATGTATCCCACACTTTTTGTTCTGGGCATGGTGAATTACGTTTCCCTTGAAGTCAGACGGAAGTTGGCCTTATTGAGATATTTCGTTAGAATGATTCGCGGTGAAATTACCAATCCCTTTCTTCTGGCCTATGTCCCACTAAACGTACCCATAGCGCAAAGACATGCGCTTCGTCCACGCCAACACCCACTTTTTGCGGTACCTAAAACGAGAACTGTATCCATGTCATGCCATACACCACTATACGAGGCCTTGAAGCTCATGAACACTATCGTACAACTTGATCTGGTTGATATTTTTGCGGACTCGGAATCTAGGCTCCTACTATCAGCCGGACGATATTTAGGCTCAGTATCAGCTAGAAGCTCTGTGGTGGATATTTCCCCCATTGCTCTTAACTATGATTAATATTTTGATATGTATAATTATGAAACTGACTATAAACCTAATCTAATATTCTTTGACATTCATATCTCATTCTATTTATTTGTTTCTAAATGTAATAAAGATTTTTTAATTTAATGATTTACCGCTCGAAATATTAATGTCTGTAATAATGTACTATAAATTATCAAACGACTAAAACTTGCATGTGTAGTGTTTGTACTGTTAGTGTAAGTTGTTGTTGAATAAATGAATTGAATTTCAGCTCGAGCATCTCCGTGCTTCGGAAGGCAAGTTAAGCTGCTGGTCCTGGATATTTATGTCAGATGGTGGTGTAACTATTCGTTAAGCCAGGTCAGAGGCCTATTGGCGGCTTGAAAATTCTCTGACAGCAAGTTTACCACTAACTTGCCTCCATCAATCCGCACGGGCCTGCGTGGTGGAGTATAGCCCACTCCCTCTCACCTGTATTCGTGATCGGTGGAGGCCTTTGCCCTGCATTGGGATGCTACAGGGTATAACTTAGCTTACTAGCATTTTAAGTTTTTATGTCGAAACGATTTGTTATTACTTCAGCAATGCATTAAAGCGCTAGCGTGCTCATGGATACATTTTAAGAATCTTGTTTTGATAGTAGGTAAGTAGGATACCTGTGCGGTGGGTTGACATCGAGTTTAAATTATAAAAACGTTTTGCGTATTTAATATTTTAAAAACTAACCTAATTTGAAACTTAATTGAAACCTATGTTGAAACCTTGTTAATTCGATTCTAAACAAATGACTTTCTAGTTTTGGGTTTATTTATTAACTAGCTGTGCTCGCGACTTCGTACGCGCAGAGAAGTTCTTAATAATATTAAGAGAAAGAAAAAAAGAATAAGAAATGCAAAGAAAGAGTAATAAATTATAGACATTTTGAAAAAAAGTAAAGAAAGAAATAAAGAAAACAAATATCGCATCATATTGCCATCATTGCCATCAAATTAAAACATAAAGTAGAATCTCCATACATTTCTCAAAACTATATCTAAATTGTTTGATAAGTACTTACAAACACTAATTTTAAATCAGAACATGCAGGCAGTATACCTGCAGCATCAGGACTGAGTAATAGGAACCAAAAGCAATGTTTCTCCTTAACCCAACAAATTAACAACTATTAGAAATCTGTAGATTATTAAAGCTCACACACACCCCTACACAGTTACTCATTCTTCGTTTATGTTGACAATACCCTACAGAGTAAGTAGCCGTGAAGAGAACTCTGCTTGATCCTAGGTAATAATCTAATTCAAAAAAGGCAAATCCTCAAGTATCATGGCTTAGACAGTCAGGACCCCTGCAGCATCAACACTGAAGAGTTGGAACCCAATGTTATTTTTTTTAATGTTAATTTGTGTTAACAAAAATTGCTTTGTTTCTGACCCCCTCTGAGAAGGGAAAAATGGTCGTGAGTTTATGTATCTATCTATATGTAATTAGGTAGTGTAGGTACATAAAAAAGGATACTGTAACTGCATGTTTTACAAAAACAGTGTCAAGTATCATCAACCTGTCATTGTCCACTGTTGAGCATAGGACTCTCCCAAGGCGCGTCACGATACTATCCTCGGCCTTCCTCGTCCAGTCGCTCCGAGCTACCACGGTACATAGTACTCCACACTACCATGGTATATAGTACTCCACGCCTTACGGACTGGCCAATGGCCATGGGACAGGGCGAACTGCGGCGCGAAAACCGATTTTTCAATACACTGAGTGTTGTGTCCGTCGCGTAAGCGAATTGAAAAATCGCTTTTTGCGCTGCAGTTCGCCCTGTCCCGTCGCCAGGCCGTCGATACAGCGCCGGATGCTAGGCCGGATGGCGTCCCATACCTAACCAGTTAGTGGTCTAAATTATTGGGCGTCAGTTCTTCGGAAGACATTATGACCAGCCCGAAATAGGGCTGCCATCCGTCCGGGTTTCCCCGGATTTGTCCTAGTTTGACGGGCGTCCGGGGGCGTCCAGGCGGGGTCGTCACAAAAGTTTGATTCATCAACAAAAATAAACTCGATTTCGGCATAAGCATAACAATCGAGTTGTTATGTAGCAAAATCGTGAGTTCGTTTCACTCGCTTCAGCTCTTATTTCATACATAGAAGGCCTCGATTTTGGCATGACCTGGAAATGCGCTATAATATTTGGCAAAATCTCAAGCTCGCTTCGCTCACTCCTAGTTTTATTCGTACATATTGAATCGATTGAGTCGTATTGCAAAATCTCGATATGTTATGAAAATCTCGAGCTCGCTCCTGGTTTATGAATCAAGTTAGTCGTATATTGCAAAATCTCGAGCTCGCTTCGCTTGCTCAATTTTTTTAGACCATGTTACACTCGCTCCAGTCAGGTTTCAGCTCGTATTTCAACAACCTATTCGTATCGATGTAAATTTAAAAGAAGATTTTAGATTGTGCAATGACGACCAAAGCTGAATTTTATTGTCAAAATACAATTTATCGTGGTTGTCCGGGGAAAATTTCAGATTTGACTGAAATGTCCGGGGTTTTTGACGTATTTGTCCGGCAACGGCGATTTGGCAACCCTAGCCCGGAACGACCCAAAGAGGGTCACATTTCCTCTCCCAAAGTCGACGCGCAATTTCAGCAATGAAGCTTTTAGCTTCGGCTCCCCATGCCCCTGTGGTCTTGACGGTGACAGGAACTAAGAGATATTGACGCTTCAAAGCCGAGTACCGAACTCTCTTTTTTGTGGCAGTAAGTTCTGCAGCTGCTCCAGGTGTACGCGACGTGCGACTGAGGTCTGGCGGGGAAGGTGCTTACGCATGTAGTGTGCCACAGGAGGCACTTGCTTTTCTGCCAGGACACCAAAGCTAGGCCGTAGGCCGTCGGCCTTTTGAAATACACATTCACAGAATAGGCACATAAAGTATGATAAGTACTATTAGATTTGTGTAATTTGTACACTTGGAGCAGTTGGAGTACTAACTTTCATTTACTCAACCTCTGTGAGTAAATTTTTAAATATTTATAACTTTTGATTGTGTAAACCGATTCCGATGAAATAAAGCCTATATTATGTTAATCCAAACTTCATCCATAAATCAGATTCTCATTTGTATGTACTTGCTGATGAAAATGTGATATTTTCATTAAATAAAAAAAAACAAAAAGTTCTGCACCAAGATTCGAAACCATCAACTCGTGTTTGAGAGTCTGACCATATACCAATTACGCTACTGAGCTTTCAGAAGAAAGCGTTGAAAAAAGCAATTAGTATTTACCATACTGAATCTTCGCAAATGCATAAACGCGCAGACCACTGACTTTAAATACTCATAACTTCTGATTGAATTAACCGATTACAATGAAATAAAGCCTAAACTAAGCCCTTTATTTTTGTGAAAACGCCATCTAAATCGGCTCAGTAGTTTTTAAGTTATGCGTGAATTAAATTCAGAGGGGCTCGCGACTTTTTCTTCAATTAATCATAGCTTTTGATTGAATAAACCGATTGCGATGAAACATAGCCTATATTTTAATCTAAGCCATGCCCTACACTTCAGTGAAAACCCCATCCAAATCGGTTCAGTAGTTTTTAAGTGATGCGCGAACAAACAAACAGACAAACAGACAAACAGACAAACAGACAAACAGACAAAAATTCTAAAAATGGTCTAAATGTATTCCATTACGTATCCTAAACCTAAACCCCCAATTTTTTTTTTGTAAATTTCTTCAATGTACATCATCGCCAAGTTTAGAATTTTATTATATGTACTAGCTGTGCCCGCGACTTCGTACGCGCAGATAAGTTCTTAATAATATTAAGAGAAAGAAAAAAAATAATAAGAAATGCAAAGAAAGAGAAATACTTAAATAGAAATTTTGAAAAAAAGTATAGAAAGAAATAAAGAAAAAAAATATCGCATTATATTGCCATCATTGCCATCAAATTAAAACATAAATTAGAATCTCCATACATTTCTCAAAACTACATCTAAATTGTTTGATAAGTACTTACAAACACTAATTTTAAATCAGAACATGCAGGCAGTACGCCTGCAGCATCAGGACTGAGTAATAGGAACCCTAAAAAGCAATGTTTCTTCTTAACCCAACAAATTAACAATTATTAGAAATCTGTAGATTATCAAGGCACACACACACCCCTACACAGTAACTCATTCTTTAGTTTATGTTGACAATACCCTAAGAGTAAGTAGCCGTGAAGATAATTCTGCTTAATCCTAATAATCTAATTCAAAATCGGAAAATCCTCAAGTCTCATGGCTTAGACAGTCAGGACCCCTGCAGCATCAACACTGAAGAGTTGGAACCCAATGTTATTTTTTTTTGTAATGTTAATTAGTGTTAACAAAAAAGTATTTCCGGTATGTATTATGTAGGTACGTTACCAGATAGTATTCTCAGTTATTGCTTTGTTTCTGACCCCCCCTGAGAAGGGAAATATGGTCGTGAGTTTAGTGCATGTTTTACAAAAACAGTGTCAAGTATCATCAACCTGTCATTGTCCACTGTTGAGCATAGGACTCTCCCAAAACGCGTCACGATACTATTCTCGGCGTTCCTCGTCCAGTCGCTCCGAGCTACCACGATACATAGTACTCCACACTACCATGGTATATAGTACTCCACGCCTTACGGACTGGCCAATGGCCATGGGACAGGGCGAACTGCGGCGCGAAAACCGATTTTTCAATACACTGAGTGTTGTGTCCGTCGCGTAGGCGAATTGAAAAATCGCTTTTTGCGCTGCAGTTCGCCCTGTCCCGTCGCCAGGCCGTCGATACAGCGCCGGATGCTAGGCCGGATGGCGTCCCACACCTAACCAGTTAGTGGTCTAAATTGTTGGTCGTCAGTTCTTCGGAAGACATTATCACCAGCCCGAAATAGGGCTGCCATCCGTCCGCCCGGGCGTGTCCGGGCGGGGCCGTCACAAAAGTTTGATTCATCCACAAAAATAAACTCGATTTCGGCATAAGCTCTTATTTCATACATAGAAGGCCTCGATTTTGGCATGACCTGGAAATGCGCTATAATATTTGGCAAAATCTCGAGCTCGCTTCGCTCACTCCTAGTTTTATTCGTACATATTGAATCGATTGAGTCGTATTGAAAAATCTCGATATGTTATGAAAATCTCGAGCTCGCTCTTTGTTTTTGAATCAATTTAGTCGTATATTGCAAAATCTCGAGCTCGCTTCGCTTGCTTTATTTTTTTAGACCATGTTACACTCGCTCCAGTCAGGTTTCAGCTCGTATTTCAACAACCTATTCGTATCTAAGTAAATTTAAAAGAAGATTTTAGATTGTGCAGTAACGACCAAAGCTGAATTTTACTGTCAAAATATAATTTATCGTGGTTGTCCGGGGAAAATTTCAGATTTGACTGAAATGTCCGGGGTTTTTGACGTATTTGTCCGGCAACGGCGATTGGGCAGTGGCAACCCTAGCCCGAAACGACCCAAAGAGGGTCACATTTCCTCTCCCAAAGTCGACGCGCAATTTCAGCAATGAAGCTTTTAGCTTCGGCTCCCCATGCCCCTGTGGTCTTAACGGTGACAGGAACTAAGAGATATTGACGCTCCAAAGCTGAGTACCGGACTCTCTTTTTTGTGGCAGTAAGATCTGCGGCTGCTCCAGGTGTCCGCGACGTGCGACTGAGGTCTGGCGGAGAAGGTGCTTACGCATGTAGTGTGCCACAGGAGGCACTTGCTTTTCTGCCAGGACACCAAAGCTAATAGGCCGTAGGCCGTCCGTCGGTCTTTTGAAATACACATACACAGAATAGGCACATAAAGTATGATAAGTACAATTAGATTTGTGTAATTTGTGCACTTGTTATATGTATAGAAGAAGAAGATATAACTATATATACTTGTACATTAATTGCATAATGTTGGCAAGTAAAATAGTTTGTCGTCTACGCCACAAACGGACGAACCTCAAACGAGAACATTTTGCGTTTCTATTAGTCTTAGAGCTTCGTCTTCTTATGACGACATAGAGCTCGACAAATGGAGCATTTTTGTAAACTTAACTTATTGGTGACCATTTGAGGTACGCCTCTTTGCGACGTTGGCGACTATTTGCTACATTTGGATTGATAGATCGCATTATGAAGTCTGAAAGGGTATTGCAATTAATAAAGATGCATGATATCGTGAAATATAATTGAATCGGATGGAAAAAGAAATGTGTGTGCTATTATAAACATCCAGGAATGCACGAAGAGTGACGTGTGTACTGAATAAAATAAAATAAATAAATATCTAGGACAGTGTCACACAAATTATCTAGTCACATTTAAAGTTCCAGAATCTAGCCTGGACTTGACCCTGATACATGTACTTAAAGAAGTCATTTTCCACGTTGTATGATGTTTTAGGTTGATTTAATATTCTGTTTGAATAGATTATGTTCTCGTGATAGCCTGAGCCTGCAGGTAGCGTGCTGTAGCATATTCAAGCAAAAGCTTTCATTTCATAAGGTAGCAGAGCAAACATTTATATTCACAAAACAAATGTAGTGAGAGTACGAGCGATATGTTCGCAGCGCTGCTGTGCACCACCGTGCTGGTTGTATTGAGTAGTGAATCAATAATACACGATGTCCACACAACATTTAAGGCGGCGCGCCCCGGGGCGGCGGCGGGCTACGCGCGGCGCGGCACGGTCGCGTCACGCTCCGCACAAAACATTCCGCTAAATAATTCCGCTCCGACGTCACGCCCGCGCTCCGCTCTCTTATAACTTTCATGCTTTTACTCTGCAATGACACGCTTTACTATGCGATCACCGTCACCCTTACACCTAACACTATAAGGTTGAATGTGGCTCGCAGTAGGCGCAGGTAGCGGCGCGGTGTAGTGCCCGGAGTCGTCGGATCGAGGCTGTATTTACGAGTACAACGCGGGCATTAATTATGTATTGTTCGGTACAACGCGACGCCTACGTGTGTACAGAGCGCGGGCGAATCGTTTTACTAACCTGAGGGCTCCAGAGGGTTACGTTTCAATATATTCGCTTTATTTTCGCTTATTGTCTTGTTTTAATTTTATTTTGATTACAATCAATTTTCTTGATTTTTTATTATGTTGCTTCGGTAAAATATAAATATTTATTTCAGCTCATATAATGTATAATTTTAGCTCATTTAGATACGGCTCGAATAAGTATTATAACGTCACGCCTCTTTCTACGATCCTTACATACTTCTTCCACATTCACGTCCATACATCTTGAACTAAGTTAAGTAGGTATGAAAGGTCAAACAATAAAGATTAAAAATTAAATGCTCGTTATTATTCACAAGGTTCCATTTGATTGTTTCCCTTTGAGATTCATAATCATCTCTAAACAATTGTCGCCTGACGACGTACAACTTGTCACTGTCTCCTTGTCTCTGTCCCTCGAGTGACAATCGCGTCTGGAGTGAGAGGAAGCCATCAATTTGACGAGTTAATCATTTCCCCTTGAATACCAAGTGTTCCGGCGGCGCGGCGCGGCGGCACAGTAACATCACAACAGTAAGCTATCTCCCGCTCCATTACAGCGTACCCTCGCTCGGATCGTAGGGTTATCACATTCTTGATTCAGTAGAGTAGATAAGAGGTAAGTTATACAGGGTGTTTCATAAGTAACAATAAATATTTAAAACTCTTAAGGGGGTTGTTTAGACCGTCAAACTTAACAACTTTCTCTACGGGACAATCATCGAAATCGCAAAAAAAAAATGTTTGATATCCCATACATATTAGTCGATTTGTAGAGTACGGAACATCAATTTTTTTTTCGGAATTTCGATACTGGTCCCTTAGTGAAAGTTGTTCAGTTTGATGGTCTACACCACCCCCTTAAAGGTTTATTTGTATTTTTGTAACACCTTGTATACTTTGCGTCCCTCTTTTGGGTCCCACTGCTGATCAAAGGCCTCCCCTCTCTTCGTCCAATCCTCCCTATGCATCGCGAAATCCGCCTGTATAACAGTATAATAAACTATTAACACAAGTTTTATCTCAGTTTATAGTAGATTACACACCGAGGGCCGGAAATTAAGCAAGGTCTCAGATCTCATGTAATTGTTCACCGAGGCGAAGCCGAGGTCAACAAACATGTGACCCGAGGCTTTCTTATTCACTGCCCGAGGTTAGAATACTATTTTTCTCCTCGACGGAGGTGGAAAGTGGCCACTTCGTTTAGCGCAGCGGGACGAAAATTGACGCTTTCCGTCCGGAGGGGAGAAAATAAAATTAACTTTAAAAATAATCTTAAATAATGTTTGTGGGTGCTCTAACTACAACCTCATTAAACTCTAATTCCCATACATACACATAATAAGTAAATTATCACACGAAATTCCTAGGGATTTCATCAGTGTCCGTGTGATTGGTACGGACAATATACCTATTTATATAGCACGTGACCTTCACAACATTTGCATTTGCTTGGATGTAAGATTCTGTATACCTTCCTTTTCTGGTAAGCTATTAGAGGCTCATATTTCGTAATATAATTATAAGACCTTGTCACTACCTATAGTTTAGCAATAAAGACACTTTGACTTTGAACCATAAATTACATTTGTCAAAGATAATAGTAGGTATGTAGGTATTTATATCTTACTTGCCTGCGCGGTGGAGTATGTCGTTGGTGTAGTGGGATCCTGCAAGCTTTGACCCAACAATGTGTATTAGTATTTTAGTCGATACTGTTAGATCAGTGTATCGCCGTTGACGGAACGATGCGGGTCGCGTCGCCCCCCCCCCCCCCCCCCCCCCCCCCTCCCCCCGCCGGGCCCCGGGGCATCACACAACACGTGGCGGCTCGACGCTCCTCCTGACGGTCACTCAATACGTCCTGTGATACTGAGGGAGAGGGGCTGATGCTAGACGTCCGATAAACGGATGAATACAATTATCGTCTACAATCGTCTAGTCGTCCGACTATCGGATGATATTACTTGTATTGCTGATTTATACATCACCATCTAATTTACTAAGTCAGCCATGAATGTTACAACATTATCTGATTCAGTCGGTTAGGTTAGCGAGGAGCGAAGCGACGAGCATGTTAGGATTATGTTGACCACATGGCACGAGCCGAGCGAGCGTGCCGCGGCAGCGGTCGGCGATTGCCAGAACCGAATCGCTACTGTTTTCAAAATTTTAAATTAGGATAATGGTCACTGGATTCATGACCTTCGCGGATGACTAATTGTTTTTTTCGGTTTATTGGACGACTAGCAACAGCCAATCGAAGTATCTAGTCGTCCGATAGTCGGAAGAATATATTTATTTTATTCTTCCGTTTATCGGACGACTAGCAACAGCTAATCGAAATGTCTAGTTGGCCGATTATTGGATTACTAATTTTATATTATTTGTCTGTTTATCGGACGACTAGACTTTATTTTATTCGTCCGTTTATCGGACGACTAGCAACAGCTAATATTTTACGTGGTTCCATCATCAATTGTATTATGGCGACATATTAGTGCAAGTTTGCACTCTTGTGATATAAGCTCAGGTCGGGCAGTCACTTCCTCCCCGCACTCTAAGAGAGAGAGTGTAATTCTATGTAACTATTGTGTACGATTGATAAAGTGGTACAATATACACGTATTTCTAAGAGTTTCGTATTTATTTTATGAACCTTCGATAAACTGAACAGTGAACATAACATTGACTTAACAATGGGCAATTCTATTTGAGTAGCCCGGTGACGACTAAAGACACATTACACAATAATTATTGCAAGTATATTTGGGCACAATACAATTGCAGATAACTCGTAAAAGTTTCCAATAGAGTCTCGCCCTGAAAGTGATCTTTGCCCCCTCCTTTCCCCCTCCACTTCACCACCCTTGTTCATCTCAACCTCTGCCTGCAGAGAGACGTGCGGGTCGGGTGTGTGCACTCGGTGCACTGATCTGATAATGCATCGCGCCGCTTGCAGCGAGCGAGCGATGCAGGTGAGGTGGCAGCTAGCTATATCTGCACTGTTAGCTCGTTAAATGTTCACTAACTATTATATCTACAAGTTGGATTAAGTTGACTGATTAGTATGTCCAATTCTCTGAAGCTTAAAAAGTTTTCCTCTGAGAGTTCGATACTTTAAAATTGTATCAGCTATCTAGCAATTTATAAATGGAGTGTCTAGTCGTCCGATAAACGGATGAATAAAATAAAGTTTTAGATGATGATATATAAATCATAAGTAGGTACAAGTAATAAAATCCGATAGTCGCGGACGACTAGACGATGATAGACGAACATTTTATTGGTCCGTTCATCGGACGACTAGCAACAGCCATTTATAAATAATGAAAAAGACCGTTTAAGCATTGGGATTTCTAGTAATTAACCTTCTGCGACCGCTAGACATTATTAAAATTAGGAATTTTGTAAGTGTGGTCGTGTCTCTATCTGATCTCATCTCCGAGCGACGCTGTGTATTTTACTTTTACATATTTATTTACATAACTTTTCTGACATGCACTACTATAGCTACCATCATCACCTGTGTTATAATGCATCTCTTGGTACCTAAATGATACGTTGTGTACATGGTAATAGTGTATTCTTTGAGCGTAAATTAAATGACGTGATTAAAGAACTGAAACAGTCTTCTTCTTCCTGCCCTTATCCCATTACTTGGGGTCGGCGCAACATGTAGCCTAGGTACCCGCATTCATCTCTATTAGCCGTCATTTCAGCGCACACTCCATTTCTACACATGTCATCTTTCACACAATCCATCCATCTTTTCTTTGGTGGTCCTCTCTTCATGCAGCCATCCACATTCATATTTTACACTCGTCTTGTATTATGACACTGATCTCTCCGTATCACATGCCCATCTCATCATCATCATCATCTAATGTTTAAATAGTACCTAGGTAAGATAAGTGCATAAGTGTACACACTATAAGTATGATGAACATACTTACAGAATGTATGAATGGTGCCCGGCCACCGGGCGCTATACTCTATCGTTCAAGTTACGATGTATAACTGCTCCAACTCTACATACTATGTAGACAGACATAAATCATTGCATTAGCAAATCATCAGCAATAGCGCGCGTCTTGTTGCTGTAATTAGTCATTTGTAAATAACGTGGGCTGAACTCTGTACTGTGCCGTGTGATCCTGCCGCCCCCAGCCCCCACTCCCCTCACCCCCCTCGCCCCCGTCCCTCTGTCGAACTTAGCGCGAGATACGATAATACTTGAGCTTTTAGTAAAACGTTTTAGGAGAGAAAACTCTTAAAAAGTCTTCTTACGAGTGAAGTATCTTCTTACGAAACACACGACGATGTGATGATTAACGTATTCTATACAATACTGTTGTATTAACTCGGTGTTGTTTGAACACTTTCACAATGAATTATATTATTGTTGATAAAAGGCCTTGCAATAAACGAACAACTTGACAACCGAAAGACGGTATGGTCTGGTTCACTTTTCGACGGATTTCAATTCTAGCGGCATTTTGGGTAACATTTTGCTAAATGTGTTTTTTTACTAACTCGGACCAGCTGAACATGAATTTCTATGTTGGCACTCCCGAATTTGCGAGCTCAAGGAAGGGTGGGGCTCCAAAGGTGACTTTTTTCAAATACAAATTTTTAGTCGGTTCAGTGAACCTTTATAAGCTGCTTTGGCGTTTGAAATTTCAATGGCAGCCAAATTGTATTTCACAATTGGGCATCATAATATGGATGCTTTGGTGATATAGGGAAAACTTTGACTTCCTCGGAAGGTCGACTCCTGACGGATGAGGTCAACGGCCAGCGGAAACTATGACAGATAGGGGTATGGACCTTGAACAATGTCATAGAGGACCCTGGTCAGATTTGGTTGGCGGTAATAAAAAATCCAGAATTGTGAAATCCAAGATGGCTGCCATGGAAATTTCACCGAACCGACTAAAAATGTATATGGGTTTTAGGGGTAGCTTATTAAGAATATGAAATCATTTTGTTTTTATTTTCAACATTCATGAGCATGAGAATTTACAGCCCTCAAAGTCCTATGACAAAAGTGCACTGAACTTGTTTTGTAGGAAATTATGTCACATTTAATTTCTACCTAAAAAACTTTTCGATAAAACTTATAGATTCCGAGAAGTACGCGAAAAACTGAAAAAAATATCACCTTTAGAGTACCGTATCACACGAGAGTACCGTATTACAGACAGACAGATTTGTTTTGTATAATGTGCTGAAAGTTAACTTGTCATAACAACTATAGGCTTCAAATAGTAACCGATTGATGTTGCTCTGACTATGTTCAGTTCAGACATAGGCTCTCCCAAGGTGCACCACGTTACTCTACCCTCGGCCTTCCTTATCCCGTCACTCCCTTGCTACCTTCCTTTCTGTAATGAAATCAAATACCAATAACTAGTTTATATTAGACTGCTAACAGTTGACGATGATAGCTGATAATGATGGAGTCGTGAGTTCAATTAGTTTTGCTTTAATATCTTACTCACACTCGGTTGCAGTAACACTCATTAAGGTGAATCCTCCATTTAATCTCTTGCTGTCACTTTATGTTTTGTTAACATAGTAAACGATTCACAAGAGATTTAATGGAGGATTAACTTTAATGAGCGCCTCTGAAACTGAGCGTAAAACTATCAACAAGTCATGTCGCGTTGCCAAACTTGTCATGTTGTTTTTGAGATTGTGAGTAAACAATGTTTACTGCTAATCCAGAGTATATAAAATAAACCTTATAAATTACAGACATAGATACGAGTAGGTACTTTATTAAGTGGGTGACGTCGTCGGCACTGCAATCGTCTAATATATATGTACATGTAGCTGTAGTTCTACAATCAGACCCAGAACGACAAATACCTGTTATTATTGAGTCACTGTGATTTCATACGTATGCGGGTCACGGTGCGGTGCAAGTTGCCAAAACGTCTGCACTCTGAGAGCGGCCACGATTTGGCAACCACCACCACTAAGTGCCGGGGTCGACGGCCCGCGCGCTGTGTTCTCAAGTAAACAAGTTAAATTTCTTTTTATCTTCCTGACGCCAGATAGCTTACCTACCAGCAAATTCTGGTCAAAGGAGTAATTATTAAATGAATAAATAGGTAATAATTATGTTTAACTTACATATTTACAAAAATATCCTATTTTTTTCTAAGTAAGTATGTATGTTTAATGTAAAGATGAAAAAGAGCAAAAATATTAAGTCTATTTGCTCTGATTGAAAAATATAACATGAATAGGAAAAACCAATTTCATGATCAAACGAATTCGGCGAAGTAATAACCGAAGTACATATCCTGTGTATTATAGATATAAGTGTGGAGATACCCACATGTACATTTACCCGGCGGTCCACCAGCGGTTCGAATAGAGAACCACCGATCTGTATAACACACATAACTGCGCGTCGCATCGCATCGCAAATATCTGCGATGCGATGCGACGTCACAGTCATGTGTGGGAGCCCTTAAACAAGGGGCAAATGCCCAAATACATCAGAACACACAGATACTCCAAGCTTTCATTATCTCTGCACCTCTGGTTAGGGAACCACCACTACAACCTTCCACTCCCCGCACTGAGAAATCTCCAAACTGGAGACCGAAGGTTCCCTATATTCGCTGGTGAACCGCCGAGTAAATGTACATGCGGGTGTACCAAGAATAAGTACATAAACATAATAAATCAATTACTTTTGTAGATATACATGTAACCTTCCATGTTGTAACAAGTATTAGGTCGGGCGCGTGATAAAGATACAATAGAGAATGTTGATATAGCACCTGGCTGGAGATTATGTCGTATATGCTCCAGCCTCCATATGTTGTTGTTGTTAGTATATAATAGTAGATTACACACCGAGGACAAGAAAGAAAGAAAGGTCTCAGATTTCATGTAATTGTTGACCGAGGCGAAGCCGAGGTCAAAGGACATGTGATCTGAGGCTTTCTTATTTACTGTCCGAGGTTAGTATACTATTTTTCACCTCGTCGGAGGTGGAAAGTGGCAGCTTCGTTTAGCGCAGCGGGACGAAAATTGACGCTTTCCGTCCGGAGGGGAGAAAAGTATATAACTTATTTATGTTTTCACCGGGTTTCCGGTTTAGTGTTTCTATTTAAATGACATTCTGCAATGCATACCTAATTCATAATTCATTTATTCATTGTTGATTGCACACGTTACAAAAGATGGTATAATTAGATTGTGGTACAGCAATCTGCCTCTTCAAGGCATTCAATGTCATATAATTTTTATTTAGAAATATTAATTTCATTTATATTAATTGCATTCTGATGTCACAATACTCTGACAGTGTAATTTCGGCTTAGAATAGTCCACTCCATTTCATTCCTTTGGTATTATACTAGATGACTAAGGGATAAGGTTTCTTATGTAGAAGTCCACTAATTGAGACGTCATTCTATCCTTCAGTTTCAGTACGCCTTTGAGCATTAAACGTTACGCTTCAAAGCTAGTTGGATGACCTGATGAGATGATGGCCGTCAGTTTATGTAGATATGTTGTAACTGTATGAAAGTAAACGTCCAAGTTTGACATGTATGTGGTATTGGCATACCGACGCAACGCCTTCGCTTTAACAATTCGAAGCTTGATTGAGAGACAGCATTAACCCCCGAGCACCAGCGGTCTACCACGTGACGTCACGACACGACACGACACGACACGACACGACTTTAGTGTACGTGTTCGTGTCTGTATACTGAACGCCCTGGGGAGCTGTAAATGAGCTCGCATTCACTCCGCTACGGTGCTACGGTGCTACGGTGCTACGCCGCTACGGGCTACGAGGCAGGTAATACGCGCAAATGAAATACGGGGCCGCCATTAAAAGGTCCGACGTCGTATTTCAGTGTAGGCTCGCTCGCTGCAGTGAAAAACATTGTGACCCCGCGTATGCGCCCCCCGACCCCCGACCCCCGCAGACCCTGCCCCCCGCGCTCTTGAGAAACGAGGCCGATGATTATAAGCGCACCTGACCTCCCCGTCCCCTCCCTCCCCCCGCCCGCGTCCCTCTCGCGCCCCTTCGGCAAACTTGTTAGCGTTACAAATAAATATCGTAATAAATAATTCAAGAACTGCGCTCATACACGTACCTACATTATATGCATGTACCTACAAGTATAGCATAGAATGAGGGAATCTAAACCAGTCTAGAGGATAATGCATATCGATTATGTAGATCAACTGAGACGAGGAGCTGACGAGCGAGTAGGTACTATATTGCTGTGGTACTAGTCTGTTGTTATATAATGTTGTTTATTTGTACAACAATAGTAGATTACACACCGAGGACAGGAAAGTAAGAAAGGTCTCAGATCTCATGTTATCCGAGGCTTTTTTATTTACTGTCCAAGGTTAGTATACTATTTTTCTCATCGACGGAGGTGGAAAGTGACAACTACGTTTAGCGCAGCGGAACGACAATTGACGCTTTCCGTCCGGAGGTGTGAAAACATACTTATACGAAGAAAGCGTGTGTTATTTATGCACGTAAGAAGTTATATTTCTTGGTGTGAATGAAAAAAACGCATAAAAACTAACTTTTCGTTACATCGGCATTCGTGTATTAGATCGGTGCAAGCAACTTCTATCACATGCTGAAAATATAGGTGTGCTATTGAATAAATTATTTTTAATTGAATACACTCTTCTTAAAAATCTATTTCTGCCGAAAGAAGTATTGCTTCGATAACAATCATTATAAAAATAACCATAACGATACAATTTGAATTTTATCACGAAAAGTGGTTAATATTATTATTTAATGTTTAATGTGAATAAACGTGAATAGAAGTACGATAAATCAATTGTGATTTATGACTCTATAAAACGTAACAGTTCAATAAATAATGGAATGGTTATAAAGCCTCATTTGAATTAATGTTCGTAAAACATTACACATTATTGTATAGGTAGGTACGTACCGTTTAGTTGCTACTGTAGTTATGGAATCAAATACATATAAACTGCGATCATAATTTCTATCAGGGTTTCCAAAATCAGTGCAACAACGACCTTTCCCCTTTAGAAGCGTGTAGTTGTATGTATGTATGTAGTGCTAGGAGTCTTTCCTTTATTGATCTCATCTCATCTCGTCGCATCTCATCCAATCTCATCTAGTAAGACAAAGGTTCCCTTTGATAACACGTTCTTCAAACTTTTACTCGATCACGCTGCGAATATTTCCACCTCGCTCGTCTCCCGGACGTGTGAGGGAGAGAGCCTCTACACAAATGTTTGTTATTTAAGATAATAATTGAACAAACATATGTAAACTCATATCCTTGTTCTGTCGTCGGGACGGGCTGTTGCAAGCAAGATCTTTTTCTACCTGGTTTATATGATACTAGTGTTTTCCCGCGACTTCGTCCGCACAAATTATATACCAGATTTAAAGTCAGATCATAAGCTATCAAACAAAAAAAGTTTCATCTAAATCGGTTCAGTAGTTTTTGCGTGACGTGCGAACAAACAAACAAACACACTTTTTTGTCAATAGTTGGCGCTGCACGTCATTTAAATCGCGCAATCAAGTGTCATTTCAATTTATATGAAGTGAACCGCTACTTTTTTGTTCCTTATGATTTTACGGTTTTATAATAGTTAAGATTTGGCCTTCTGTATGGCATCAATGTATATAAACGTTACTATTTATTATGTGTTTATGTATCCATCAAATCTTTATTTGTGACACACAGGTAGGTATTAAAGTTATTGTAAGCATAATATATAAACGTTCTCCGTTATCTACTCGGCATACAATTAATCGTTGATAAACTTATAGAAAGTAACAGAGTAGACATAGAGATACATACATGTAAATTATGTTCATTGTATAATTATGGTCAATTCCATTATTAAATTGTAGAATTTTCAATGTAAATAGTTAGGATACTTGCCGTCTAGAACGTCATTAAGTATGTTAAATCAATAAAAAATTGCAATATGCTTTTTTGAATAAATTGATATTATCAGCGTCTCGTACCTACATAATTCAGTATTACATTGAACATTTTTGGTGCAATATGTATTGTACGAGGGACTTGTTACCAAATGCTGATACCTGCACCTTTCACACCGCTAGTGTTACGAGTAGACGGTCCTCCCAAACTAATTGCGTTGGTCCGGGCGCGGGCGAGCCCGGGGTAGTGATTACATCCCCCCCCCCCCCTGAGCTATCCGTTACCCGACACCACCGGCGGGATCAGAGGAGAGGAGCGGGCGCGGGGGACGGCACCAAGTGAAGTGCACTAATTGATGGCGCACACACCACCCTCTTGTCCTCGCGACATATATCTCACTATCTGTCACTGATAGAAAAAAGTCGTCTGCAGGTATGTAATCAGTCAATGTCCAAGTCAAAGTGTCTTTATTGAAAAACTATAGGTTTTCACAAGGTCTTACGAATATGATCCTCTATAGCTTACCAGTAAAGGTGACCAGTTTAGTTTTAATTTGTAAACATTATGCTGTCGGTCATAAGATCATGTGCAGTTCCTTCGTATGTATGTGTCGAGATTGTAAGGTGTCTCACCATCGGGCTACCTTCATTAAGTAGAACAACGAATTAATGGTGGTCCTATTAATGAACTGAAGTTTTACATACAGATAAATTAGTGCTTAGATAAATCGAACGTCATCTCGTCATCTTCACCACCAGCCCTTATACGTTCTACTTACTGCGTAGCACGGGCATCCTGCAAAGATAAGAAGAAGTGGAGTAAACTTGCTGTCAACGTTCGTATTTATTATTCTGTTTGTAAACTGATTATTGTCCAGCTGATATCAGAGACACGACTTTAAGAAATCATCTCTTATATGATACCGTTAATATAACTTTATGGGGACCAAGCTGTTTTATAACCCCTCGTAACGTCGTCAAACACATAAAATGTACATCAACTCAACACACTTTACGGTGTTGAGCGTTGGCGCCAACTATCACGACACATCAACAAACACACACACATACGCACATCGCACTCTCGTTCCATCGAGATGGGTAGAGACTGATCACTACGCCACGTTATTATCTATCACTATCACATTATAGATGCCAGTAAGTGGACCACTAAATTGCCTCCACTAATCCACACTAGTCTTACGTGATAGAGTATAGCCCCCTCCGTGAAATAGTTTTGCATTCAATTACTACCAATTGTATTTACTTTTAAGTGTGTTTTGTACGCTTTTAGGCAATTTATAGTGCTCAATTTATGTTGAAAACACCTTTATTTCATTACCTGCGAATCACAATAAATAAAATTAACTTTGATATGTCAATGTCACCCGTATTCGCGAGAGAAGGCGTGAGGACATCCTACAGGCTATAACTTTAATAGTGCTGTATATTGCAGTCTATATGTATTATGTAACATAATATACGCTGTGTATAATCGACAGGTCATTTCTCAACTATCGGATAAGGTTGTCGACGTCGCGGCGCGTTATCGCTCCGTATTCAATAATGGATCGCCCAGCACTCGCCAGCTCGCCGCACATGTTGCCCGCGCCGCGTCACGTGTCGCGTCGCGTCGCCTCACGGCTCATTAATCTGTCGCCCGAGACACATCGCGCGCACTCACGTCAAACGGCTCACTTATCGCGTGGAGTGATTGCACGCATATCGCGCGACCGATCGGTAACACTGCGTTGTAACCCATAGTTGTTAACGTATTGTGGACCGGCACGACGGGGTGCATCGCCATTTAAATGGCACTATCCGAGACCAACTGCTTAACGTGCCGTCCGATGTTCGGAGGTGCACGAGATGAAATAACATCAAAACGGTTACCCGTACAAAGAGTGACCGGACTGGGCGTTGCTGAACTTCGATGATAGCTAGCTGTATTATAAGTACTCGTATCTTTTTATATCTAAGGAATTGTGAGCCACTTTCCTCGCTGTTCATTTTAAAGAAATTTCCGAAGGAAATGTAATTAAAATCTCATTAAAATCCATTCAAACGCTCTTAAGTTCGAGAGAATAGATGATAATACAGCTTTATGATTGTTATAGAGAGGAAAGTTTAATTAAATAAAGCTTACTATCGTTATGTAGAACTATATACTATTAATCTCGGACATTTCGTATTCCTAGACACTGTTTTGGGGGTAGGAACCATGTATATTCCAGTGGAAATATCAGTTCAAGGATCTTAAAAAACAGAATTGCCACCCTTAT
Organism: Agonopterix heracliana; assembly: GCA_963693445.1. Lineage (NCBI taxonomy): Eukaryota > Metazoa > Arthropoda > Insecta > Lepidoptera > Depressariidae > Agonopterix > Agonopterix heracliana. The sequence continues at coordinate 19,509,445 of OY856319.1, forward strand.
TCATGTCGCATCCCCCTGCTGGCAGCCGGATGCAAAAATGTTATTCCCGTTGATTATCTATACGCTCGTTTGTTTAGACTTTAGACAATGTCGTACGTATCGTAGATCTTCCCGTTTCTTTCACTGTGTGTTATTTATGTTTAGTTTCAACAGCGCGCGCTGAATACTATAGACATTAGGCTCAAATAAAGTACATGTCTAGATTTAGCCTCACGCTTCTACCATATAAAACAAAAGTGGTCAACTTTTTGAGGTTGGTGTAAGTCATACAACTTACCTCTGTGTGCGTGGATACCGACACGGTTCATCGCCCATGAGTTCAGTTATATTTTTTCGACGCGTTCGTAGCTTCGACTGTCTATCTTCACATAGTCCGCGTCCCCGCGTTGTTCAGGTACACACGGCGACACATCAAGCTACGCAAAACAAGCTATATATACATTACTCTCCGCGCGGCCCTTATATTGGTTTTGCGTAACTTGATGTGTCGTCGTGTGTACGCATCTTCAGATTTCATCTCCATTCGACTCTTTCTCCGTAATTGCTGACCCGATCTGATTGCCCAGGCAGCGCCGGACGTATAGGTCTAGCCTCAGTACGTCTCAGTGAAAGCTCTATTTGTGCACTAATATTTTATTACATTACTTCTTTAATTAGCATAGCATTGATTGCTGGATGCTGTTGGGACTGCCTCGATTTTGTGGAGCCTCAGAGATGCTTGCTAAGGCAGAAGTGGACTGCTCGCAGGTAATAATTCGCAAAAAAGCAGCATCTCTGTTACGCCGGGTCCGGGGTAGTGACAATAGCATCCTGAAAGCCATTGTTGAAAGTAACCAGTGTCCACTGCTACGGCACATGTCCCAAATTACGAGTTCCGTTATTGTAGGTACTGATATAACATACTTACTGTAACGTTAGTTAGTACTAATTTCGCGGTGGTTGCCACACTCTTGTTAACTTTCCAACACATTCCTCCGCCGCCGCACCGCCCCGCGCCGCACCGCACCGCGCTTCGTGCCGGCGGAGTTGTTTCAACATTACATACCGCGCCGCGTTAGTCGACCGCGCGGCCACATTCACTGAATAACTACATACCAGTTAAATGCTTTACTTTTAAACGTATGCTGACTAATGCACTACCTACCACCAATGTAAACTAGTTTAACTGCACCTGTACTAAATGTTGTTATTCAGACCCGTGTTAACTAAATTGATAACTACGATGTTAACATTAAATTGTGCATATTTACAAGGTGTTAGGGTACACAGTTGCATTACTTTAAGTGGTGCTTGTACCCATTATACTGAACAACTTTCCCTAAGAAACCTATAGGAAATAAGAAAAAAAAATTGGGCTTTCCATACTAAATGCAATCAGCTGATCGAACGTTTGTTTAAAAAGTTGAAAAAAAAAACAGAATTTCCTATAGGTTTCTTAGGGAAAGTTGTTCAGTATCATGGGTACAATCACCCCATAAAGTAATGCAACTGTTTACCTTAACACCCTGTAGAATAATACTCGCATACTTTGCTACTAGGCTTTATATATTATGGATATAACACAACGACGACACACACATGTAACATTCATGAACGAAGCGGGGTGTGAACTCGGGACCCCTGGTTTGACAGTCCGTAACCATTACACAATATGTAAGTAGTACCTAGCTAGGTAGTCGCTGTAAGAGAGGACTTACTTCCGCTGGTCAGAGCTTGAGCAATTCAGATATTCTGAAAATGAATGATTCGGAATATCTCTGACGAACCCCTTATGGAATATAGTCATGAGCATGCATAAATAAGCTGTAAATTTTATGATTAAATCATAATTGGAAGAGGTGATGTGAAAGTTTGTTAATAACGTAACATAATAATATTAAATTGGGGTCAAAACGACCGCTGGTAATGTCACTCACGCCTCTCTAAACAAAACTCGTCACACTGCCCCCCCCCCCCCTCCCCAGTGACCCCTCGCGCCCCCCCGCTGGAGGCTCGAGCTAATTCTGTTTGCCGCCGACATGCCTATTAGAACAAACGTGCCATCTCCGGCCGTCCTGTGCTGTGACGTCATCACTACCTATTTATGATACGACCCAGTTGACTAAAATACTATCTGCCTCCAGAAGGCTTTATATGAAAATTAATGGATTTGCCCTAAGCGCGTTTCAAACTCAAGATGTTTTATTCCAAATAATATCACATGGATAGCGTCTAAATCTGACGTCATTTTTGACTCTACCACCGCGTCGGAAGGTGTTCCGTTGTAGAGAAGATGCGGCCAGTAACTCTACAACACACATCTTTAAAAAACAAAAAACCCGACTGCATAAAAAACTATTACCTAACTGAAAAGATAAAAACAAGCTCCTTAAATCAGCTATAATAACTTTGTTTGAGCAAATTAATACAATTTGAATGTTATTTTTTTATTAGGTAGGTAGGTATCGCAAACGGGGACAAAGAAAAATGACCTATTTGTTGGTTATTGGTTTGTCCCCGCCTGCAATAGCTACCTAATAAAAAAATAACATTCAAATTGTATTAATTTGCTCAAACAAAGTTATTATAGCTGATTTAAGGAGCTTGTTTTTATCTTTTCAGTTAATAGTTTTTTATGCAGTCGGGTTTTTTGTTTTTCTAAATAATTTAGTTTATTTCATACTTTTTAGTCTTGTGTCAAAATGGTAGCATAAAAATACTATAACATATATATATTTGGAATCTGCTCTTCACCAGCTTTCATTTGATACCCATATTGTATTTTTTTACGAAAAAAATTTGATTCTCCCCTCCTCTCTTTTTTAATTCGCATACGCCATATTAAAATAATGTACCCTATGATACTCTCACGATTTTTACGAATCTAACGACATCTCATACGTTAAAATCCATCAAGCCGTTTAGGCTGTAGGGCGTGCCAAAGAAATAGACATACAAACATATCGACGCTGGAAAGCGAAAACGCTGTAACTGACACCAGTGTCAAAATTTTTTTATTGCAGATTCGTAATCAGAAAAAAATTCTGCGTCGAATGGTCTGAGTCCCATAGCTCTACGGCCCTTAGAAAATTTTGTACAGCGTTGAAATTGCCTGTTATTTTTGGTCGACATAGATTTTGGTAGGCTGTAAATAGCACAAAAACTCAAAATTTTTACCGATTTGCATTTACGTCAAAATCGAGTTCCATAGAAAAAACCAACAAGCTAGTTACATCGTTCGTGATATACTATTCAATGTGGGTTACAGCGTTTTCGCGGAACAAAAAATTTTAGTGTACCACATTTATGACATTTTGTTGTCCAATTGTTAGCAACGAATGTGGCTTATTACGTTTTAACGTAACCAATATTATGGCTACATGACGTGTTACAACATTCATTTTTAATCTCTATTTCTAGATCAAATCAATTTACGCTTTTTTAAATGTAGTATTCGCGACAAAGTTATTGCTTTTACCACCATCGATTTGGCGCTCGAACCGCTATGGCCTACCATTTACTGCGTCCCAAATCAGTCCATGGCCGTCAAAAAGGTGTCTTACTTTTGTTGTTCGTATTTATTGGCGCGTAATTGGTTTCGTTTGAATGGTAAAGTCTACTTGGTAGATACTGTTATTTGACATTTTTATTAGTTAAATGTTAAATGTTTTCCCTTATTTTTTACGTTATTTAAAAAAAAGTTAACTGGATTGCATCATTCCCTTTATGAAATACAGGGTTCTGAAAAAGCGCATCATCGTCACCTACTGTTCAATAATGCGCTCCCAAGATGTGCTACAAAACTTTATCCTAGCCCTTTCATATCTAAATGTTGCCTCAGGTTCTCGGTCCACTGGACTGGAAGGGAAAGTACTCAACCACTTTACGCCTATCTTCGTTGTCTCCGTCTGAGAACTCGGACTCCCCGTCGATTCATAGCCAGAAATGACCAACACTTCACCACATTAACTTGCTTATTTTACAGTTGCTGTCTAAGATCGCTCGCACTCGCTCTCTAATCGACTATGAATCTGTAGAGGTTAGATCACGTTAACGTAAGGGTTTCTACGTCGTCTACTACTACTATTTTTGTCCACGGTTAAATACTAAAGATGAATATTGGTAGGTTGAATAAGTTCTTCGTTCTAGGTATTCGGATAGACAGAATATTATGTAATGAAGTTTCCCGAAAGCAGCTCATCTCGACTGAATGCGCTTTACCAGCCTATTTGTCGAATTTGTTTCTGCCTATTCTAATGGCCCGCTGCCTGTGCGATACACTTTTGTACAACTTTCAGTGAAATTCGTTGTTTATATGAAAATTTAACATGACTTTCGTTTTATCCAAGTTCATGCCGAGACCGATACGTCAGGAAGCTTCGTTTAAGCTGATTAGCATCCCTCCATCGGAGCAGAGATTCCGCCATATCAGCATCGTAAGATTTTTTAATTTGAATCCTCGAAAAACAACTTGCGAACTTGGTTTAGGATTCACATCGGTCTTTTCTTGAAATGCGATTTTTCTTCTTTGCAGTGTAATTAGTAATTATGTACAATACAAATGAAAAAATTTAAGAGCTCTTTTCACACCTTTTCGGGATAGGACTACCTCGGGTTACAGCACAGCCCTGGGTCCCTCGCAAAGGAAACCTGAGTGACAGGAGCCTTCATCCAACGCCTTCTTATTTTGAGCAGCGGGAGTCTTCCTAATCTGACTCAAATAAAGATCCAGGATGTCGCCAATGTAGTGGTGTATTTGGCTTACTTTTTTCTTCTTCGGGTTTATCTTCATTACTGGAGGTCGGAAGTCAGCTCTGTATATGCCTGGCTGTCTCTTGCCAAACGAAAAAGATTTTTAAAGGTGGCGATGCCTGTCTACTGTTTGTTCAGGCTTGCTAGCCATGTCATTCGTAGCCTATCTACTTTTATTTTGCCCATTATTGGAGTATGAAGCACCTGGAAGGTATCGCCTATACTTACTTCCATAGTAATTTTAAACTTCAGCTAGAAAATCCGGCCCAGAAGTATGTCGACCCTCGTAGTCTTCCTCACTTATACGATTCTGGGCTTTTCCGAAGCTACTGAACTGCAGAATCTGCTCATGGTCTCCTTTATGGGGCTCGTGTGTCGGACGTTGCATTTGTTACTAATTTTATTTTATTATTATCGAAAACCTTCAATACTTCACGTGTCTTCCTCTTGAACTGCAGTCTCGTTCGAGAGGTCGTGAGTAAATTTTGTTTCCTACTATGTAATATTTAGCAGGTTTGTAGCCTCGTTCTCAGTGGTATTGCGAATCGCATCAGATTTAGAGGATAACTTGGAATCAAACTGAATAACTTTCTATATGGTTTCAAAAATCGCGAGAAAAACAGTTTTTTTTTTTTTTTTTTTTTTATTTAAAAATGGGTTTGCTCTTGACCTCAATCCTGTCCTGAGGACAAAGATGGGGTCGAAGATGTAGCGAGCTTACCCAGAAGAAGCCTATTCACTCTTACTTTGAAGTAATTCGGGTTGTAAGTGCTCGGAAATACTGACGCAGGCAGGGCATTCCACTCCTTGGCTGTGCGCATTATAAAAGAATCAGAAAGGCGCTTAGTGCGGATACGTGGGATATCAACCAAGAAGGGGTGGTATCCCGCGGTGCGTCTGGAAGTCCGAAAGTAGAAAGGGGAAGGTGGGATGAGCTCATGCAGCTCTTGTGCACACTCACCGAAGTACAATCTGTAGAAGACCGACAAGCAGGCTACTCTGCGGCGGTGGGCTAGGCTATGAAGCTTGGTTTCTACCAGCTTACTGTCGCCAATGAGCCTCCTGGCTCTACGTTCAACTGAGTCGAGAGCGTCTAGTTGATACTTAGCTGAGCCATCCCACATGTGGCAGCAATACTCCATACACGATCGGACCTGAGCTTTATACAACATTAAGAGCTGTTCAGGAGTGAAGTATCGCTTCACCTTGTATCGATGCCCAGCTTTTTGGCTGCAGATTGAGCCTTAGACTCGATGTCAGCGCCGAAGTTGAGTTTCGTAGTCATTTAGCTGTCCCATACATTTAGGTCTAGCACAAACTAATAAGAGAACTACCGTTAGCTCTAGTAGGACTGCACTTTTGAATAAAACAACAGTTTTTTTTTTGCGTTTTTGTTGTTGGTTCCATAGAGAAAGTTGTTCAGTTCGACGGTTCAATCATTCCCTTAAAAAGTGTTACTTAGAATATTGTTGAATCTATTGATTATTGATACATCTCCAAATATGTGATAGTAATTTGTCAATTATGATAAATATTCAATCAGATTTTGCATCCTACCTTGAGATGAATTCCTTGAGAAAAAATTAATCGAGAACGCTTCCTCGCTCTAGTTAATTCCAGTTTCGACTATTCGAATATTAAGAATTAAGCTTTTTGTGCTTTTTTGTCACCTAATATTATGTTTTGAATTACTTTCTGATGTCTTTACTTTTTAATAACACAGTAAACATTTTTGACTTAATATTTACGTCATTTCAATTTAGCAAATTTTTTCGCTGTTCTTGTGGTTAAACCATTACATGACTATACAAATTAAAAAGGTTATATTGTTACATCAATATTATGGTACTGGGTACATTACGGAATAGTGGGTTACAACGATTTCGATTTCCAAAATAAAGTACTATTTTATGAAATCCATACAATAATCGTCTTCAGTTACAGCGTTCTTTGGGGTTGAAAAAAAAAGTCGATATGCTGTAACCCACAATAACATTAAAAGCAGGAACATTTAACGGAATCGGGGAAATTCGTATCATAGCTTATCTTAAATTATATTTTCTATCCAAAAATGGCATATGTGGGACTGACATTAACGAAGTTATGAATTTTTTTCTGAAATCGCAAAAGTTTTTCGGGCCTGGTGTAAAGTTTGCCTTTTGTGGGTTACAGCGTTTCCGCTTTCCAGCGTCGATATATACATACATACGCTCGAAAAACATAACCCTCCTTCTGTCGCAGTCGGGTAAAAACACTTACAAATACAATATTCTATTACATAGTGTAACATTGTCAAGACCAGACATTTTGGTCATTCATAATAATCATCGAGTTTAGATGAGGCACACAAGTACCTTGCTTGAAATGTTCGCGTAAGGCCCATCCCTATGACTATGACAGATCGCGACGGTGAGGAGGTCCGCAGATATAGGGCACATCGTCAATAACTAGCCGCTCCCTATAACTGGACACATTATACTGAAATGGATAAACTAAGAATTATATTTACATTCACACAATTCAACATTCACTTTTTGGATTTGGATGATGATGATGTTATCTATAACATCAGTTATCTCAAGTATTAGTTAAGTATTATCTTCACCGATTAACGTAAAAATTTAAATTAATAAAAGTTTAACTTTGGCGAGCCGTGAAACTGGCGGGTTGCTTATTTTCTGGTAGCGTACATGCATTTGAAAATAAGAACTTCTATGATAAATTGACTTTTGACGTTATATCAGTGTAATAAAGGTGTACGGCTAGTTATTAAAAAAAATTGCTAGTATTGAAAATATTGGCTAGTAACTAGGTTAAAAGTTATCTTCGATAAAACAATTACATCACTAACTTATGAAACAAATAATGTCAGCTTTTTAACCGACTTCAACAAAAGGAGGAGGTTCTCAATTCGACCCGTATGTTTTTTTTGTATGTTTGTTACGCGATTACACCGCCAATTGAGAATTGATTATGATGATTCTTATTTTGTTTGGTAGCTCATAATTCCGAGGTGGTCCCACGAAATTGATTCAGCGCTTGTTGAAACAATCTGCAAAATAACAAATATGTACACAGATCACGGACTTGAAGAAAATACGGACGTAATGTTACACTAGAAAGATGTGAAGTGTAAACGCGTATGAGATAGCGATAGTCATAAAATCCTATACAATTTGTATGAAGCTAGATGTCTGCCTCCGGAGTCAGACAGCCATCGTCAAACAAAAAAGTGGTTACGTCGATAAGGACAGCAATAAGTAGCGATCTCCTTTTTTAACTAGAGCGAATTTTTAACTAGAGCGTATTTGCTATGTGCATCTCTTACTGAGTGAGTATGACACGACACGTGCTTCTTTCTAGTACTTACCTTCTCTTTCTACGACGCAAACACAATATAAATACATGGGTGCTTCACTTATATAATAAAAGGATATTACGTCCGTCGTTTTTCAGGTCCGTGACACAGATGACATTTTTGTTTGTCGATTCTCTTCAGGAGTGCGATTTTTAAACATCACACGTTCAAGTCAGCGGTAGAAAATGTCAAAATTACTATGGAGATTATGCATATTTCGTCTTTCTACTGCTAATTCGAACGTGTGATGTTCAAAAATCGCACTCCAGCAATGTTTTGATGGGGACTGTCATACTAGGTTTTTTTTTACTGTCATAACCAAGAATCTTTATATCATATATTTAAAACTTCTTGGTCATACTGTTGTGTTTAAACGTATAATAACTTTATGGTTTAAACTTCATGGATATAGGTACCGAAACACATAGATTTAATTGATCATGGCGGTCGGAAATGTTCGTCGTTTTAAGGGTTCCATAGTCAAACAAGGAACCCTTATACTTTCGTCCATTCTGTCTGTCTGTCTGTATGCCCCGCCTCAATAACTCGCTCATTTTTGCATCTATTGAATCGAAATATGACATAAAGACAGATAACAGTAACCCAAAAACAGAAATGTTGTACGAAACATGGGTTGGATTTTTTAAAATCGAGTGAGGTGTAGAGCGTACACCGTTCCTTTGCATTGAAGTACTTATAACTGCTTAGTCGAACTAATGTATTTCACCTAGATTTCAACACTGAAAAGTTTGAAATAAAAAATTTTTAACAAAAAATTAAAACCGACTTCAAAACTAAAAAGGTAAATATAATAATATTGCAGTCGTTGACTTTTGCATTCGAATCTATAAGAACATTAATTTGTTTTATTGGAGTCGGTGTCAAGCCAAGCCAAGCCAAAAAATTACTGCAAGCCCAGTTGCGAATCGTACCGTCTTGACACCGAGTCCGATAAGACAAATTAATGTTCTTATAGATTCGAATGCAAAAGTCAACGACTGCAATATTATTATTTTTACCTTTTTAGTTTTGAAGTCGGTTTTAATTTTTTGTTAATTTTTTTTTATTAGTACACACGCTCATCATTTTCAATATTAACGACTTCCCTGAATATTCTCAATATTAACTAATATCTACGGCTAGTATCACTTTACAGGTGGCAAAAATAAACATTCTAAGTAAGCAAGGTAGTAAAGTGGCCAGTTATTAACGAGTTACCCTACATAATGTCGTTCAATTCCTAAATGTTGGTACGGTTATGTTAAATTATCGCGGGGTTTTTTTTTAACTTCAGAATAAGGTTTCCACGCGTTGTATTTAACTTCATAGACGTACTTTAGTACATTGATATCGTTGTTTAACTTATACAAAATTTACATTTCATTGCGTCTTTTTTTATAAAATAATATTTTGCGAAGATAACAGCTGTAAGCAGCAGTAGGGTTTCAGCAGAGTTCTTGTTCAGTAAATATGTAAACTGTATACATACAGTAGTTCCGGCTTGGAATGAACTACCATATCTCCTCCCCTGAGTAGTGTTGCACGAGACTAAGGGATAACGTTTCTTATGCGCAGCATTTTTGAGGCTACTCTGAGATAAAATAAAATAAAACAAAAAAAACTCAAATACTGATGCAACACTAGTAATCAGTATCGCGTCGTAAGCCACGTGGTGCGCAAGCTGCGACGGGCTACGCATACAGCATTTTTTTCTCAGTGTATGATAATGATAAAGGCCTCTGCTCATTGCAGCGATTTTATCGAGCGATAATATCGGAGGACATTACTGGAGGTTGGCCATCAGCTCTGCATATTCTTGTCTATCTCTCGCTTCGCTAGTGGTGGCTGCATTTCATAATTACAATCATTCTTATTGTGAACTGAACTAAACAATTGTAACTAAGTTTCTGACCACGCCTAAAGTCATATGGTCGTAAGAGTGTGTTTAATATGTACGTAACTATGTCAAACTGAACCGTTTGTGTCTGATCAACTTGCAACTCTCACTTGTAACGAGTAGAAGAGGACACTGCACACGACACGACGCTTTACTCGCTCCGGCGGACAACATTATGTTTATTAACTTTTTACACAACCTCTCCCTCCATGTGAGGGTGTGGGGGACGGGGGAGGGACGCGCTGAGAATTACGAGGTCACGTCTCACGTCAAACATATCTCGTGTGACGGACGAGCGAGGAACATTATACATGTACCACCAAATGTAGTAGATACATGTATACGAGACGAGCATGCCTAGCAGAGAGATAGCTGACCGAGCAATAAAGCCGCCGCCGCCGCCGCCGCCGCCGCGCCGAGCTCATTAAAAAAAGATCGTAATATGACAGCGTTTACGACATTACGTTACGACACTGTACATTATGTTTATGAGTTATTGTTTGTCGTCTGAAATTATTGCAGGCTGTAAGCGACGAGGTCTAAATCGAGCTATCACTACCCAGAACCTATGTTAAACTATATTTTAACTTCCTTTATACTTCCTCACACACTTGAATTAAACGAAATCTGTGACGAAGTGTGGGTCGTCCGACTGCAGGCAGGCCATCGGTAAGGACAATGAAACTACACTCAAATTGCTGTTTCATTCTAGTTTGAAAGTCTACTAACTCGTGTTTTATTCTCTCCCTAAACTAGCACCGAATAGTGAAGCTGGCTACTCCGGCTACATTCGTTTAGTTTTCTTAAATTTCATAATTTTTGACACAACCAGTTCTTGGCCTCTATCACAGTGCATCTGCATTTGATTGAAGTCAGTTATACAAACTCGGTTCGCCTCAATCACGGCGCACAGCGTACCTACGAGTAGGTACTACAATACAATACATAGCACAGAGCGCGCCCCGCGGCGCCGGCTGGCTATCGGCCAATATTCACCCCCTCTCCACAGCACTCCGTCGACGCTGTCGGTACGTCTCTGCCGGCCCCACACAATAGGCACAAATAGCCTACGTGTTCTCTATTCATTCCGTCGGTCGATGCTTCGTATCGTTGTATTGTATTGTGAGTACATGTGTTCTGATTCTTACCGCACGCGTACTGTAGGTACTGAATGAGACAACGACTACGTACGGAAAGAGTAATATTTTCTCCTCCAACAACGTGATATCTGTCACGTACTCGTTGAGACACGCGGCTATCTATCTATCTGTATGTGTAGGTATATATTACTGAGAATGTTTTTTTTTATTTATAATTAATGGCTATTTGCTTGTGCGTAGCACTGCATTTCTGCCAGTGTCAAGTGTAATTTATGGGAGTATTTATCCCAATCTCAGGGATTGTTTTTGTTCAAGAACAAGAAGAGATTAAGGATTGCGGAGCCTCGTGGCAGGCAAAAACGCGACGCGCAAAAACCACGCGAGACGAGTGCTCGGGTCAAAACCTGCAATGTGACTCCACTGAGAATGTTATTACACACCAAGGACAGCCAAGTAAGAAATGTCTCAGATCTCATGTGATCTGAGGCTTTCTTATTTACTGTCCGAAGTTAGTATACTATTGTTCTCCTCGACGGAGGTGGAAAGCGACAACTTCGTTTAGCGCAACGAGACGACAATTGACGCTTTCCGTCCGGAGGAGAGAAAAAGTATATTTTCAATTCAATTCATTTATCGGTGCTGTCCGTGTGGCAAAATACTGGGCCATCGACTCGATAGAAGAAGAATTCAATTCACTGCACTTACGTCACATATGAAAATACCATAATATTATACTGTAGATGCACACGTGTGTGGCAGCAGACAGGTTAAACCTCGGGTCGCGTCGTCGGACACACGGGACGGGACGGGTTTATCCGCCTCGCTCTCCAGTTTGAGCCCTAACTGATTGCTTTAAAGTCCATCTTACCACTGACGGTCTGCGAGACTGTTTATGACCTACTTTGTTTTACATTTAAGTTCTAAAAGTGTATTACGGTTTCAGACTGAAATGAAAATAACAACTCCTCTTCTAATTCGACTACCCGTTATCAATTTTATCCGCAGAGACAAAAGCTTAACTCAGGGAGCATTTACTGCTTGTTGAAATAGGCAATGGAAGGGCCACGCCAGTGACGTCCAAGAAGTCTCAGGTCAACCAGTAAATTAACTTAAGCAACCGGCCTACGAGCACCCAGAACGAGTATGGACCTCGGCATAGCGTTACTGGACTGACGCTGTAGATGTCATGAGGACGTCGGTGAGATGTTTGCCACTATTCTTTCTGAAAAAAAAAATCGAATTACATACTTTCATTTGGTACCTGATACAGTAAACACAAACGGCATTTAGTATAGAAATGACGATGGATCACTTGTCACGCCCGACTCCCGACCCGACAGCCCGACAATGCGACCAGCCTCTCGCTCACTCGCGTCGCGTCGGGTATAAACCCTCATCATCTCCACCATACGTCACGCGTCCTGATAACACGTCCCCTCTGCTGACCCCCGCGGACGCGGGTCAGTCGTTAAGATATGACCACGTCCGGCCCAGTCCCACTCATTCATTATAATTTATAATACCTACCTCAATACCCCTTTTTTGCCTTTTTAGGGTTTCGTACCTCAAAACGAAAAAACGGAACCCTTATAGGATCACGTTGTTGTCCGTCTGTACGTCTATCAAAACTCTTTTTCTCAGGATCCGTTCCTCAGAAAAAGGTTTTTAACAAAGGATTTTGGTATCAAGTTGAAATTAATATCAAATACTAAGTTTGCAGCTATATGGCAAGGTTCACTTCCTGACGTAATAGGTAACTGAAGTCAGATCCTCAAACGTGGAGGTGAACTGAAAGTACTTGTGCAGGGTACCTCTAACTGCACGATCTACCTCCGTTTTTAGGGTTCCGTACCCAAAGGGTGAAAATGGGACCCTATTACTAAGCCTACGTTGTCCGTCCGTCCATCCGTCCGTCCGTCCGTCCTACCTATTTATGGCTGTAATTTTTGAACCGTAATAGCTAGATAGTTGAAATTTTCACAGAATATGCGTTACTACGGCGGCTAATAAAAAGGTCAAAAAGTTAAAAATTAAGGGGGTTCTCAACAAGAAATTAGTTTTTTAACCCCCGACGCAAAAAGAGGGGTGTTATAAGTTTGACGCCTATGTTGGTCTGTCTGTCTGTCTGTCTGTCGGTCTGTCTGTCTGTGGCATCGTAGCTCCCAAACGGGTGGACCGATTTCGATGCGTTTTTTTAAAATAGAAAGCTTATTTTTGCGAGAGTGTTCTTAGCTTTGTTTCATGAAAATCGGTTCAGCAGTTTTCAAGTAACTTTAAAAATTGCGACAATAAAAGAGGGGTGTTATAAGTTTCTGTCTGTATGTGGCATCGTAGCTCCCGAACGGGTAGACCGATTTCAATGCGGTTTTCTTAAATAGAAAGGAAATTTTTGCGAGAGTGTTTTTAGTTTTGTTTCATGAAAATTGGTTCAGCAGTATTCAAGTAACTTTAAAAATTGCGAAAAAAAGAGGGGTGTTAAAAGTTTCTGTCTGTCTGTGGCATCGTAGCTCCCAAACGGGTGGACCGATTACGTTGCAGATTTTTTTAAAAGAAAGCTGATTTATGCGAAAGTGTTCTTAGCTTTGTTTCACGAAAATCGGTTGAGCAGTTTTGAAGTAACTTAAAAAATTTCGACACAAAAAGAGGGGTGTTATAAGTTTTTGTCCGTTTGTAATATTGTAGCTCCCAAACGGGTAGACCGATTTCAATGGGGTTTTATTTAGTAGAAAGTTAATTTTTGCGAAAGTGTTCTTTGCTTTGTTTTATGAAAATCGGTTCAGTAGTTTTCACGTAACTTTAAAAATTATGAAATAACATTAAATTATAAATTTAAAAAACCCCCAATGCCAAAAACGAACATTTAAAAAGTAAAAAAAATAATAATGCGGTCACCTATTATTTTTGATGTAAGCAAATATATGTTTTACTTCTTTACTCTCTTTTATATCAACCTATATAGTAAAAACGGTAATATATGCAAACGTCAGAAAACTTGGTGTGATTATAGAGCAAAGTCTACAGTATAACAACAAATAATAAAAACTAGCCAAGTGTGAGTCGGTCTCGCACTAAAGGTCCCGGAGAAAAAAAGTTTTTTTTTTCAGTTTTCGTTGTGTTCTGTGGTGATGTGGTACGGAACTCTCGGTGCGCAAGTAGCCCGACTCGCACTTCACCGTACGGTGCGGGTGCGTTAGGACGACTCGTAGAAACGGACCCTTTTCATTACTTATTCAATACTTATCCCTTCACAATATTTACTCTGTTGCTATTAACATAATATCTTATTTTTATCTACGGGCCTCTGTTTATAGTAAAAAATATGAGCTAAACAATGGTTAACTCACCTTAACTCTTTGAATATATAAATTGAACAACTAAATCATTATTATTTTCACAGCGCGAAGCTATTTGAACTCTTTTATATTTAACTAGTGTTTACCCGCGACTTCGTCCGCACAAATTATATACCAGATTTTAAGTCAGATCATAAGCGACAAAAAAAGTTTCATCAAAATCGGTTCAGTAGTTTTTGCGTGATGTGCGAACAAACAAACAAACTAACAATTTTGTCAATAGATGGCGCTGCACGTCATTTAAATCGCGCTATCGAGTGTTATTTGAATTTTTATGAAGTGAACCGCTACTTTTTTGTTCCTCATAACAGGGGTGCCAGACGTACGATAATTATCGTACATGTACGATAATTTCGACACCGGTACGATGTACGATACAAAATGTATTATCGTACGCCAAAGTACGATAATTTCCAACCCCCCTCCGAAGTGGGGTGAAAAGACTAGGTATAGGTATAGCTTGGCCATAAAGTCATGACCGTGGTGACGTGGAACTAAAATTTGAGTATAGTGGTGTTGCCAGGTTATGCGTGATTTTGACGTTCTTGCGTGGAGGCAGCGCCCTCATTTAATTTCTACTCTTTTTGCCCAAGCTGTACTATCCAGTGCCTTAAAATCATCTAAAAATACAAAATAATGTCTATTCTATGGTCGAGGATTACTCCTCGAATCTAGAGGTAAATAGGTAGTGATTCCGATGATCTCACTCTTTTATAAAATTCATAAGTTATTTTTACAATTTCTGTCTTATTCTACAACTTCCTAAAATTCCTATTCTATTTCTAGTTTTGCGAAATAGCGCGTTTCGCGCGGTTCTGGCAGTTGTACGATAATTTTTCATCTGGTACGATAATTTTCGAATATTGGTACGATAATTCACTCGCACTCGTCTGGCATCCCTGCCTCATAATTTTACGGTTTTATAATAGTTTAGATGTTGTACTACGCTAGTCGTAGCACTCACGTAGCACACCCGTAACGCCGTAGCGCATCCGTAGCACATTGTAAAATCCGTCGATCTACCAGTAAACAACAAGTTCCCAGCAAGGGACGACTCTGCCCTATTTCAGTATGGAGATAGACAATAGACGTGTAGTGTAGGCGCGTGTTGTGTTGACTCGACACATTAGCAATCACTCATCGCGCTCTGTCTACTGCCTCTCTGTGCCTGTGTGTGTGTATGTGTGAAGAGTACTGTTGACTTTCGCCTGGTGTTAAAACGAGACGATGAATAAGAACGTTCGGCGGATGATCAGAGACGTCGGTGAAATAAACTCGAACAAAGTTTAATATTAAAAGCGTCCTCCTTCCTTATCGCGGAAACTTTTTAAAAAATCTCCATCAATTCGGTTGAGAGAAGTTAAATCTAATTACACCTGAGGGATGGCTTTAGAGGGCGAATTAAATATGAAGAGGAAAGGAGGGAACTTTTCATAAATATATACGTGACGAGAGGCCGCCGTGGCGGCGGGCCTAGGCCGTGGCGGAGGGGGGAGGGGGGGAGGGGGGGAGGGGGAGGCTGGGGCGCGGGCGGGTGGGGTTCCGCAGGCACATCTAATGATAAACAGTCGCCCGACGACGCGACGGTGTGGCTGGAGTCGCTCCGCTGTTTGTACGAGAGGCTGTGACACGTGAATGTTTATTCTACCAGAGGGCCTACCATGAGTTTTCCCTGTACCACAGATTATATAATACTATACAGTACAGATGCCCAACGTCAAACAATGGAACGCGACTGCCGTAACGCGGGCAGTCTTCGGGCAACGTAAATTGCTTGATTTTCCGAGGCTCATGAGATTTTTTTGTAGTCAGATCATGTATTTTTAGTAACAATTTACATTTTAAGCTAAACATTAATTACAAATCGATACCATAACGCCATATATTGCCATTTTTTTAACAAAAATTTCATTTGTATGGGATAGGACACCATGCCTGTACTTTACTTCTGTAGTTACGTCGCCAATTCGTATGACAGAAATTCGTTCTCAACGTAACCACCATGAGCGCTGAACGAAATTCAATACAAAGTTTGTGAAGTAACTAAAGTAGTAAAGTACGGTGAAAACTCATAGTAGACCCTCTGAACACAAGCTTTATTATACACCACTAGTTATTAATTACTAAAAAAAAATCAAGGGTTTATTCACACCATAAGATTCAGACAAATAATATCAATCGGCAGATCCACGCTTTTGTATGGAAGGTCCAAAAAAAAATGTTTTTCGACGTATTTTC
The DNA here is from genome assembly GCA_963693445.1 of Agonopterix heracliana. NCBI lineage: Eukaryota > Metazoa > Arthropoda > Insecta > Lepidoptera > Depressariidae > Agonopterix > Agonopterix heracliana. Next base: position 19,526,122 of record OY856319.1, read on the forward strand.
TTTTGGGAAAGTTGTTAAGTTTCGTTGTCACATAGACAAAGTTGTTCAGTTTGTCACTTGAACCAACCCAGAAAATTTAGATATTGACTCAAGAACACCCTTTCAGAGTGTAGAGAAACTACGCTGTGGGTTCCTGTACCTACAAATAATTAGCCCCGAAAGAAATTACAACCATCAGTTTGTGTATATCGTACATTATGGACGACATTTATAATCTTCGTCGAAGGTTAAAACAATATTTGTATGTTAAGTCAACATCGGCAAGCAATTGAGATGAAAGTGAATGCAAACAGCACGTACCACGGTACCACCTACGTACAGTAACAAAATGTTTAGCGTTCAGTACACAACTGACAACGCTCCATGCCGCAACGTGGCACTTCGCTCGGTGGAGCGGAGGAGTAGTGTAGAGGAGCGGTGGAGCGGTGGAGCGGCGGAGCGGCGGAACCAATAACACGATCAATATCGAGCGAAATTAAAAAATGTAGGACGAAACAAACGGCACGGAAGAGCAAGCGACAATTTGTTCGCTCCGGACCACGATCGACGACGCAAACACGAGCGAGAGAGCACTGACGGACGATATACACTGCGCGCTCCGTATGCGTCGAGTCAAGCAGACTCCGCATCCAGCCAGCGATGCACGTGCGATTTGGAGTATCTTCGAGCGACCGGTCGTCGCTCCGTGCAGGTGGTGGCGGTGAATTCGATTCCGAGGGACGAGTTAGAGCGACTGTCCATATTTACTCGCGGATCTTCTTAAATAAACCCTGAGAGAATTCCTAATGTTGAATTTAGGACAGATTTTGTTGGTTTTTCTCTCTTCCCGCCTTCACTTTGACTAATAAATGTGCAAGAATTTCTTTTTTGTTTGTACGTAACGTGATGTTAAATTAAGTAAATTGTCCGTTTTGTATATTCTTCCTACTACAGTGTCCGAGACTAACCTACACAGACCCAAGTTCGTGTATAGTTATATAATCATTGAAAATGTTGAAATTCTTTTTCGTTTTACTTGCGAAGTTTTTACCTCATCGCGGCGCGGCGTGCACCGCGCGCACTCGCGTTGCGCGTCGTCGACCGTTCAATCGAAGACAGTAGTGTAATTAGGTCTCCTTATACGTTTTAAGTCATTAGTAAGAATGAATTTTGTCTATAATTCGTTTTTGCAAGGGGAACATGTAAAACGGGACGTTGCCGAAGGCCTAACTGATTGGTACGAGAGAAGATTTTAGAGACTAGATCGGAGCTGTCAATGGATCTATTAGAAATATTAATCAAGTAGCAAATATCGCTAATATTGCGTCGGTGTTCAAGGGGAAGAAAGTGGTAGCGTTTGCATCGGTGATGATAGTCGTCTGACCATTGCCGTGCCTTATAATCAGTGATCGGAATGTCGGGGCATTTTTTGAGCATACAAGTTTGGATACGCCTTGATTTCCCGGAAATATCCGGATTTAGTAAATATGGATAAAAATTTCACGGGATTTATTGGGATTACCTATTTAGATGTCAAGAGACGTTTTTTAAATCAAGAGTATTAGCAGCGCATACTAGAGGCGGCGACTTTGAAACACGCCGCCTGGTACTTTTGACATGTACCGCACTTAGGTAAATATGTTGACCGTTATTAAACAATGATATTAAGTAACTAGATTAGTAGTTAGGTCACCAAAGCGTTGCCACTTCGAAGATGTCTGCAGGCTTCTTTGACTTCAGTTCAGGCGTTTGTCCATGGTGAGCGGACATATCCGTGACGAATAAATTAAGCTACCAAAATGGGGAAAAGCGCCGCAAAAATTTGTAAATCACAGTCGGAAAAGAATAATAAAGGAAGTGGTGTTACTTTTCACAAGTAAGTTTTTATATTTTGTCAAAATAACATTAAAAAACTAAATAAATTTTTCACGCATTGTTTTTGACATCAGTGTTGCAAGTATATACGATTTTTATTTTCCCACACTGTAGGGAGTTTCGGTACCCTCTTCGTTATTTCATACAGGGTTAAGTTTTAATCAGTCCGGATAACTTCACCATTCATTCTCCTAATCAAACTGAACAACTTTCAATATAGAGCCTACATCGAAATCGTGAAAACAAAATCAGCTGTTTCATACAAAACTGCAGTACCGACCGACTCGACTCAAATGTATTGGACAGCTGATTTCTTTTTTCGTGATTTCGAATTTGACACCATAAATAAAATAAATAAATACCTAAATAATATAAATCTTTATGTGCATAGTGAAAGTGAAGAGATTACAATATGGTGACGTTATCCGATCTGGGCTGATTAAACATCAACCCTGTATAATATGATATACAGGGTGTTTGGAAGCTGGGTGCAAAGATTTAAAGGGATGATAGTTGACACCATTTAGAACATTTTGAGCCATACATGTCATAGACGAAGTCTGATTGTTGATTTTTAAATGCAATTTTTATTTTATTTTTGAAAAAACGCGATTTCTGACAGTTAATTGCCAACAGTGCCCCTATTTATGTTGGTATGTTAATTGTTTTATTTTATTGGGGTTTTCAGATGTGTATTAATCTAATGAACTAAGTTTCAGGCGCCTGTGTTATTGGAAAAAAATTCTAGACGCTTTCGAAGTCGTAAAAACTTTAAAAATTTTAACAATACTGCGAAGTTTATGGCAATTATAAAAATAAATAAAATAGCCTTGATCGTTCAAACCTTTTTAAAAACATGCTCAGTTATTGGCCTTTCTTTCAAGGTATCATTTAAGCTGATATCTTAGCAATTCTCGGAATTAGAGGTTAAAAACCAAATTGAGGGAGGTTAATTTCGATTTTTAAATGGACAAATGAAACAACGTTTTTGGTTAAATAATTGATTATTCATTTTCAAAATGTGTACCTCGATTTCCTACACACTTTTTTTACTTCTGTCGTTGTTATTTTTAGTTTTTATCTCCAGCTTTTTGAAATTGAATATCTTCAATTTTGCGGATTAGCTCCTCCCGTTTTGCAATTTCTTCACCTGTGTAAAAGAGCTCCTTGGCCCGTCCCGAGATGTAAAAATCCACGGGTGTCAAGTCCGGGGACCCATCTCTTGACCCGCACGGTCCCCGGACCTGACCCCGTGGTTTTCACATCTCGGGATGGAGTAGCCAAGGATCTCTTTTACAAAATAACAACGACCGAAGAATAAAAAGTGTGTAGGAAATCGAGGTACCTACACATTTTTTAAATGAATCATCAATTATTTTTCCCAAATTCTAAATCTAAATCTATCAGCTTAAATGATACCTTGAAAGAAAAGCCAATAGCCGAGCATGTTTTTAAAAAGGTTTGAACGATCGAGACTATTTTATTTATTTTTATAATCGTCACAAACTTCACAGTATTGTTAAAATTTTAAAAGTTTTTACGACTTCGGAAGCGACTAGAATTTTTTTCCAATAACACAGGCGCCTGAAACTTGGTTTATTAGATTAGATATACACATCTGACAACCTCAAAAAAATAAAACAATTAACATACCAACATAAATAGGGGCACTGTTGGCAATTAACTGTCAGAAATCGGTTTTTTAAAAAAATAAAATAAAAATTGCATTTAAAAATCAACAATCAGACTTCGTCTATGACATGTATGGCTCAAAATGTTCTAAATGGTGTCAACTATCATCCCTTTAAATATTTGCACCCAGCTTCCAAACACCCTGTATATCATATTATACAGGGTTGATGTTTAATCAGCCCAGATCGGATAACGTCACCATATTGTAATCTCTTCACTTTCACTATGCAAATAAAGATTTGTATTATTTAGGTATTTATTTATTTTATTTATGGTGTCAAATTCGAAATCACGAAAAAAGAAATCAGCTGTCCAATACATTTGAGTCGAGTCGGTCGGTACTGCAGTTTTGTATGAAACAGCTGATTTTGTTTTCACGATTTCGATGTAGGCTCTATATTGAAAGTTGTTCAGTTTGATTAGGAGAATGAATGGTGAAGTTATCCGGACTGAATAAAACTTAACCCTGTATGAAATAACGAAGAGGGTACCGAAACTCCCTACAGTGTGGGAAAATAAAAATCGTATATACTTGCAACACTGATGGCAAAAACAATGCGTGAAAAAGTTATTTAGTTTTTTAATGTTATTTTGACAAAATATAAAAACTTACTTGTGAAAAGTAACACCACTTCTTTTATTATTCTTTTCCGACTGTGATTTACAAATTTTTACGGCGCATTTCCCCATTTTGGTAGCTTAATTTAAACGTCACGGATATGTCCGCTCACCATAGATAAACGCCTGAACTGAAGTCAAAGAAGCCTGCAGACATCTTCGAAGTGGCAACGCTTTGGTGCCCTAACTACTAATCTAGTTACTTAATATCATTGTTTAATAACGGTCAACAATTTACGTAAGTGCGGTACATGTCAAAAGTACCAGGCAGCGTGTTTCAAAGTCGCGGCCTCTAGTATGCGCTGCTAATACTCTTGATTTAAAAATGGTCTCTTGACGTCTTATTTAGATGTAATCCCAATAAATCCCGTGAAATTTTTATCCATATTTATTAAATCCGGATATTTCCGGGAAATCAAGGCGTATCCAAACTTGTATGCTCAAAAAATGCCCCGACATTCCGATCACTGCTTATAATCTAGAAATGGTCTGTCCATGAGTGTATTTGCATAACGCATTCAGGGATAGATTCACGATTGGTGCATCCCATTGCATTTAGATAAAAGTGTCTCGAAGGGGCCTCTACGTGTTGGACCTGTGTCCCCACGCAAGCCTTCCAAAGGTCCGGGCTACGGCCCGTGAAATACCAGCTGAGATACATAATAATAATAAAAATCTTAAATAATATGTAATTAAAATTTAAAATTTTCAGATCTCCATCTCAAACCACCGCACGGGCACACTCACCCTACTTACTACCAAAACAAGATTCTTAAAATGTATCCATGAGCATGTTAGCGCTTTCATTCATTACTGAAATGATAAAAAATCACTTTAGCCACAAAACTTAAAATGCGAATAACTTATAATTTTAATTATCAAATAATGAAATTATTGTTTCAATCTAATTATTTTGTTATAAATCAGTTGGGGTGCATGAGGTTTTGCGCTTACCTATTCATTAACACGTTGTAAAGAATTTTTTTTTTCAGCCATGGCCAGTTATTTTAAGTTCATTTTTAGTTTACCACGGGGTTTGCAGGTCCAACGAGTGACGTCTTTTGTCGGACCGAAAAACGACGATATTTTATTAAAATAACTGTAAGCCGTTCATTTTAAAATGTTTGACATAGAAAATATTGTTAGTGAGACCAATATCTCAAAATGGTTTTTGATTTAGTTCTCCCAAAAAAAACTTGACGTACCGAATTGCGTGGAAAATAATTAAATTTAAATAATATAGCGGTTCAGTAAACTTCTCACAAATTGAATGGTAAATCTATATTAATTGAAATGTGATCCTGCAGTCCGTCGCCCCCCCCCCCCCCCCCCCTCCCGCTCCCGCCGCTCCTCGTCTCCACTCCGCCCCGCTACCCCTCACTTATACCGTGGGGTTAACGCAGACAGAGTAGCGCGAGGCGGTCATCATCGCAACGCGTTTATTTTTTCATACTGTTATTGTGCACGTGTCGCTGCCAATAATTTGGACAAAAGTTAATGTGCCACTAATTATGTAGAGCTCAAACAACTAAACCAATATCAATACTTAGCTATACAGGGTGTAAACTTAAATGCGTTATATACTTTAGGGGACTGCTGCTTCACACCAACAAACTATCAAACTGAATAATTTTCAGTATGGGACCTTGATTGAAATAGCGAAAATAAAATCAGCTGTTCCATAGAAAACGTCAATGGTGACTCGACCCAAATGTATGAAACAGCTGATATCTTTATCGCGATGTCAATGTTGGTCCTATAGTGAGAGTTGTTCAGTTTGATGGTCTGAAGAACCACCTTAAGTATGTAAGTATATTATAGTAGACTACACACCGAGGACAGGAAAGTAAGAAAGGTCTCAGATCTCATGTAATTGTTGACCGAGGTGAAGCCGAGGCCAACAAACATGTGATCTGAGGCTTTCTTATTTACTGCCCGAGGTTAGTTATACTCTCAGCTCAGCGGACGACACCGCCGTTACCTGCCACCCGCACACCTACTCAACTCACTATGTATGTACCTATGTACGAGTAGCGGCGAGGTGATGTCGGTGAGACTGAACGACGCGACGGATCACCATGACAATACCAACATCTGCATTTATAATCACACGAGTCTATATCCCGCCGTGTGATCCCGCTGCGTGTGACTCGCATACCTACGAGTACATAACATGTACACATACGTAGTATACCTCTGCTCTGTGCCAAAGCAAAAGCTGCTATTGTATGATACCAATTCGATATTGTGTATAGATACATTATATTCTGTGCAATACATCTTTAACCTTGACTTTGCCGGGACTAAGCACAAGAATCAATCTCTCAACGACAGTCGACAGCGATCTGCAAACAATGAGAGCACCGTATGTACGTAGTGCGAGGACTGCGAGGGATCTGGATGTCCCTGTAGTGTGTAGTGTGTAGTGTAGGTACAGTCGCTATGCGTAATAGAGATCACTGAGTCGTCACTGTGACGGAGTAGTTACTATACTCTTTGGTAAGGGCCTGTTCCACCGCTTCCTGATTACGCTTCTTGATAGCAATCTGGCAAGAAGGTATTTTTCCTTAACTATACATGCTTTGTATTTATATCGAATATTACTTACTCTATATAACTATCAGGAACTTTTGAAACGGAAGATTATGATTTTCTGACAGATCTCTTTTGGTTAGGCTATCTAAAACTTTATCAGGAAACTGTGGAACAGGCCTAAAGTACGTATTCTCAATATAGTTTACGTGTATTGCGGTTTGCGGCTTGTATTACTCTGTCTTTAAGTTTAAGTAAATTCCAGGAAGCTGGAAATAATTCTGACTTATTCACAAAAGTTTGATTATTACTTGAACAGACTGACATTTATTCTTAAAAAATAATGCCACCCTATGCCAGCAATAACATTATGTTTCTTCGAACACAACGCAAGAACTATTGAATTAATGTTGATGCTTCTTTTACTGTTTGAAACGCCCAACTTAAAATTATACAATAATTTGTATTCCTGAATGTTCCCGTTCAGAACGGGGTCCATCAATGATTAGCATGTCGCGTGCAAAAACAATACAACAAACACCTCAAGTAGGTAGGTAACTAATAGTGCCGATAATCCACAGCAACCTTCCCAAACACTCCCAGTAGTAGGTGGGTACCATCTGGAGAACAACTTGTACCTATAGGTATATAGGATCCTGATACATAATGCAGGTCCCGGCGCGCGTTCTGTTCGGCTTCACATCCACGGTCACATAATAATAGCTGCGTTCATTCCTGAATTCATTCCACACGTCCGGGGCGAGGCCGGAGCGGGGGCGGCTCGATACAGTAGGTACGGGGCCACCTGACACGTCGGGCGACCGACCGGGGTCGTGAAGGTCAAATAAAACTACGTGTTTAGTTCGTAAATCTGAACTAGGTATGTGTTTATTTTAGCGTTCCATAACATAAGTGAAAACGAGGGACGGGACAGTTTATCGAACATATCGTAGGGCATCATTCACAGTGCGGGACCCTGGCCACGGCACATGCCGGCCGCGGGCGGGGCGGGTCCGCCAGCGCCGGAACATCTCTATTTACAATATTATGTACTTATGTTACTGATCCGAGCCCGAGCTGTGAAGCGTGACCGACTGTGTGTGTGTAGGTGGTCGATCTACTGTAGCGACAGTTTGTACGTGAGGGTCACGCTTCATTAGTGTGAGTGGCAGTGTTCAGTCGCTGATCACTCGGCCTGTGTTCAGTGATGCGCCCGCGGCCAAGCGCGACATGTGCGACGCGACATATACGACGCGACATGTACAACGCGACCCCGGGGCGAGCTCGACAAGAAACGCACAAATTAATGGCACTTGAAATCACAACAATATACTCCGTCCGAAGACCAACGTAATCATAGAATGTAACGAGAACAGATAACAAACTCATATATCGCATCCTCTCACTCATTCTCTCCTTATTTCTCTGTTTCTCTCTCACACACGCACAGACACGCATACACTCTCTACTACATACCGTACTTTATACATTTTACAAGTTTTCTTACTATAATATCGTAATTATCTGTAGTTTGTGCGAAAAAAGAATCAGTAAAACTCTAGTACAAAAAGAACGGTGTCGAGTCATCGATCTACAGTCGTCTAGTAACTTAAAGATAACGAGTGCGTACCCTAGCACTAGCACTAGTACCCCAGCTAGCCGTAGAGCGGTAGTCCGGCGCCCCGTCGTCCGACGCACACGCGGTCACACGGTGGTCTCGCGGTCCACGTGTATGTACTCGACGGAGCGCTCGCGCTGTCAGGAGCCGGTGGAGGCGCGCGAGTCGTACAGCAGCTCCTCGGTCAGCCGGCGCCCCGCCGCCAGCGCCCCCAGCAGCCGCTTGTCGCGCCGCCTCGCCCGCGCGCGCCGCGCCAGCACCAGCGCCGCCAGCGCCCCCAGCGCGGCCAGCGCCCCCCCGCCGGCGCCCCACGCGCCCCCCGCGCCCAGCGCCCCCAGCGCCGCCAGCAGCCGCGCGCCCGCGCCGCACGCCGCGCGCCGCGCCTCGTCCGCCCCGTCCGGGCAGTCCGCGGCCCCGTCGCACCTGCGCGGAGCGGACGTCATCAGCACACGCTACGCGGTGACTACATACTCTCGCGCGCACACTCGACACTCACCACAGCGCGGGGTCCATGCAGGCGGCGAGCGCGACGCAGGGGTGGTCGCACCAGGCGGTCGCGTTGACGGGCTCGCCGGCGGGCCCGGCGCCGGGCAGCGCGCCGGCGGGCCCCGCGGCGCCGGCGCGCCACACCTCCATCCAGGCGAGCCGCGCCGCGCCGGCCTCGCGCGCCGCCCACACGACCAGCAGCGCCGCGCCGTCCGAGCGCCGCGCCCCCCCCCGCCCCCCCCGCCCCCCACCACTCCGCCGTGAACATCTGCACCACGCGGTCGTCCGCGCGCGGACAGATCGCCTTCAGCAACCTGCGACCGACACACGTTTGAAATGTTCGCTCCGTTCCGTTGGCTTCGAGACAAAAGTTAGTTTGAGTGAAGAGGGACCCGAGTTGAAACATTTGGAGCACATGTTATATTTGACTGAAGGAATTGGGTGATTTTAGCTGAGCGACCCCTAAAAATTTTAAATGTTGTGTTCGTGAGACTATTTAGCGTGGACCGTCGGGTAAGGCGTCGCAGGCGACGGCGGCAAGAAGACTGCGCGCGGGCGGGGGACTCGAATCCGCCTCGTCTCACCTCTCTCGGCTACGATCCCTAGCGCCACAGACTTAAAAGAAGAACCAGACGTAATGTCATCTAATCATGAGTGAAGCACCCATTTCTTTTGTGTGTGTGCTGTCACGCGGTACATAAGGTGACGGGTTGTCGGACCTGCGCCTAGAGCTATTGCATCTGTGTGAGTGTAGGTCCCTTGTAGAACAAACGAGATTGTATTACCTTGCATGCTTCACGTCTTTTTAGTGCAATACTCGGTCCGTATTTCTTTCAGGTCCGTGCCCTAGCGCATAGCTATTGTTTTCCTTAATATATTTAATTCCATAATTGTATTTCATTAGCAATTAAACTAAAGTACTTAACTTCTTGTAATATAATCAACACAATGAATTGAAGAGTCATTTACTTCACCGGAAAAACTCCAAATAGGAAGAGAGGAAGCGACGGTGGCACCTACCTAGTCGCCTGAACAATGTGTTTATAAAATCATCCAGTAACAAAATATCGAATTAGAAAATTGTTCTTCTAGGAGCCTAGACTTACGTCTAAGCTACTACTCCTGCTTACATTACTGTAAGGTGAATATCTGATACCGGCTCGTATAATGGTCTACGCTCGTATGTAAGATAATAACTCGTGTCGAACCTGGACGTGTGTGCGTCGTACACGAGCACCCTGTTGGTGGTGTGGCACAGCGGCGCGTCGGGCGCCGGCGCCGGCGTGCTCGCCGCGCTCAGCTCCTCGCCCCACACGCGCAGGAACACCGACCTGTTGCCGCGCGCCGCCAGCAGGAACGGCGTCTCCCCGCACTCCGACTCCGAGTCGCTCCTGCGGACGAGACGGCACGCGTGAGCGAAGGCGGGCGCGGGACGATCGACGGCAGCTCGCGACCGCACACTCACTCGTAGGGGAACACGAGGTGCAGGTGCGCCCCCGGGGGCGGCAGACGGCGGCGCGAGGCGCAGGGCGGCGCGGGGGCGGCGCTCCACGTGCCGCGGTACTGCAGGTGGCGCTGGTCCTCGCGCGCGCGCAGCGCCGGCGCCACCAGCTCCAGCTCGAGCGCGCCGTGCCCGCGCGCCACCAGCGGCGCCGACGCGTTGTCGCACACGCAGGCCAGCGGCACGCGGTACCCGGCCCACGGCGCCTCGTAGATCCACAGGTGCGGCACGCGCGGCTCGTCCCCGTGCCAGTGCCCGTCCCCGTCCCCGTCCTCGCCCGGCTCGGGCGCGTCGGGCGCGCAGGCGGCGCGGCCCGTCAGCGGGTCGGTGCGCGTCGCGCAGCGCGGCTCGAGCCCGAAGGCGGCCGCCGCGAGCGCGAGCTCGAGCCGCGCGCCCGGCGCCTGCAGCCGGTACACGCAGCGCAGCCGCCGCGCGCCGCCGCGCCCGAACCACAGCGCGTTGCGCGGCGACACGAGCGCGCCGGGCGACGTCACGAGGCGCGCGCACTGCGCCGGCTCCGCTCCGCCGCGCTGCAGCGCCGCGCCCTGCTGCCGCGCGTCCACGAACTCGTAGTGCAGCGCGAACCCGAGCGGGTGCGTCGCCGTGCCGGGCCGAGACCGCACCGACAGCGACATCAGCGGCCCCGTCGACACGTACCTGCGCGCACCGACCGTCATTGAGTATACTACGTAATGTATCGACGCCTACGCTGCTCGGCGCTCGCTCGCCGCGGCACTCACCCGTCGGGCGGGGCGCAGGGGCGGGGCGCGCGGGTCGCGTTGGCGAGGGCGGCGCGGGCGCAGAGCGCGGGCGCGGTGTCGCAGTAGCGCCCCACGAGGCGCGCCTCGGCCGCCCCCCCGCCGTCCCAGATGCGCAGCTCCACGGCGCAGGGGCCGCTCTCCCCCGCGGGGGAGGGCGCCGCGCTGGGGGGGAGCGCGCGGGGGGAGCCGGCCTCCTCCTCGCGCTCCCCGCTGCCGTCGCGCCGGGACTCCACCAGCGAGTACTGCGTGAAGCTCGAGAAGTAGATCCACACGAGGTCACCTGGGCGTGCGAAGAGAATGAAAACGTCGTGAGACGGATCGTATCGACCCACGGTTTCGAGTCGACCGTGGAGGAGGAGACTCACCGGGGCGGCCGTGGAACGTCCACGTGCAGGTGGTGTTGGGCGGTAGGGTGTGCGTCGGCGCGTGTATGCGGCCGCGCCGGCCGCGCGTCGTCGTCGCGTTGCCCTCCTCCTCCGACGAGGACGCCTTCACGTGGAACTCACAGCGACGCGCCTCCCTGCGGACACGTTTCGATTTGATCAAGATCGCTTAAGGGTTGAGACACATTGACCGACGGCGAACGACGGCAGCTCTATATAAAAAACGCGTATAGTATTGGACACCGTCCGTTTCGCATCCTCCGCCGTCGACGCAGGGAACGGTGCCGAACGCGTTCCCATACCTACTATCGTAACTTCTTTACGCACGCTTGACTTCGGGAGTAAGCTGTTAAATGCGTGACGAGAGCGTTACAAAAAGTATGTGGTCTAAAGCACACTCGTTTTTTTTATGGGCCTCGCCATCATTCGCCGAGAGTTAATATGTGTCGTAACCCCAATTCCCACGGCCCACGATAACCCTGGTCCCGTCACGGGTAGGAGACCGAGTGCCGCTTTCACCGCGCGACGATACGAAGGAGCACGGTACGACCCGCTGTATCGTAGACCGTGAGAGAACACGTCGCGACACTAACCTCGCGTAGTCGAGCGAGTCGGAGTCGGCGAAGATGACGTCGACGTCGAGCTCGAAGCCGCGCAGCGGGTAGGCGCGGCGCGCGGAGGCGAGCGGCGCGCTGAAGGGCGAGGAGTGGAAGGCGACGAGCATCTCGGGGCCGCGCGCCGTCACGCGCGGCAGCCAGTCCCCGCCGCAGTACTCCAGCAGCACCGGGTCGTCCGTCGAGCCGCCGTCGTACACTATCAGCCGGTCCCGCTCCCCCGTGCACTCGCGCCACGCCCGCACCGCTCGACCCGTCTTGTTCAGGCTGCACCGAAACATATAATAGGGAACGTGAAGTCATCTGTAAAATGGCCGGCAAACATCTCGAGCGAGACCTTGAACGCATAGAATACAATTTGTATTGTGTTGTTTGCCGAGTACTATAACAGGTGACGATAGCTCTAGTGATCACCTGGCCATCGATATGGAGCGCTTGATCTGCATCTTATGCGCGTACTCCTGCCGCACGGAGATCATGGCGTGCTTGCACGTCGGTATGTCCTTCTGTCTCAGGCTCCAGTAGCACGTCACGTTCCTGCGGATGACGAGTAATGTAAATATTCGTCTATGTTCGACGCCCGGGTCGTAAGTCGTAGGTAATAATGGTCAGGCTCACCTGGGGTACATGCCGGGGTAGTTGGGGCTCTGCAGGCGGCAGGGCTTGCGGTGGCACTCCTCGTACGTGCGCGTGCAGTACGTGCCCGGAGACACCGCGCCGCGCTCCAGCGGCGACGACTGCGCGCCGAACCTGAGCGACGCGGGGTCAGTGCGGGGACCAGGTGAGGCTCCGAGACCAAAGGTAAATACTGTAATCCTCCGAGAGCCTCGAGGCACCTAAGCATTTTTCACCCTGGTAAGAGGAGTGCACATCAGCAGCTCTCAGAAGGGTACAGCACTTTCGCACTCAGAGCCTCATAAATATGAGGTAAGTAGAGGCATTGAGAAAGGAAAACAACTATAGAATGATATTTTCCGTACTAAGCTTTGTACACCGGAATTTAGTACAGTATTCTAGTTCGCTAGATATCGTTATGAACATTATTTCATTATTTTTGCATCAGTAGTTTTGGATCTACTTCTCTTCTCTACCTCTCTTACGTAATTGGTTTGCATGCATATGCTCACGACTATATTCCCCGAGGGGGTAGTCAGAAATATTCTGAAACCTCAGAACATCCACGTTTCACCAGTAGATAGTACCGAAACTCTGTCCAGTGTGATGGGGGGTGAGCCCGTCGCCACTTATAATGGACAGTGGGTACAATACATGCCTCGGTATTGAAGCATGCAGGTTTCCTCACGATGTTTTCCTTCACCGAAAAGCCAGTGGTGTTAATTGGTTTGGTTCATAATATTGGAAGACAAATCAAAATTTATTAGCGTAGGTATATTGGTAGTTCATCTACTCGCGGACGAGGAGTCAGCGACATCTAAGAGACGGGATTTTGAGTTTTTTCCGAGGTACGCAGTATGGAGATTGGAAAATAATCGCCTTTAGTGTATGGTAAAAGTGACAGTCGGGTGAGAGACTCACCGCACGACGGCGTCCCGCTGCGCCAGGAACTTGTACCGCAGGCGCAGGCTGAAGGGCTCGCCGAGGCGCGCGCGGAACAGCTTCACGGACACCGTCACCGTGGACGTCTCGCTGTAGTACAGCGCGGCGCCGTCCGCCGCGCCGCACCACGAGCCGCCCGTGAAGGGCCGGCCCAGCTCCGACACCTGCATGTACCCGTCCGGGCACCCGTCCAGCGCCTCCGCCTCGTACCGCCCCACCCGGAACTCCTCGAACGCCAGCTGCACCTGCGGGACACCGGGCGCTGTATCGCTACTCGCGAAGCTTCATCGAGACTTTATCTCAGAAATGGACCTTATTACATTATCAGTAATAACACGATACCGGGATAATATTGATAGTGTAATAGCCCCATCGATACTTGTGATACTAGGATCACGATAATATTGTTCAATATAATATGCCCCAGAGGATCGTAAAATTTGCTATTGCGATCTTACCGAAAAAGGAATTTAGAGGTTCATAGTGTAACGTAAATTCAGGGCTATTTATGTACCGCTAGTGGCGATGGGGAGCCGCGTAGCTCGCGGAACCGATATCTCGGATGGCCTCCTCGACGCGAACCAGTGATCCGGTGACGGTCGCCGGAGGTCGATATTCTCACGTCCGGCGGTGGCCGTCTCTCGACCGTCGGGACGACGAGCTACGCGTCACGTTAAACTACCGCGAGGACGGTAGGAGTACGTACCAGGTCGCCGTGTGCGGCGCCGCCGGCGGTGAAGGTGAGGTGGCAGAGGAAGGGCACGCGCGGCGCGTCGCGCAGCGCCAGCTCGTAGGCGGCGCCGGCGCGGCCGTAGTACGTGCGGTTACACACGGAGCAGTGCGCCGGCTCGTCGCTGCCGTCCGCGCACTGCGCCGCGCCGTCGCAGTACATGTCCGCGCGCACGCAGCCCGCGCTGCGGCACGCGAACTGCGCCACGCCGCACCCCGCGCGCGCGCCCGGCGCCAGCGCCAGCGCCAGCAGCAGCGCCGGCGCCAGCAGCGCCGCGGCGCTCCACATGCTGCGCGCTACCTGCGCGCGGCGCCCGTGCGCGAGGTCATGCCGCGGCCGAGTGTCGCGCCTCCTCCGCTCTCCGCTCCGCTCCTCTCTACGAACGCTGGCGCCGCGACGCCGTCACCGAGGTCCCGTTGACGCACTCATGGCGGTTCCGATGTCACCGTCTCTCTCGCTCGCTATGTCTCGTGCCCTACGACGCGACGTCCACTGTAACGATTGATTGCGTGACTACCGTCGATTCATCTATCGCCGAATCCGACGATCGGCGCCCGAGCGTGGAGTACGGAGCGTGAAAATTAATGCATGTGTTAGAATATTCGCGTAGTGTGATTATTAATGATTAACTATAGTGAATTTGATGGATATTATTATTGGTTTCTAAAAGGAAATATAAATGACACTTGTCGCTGATTGGTCGGCGCCAATGAGTGAACGTGACAATAACTTGTAAACTAAAATGTATTTATTTGTTATATTGTTTGTGACTATCTGTTTACTGATAATATTATAGATCCAAAAATCATATAATTGTGATTTTGTGAGGTTGCAAAATATAATTTGAAATTGTTTAATACATTATATAATAATGTGAACAAACTTTACTTCCTGGATGAATTTGCAGCCATTCCGAACCATCGTGAAGTTTGGTGGATAATCTATAAAAGACTTGGTTTGTTAAAATTCGAGACCTTTTGCCATTTGAGACCGCCACGCTGCCCAAGTGTAAGTGTTACCCTAATTATTATTAATTTAGGAATGGAAAACTAGAAGTTTTGTGTATTTTAGAATTTGTTGTGAATATTATGAATAATGTGTGTTTCAGTTGTTCTATGGAGTTTCTATGCTTCTTCTCCATAGGCCATATTGAGTTACCTAGTTAATTTAGTCTAAGATATTGAGTCAGAGAAATGAAATTAATATAATGAGTGAACTTAAAAAGGTACTATTCTTCCGTTTCATTTTATATCATCCCTATACCCACTTCACCATGATCGTAGGTTTGTAGGCCTGTGTCCCTGTACTTGGTACACAGACCAGTAAGAAATGGTCTGTGTCCTTTTTATTTCTTATTGGGCATCTGGTCCAAACACAACACAAAAACACACACAAACACACACACACACACACAATAAGCTGATGATGATGAGCCTGATCATGATAATAAAACAATACTTGATAGATTAGGATACGATGTAGGAACATGATCATGGCTTTGATTTGCTTTAGTTTACATTAAATTCGATAATAGATTGATCTAATAGTTTATGAATCTTATCCTGACAATATGCCATGAATATTTTAGCCGTCTAGCTCCTTTTTTAGCTTTCTGCTCTTCATATAACCTGACACATGCGTGTGTTGGAATAGTGGTTATATACCATGATAACTATATAAATCAATTTAAAGTTTTATCAAATTAAATTACGAATTGCAATGCAATTTGTCTGACAATCCCTTAGATTATCTAGATGGAACGTCGCCTCACAAATGGAAAACAAAAATGGTTCCATTTTTTGACAGATGTGTGCGTGACAGCTGCGTTCTACGCATGTTTAAACCTTTCAGTGTGTGAGTGTTTGGGTTACCAGCAGAATTCCATCTCCCTTAGAATCTGGGAAAATTTTAGTCATCTTTGGGAGTCAACTACACTATACAAGGTGTAAAATTAAATGCGTCGCATATCGAACAGAGTGCTCCAGACCATCAAACTGAACAACTTTCACTATGGAGCCAACATCGAAAGCACGAAATAAATTTGCTGTTCCATAGTTACTCGAAAGGGGAGGCCTTTGCCCAGCAATGGGATGAAAGGGGCTAATAAAAAAATTGTTAATCGACCAAAATGTATGAAACAGCTGATTTTTTCGCTATTTCGACCTTGGTCCCATAGAGAAAGTTGTTCAAAGACTATCATGCACGCGAATTATTATCTCAACAGTGGTTATTAGAGATCGGATATTCAGATGCATAATTTACCTAAACTTAATTTTTCACAAGAATAATATGGACGCGTCTTTTTATTTTATGAAGCAATCCCAGGATCATTCCGAAGTCCCAGGATTGCTAAAAGATTTATCTGTATAAAAAATATCGTAGAACTCGGGCATTTGAACAACTGGGACAACACGAACGACTCGGACAACATGAACAACTCTAAATTTGGTCAACTTATACAATATTGTCTGAGTTGACAGAGTTGTCCGAGTTGACCAAGTTGTTCATGTTGTCAGAATTGTTTTGTTGTCGAAAGTACTTAATTGGACAACATGGACAAATTGGACAACCTTATCAAGTCAATTCAGTTGGTCAGGTTGACAAAGTTGTCAGAGTTGTTCATGTTGTACGAGTTGTTCATGTTGTCGGAATATCATAGTGGTGAGGATAAGTGTGACAAAACAGTGCGTGTGGCACAATTTTTTTTATTAACTTTATTCAGAAAGGCATAATCTATATTCAGTTTCCGTGGAAAAATTTTTTTTAGAATAGGTAAATATGCATCCGATCTCTAATAAATATGTTCCTTCTCACCACCATAGTTAGTAGAAATAAAGTTCGAAAAAAATAAAGACAATAAAGTGAAATAATTTTTTTTTTGCTTTTAGGTTGTATGAACGAAAAACCTTTGTCTATTAGTTGATAAAAAATAGTAATGAAAAAACGAAACGACTATTGATCGAGGCATAATGGCGGGAAATTTAGAAAGAAAAATCTGACCACACTTTAAAAATGGCCTATGTAAACAAAGAAAAGTTTTGAAAATTTTCAATCAGCTTATTGTATTTCAAATCATGGTGAAAAATTAATTTATAAGTGTGAAACATGTTAATCTTTTTTTGATAGTGCATATTTTTGTGAATTTGTTACAATTTGATCACGTAAGTCATTTTTTCTGAATTTTTTATCTTGGATTCAGGAGGTCTGTACCGTTTCGCGTCATGATTGAGACTATTGGAAGGTTTTTGAAAGGAGTACGGTTTTTACCTACTTTTTTTGGGACCATTTCGCCCGCTTGTTGCTCTGTCTATATAGTCTAAGGACAATCCCAACATTATTATTATTTTTGGCAACATTGAATAAAAAGCAAACCGTTGTTGTCAACAATGTTTATTAACTTATACTATCGTAAATCTTGTTGAAATGTGATATTAATTATACAGTTATAGTTACTCTGATCCTTTGATGTAATCTTAATTATTGAATATATATTCGAGACATTATTGTTGGTTTAGCAACACTCGTCGCTGATTGGTCCGCCAATAAGCGAACGAGAGAATTACTTTGTGCAACTAAAATATGTTTGTTTGTGTTAAATATTATATTACTTATATATTACTAAGTCTAAAATTATATTGTGATTTGTGAGGTGATCGTACTAAATAAGAAATTATTTAGTACAAGTTTTAATATTATAAACGAACTTCCGGTTCCTGTGTGAATTTGCCACCATTATAAAATTTACTTTGTGTAACTAAAAATGCTTATTAGTGTTAAATATTATATTACTTATATTTTACTAAGTCTAAAATTATATTTTGATTTATCAAGTGTTCGTAGTAAATCAGAAATTATTTAGTACAAGTTTAAATATTGTAAACGAACTTCCTGTTCCTGTGTAGGTTTGCCGCCATTCCTGGCGATCGTCAGGGGTGGTGGGAAATGTATAAGGGAGGTGGTTGGCCATAGAAATGGGGTCATTCTGCCAAAGACTACAGTACCATTCATTCTGCTACCAAAGACCACAGAGGTCGTCATGCTGCCCAAAAGTTAAGTAACTTGTGTTAATTTATAAAGTGTACCGAATTGTTATAATATGTGTGATATTCAACAATGTGCTTTGGTTGTTCTATGGAGTTTCTATGCTTCTTCTCCATAGGCCCTTTAAATAGGGAAAACACTTGCGAAGCAGATTAAATGTCGAGTCGGAGAAATAAAAGACAATTGAGTAAATATTCAGTCAGAGAAATAAAATATAATGATTGGACTTAAATATTCTCCCGTTTCATTTATATCATTACCATCCTAATACCAACTGTATCATAATCATATGTTTGTAGACCTGTGTCCCTGTACTTGGGACAACAGATGATCATTCTAATCATGATGATGAGACAATACTTGATAGATTTGTATCGAGGTACTACCTACGCTGTCCGAATAGCTTTTGCTTATTAGTATGATGGGTTTGATCAGCATCAATCATGGTAAATTAAGCAACAGATTCTATTAATAATATATAAGCATAGCTATTCATCTATATATTTCCACCTATATCTAACACGTGCATAGCTTACGCTCACGACTATATTCCTCGAGGGGGTATTGGTCGACTGCTACGTCAAAAAGGTCTCGACTGCCGGTCTGGGTCATATATCTCGTCCAAAGGATGTCGCTGGTAACGCAGCCAGCACAATGAGCACCTTTGGGCGAGAGATAATGCGGGGTGATTTGTTTAACTAGTTTTAATAAAATTAGTATATTTAATTTAGATCGCACATGCATCAGAGGGATAGCGGAGATCAGAGCACTTATAATTCATGGACAGGCGCCAAGCAGCTCGCTGCGTTCCGTCGGTGTGCAGGAGTGCCAGTGCTGTTCTGGGTAAGCTCTTCGACCCCATCTTTGTCTTGAGGACTAGGTCAAAAGCAAACCCATCGATAATAAAAAAAAGACTACTGACTAAGTTTATGACAATAAATACACCTGCGTTTTTTTCATTTTCAGTAGATTACTCACCGAGTGCAGGAAACTAAGAAAGCGAAGCCGAGGTTAACAAACATTGTGATCTGAAGCTTTCTTATTTACTGCCCAAGGTTAGTATAGTGTTTTTCTCCTCGACGGAGGTGGAAAGCGGGAACTTCGTTTAGCGCAACGGGACGAAAATTGACGCTTTCCGTCCGGAGGGGAGAAAATTAATGTTATTTGTTTTATTTAAGAATGAAGACAACCATGCATATATTACGACTTAAGTACCTAGTATAATCATACCCGATCCAACCATATTATGGTGCGTCATAAACTCAATAAGAGCGGGACCTAATGTTTTAAGCTAGGTTTGTTAGACTTAGGGCCTCAAGCGTTTTAAATCTCGTGGCTCAAGATTGTTCCGTTGCGAAGAAAATGTATAAAATTGTAAGTGCCTAATAAACGAGTGTGCTTTAGATCACCTAAGATGTTGCCAATCATATCAATAAACCATTCATCGACGGCCCGATAGCACAGTCCGTAGTGAACCTGCCTGCTGTGCCAAGGGTCGCGGGTTCGAATCCCGTACGTAAGGAACAAATATTTGTATGAGACAAATAGTAGTAGTTTAGTTCAGTCGTGTGGTCTAAAGCACACTCGTTGTTTGGTTTGTAAAATAAAATAACTACACCTATTAATAGTGGACTGAGATAAGTTCAGAGAACAAACGCCGCATACCTAATAGCTACCTATTATATAGCTAACTATCAAATAATCACATTTTGTCGCTGTCGCTGAACAAGATACCCTATTCCCTTAGTCAACACGTGCATCAGTCAAGGAAAGAAATGGGGTGATATAATCTAAGCCAAAAACTACACGGTTCTACACAAATATTTTCATTCATTCAATTTTGAATGTAAATTGCCCAAATTATATGAATGTTAGGCTGAACATGCGTTTGGCCAAATTGTCGCCGAATGACAGGAAACGTAACTAAGAATTATTATAAAAAGAAAATATGGTCTCAGTTATTTTGAAATATTATGTGCTACATACCTACACACGACACACAAACTTCATGCAAAACATGGCAGTAGGACGAGTACAGGCGGGTCAGAGAGATAGCGATAGTGATTTACAAAGTAGGTAGTCCGGCGACATCGCCACGACTGAATGGAGCAGCAATGGAGCACATCATTACTCAATACGTCAGAGTTAAATATTTAACAGGAAAGATTAATCCTTATATCCATATCCAGATAAAATTAAAATTTGAACTTGACTTGCGGTTTGAATAAACTCTGACACCAGGGCTTTGCAGCCCACTCGATAAGAAGAAGATTAAAGCTTGAAAAAATAAAGTTTCGGACGCTCGGGAGGGATGGGAGAATATCTCGAATCCATATTCAGGTTGTACAAAGAAAGGCATTCATTTCTTTGCAAAAAGTTTTAACACAGTAACACAACACTGCGCTCCAAAAATCAAATAGATGACATATAGGGGAAAAGTCGGAAAAATAAGCTGGAAGTGGGCTGGGCATGTGTCCGCAGAATGCGAGTGGTGGGCATCAATCGTTACGCAATGAGGGCCTCACGACGGGAGTCGAGGTCAAGGCAGACCCTGGAAAAGGTGGTGAGACGATGCCTGCTGCAATGAGTGTAGAGATGTGGAAGAATTCATGCAGAGACCTTTGCCCAGCAGGTCAAAGAAGGTTAATAACTCTAACAGATAGGTACAAGCGCAATCCGCACGCAACCAAAACATTAAGTACCTACCTACCCATGCATGGAACTGCATAACTCGTCTATACTCGTAGGAATGAACTGTTCTATAGGCTCAGAGTGTATTCTTATCTAATTATTATAGCACTGCGATTTCGTTCACACGGCACGTGGCACGCGGCACGCGGCTCGTGGCACGCGGCTCGTGGCAGGCATCGCATGGGCACCACAACACAAACGTACTAGTTACACAGTAGCGCAGCGCCTTAGTATTATGGTCACGATTAACCGCTCCAGTAGGCTCACCATGAGTTTACACTGTAGTAAACTACGTTCGTTTTACTCACACTTTTGTATTTAATTTCGTACAGCGCTCCTAGTGATTGATTACTTTGAAAACCGATTATGACATAAAACATGAGCACCGTAACGACAGTAGTATACTTTTACAGTGCAAACTCATGGAAGGCCACGGACCTTGACGTCATTGATGTTTATTATTCGACGAAGGATTGTTGCGTTCGTCCCTACCTTAGGCTCGTTCAAATATAAATTGTTCACCCAAAATACGAAAATGCAAGCACACGAACACGCACGACATCTGAGTACGTTATCAGCCAACGACCTCTATATATAGCAGATATATAGAGGTCAGTGTTATCAGTCGTCAATGTTGCTCTACTCGCACTTTCTATTTTAAATACATCGTGAAAGATTTTTTTAATGTCAAGTAAATTTTATGAAATTATGTCAAAAACGATTACGATATATCGAAAACCTAAAGTCCGAATATAGTCGTGAGAATATGCTTATGCTTATCTTTAACAGCTCTAGATACTCGTCTTTGCCATTCGTGAACAATCCGCACGAAATTATGTAATAAATACATTATCGAACTCTTGTTATAAGAGTTAATGCACAAATAACAATATGAAAATTTTTTACGACTTTCAAATACAACTGAACTAAATAATGCACCAAGAACGCTCTGACCTCCGAAGAGTTAAAACATTTAGCTACTCAAATCTGACTTTGTGCAGTCAATGTTCGTTTATATAGGTACTTACAATAAACGAACATATTGGGTGTTATTCCGTATTTAATGTAAGTAAGTGAAAAATAACGATTTTATTTTATCTTAGCGAAGACCAAATAATATCTGTGATAAGTTTATCCATTAGTAACACAGAGCTAGAGCTGTCAAGATGATAATGAATCGTAGGTATTATAGAGACCGCGAGTAGAGAGAGGAGCGTAAGCGAAAAATTTCTTATTGATTTCATTTTGATCGAAGACCTAGATGAATTGCACAAACCACAGATAAAAACCCTTTTTAGCGTCAAAGTGAAGTGTTTTTTTTCTAATTGTCATATGGCCATCTACAAATTTTTCATATTGCTAGTCTTGGTAAACGCCTCATGGTTACGAGTTGTGGACTGCATTTTTCATACATATTGTAATACTCGCCACACACGTGTGGCCGGTGGCCGCCACTCGCTGCAGCTACAAAATGTATGAAAAAGCGTGTCGCGTGGTTGTTCCGGTCGAGAAGCCCGTGTGCGGGGTGCGGTCAGGCTTATATCAAACAAACGTAGAGCTAGATAGAGAACCAGCGTACCGAACCTAATGATTGTGTGTAAACGACAATTATTTAGTTTTCACAGTTCAGACATGGTTGAGTTAAACCAAACGAAGAAGGAGCTATAGCATTCTAGCAGCCGCCGGGTTTTGACGCGAAGCGTGTTGCTGATTACTGTTGTTGGTGACTAAACTCAAAATATTTCGTTTTTTATTTATAATTAATGGACTTCTTGCTTGTGCGTTAGCACCGCATTTCCGCCAGTGTCAAGTGGTTTGAGGGGGTATCTATCCAATCTCGAGGATTGTTTTTGAGCCACGTGGCAGGCTGAAACGCGAACCGAGCGAACACCACGTGAAAGACAAGTGTTCGGGGCGAACCCTGCAACGTGACTCCTCAAAATAATTTATTCAATATGTATACTTAGTACTGTAGCCGGGGGACTTTTTAATTACCAAAAAGATTACCGATTGCCGTTTAGATATTATTGTAAGGTACCAAATGACTAATATAAAAACCTTAGCCTATTACAAATTTAATTAAATTACAAATTTAAAAAACCCCCAACGCCAAAAACGAACATTTAAAAAGTAAAAAATAATACGGTCACCTATTATTTTTGATGTAAGCAAATGTATGTTCTACTTCTTTACTCTCTTTAAGATATTTTAGGTTAATTAATGCGTAGGGGACCGCTATGAAATGACCATTAATTTTTTTTTACAATCACTTGCGGTCCCCGACACATTAATCTACCTAAATTATCTTAAAGAGAGTAAAGAAGTAAAACATACATTTGCTTACATCAAAAATAATAGGTGACCGCATTATTTTTTACTTTTTAAATGTTCGTTTTTTCGTTGGGGGTTTTTTAAATTTGTAATTTAATGTTATTTCATAAAACTACTGAACCGATTTTCATGAAACAAAGCTAAGAACACTTTCGCAAAATTTAGCTTTCCAATAAAAAAATACCAAATCGAAAACGGTCTACCCGTTTGGGAGCTACGATGCCACGAACGGACAAAAAACTTATAACACCCCTCTTATTTTGTCGCAATTTTTAAAGTTACTGCATAACTGCTGAACCGATTTTCATGAAATAAAGCTAAGAACACTTTTGCATAAATAAGCTTTCTATTCAAAAGAACCGCATCGAAATCGGTCTACCCGTTTGGGATCTACGATGCCACAGACAGACAGAAACTTTTAACACCCCTCTTTTCTTTTGTCGCAATTTTTAAAGTTACTTCCAAACTGCTGAACCGATTTTCATAAAACAAAGCTAAGAACACTTTCGCATAAATTAACTGTCTACTAAAAAAAACGCATCGAAATCGGTTTACCCGTTTGGGAGCTACGATGCCACGAACGGACAGAAACTTATAACACCCCTCTTATTTTGTCGCAATTTTTAAAGTTACTTCAAAACTGCTGAACCGATTTTCATAAAACACAGCTAAAAACACTCTCGCATAAATTAGCTTTCTATTAAAAAAAACGCATCGAAATCGGTTTACCCGTTTGGGAGCTACGATGCCACAAACAGACAGAAACTTTTAACACCCCTCTTTTCTTTTGTCGCAATTTTTAAAGTTACTTGAAAACGGCTGAACCGATTTTCATGAAACAAAGCTAAAAACACTCCCGCAAAAATTAGCTTTCTATTAAAAAAACTGCATTGAAATCGGTCCACCCGTTTGGGAGCTACGATGCCACAGACAGACAGACCGACATAGGCGTCAAACTTATAACACCCCTCTTTTTGCGTCGGGGGTTAAAAAAACAGATAGAAATAAAAATAAATACGCCGTATAAAAAATAAAAAAATGTCAGATATTTTAAAATTTCAACGTTATCGTTTTTTAACCCCCGACGCAAAAAGAGGGGTGTTATTCTATACTGTCATGTTCTTCGCCTTAGTTTAATACCGATATGTAATAGATAGTGAGACAATCTAAAGTTGCCATACCGATCGAAGTTGACTTTTTCATCTGGTCTTATAGCTTTGTTATTGCAACTCTATAGTTGCAATAACAACAAGACAAGCAAGCAAGCTGCAGCAAGCTGCAAGCCAGTGTATATTTATGTATGGGTCAAAAACGTAGAGTTACGTTGATTGTTGGGACAATCTTTACCGATCATCCTTTCACGTATGGGACTGGATGTTAGGTGGAACTATTCGAATGAGACTGGCCACGCTAGTAATTGTAGTGTAGAGAGTAGTGAAGATATACTCATTATTGTCGTATAGTTAATTACTGTATTTAGAACTGGATATCGATAACTACAACAGGTTGAGAGGTACATAACGCTCCATTCGGATCGCGAGTAGGTAGTAGGTTTCATTTCATCAATAACAGTATTAGTAGAGCAGCAACGAGGTAACAGAATAATACGTGAAACACGAACGATCCAGTGCTCCAGGGATGCATGCACGCATCCGTCACGCACGAAAGGGCACTCCACGCTCGGACCCCGGCTCCCGCACCCAGGGATCACGGCACTAACATCACCTGCACGCACACGCACATGCACACGCATACACATACACAGTCACACACGCACACGGCGGGTCGCGCGCGGCATGTCCTCGCGTGCAGCCGGAGTCGCGCGGAGCGAGCGCCGTGACGTAACGCCGCGCCACACTGCGGCGGCCGCGGCGCCGGGACCTGCCGCCCCCTCCCCCCTCCCACCCCCGCCCCCCGCCCGCGCCTGCGCGCCGCGGCTCCTGCGTGCGGCGCCGCGAGCCGGAGCTGGTGTAGTTGAGGTAGGCCCTCCGCCCGTGGATGACCCCGCAGCTGCACCGAGCCCGCTCCCAGGCGAGCCCTCCCCGAGCTGCCTCTTCACGGCCGCGGCCGGCGCGGTGCGGCGACGCTCGCTCGAGACGCTATGTGGCATCGTAACATTCGTCCTTGCCGCTCCACTGCGCCGCGCCCTGCCGATCGCTACGAGAATGTCGCACAGCCTTTTCTGACCGACTTCAAAAGAAGGAGGAGGTTCTCGATTCGACAGTTTTTTTTTATATTTTTACCTCAGAACTTTCGACTGGGTCCTTCGATCAACAATATACAACTAGATAACGGGTCGCATACAAAATCAAAGAGAAATTCTGTCCTCGTGAATATACAACATTTTATGTTAACGAACCGAGAAAACAATCCGAATACATTATAATTTCGACCTCAAAGCAACCATAATTCCTAGTAATTTAAAAAAGGAACACTGCGGCATTGCGAGACGTGCTTACGTTGGCTTTGTTCGAACGCAACTAATTCAAAATAAGACCTCACTCCAATAGTGAGGCGTTATTTGCCGGGACATGTTTTGAGCGCTGACGCGTTATCTAGTTGGATATTGTTGATCGAAGACTGGGTCCAACCGATTTTAATGAATCTTTTTTAAATTGGAAGCTGGTGCTTTTCGTGTGATCCTATTTTAATTTGGTGTAGATCTGATGAAGCGCTTCGGAGCTACATAATAGAACTCCTCAAAAGTTAACATAATATCATCGGCGATTGAAACATTTGCTTCGAATCGTTGTACCCTTTGCGTATACAGGGTATTCGGCATATCGTTGAACATACGAAAATGGGGGGTAGGTGGGGTCATGCGTGCTACCTACTCAGCACCAAAGATTTGACCCAGGCCCCAACATTTTTTTCATATGAATGATTTTTTTAGAATTTTGGGAAATTCGTCACTTACACACCTTTAAACTGCTATAACTTTTTTTTTAATGGAAAAATCTTGAACTTTGCACTGCAATAAAAAAAACTAAAAGTGATAGAAGACTTTTGATTTTTTTAAAACATTTCTAGAGTATGAGCTTTCTAACGGTATGTAGTTTGCTTTGATATCTGTTTTGTAACCAGAGTTATGAATTTTTATATACCTAGCCTCGACGAAATTCTACTTATGTGGAAAGTTAAATGTTTTGCGAAATTTATCAATGCAAACGTGAAAATAATGAAACGATCAATTTAAATTTGGTAATATTTATTTAAAGACATCGGCTACTTACATAATAAAAAACCGCTATGAAAATGACCATAAATTTTTTAAAATCACTCGCGGTCCCCGACACATTAATTTACCTAAAATATCTTAAAGAGAGTAAAGAAGTAAAACATACATTTGCTTACATCAAAAATAAGGTGACCGGATTATTTTTTGAATGTGGAAGGATAGTAAGGTTAGGTATGGTGGTTTTCTGACTACCATTGAAACAGGCTCACAACACTGATCAGAGTACTGACGGCTTATCGTGTCTTAGTCGCAATAAGAGGTATGTGCCAGGAGGTAGAGGGTTACGAATAAAACGTTGTCAAAGAGGTAAAAGATAATTTATTTCACAAACTTAAATAATTTATACAAACCCACACATATAACATCTTACATAAGGTATACATTTAAACTATAGAAAAGAATCAGCAACAATTGGTAGGTCGCTGCTCTGCTGACTGCAGAGTAGCCAAATTAAATACTGAACAATGTGGAATATTCATGTCTTCCTCAGATCGTCCAATTTCAGTATCTTTGTACCTCTATCGCGCAAGCTATTGCACTCATTAGGTACTCTTCTCCAAATTGTGTCCTGCCTGTACTGAATGTTAGGTGCGGGATGGTCTGCATTTACATAAAGTGCTGCTGTTGCTCAGGTTAGGTTTGCTCAGGTTAGGTTTGCTCAGGTTAGGTTTGCTCAGGTTAGGTTTGCTCAGGTTAGGTTTGCTCAGGTTAGGTTTGCTCAGGTTAGGTTTGCTCAGGTTAGGTTTGCTCAGGTTAGGTTTGCTCAGGTTAGGTTTGCTCAGGTTAGGTTTGCTCAGGTTAGGTTTGCTCAGGTTAGGTTTGCTCAGGTTAGGTTTGCTCAGGTTAGGTTTGCTCAGGTTAGGTTTGCTCAGGTTAGGTTTGCTCAGGTTAGGTTTGCTCAGGTTAGGTTTGCTCAGGTTAGGTTTGCTCAGGTTAGGTTTGCTCAGGTTAGGTTTGCTCAGGTTAGGTTTGCTCAGGTTAGGTTTGCTCAGGTTAGGTTTGCTCAGGTTAGGTTTGCTCAGGTTAGGTTTGCTCAGGTTAGGTTTGCTCAGGTTAGGTTTGCTCAGGTTAGGTTTGCTCAGGTTAGGTTTGCTCAGGTTAGGTTTGCTCAGGTTAGGTTTGCTCAGGTTAGGTTTGCTCAGGTTAGGTTTGCTCAGGTTAGGTTTGCTCAGGTTAGGTTTGCTCAGGTTTTTTTTTTAAAGTTATTTATTGATTCACAGTATACAATATAATCACTAAATTACAATAAGTTTTGCCCGCAAAACGCAAAACGTAAGACCGCTACAGAAGACTGCAGTCTAGTGCATGTCTCCTGAAGCATTTTTATGTCTAGGGCCACATCAGAATGCTATTTGATACAACTCTGATGTGACCCTTTGCAGACATGTGATACACTTTAGACAGTCTGAGTTACAATAGGTATATAAAGGCACTTAATTAATTGCTAAATGGCTCAATAGTTCACGTTTGATATAAATTACAAGTTATATAAGACACATTAGTTGAAGATTTAGCACTTAGTAAAATTATTCAGCAATTCACATTTGATATACAAAACAATTAGTAGTGATAAACGTACAGTGCAAGAAAACGACCGCATTGGCACTAGTAACTTGCACTGCATATACTAGTTATGCTATGTACAGCGATACTGTACGACCGCAATGGCACGACACAGCTTACGCTGTACACATTGATATAAAAGACACTTTGGAGAAACAAAAACACATAGTTATACAAGACACATAGGAAAACACTATGTGCAGTGGGACTGTACGACCGCAATGGCACGACACAGCTTACACTGCACACATTGATATACAAGACACATTGGAAAAACAAACACATAGTTATATAAGACACATAGGAAAACACTATGTGCAGTGGGACTGTACGACCGCAATGGCACGACACAGCTTACACTGCACACATTGATATACAAGACACATTGGAAAAACAAACACATAGTTATACAAGACACATAGGAAAACACTATGTGCAGTGGGACTGCACGACCGCAATGGCACGACACAGCTTACACTGCACACATTGATATACAAGACACATTGGAAAAACAAACACATAGTTACACAAGACACATAGGAAAACACTATGTGCAGTGGGACTGTACGACCACAATGGCACGACACAGCTTACACTGCACACATTGATATACAAGACACATTGGAAAAACAAACACATAGTTACACAAGACACATAGGAAAACACTATGTGCAGTGGGACTGTACGACCACAATGGCACGACACAGCTTACACTGCACACATTGATATACAAGACACATTGGAAAAACAAACACATAGTTATACAAGGCACATAGAAAAACAATCACGTATAGTCACTTTTAGCACATAGTCTGAGTCACAGAAGTTAGAGTCGCACGAAAAGAAAAGATGATGGTTTCCAGTTAGATAGTTTGAGTCGCACGGGGAAATGATGATTTGCTGAGCTTGAGAGTCTTGATGATTTTGGTAGCACAAAATGATGATGGAGTAGGTGAGTTAACGAATTTTGGGTCACATAGAAGAAATTATGGTTTGCATTTATTAAACTTGAGGATATCACCAAGTCACTTTGTCACTGTTTATGCCTGCATGCATGGAACCCGCACGCAGCCCGCAAGCAGCCAAATGGGGGCGTCCGCAGCCTGCTGCGGCCACCGCAGCCCACCGTCGCCCGCACGCAGCCCGCAAGCCGCCCAATGGGGGCGCCCGCAGACCGCCGCAGCCATCGCAGTCCACTGTCGCCCACATGCAGCCCGCCAACAGCCAAGTGGGGGCTCCCGCAGCCTGCTGTAGTCACCGCAGCCCATCGCCAAGGTTGTAGAAGTCGCCGAGGTTGTTGGAGTCTCCGAAGAAGCCAGAGTTGTGAATGTGGCTCGAACGACGTGGCGATGGTGTTGACGAAAAGTCGTCCAAAAGTTGACGACAAGCCGTCCAAAAGTTGACGACAGTTGCCAGCAACCACCTGACGACAATTGGACCACCGATGGTCAACAAGTCGACGACAAGTTGCCAGAACGGCGACACGAAGCGCGGTCGTCCAGAATTGGACGACAAGTTGACAGAAAGCAGAATTGCTTCCGCACGCGCCCGCGGTCGGAGGGAGACTGGGTTTGCTCAGGTTAGGTTTGCTCAGGTTAGGTTTGCTCAGGTTAGGTTAGGTTAGGTTAGGTTAGGTTAGGTTAGGTTAGGTTAGGTTAGGTTAGGTTAGGTTGCCCGTGGCAGGTTGGGTCTGCTATCGGGCGCGTCCCCGGGTGGTGGATAGGGGAATGCCCCCCAGAAATGGGGGGGTACCGGCTTGCCGGCGTGAACCAACCCTATGCGGGGTGGTCGCATCTCTGAGATGTGACCACAGGAGGGCGGCGGGTCAGCTTGACCCGGCCGCGGTTCGTTTCTCCACGTGTCCCTCTGCTTGGCAGAGGGCACAGTGGAGGAGCAGGGGCGGGCTCTGCGCGTACTCACACTACCGCAGAGCAGGCCGCGAAGGAGTTCCTTCCCCGCCACCGCCAAGCGGTATATCGTTATCGTCTGGACTGTTTCCAGGCGACCGAGGGCCGTGCCTTCATTGGCCGGGCTGAGACAAGGAAAAGTCAATAACACCCGACAGTGAAGTCGTTAAAACCGGCGGTGGCGGTCGGCGGCTGCTTAACAGCGGCTGCCTTCGGCCTATCAGTGGTGAGTAGCGGGCGATAGGTGCGGGGGCGCCTCCGCCTGCATTGCACTACTCATCACCCTTGCGGGAAGACATTCTCTGGTGGGCCGGCCGAAAGGCAGGCGATCGCCGGTGGGGGACTGGATGAAAAGGCTCTGCCGGTCTCCCAGTTCCCTGCCATCCAGGCGAAGCGGGAGTGCCGCTGGGTTATTTTAGTGGGTATACCGGTGACACGCACCGGGGAGTCCCACATACCCCTCCTGTCCCCCAATGGGAGGGGATGCGTAAAGCATTTTTTCCCAGCGTATAAAAAAAAAAAAAAAAAAAAAAAAGGTTAGGTTAGGTTAGGTTTTTTTTTTTAAAGTTATTTATTGATTCACAGTATACAATATAATCACTAAATTACAATAAGTTTTGCCCGCAAAACGCAAAACGTAAGACCGCTACAGAAGACTGCAGTCTAGTGCATGTCTCCTGAAGCATTTTTATGTCTAGGGCCACATCAGAATGCTATTTGATACAACTCTGATGTGACCCTTTGCAGACATGTGATACACTTTAGACAGTCTGAGTTACAATAGGTATATAAAGGCACTTAATTAATTGCTAAATGGCTCAATAGTTCACGTTTGATATAAATTACAAGTTATATAAGACACATTAGTTGAAGATTTAGCACTTAGTAAAATTATTCAGCAATTCACATTTGATATACAAAACAATTAGTAGTGATAAACGTACAGTGCAAGAAAACGACCGCATTGGCACTAGTAACTTGCACTGCATATACTAGTTATGCTATGTACAGCGATACTGTACGACCGCAATGGCACGACACAGCTTACGCTGTACACATTGATATAAAAGACACTTTGGAGAAACACAAACACATAGTTATACAAGACACATAGGAAAACACTATGTGCAGTGGGACTGTACGACCGCAATGGCACGACACAGCTTACACTGCACACATTGATATACAAGACACATTGGAAAAACAAACACATAGTTATACAAGACACATAGGAAAACACTATGTGCAGTGGGACTGTACGACCGCAATGGCACGACACAGCTTACACTGCACACATTGATATACAAGACACATTGGAAAAACAAACACATAGTTATACAAGACACATAGGAAAACACTATGTGCAGTGGGACTGTACGACCGCAATGGCACGACACAGCTTACACTGAACACATTGATATACAAGACACATTGGATAAACAAACACATAGTTATACAAGGCACATAGAAAAACAAATCACGTATAGTCACTTTTAGCACATAGTCTGAGTCACAGAAGTTAGAGTCGCACGAAAAGAAAAGATGATGGTTTCCAGTTAGATAGTTTGAGTCGCACGGGGAAATGATGATTTGCTGAGCTTGAGAGTCTTGATGATTTTGGTAGCACAAAATGATGATGGAGTAGGTGAGTTAACAAATTTTGGGTCACATAGAAGAAATTATGGTTTGCATTTATTAAACTTGAGGATATCACCAAGTCACTTTGTCACTGTTTATGCCTGCATGCATGGAACCCGCACGCAGCCCGCAAGCAGCCAAATGGGGGCGTCCGCAGCCTGCTGCGGCCACCGCAGCCCACCGTCGCCCGCACGCAGCCCGCAAGCCGCCCAATGGGGGCGCCCGCAGGCCACCGCAGCCACCGCAGTCCACTGTCGCCCACATGCAGCCCGCCAACAGCCAAGTGGGGGCTCCCGCAGCCTGCTGTAGTCACCGCAGCCCATCGCCAAGGTTGTAAAAGTCGCCGAGGTTGTTGGAGTCTCCGAAGAAGCCAGAGTTGTGAATGTGGCTCGAACGACGTGGCAATGGTGTTGACGAGAAGTCGTCCAAAAGTTGACGACAAGCCGTCCAAAAGTTGACGACAGTTGCCAGCAACCACCTGACGACAATTGGACCACCGATGGTCAACAAGTCGACGACAAGTTGCCAGAACGGCGACACGAAGCGCGGTCGTCCAGAAGTGGACGACAAGTTGACAGAAAGCAGATTTGCTTCCGCACGCGCCCGCGGTCGGAGGGAGACTGGTTAGGTTAGGTTAGGTTAGGTTAGGTTAGGTTAGGTTTTTTTTTTAAAGTTATTTATTGATTCACAGTGTACAATATAATCACTTAGGTACAATAAGTTTTGCCCGCAAAACGCAAAACGTAAGACCGCTACAGAAGACTGCAGTCTAGTGCATGTCTCCTGAAGCATTTTTATGTCTAGGGCCACATCAGAATGCTATTTGATACAACTCTGATGTGACCCTTTGCAGACAGGTGATACACTTTAGACAGTCTGAGTTTCAATAGGTATATAAAGGCACTTAATTAATTGCTAAATGGCTCAATAGTTCACGTTTGATATAAATTACAAGTTATATAAGACACATTAGTTGAAGATTTAGCACTTAGTAAAATTATTCAGCAATTCACATTTGATATACAAAACAATTAGTAGTGATAAACGTACAGTGCAAGAAAACGACCGCATTGGCACTAGTAACTTGCACTGCATATACTAGTTATGCTATGTACAGCGATACTGTACGACCGCAATGGCACGACACAGCTTACGCTGTACACATTGATATAAAAGACACTTTGGAGAAACAAAAACACATAGTTATACAAGACACATAGGAAAACAGACACATAGTTAATTTGGTTTTACTATGTGCAGTGGGACTGTACGACCGCAATGGCACGACACAGCTTACACTGCACACATTGATATACAAGACACATTGGAAAAACAAACACATAGTTATACAAGACACATAGGAAAACACTATGTGCAGTGGGACTGTACGACCGCAATGGCACGACACAGCTTACACTGCACACATCGATATCCAAGACACATTGGAAAAACAAACACATAGTTATACAAGACACATAGGAAAACAAACACATAGTTAATTTAGTTTTGCTATGTGCAGTGGGACTGTACGACCGCAATGGCACGACACAGCTTACACTGCACACATTGATATACAAGACACATTGGAAAAACAAACACATAGTTATACAAGACACATAGGAAAACACTATGTGCAGTGGGACTGTACGACCGCAATGGCACGACACAGCTTACACTGCACACATTGATATACAAGACACATTGGAAAAACAAACACATAGTTATACAAGGCACATAGAAAAACAATCACGTATAGTCACTTTTAGCACATAGTCTGAGTCACAGAAGTTAGGGTCGCACGAAAAGAAAAGATGATGGTTTCCAGTTAGATAGTTTGAGTCGCACGGGGAAATGATGATTTGCTGAGCTTGAGAGTCTTGATGATTTTGGTAGCACAAAATGATGATGGAGTAGGTGAGTTAACAATTTTGGGTCACATAGAAGAAATTATGGTTTGCATTTATTAAACTTGAGGATATCACCAAGTCACTTTATCACTGTTTATGCCTGCATGCATGCAACCCGCACGCAGCCCGCAAGCAGCCAAATGGGGGCGTCCGCAGCCTGCTGCGACCACCGCAGCCCACCGTCGCCCGCACGCAGCCCGTAAGCCGCCCAATGGGGGCGCCCGCAGACCGCCGCAGCCACCGCAGTCCACTGTCGCCCACATGCAGCCCGCCAACAGCCAAGTGGGGGCTCCCGCAGCCTGCTGTAGTCACCGCAGCCCATCGCCAAGGTTGTAAAAGTCGCCGAGGTTGTTGGAGTCTCCGAAGAAGCCAGAGTTGTGAATGTGGCTCGAACGACGTGGCAATGGTGTTGACGACAAGTCGTCCAAAAGTTGACGACAAGCCGTCCAAAAGTTGACGGCAGTTGCCAGCAACCACCTGACGACAATTGGACCACCGATGGTCAACAAGTCGACGACTTGTTGCCAGAACGGCGACACGAAGCGCGGTCGTCCAGAAATGGACGACAAGTTGACAGAAAGCAGAATTGCTTCCGCACGCGCCCGCGGTCGGAGGGAGACTGGTTAGGTTAGGTTAGGTTAGGTTAGGTTAGGTTAGGTTAGGTTAGGTTAGGTTAGGTTAGGTTAGGTTAGGTTAGGTTAGGTTAGGTTAGGTTAGGTTAGGTTAGGTTAGGTTAGGTTAGGTTAGGTTAGGTTAGGTTTTTTTTTTTTTTTTTTTTTTTTTTTTTAAACTTTGTTGATTTACATTTTCAATTTTTACACGGATATTTTACAGAAATGCGATTGGATACATTTCTGTCTTTTGACACAGTATATATTATAATCACTTTGGTACAATAGATTATTTGCCCGCAAAACGCAAGACCGCTACAGCAGGCAATGTCCACTGAGGCATTTTTAAGTCTTGGGCCACATCAGAATGCGATTTGATACATTTCTGATGTGACCGTTTGCAAACAATTAATGAAATTTAGACGGACTGAGTTCTCATGAGCAAGAACGTTGTGCGTTATACAATAAGAAATAATCACTTTGGCACAATACATCCTAATCGCAAAATGCAAGACCGCTACAGCAGACTGCAATCTGATGCATGTCTCCTGAGGCATTTTTAAGTCTTGGGCCACATCAGAATGCGATTTGATACATTTCTGATGCGGCCATTTGCAAACAAGTTATACAGTACTTATAGCAATAGTCATTAGTGAGTAGTGATGAGTTTCACTTAAGAACAAAGGTAATACAATATACAAGGCAAATATAATACAATAAGAAATAATCACTTTGATACAATACATCCTAATCGCAAAATGCAAGACCGCTACAGCAGACTGCAATCTGATGCATGTCTCCTGAGGCATTTTTAAGTCTTGGGCCACATCAGGATGCGATTTGATACATTTCTGATGTGACCATTTGCAAACAAGCTATACAGTACTTATAGCAATAATCATTAGTGAGTAGTGATGAGTTTCACTTAAGAACAAAGGTAATAAATATATCTCGGTAGTCTTTAGACACTATACAAGCAAATTAGACACGTAAAGATACAATAGGTACAGAAACACATTATTTACAATTTGTATTCCATAAGTAAGACCATATTAAGTCCCACTTATAGAAACAAGCAATCTATGTTGCACTGTTAGCTGAATATTTACAAGAAATTTTATACAGTAAGTTGCATATGAGCTAGAGCTAGAGCTAGAGTGGTTTCTATTCTATTTTCTGTTGTTGCTGTAACAGAATTCTAATCTTAATTTACAATCCTATTTACAATGACAAATTTAAATAATAATAACTGAAAGTCTTAAATAACTAATTATAAACTAATTACAAAACAACTATAAGTGAAAGTGAGGATGCTATATTTGGAAGGTGACACCCTTAAGTTACGAGCCATAATCGACACGTTCAATGATACGCGCTTTCATAGCTCGAATACGTGGGCAAGAAGCGGAGGTAGCCTTGTGTCTCGTGTCTGTATTAGCCTTAAACTTATTGTTGTGATTCACACAATTGAAACATCTACCTGACCCGGGGCTGTCCTTTTCAGGGCAGTCCGAAGCCTGGTGTCCAGTGTTGGCGCAGTGAGCGCACGGCTTGACCTCTGAAGAACACTTGGTTTGAGTATGCCCGAACTGTAAGCATCTAAAGCATTGCACGAAAGGAGAGAACTCCTCCGCGTGTACCTGGGTATAATCAATGGGGATTCTTTCCAGCTCCATAATCTTGCGCCATACCATAGGGCTGGCAAGAAGCACAGCGTTGTACAGTTTGGGGTTCCGATTCCCACGCTTGAAGCGCAGGCGCAGGTCCTCCTCGCTGGTCATGAGCTCCGCAATGACTGGGTTTTGACCCAAAATTACCGTGATTAGATCCTCAGAAGGAACATCCGCCGAAATACCCTTCAAGATCACCATAGGCCACAGTCGGCGGGCCGCCTCAGCACTAACATGCGCAGAGCCCTGCAGCAACTGAAGGGTGTCGTCCCGCTGTTTTACATTGTTGAACTCCAACCTTAGCTTGTTATTTGATACACCTTGCACCTTGGCCGGTGCGAAATCGGTACTTCTAAAAGATACGCTTTTACGAAGAGCTTCAATTGCTTCTTGCCTGTTTTTGACAGGCTCCTTGGGTGTCACAATGATAGCTGGTCTGTTTATTGGTGGTGGAGACCGCGTGTCACCCTCGCCGCTGCCACCGCCGCCGCCGCCTCCGCCGACGCCAGAATCGGAGGCCCTGCCCCTGCCTTTTCCAAGGCCAGGGTTTAGGCCACCGCCAAGCACTTGCGAATACGACCGCTGCTGAAGCTGCTGCTGCTGTACCGCCAGTTTCCGTACACCCTCGCCGATCTCCTCCCGCACGCAGTGAATGATGTCGTCACGCAGGCTTGCATCGACAGTTGACGCGGGGAGAGTGGCTGGTGCCATATTGGAGAAGACATGGACTGACTTACGTATTTCGTCTGCCGCTAGGGTGATGACGCGCTTGTTTACCGCTGTCACGTTCTTTGTTTCAATTATGCCATCAATGATGCACTTGGTAAGTTTATTCACTGTTTGAGTAAAGGTTTCCAGATCCTTGACATCGATGGAGCTAGCTGGGAGGGGCGGTATCTCAAGAACGGAGGGCGCCATCGCAAACCGCAAGCCACTGCCGTCACCGGCAGCCGATGCCGCCGACCCAAACGGCCGAAACTCACGTTGTCCAAAATTCGTACTTCACTGTATAGTCACTGTGTAATCACTGCATCCAAAAGTGTCTCACTGCATCCAAAGTGTGCACGCGCGCACGCACGTAAATGTGAAGTTGCAAAAGTCACTGTCTGTATCACATCGTCAATCCGTCCACCCGTCGTCCTCCAGCAACAAGTTGACGACAAGCTGACGACAAGCCGTCCAAAAGTTGACGACTGTCGCCAGCAACAAGAGTCGTCAACGCTTGACGACAATTGGACGACACTTGGACCACCGATGGTCAACAAGTCGACGACAAGTTGCCGGAATGGCAACACGAAGCGCGGTCGTCCAGAATTGGACTACAAGTTGACAGAAAGCACAATTGCTTCCGCACGCGACCACGGTCGGAGAGAGACTGGTTAGGTTAGGTTAGGTTAGGTTAGGTTAGGTTAGGTTAGGTTAGGTTAGGTTAGGTTAGGTTAGGTTAGGTTAGGTTAGGTTAGGTTAGGTTAGGTTAGGTTAGGTTAGGTTAGGTTAGGTTAGGTTAGGTTAGGTTAGGTTAGGTTAGGTTAGGTTAGGTTAGGTTAGGTTAGGTTAGGTTAGGTTAGGTTAGGTTAGGTTAGGTTAGGTTAGGTTAGGTTAGGTTAGGTTAGGTTAGGTTAGGTTAGGTTAGGTTAGGTTAGGTTAGGTTAGGTTAGGTTAGGTTAGGTTAGGTTAGGTTAGGTTAGGTTAGGTTAGGTTAGGTTAGGTTAGGTTAGGTTAGGTTAGGTTAGGTTAGGTTAGGTTAGGTTAGGTTAGGTTAGGTTAGGTTAGGTTAGGTTAGGTTAGGTTAGGTTAGGTTAGGTTAGGTTAGGTTAGGTTAGGTTAGGTTAGGTTAGGTTAGGTTAGGTTAGGTTAGGTTAGGTTAGGTTAGGTTAGGTTAGGTTAGGTTAGGTTAGGTTAGGTTAGGTTAGGTTAGGTTAGGTTAGGTTAGGTTAGGTTAGGTTAGGTTAGGTTAGGTTAGGTTAGGTTAGGTTAGGTTAGGTTAGGTTAGGTTAGGTTAGGTTAGGTTAGGTTAGGTTAGGTTAGGTTAGGTTAGGTTAGGTTAGGTTAGGTTAGGTTAGGTTAGGTTAGGTTAGGTTAGGTTAGGTTAGGTTAGGTTAGGTTAGGTTAGGTTAGGTTAGGTTAGGTTAGGTTAGGTTAGGTTAGGTTAGGTTAGGTTAGGTTAGGTTAGGTTAGGTTAGGTTAGGTTAGGTTAGGTTAGGTTAGGTTAGGTTAGGTTAGGTTAGGTTAGGTTAGGTTAGGTTAGGTTAGGTTAGGTTAGGTTAGGTTAGGTTAGGTTAGGTTAGGTTAGGTTAGGTTAGGTTAGGTTAGGTTAGGTTAGGTTAGGTTAGGTTAGGTTAGGTTAGGTTAGGTTAGGTTAGGTTAGGTTAGGTTAGGTTAGGTTAGGTTAGGTTAGGTTAGGTTAGGTTAGGTTAGGTTAGGTTAGGTTAGGTTAGGTTAGGTTAGGTTAGGTTAGGTTAGGTTAGGTTAGGTTAGGTTAGGTTAGGTTAGGTTAGGTTAGGTTAGGTTAGGTTAGGTTAGGTTAGGTTAGGTTAGGTTAGGTTAGGTTAGGTTAGGTTAGGTTAGGTTAGGTTAGGTTAGGTTAGGTTAGGTTAGGTTAGGTTAGGTTAGGTTAGGTTAGGTTAGGTTAGGTTAGGTTAGGTTAGGTTAGGTTAGGTTAGGTTAGGTTAGGTTAGGTTAGGTTAGGTTAGGTTAGGTTAGGTTAGGTTAGGTTAGGTTAGGTTAGGTTAGGTTAGGTTAGGTTAGGTTAGGTTAGGTTAGGTTAGGTTAGGTTAGGTTAGGTTAGGTTAGGTTAGGTTAGGTTAGGTTAGGTTAGGTTAGGTTAGGTTAGGTTAGGTTAGGTTAGGTTAGGTTAGGTTAGGTTAGGTTAGGTTAGGTTAGGTTAGGTTAGGTTAGGTTAGGTTAGGTTAGGTTAGGTTAGGTTAGGTTAGGTTAGGTTAGGTTAGGTTAGGTTAGGTTAGGTTAGGTTAGGTTAGGTTAGGTTAGGTTAGGTTAGGTTAGGTTAGGTTAGGTTAGGTTAGGTTAGGTTAGGTTAGGTTAGGTTAGGTTAGGTTAGGTTAGGTTAGGTTAGGTTAGGTTAGGTTAGGTTAGGTTAGGTTAGGTTAGGTTAGGTTTTTTTTTTTAAAGTTATTTATTGATTCACAGTATACAATATAATCACTAAATTACAATAAGTTTTGCCCGCAAAACGCAAAACGTAAGACCGCTACAGAAGACTGCAGTCTAGTGCATGTCTCCTGAAGCATTTTTATGTCTAGGGCCACATCAGAATGCTATTTGATACAACTCTGATGTGACCCTTTGCAGACATGTGATACACTTTAGACAGTCTGAGTTACAATAGGTATATAAAGGCACTTAATTAATTGCTAAATGGCTCAATAGTTCACGTTTGATATAAATTACAAGTTATATAAGACACATTAGTTGAAGATTTAGCACTTAGTAAAATTATTCAGCAATTCACATTTGATATACAAAACAATTAGTAGTGATAAACGTACAGTGCAAGAAAACGACCGCATTGGCACTAGTAACTTGCACTGCATATACTAGTTATGCTATGTACAGCGATACTGTACGACCGCAATGGCACGACACAGCTTACGCTGTACACATTGATATAAAAGACACTTTGGAGAAACAAAAACACATAGTTATACAAGACACATAGGAAAACACTATGTGCAGTGGGACTGTACGACCGCAATGGCACGACACAGCTTACACTGCACACATTGATATACAAGACACATTGGAAAAACAAACACATAGTTATATAAGACACATAGGAAAACACTATGTGCAGTGGGACTGTACGACCGCAATGGCACGACACAGCTTACACTGCACACATTGATATACAAGACACATTGGAAAAACAAACACATAGTTATACAAGACACATAGGAAAACACTATGTGCAGTGGGACTGCACGACCGCAATGGCACGACACAGCTTACACTGCACACATTGATATACAAGACACATTGGAAAAACAAACACATAGTTACACAAGACACATAGGAAAACACTATGTGCAGTGGGACTGTACGACCACAATGGCACGACACAGCTTACACTGCACACATTGATATACAAGACACATTGGAAAAACAAACACATAGTTACACAAGACACATAGGAAAACACTATGTGCAGTGGGACTGTACGACCACAATGGCACGACACAGCTTACACTGCACACATTGATATACAAGACACATTGGAAAAACAAACACATAGTTATACAAGGCACATAGAAAAACAATCACGTATAGTCACTTTTAGCACATAGTCTGAGTCACAGAAGTTAGAGTCGCACGAAAAGAAAAGATGATGGTTTCCAGTTAGATAGTTTGAGTCGCACGGGGAAATGATGATTTGCTGAGCTTGAGAGTCTTGATGATTTTGGTAGCACAAAATGATGATGGAGTAGGTGAGTTAACGAATTTTGGGTCACATAGAAGAAATTATGGTTTGCATTTATTAAACTTGAGGATATCACCAAGTCACTTTGTCACTGTTTATGCCTGCATGCATGGAACCCGCACGCAGCCCGCAAGCAGCCAAATGGGGGCGTCCGCAGCCTGCTGCGGCCACCGCAGCCCACCGTCGCCCGCACGCAGCCCGCAAGCCGCCCAATGGGGGCGCCCGCAGACCGCCGCAGCCATCGCAGTCCACTGTCGCCCACATGCAGCCCGCCAACAGCCAAGTGGGGGCTCCCGCAGCCTGCTGTAGTCACCGCAGCCCATCGCCAAGGTTGTAGAAGTCGCCGAGGTTGTTGGAGTCTCCGAAGAAGCCAGAGTTGTGAATGTGGCTCGAACGACGTGGCGATGGTGTTGACGAAAAGTCGTCCAAAAGTTGACGACAAGCCGTCCAAAAGTTGACGACAGTTGCCAGCAACCACCTGACGACAATTGGACCACCGATGGTCAACAAGTCGACGACAAGTTGCCAGAACGGCGACACGAAGCGCGGTCGTCCAGAATTGGACGACAAGTTGACAGAAAGCAGAATTGCTTCCGCACGCGCCCGCGGTCGGAGGGAGACTGGTTAGGTTAGGTTAGGTTAGGTTAGGTTAGGTTAGGTTAGGTTAGGTTAGGTTAGGTTAGGTTAGGTTAGGTTAGGTTAGGTTAGGTTAGGTTAGGTTAGGTTAGGTTAGGTTAGGTTAGGTTAGGTTAGGTTAGGTTAGGTTAGGTTAGGTTAGGTTAGGTTAGGTTAGGTTAGGTTAGGTTAGGTTAGGTTAGGTTAGGTTAGGTTAGGTTAGGTTAGGTTAGGTTAGGTTAGGTTAGGTTAGGTTAGGTTAGGTTAGGTTAGGTTAGGTTAGGTTAGGTTAGGTTAGGTTAGGTTAGGTTAGGTTAGGTTAGGTTAGGTTAGGTTAGGTTAGGTTAGGTTAGGTTAGGTTAGGTTAGGTTAGGTTAGGTTAGGTTAGGTTAGGTTAGGTTAGGTTAGGTTAGGTTAGGTTAGGTTAGGTTAGGTTAGGTTAGGTTAGGTTAGGTTAGGTTAGGTTAGGTTAGGTTAGGTTAGGTTAGGTTAGGTTAGGTTAGGTTAGGTTAGGTTAGGTTAGGTTAGGTTAGGTTAGGTTAGGTTAGGTTAGGTTAGGTTAGGTTAGGTTAGGTTAGGTTAGGTTAGGTTAGGTTAGGTTAGGTTAGGTTAGGTTAGGTTAGGTTAGGTTAGGTTAGGTTAGGTTAGGTTAGGTTAGGTTAGGTTAGGTTAGGTTAGGTTAGGTTAGGTTAGGTTAGGTTAGGTTAGGTTAGGTTAGGTTAGGTTAGGTTAGGTTAGGTTAGGTTAGGTTAGGTTAGGTTAGGTTAGGTTAGGTTAGGTTAGGTTAGGTTAGGTTAGGTTAGGTTAGGTTAGGTTAGGTTAGGTTAGGTTAGGTTAGGTTAGGTTAGGTTAGGTTAGGTTAGGTTAGGTTAGGTTAGGTTAGGTTAGGTTAGGTTAGGTTAGGTTAGGTTAGGTTAGGTTAGGTTAGGTTAGGTTAGGTTAGGTTAGGTTAGGTTAGGTTAGGTTAGGTTAGGTTAGGTTAGGTTAGGTTAGGTTAGGTTAGGTTAGGTTAGGTTAGGTTAGGTTAGGTTAGGTTAGGTTAGGTTAGGTTAGGTTAGGTTAGGTTAGGTTAGGTTAGGTTAGGTTAGGTTAGGTTAGGTTAGGTTAGGTTAGGTTAGGTTAGGTTAGGTTAGGTTAGGTTAGGTTAGGTTAGGTTAGGTTAGGTTAGGTTAGGTTAGGTTAGGTTAGGTTAGGTTAGGTTAGGTTAGGTTAGGTTAGGTTAGGTTAGGTTAGGTTAGGTTAGGTTAGGTTAGGTTAGGTTAGGTTAGGTTAGGTTAGGTTAGGTTAGGTTAGGT